>OY728131.1:1696632717-1697935217 GCA_963277665.1 Viscum album
AATTTATCTTCATTGAGATTCATTCTTAAAGATATCTTCATCATTTTAGTATCTTCTTATTCAATATCATAGAGAGACATAAATCTATTTGGACCCTTCATTTTCAAGAACATATGAAATTACAAGGATTTATCAGGAAAATCAGTTGACTTACCCTATCCTTCCATCTTCTTAGATTTTTTTTCTCACGTAGTCTCTATTATTGAGGCAGTGAGATGTAATCCTTATTTTCATGGGTTTTCTTCCATCCATAACCGGTGTCCCTATAGTCTTCAATGTCCTTAACTGTGATATCAATCTCTTTTTGGGAGTTATTATGTAGAACATTTTAGGTGAGGCCACACTCTTATGGAGAATCATCCAACCCTTTCCCCATTTGATGGGCCTCTCCATCAACATGTAATGTTTGAATATCATTCACCTCAACTAACTAGAGTCTAAAATGGTTATCAGAAGAAGTTTTTTTAATACTAAACCAGCCGAAACTATCACCCTAATAGCTGGAATACCTTTCTATGGTTCCTAACCTAAGTCATAACCCTCAATACACTAAAATCGATTGCAAAATGTAACCTTTAGGATGATCTTTCCTAGTCTCACCCCACCTATAGCATTCACCCAACCTATACTATCTTTTATGTGTGCAGGTACCCCTGCAACATCCTACCTCATACCATTATCATCCACACCAATTACCACTCTCATTGTATTCCAAATAGGAGGCTCTTTACTTGCACTTCCTAAGCTCGCATACATAATACCATGACTCCCTCTAAGACTAAGCTTCATTTTAGGAAACATAACTGCAACTTTTTGTTCAAGGGGTAATGACTGAGCCTACATTATTTGATCGTCCTCATTAAAAAAAGCACTAAATAATATTTAGTAGAAAATCTTTATCCATTCACCCCTCTTCCTATTGTGAATACAAATTTGTGATCACTAGTTTGCTACCATTCTTGGGGATGACACTACCTTGATTCAAGTGTGCATCCGGACCAGGAATTTATCCACTAACTTGGATCATACCCTTGTTTCCCAAAGCCGCCTCCATCTTTTGGGAAGAACAAGCCCAAAACATGGCTCGCCGTGTGTAGTTCTACTACCTTCGTAGAAACCCTTTGACATTCCAAGATGTCTAGACCCACAGTTATAGATCTCAAACGAACGTCCCAACCACTTGAAATAAGAGAAAAAATCAACCTAAGATTAAATAACTCACCTCTTTCATATAATTATATTACTCTCCAACTATAATAAAAATAAAATTTTAAGGAATCCATGGATCATCTACTTCAACACACACAGAAGGGTAAACGGGATAGAATGTACATAACATTCTATATTGAATTGAATAATTATTTTGATATATAAAATTCATCATCAACTAGTAATAATTGAATTGGGATATTATGTTCTACGATTTATGATACAAATTATTTCAGCTTGGGAAATGACAAAATTAAACAATGTTAGATTTTATTATATTCTTGTAATGACCAAGAGATTTCATTGACTTTTTTAATACATGGTTTTTTTATGAGTCTGCCAAAATTTATTGCGCTTGATTTTGAGGCTCGATGTGCATGAAATAAATTTTTGATTTTTTTTTAATTTATGTTCAGTAAATGTATGAGAGGAATTTTATTTCTATTAAACCGGTTCTCAAAATTGAAATACAAGGGCACTTTTGAACTTTTAGTGCCGCTATTCGATTCAGAAGACTTTCACCTCGACGGTAGTTGGTCGAGAATAAAAGTTAGTTTTTGGATTTTTATAAAAATTAATAAAATAAAGTGTAAAATACTTTATTTTATTTTTAAGCTGCCATGTGTGTGTTTGTTGGTTGAAACCTCCACATGGGAGTTAGAGGTGGTACCACCACAACCTAACCTCCCACTAGAGGTTATGGTGGTGGGGACCACTTGAGACCACATCCTCTCATTTGAATAATAACGGTCGGGACTACCCAACCCCTATTAATGGGAGGAGAGTTTAACCTCTAAACTCTCCCTAATTATAGAGGGAGAGCCTCTCCACATTACCTTTTAATTAAATAGATCCAATCCCATTTAATTAATGAACGAACCTCTTGAATTAAATTGGACAAGCCTTTCCAGTTAATTCACCTTTTTGAATTTTTTTGAAAACGATTAAAATTATAGGCAAACTATTATTTTGGGAACATTCATTTTGGTGGAAACATGGGAGAGGAAGAGAAATTGGAGAAAATTATCCTCTATAATGAAGAACGCCCCTCCCAACGAAGAACACGAAGAACGCCGACGAAAATTCTTCTTCGTCTTCTACCTCAGACACCTACCGACCTACCCTCCGAAACATCATCAACAAGCTGACACAGTTCGGGATTTGAGATGTTTGGTGGCTCCAACGAACAATGACCGGTGAATAAATGGTCAGGATTTTATTTATGTATGATATTATTCCCTTGGTTCTTAGCTTCTAAAACAAAAAACGTGGACCATATTATTATCAAGATTACCCACAGATATTTTTCCTTGCGAGTTGGGAATATATTATAGAAAACGGTTGTGGGAAATCATGTTTTTAATAATCTTCCATATCTTCTTTTGTTTAGACACTTGATACCGCACTAATGCGGAGGGTACATTCCAAACAAACATGGCCTGACCCCTTTGAAACTCTTCTTGAATGACGTTTTATACACGAAGAAAGAAGGTGGTTTTTTTCCACGGTGATGAATGGAGAACCATCTCAGACCCACCAAGAACCTCATTCATTTTTACTCTAAAACGATCTAAGGAGGTCTCCCAACCTCTTAGAAATGGGAAATCATACTTGAGCCTCGTGTGGGAGGAAGAATGGAGGAATGATGGGAAATAGTACAGGTCTGAGACTTAAAACCCTAATTTTAAAGTGGTTACATGGCTTGGATACATGGTTTGGGAAGCTGTTCTCTAACCGTGTTGTAGCCACTATCCCACCCGGGGAACTCGCACGACTTGGCCGCACAGTTTGGGAAACCGTGTACCAACCGTGCGGCAGCCACTGTCCCACCTAGGCACCTCGCATGGCTTTGCTGCATGGTTTGGGAAACCGTTCGGTAGCCACTTTACCACCTGGGGACCTCACACGGCTTGGCCGTACAGTTTTGGAAACTATGTACCAACCATGTGGTATCCAATTTCTCACCCAGGGACATCGCATGACTTGGCCGCATGGTTTGTCGATACTGTGCGCCAAACCTGCACTCCTACACAAACCTTCATAACATTGGCACTAGATGACCATTTGAAGAACCATCAGTGGCGCTGGTATTCTTGGAGAACAATAGTTTAATTTAGTATAAACCTCTGGATTTTTTGGTTTAGTTGAGTTTTTGTCAGGTTGGATCGTACAAGAATCCAACCGGGCCCCCAGGACTAAAAGGCTAATAACTCATAGACCGAGCATCCAATTGACAGGCTGTCAGTTTCGTTGAGACCTCTTCGATGTGGAGGTCTATTCAATATACTTCTTCATGGGACTTCGTGACAGTTTGTGTATCAAACAATATCTTTTCGAGCGTATCCTCCATATAAGAGCATGGATTTGTGCATGAACCTAGTAGAAAGCTAAGACATTATGACTGCTGACCAATTTGACTTGGAGTGATTCAACTAGCCCAGTGGGGAGCGGGTTTGTGTCACAACAGACCCACGGTGGGGAGAACCTCTGTGTGAGCATGGAAAACCCACAATACTCGACACTTGGAGTACCTCAGTAGGATGCGATGTGGAGTGCCTCTGTGTGTGCACGGCATACCCACGGTGTGGAGCGCCTCTGTGTGAGCACGGCAGATCCACGTACATGATAGGAGGAGTACCTCAGCAGTCATAGTTAATGGGAAGTGCCCCTGTGTTATGTGGTAGGCCCACTACACTTGATATAGGTGGAGTTCTCCAGTACCCATATTTGATACTACCCTTAGAATAAAATCCTGGTTGAGTTGAGTAAGTAACTTTTGAGTTTACCTCATGATTGAGATGAATTACTGGATAACATGGGTATATGTATAGGCATATACCTAAGTGTGGTTATCTGTTGATTTATTAATTTTTATTAATCCTTATTGGATTTTCTGAGGCCTTGACGGTTTCAAGGTACATACTGTGTATCTTTATACTCACCCCTCCACGGGATATGCCTGCACATTGTTATGTTTGTTGCAGATGACGGACTGTGCGGACTGAGGCTGAGTGGAAAGGACTATATGGTACACGGAAGAGGACCGCACAGCGTGATGGTATATGGATGAGATGGAAAAACATGTAGTTCTATAAAATCTATATGTACCTAACCTTCAGGTAGGATCAATGGTGGACGATCCAGGAGCCGCAATCAACTTTCAACTGTTGCCCATTTTTAATTGTACTTTACTTCTTGTTGGGCTTATATTCCGGTCCCTCTACATTCTAGTACTCAATTGCATACAGCTTTTACTTAGTTTTTTTCTTCCAGCATACATATATTGTGTGTGTTTATGATTTATAAAGGCAATGCGTTCCCATCTTAGGGATTTATGCCTTTGGTGATAGTTTCCAGCCCCTGGCCTTTGGAAGGCAGGATTGGGGTAGTTACAGCATTGGCCCTGGGGGACGGGTCGTGACAAATTAGTATCAGAGGAGTTGGTTCAACTGAAGAACATGGGACTTTGATCATTATTTTTTGTGAAGAAATAGTGTTATGGGTACTAAGTGTGATTTTCAGTTTAGGGAGTCTAGTGTTGGTGTGGCGGCCGACATATCCATACACCAAGACTATGACTATTGTTTTCCTACTAAGTGCACAAAAACACTGATTGCGTGTGTGTATTCAAAAGATTCCTGTTAATTCAGCTCAACCAATTAAACTCTCAAAGTATAATCTTTTTATTATGTCCCATCTGTTTCTTTAAGTATGCCTCCCTGTGGATGAACAATTAGTGCTCGAAGAGACATACGCACTGATAGCCAATCGAGTGATGAGGCCTCGGTGCAGGGCCCTTTACCAGCGGAGGCAGTAGCGGTACCACTCCCCATTGGGCCACCGATGCCACCAACCCCCTGATTAGATGATGCATGCCTCTTGATCATGTTTCATGAGTTCCAACACAAGAGGCCACCTAGTTTCAGGGGAGAGACAAACCCACAGGCAGTTGAGGATTGGCTGGAGGCTGTGGTGTGAGTCTTTAGACTAGTAGAGATACCAGCCGACTTCATGGTGATTCTTGTTGCCAGCATTCTACAGTTAGAAGTAGGCATATGGTTGATCTTGATGCTCCAGGTCCATGATGAGGCTATACTAATTTGGGTAGAGTTAGAGATCCTGTTCCGGGCGGAGTTTGTCTCAGCCACCCTTTGTGTGGTGTGGATACATGAGCTACTGCATCTACAGTAGGGTAGCATGATAGTGGCCCATTACTCAGCAAGGATCACCGACCTCTCACACTACTCTAAAAATATTTTTTGGGACTCATTATTTAGGGCCCTGACCTTCGATAAGGGGATCAAGCAATAAATCAGAGCATCGATGATTACCATCAACATCCTGGCGCAGGTGGGGGTGTTAAACAGAGTCCTCCTGGTGGAGAGTTTCTTTGGTGAGAAGTCACCAGCAGTGATACCAACTACTAGTCGACATGCAACAGAGTCTTATGTAGCTGGATGTAGACAAATGATGTATAGGTACAAGAGGACCATACCCACAGGTGGATGACCATAGGACTCAGGATCTCTTGTTTAGGGCACCCGGGGCAGTGATATACATACTAGAAGCAGGCAGTGTCACTCATGTGGATGACATGGTCACATGACTTGTGACAGTCTGAACCGCCATTCAGACGATGACCAGATATTCGAGGGACATCCCAGGAAGAGGCATATATTTGAATGAGATAGTCTAGAGGGAATAGACGGACGTGGAAAAGGAGCTGGTCATGCAGCTGGCAGTGGGCGATGTTTCGAGGTGTTACCATCACAACCATCAAGAGATCCACCCCGACCACACGGAGCAGGTGGACAGGGGAGAGCTCAGCTCCAGGCAGCTAAGGCCTATGATCAAAAATCTCCAGAGATGATTCAAGGTATGATCTGTGTTTATTCCTCCTTAGCAGCAGTTCTTATAGACATGGGTTTCAGTCATTTTTTCATTTCCATATCCCTCGT
The DNA here is from genome assembly GCA_963277665.1 of Viscum album. Taxonomy (NCBI): domain Eukaryota; kingdom Viridiplantae; phylum Streptophyta; class Magnoliopsida; order Santalales; family Viscaceae; genus Viscum; species Viscum album. The sequence continues at coordinate 1,696,638,885 of OY728131.1, forward strand.
TCGGAGCTCAGATATTATGAAGGAGCCATTAGTTCGATCCTTATGGATAGAGACTCTAACAGGATTAGACTCGAAGATTACGCAATGGTATCGGTAGTGTGAGCTTACTCTAGGTGTTGAGAGCATCAGCTGGGATCTCCTCGTAGTGGCGTCGAGGAATTACGATGTCATCTTGGGTATGTACTGATTATCTATAGTCCATGCTTAGATCAACTATATTAGGAACAAACTGCGGTGTGTCCCCATGGATGGGTTTAAGTTCACCTTCACCGGTGATAGGGGAGCATATGCCGCACATGACAGTCTTACTCGAGGGACGGTGCGGACGACCAGTCATCAGTTGGTTGCTATTAACCTCAGAGCAGCAGATGTAGAGATTCCAACTTATCCCGTTGTGGTGGTCTAGTACACTGATGTTTTACCTGATGATGTTATAGGTATACCTCCTCGCAAAGAGGTGGACTTCTACATTGACATGTTCCTAGAGACAACATCGATATCTGGACTAGTATATCCGATGGATCCCGCTAAGTTTCGTCAGCTGCAGGTATAGGTGGATGACTTGGAAGGGAAGGGATACATACGACCTAGTGTTTCTCCCTGGACAGTCCCAATTCAGTTCGCCAGGTAGCCGAATGGAAGCTTGAGGAGTTGTGTCGACTACCATCACCTAAACCACATGAACGTGGAGAATAGGTACCCAATCCTAAGGATTGAAGACCTCTTTTATCAGCTAAAGGGAGCTCAATGCTTTTTGAAGATAGACCTCAGATCCGGATATCACCAGCTCAGAGTTCAAGACGAGTATGTAAAGAAGATGGCCTTAAGATGTCGGTACGACCACTACGAGTTATTGGTTATTCCCTTTGGAGTAATAAATGCTCGATCAATGTTCATGGGACTCATGAATAGGATTTTCAAGCCTTACCTAGATCGCTTTGTCATAGTCTTCATCGACGACATTCTTATCTACTCGACTACTGAGGAGGAGCATTCCTATCATTTGCAGGTAGTACTGGAAAAACTCCAAGAGCACCAACTTTTTGGTAAGCTCTTGAAGTGCCAGTTTTGGATTCGAGAGGTTAACTTCTTTGTTTAAGTCGTATTTAGGGATATATTTGTAGTAGATCTAGCGAAGATTGAAGTGGTACATGCTTGGGAGCCACCCAGGGGTGTGGCAGAGGTACGATGTCTCCTGGGTTTGGCTGGGTATTACTGAAGGTTGGTTCCAGATGTCTCCAGAGTTACAGTACCACTATCATCCTTTACGATCAAGGGGAAAACCTTAGTGTGGTCATAGAGATTCCATCTGAACTTTTAGGATTTGAGGTTGAGGCTAACTAGTGCGCCCATTTTTCAGCTTCAAGAGGAGGGTTTAGGGTATGTAGTTTACTGCGATTCATCAGGGACCAGACATGGTTGTGTCCTAATGTAGGAGTGAGCAGTGATCACATATAGTTCTCAGCAGCTGAGACTATTTGAGAAGAACTACGCTACCCATGACCTCGAGTTATCAGTAGTGTTATTTTCCTTGAATATGTGGAGGCACTATCTAAGGGGTGAATGTTTTACCATGTACTATGATCACTAGAGTCTCAGGTATATCTTCTCTCAGAAGGAACTGAACCTGAGATAGGGGTGATGGCTTGAGTTCCTCCTGGACTGTGACTTCTAGATAGTCTATAATCCTGGGAAGGGAAATGTTAGTGCAGATACACTTAGCAAGAGGTCTGGTATACAACTTCTAGGAGAGGCGACAGAGCAGATGGTTGTATTACTGTTATCCTTTGTCGATAGAGATGGAGCTACACTCCTACAGTATCTTATGGTCACTCCCCCACTCCTTTATCATTTCATGGAAGCAAAACATGGGGACTCTAATAGTGAGACACGACGTGTTCAGATATCCATAGGGCAGGCACCTAATGGATTTTTTGATGTTGGGGAGCACATCATTCTCTTTAGAGGACATACAATGGTACTAGTAGCCTTCAATAGGATGTGATGAGGGAGTTGCACACATCCCCCCTAGTGGTATATCTAGGAGCGGTGAAGATGTACCAGGACCATCGACGACAACACTGATGGTCTGGTATGGAGAAGGTATTAGTGGAATTTTTTTCTCGATGTATCACTTGTCAGCAAGTAAAGGTAGAGCACCTGGTACCAGCAGGCTTGGTCTTTCCTTTAGATGTCCCAGAGTGGAAGTGGGATGGGATATCCATGGACTTCATGATAGGTCTTCCATGTACATCCTGGGGTCAAGACTCGAATTGGGTCATCTTGGACCGACCCACAAAGTTGGCCCAATTCCTACCGATCAGAGTGTTGGGTTTAGTAGAGATCTTGTGACGCCTCTATGTATAGGAGATTGTGCGGAAACCTAGAGTACCTTCTTCTATTGTCTCTGACCGTGATGCACAGTTTACTACCCGGCTATAGAAGGGGTTGCATGAGGCTTTCGGGACATAGCTTTTCCTGAGCACTGCCTTCCATCCTCAGATAGATGGTCAGACCGAGCAAACCATTCAAACCCTCGAGGACATGCTTCGTGCTTGTGTCCTCGACTTTGGTCATAGCTGGAAGGATCACATAGAATTGGTAGAGTTTGTCTATAACAACATCTATCACTCCACCATCAGTGTACCACCTTTTGAGGCATTGTATATTCGACCTTGTATATCACCACAATGCTAGACAGACCTAGAAAAGTCTGCACTAGTCGGACCAGAGATTGTACAAGCTACTACGGAGAAGGTTCAAATCATCCAGGAGGGGATAAAGACTGCATATAGAAAGCATAAGTCGTATGCTGATAGTATACGGAGACCTATAGGGTTCTAGGATAGAGACCATGTCTTTCTATATGTCTCACCTTGATGAGGTCTATAGATATTTGGCTGAGGCGTCAAGTTATCTATGTGATTCATCGGACCTTTCCATGTCCTCAGCAGAGTAGGCAAGGTGGCTTGCCGCTTAGCTCTTCCACATCAATTACACCAGGTGCATGATGTCTTCCACGTATATCAGCTAAGGAGATACATGCACGACCCTTCCCACATCATTGACCATGGAGAGATGGACATCGATGACAGGGTGACTTTCAAGGAGGTTCTAGTGGAGATTGAGGATCGACAGGAGTGGTTATTATGTACATGATTGATACCTATGGTACACGTTCATTGGCAGAACAAGAACCTCTAGAAGAGCACATGGGAGTGAGAGGCTCAGATGCATGCTTAGTACGCCCTCTTATTCCCTAATTTCGAGTTGTAGCTTAGAAGGACGTAAATCCCTAAGGTGGGGAGAATGTAAAGACCTGGAGATTCCATTGAAATATTTTTTCTTAAATACATGGTTTTTTTTCGTGTCCGCAAAAATTTACGACGCTTGATTCGAAGGCCCGGTGTGCCTGGAATCAATTTCTGGAGTATTGTTCTTGTACGTTCAGTAAACATATGAGCATGATTTTATAACTTTTGAACCAGTGCTCAGAATTAAAATCTGAGGGCACCGTTGAACTCAAAGTGCCAATATTATCATATGAATACTTTCACCTCGATGACAGTTGGTCGATATTAAAAGTTATCTTTTGGATTTTTATAAAAAATAATAAAATAAAGTATATAATAGTTTATTTTATTTTTAGGATTCCATGTGTGTGTTTGTTGGTTGAAAACTCCACTTGGGAGTTGGATGTGAGACCACCACACCCTAATATCCCATGAGGGGTTATAGTGGTGGGGCCCACCTGAGACCATAACTCCTAATTGAATAATAGGGGTGGGGACCACCCGACCCCTATTCATGGGAGGAGAGTTTAACCTCTCAAGTCTCCCTCATTAATGAGGGAGAGCCTCTCCACCTTACCCTTTAATTAAATGGAGCCAAACCCCTTTAATTAATGTTCCAACCTCTTGAATTAAATTGGTGGATCCTTTTCAATTAATTAACCTTTTTGAATTTTTGTGCCAATAATTAAATTAATAGACAAACTATTATTTTGGGCACATTATTTTTGGTGGAAACTTGGGATAGGAAGAGCACTTGGAGAAACTTATACTCTCCAATGAAGAAAACCCCTCCCAATGAAGAATGTAGAGAATGTCGATGATGTTTCTTCTTCATATTCTACCTCGGACACCTACTGACCTACCCTCTGCAATGGCATCAACAAGCCGACGTAGCTCGGGATTTGAGACGTGCGGAAGACACGATGAACAATGGCCGAGGAATCAAAGGTATGGATTTTATTTAAGTTTGATATAATTCCCTTTATTCTTACCTTCTAAAACAAATAATGCAGACTAACATATTATCAAGTTGATCCATTGATGTTTTTCCTTGCCGGTTGGGAATATATTGATGAAGAGGGTTGTGGGAAATGACGTTTTTAATTATCTTCCATATCTTCTTTTGTTGAGCCACTTGCTACCACACAAACGCGGAGGGTGCATGCCAAACAAAAATGGACCGACCCCTCTACCTCTCCTCATGAATGAATTGTTCTATATGAAGGAATAAGGCGTATTTTTACTGCTGTGATGAATGGAGAACCATCTTTGATCCACTAATAAAACCCTTAGTTTTCTTTCCAAAATGTGATAAAGAGCTCCCCCAACCTCCAAAAAACTGGAAATCCTGCTTGAGCCTCATGTGGGAGAAATAATGGGGGAAATATGGGAAATCCTGAGTGGCCTAGGATTTAAAACCCTAATTTTTAAGTGGATTCACAGCTTGGATGTATGGTTTAGGAAAATGTGTTCCAACCGTGTGGTATCCACTGTCCCACCTAGGGACCTCATAGGGCTTGGACACACATTTTTGAAATCGTGCGCCAACCTTTAGGTAGCCATTTTCCCACCTGGGGACCTCACATGGCTTGGCTGCACAGTTTCGGAAACTGTTTTCCAACCGTGCAGTAGCCAATGTCCCACCTGGGGAACTCGCACGGCTTTGCCACACGGTTTGGGAAACAGTGCACCAACCGTGTGGTAGACACTATCCCACCAGGGTACCTCGCAAAGCTTGGCCACACGGTTTGGGAAACCGTGCGCCAACCACACAGTAGCCACTATCCCACATAGGGACTTCACATGGCTTGGCTGCACGGTTTGTCCAAAATGTGTGCCAACCATACGCCCCTGCACAAACCTCCATAACATTGGCAACGAAAGACCATTTGAAGAACCATAACTAGTGATGTTATTATTTTAGCACGATGGCCTCTTTGAGTATACCCCTATAGAGTTAAAGGTTTATTTGAGTTTCGTTCTAGTTTGATCGTACATGGATCAAACGGGGCCCTCAAGACTAAATGGACAATAACTCATAGACGGAGCGTCTGATAGGTGTACTGTTAGTTGTATTAAGTCCTCTTCGACATGGATGAACTTCGAGATACTTATTTCAGGGACTTCATTAATGTTGGAGTATCAACTAGTAGCATATGGAGTATATCTTCTAGAGACGAGCAGACATTTGTGCAGGAACCTAGTAGCTAGCTGAGACTTGATGGGTGCTCACAGATTCGACTTGGAGTGATTCAACTATCAGAATGGGGAGTGCCTCGGTGTCACGAAAGACCCACAGTGGTGAGTGAATCTATGTGAGTGTGGTAAACCCATGGTAATCAACACGTGGAGTAACTTTGTAGGCTTTGAGGGGGAGTGCCTCTGTGTGAACACAACAGACCCCCGATGGGGAGCACGTCTGTCTAAGCACGAAAGATCGACAGTACTCTATAGGAGGAGTACCTCAGCAGTCCAAGATAGTGGGAAGTGCCTCTGTGTGACACGGCAGGCCCACTGTACTTGATAGAGGTGTAGTTATCCCGTAACATAGGTTTCAGTTAAAAAATTATCCTTAGAATAAATTCCAGGTTGAGAAGAGTTAGTAACTTTTGAGTTTACCTCATGATTGAGATGGATTACTTGATAACATTGGTATATGTATGGGAATATACCTAAGTGTGGTTATTTGTTGATTTCATACATTGTTTTTATCCTTATTGTATTTTTTCAGACCTTGAGGGTCTCTAGGTACCAACTGCGTATCGTTATACTCACCCCTGTACGGGCTATGCCCGCACCTCGTTGTGTTGGTTGCAGACGATGGACATCACTGACTGAGGCTATGTGGACATGACTGGATGGTACCCTGAGGTGGAACACACGATGTGATGGTACATGGGGGAGACAGACGGACATGGAGTGTTGTGGATGCTATCTATACCTACCCTTTAGGTAGGATCCTTAGTGGACGATCCAAGAGCTACTTTCACCTTTCAGTTGTTGACCCTTTTTAGTTGTACTTGTACTTTCTTTTGGGATTGTATTCCAACCCCTTTACTTTCTAGCACTCATTCGTATATATTTTTTACTTAGTTTTCTGCTTCCATCTTACTCCGATTGTGTGTGTTTATGATTTATAAAGGAAATTCCATCTCAGCTTAGGGACTTACGCCTTTGGTGAAAGTCGCCAGCCCCTGGTCTATGGAAGGTGGGATTGGTGTAGTAAAGGCACAAGCCCTGGGGGACGGGTCATGACAATTATATCATTTAATATATCTTATAATTATATTGATCATAAATTTCATATAATTGGTTTTTAATTTTTTCCATTTTATAACCCTCGCACTTATACTGAACAAAATATAAATCTCTTATGATGAGAACATGAATGAAATTTCACGAGTATGGTAATATTTTATATTATTTTTAATATATTTTTTAAACATTGAAACAAAGAAATTTTTATTAAAAATGTATTTAAATATGTGATTCCTTTTTTATTCTTCTAAGTTATGTTGTTTTTTGGATTCTCATGCAGCTCTTTTTTTTTGTTTTTAGTACATTTCTTTATTGATGGGTCTATGTATTGTAATTATAATTAATGAAAAATTATGTTGGTTATTTTATAATGGATTTAAAAAAATATTATATATTAATAAATCATGTTTGTTTTTATATAACATATGTGATAAATAAATCTTCATATGATCTTCTACAGTTCATTTATTCGAGTTTTAAAACCAATGATGTTAATAAAAACACATATTTAAAATATAACTAAAGTGAAAAAACTCTTTACAACATCTCTTATAATAACTACCTAAGCTAATGAATATTAGTAACAAAAAAATTACAAGAACACACTTTTATTACTAGTGTATTTATATTCATAGTAATTAAAATTAATAATCCCCTATTCTTTAAATCATACAATTTAACAAACATATATATATATATATATATATATATATTTATATGCATATATTAGTTCACATTCATCTTTTTCATGTTGGTTTCATTTCATCCCTTTAATTTTTTCATGTTGTTTTTATTATCCTCGATATTTGAAAAAAAAATTACATTTTTATATCCTTTAATTTTAACTTTTAATGGGAAATTTAACACACACTCTTTCTATTTTACCCTACTCCTACCTATAATATTCTTGGAGAAAAAATTCACATTGAAGATATGTCTATTTTGCTGATTTTTATTATGAATTTATAGAAGTGTTTCTTAGTATTCATCAACATGGTGAAGTTGATTTTCTATAGAACTCATACCTTCTTATATACATATTTCAAAAACACTTTATAGAATACCTTGAGATTCTGGATTTGAATATGAAAATCCTAGAGAATATTTACAATGGATTCATTTGTACATGTTTTTCACCCTAAGATTCACTTTATTTGAGGATTTTTGATCATATATGAGGATATAAATACTTTTCCAAGGGGGTTATTCATTCTAGATAATATCAATTGTGGCCTAAAAGTAAATACATACCTAAGAATCCCTTCTATATGAGGTATAAACACTATAAATTTATAATGATGAAACTTCAAATTACTAATTAGCTCACATTTTATGGATTTAAAATAAGACCCTAATATTTTATGATATAGTTTTTAAAAAATATTTATTTCCCCTATATCATATATTATATGAAAGAACAAGTTTAAACAAATTGTGATATAAAATTAAATTATTACTACCTAATGTGAATGTTATCACCAATGTACTGGAATAGTGTGAAATAAATACTAACTAATAGATAAAAAATTCGTGCTTTATATATTTATAAAATTAATTCATATGTCAAAAACTAATTAGAAATTAAAATAAATATCAAATGAAATTAATGGATAATATTTTATGGAGAAAATTTTTTATGTGTTTAATGTATATTTATAATAATTAAATAATTTATTACTATTTGAAAAAAATTATTGAAATTTCTATATTATATAATCGATCATTTGTTTTATTAATTATCTTATATTTAATGTACATAGGGTAGGAATAAATCATGATTTATTCTTAAGATTGTTTTTTTTAAATTTCTATTCATCATGTTTTGTACACTTGTATTAAAATTTATTTATTAAAATAATTGATATTTGATCAAGAAAAAAGGGTTACATATTTTCAATCATTTATTTTTTTCTAAATATTACCTGTATACTTATTGTCATTATGAATAGTAATCATTGATTACATTTATCACCCCAGTAAAAGATAAATCACCTTATACAAAGATAAAAATAAGTGTTATGGTCCCCCATTATTTATATTAATTCTTATTGGATGAAATTAATTATTTCATTATCAAAATATGATCTAAAATTTAGTTATTTAAGGTACACTTGTCAATGAAAATGACCCATGTAATATTTAATGTAAAGAAAAATACACAATGTCACTCTCTTACATTTAAATATATATTTTGTATTCACCAAGGGATAAAAGAAATCATTTTATGAATATAAATGGTTATATTGACAATAATGAAAATTTTATTATATTGATAATTTATTTCTATTTTTCATTACATAGTTAACATAAATTCATATAAAACATTGGTGAAGTATTTTTTCAATTAATAGAAAAATAAAATAAATGAATTTAAAAAAATTAATATAATTTGAGTGATTTATAGTGTTCTATGAATTTTATATATAAATTCAATATATAAGTTATGTTTTAAAGGATTTTATTTTAATTTCAACCTTATATTAACATCATTAATATCAAATTAAAATAATTTGTTCACAAATGAAATAATAATCATTTTACTAAAATAATAAATTATTACGTTAATTAAGAATCACAAAACTCAAAAAACTGGATATGTGAAATAATAGTTGGTTTAAAAGTTCAACCACTTCCCATTTACTATTAAATTATTACATTATAACTAATATTATGAATGATTATGATTGAAAATTGGGTTACCATGATTAAAGTAAAAATTTTTTACCCATGGGGTTAAACCAAAAGACAAGGTTTAAAATGACACCAAAACCAATAAAAATTTCATTTGATGATAATATTTATATGATTTCGACTTTTTATTCAAATATATAGTAATTTGGATTAAATTTCCTTGATAATGAATAGTTATATTGTTAGTCTTTTTTGTAATTCCAATTGTGTCCTTTCCCCCCATAATAAAATGAATCTCATACCCTCTCTTCATAAATTCAATTTTATAAACCTATATCAAAATATCCGTAATAATTTATTTTTTAAAAATAAATAGAAACATTTTAGATTTGTAGGTATTCCCAAAATAAGGAATCTATTGTTTTTAAGGGAAGTTCAGAAGGAGTTCTTTCAAACAATAGGCAACCACCTTAACTCATCACTTCAAATTTACTACTTATTTTACCCCCATTTAAATATATTTTATTCAAAATTAAATAATATCTTTAGTATCATAAGTAGAATAAAAAAATTATTTTTATTATACCATATTTATTCACCCTATTTCTATAAAATGAATACAGATTATTTTGCTCATGCGTATGAATGAACTACCACCTCTAAGAAGATATGTGATTGGTTTTCTTTTGTGCTTTCAATAGATGGTAAAAAAAGTAGATTTAGTAATTATATATGATATATTTATTATAATAATTTTTGAATAAATATGAATTATTTTCTACCTTTATTTTGGTCTATCCATCCAAAAGTAGAAACAACTTTCATACGTACGTATGACCTACCATCATCATAAATGGTGAAGTTCATTTTTCAAACACTAAATATTATATATTACACTAAATGATTATATATAGTGAATATATATTATATTTATATAATTATAATAATTTTATATTGATATACACAATTTGTGTATACAATTCAACATATGTTATAGAAAATATGAACATGTTTTCAACAATTACATACGACTTAGTGGAAAAAAGATGATTTTGGTGATCTTGTCCATTTTCAGGTTATTTAGGGTCAAACACACAAACCGAGGGAAAACTGAGCAAAATTTACAACTACAGGGCGTGTACATATATACACACCTTGTACATTCAGACTTAGGCAATGATTGGCTTGGACAAGTACACATCCCTATTACCAGAAGCATGTGCACGCCATGTACAAAATCGACACTCCATGTCTAGTCTTCCAAAATCAGTTAGTGGTTAAGAAGAAGTCTACATTTCCTTGTGGTCATCTAACATTTACACACCGTGTACATAATATATACAACGCGCCTCCCATTCTAGAAGTGGTTGGTGGCCGATAAAAGTGAGTACACGCTGTGTATGGAGGTACTACATGCTGTGTATATCCACCTACCTAGCGGTGATATTATCCAAGTCAAAGATAGAGTTTTAGGCCACCCAACGATGGAGAAAAAGATGACAAGGTGCATTGACAAGACTGCAGAGCGTGTACCTTTTCCACACACCATGTACTTTTATTTTGTATAAATAGAGGCCTCAGTATTATATTCAAGGGGGAGGGAGGGGTGAAGATCGAAAGGAAAGAAGTTATGCTGCTCTGTTTCTATGCTACCATCATTCAACTAATCTACCATTATACCATTCTACCAAATATCCAATATCTCCTTGATGTTTCTGCTATTATCACATCAGGTATCAAGGGTTCTATTTTAATCATTTTTTCTTTGTGTAACCAAATACCCTGTGAGTTGGGGTTGTAGGAGATGAAAGTGTTGTATTTTATATTAGTTGTTATGAATGTGTTTTTTCTATTATCCTCTTCTTATTCTAATGTAATCACTTCATTTTATCACTGAAACGTGTGAGCCAAACCATAGGTATAATTTTCTAGGACTCAAAAGAAGAGTAAAAATGAATACTTTCATGATCATTGGAAGGATTAATCAACTCAAAAAATGGACTAGTCCAAATAAAAGAACATTGAAACACTAACTACCAGACCAAGGAGTCATTTTCCTTTGCTCGAGACATATGTTTACCAGACCCAGGAAACCTTGTTACAAATTGTAACCTAAAGGTTTGTGATATCAGGAATAACACAACTTCATAAGAAATTTTATATAATAAACAACCTCTTAAGAATCCACAGCCCCAATGCATTTCCACCCATATTTTCATCATATCTAATTTTCCACATTTTCCATTATCTATTATGTAATTTTATAAATAAATTCAAATCCAATTACCATTTTATCCAAAAATTAAAAATCAACACTAAATTCCGTACACTTAACTATGGAAAAAATACAAACTAATTATGCAAGACAAAAATAACTTCTTTTTCCCTGGGTATCGACCACTTATAGGTACTATACTGGTTAAGGTAAAACAATTTTGGACACCGATAACATACCATCAGTAAAATGACTTACCAAATTTTGACATCATTGATGGGGAAAATGAAAAGATAATTTTGTCTTTATTTTAATTATGTTTGTATCAAATTTTAGGGAAAATAAAAATCATAAATTCCCAAAAATCACATTTCTAATCGCATTTATGTTTATCTTCCTTCTTTTCCATTTATGCTTGGTTTTTTTAGTATCATGTAGGTCCATATGTGTATGAGAAGCTACCTCACTCGTTCCAAGAACACAGAGTGATCAGGGGTTTTCCTAATTGACATAGAAATTTAACATGCACTCTTGTGGTGATGAAATTGACTCATAGAAGAACACAACCTAAACAATCAAATATAATATAATGAAGAAGTAAATCCAGCTGCAGTCCAAGGAACTAGATAGCTTTTTGGTCCAGATGACAACTGGAACCCACCAGGTGCACTTTCTCCAGGTTATGGCCTGCAGCTATTGCAACAGTTCCAACTGAAGTGGATTCCATTTTTATAGCTCGATCATGGGTTTTAATTTACCTTTAGTAATAACAATACATGCCGCCTCCACTCCCTCAGTAGCTGCCTCCAGGCTGTACTCTCATGGAGTGCGGCCTGCCATCTATTCACAAAGCTGGCACAGGCATCGTCCATCCACCAGTGCAGGAGAAACACTTCGAGATCAAGCCTGCTTTCATATAGATGATCCAAAACAGCATTTAGTTTGGCGGATAGCCCAGTGAGGACCCCAATGCCAATCTCTCTGATTTCCTGGATATTTGTGCCACGTTCTGCTACGAGAAAGTGTTAGAGGAATCCATTCATCTGCACCTCTCACCCTTATCATTAAGGTATAAGGAAAAAATTGGATAAATTGATTTCTACATTGATCTGTCCTCACATTTAAGGAGATAAATCAGGCATTCTTGGCCAAATATTTCCCACCCTTGAAGATGGTGACTCTATAGAATGAAATACCGAACATCTAGACGCCTGACTCAGAGTCATTGTTTGAGTCATGGGTGAGCTTCAAGGAGATATTGCACAAATTCCTACACCATGGATGTAACACCCCAAGCTTCCAAGGTATGTTTCCGTTTGAATAATGCAATGATGTGCATTGTACGCAATTTCGAGATTCTAACACACCACAACCAATCAAACTAGCCGTTATGAATAATAATACCTACTTTTTGAAATTTTATAAAATTTATCATTCAAAATGGACTTCAGTTTTGGATTCGTAATATCGAAATTAGCTTAGGGTGAAATTCTGGTACTTTTCGGATAACTTTCATATTTTGATGAATAATGAAAATTACTAAATTTTAATTAAAAACAAATTTTTTAATAGAAATAATTAACAGTGATAAATTATTAATTAGAGTAGTTTTAATGTATATTTAGAATACATTTTTAGCATTTAATACAATGTTGGTCATTGGTTGAGATTTCACATTTAAACTAGACAAAAAAAAGTGTCAATCTTTTGATAGTTATTATCTCTAAAAAACAAGCTATTTGTTTTGACGACGGGAATTAATTTTTAAATTAATTCATGCAACTGATATGTTTTGAATTTTGTAAAATAGACATAATTTTCAAATTCATAATATCAAATATATCTTAGGCATAATTTTTGGTATTTGTCTGGAAACTTTTATTTTTTGATGAATAGTGAAACCACTATGTGGTAGTTAAAAAAATGAATTTTTCATAAAACGTAATTTTACCGCTTCTGTGAGTGGAATTTCGAAAATTCGAGAGACACGGTTAATATCAAGGAGTAAAATGAGGTTCATTGAGATGAAAATAATTTTTTGGTGAACAGTAACTTTTTACATTTATTTACCATGGTTAAAAGTAAATAGGGTATTTAAGGGTAAAAAATGATACTAATATTATCCTAAAACATGTTCTAATTCTATTGGAAAAGTGTATGTCGTCCAAAAACATCCTTAGGAATAAAATATTATCATTTAGGTCAACTTGGATTAGATTAGGACATTTATTATTATTTAATTCAAAGAAGAGTTAAAAGAGATAAAATCAAAGTTTATTTAATAAAACATTTTTAATATAGGGTTACACATAAGATAAATTCAATTTTAAATATTCATTAGAAATATAAAACTTCTTCATACATAATGATATTTTATTTATAATTTTTAGACATTAAATAATTTAATTTATTAATGACACAATGATAATGCAGTAATTACCATAATAGTGAAAAATTAAAATAATTGATATTATAAATACACAAATAAATATAATTAGAGACTTTTAATGAATTAAACTAATTTTATAGGTTAATATGACATATTAGGATTGATTTAAGTGAATTTTTTCAATGTAATCATTCTGTTATGAGTTTCACAAAAATCAATTTTTGAATAGTGTCGAAATTGACATAAAAGAGTTTTTAAAACAAATATTATATTATTAATTGATATTAAATTTTCTTAAAATATAAGGTTCGTCCAAGAGACTTATATCCTGATAGTTGTATCATTAATGGACCACTTGGGGGGTCGTTTGGATGTATATAGTATGTTTATTAACCATATAATATTAAAATACAAAAAGACATTGTAAAAGTGAAACTAATTAACTAAGAGTTAATACTTAAAGATAAGGTTAATATAATGACCCAAACCTATCTAAATTCTATTGGTTGAGGGGTTTTTGAAACATAACCACCATAAACATTAAATAATCAACTTTTACGCCATTAGAAACGGAATATGGATTTTTTATAAAATAATATTTCTAGCTTTTCCAACGGTGCCCCTCACCCCTCTTATAAAAGGGCACTCCCCCTTCTCATTACTTCACACCTTCAAAGCCTTTTGGTTCGGCCAATACCTGCCCAGATACTCTCTCAACTTCTCTCACTACCACCTAGAGGCCTTATTTTGATCATAAAGCCAACCTAAAGAGCCCTTTTGATCAAATCAAAAAGAAGAAATCGAAGAAGAGGTAATGTTTTTACCACCCTTTTTCAAATTCATTTCTTCTTCAACTTCTTCTTTATTTGTTATTCCCATTCAAAAATAATAAATCCAGTATATCCTATATACTATAATATTATTATAAATATTGTAAAAACATATTCATTATTCTATTCATCCTTTGAATGACATGTCACCATACGTGCGTATGTACGACATACTGTCTCCACATCATGGTGTAATTGTCATTAAATAAATTATTATTTGGATGGATATAATAATGATGTTTAATTCATGTAAATAATAAAAAAACATGATAATTATTCTGTCTATATGATATACCATCCAATTATATAATATTTTTACATCAAAAGAATGATATTGTCGCTCGTGCGTATGTACAGACTACCCTCTCCACGAAAGCGATGAGATTCATTCTCCATCGTATCCATTCAAGTATAATTATCATTTGATGATTTAAAAATAATGTTTAAGGACTTGATATAATTATGTATATGAATAATATACAACCTATCCCTAACAAACATGTCTTACGTAACAAAAAATATAATGGAAAACGAGTAAGTTAACACCCGAAATAACGGTAATACTAAGATATTATTAACAAATCAATGATAAAAGATAATATATGATATCATATTAATGTAAATGATTCTTGTATAATTAAATAAAAATTATTTCACCATTATACAGGAGGTTAACCTACCATAGACCAAGGAAAAATTAAAAAGTAAGGTAGTTCACTAAGTGATGACTTAGTGGAAGGATAACTCAGCACTCGCGAGTATAGGGAGGTCCAAGTTGCTTGCATGTTTGGTTTTGGGGATTTGAGAAATTGAACGAATGAGCCAAAATGTAAATGGGAATTTTATTGGAATCATTATTTGTTGATTTTCCTGAGAAAGATGGTTTATGTTGGAAAATGGTTTTCACACGGAACTTGTTATATTGTGAACTATTTGGGAATTATTTTATATAAATTTGTTTATATAAATCTGCTAACATATTTTATCCGAGAGGCATGGGTTGGGAAGTCATAGGGAAAACCTACTGAGTTTCATTACTCACCCCTTGCTTTGGCACGTTGGAGCTTTTGCAGATTTCATATAATGATATGTTGGCAAAGGGAATGTTTCACATGTTTATAGTACTACTTTGTGAGACTTGGGCTGGTTCGTGATGTTGGAGCTTGGAGCTTATTTAGAATTGAGGTGGGATGTTGCCTTATAGTCCTTTAGTTTTCCTTTCCGCTGTTTACCCTGATTTAGTGTTGGTTTCCACTGTGGTACTCTTGGTTGGTTTATGATAAAATAATTGGTTGAGATGTCTTAGTTTTTATCATGCATCATTTATTCGATTTGTTTGTTTATGATTGTTGGCTCTATGGAATGTTCTAAAAGGATAAATTATCCCTCACTTTTTTTGAAACCCTACGACATTTATTTCCATCCTTTGATTCATTGGGTATGTATCTTAAGGACAAGTAATGAATTTTTGAATTATTAAGACAATAAGGATAAGCGGGTCATTAGAACCCACTTCGTCAATACATTAATTAATGGAGTACTATCAATGTACAGAGTGAAGCATTATATGGCGACACCATATCATCCCTAGTCCGGTTGACAAGTGGAGCTCTCCAACCATGAGCTGAAAAATATTCTGGAGAAAATATTGAACACTTCGTGGAAATACTTGTCCAAGAAGCAAGAATATACTTTGTGGTCATATCATTCTTCTTTCAAAACACCACTGGTGATGCACCCATCCCTCCTCATCTATGGAAATCCGTGCCATCTTACAGTAGATTTGGAATACAAAGAAAATCGGGCCGTTAAGACACTGAATTTTTTTATAAAGTTAGCGAAACATTAGAATAAGTTCCCACTATTAATACATGATGAGATCCGATTAGAGGCGTATGAGAACGGCAATCGTTACAAGGAGAAGATGAGAGCAATTCATGACCTGATGATCAGGTACTCCTATTTGACTATTGTCTTAGATTATTTCCAGGGAAGTTAAAGCCAAGATGGTTGGGACTACTCCATGTTAAATGAGTATTATATCATGGAGAGGTGGAAATTTATAGAGAGGATAGTAAAACACTCAAGGTGAAAAAACAGTGGTTGAAGGATTATAGTCACATGGATGAAATAGTGGGAATGTTTTACAACATACATCTCAGGTAAGAATAGGTAAGTCTGTCGAGCAAATGACCTAAAACAAAGGTTCTTTTAGGGAGGCAACGCAGCAGATACACGCTAGGTACCACTTATCTAAATGGTGTGTACTGATTTGTTTTCATTTATATTCTCACTATTATAAATATATATATAATCTAAGTAATTAACAAGGATGATGTGGGTGCTTATGGTAAAGTCACTTGATTTTATCTGAGCCATCACTAGTTCGAATCCAACCCAACCAACCTCCAACATGGTGTTTATCCTTATTATATTCATGTTTTCTTACATGGTATGTGTGGTATTTTTCATATTATATATATACTTGAATATAAGAAATCCCATGATGGGGATAGATTGGTTGGTCAAGGTCATAACCCTATTTTAAAATACTCGATTTCAAATCCTGACAACGGCCCCAATTCCATCATTTTTTCTTTTAATAAAAACAAACAATGTGTATTTCGATATACATCGTGTGTGCCATGTTTTTATTACTAAACTGAAAGTGTTTTCATCATAAATAAATACATGCAGGTGATGTTGGCAGATTGGTAGAGTCTCGGCCCTGGATCCAAAAGGCCCATGTATGAATTCATCCAATCTCCCTAGTTCATACCTTTTTGAATAATTAATGACCACATGCCATACATATCCTTCATCCCCTGTAGTTTTGGTCTTATACATTAAATATATATAAGTAATATATAGGAGCGACAGAACAACCTTTTCTCCAGTGATTGGGGGATTCTATTCAGAATGGTTGATTGCATGTTCAAACCTTTCCCCAAGCAGGAGACCAAAGGTTGTACATCTATTTTTCCAATTTTAGAACACACAACTTGTATTGTCTGATATATTACGTATAGTGTTTTATTTTTGATAAATTATGTATATATATTTATTTTATTATAATTATTAATATTCATTATTATATAGTTTACTATTAAAATTATCTATATATATATAATTGTGATACATGTTGTCCAGGCCATGGATATTTGTTGTGTACCGCAGCTATAATGGTCATGCCCTATCTGGATTGAGCCCATGTTATGCCAACCCCCCCCCCCCCCCCCCATTTCTTCTCTCGTATGCCATTCGGCCTCCCCAAATCATAATCTGTAGATTTCTTGCATTTTAGGTTCTGATTTCTACTACATTGTGGTCCTCAGTATAGGTACATCCTTCCACACCCTTTTTTTCATGATTTCATTGGTGTTTAGGGTGATTTGTGGATTGGCTGACCGTTTGGATTCTGTGGTACACATGCACGATACCACGAACACACATTGTGTACTCATGTACATGGATACAGACATTCAATTTAAAAATTTAAAAGTAAATGGTGTGTATTCTTGGTGCACACCGTGTACCTTCCAAAATCGTGACTGGGTACATTTTTTACATGGTCACACACACACCGTTTGTGTACATGGTGTGTTTGTTTTCTACACGCCATGTATAGAATCTCTCCAGGCCAACCAATATACAACACCCACATGGCCAGGAAGCAATTTTTCTATACAGGGCGTGTCTCATTTCTACATGTCATGTATCCTCCTCTGGTCCATTCCACTATCTCTCTGCTTGTCTATCCAGAGAACAAGAGATGATAACATGCTTCCACTACACACTGTGTACTATGGATATACATGTCGTGTACTCTTTATTTTTTAGTATTCTCACAGTTCATTATTTTTCTTATTTTTCTTTTATTTTTCTTCTATTTGGTTTTACTTTTTTTCAGTATATGGAAAACAGAGACCCTTCGCATGAGTAGTGGCCTGCCTCTTCCATTGAGGGAGAGAAGCCTACTTTTCTTCAGATATGACTCCATCCCTTGACGACACCATCTATGGACTATCCAGTGTACCGGCATCCTTCGCTGTCCATCCTGCCACCACTCACCACCTTGGTCGATGTTGGTCCCAGTACCACACCACCACGCACGGAGCCTCCGAGAAAAAACATTTCTTCACCACCAACTACCAGAACTCCCATGCCTTCTTCAGTCATAGTTGATCCATCATCAGCTTCCCGATCCAGGGAACCTTCATCTTCTGTAGCCGCTCCAACCCGAGATCCAACCCATAATGATCTACCACATGGGCCAGCCCCTGTAGGTGTCCCCTGCACTTGTATGGTGTTCTCGGTTACAGACCTGGCACACAACAGAGTCCGACATTTCTCTTGCCGCCTGATCCAACTGAGCATCCATTATCTCAATAGTATCATCCCTCAACATCTTTTTATTTGGGGATATTTGGATTTTATCCTCGGGCACTCAATGTTACTCATGATCTTCCAATACATCACTTCTATTTTCAAGGATTTATTTCTGGAGTTTGCTGCTTCCTTGGAGTTCAATGGGCCCGAGTACCAGGAGATGCCTGGAGATGCTGTCTTGGTGGTATGATTTTGGTTTGGTGGTCGACCTTTCTCCCTTAATATGACTGAGTTTGGTCGAGGGTGCAGTTTCTATCATCATCCCATCACCCCAACCACTGTCTCCACCCTAACCCATCCTGAGTGTTCTGATCTCATTTCCATGTGGTGGGATATTGCTGGGACTGACCACCACTACACCCCCACTTCCCAGAAGAGTACCCTCATCAATGAACCTAACCTCCACTTCACCCACTAGTGCTTTAGCACCATCATTTTTCCCCACCATGACGATATAAGGGTTTTGACTATTTGTGACATGGAGCTCCTCACCTGTTTCATCTGGCTGGACTACCCGGACCTCCCTAACCTAGCTTCGACCTATTTCCACGCCATGTCTACCGGCCGTTAGGGAAACCTGAACGATGGGTTTTATGCCACACGTCTTTCCCACCACCGTGGGGTTTTTGATCCATCCCATCCCCATGAATGGTTATGTTCCCCCCAGTAGATATACTTTTTAATGCTTATTCGTTTGGGATTAGTCCATGAAGAAAGGGGCACTTACTTCCTTGCCCAGGCACCACCCCCACCACCTGTCGACCCTCCTTCCCAACTGATGCACCTTACCCTCCTTCCACTCACCTTCCAGCTTCCTCACCGTTACCTTATTCTTTTCACATTATCCCTCTTGGACCATCCCCAAACCCTTCCCCTTATTCATCCTCGGCTGACCTACCCATCCTTATCCGCCTAGCCAAGATCGACCAGTGCATGGATCATCTGGAGCATCACCAGGCTTCTCTCCTTCAATAGGAGACTACTTCTACATAGTGCATGGACCATATTGAGAGGATGGTGTAACTACTACTACAACATCAGTGTCTTCCCATTCCACTAGAGGCTCCTTCTCCTTTCGCAGCTCCAGCTTCTTCTTTCCACCTTCAGGCGCTGCCATTGACACAGACACGATCCTCATCTACACTACAGGTCCTGACCCATATCCTCTTGCGGAGCATGCTGTCCCAACCAACCCTTCACTGGAATCCCTACCAAAGGATAGGGTCTCTCTCTGTCTGGATACTATGACTTCTATTTCAGATGCATCTTCTGCACCTCCATCTTCTACACATGCATAACATTATTGTCCTGCTACTTCTGTACAGGATGAAACCACTTCCATGGAGACCTTCTAACTTGTGTTTGGGAACTTTTCTTCTATTATATATATATATATATGATATCTTGTGAATTTTCTCTATTTTGTATGCTTGCAATTTTCCCTCTCTATGACTTTCATAGGTTCTTTGGCACGCTATGGGATGTACATCTCCCCCACTTCCCATATTTTTTTACATGGTCATGAGTGGAGTATTGTTTTTCAATTTTTCATTTTTTACTTTTTCTTTCACGTTTTATTTATTCCATTATTTTCCCTCTTCATGGTCCACTGTAGTGTCCCCACATTACCTTATCTACCTTTCTGTGGAACTTGGGGGACCATGTTCCATATTTAGTGTGGGGGAGCTTCTCTAACCAACATAGCTATTTTTCTCTCAAACTAATATAGGAGACATCATTAATAGATGAAATATTTTAGGCTGTGGGAATTTTTTGAATAATTATTTTTCAAAATAAAAATTCATGGTTGAGAATTTTAGAATTTACATACTTATTTAAATTTTTTAATAATTTGTTTTATAATGATTGGTGATATGGTTTATTTTCCAACTTATATTCATTGATATCTACATTTATTAAACTATTTATTTTTACTCATTCCTTGACTAGATTGACCCTTTATCTTTTTCCTCATTCACGAGAGGTATTATAATACTTTTTGACATATTCTTTCTTGTACACCCTCTTTCTTGAGAGAATCTTTGGATATACATGACTAGAATAATTTTCAACTTTTTTTAGAAACATAAATAATTTATT
The DNA here is from genome assembly GCA_963277665.1 of Viscum album. Classification (NCBI taxonomy): domain Eukaryota; kingdom Viridiplantae; phylum Streptophyta; class Magnoliopsida; order Santalales; family Viscaceae; genus Viscum; species Viscum album. Next base: position 1,696,659,990 of record OY728131.1, read on the forward strand.
AATAACAATAAAATGATTGTAGAATTAGATTGTTTCCAACCCTTTTATCATTAGACCAAACTTACATTTGATCTTCATGAAGACCCACAAAACCATGAACAACCTTGATAAGAAACCATATTACACACCTGTTTCTCTTCCTATCCAAATTCTTTTTAAAATATCATGATTATTCACTTGAGCTTTAACAGGGGAATTGGAAATACATGGCACATTTTTGATAATCGTCATGAAATAAATTATGGGAGAGAGCCTCTTGTTTATTTGGGGAAGAGAGGGTTAGAAACCTCTATTTGGAGAATTTCTATGTTGTCACCTTTGTTCTTTTAAAAAATTTATATAGACAAGGGGACCTTATACTCACTTGTTGGTTTGTGAACCCTACCTAAATAAGGGATGCAATGGTGATGATAGGATCTCACAGAGTTTTGAAGAAGAATTTACATTTAGCTCTAATATTTGAATATCATTCATTGTTGTTTAAGAATCTATCCTCACTTTTTCATGCCTTTGAGATTATTTTTCACATTACTACAAACCAAACCTTAGCCTCAGAAACCACTGAACCTTAATGAAATCCCTTATGATTTTTGTGATTTAAAATTTCTATAGTAGAGAATGAGAACACTTGAAAACATATGGATATAGTGTATATACTTATGATTTAGCACAACTTTGGTAAAATAATTTTTAGTGATGAGAGTATTATTTTCTGGTCAGTTAAATCATCATGTGGCATGTGTCATTGTGAAATGTTGAATAAAGTGCATAAAAGAGAATTGATGTTACATAATTAAAATAAAAAGGATGCATGATTAGAATTTTTTTTAAAATTGAAATATGTTTTTGTGCCTTTATAAAATCCTTTTCTATGCATATAGTATTTATACGTATAGTTTAGGTTTTCTGAATCCCTTTTTAGAATATGAATACTATTGATTAGATGTTGAGAATTTTTTTAAGGACAAGAAAATTACTAATTGTGTGGGAGTTTTAAGTACAAGATTTGTGTATAAATTTACAAATACATCACTGAAAATAAGAAATTTGTTTCAGAAATTAAATAATACTTATTGGAAAAATACATTTATTTTGGTGATCTGGTATATTTTTTTGTTATTTTGGGTAAAAAACAATCTGGGGGGAAACTGAGAAAAATATACCACAACATAGTGTGTACATATATACACACTTTGTAAATTTAGACTCATATGTGGAATGTCTAGGACACATACACACCAAAGTTACCAAAATCATGTTCACAACATGTACAAAAGATGTACACCATATACAGTCTTCTAGAAGAAGTTTGTGGTTGATAAGAAGTCTACAAAACCATATAGTCGGCTAACGTTTACAAGTTTTGCACCTCATCTATACGTCATGTCTCACTTTCTAAAAGTGGTTGGTGGATAATAAATTCAACTAAACTCCATGTATGGTGGTGCTACAAGCCATGTATATCCACCTTCCCGGCGGTGCCTGTGTTCCATGTCAAAGCAGGCATGTTAGACCACCCAATGTCTGAGAAAATAATGACAAAAGTGCATTGATAAGACTAAACAGCGTGTACCTTTTCCATACGCTGTGTACTTCTATTTTCTATAAATAGAGGACTTTTCATATGATTCAATGGGGAGGAAGGGATAAAGGTCCAAAGGAAAGAAGTTCTATTGCTCTACTGCCGTGCTACCACCATTCAACTACTCCACCATTTTACCGTTCTACGAAAAGACCCAATCTCTCTTTGATTTTTCTGTGATGATCACATCAGGTATAGAGGTCTCTGTTTTTTTCTTTCCTTCTATGTGTAATAAAAAACCCAGTGTGTTGGGGTTGTGAGAGATGAAATAGTTGTAATTTAGATTAGTTGATTTTATTATGTTTATTCTGTTTACAACTTCTAGTTCTTCTTTAATTAGTTAATTCTGTCAAAGAAAGTTTTGATCCAGACCAAGGGTAGAATTTTCGGGGACTCTAAAAACAGATAACAATGAATACTATCATGATCATTGGAATTATTCAACGACTCAAAAATGGACAAATCCAAATAAAGAACTGTGAAACATTGACTACCTGACCAAGGAGTATATTTCCTCAAAACTATAAATTAGTTTACCGGACCAAGGAAACCTTGTTTTAAATTGAAACCCAGAGTGTTGGATTATCGTGAACAACACAACCTCATAAGAAAAATTATTTAATAAACAACCTCCTAAGAATCCACATCCGCAATTCATTTCCCTCCATATTTGCATCAAAAACAATTTCCAGTATTTTCCTTTATTCGTTAAGTAATTTTCAAATGAAATTAAATTCCATTTACCATTTTACCCAAATATTAAAAATCAACTCTAAATTCAGTACACTTCAGTAAGAAAAAATAAAAACTATTTATGTAATACAAAAATATCTTCTTTTTCTCTATGGATCTACATCTTACTGGTACTGTACTTAATAGGGTAAAAAAATTTGGGACACCGATAACATACCTTCAGTAAAAGGACATACCATATATATTATTTATCAATGATTAATTTACAAGTACCAAAACTACACTACCAAAATACACATGAAAAATGAAGCAGTTATTACTCATAACTGTGATTTTAGCTGAGGATTATTTATAAATTAGTAATTATAGATTTTAAGTAAATCATATATGGTATCACATATATGAGTATGGTAAATTTATTTATATAAATATTTAATTATTTAATATGAGGTTCTATCATGTATTAAGGAAGTTACACATTAGGTATGGGTTTATCTCAATATTTCATCATTATTCTTGATTTTTAGTTTTTAATTTTCTGATGTTAGAATTATTTTATCATTCGATGTTAAATAAATTATATTTTTTATAATATTTTTTTTAATTAAATTAATTTTTTTAATAATATTTGAATCTCTTTATGGACACGAGATACTAAAGTATTATTTTAAAGAAAGGCATACATTTTTTTCTTCTCAATCCTGAATCATTTCAACCATGAACATATTTTCCAAAAAATATTTCAAAGAATATTTTTACTATTATAAAATGATTTATTAAATATATATTTACTATAAAAACACATCATTATAAAATTATAACATTTTATTCAATATAAAATGTGACATATAGAAGTAACCTTAAACAAACATGGAAATATGTTTCAATAAATATAATCTCTTTGATAGCTTGTGGAACATGAAACCTCAAGTATAAATAAACCATAATATTGTACACCATTATAACATAGCTTTTAAACTAGTGGGTATGAATATTAATAACTAAATTATAAAAATTATATGTTTTATATGTGTGAAAATAAATTTATTACTTTTCTATTTTTTAGGAATAGAATTAGAACCATTTTAAATAAAAATAAATGTTTAATGAAAGAAATACATTTTCATAAATGATAATTTAATCTACCTTTTACAACATAATTTCATAATAAATTTTAAGAATCTTCTAAAATTTATTTTCAAAAATAAACTTCACTTTTGAGATAAAATTAACAAATATATCATAGGTTTTATTTTCACGGTAATCTAGAATTTTTTTATGAATATAAAAAAATACAAAATTTTAATTGAAATGTCATATCTTTAAATGAATTATAATCATAAATTATGTTGGGAATTGGGTTTAAAGTAAAAAAATCTATTTTTTAAAAATTATTTAAATTTAGGTCATTTTATTCATTTTCATACTGAATGTTTTTATAAAATCTGTTTAAACATTTAATCAGTTTCTACTTAAAAACATGCTTTCTCATCACGTCTGCTAGACTAGTTTTAAATTAATTTTTTATAATTTTTTAATTGAATTTGTAAAAATAGATTCCTTGTTTTTAATAATAATATTTTATAATTTATAAATTGGTTAAAATATTTTTTGACCAAAATGAAGAGTGAAAAATGAAAAAATTAATTACCTCATATACTGTAAAAATAGATTTGTAGTGTGTTAAACTAAGATGATAATGATATATATAACCTAAAAACTTTTTCAAACAACTGTAGAAATATTTAATTATAAATTAAATCTTCTATGTTCTTGAATGGAAATTTATTAGTATATTTTCATGATAAAAATGGTAGTATGATTAAATCATTTCAAAATAATACCACTACGATAACAACATCACTTAAAAAGGTCATCCACTCCACCCTACTCTCCAAACCTTCACACAATTTTGGGCCAACCATTACATGCCAAAATAAATTCAAAAATTACTTCCACTAATTTTAGAATAATAATATTTTCCAAAAATCTAACCTAGATGGCTTTTGCTGAAAAATTAAGCAAGATACCCAAACAAGATGAAACATACTTCAACATGAATCTTAATATTATTTCTTCCTTGACCTCATTAAATGATTATTAAAAAATTATGATCTAATAACCTCATTATATTTAATATATATATTTTTTATATTATTATACTTCCAGAAAACATACCAAAATTCAAAATATGGATTATTAAATTATTATTCGTGAGAATTGCGAACTATCACCTTACAAATCGAAGCCATTTGTTTTTTCATTACCATTTTTCTCAACTGGGTATGATTATGGATATAAGTTATGTAAATAATATATATAATATTCTTATACCTATTGATTCAATGTATCAAATATATATTTTTACCTTCCATTCTATAGGGGGTATAAATTTGTTAGTCGCATGTATAGAAAAATATTGACTCAAGAAACGATGTGATTCATCATTCACTAATGTTTTACATTAAAAGTAATAAGGATAATTTTAATATATATATATATATATAAGTGACTTCATAATAATATTAATGAAATATTTTTCATTCTTAAATTAAAATATAACATTTTTTCTTAACATTTCACTCATTGAAAGATGATATCATCTTTCGTATCAGTGTGGGCTACTGCCTTCATGAAGCGATGTCACAATATTTTAATCCCCACACTTCCTTGATGATATATATAAGTATATTTAAGGAAATAATATTATATTATTATCATTTTTGAAATATAAAATCTTACTGAACGTTTTTCATAGTGATCATTAAAAAATGGAATCATTACTCATGCATAAGCATGAACTACTGTCTACATGACAATAACATATTACATTTTTCAGAAACATTATTTTGGAATGGTAATAAAATTATAATTTTAACAAAAATGTGATTCTTATTTCATGATTAATGTATTTTATATGATAAATATATATAGAATATATAGTATAACAAAGATATTCATAACAAATAATGAATGATAAAATATGAAAATTAACACCACATACAATGAAATAATAAAATATTTTTAATGAACTGGTGATAATATGATATAAATGGATCATATATTATTTCATAAATATAAATTTGATTATTTTATAATTTAATAACATGTTTAAAACCATTATAAATGAGTTAAACTACATTAATCCAAAATGAATCATGAGGTAATGGATTTTTTTTTCTCAATTTCCATTCACTGTGTTAAAATTCTACTTCATTGGTTATTTTGACCAAAGATTATGTTTCTAATAAATTTTAATTATATAATGTTGTATTTCCACAATTTATGTGGATATAAATTTTATACACATAATGAATTCATTTATTATTCCCCACATCAATGATATGAGATTTTAAAGGGATTTCACCTAAATTCCCCATTGTTGTGGAATATTGTAATTTTATGTAGATAATTTCATTTTTACGACATATAAAATTACCCACTTACATGTAATAAAATTAATACTTAATAATTCATGTTATTTAAAATTTTGAATTTGAATTATTAAATCCTAGGTTACTTTACATGAAAAAAACCAACTTGTAAATAATTTGACAACTCAATTTCATTTTATTGGGTTATATTACTCCATTGTTGTGTTTGATGTCCGGATATTATTTTTGAATGATATAAAAAGATATATTGTTGTATTTATGAATTTTTATGTATATTTACTAATGACATAAATAATCTATTTAATAGATAGTTGTCACTTCAATATTGTGATCTTTGAAAGGGTTTACTGCAAAATATTATTTTGATTATGATTATTTATACATGAAATTAATTGAAGTAAATTACATGATAATTTTATGATAAAACCTTACATTAGATTTCCCACTTATTATTGATGGATCTTTTTTGGTAATGTTTCCATTTACCATAATTTATTTCTTAAAATAATTGAATTATTTTTTATAAAAACCAATTTAATTTCTCCCTTTGGTCGTAACTACGTTTTCTCCAAAAAGAATGTTTCCTAAAACCATTTTCTAATTTTTTTTTATAATTTTATAGATGATTTACTGAATATATTTTTAGGAATTTAAAATTTTTAAAATAATTTTTCCCAAATATTCACTATTTCAATTTAGAAATAATGCTTGATTTTTTTTCAATAGAAATTTGAAAGATTGATACATTTAATTTTATAAAAAATTTACTTCTCTATATTTTTTATATTAAAAAAGGAATATACTTTTAAACATTAATTCAATATGTGAAATTACATATCTTCATTAACTAAATTTCATTGAAACATGATTTGAATGTTTTTGAGGATCCATTTAATAAAAATATCATTCCCAATAATCTAGAAACTATTTTTTAAAATTTATTTTCATTGAAAAGGGTTATCAAAATGTTTTCTATTTTAAAAATTTATTTTTATAATTAAATGGATATTTTAATCAATAATTTTTTAAATATCAATTATGGTATTTATATTCATCAAAGGAAATAACCATTTATTTTACATTTACACCATTATGGATATGTTTTGTTAATACTATCTTTATTATTCCACTTGATGGTTTATGACTATTTTCACCTAGGATAGTATTAACATTCACTTCCTTATATCATATTTTAGTCATTAAATTCCCCTTGAATTATTCACTTTCCTGTGATAATTGGATACTAATTTCCCATATATATAAATATTATTTATTTGGGATATGTTTATTTCTCAAACCATGTATCAATTATACATTGGAGTTTTACATTTAAATTCATTTTTTTATCTCAAGAAATATTAATAAATATACATTCATTACTAAATCTTGATTTTTTATGGTATGTAATATTTAATTTAATTTAAATTTATTTTTTGATATGTGATGAATTATTTTGAAATTAACAACATTGTTAGGGTTCTATTATGTATATTCCCATGATGCACCGGCAGTCTCATCGGAAAAAATCATATAGTTCGCCATAGTAAAATAGGGTTCTTCCCATCAGTTTTATGTTTTCTTGATGGTAGATCTTATTAGATGGGGAATCTTGTTCTTTGTAAACATGAAATCCAATAATTAAGCATTGACTTCATTATGAATTTAGTTATTATAATCCATGATATTTTCACTATGATTTTATTTAAGGGTGTATTTCATTATTTGTATATTTATTAAATGGATTTCTTTTAGTTATTTCCATTTTTACATAGACAATTCCTTATCTAGTTATTTTTTTCATGTTATTTATTTTATGGAATTTGTTTTAAGTTATTTACCTTTCCATTTGATTATTATATTCAAATTACATAAGTGTATTATGTGATCAATTATTTATCATTCAATGTTTATTATTCTCATTTATTAATGATGTCTTCCACTATACTTAACCATTAATATGTATTTGATCTTACCCTTATTTATTTACATTATTAGGAAATCAATAAGTGTATTACAAAAGATATAAAAGAATATATTTGAGAGAATAATGAAAATCTCGAAAAAATATATGTTTCAGATTTTTTTCAAATGTAATATGTGAATCATATTATTACTTAATTTAATATGACTAAAAAACAATTCAGTACTTTGGGATGCGCTTACTTGTGTTTTATGTCATTTTAATAAAAATTACACTGGATCAGGGTGACATGGTATGGGGTTTCTAAAGTTGGTATCAAATGATGTTTAGTAGATTAATTGGGAACTATATTTATGAATACATATATTGGGGGGAAAAACCTATGATAGACTATGTGGATAAATAAATACTAACATCTTAATCTTTTAGTATAGAATTTATTATGAATTTGTTTTCTAAAAATACATCCATATATAGATTCTACAAGTGGATGTGGTTATATAAAGAATATTTCTAGGAGTATTAAAATTGAAAAGGGAACATTGGGATTGACCAGATCATCACATGGTGCATGAAAATAGGCCTTACTACCCACCTTGTTTGAAACTCTTAAGGTAAAAGTTACTATAAATCACATTTACCCCAAATATCATTATACGGGATATGAATTGAAGATGAAATTAAATGACCTAGGTCAAACCTAAGGTGTCTTATATTGAAAATAATGTTTCATAATGTAGGCATCCTCTAAATTATAATATGGGGTTTCCATTATGATTATTTTTTTACAATATATTATTTTTGGTTTTATAAAATGGATGGTACCCAAATGAATCATTTTATCACTGATCATGAATGAAAATATGGGGACTATCATAAACCAAAATGTATAATTATAATAGTGACAAATGTAATGAATATTCCGAGTCAATTTTCATTAAATTTGATTAAAAACCAATACATTAACCAACTCATGGACTCACCAAATAAGAAATAGATGTATGTTTATAATATCATGAGTTGTGGATAATATGTAGGAAAGAAGTATCAATTAAAATTATGTCACATATTTTGGAAGAGACATCTAGGAAGGTGTCTCGAATGAATGGGAAAATTATTCATGTGTGAAAAATAAGGGAATAAAGAAATGAATTATTGAGTAAAATTGACGAGTATGATGGATGAAAATAAATTCGATCATATGGACACATTAGTTGATTGTTTTCTTAAATTTGGGGGGTATTGGAATTATCCAAATCAATTTGATAATCTAAATGATAAATCATAAACAATTAATGACCTATGTAAAAATAAAATACATGAATTATTTGTGTATTTGGATTCAAAAAAATAAATATTTCAAGTATTTTTCACAATGGTATTTTGATTATTACAATTGAAAAATGTCAGAGGATTGTGTTGAATTTTAGAATCATATTGGTATTTATTAACTTGACAATTATAGAAAACAACATGGGTAATGATTTTAAGGATTATCAAAAATTTATTTCCTTAATCACCTTTTTTAGTTTTTATGTGATGGGAGTCCCACATGATTAATTACATTTTCAAGATATTTAAGGATATTAAATGTTTCAGAAGAAAATTTTATTTGATGAATTGTGAAATTAAATTTTATATACATAAGATTAAATTTATTCATTTCTTTTAGGGTTAGTGTGATCATTAAAGATAGTGTAATAAATGTTAAAAAATATTTTTAGACCTTTTGAAAAAAATATATAAATAAATATATCATCTATATTCAAAACCATGGAAAAAATGTTAGTTAATGATTAGTTTTATTTCAAGTATTTAAATCATGTTTTTTTTTGGAATTCAATTGAAATTATATTGATATAGTTTTACAAAAATGGACAACTACATTCCATGCGGTAATCTGATGACTTAAGAAGGTACATGTGGCTTGAACCCACTACTGAAAAATGGTACAGATTTAGAACCTACGAGTAGCCTACATGACTTATGGGTAAATAACTGATTGTTTTTAGTTAAATATTTTGAAGAATAAATATTAATGATGCCTCCACGGTGTTAAATTTGAGGTTGATATGATAATTTATTAGATTGTATTACTTGTAACCAAAATGGATTAGAAATATAGTTAGATACATAAAAATATATTTCATGATTTTATTGATCAGTCGATCTATTAAAAGTTAATGGTAATGATTAATGTATAAAAATTATTTTTTAGATATTAATTTCTTTGTGTATCGAATGACTTTGAAACTGGTCATATCATAAGAAAATGATAAAATTGTTCTTCTGAAATAGAAACTTATCATGTAATCATGTTTTTTATATTAATTTAATGTAATGAATTTCTAAACATTAGGAAAATAATCATAAAAAATAAATTAAATTTTAATAGTGCTATACACAAGGAATCAAAGAGACTTTTAAATCATTATAGATTTAGGGTTTTCATGCCCTTAACATTCACTTTTCATTTCCATTTTTGTGATCAATGACCTCTATCAGTCTCTATAATTAAACCATTATTCATCAATTTCCATATATTTATTTTCCAAAAATGTTTCCCAAAAAATAAACCTAGTTATATATTATCAAATATGACTTTTTTACTTCCCTTTATCTATTTTTTAAATGATATATTATTAACTATGTTAATGATGTGGTTTTCTATAAAATAATTTTTTAAATTTAAACCCTCCATTACCAAGATCATGCTTAAATTGCGATGATGCAACATGTTTAAGGTGGGTGTAATTAACAACAAAGAATTATAAAATGATAAATTTTTATTAATTAGAATATGAGACACACAAATATGAGATCATGTAATGCACCAAATATATTTCATTAAATTTAATCACATTTAATGCTTACGGAACACACATCCTAGAGTCTAATAATCTATGATATGGTATAACAGTATAATATTATAATATATATATTAAATTAAATGTTATGAATATTATTATGTAAATTATCAAATTTATTTGGATAAAAAATCTCAAAAATAATTCATTGTTAATCTATTTATTAAGAATAAGACAATCAACATTTAATAGAAAAGGAGTTTATTTTTGAAAAGAAAACCGATTTCTTTTAAAGATGGTTTTATTTATATTTTTTGATATAATTTGAAATTAATTTTTACCACATATAGAAAAGTATTTTGAAAAAAACATATTCATCAATTATTGAAAAACTATCATATAGTGATTTTGTTTTGTTTTTTTGGAAAAGATGCATTTTTTAGGAATAGTGAAAAAATTGAAATTGAATTGGAAATAACCATTTAATTTAAATAATTTATAATGTAAAATTATATTTTCAATTGGTGTTAAAGAAATATTAGTAAAATTATATATTATGTATTCAAATATATGTACTTTTAATCATTTTCATGTAGAAATTTGATATATTAAATTGTAAACATTGGATCATTTTTTCATTAAAAACCTACCTTTTTATCGCATCTATTAGACTTAATTTAAATTAAAATTTTCCACTTTTGGGAATTGAATTTTTAAAATGGATTACATATTTGTAATAATAATAAAATATAATTTCTAATAATATCATATTAATTTGTTACAAAAATTAATCTTGAAAATTATAAACATTAATTAGTGTGGTCATGGTAATAATTGATTGATCAAGGGTTAATTTAAAGAGAAAATGTTAAAATGAATTCAAAACCTGTAGGACAATTATTTTATTGAATAATTTCATCCATATCTATTTTATTATCATGAATGGTTCATTATGGAGGCTTTTTGTTGATAAAAATATAAGAATTATTGAATCATTTTAAAAAACTACAAGTGTGTCACTCACCTCACCTATAAAAGGCCACACCTCTCCACTCCTTTTCACATATTTAAAAACCTTTTAATCAGAATATACATGAAAAAAATCACTTCCAAAATTACAATATATAATATTATAATCCTTATTTTTTGAATATATCGATCCTATTGAGTATTTTACTGCAAGCCTATGGAGGATACCCAGAGAAGAGGTAATGTTCTTCAGTAGGCACATTAAATTTATTTCTTCCCCCACATACTTAAATTATATTTTAACCATTATTATATAATATGACTAATATATTCAGTATAATAATATTTTTTAAATTTAATTATTTTACCTAAATATGTTCCAACTTTTATCAAATGGTTTACAAAATCATTATTCATATGTACAGAGGACAACCACCTCATGAACCAATGTCATTTATATTTCAATTACGATCATTCAAGGTTTTTAATGATGATGGATATAAAGAATATATTTTATATTTATAAAATAATTTTATCTATAGATTCATTATAATATATATATATATAAAAATTTAATTCTTATTCTACAAGAGATATGATAATGTCGCTCGTGTGCATGCAGACTACCATTTCACAAAGAGATGTGACCCGTCTTTCACAAACACATTCCATGGAATATAATAAGGGTAATTATACAAAATATATTTCTTATTAAAAAATAAATTTTTATATTAATGAATTAATTAAAATTATAAAAAGATAATATATCATTTTCCTTCTAAAATGTTCATAAACATAAAGATGATAACATCGTTCTTGTATGTGTGGACTACCACCTCATCAAAGTAATGTGACCCTATTTTCATCACCACACTGTGTGGATGATATATATAATTATATGTAATAAAAAATATGATATTATTATCATTTAAAAATCTTATAACATTACCAACTTTGTTTTCAAAATTGATTTTTTAAAAATGGAAACAATAGGTATATATATGCATGACATACTGTCTTCATGATTTTAACATATTATATTTTTTAAACCACTATATATGATATAACATTTGAAGTATAATTGAAAAATAAATATTATTATTATTTAATTAATACTATTTTGGATATGAAAAACTATATACTATTTAGAATAATAAATAAAATCCTAAAAAAGATCAAATAAGAAAACAATGATATTAGCACCAAAAATAATAAAAATAGTTAAATATTATTAAGGAATATGCGATGTGTTATCATTAAAGGATCTTATGTGGGTTTATATATAGTAGTAAGATTTTATTATAAGATAAAAACATGTATACAAATATTATATAGTATTTTAAATAATTTTTAACCAATATAATGCGTAACGAAAAGGTTTTATTTACACAATTTTTATTCTTTGGGTTAAGCTTCTAATGCATTGATTATGTCATGAAAATATTATGTGTGAATAATTTTTATTATATTATGGTGTAGTTATCCATTATTAATAGGTATTTACATTTTATACACATAATAAGTTCATTGTTTAATCCATAATTCATTGATATGATCTTGGTAAGAGATGTTATCTCATTGTCCCTTTATTGAGATATGGTTTAATCTTATGAAAATAGTTTCTTTTAAATGTTGCATATAATGCATAATTTAAAGAAAATATCTTCAATAAATCATAATTCATTATATTTTATTCTTCAATTTAAATTATTTTATCAAAGGGTACCTGACATGAAAATTACTAAGTGGTAAATAATTTCATATCTTAATTTATTTTCATTAAATTATATTACTCCTTAGTTGTATTTGATGTCCTATGATTATGTTGTAATTACTTTTGATAATATATATTTATATTTGAACTTGTTTTATATGGATTTAGATTTTATATGTATGATCGATTTATTTGTTAATTATCACTCTAATGTTTTGATCATTACGATTTCTTCTATAACAATCTCATTTGATTACGATTATTTATATTATAAATTAAATGACGAAAATTATGTTTTTATTATATAATAAAAATAAAATTTTCTTCTCCTTTGGTTATTCATGAACTTATTTAGGTAATAATACCATATTTCAACTCCCTGGTATATAAATTAATTGAGAAAATGTTTTTTGAAATCATTGAATTTATTTCTATCTCGTTTCGGGAATCTATTTTCATCGAAAACAATGTTTCATAAAAATGGTATTAAAAAAATGTAATTTTATTTCTTTACTTGTCAAAACCGTATATAATTACAATCCTCTAAGATTTTAATTTCATTAAATCATCCTTTCAATATTTTAATAAAAACTATAATGAATTTTTTTCAAAATATTCTAGAAAGTTATTTTTGTTTATTTGATTTTCAATGAAAATGATTTTAAAAATGATTTGTGTTTTAAAAATTATTTTCCAAATGAAATCAATGTATATCGAATCAATTTTTTTAAAATAGCATTTATTTTTTTTCTATTCATTATTGACAGTACCCCTCTAATTTAAAAATAAACCCCTAAGGATATGTTGTATTGATAACATAATTATTCTTTCTCTGGATGTTTTATGATTATTTTGAAAAATTATTGTCTTTACATTCACTTACTTATTTTATATATTTTTCATTAGTTTACCCATGAATTATACACTTTATTCTGATCATTATACATTAAATTTATTTTAAAAATACATATTATTTATCATGGATATTTTTATGACATGAAATGTATATAATTTATACATATTGTGTTCAATATTAAAAGAAATTTGTTAATATGGGGAATTATTAATAGATCTATATTTTTTACTAAATAAAAATATTTGATGATAAAGCACATAATTTATGAATTATATTGATTATTTGATATATGAAGAATTTATTGGACATGAAATACAAGGTTGGGCCCTGTTAAAAAATTTCTTTTATTCATTGTTAGTCTCATAGGAAAAATTAGTTGGCTAGCCTTAGATTAATATTTTTCTACCCATCAGTTTTAAATTTTTTGGAAGATATATATTAATAGTAGTCATATCATGTGATTTGAAAAAATGAAATCCAATAATTAATTACTTGCTTTATTAATAATTTCATTAATATTATTATCCATGAGCTTTTCTTTTTCATATTATTTTTTGTTGAATTATTTACTAGTTTATTGATAAAATGGAATGTGTTTTTATTTATTTATATTTCTATACTGCCAATGACCCATCTAGTTATGATATCCTTATTGAAGATTAAATAGAATATTTTTTAGTTATTTACCCTTTTATAATAATTTTTAAATCATATTTTTAAAATTACCTTATAGTGTATTTTTGGTACTTTTCTGAAATGTTTGATTTGTTGATGTATAGTGAAAAATATTGAATTTTAATTTAAAACAAACATATAACCTAAATAATTTATACTATTAAATTATTTTTTAAATGGGTTATAAAGTTATATTAAAAATTATAAATTTATTATTTGAATTTAATTCATTGTAATAAGTTTCATTTTAAATTTTTTTATTAATATATTTCAAAACAATGAACATTTTCACTTAAAAAACATGTTTGCTCGTCCCATCTTCCGGATTAGTTTTAAAATAATTTTTGCTACTTCTGTGATTTTATTTTGGAAATTTTTATTTCATATTTTAAGTAACAGTAATTTAAAATTTATATAAGTTTATAAATTTTTTATAAATAACATTTGTGAAACCAATTAAAGTTAATTACTATTATTATGGTAAGAATGAGTTTACATAATGGTTAAATTTAATCATAAGGGTCCAAGTGACATAGAAACTTGTCAAAATCCTATTTTATGGAATTATTTAGCCGATATCCACTAATTAACATAATATTGTTCATATTGAAGGCACATAATATAGGGGAAACCTCCCAATAGTGTTTGACTTTTGGAAATTATAATAATGCCACACCAACACCACTACATAAGGGTACTCACTACCTTAGTTATTATAACATATAATGTCATATTTATCATTAAAAACCTACCAAAATAAACTACCAACATCCATAACCTTATCCAAGATTACTCATTTTTTTCATAAATGAAAATAAGGATATACTTTGGTGAAAACCAAAAGGAGCTACATGAAGAAGATATAATGTTCTCAAACGGAACCTTTGTGTTTATTTCTTTATCAACCCCATAAATTCAAAATATATTATTATTATATAATATCATTATTGTTCTATATAAAATAATATATTATTTATTTCATGATCATAATCTAAAAACTCACACACTTTTCATCAACTTATATATGAAATCATTATTCATGTGTACAGTGTATTGCCACCTCACGAACTGATGTCAAATTTTCTTCCATTACTAACATTCAAGGTTGGGAATAATTATGTATTTTTTTGTATATATATGATATTTAAAATCTTTATGATATTGATAATATAATTGTTCTTATGTAATTATAATATAATAGACACCTTCATAATTTAAATTTTTTTGGAACATGATATCATTGTTAGTGGATGTGTAGACTACTGTCTCCTCAAAACGATGCGATTCTTTCATTTTGTACATTGAATTTATTAATGATATTTTTATTAAAAAATTTATATTTATGAAATAAAATTTTTAATTGAATTGTAATATACATATATATCATTCAATTTTTTTAATATGAAAAGAAATAGAAGCATCATCCATGCAAATATAGGACCAACCATCTCCCTGAATGAACATTTCATCTCCAATCACTAGATATTATATATTTAAGTAAATAAATATATAATAAATATATATTGTAATTACATAATGGTTAAATTTTTTTGGAGATAATTAAATCCTGCTTGAATTATGTAGAACAAAAAATAACAAGTCAAAACATTCTTGAAAAATAAGGCAATTAACACTTGAAAAAAATGAAAATAATGAAAAATTAATAACAAATGGGTGATAATATGTTACAAATGAATAACATGTAATATTATAAATATTAATATGGTTTTTTAATATGTTAATTAAATTCTTAAAACCATTATAATTTAGTTTGAAGGGGGTTCAACCAAAATGGAGCATATGGTAAGTGATTTTATCTAAATTTATATTCCATTCAGACCAATTTGTTATTATGCACATGTTCACATTAATGTGGAGTATATACTGAGCATTTCTATCTTAATATCTTGATTCAAAAAAAATTTCATAGTATTGTATGTTTCACATTGAATTAACTCATCTATGGGGTTTTCATGAAAATTTTCATGTGGTGAAAGTTTTATATGCAATCACACATTCTTCTGTGAATGTTAAATTTCTCAAGAAAAAAATAAATTCCTAATGGCCATTTTCCCTTAAAAATTACTCTTATTTTAAATATCCATACTCTTATGTGGGGGTAATAATTATTTACTAAACCATATACCATTTTAACATAAGGTGAAAACATTGAAAATTATTTTATTTGTTTTTAAATATTGGTAATTATGTATCTTATACTGAATATGGATATTTGATCAGGAACATTATTCATGAATTAATTTGATTAGTCAAGAAATAAGGAATTATTTTGATAGGTGATACAAGGGTGTGGCCTGTTTATTTATATCCCCTTCACGCATAGGTAGTCTCATGAATTGTTTAATTTAGCCATTCAGATTTGTTTTTCAATAGTATTTTAAAAACTGTCTTGTGAGATGTATTGATGGTAATGGTATCACGTAACTAAGAAACATGGTTCCCAAAAATCAAGAATTTCATTTATTCAAATTCTATTATTATTTATCCCCTATATTTTCTCCTTGACATAATCATTTAATGCAATTCATTCATAGTTTACTGATTAAATAAATTTTTTTTTGTTAATTACCATTCATATTTATTTTTCCATATATGGTTATCTAAATATAATGTGTGTGGAGTTATTTTAATTTCCATGATAATTATTCATATTGATTCAATATTTTTTTATCTTTACTAATCTTTTAAAAATAATTTGATCTCACCCGTATTTTTTTTCCATTCCCCATGATATAAAAGAGATTTTATGTAATGAGTTTTAAGGATACTGATATTTTAATATTATTATGATTAATTTTCATTCTTAAATTTAATATTGGTATAATTTATGTGATCATATTTTACGAAAAATTAGAAAATTTGGGCCATCATGATTTGATTGCATGTAATCATTAAAATGTAATGAAAGAAGGCATCAACTATAGGATTTTAGGGTTATGGTCTTTACAATGGGTATTAATGTATTTTTTGTAGAGACCATAGAATATAGATTTAAGAAAATGAATAATATAGAACAAAATACTATGAGATAATTTGAGGATATTCATTTAATACCATTAAAAATATACCATTATTATGATTGTAAGAATTGATGTGAATAATTTTTTCAATTTTCCTAATGTAATTTACATGTTTTGGGATTATACATTATTTTTAATAATGATATGATCTATCTCATTATAATCCATTGGTTGGAAATGGATCCTAGAATAAATAATGGTATCAATACTCATGGAAAATGTATATATTTTAGTTATGTGGGAATCAATACATCTAGTAATTTAATAGAGAACTTTATGGATTTTTTAGGTCATGATAATCAGGTTATGAAAAATACCCCTTACATGGTAGAGTATCCTATTCCAAATCATGAATCTCTTCTGTTGGATCACTTATTTACATATATTCCCAAATATATTAGTGGGACTATTGATCCAATGTTTTTTGAGAAATTAATTATGTCCATAGAGAAGATATTTCTGACCTTAGAATCCAGTGAAATGGAAAATTTTAACATATATTGTATTTTCTCAAATTAGATGATAAAATATTATGGTCATTGATCCCAAATATGATGTGGTAAGATGAAATAAAACTTTGGAAATGAATATATTTTAAGGATATAATCTTCAAAAAATATTTCCATTGTGAGAAAAAAAATAACATGAAGAGAAATATCTTTAGTTTAATTAAAAATGTGGAATAATGTTGTGTAATCTTGAAGATGCCTTTAAATGGTTAGAAATGCATAGAATTTATTTCCCAAGAATCATAGAATACATGATAGACAATTTTCTTGAATGGATTTATCCATGTTATTGAATGGCACTGGTGTCTCACTTTTTTATTCTTAAGATTAAATAGATTTATAAGATATAAAAATAGACTAATTCTTATCTTTGTATTGTGACATTAATTGTAATAATGAAAGTAATACTACGGCATGAGAAATAATTGACAAAGGGATTATAGAAGCTAATTATTTTACTACAAGTGATAATTATGGAAAGAATCATATGAATAAGTACATAATGTGATGAATAGTTTTATTTTATGTGTGGAGATAAGGGTCACTAAATAAAGAATGTAAATGGAATGATAAAAAGGCAATTGTTTATTTTTTTGACTACAAGGAAATTGGGAACTATGCCAAAAAATGTCTCATGTGTCAAGAGAATATGCCTCAAAATAATAAAAGGTATCAAGGACAACCATACACTATTAATATAGCTAAAGTGTAGTAATTGATTTTCTTATATATATGGATCCATGAATAGTGTTGTTAGAGTAAGTTATTTATGATATACTATTTATAAGTGCTATGAAATGTATAAGGATCTCACAGTAGTAATTTATTATCAAGCATTTAATAGAATGTGTTGATCGGTACCGATGACCATGAAAAATGAATTAGGTATAAGTTGAAGATATTGAAATATATATTATTTAGAGAAATAAAATACATAATATATATCTGATGTTAATATACTTATTTTTTTATAAGGATAACATTGATAGGGATATTGTAAATTGAACATTACTGACTACCTTGGAACTGGTGAATCATTTGTGGAAATTGTTGTTTATGCTATCATTGATGGAGTTCACAACATTTTTTGATTAATGGAATATATCCCACAAACTATGTTTTATTTTGAGGAATGAGGATGCATGATATATTCAACATGGTTTTATGTTAATTCATGTTATTACCATGTTTAATGGTAATATCTGACTGTGGTGTTCACATGTTCAGAATTTGATGATTAATATGCTAATTCATGTTGATTGAAGACAAATGATATGTTCATTATGAAAATTTTGTAAAATAATTTATCAATTATATGTTCATAATATATTGTAAAATATATCCATTTATGAAATAATTTTTGTTGATCTTTGACAAGGTTTTAGAGTAGAAAATATTACTTCACTATATAATGAAACCTATGATAAGAAATGAAGATGAATTAATTCCAGTCACAACCAAAGGACAATATTTTATTATTAAATAGAAACACATATTTACTTTTATTCATAGATAGTGAAAAAATTACTCATCTATGGGAAACGTGTCTTGAATAAAATAGTTGTAGTATTTTAAACATTTTGATAATATCAAAGGAATTTTTCAGAAATTTGTTTTATGAATTTAAGATCTTGAAATTTTTATTAACATTTCTTTTACCTCTCTAACTCATTATTTTGGTATTATATTTCTCTTACATGTCCAAATTTTCTTTTTTCATTTTATACTCTCCTCTCTTGGAATGTTGTTATTTGATTATTCTAGATAACTTTTTTACGTCTCATTATCTCTTATTAAGGGCTTATTTTTTGAACACAATAAAAATATTGATTTATCAATAATGGTATTTCAAAATATGAATATATTTGTTAAAAAAATCATGTTTAAAAACATATAATAGAATTTATTTAATGTGGGTATAATGTAACACCCTATAATTCAATAAGAATAACATTTTATTCAATAGTGTATAAGAGACACAATAATAAGCATATAAGGGAATATAAAAACAGAAAAAATTATGATATATTAAATATTTTAAATAAATTCAATTTATTCATTATATTTCATTACACAAAATATAGATTTTACAATTTATTACACTATAAATTGATTTTAACTTTCATTATATAACATAATGAATTTCCTCGTTTCCTTTCAATACACGCAAAACTGAGCCTTACTAAATACTGTTGATATTATTATTTAAAAATAAAATTACATCCTAGTAACTAAATGAGTTTTAATAAATACTATTACATAAATGTTGGAATTATATGGTTTAATTCATTGGTTTCTTATTTATTAATAAAGAAATTTAAAACCAAATAAATATAAAGGAGATGGTTATATAAAAACTATGTTTATGATCCAAATGGAGTTTACCATAAATATTAATAGCTATTAGTGGATTATAATAAGGGAATTTATATATATATAATATATTAAATAAAATTATTTCACATTAATGCAACAAATATGATTGGCATAATATAAGAATGAATTTAATTTTATGCTTAAAAATCAATATTTCTTTAAATGAGGTTTTTCCACTTTTGAGGGTTTACATGTATTATATTTGTATTTTAATGAATTTATAAATGTTATATATTAAAGTAAACATAATTTTTAAATATGTAATGTCAAAATTACAATTGGGTTTTTTCTGTGAAGAGTCATATTTTGTTGAATAGGGAAAGATTCTGAATTTTAATTTAAAACTGACTTTTCACCGAAATAATTTATAATGATAAATTATATATTAAATAGGTTTTAGAGTTAAATATGATATGTTATACATATATTATTACAATTTTGTTAATTTGAAATAATTTAATTTTTAATTTTATTAACAAATCATTTCAAAATTTTGAACATTTTCATATTAAAAACTCACTTGCTTATTCCATCTTCATGATTAAATTTAAATTAATTTCAATCTATTTATTAATTTGAATATGAAAAATGAATTAATTATTTTCATTCGGAATAATTTATAATTTATATTCAGTTAAAATCAAATTATGACCAAAAATATTATTGAAATAAATTTAAATAACTTACAGTGACTAATGTAAAAAAGCAGTTCAGTTAGTGGTTAAACATTGAACAAAACTGAATTAATTATCTATAGTGTTCTTCAAACCCCATTGGATGGCCATGTATAGATCATGATACATTTTTTATCTAAATTGGGTCTTTATTGGAATCACATTATGTAAGTTAAACCTAACAATATTGTTTACCTCTTGGTATTTTAATCAATTCCACTCCCCATCCACTATAAAAAGTAAGACATTCCCCTCAATTCTCTACACCTATCATGGTTATTGGATCATCCAAACCCTGCAAAAATAAAATCTTAAAATCTCACATATAATCATTAAAGCGATAATTTTGGAATTAATCAAGGCAATTAAGTCCTTTTTTGCAATCTAATAGGAGTTAACCAAAGAAGATGTAACATTTTTCAATGAACGCATTTGTTTTATTACATAATCTACTCCTTAAATTGTTTTATATAATTTTTTTATAAAAATAAATGTATCCAAAAATTACTAATATGTTTTTATTTTATTTTTAATACATACAACTTCATACACATCCATAAAATGGGATATATAATCATTGTTCATGTGTACTGAATACTATCGACTCACGAATATAATTTGTTCATTCATACATTACAACAATTAAAATTTGATAATAATGATGTATTTATAGTTTATATATTATATATATAATATTTCTACTTTATATATGATTCTGGAATTATTATATACCATATACCTTCATGCTTTCGAATTTGTGGGAATATGATAGCACCGTTTATGGAAATGTGGACTACCACTTCTACAAAGCATTGCGATTCTTTCATGATTTTCAAAGAATTTACTAAGTATTTATTTAATAATAAAATAAAATATATGAAATAAATTTGATACTACAATTATAAAATAAATATATAACATTTAATTTTTATTCTATTAACACAAGAGAAAATTGGAAGTAATAAACATGCATACATAAGACCTATAGTCTCCATGAATTATACATTTCATCTCCTAGTACTAATTATTATGGTTTAAATTAAAATATATGTACTAAATATAAATTAAATTTACATCCTGTTTTTCTTTCTAGATATTATTAAATAATGATCAAAGTAAGTGTTAAAAAATAATAAGTCGAAGCATATTCAAAAAACATGATAATTAACACTTGGTTCAATAAAAATTAGGAAATATTATTTCCAAATTGGTGATAATATGTTTTTAGAATATCATATATAATATAATAAATATTATTATGGTACTATTATAAGTTAAAAACTTTATTAAAAAAATTGGACGTTATTTTAATGGGATTTATACCAAAAAGACAGAATAAGGTATGGGATTTCATCTCAATTTACTTTCCATTGAGGCTTATTTATTATTATACACCACTTAAATTTAATATGGTGTATATACAACACCATTTTCTTTTAAAATAATTATTAAATCACACTTAATGCAATTTTATTTCTCACATTGAATTATCTCATCTAATGTGTTTGAAATTAAAATTTCCATGTGGTAAAAAGTTTCTTTGCAATATGAAATTATTTCATGTTTGTTAACATTATAAAGAAACAATCACTTCCTTACAACCATTTTCTAGGAACCATTAAATATGTTTTAAATATCCATACTATTATGTGATGGGAAAAATTATTTTATAAATTTTTTAACATTTGTATATATGTTTTGTACTCTAAATGATATTTTATTAGCTCGAGATATATTCATAAACTCGTTACTTTTACTCAATATGGAAAGTAGATAAGGAAAATTGTTCATAAATTAAATATAATATTAAAAATATACAGAAAAACATGGACATGTATGAAATGGTTGGGACTCAATTATATATATTTCCTCAAGGTATCGGTAGTCTCAAGAGATAAATCATTATCCTCATAGGATGTGTTGTTACTTATTATTTTATAGATTATAAAACCCACAATTTTCATACATAGATATTATATAAAAAAATATGAATATTCATTACATAACCTATCAAAACTGTGTCATAATCATATTGTTTTATTGTATTTGTAAGCCTGTAAACATAAAAAACTTGTTCATAAAATGTCTACATCATCTCCCATTTATTCCATTGTAACTAGAACCCTTTTTTACTATTCATTATTTGTATATTTTCTCATATCCTGGTGAAAATATACATAAGGAATGGGTGATCTCAGATGGTTTTTAAGGGTGAGAAAGAGAAATATGAGTCATAAAATAAACCTATGTGTTTGAGAATATGAAAATAACTTTTGAAAATTATACCATGCATATCAATGATCTTAATCTTGAGTCATAAAATGAATCTTAAAAATTCATAATTCATGAATCTTAAAAAGATAAATTTTTTCTAAAAACATAGAATTGTTACAAAACCATTGAAAAAAACCTTCTATTTAGGATACCAACCAAGACATTTGTATCATGTTTAGCATGGCCTATTCACCTATATACCTACCTCTTTCATGGGATGACCTTCAATATAATACCCGGTTTCCGGCATAGAATGAACTCCCATTTACCCTCATGGTGAGGTTATTGGATGAAGACCCATATAACCTCTTATTTAATTTATGGGGTGACCACTCGAGTACCATTTTGTTTGTGTATGGGATGATAATCTATATATCCTCTTGTTATGGGCTTGAGATGACCACCTATATACCCTTTTGTTATGAGTTTGGGATGACCACCCATGTACCCTTTTATCTCATAGAACATTTATAATTAATAAATGCATTAAAGGTATGTATATGTCTCACTGATAAAACAATGAAAATAAATCATATGTCTTTAATAAGATCTTAAATCATTAATCACATCATAACCCATTGAAAGAATTATGTTTCATTAATATTTCATCAAAACATTAGTCATGGAAAAGAAAACGTTTTCACAAATATCATTACATTAAAAACCTAAAACAATAAAAAAAATTATATGGGTTTTATTTTGAATAATATAACCAATAAATTATTTTTAATATAAAATAATGTTATCATAGATGGAAAATAATTTTTCATAATCACTTGAAAAAATTCTTATGGATTATGTTCTTTAAATTTAGAATTTTATTTTAAAAATAAAACCAAACTTTAAAATAAAAAATTTCATTGAAAATAACTTTGTATGATATTAATGGAAGAATAAATTCATTAATAATTCATGATGGTGGGGAAATATGTTCATTATGTATATGATAAAAAACTCACCTTCCTTATTTTTATCAAATATATCACAAAGAACCTCACTTGGGGAAGTGAAAACATGATCCTTTTAAAACATTTAGTAAAACAAACAATAAGATTAAAAATTAAATTAAAAAAATCTTGAAGAATATTAAAATAATTTTTGGAAATAATTTTAGATAAACATTGTCTTGGATGATAATGATAGTTTTTAGGGAAACATTACAGATGTAATTTTTAAAATAAAATCATGTATAAATATCAAATCAGTGGATTGTGAATTAATAAAATTAATAATTTTATAATATTAAATTTAAAAACATATATGTAAAGTGTAAATAAAACATATTTAAATAGAAATTAATCCCATACATAATAATATCATAACATAATTAGTGAAGTTTATGGTTATCCAAATGAATGGAATTTGTGATAAGAATTATGTTACCACATTATAATCTATCAAATAGTATTCCCCAATAAGTTTTAATTATAAAATTATACATTTTATAACATGAATATAATTAATTTCTGGATAATATATATCATTTTTATTTATATATACACCATAGATAAAAAATATTTGGTGAATAATGGATATATATCATAGATGAAAAGTACGATGAGAAACACTTGCAAAGTTCATATCGTTGAGTTATGAATTAGTAAATCAAGTAATTATGTGTATAAAAATTACCTACAAGAAAGGGAATTAATAATAAAACCTAAATAAATAAATACTGTATTACACAAATATTCATGGAATAATATAATTATTTATGTAGACATATTACCCAAGGATTGAAACTGAGTTAAGAAATCCCTTACATCTTGACTCCCTTTAGTAGTGTGTACATTATCTTCTTGTATAATGGTTTATATAATATTATTAAATTTTTTTCATAAATATATTCATATTTATAATACCATACAAGAAAATTTTATAACTCATTTTGACCCATTCATTAATAAAATTTTATAATTTTCATTCTTCCGAGTGCATTCATTTCATGGATTGAAGGTTAGTTCACTTGTATAAAATTATAGATACTTTATTAAATTGAAATTAAAACACCATAAGTGAAATGAAATGTAATTAGTGGAATTATTATTTATAACCTGTCTTATATATCAATTTTTAATTTTTTTTGAGGATTATTCAATTGATAAAAAGTTGACGACTATTGTTTGGTTGATTTTTGGCGATTTCTCGAATTATCATGAACTCGTTTCATTTTATTTATAATTAGGTATATATATTAATTAATTAATATGATAAATTTTATAATATTTTTATTAAAATAATAATTAAATTTAATAAAAAAATTACTAATTTCCATGATGGTGTATATTGAAATCAAGTAATCACTATTCATGGAGATGATTAACCGATATAATTCCAAAAATAGTTTCATTTAATTTAATAATATGATGTGATCAAAAGAAGGGGTATAATATATTTCATTATGAATATAAATACACAATAAATAAATGGTTTTGATGTTGTATGTACTTGATGGTTGAAGTAGGTTTGGAGAAAGTGGAAGAAAAAATGAAATTCAGAGAAGTGTTTTGAAAAAATTAACACTTGAATATCACCTCCTTGTATGATAATTAATGAACAAGGGAATGGTTTTTGGATTATATAAGTATATCATGTGTGTGAGGAGACTATGTAGGAGACTATTTGGATGATATTCGAGGATATTCATGCATTTTTTAGAGAAATGGGGTGGTGAATAGTGTTATATATACTTGAGGATGGGTGGTTTTATATTGTTAAATAACGATTACATTATATTTAAATTCAACTAGACTGAGGTGGCATTAATTTTGTAGAATATGGACCATAATTTTTGTTTTATTTTCTGGTTATGGTAAATATTTTCCTCAACCAACAATTTAATATTTTATTTTTTAGATATTTTAACTTTTTACTTTTTATCATTAATAAGTAACATTATGACACCTATACAGTAATAAATATTTTTTTTTGTTTGTATATTTCTTATGAATAATAATAAAAAAAACAATACAAACTAATTTATAGATTATTACTGAAAATTTATAATTCATTTTAAATAATTTAATTCACATAATTGGAAAATTTTAATTCAATATTTTTCCTAAAAATGAGATGGGAAAGATAGTTTTTAAAGTAAAACTCTTCAAACTTTTAAAATGATTCTATATCAAATATCAATGTGAAGTTCTTTCCAATGACATGAGATGGATTTATTTATTTATAATTGAACTAATTATACTTTAATACAAATTTAAAATATAATTTAACTATATAAATAAACTACAAAAAAATGATGTCTTCCATTCAAATTCAGTATTTCCACTATTCATAAAAATTTAAAACTTCTCTAAAAGATAAAAAATTCACCACAAGATAATTTTGATATTAAAATTAAAAAAATTAATTTTATTTTTTTATTAAATTTTATAAATCTTTAAAAATATATTTTTAAAATATTTTCTCCTTTAAGAGGTAGAAAAATTACTTTTTTTACAAAACAAATGATTTTTACGCATAAAATTGGATTTATTTTTATCATAATCCTGTGAAACATATTGGAAAATTTTAAAAAATTGATATAAAACAGATATAGTATAGTAATATCATTCAATGTAATTGAATTATTTAATTTATTTTGATAAAACTCCATTATGATCCAAAATATAGTTTTTTATAAAAAAACTTCTTTTAAGTTGAATTGGTTTTTATTATCACTTTTAACTATTTAGTAACCAATGAATTAATTTCATAAAAAATGTGTAAAATATATTATTATTATTTGATTAATATAATACATTTACACCATTCAAATAGAAAGGTTATAAATATAAAAATTAAACAATAATATGTTAGAGTTCATTTAAGCCCAATGTTTTGGCCAATGTATGCTATAAAAAAGATTAAAATTATTTTTTAAAAAAGAAACAACTTAAATTTTTGAGTTGTTAAGTTTTAACCCCCTTAAATAGAATTTCTCCCTCTAAATTAATTACCCAAATATTATTATATACAGATAACTCAACCTAATCACATACTCATATTCCCACACAACTTCATTAAATTGGATTTTTTTCCATAAAACATTAAATAGAAGAGTGATCATGTTTCATATAACATTATCTATAAGATTTACAATAACTACAAACTAGTCATTATTAAAAATATATTTATATAGTGGTATTCTATTTGAGTTTATAACATGTTAGGGACCTGTTATTCACTTAATTAGGAGATATACAAGGAACACGTTATGAACATGAGAGAGATTCGGTGGGAGAGATAATAGATAAACTATCATCCCAATATAATCAGTAATTTAACAAATAATTATGTACCCACAAATTTTAGATTTCACTATAGAATTTAATATGGTTGTTTAAAAATTGTTTTTGTGGTAATCACACATCGAAAAATGGTTCAATAAGTCATCCTCTAAAAAATATGGAATGTAAAATTCCAAGATCGCCATAGAACTAGGATTCATATTACCAAAAAGGGAAAAAATGAATATAGAAGTGAATTATATCTAACATGTTATGATGGGAAATGATATATTACCTCGACACTAAAAGTTTAATAACCCTTAATCCATAGACCAAATAATTTTTAAAAAGGTCATTGTTATCATGGAAAATTACTATAATATGATAAAATTTTAAATCAGAATCATTTGAGAAGATATTATTACATTATTTTTTCTCCATTTACAATGTAACTATTTTATTGATCTTTGATCAACATATTCTTCATTTTTTTACTCAAAGTAGTGAAGTTGAAGTTATAGGGGCTTCATTATAAGTGAAATGTAAGATCTATAATGGGATGAAAACGCATTTCTTCCATCTCTATTTATCAACATAAATAAATGATTATCACATGATATTTAAGGCATATAAATATTTATATGGTTATATAATAAAATAATCTCTTTAACAACATAAATAGTTCAAAATAATGAATTTACAAAATGTTTACCCTTATAAAATAGATAAATGACTATAATCTGTGTCTTATGAATATTGTTTACTAAATTTTTAATATCCACTAATCCATAATACCCCAACAATATTTATGTACCTTATAGTTGTTGTAGACCAGACATGTGAAGATCATTATCATGCATTCTCGTAAAACATGCTAATAACTTTAATTACTATAAAAAAGTAGTGAAACATGCATTCATTCAAAAATTAACTCTTTACCCCAATAAATAAAATAATTCTATAAATTCAATCATTAAACCACCAAGTAATTATATTAGTAATCAGTTTCAAGGTAGAAAATTATATCCCATTTATTTCATCCATATGAAAAATGTCATTGTATCACTATTATTCAATAAATCATGAAACTTTCAAGGGGTATATTTCGATTAATCATGTTTTTCCCATAAATATCAAATGGTTACCAGTACCATATGTTCAAATACTAAATGGAAATATATTTTAGAAAAATACATATAGAATCAATTATTCTACAATATGATAAAATTACTTCTATAACACCATTCTTCAATTGAAATTCATTAACACTCAATCATTTCACATACTTATAAAACCAATAAATAAGATTCATCATTTTATTTCATAACACTTATTCCAATACATATTTCATATTTAGTCTCATCATCATCAAAAATATAACCATTAGTCATTCAACATTTCGGATTTTCGTCATGAGCATTCTATATTGGGCATCAATTTTTATAATTCCAATATATTCCACTTTTAAATCATTTAACTATTGATGATGCCTTAGGAATACCACTATTATCATATATTTCTTTAAAATAACCTTCCAATTTTACTTTTAAATTTCATTTTATGTGTTCTTATTTTACACTCTCAACTCATCATCTATCTAATTTTAAACATTCTCCTTGATGAATCTTCCAACATGATTTACAGGAGGAATGTTAAACTTTCTTTCAAATATGGTCACCATGAATCTTCTTATTTCTCTTATTATATGGGTTATTAATGCCACTAATTTTTAGATTATTGATTATATTATGATATTGATGATTAAGAATAATAACTTGGTTTTCCCTTCTAACCCACGTTTCATTTGGTTCATCATTATGATGATCATTTCATTTTCTATAACATTCAACATTGATATTAATCCTCTTAATTACAGTCATTTTCTAAATCCAAAAAATTATATCTCGAGTAAGAGTAATATGAGTGTGAAAACAAAATAATGAAGTGAAATAACTTATAAAAATCAATATAGGACACATTAGGTTTAACATAGGTTATTCATTATCACTATGAAAACACTAGTATCATATCTTAAAATTATCCTTTGGGTTCTTACTAATTTTTATCATCATAGTTGCCAAACATTGACTAAAACGTGTACTGATACCAACTATAAAGGCCTATATTTTTCACACATAGATAATAAATCTAAAAAGATGAATATTCATTATATAACATCTCAAAACCACCCAGAATCATATTGTTATTGTGTCTTTGTAAACATGGAAAAATAAATAACCGGTTCATAGAATATCTACATCATCTCCCTCTAACTCCTTCATAACTATTACCCTCTTTTGAATTTTCATAATTAATAACATCTTAAATATCCTGGGGAAAATGAACATAAGAAAATTGTGAGCTCATATACTCGGTAAGGGTAAACAAGGTAGCTATAAATCATATCATAAAACTAAGGGTATAATAATATGATCACATCATTTGAAAATTAAACATTTCCTATCAAATTTAAAAAAACTAATTCATTGAATAGATTATTAAATTACTAATAAATGAATCCTAAAAGTATAAATTTTTAGAAAAACCCAGAATTTATGAATGAAACAAATATAATATTATCTTAGGGAATCCTACAAAGACATCCATTACATATTAGTCTTGGGTTATTCACTCATGCACCTACTTTGGGATTGGGATGACCACATGTATTCCCTCTAGTTTTGGGATTAGGAGGACCTCTCATGTACCCTATTGTTTTGGGCCTCCTCTGACCACCAATTTAACTTCATATTATAAGATTGAGATAACTTCCCATGTACCATTTTGTTGTGGGATTTGGATAACATCTTTTGTACCCTCTTTTGCATGATTGTGGGTACTATTTTCCATAGACATGGGCTAACCACCAATATACCCTTTGAGAACATAAAACATAAATCATTACCCATGGAAAATGAGGGAGATATAGGCCCCACCAATCAGACAATTAAAATATTACATACTTCTTCTATAATATCATAAATCAATCATTGAATTACAACTCATATATTGTTATGAATTTCATACACATTTTTTCAAAACGTAACTCAAGGAAAATAAATCGGTTTCATAAATATCATTACATTTTAAACATAAACCTACTATAAATAACAATCGGGTTTATCTTCATGAATTATATTCCCATTAAATCATAAGTAACAACAAATTTTTTTATCATATATGGAAAATAATTTTGAATGATCACTTTAAATAATTCATGATGAAAAAGTACTCTATGTTTTGAAATCATTTTAAAAAAATTCAATGATATTATAAAAGGAAAAGTTTTTGTTGAAAATACATCTACAATAATTTAAATGAATCGTAATCGAATTAATTCTTCTAGGATATTGTTAAATATTCACATGAAGTATAAGATAAAACAACATTCATTCCTTATTTTTATCGGAAATGACATAAAGAAACTTTCTTTTATTTCATAAAAAATCATTTGAAACCAATATAAGAAAATTAAAATATTAAAAATATTGATAATAAATAATTTTAAAATAATAGTAAAATTATATAAGAAAACAATATTCGAAAAATGTGGGCATGGAAGAAAAATAGTGTTTTAAGGGAAACATTAAAAATTTAATTTTTGAAAAACAATATCTTATAAATATCATATCATTGAATTAAGAATTATGAAAACAAAGTAACAATTTTTATTAAATATAAATACACCTGAAAAATATGAAATATAATATAATATTATATAATTTCATCCCACACATAATCATAGCATATAATAGTCAATAATATAGATGGTTAACCCAATGAATGAAAATTCTTTTAAGAATTCCTTTCCAACTTTTTAATAAGTAAAATCTTATGGCCCATGAAAGTAATAAATATAAAATGAAACCTTTTGAATATTTATATAAAGAGGTATATGATAAAATATATGAAAGGGATGTATATATAGATAAAACTAAAAAAATTAGTGGTGAATATGGAATATGTAGCACAAAATTAAAAGTGAGATAAGATACGCTTAAAACCATTGTATCAATGAGGTTTGAATCAATCAATGGGGTTATTATAGGTAAAAAATAATATAATAAATAATAGTGTGTTTAAAATATAATAATATAAAAGTTTATTCCAATCATAATATTGGAATTAAATAATAAATGATATAAACATACAACCCAATGAAAGGAAATTGAGTTATGAAATCCCTTACAAAATGCTTCCATTTAGTGGTGCGTACATTGAACACATGTATATTGGTTGAAAGAATGTAATTAATTGGTTTAAAAAATATTTTCATATTTATAATATATTATTTGAATCTTTTATAACATCATACCACCAAATTTTTATTAATAGTTAAGGATTTTCAATTTTTGGGACCTTTAGTTTCATGGATTCAAGGTCAGATCACTTGTATATAACTACGAATTTTTATTTCAAATGGAAGTAAATGTAAATTAATAATTCTAAATATTATTGATTAAATTAAAAAATTTTAAGTGGTCTCAAATATATATTTTATCTTGAAATTATGATGATTTATTTGATAAATCATTAATAATTTTCATTTTATTTTTGGCGTTTTTTCCGACTGTAATGAACTAGTTTTGATTTATTTATTTATTTCTATATATTAGATTAAAAACATGACACATGTTATCATATTCTTATTAAAATATTATTTATCCTTGATAATAGTTTTTTACCCATCATGAAGTTAATGATGGAAAAAATTTATTATTCATTGTGATGATTAACCACCATAATTTGAACAATAGTTTCTTTTCTTTGAATAACAAGAGGTAATAAAAAAGACTCATTTAAGATATTACATCAGAAATATAAAATTAAAGTATATTCATAATACTTGTGCTATTATTATTTTATGGATGAAATGAGATTGTAGAATGTATATGATTGAACGAAATTAAGAGAAGTGTTCTGTGAAAATTAACTCTTAAATATCACCCCCTTGGAGGACCACTTCAGGACATTGGAAATGTTTTTTTGTAACACCATAAGATCATATATGTGTGTATAATGGTATAATATTTTTTGGAATATCTTTTAGGTTCAATAAGTCTTATGGGGATAAATGGGGCGATGAGGGTAGTATTAACACATGAGAGGGAACTGTTTTATGTGACTAAATAATGATTAATTATATTTAAAGAAATCATAATTGAGGTGGAATTAATTTAAACTAATTTGGAAGATAAATAATGTTTTAATGTCTACATACAATTTAATAACACATCAACCAACCATTTTATGTTTTATTTTCTCATGAACTTTTGGATATTACCATTTATCTTTAACATGTTCCATTTTTTTAATATACTATAGTAATTTTTTCCGTGGTATCTTTTTTATTCCAAAAAATTAAAAAGAAAATATTACCTAATATTTATTTTTTCATTAAAAATACAAAATCCATTATACCAAATTCAATTCACAAGAGTTTGAAATAATAATTTAAAAATAGTGTCGCACAGTAGACGATAAATTGGATTTTTAAAGTGAAACTGTTCGAATGTTTAAAATATTTATAAATCAAATTTCAATTAAAATTTTATTTAACTAACCTAAATTAAATTTACTTATTATAATTGAATTAACTACTCTTAAAAAATTTAACATATAATTTACCTATATACATAAATTATGGGAATATGAATTTTTCATTTAAAATTTAATATTTTCACTATTCGTTAATAAATGAATCATCCTAAAAAATTCAAAACATTAACACTATGATATATTTTATATAATGATTTCAAGAATGCTTTTTATTGTTTCAGATAAAATTAATGAATTTATCAAAAAAATCATGAAAATTTGTGCACCTTTAAAAGGTGAAAAAATTATTTTCTAAAAAAAAATATAATCTTATATGCTTCAAATTGGATTTATTATTATAGTAAAAATATAAACCTAATTATATTTTATAATAAAATTTCATTGGATAAAAAATATATATAATTCATTATGATCTTTCTATAATTTTTAATAATTTAATTTTATAAGATATAATTCTATTTTGAGAAAAAAATAGTTTTTAATGAAAACCCATACTAAATGTTAAATAGATTTTAATTTTCATTAATAATTAATTGATGAGAAACAAATTAATTTTATAAACATGTTTAAACTATATTTTTATAATTTAGTTAATCTCATTCATTTCCACCATTCCAATAGAGAGGTGATAAATACCCCAATTAAATAATAATATTTTTAGTTCATTTAAGCTCGGGGTTTTGTGTAAAGTATGCTTTTTAAGAGAATAATGTTTTCAAAAAAATCACATAGATTAAAATTATGTTGTTTTATAAAAATAATCTTGAAAATTGTACTGAATATAATGGTTTCATGTTCAAATTATACATGATATCTAATAATCAATAATTCCTTCATTCGTATTTAGCTATTATTTATCCATGATGTTTTTTCATTGACATTTTCTATAGATGTGGATCATTATCATTTAATTTATTAAATGGAATGTGTTTTATTTACTTACAGTGCAAAATTTTTCATGAATGAGTTTCAAGGATTGTTATTGTTTACTTTTTGAATAATTTATTTACAATACCCAATGTATCTTGGGTAACATTTAAGTAAATTTATTTTCCCGAAATACTAAACCATCCTATCATCTAGATTCTGTTCCATTATAATCATGCCAATGTAATGAATTGAGGCAATAACATTGGTATTCTAGGGTCTATTTCATTAGAATAATAAATCTAGAGATATATCTAGAACTGAAAGAATTATAACAAGATTGGGGTATTTGACTCAGGTTGTGGGTAACAACCATTTGTGTGTGGAGTAACAAACTGATCCACAATATTGTATAATAATCTTGGACCACATCATGAATTAAAACCCTCCATCATCCCATGGGACTAAAAACCTATTGTTAGCTAAGAAATGTATAAGACCATTAGAAAAGATATTAATCTCTTTCAGAAGTAATTTAAAAGAGAAGGTTGTCATGGTAGGTTTTCATATCTCATGAAATGTGGTCATTGGTGGTTATTAATATTAAACAATAATGATGGGAAGGAAATAAAGAACATGTAATGTATTTATTATATAACTTTTCTTGGAAAAATATTTTTCTCCTGAAAAATTTGATTATATAGAGAGAAATTTTTTTATTCTTAGATAAATAGAAGTGAAAAATGTTCAAAAATATAAAGTCAACATTACATGTTTAGAAAGGAATGATGAATACATTATATAGAATAAAAATATAAATATTTATCATTACATTTATGGTCCTAATACAATTCTTAGAAAGAAATTTTCCTCCAAAACATTTTTATTATATGAGTAAATAATATCATGTTTAATCATACTGAGAAATAATTCTAAAACTCTTATTGATTCTATGAAATGTAAGAGAGGATGATGATGGAAGAGAAAAAAATAGATGGGGTTATAAAATAAAGATGAATTATGAAACAAGTGATAATTATGGAAGGAAACAAAATAGTACTATCTTAAAAAGAAATGGGGTTTACTTCAAGATTATATAAAAGTCAATCATACCCATCAATATAATGGTAGTTTATAATTCATCAATATATAGTGTTTTGAATACAAAGATATGGGTATCTATTCCATTCTATTCTATAAATATCAAGGGAACATAACATAAAATAATTCAAGGGAAAAGGAAAAGTTCAGGAAATTACTACAACTAATGTATGTGTTCTAAGTGATGTGTTAAAAGGAACACTTATCAACCACTATAGGTTTAAAAATGGTTTAACCTATTTAAATTGTACCCACTATTTTTATCTGAAATTTTTTCTAAGGGTAACATATTACAAATTTAATGATTGTAAATTGAAGTAGTAAAAAAATAACCGAATGGTAGGATCAATTCATATCAAGTCTACAGATCCTTTCTGATATAATTTTGTGTTTTTGTTTATCTTGGTAATATTATTGTTCTTACTTAAGTTTAATTTGAAATAATTTTGGTTATAGATGAACTCTCTTAGTATAGTTCCCATATAAAGTTTTTATGAAGGGAAGTTACATTTTATATTCTTATTAATTATTTAATCTTTTTCAATGGTGGATTATAATTAACACTGACTGGAAACAACTTTTATTAAATGGGGTTTTCTGCAAATTTCTGTTTGATATTTAATTAAATGGAAGAGGAGAAACTCAACATAAAAATAGACATATTTTTTTAGAATATAGTGATATATTTCTTGATGAAATTCATAGTATTACTCTTAAAAATTTCATTTATAATTAAATATAACTCTCACCTTGTTCAACACATAATTAGATGAAATCATATAGAATGTAGCTGATTGAGTTTCTTGAATTAAATAAAATACATCTAGAGAATCATAAGCGGGGATCCATTGTGATTAGTGTTTTAAAATATGGTGAACTTATTCATTCTATAAATAGGAAATATGGTTAAATGTATCCTCACATTGATTATTAGTATCTTAATAAGTCCAATAATAGGAAAAAGTATCCCCTACCCCGTATCATTCTTGGGACACATGATCTTGAAATATATATTATGTGTATATCATTCTGAGATGAAATTCATTAAAAATTGGACCATACTAACTTCACGGACTTATATCAATGAGTTTTGGTAATTTTTGGATATTAGAAATTCATTTTGATGAATTCCTAACAACTATAAAATCCACTCACTAATTTAACAGAAAAAATAGTGAAGTTCATTTAGACTGATATATGTAAATAAAATATCATGGAGGTAGAGAGAATATTTTTTAGTGAACGTAAACTCGAATTACCCTATAGTGGAGAAATGTTATCTATTTTTATACAAACAATAAATGGATTGGATGATTTATTATGTTAAAATTTATTGTGATAGATTATTCATATCATTGATTTAAAAATTATTAAGAATAATTACATGTCCAATGACATGGAGTTAATATAGGTTGTCATCACATTAATGATATAGACACATTATCTATATAAATAAAGGGGTAAAATATTTACTTATAATAATTTTTTTAAATTTTTTATTCACTAATAAACGGTTAAATATGAACCAAATAATATAACTGGGGTTGAATAAAGATAATGGATGACCATTACCATACTATCCTAGGATAGAGAACATGTGGGTTGATAATTTGAGTCAGAAGCATCATTATAACTTATCTGTGAAGAGTATAATTAAAGATAAAATACATCTATATTTGAAAGGATTGACCTTGAAATATTGAATAATGGGGAGAATTTATATCCTTCTTAAATTCATGTTAAACCATATAAGCATTTTATGATTAAATATATGAGAATGGAAGATGTACAACAACAAAAAATAATTTGTGAAATTTTCTTGTGTTCGTCCTGAATTATGATGAATTGGTATAGTTAATTTTAAACTAAATTTCCCTATTATAGTAAAATTAATGATTAATATTTTTAAAGGGTTTCATAGATCGTAATTCTCTATTCATCCTAGAATTATGATTATATATATAAATCATAATGATAATTCCTGGTAGGATTGCATGATGAGAGATGTTATAGACTATATATCTTAGTCATTGGTATGCCAATAAATTTTTTATGTGATTGAATTATAAAAGGATTTTACAACCATTATCTATACCTATATGAAAATGTAAAAATGTAACCATGGATTTCATCAAAAGAATCCATAATACATCTGTGGAGAATATATTTTTTTGTTAGTATACCACCTTTTTAATTCAACACATTTCATTTTTATCTAAGATGATTTCTGTCTCAATAATATCCCATAAATATAAAATATATAAATTTAAAGGTTGCATGGAGTACCACATTCACAGTTTTTTATATAAATACAATGTTTACCTCAATATTATGGGGAGGTCTTCAACAAGATCCAAATAAAAAGTTATGTTTTAATAAAGTCTATAATCCATAGAAATACGGTCAGTCTCATAGAACCATTGATACCTTTTATAATATGGTAATATTATGTTCACTTGATTTCAATTTTTTTGGGATCAACTCTTTATTATTTATGAATTTTCTTATAATAATAACATTCATTTAAGAATTTATATGGATCCTTATAAAGACCTCAATTAAAATAAGTTTGGAACTCCATAAATTAGGGATTATGTTATAGAATGAAATTTTATTAGGACCTCTGATAGCTAAGGAAAATCAAAATAAGTTAATATTTATTCAATAAAACATCTTTGAATCTCATACTTGATAAAATAATTGTGCTGAAAATCATCAGTGATAACTGGAATTCAATTTTGGTTAAGTGGTATTCCTAAAAATATCTCTATGGAACAAGGTAACATTATTCCAAAAAATAATTGGAATCTATGAACTTTATATATATTCCCCTCTTATAATCCATATCGAGTACAAATAGTATGTTAATAGATGGGGATTCCATTGAACCTGTCTCAAGATAGTGATATTTTCTATAAATCTAATTTAGAGAAGTACATACCTGATCATTCACATGTACTGAACTCAGATGGGGTACTAATAGATCATGATCATTCCTATGAATAACACACATTATATACATTAGATAATAGTGGCATTATTTTTATTAATAGAACTCACTTGGTTAATTTTATTTGGAGGTATTTCAAATTTAAGAAGCTGTATTGGAACCTAAAACTAGGATGAATTATAAGTATCACCATTTGTTTGAATCGAAGTGAAAAACATATTTGGGGTTGAAATTCATTTGTGGGGGTTTAATGTAATACCATATGATTTTATATTTATTATATTCCAATAAATTATAGGAAATTGATATCTTTATTTAAAGTATAACAGAGTAGAAATGAACTGTGATATATTCTACTATTTGAAACAAATCTGTTAGATTATGGGATATGAATAATATTTATATTATTTTGAAATATGTATATCAATATTTTCCTTAATTTAATCTACTTATTAATTATTAATAAATTATAATAAAATTATTAACAAAATCATTTCATGATTAAGATATAAATTTAACTGATGAAATTTAATTTTGGTTCTTCTCACTATACATTGATTTTAATGACCAAAAACACTCTAATAGTTTTAAATATTATATTTTTATGTAATTTTATGTTGGTATGATAGCCTCATGATTTAAATTCTTGAAAACAAGTCACACCAATTTAAATTTATGTTTATAACCTTAGAGAAACAAAGAGTATCGTTCAAGGATTTATAGAAGATACTTCATGATACCATGCTCGAAAGACAACACCAACTAGCTGGAAGCATGAGACAATGCATCCAGAAGTTACAGGACCTCACAGATACAAAGTAGAGGAGAACTAGATAGCCAGTGAAAATAGATATTATACATATTATAATTATTATACCCTTGGAAATATTGTGGATTTTCTTTAGAATTCTGGTTGTAACATATTAAGCCAACCAAATAGCTAAAATCCCACCGTCAACCTGGTGGAGGCTATAGCATACTCTGTGGGATCATGTGTACTAGTATTAAAATTGGATTTAATGTGTTAATATACATGGAACATTGATTTAGTCAACTGAATAACCTATAATGGATTTCATGACTTTAACAAAACATTTGGAGTTTAAAAATGCAGTCCTTAGGTGGCCTTGGAAATTAACACAATTACATAATGAATCACTTCTTAATTTTACATTCAAATGAAAATACACTCTATTAATCTAAAATAAAACCTTTTCAAATACTCTATATCCTTATAT
Organism: Viscum album; assembly: GCA_963277665.1. Classification (NCBI taxonomy): domain Eukaryota; kingdom Viridiplantae; phylum Streptophyta; class Magnoliopsida; order Santalales; family Viscaceae; genus Viscum; species Viscum album. Next base: position 1,696,699,414 of record OY728131.1, read on the forward strand.
AGTGTGTAAAAAATATTTCTTTTCACTCTTTTATAATATTATTATCTTATCCTAGAATTATCAAATTCATTGGGGGTTTTGAGAAAAGGTTATAATGTTATTCCATCCTATAAATCTTCTCATCTTGCATCATTATTATTTATTTGCTTCTTATTACCATTTATGTATGTGACCATTTCTTTATTTTCATATCCTTATAAAAAGAAAATAGATTTTTTATTTTGATGTCTATATATTTACCATTAAAGATAAATTGTATAATGTGTATTTTTTCTTACTATAAACTCAAAAATAAGGGAAAGTTTTGGTATCTAGGATACCAATAAATCTAAACGACTAATACATTATATCCTCAATATATTAATGTCATAGAATCAGTAGATATTTTTAAGAGCTATTTCCGAACGTCCTTACTATATATTTTTAACAATTTACATTTTTTAATTTCATTTATTTATCACTTTCAATTGTTATTTACATTTGTAATCAATAAATTAATGATTAATCACTTAATAATTTTTAATCATTTAATTAAATAATATTTTAAATAGTTGTTTCTTTTTATTCTTCATATTTTTTTAATTTTATTCTCATTCATACATTCAATTTTTTCATTATTTCATTTAAATAAATTATTTTTTAAACAAGTAATGTTTTGCCATTAATTTTTAAAACGGATTTTCACCCCCTCTATCCATTATTTCAACTCTGAACTACATTAGATATCAAAGGGGTAAAAAAAATTTAAATTATTTTTTTATAATTTCATTCAAGGAATATTTATAATTTTCAAAATCGTTAACAAATTTTTAAAAATATATTTTTAAACACTCATAACTATCTATAAGAAATATTATTGGGTCATGATAATATTTTTATAATAGAAAATTATTTATTATAAAAGTCACATGTATTCTTATCTATGATATTTTATATATCCTATTTATAAAATTCTTATATATTTTTATACTCCTATGAATGAAAAGAAGAAAAATAGTCCCCTTTTTATAATTATTCTTTTGAATTTTATAGTAAATCTATGAAATGATTTCATTTTGAATTATAGAAAAATTAATTTAATTGAATTAATGCTTCAAACTATAATCATAAAACATATAAACTTATATATTTAACTCATAATGTAACTAAAAAAAATAAAAGATACCAATTTTGATATGTTTAGACAATAGTTACAAAGTTTCTTTATAGATCCACGGGAATCTTTCATGGAATGTTTTACTCGATTTATTAATATTTATAATCAAATAAAATAATTTGTGATTTTATTTATATATAATCAATATTAATGAAATTAATAAGGTTGTCACCATGTAATTGGGAACCTAAATTCAACATGACATAATAATATTTGTATTTAGAAAACAAAGGGATTGAAAAAAATAATTGATTCTTCAATAAAATAAGAGATTACTTTGATACGGTAAGATCAAATGGAAGAAAATGAAGTAAAGGAAACTAAAATGATAATTTCAATCAGGGATAACAATGGTAACACATCTATAATTGACTCCAACATTTAAAAATTTACCATGATCATTGAAAAGTATAGTAAAATGAAGGGATCCACTCATGAACTCAAAATAAAAAATCCAAATTTTTAGGTAACATGCATCTATTATAAAAAAAGGCCACATCAAATTGGATAGTCCCTTAAAAAATAAAATATAAAAATATAATAATCAAGGTAATAAATAATAAGACTTCTCAACTTTTAATGATATCAAGAAATCTATTTCAATATAGATTCTTGAGAAAACATTCTCAACAACTTAATTTTCAATGAAGAAGCATGTTATGATATAGATTCTACTTGTTCAGCATATTCCTCATTTTAATATTCTATATCTTATAACTCATCTCAAAATTATAAATAAATTCTCAATAATTATATTATAAATTCAAATTTTTTTATCATCATTAAAAATTTATAGATCATAAAATTAAAAAATATATTGTTTTTTACAAAAAAATATAAAATTTTAAAAGAAAAGTGAATTTCCATTTAAAATTAAAATATCATATAAAATAAGAAAACAATGTATTTTAAATTAAAAATGCAAAAAATCCCATTATCATTTTACAAAAAATGGAATAAAATATAAATAGAATTTGGGTATCTCAAAAAGTATTTAAAAATAACTATTTGTTTTTTATTTAAAAAAATATATTTTTTCCAACAATTATAAAAGAAGAAATTTTTCAAAGGAAATTAATAAAAATAAAATTTTAAATTCTTTAATGAATGTTAGTCATCTAGATAATTAAGGAAATTATAAAAATTCCATATATAGATCACCAATAGAATTAATCTTTCTACTAATTTTTCTAATGGAAAAACTTATGGAAAACATGTTTAGATTTCCAATTATTTACATTCTATCTTATGTGGACACATGATATTGGTGCCAAAAGATATCATTTATTTATATTTTGTAGAAATATTAAAAACCTAAGTAGCTATATCATATTTAAAAATTAGGTACTAAGGGAATATTCTTGGTTATCCATGTAAATTCAATAATCATGAAAAATTTTGAAGAAGGACATGTAAAATTTTGAGATTATTCAAAATGTAAATTTAACGTCAGAGGTACAATTTCATTCTAAAAATATACTATAGTTATTATTATTTCTTATATTGGTTTAGGAGGTAAATACCACATGATTTATCCATAACCATGTCATTATAAGACCCATTTTAGGAAAACATCCTTTTTATCATTAGAAAAGATAAATTAAAAATGGTATCTTCTTTATATTATTCACTTTTAAATGATTTACAATTCATACCACAGTATTTTTATGAGTTTTTGACCTTAAATACAATAAATTAATTATTCTTGGTTAATGAAACTCATGTGATCCCTTTAGAATCATCAATAATAGGAACAAGATCCTTTTAAGAGTCAATTGAAAACAAATTCTCTAATAATATTCCAATATCAAATCCATAATGTGATTATGTTGTTTAATAACCTAGTATGACCCTTAAAAATCCTCAAAAATCTAAATTAGTTAATGATTCTTTGAAATCCCAATCGTATTTTTTTCCCAATTCATGTATTAAAAAAATAGTATCATCTTGAGAATATTATTGGGGATATAATATTCATAAATCATAATATATTATTTTTATTAAATAAGTTTTATCATAAATATTTTTTCTCTCATCATGATCCTCATTACCTTGATGATGTTATTAATGAATAAAAATTTTTAATTTGTATAAAAGAGTAGTTTTTTAGTCAAATTGGAAAAAAATTTCGAATATATCATAACATTATAAAAATAATATTCTTATTGGCCCTAGGGGGATTTTGAAATAAAAACATTGATCAAGGAAATGTTACCCATAAAAAATATTGAATTGTTTCTAATGGATATGTTATAAAAAATTATTGATTATCTTCAATGCTTATCTCCCATTGATCAACTAGAATCCATTATAAAATTAATATAATTCACTTCTAATTTTAATTTAAAACATCTTAAAAGTTATTTTTATTGATATTTTATAAATATATTTACTTCTGAGAATAATTTTCTAGACAAACCTCGCAGTTTTAAAATTTTTTAACTTCCTAATTTTGTGATCTATTTAACCAAATATCTTAATGTTTAAAAACTTTCTACCCAATTTTTTTATTTGATGCAAACTAGATTTTCGTTATCATGTGATTTCAAATTGGGAAAATCTAGTTCCACCATTTATCTAAATTTTTTGAAATGATATGTTAGTCGTTCCAATTAATATTGATATTGAAATTTTTTATCAACTAATAAAACCATTTAAAAATATTTTAATTAATAATGAATAAAGTGTTTTAAATGAGTTTAATGTGAGAACAGAAATTCATTTGTGTCTTTTTTAAATTACAAAAAAAATTGATAATCCCTTTTAAAAAAATTAATCACACTAATAAGCATAAAAAGTTGTTTGGTATGCATAATGATAATGAAATTATAATTCCCATAAAAAAATATAAGCTAACATTAGAAAAAGTAGGTGAATTAATTAACCAAAAAATTTATAAAAGTGGGATTAGAAGTCTAAATTACTATAAAGTGACCATACATACATCATGTTTAGTATACTTATTTATTCAAATTTCTTTATAATAAAATTTAATATCATTTAAAACCCCTAAAAATATTTATTATATATTTTCAATAAACAAAAAACCTTTGATTATTTTATCGAATGGAAACCTTGTTTGAACAATATTATTTTTCTGATGTGGCTTTTAGTGGATTCCACTATATATAAAAAATACTTAATGACCATTTCATTTAAGAAGAAAATTCATGATCTCTTAGAGTAGTAAGGAATAAAACAACTATTCACTTTCTAAATGTGAGTAAGAATACATATTCTCTGGGAGTTTTTGTTCCCATGTTACATGGATAAAACATACTATTTTGGAATATTGGATAACATATTCTACCATACCATTAAAGTGTTATATCAAATATGTGATAATTATTTCTAATAATACTTTCCAACACTCTCAATAAAAAATTCATTAATAAACCATTTTTTATGTGATCCCATTGAAAAAGATGATATCATTCTTTATTTTTTTCCCTACCATTAACTTTCTAGTATCTTCAACAAAACCCTTTATATTTATCACTTTAACACAATCAAAGGTAGTTGAGGATGATTAAATAGTGGTCCATATCTTTTAAGAACATGAAAATATTTAGAATTGTTTTATAAAAAATTGTTCTCAAAATGGATTTCATATTAATGAAACGTTCAAAAAAACATTAAAAATATTTTGGAAATTAATGTGAGTATGACAGTTTTATAAAAACATTCATTTTTTTTATGAAAATATATTATTTTCGTTTAAGAATAGATTATTTATTGTATTTCCACCTAAAATAGTTTAATGGATTTTTATCCCTTTATGAATATTAGGAATGGTGGGTAGGCCTTTACTACATGCCTGTTATGACACCCTCATAGAATATAATGTGGTTTATTAATATAATAATTTCTATAAATTAATTACAGATAGATTGTTCAACAACTTAAGTATTTTATAGCCTTTTATCTCTCTATTTTAGCCATTCATTAGTTTCTATGATCCATTTTACTATTTTGATTCATTATTTTATAGGGAGTTTATCATTTTAATGCTATAATGAACCTAGAAAAAAACATTTATTTTTAAAAACTGTTTCCTAAAATTTGAAAATTTATTTTCATAAAAACTTATTTATCTTTTTCAAAACCCTTTTCAATATTTAAATTAAATTTTAAAATTTGTTTTTAAAAAATCATTTATATTTTATATTTTTATTTATTCAATAGTCATTCTGTAATATTTTTTAAAAAATCATAATATTTTTGAAAACTTCCTTGTAATCTCTCATTAAATATCATTAATAGTGATAAATATAGTTTTTAGAATTATATTGTAATTCTATAAAGCCTTTTTAATTATTTTTTTATAATACCAGTAGGGGAGAAATATTAGTGTTTTTTATATGGAGTGAAATTAGATTTTATATATTGATAATAGTTTATTCTAAAATAATTTACATGGCAGATAAGTTATCTATGTTTTTAACTTTTTTATAATGTTATTAGTATATCACAATCTCAATATCTTGGTAAATCATTATAATTATATATCTGTCTTGATTTAATTATCATTTATGTTTTTGTGATCATTAGAAATGAATAGATTGTTCTGATTCACACCATTCATTGATTTTATTTATCACATGCACTATTATTGTAGTTAATATTTTATTTTATATGTTATGTTGAAAAGTTGAAAAACTATTGATATTATTACTTGAAATAAAACATTAAATTATTTTCATTGACATTTTGAAGCATTTTAAGAATGAATAGAAGTACTATGATTGTGTTTCAAATGTTGCAAAATGGTAACATCATGAATCCAGGATTAGAGGTAGCACTGGATAGTTGGTAGCTTGACATTGTGCATCAATAATTTATAGGACACCACAAGTTACCTAGTGGATGAGTACCAGATAAGCAGTCTTAATTTATAGTATATATATCTCCAATAGATAGTCTATTAGGTGGTTTTAGTAGATAGATTCCACCAACTAGTAGGAAGCTTATTAGCTACCTAGCGACGACACTTTGTAAATGATGGCATTGAGCAAACTAATTATAGAATGTATTTTAATGTTAAAAAAATTCATCAAATGTGGTCATATTTTAATTAATCACCACTAAAGGATTCCATAACATTACCAATTCATTGGGAGCCATTATCCTTGGTTGTCCTTGGAAAACTACTCAATGAATTAAAAACTCTTTTGCAAATATTTTCATAGAAATAAAACTTGTTCAATTCCTCTCAAAGATCTCCCTTTCAAAATTTAGTCTCTGTATGGTTTGTGTGAATTTTATTATATTTTTGCTCTCTCTAATATTCACATTCTATCCAACAGTTATTTATATTCATTATTATAATTATGACTGAGCTAAAAACAGTGGTTTCCTAATCCCCCATATTTATTCTTTATTTGGTGATAACTAACATTATTGTATGGGACCATGGTTTTCTATCTATTTCCTTTTGAAAAGGAGTGGTGATATTTCATTTTTTTCTTTTTTTCAATTAAATTTCTAATGTTTATTATATATATTTTATTTTTATAAAATGAAATGAAATGGAAATTTTTTCACACATGAGCCTCAACCCAGTTGGTGAGGACTCCATTAGTGCATCCAAGTGACCTGGGATCAAATCCATGTGGAGGCTAATTTCTGGTACTGTATCGGTACTATAATAGTACTATCGAGGGAACTGTAGTAGGCACTATTTGTCACTTTAGAAGCTTGGAATATTCCCCTGCTTGGGCCTCTGGGCCACTGACACGGTCCCTATGTCTTTTAAGGCCCTCGGGCCACAAAGGACATCAGGTCAGTAAGGCATTCAGGCCACCTAAAGACCTTCGGGCCACATTAATTGAAAAAGGAAACCAGACAATCTACATGGAACAAGCATTAGAAGGAGGAGTAGAAAGGACTTTTCATCATAGCAGAATCTAAAAGGATTGCAATAATGAGAGGGTATGGAAACTGCCATTAGGAGAAGCCTATGCATGTATGATAAATCCTATCTAAACAGCTATGTAAAGGTGGAGAGATGATTTCATAATGAAGATGTTGTGGTGGCGCAGATCTACGTAGTTATTCTCGGTTGTATGTAATGATTGAAGACTATAGGTAATGAATTCTTCTAATTCTTATAGGCCATGTAATAAATAGTCCTACAGGCCTTGTAAGGGTTCCACCACACCCCTTGAAAGGTGGATTATCAAAATTAATAAAAAATGAAGTCATTCGGGCTATTGGAAGGGAAATTTTTTGTATCTTTGAAACCAGTATACCCAATAATATAATATATTAAATCTTTATGAAATTGAGGTGGTATACATAAGAGATTATTTTAAGAGATACTAAATATATTCGCTAGAAAACATTTGGCCTCATTTAATTTCACCAATTTTAGTGATTTATCACTTAAAATTTTTATTTAATTGTTTCTCAATCAATTATCTCTTAATCTCTTAATATTTTTCTCCCCAAATAACATAATCATTTTAATTTTTGTAGGAAACCAAAATTATGAACCAATAACTTTTCCATTAGACATTTTAGTAGTTTCGAGCACAAAAAAATTTAAAAATTATTTTTTAAGAACAAAAAATATGGACGTCACGATGAAGAATGATTGATGAAACAATGAAAAGGCAAGGAATTCTTTTTATAATGGAACATATTATCCATTATTTCAATCATTTGCCATATATTTTAATTTTATGTATTTTTTTGTCTTCCCTAATCCAAAAAGATTTCCAACAAAAGCTATCCTGCCATGAAAATCAACTAGGGGCTCATGTGGGAGTTTCCTCCACGATGCCCCAGGATCTAGAAAAACCAACAAGTCTAGGAACATGCTGTTTGTGAGAATGGTTTCTTCTGTATCACTGCTACAAAAAAGAATTTAACACTGATAATAATAGACTTTATCAGTTCCATAAAATCATTGACTAGTGGAGTATATTAAAATCAGTATTCATTTATCAGTGCTAAAAATTAACTCATAAAGTGGTCCTATATTAGTGCATTTAATAGTGCTGATAAATGAAACTATTATCAGTTCTTTTTTAATCGATTCTGAAGGGGCATACTTTAGGTTGATGTAACTGTACGTTACAAAACCAAAGCGATGTGCTGTAACAACACACTGAAACACCAAGAAAAATAAAAAATCATATAAATAAAGTATTTATATAGGATTTAAAGGATATAAAAGTTACAAAAAAAATTTAAGGAAAAAACACTATATCATAGACATGTAAAACATTGGTTTATACAATTAAATAATTACAAATCATTACATACATTAAAAAATAGCCTTCCTTTTTCTTTTTGATCTTAACCCCTTCTCAGAAAAAAAATAATCTATATAAAAAATAATTCTTATAATAGAAATAATAGAAATAATTAAATTAATAGAAAGTATTAATCATATACTAATATTTGAGTCATGCAAGGAAATATATGTATCATATTGAGTTGTGATTGATTCATGCCTATCACACCATTTCTTATTCATATTCATTTTTTATCTCTATGAAAATTATGTAAATAAGAATATGATAAAAATGATAAGGATATTAATCAATTAATAGTATTTATAATGAGAAGAAAACAATTTTTCCACATTTTCATGGCCTTTTCGATGTGATGCATGTTTTAATCTAAAATGGTACTTATATATTCAAAATGTGCATCTATAGTCATACCGGTCAAACCATGGGTATGATTTAGGTGAGTCTAATTCCTACATTACTGAAATGATTTATGGATCATTTTACAAATGTATATGGAAAATCTAACTGTGTTTTATCTATTAGAGTACATGGCTTGTCTGCTTTTTTAAAATGTAATTTTAATCTTGAAAAAAACACTTTAACTCATACAAATCACATCATTTATTGAATTGATTTGAGAATGATAGATATACATTATTTATGACTTATGAATCAATGTAATAAATTATCTTAATAATCCGAGAATGTTTTCTCTTTATTGAGTGTGTCAATTTTTTAGCTAAACTATCGATTTTAAACAGATTACGAACACATTGAGTCATTTTATACACATTATGTGTTAAATGGAGGTTCAAATGATTCTTAAATATCAAAAATTATGGATATATTTCTTTCCTAAAGAATCAAAATAATTCCAATGTGTTTTATAGGTTTTGAGTAGGTGAATTATCCTTTTTACTAAAATTGATTTCAATTTTTTTTAAAAAATGATGTAGTTGGACTCAAATCTGTCACACTGTGCATCATTTTGAGGTTTAGATCATTTTTTACATGTCCCAAATAGCTTATTTCTCATTTTCATATGGTACCAAAACAATATAAATGTGTTTTCTCAGTATTGATTATATCCCCTTCTTTTTTACTAAAATGTCATTTTCAACTGGAAACACACACTTTAACTCATACTTATCACATAATGTATCAATTTTTACATGAGACCAATTCATGCATGTTAAAAAATGACTTATAACTAAAATTTATAATTAATCAAGAAAATATGACTGTGTATTTTCAATTTTCAATGACCGACAATTTTTGAAGTAAACTGTCAATTTAAACTATTAATGGACACATTGAGTCATACCAGGATTTTTTTTTATTTTGAGGTGCTACTAATTTCTATACATAAAAAATGACATATGTATCATTTCCCTATAGTAACAAAATAATATAAAAGTTTTTCATCAGTTTTGAGTTGGCTATTTGTCATTTTTACTAAAAATTATGTCAATTTGAAATAAAAAAGACACACTTTGAGTGATACAGTCATATCATTCATTAGATTGAGTCTAGGATGATTCTTAAATTTCTCAAATTACATGTGGATCATTTTATTAAAGTATACAGAATATATATGTGATTTCTTTTTTTTTTTGAGTATGCCCCTTTTTTCACTAAAATGTCATTTTAAACTAGAATCATGTACTTTGACACATACTGATCACATCATGTATTTATTTGATGTAGGAATGAATCATACACATTACAAAATTTCATATGAATGGTTTTCATGAATTATCATGAATATTTGATGATGTTTTCTCTATTTTCAGTGAGTGGAATTTTTTGAACTAACCTTTTGATTTTAAAATGATAATGGACCCATTGAGTTATACCAGACACATTTTATGTTGGATTGAGGTGCATATAATTCCTACAAATCAAAAATAAATTATGGATAATTTTTCTAATGTATCAGTATTATATGAATGCATTTGAATAGTTTTGAGTAAGTTAGTTATCTTTTTTACTAAAATTGATGTAAATTTTAAATAAAAAGATATACTTTGAGTCGTGTTTGTCACAATGTGCATCATATTGTGGTGTGGATAATTCCTAATTATAAAAAATTTCTTATGGATCATTTTTATAAACAATAAATTCAATACAAATTCATTTTCATGTTTTTGACTGCATCAACTTTCAATCTTACAATCATGTCATTTTAATCTAGAATCATGCACTTTAACTCATGTAGATCACATCTTGTATATGTTCAATGTGAGAAAAATTTCTACACATCAAAAATGAAATCAGAATAAATTTCCAAAATTATCATGAAAATCTAATTGTGTTTTATCAATTTTTAGTAAGTGACATTTATTGAACAAAAATATTTATCTTAAACTGATCACAGACACATTGAGTCAAATTGAGAGAATCATGTATTAGTTTTATGTGTGGATGAATACTACACTTCAAAAATGAAATATGTTTTTTTTCTAAAGTATAAAAAATATGAAATCATTTTCTATGTTTGGAGTATGTAAGTTTCCATTTTTTCTAAAATTTATCACAATTTTAAATAAAAAGATGCACTTTTGGTCAAACTGGTCACACCACACATTGAATTGAAGTGAAATTGATTCCGAGACATCTAAAATGATGTATGAAACATTTTTATATAGAATAAAAACTTTATAAATTTATTTTTGTGGTTTTGAGTATGTCACTTGTTCTTTTTACTAAAATGACATTTTTAACTGGAAGTGCATTCATCAAAATATACCAATCACATACTGTATGTGTTTTATGTGAGACAAATTCATACATGTCAAAAATGAAATATGAATTTATTTCATTAATTATAAATATGATTTGATAATTCATTCTCTATTTTTAGTGAGTTAATATTTTTAAACTAAACTGTCAATTTTAAACTAATAACAGACACAATGAGTCATTGTTTTCACATTGTTCATCAAATTAAGGTTTGGATTATTTATAAACATCATTAATGACATAAATATTGTTTCCATAAATTATCAAAACAATCATAATATATTTTCTTGGTTTTGAGTATGTGAGTTTCTATTTTTTCTAAAAATATTGTAAATTTTAAATAAAAAGAAGCACATTGAGTCATAATGGTAACATTATATATCATATTAATATATTATTTATTCCTACATGTCCCAAATTCTAGAAAAATTATAACTACCAATTATTACATGTTACTATTTTCTTTCTATGCCAAACTTATGACACTTCATATTGGGTCGATTTTTTAGAGGAAAAATCATTCTTTTAGTTGAACGTTAGAAGTTTAGAGGAAGCTCATGTACCCATTATCTCAATAAAGGTCACCAAAATGGGCACATTAGCCTCTTCTAAGATTATTAGATTCAATAAAAAGAATGGGTTTTCACTAAATAATTTCAAATCAATATACAGTATTTGTAGTTTGACAAAGAAAGACAATGAAAAAGGAAAACATTGTAACATTGAAGGAAAGAATCATTTTATCTATTTAGTGTCCTAATTTAGATAGTTGAATGAAATATATGACTTACCCAAATTTCTTTAAAAAAATTCATTATATAAAATTGATAAGGAAATTATAATACATATAGTATATAAAATGATGAAAAAGTTAATTTAATAAGTAATATGAATTCACCTTTTCGGATGTTTGTGTGCATTCTTGATACATTTCATTATTGTAATTATCTTACTTAACGACTTGAAGTATAATCCCCCACGATCCTGATAATCATTGAAAAAATGAACCAAAATTAACAAAATAATCCACTTATCTAAGAAAATAATTAATACATGAGTAATAGTAAAATGAAATAAATTAAACATAAATATAAAATAATAAATTAATTATATGGAAAGAGATTTTATCATGAAAACATCATTGAAAGAAAATTTTGAATTGTGGTTGTAAAAAATTTATCATATTAGAAAATGAGACAATTAATTACTTACTTAAAAATGGAGGGTTGATATTTTTTATGATGATAAGATAGAATTGATATAATTTTTTTACTAATTAGAATGGGTAGATTGTAAATAATAAAAATTACAATGAAGAATAAAAGAAAATTAGTATTGAATTTTGTATAATATGAGGGTGAAATAGAGATGAGGTAGACTGAAAATAAGATATTTATTTTGAAAAAAATGATGAGGGATTATCAACTTCATAAAATATAAGCAAGGTTGAAATTAATGAATACATTTTCATTGGTGATCAAGTTGTTTTAGTGGAAATTGGGATTAAGACTCTTCCAAAAACATTATTTATTTCTAAATTAGATATGAAACCATTTAGAGATGCATGAAATGGATTATTATTAGATCAAATATTAAAATAATGAGTTTTATTATAAAAATAAGAATGTGACATGGGGAATTGTTCTAAGGATGGAGGATAAAAATGTTATTAGAACCCAGTGGGTGTTTTATAATAAACACACTGCCTATAGTAAACTGGCTCAAAAATAATGAATAGATAGTGTGAAAGGGAAACTCCTTGATCAAATGACTTTATATTTATGATAAATTTACTCTCCCATATCTTAGTTGGATTCTATTTTAATATGTTTGTATGTTTCAATGAAAATGTAGTTAAACTTATACTAAATGAATGTAAAATCAATGATCCTCAAAGAAGTTAATAAGGATTAGTATATATTGAGAAACATGATGAGTTTATTATGTTTGAAAATGAGATAAAGGTGTTACAGTTAAATAATTAATTGTATAAGATAAATAAATCACTAAGGACCTATTATTTATGGTTGGATTGATACCTATAAAGTCTTGGTTTTTATCAAGGTAGAGTTTTTCACACCCTCTACATCAATAATGATAATGATAATAGGATACTGGCACTCATATATATCGTAGACATAATATTTTAGGATTAGAAAAAGAACAATACAATTTTGTTGGATCATATGAGCTATGATATTGATATTTTTATGATTTGTGAAATGTTTTCCTTGGTTTATTGGTGAAACAAGGAAGTCATATCACAATTATTTATCAATCAAACCATTAAAAAGTGGTTCTCATGTGTTTTTCAATGGAATATTCCAAATCATTGACAACATTGACCATTATATAGATGAAGTTTTTAATAGTTTATGATAACAAATGGGTATATATCATAGAATATTAATATTGGGATCCTATTATACCTAACAACAACATGATTAATAGATCTAGTGCATAGATAATTAGATTATTGGATAAGGGCTGATTAATTCCAAAGAAATATATATACTTATTTAAACAACTAAATCATCTATGTTATGTCACGAGTTAAGATGAAGAAAATATCTTATATAACAAATGACATTCATGATTTTGTATTTTCTTTTCACACATGACATGACAATATTAATTATTTAAAACTTACTATCAATAATAAACCGAAAATGATAATAACATTTATATATTTGATTAGGAATAAAATAATTACTTTTCTTATTTGACATATAAACATATATTTTGAGATAATCAAATCCACTTAACAATAATAAGAAATAATTTGATATTATTTTTTATTATATTTTAAAAAACTAAATACATGAATTAATATAAAAAATGACTTAAAAATTTCAATAACATGAAAATAATTTCATATATATATATCTAGATAATATATATATTTGAAATGATATTTTAATTTTCATTGAAAAATAAATATATTTATATAATGAAAAAATATTCACTCACCATATCGTAATCTAAATAAATAACTAAGTAAAAATAGTTATTAGAATTTTGATGAAAAAAAATTTCTATAAGAACTACTATTAGGAAAAAATTTGAAACATGAAAATAAATTCCAATCCAAAAAACATGTTGAAATAAATAAATAAATAATCTATTTAAAATATTATAATTTTAAAACATTATCATATTAAAAATAAATCCTTTTAATAAAAAATATCTTTACTATGAAAATATGACCATAAATAAAAAATGGATAATCTCCCTTTCATAATTGTAGACTATTTATTATTTTTCTAATAAGAAGACAAACCCACTAGAAAACTCACTCGCTTTCACTGATACTTTTGTAGAACATAAAAGTATGATTAATGTAGGACATGCAAAAATTAAAAGAATGAGGAAGGAAAATCCAAACTATTGAGAAAGGCATCAGTTTATAGCCTAATGATAAAATCATTAACATATTTTATTCATTTATTTTGTGTGTTGAGAAAGATATTATTGGATAAACTTATATGAATTTTTTTCATTAACATTTATAGAATAGAGACAAAGAATAAAATGATATAGAGATCATAATAGAGGCATATATTGATTTTATGAGTATATATTTTCTACTTTGTTTAATCTAAATAATAAATGATTCATCAAGATTCTCATACCTTGTTCAAAAATGAAAAATAAGGAATTTTGGTTTGTTTTATTATAGGAGTGTAAATAGACTTATTGGGATACATGGATGTGGGATGAGAAGGTTTACTAGATAACTGAGGAAATTAGAGATATCAAAAAACTATGATTTCATTCATGCATTGGTATCATTAAACCGTTTAATCAATCGAGCATTGGATTTAACCTTAGAATAGTTGGATCCCTAATTCTAGTGTAACGCCCCGACCCCAGCTACCTAGAGTCGGTGCATTACTTCGTAACATTGGCATGATCACAAGAAAGATCAAATCTCGAAAGATCGATTAGTTTAGTAGCCTTGGAATAACTAGATACATCCTTAATTTTTTTACATTACATCATAAAAAAACATCTTGTCTTCATATCCCATCATACTATCCCTGCAGGTCATTCATAACATACTTCTTCACTTCCTGGGAAAAATAAAACATAGAAAAGGGGTGATCTCAAATGCCCAGTAAGGATAACAATATAGCGGAAACTTTCATAAATAAGAATAAACTTTTAAGGCAATGTATAACTAAAACAAAAGCCTTTCAAACATGAACTTTCAACATGGTATGGCATAAATAAAATGAAATAATTCCATTTACTTACTCACATGGATATTCTACTAATCGAATAATCACATGCAAAAATAAATAACCACTTTCATAATGTTGGAATGCATAATGCCAGACTATCATAACCACATAGTCAAGGCCTCGTGCCAAGACTACAAATAATATTTTGTCAAGGCCTTGTTCCAAGACACTAGTTTGTCTCATGAGACCTACCGATGCATCGAGGAGCTATAGCGGGCTCCACCCGTCACATATTAAGTCCAATGCATTCCCATATGAAAAGGTTTAAACATAACATAAACATTCGTATTAAAACTAGCATACGAAATGTCAATACGTTCACCATAAACTATGAATGGTATAAAAATAGCACATCCACAGTCAAACATATCACAAAACCTTCAATACAATATAGAAGTTTTGTATCATAATAAATCAACTTCAAATAATCTTAAAATCCATCAAAGGATGTTGACATAGATGAAATCAAAATTCTTTTTAAAGAAATATCTCCTTTTATTTTGAAATAATTTAAGATCCATATAAAATAAAACATTTTCTTTGAAAATATTCTTATAAGCTTGTAAGGGAAGCTTTGAAGATTTTATAATGGCGGAAAATAGCCGCACCCGCCGTATAAGTTAAAAAAACATTCTTCCCTTAATTCTATCGAAAAGGTTAAAAAGGAACTTGTTTTGAAAACGACCGAAAGATTCCTTTATAAACCACTTATAAAAGTCAAAAAGGGTATAAATGACTTTAACTCATATTCTAGTAAATAGTAAAAATGTTTGAAATGGATTTTTAAGAAACATGGATGTGGATGATAAAGAGATCCCAGTAGATTATTACGTATAAACAACCTTGGATAATGAAGAGGTTGTAAAGTAAACCCTTACCTTGTACTTTTCCTTGGTTGGGGTAGGTTAACCTCCTGTATAATGGTGAAATAGTTGTTATTAAATTATACAAGAATCATATATATTAATATGATATCATATATGATCTTTTAACATTGATTTGTTAATAATATCTTAGAATTATCGTCGTTTCGGGAGTTAACTTACTCATTTTCTTTTATATGTTTTGTTACATAAGCCACGGTTGTTGTATCTTATTCATATCCAGAATGATATCCAGTCCTTAAACATCATTTTTAAATCATCAAATGATAATTATACTTGAATGGATACGATGGAGAATGAATCTCATCGCGTTCGTGGAGACGGTAGTCCGTACGTACGCACGAGCGACAATATCATTATTTTGATATTAAAATAATTTATAAATGGATGGTATATCATATATACAGAATCATTAACATGTTATATTTATTATTTACATGAGTTACACATCATTATTATACCCATCCAAATAATATTATATTGAATATCAATTACACCACGACGTGGAGACGGTAAGCCGTACGTACGCACGTATGGTGACATGTTATTCAAAGGGTGGATAGAATACTGAATATGGTTGTACCATATTTATAATAACATCACAGTATATATATGATACTGGAGTTATTATTTTAGAATGGTAACAACAAAGGAAGAAGAAGTGTAAGAAGAAATGAACTTGGAGAAGGGTGGTGAAATCATTACCTCTTCTTCGGGTTCTTCCTTTTGATTTGATCAAAAGGGCTCCTTAGGTTGGCTTTCTGATCAAACTAAGGCCTCTAAGTTGTAGTTAGGGATGTTGGGAGAGTATTTGGGCAGAGTTTGGCCGAGCCAAAAGGATTTGAAGGTGTGAAGAAATGAGAAGGAGGAGTGCCCTTTTATAAGAGGGGTGAGGGGCACCTTTGGAAAAGCAAGAAATATTAATTTATAATAAATTTATATTCGGTTTCTAATGGCTCCAAAGCTTATTATTCAAAGGTTAAGGTGGGGATAGGTCGAAAACCACTCAACCAATAGAATTTAGACAGGTTTGGGTACTTATATTGACCTTATCTTTAAGTATTAACTCTAAGTTAATTAGTTTCACTTTTACAATGTCTCTTTGTATTTTTATATAATATGGTTAATAAACTTACTATATACATCCAAGAGACCCCCAAGTGGTCCATTAATGATGAACCTATCATGATATAAGTCTCTTGGCCAAACCTTAGATTTTTAGGAATTTAATATCAATTAATAATATAATATTTGTTTTAAGAACTCTTTTATGTCAATTTTGACACTATTCAATAGTTGATTTTTGTGAAACTCATAACAGATTGATTATTTCGAAAAATGTCAATTACATCACTCCTTATATATCATATTATCCTAGAAAATTAGTTTAATTCATTAAAAGTTTCATATTATATTTATTTGGG
Source organism: Viscum album (assembly GCA_963277665.1). NCBI lineage: Eukaryota > Viridiplantae > Streptophyta > Magnoliopsida > Santalales > Viscaceae > Viscum > Viscum album. The sequence continues at coordinate 1,696,717,105 of OY728131.1, forward strand.
TATTTATAATATCAATTATTTTAATTGTTCACTATTATAGTAATTACTGCATCATCATTGTGTCATAAATAAAATAATTTATTTAATGTCTAAAAATTATAAATAAAATATAATTATGTAGTAAATCTTTTTAGCTTTCTAATTAATATTTATAATCTAAAATCCAACATATATAACCCTATGTAACAATTGTTGTTCTAAAAGATATATGCTTGTGTCATTTTTGTATTCATTTTAACTAAATTAAAATAAAGTGTCATTATCACTTACAAGTGGATCCATGGGGTCCCAAAATAGACCCAAAGATTCCCATGGTCGACCATGTATCAACCAATAGGGTTAAGACACGTTTTAGGGTAATTTAGTATTATTATAATATTATTTTTTAACCCTTATTTACCGGATTTACCCTAAACCATGGTAAATAAAATATTTACCGCAGTAATTATTCAAAATGTATAAAAATAAAAGTTACCTATTTACAAATTTTGAACATCCTGATTCCAAATATGGAATCCATTTTCCTAAATTCAAAATACAGAAGTGGTAGAAATTAATTTAAAATTAATTCCCACTGTCAAAACAAAAAGCGTGTTTTTAAGAGATAATAACTATCAAAAGATTGACACTTGTTTATGTTCGGTTTAATTGTAAAATTATGTCCAATGACCAAAATTATATTAAATGGTAAAAATATATTCTAAATATACTTTAAAACTACTAAAATTCATAATTTATCACTATTAATTATTTTGATTAAAAAAGTTGTTTTTAATTAAAATTTAGTAATTTTCACTATTCATCAAAATATGAAAGTTATCCGAAAAGTACCAAAATTTCACCTTAGGCTAAATTTGATATTCTGAATCCAAAAATGAAGTCCATTTTAAAATATAAAATATATATAACTTCAAAAATTAGGTATTACTATTCATAACAGCTAGTTTGATTGGTTACAGTGTGTTAGAACTCGGTGTTGCGTACAACACACGCTAGCGTACCGTGGAAGCTTGGGATGTTTCATTTTAAATTTTTGATGTCCCCATTTAGTCAAAAAGTTTAAAATATAGTATCTAAAAAGGGTTCACTATTAAAATTTGGTAAAAGTGCAATACTGAAAATGAATTTGTTCTTACATTATGTCTAAGAAACTCATAATATGAATTCTAAAATTATAAGGATTATATAAAGTTTAAAATTTAGTTAACACTATTCATAACCTCTTTTGAATGGATTTTTTTTAAGTCATGGTGTGATTGAACTCGGTGTTGCGTGTAGTGAAAGTTATTGAATTTTTTTGAAGAAATAACACACTATAAAATCTTGGGGTGTTACATTCTCCCCTCCTTCAATAAATTGCGTCCTCGCAATTTGAAATTGTTCTTCGAAAATAAAAGGTTGAAAATAGAAAATATATTTGTGGGAAAACCCACATCAGAAATTGGGTTATTAAAATTTAGTCTTAATATGAGGAAAAGATAAATCAAAGGGTCACCACCAAATTATGATCTCGATTAGGAGAACATTGGTGGCAATTAGAGACATATAATTGGAAGAAAAACGTAAATATTTATAGGTGGTGATTGAGGTCATCAATCACAAACAAGTGTAAAATTGAGGTCATTAAATTCATCAATCTATGATGATTTGAAATACCATCAGTTCAACAAAACATAGGGTACTAGGATAACATATTTTTGACGTTTCAAAATATCTTAGTTGAAATCCCACATCGAAAAATGAATTAATGAGGCCTCTATTTTAAATAAAGAGTGGAAAGTATGAAGATTAACGAAAATAACACATACTAGGGTTCCATGTAGGAAAATATGGATATAGAAGAAAAATATAACCATCAATTATCTGATGGAGAGTGGTAGAGAACATGGCTATGAAAAGGCCAACAATCCCAAAGCCATAAATTAGTGATGATTTAAGGTACCATCTAGGACAACATTTTTGTTCTAAGTTCCTTTTCTTAATGATGAGGAATTTATTTATGATATTGGCTAAGATCATAAGGAGATATACTTACTTTAAAATTAGAGTTTTATCCCTTAATAAATTTCTACCAAAAACTCATCATTCACTCGTAAAAAAAAATTCTATTTATACTATTCATAGAGGGTTCCAAAATAAACGAATTTATAATTCATCTACCAGATCTTTTAAAAAACTACTTTATTTAATCCAGGACATCTCGTGGGATAGTGGTAGGTGATACACCCTTGTCGCCCTTCAGTTGCGGGTTCAAGTCTTGCGGCCTTGCTGGACGCGACGGGTTGCCGCCCGACCTCCGGGTTGTCCTTTTATGGAAATCCAAAATAATACAAACTAGAACTATCCAAAAAACTTCTATCCAAACTCACAGTCCAACATTTATAAAGAAGGTAAACATAATGTAGATCCTTTTTACCCCGTAATAGCATATGAATACCTTCATCTTGTATTCTTTTAATACACTGAAACATCCTGAATTACCATATTCCTTATTGATTACATTCATGCTCCCTTATTCCACATAGAATGCTAGATATACTTCATCAATCAAAAAAATGTTTTAAACCCCAAAAATGATGGAATATACAAATCATTAATCAGTTCCAAGGTAGTCAAGAATATCCAATATAATTTATCCAAAACAATCACATATTATTCCAAAATCACTACCTCAGTATCAGAACTATATTATGATTTATCATTCTCTCAACCATATATTTTCCAAAAAGTTAACCTGCTATTGAGTCACTTTTCTTTGTTCCACACAATCTCAAGTCCTTAATGAAATAGTACTGCAGTACAATCCTTATATACTCCATAATTATTATAACAAGTACATTGTTGATACAACACTCAATTGACATAATCAACATAAGAACTCTAATCATTCCTCTTCATCTGTGGTAGTATCATAACTTGATTATTATCCAATAGCATCATTTGCGGCATAGTCTGATGACTGGGACATAGGTTCGCGTAGTGTCCAAACTCCTTGCAAATGAAGCATTGTACATTTAAAACCATTTTATTACCCTTGCAGTCACGTACTTTGTGCCCTTTTCCTCCACACTTATAACAAACTCCCATTCCTTTCAGGCAAGTTCCAGGGTGTTTCTTTCCACAGTTACCACATATGGGAAAATTATTCTTTTCCCTCTTACTTTTATCCATCTTTCTCTCTTCCATCCTTTTCTTCTCTTGCTTCCCTTCAAATCCATAGGACTCAGTAAACTCTTTACTTATCTTATCAACACATGATATTATTTCTTCATATGATGATAATACATGGGAGACTATTTCTCTTATAAATTCTAGCTTAAGACCATGAAAGATATGATCCTTCCTTCTCTTTGGATCATGTGCATTTCTGGAGTTCTCATTCCTTCTACTGGGCGCCATTTCTAAACAATGGCATACACTAGATCAGTTTATGAATCAAAATACATAATCCCATACTTATAAAACACTTAACATAAACTGAACTATTTATGGATATAATCCATAATCATAAGAATGTTTTCTTTGCGGAAGTATATACTCATAATCCCTTCAAAATGATTTGTAATGAAAATGAGAGTTATCCTAAGCATATCCCCCGGGAGTGTTGTAACCAAGAGTGCAGCAAGGCCCGTTGTCGTGCACCAGTTCCCGTTCGAGTCTAGCTCAAAGCGGTGTTTTCGGGTTTTACCCCTAGGTACATCTGTGCCAGAGCCGCCTCTACCTGCTCGTATCCAGACAGGGATGTATTGCTCGGAAAACTCACAAAATCTCTACAATACCAAAATTCTAGGAAGTTCTTCTATACTAATCCTCAAAGTTAATCTTAGGTCTACGTGCTCTAATCAGAGTTTATCTAAATCTAGCTTCCAAGGTTTGTACTAAACCTCCTCTGATACCAACTGTAACGCCCCGACCCCAGCTACCCAGAGTCGGTGCATTACTTCGTAACATTGACATGATCACAAGAAAGATCAAATCTCGAAAGATCGATTAGTTTAGTAGCCTTGGAATAACTAGATACATCCTTAATTTTTTTACATTACATCATAAAAAAACATCTTGTCTTCATATCCCCTCATATTATCCCTGCAGGTCATTCATAACTTACTTCTTCACTTCCTGGGAAAAATAAAACATAGAAAAGGGGTGAGCTCAAATGCCCAGTAAGGATAACAATATAGCGGAAACTTTCATAAATAAGAATAAACTTTTATGGCAATGTATAACTAAAACAAAAGCCTTTAAAACATGAACTTTCAACATGGTATGGCATAAATAAAATGAAATAATGCCATTTACTTACTCACATGGATATTCTACTCATCGAATAATCACATGCAAAAATAAATAACCACTTTCATAATGATGGAATGCATAATTCCAGACTATCATAACCACATAGTCAAGGCCTCGTGCCAAGACTACAAATAATATTTTGTCAAGGCCTTGTGCCAAGACACTAGTTTGTCTCATGAGACCTACCGATGCATCGAGGAGCTATAGCGGGCTCCACCCGTCACATATTAAGTCCAATGCATTCCCATATGAAAAGGTTTAAACATAACATAAACATTCGTATTAAAACTAGCATACGAAATGTCAATACTTTCACCATAAACTATGAATGGTATAAAAATATCACATCCACAGTCAAACATATCACAAAACCTTCAATACAATATAGAAGTTTTGTATCATAATAAATCAACTTCAAATAATCTTAAAATCCATCAAAGGATGTTGACATAGATGAAATCAAAATTCTTTTTAAAGAAATATTTCCTTTTATTTTGAAATAATTTAAGATCCATATAAAATAAAACATTTTCTTTGAAAATATTCTTATAAGCTTGTAAGGGAAGCTTTGAAGATTTTATAATGGCGGAAAATAGCCGCACCCGCCGTATAAGTTAAAAAAACATTCTTACCTTAATTCTATCGAAAAGGATAAAAAGGACCTTGTTTTGAAAACGACCGAAAGATTCCTTTATAAACCACTTATAAAAGTCAAAAAGGGTATAAATGAATTTAACTCATATTCTAGTAAATAGTAAAAAATTTTGAAATGCATTTTTAAGAAACATGGATGTGGATGATAAAGAGATCCCAGTAGATTATTACGTATAAACAACCTTGGATAATGAAGAGGTTGTAAAGTAAACTCTTACCTTGTACTTTTCCTTGGATGGGGTAGGTTAACCTCCTGTATAATGGTGAAATAGTTGTTATTAAATTATACAAGAATCATATATATTATTATGATATCATATATGATCTTTTAACATTGATTTGTTAATAATATCTTCGAATTATCGTCGTTTCGGGAGTTAACTTACTCATTTTCTTTTATATGTTTTGTTTCATAAGCCACGGTTGTTGTATCTTATTCATATCCAGAATGATATCCAGTCCTTAAACATCATTTTTAAATCATCAAATGATAATTATACTTGAATGGATACGATGGAGAATGAATCTCATCGCGTTCGTGGAGACGGTAGTCCGTACGTACGCACGAGCGACAATATCATTATTTTGATATTAAAATAATATATAAATGGATGGTATATCATATATACAGAATAATTAACATGTTATATTTATTATTTACATGAGTTACACATCATTATTATACCCATCCAAATAATATTATATTGAATAACAATTACACCACGACGTGGAGACGGTAAGCCGTACGTACGCACGTATGGTGACATGTTATTCAAAGGGTGGATAGAATACTGAATATGGTTGTACCATATTTATAATAACATCACAGTATATATATGATACTGGAGTTATTATTTTAGAATGGTAACAACAAAGGAAGAAGAAGTGGAAGAAGAAATGAACTTGGAGAAGGGTGGTGAAATCATTACCTCTTCTTCGGGTTCTTCCTTTTGATTTGATCAAAAGGGATCCTTAGGTTGGCTTTCTGATCAAACTAAGGCCTCTAGGTTGTAGTGAGTGATGTTGGGAGAGTATTTGGGCAGAGTTTGGCCGAGCCAAAAGGCTTTGAAGGTGTGAAGAAATGAGAAGGAGGAGTGCCCTTTTATAAGAGGGGTGAGGGGCACCTTTGGAAAAGCTAGAAATATTAATTTATAATAAATTCATATTCGGTTTCTAATGGCTCCAGAGCTTATTATTAAAAGGTTAAGGTGGGTATAGGTATAAAACCACTCACCCAATAGAATTTAGACAGGTTTGGGTACTTATATTAACCATATCTTTATGTATTAACTCTAAGTTAATTAGTTTCACTTTTACAATGTCTCTTTGTATTTTTATATATTATGGTTAAAAAACATACTATATACATCCAAGAGACCCCCAAGTGGTACATTAATGATGAACCTATCATGATATAAGTCTCTTGGACGAACCCTAGATTTTTAAGAATTTAATATCAATTAATAATATAATATTTGTTTTAAGAACTCTTTTATGTCAATTTTGACACTATTCAATAGTTGGTTTTTGTGAAACTTATAACAGATTGATTACTTCAAAAAAAGTCAATTAAATCAATCCTAATATATCATATTATCCTAGAAAATTAGTTTAATTCATTAAAAGTTTCATATTATATTTATTTGGGTATTTATAATATCAATTATTTTAATTGTTCACTATTATAGTAATTACTGCATCATCATTGTGTCATAAATAAAATAAATTATTTAATGTCTAAAAATTATAAATAAAAAATAATTATGTAGGAAATATTTTTAGCTTTCTAATTAATATTTATAATCTAAAATCTAACATATATAACCCTATGTAACAATTGTTGTTCTAAAAGATATATGCTTTTGTCATTTTTGTATTCATTTTAACTAAATTAAAATAAAGTGTCATTATCACTTACAAGTGGATCCATGGGGTCCCAAAATAGACCCAAAGATTCCCATGGTCGACCATGTATCAACCAATAGGGTTAAGACACGTTTTAGGGTAATTTAGTATTATTATAATATTATTTTTTAACCCTTATTTACCGGATTTACCCTAAACCATGGTAAATAAAATATTTACTGCAGTAATTATTCAAAATGTCTAAAAATAAAAGTTACCTATTTACAAAATGTGAACATCCTGATTAAAAATATGGAATCCATTTTCCTAAATTCAAAACACAGAAGTGGGAGAAATTAATTTAAAATTAATTCCCGCTGTCAAAACAAAAAGCGTGTTTTTAAGAGATAATAACTATCAAAAGATTGACACTTGTTTATGTTCGGTTTAATTGTAAAATTATGTCCAATGACCAAAATTATATTAAATGGTAAAAATATATTCTAAATATACTTTAAAACTACTAAAATTCATAATTTATCACTATTAATTATTTTGATTAAAAAAGTTGTTTTTAATTAAAATTTAGTAATTTTCACTATTCATCAAAATATGAAAGTTATCCGAAAAGTACCAAAATTTCACCTTAGGCTAAATTTGATATTCCGAATCCAAAAATGTAGTCCATTTTAAAATATAAAATATATATAACTTCAAAAAGTAGGTATTACTATTCATAACAGCTAGTTTGATTGGTTACGGTGTGTTAGAACTCGGTGTTGCGTACAACACATGCTAGCGTACCGTGGAAGCTTGGGATGTTTCATTTTAAATTTTTGATGTCCCCATTTAGTCAAAAAGTTTAAAATATAGTATCTAAAAAGGGTTCACTATTAAAATTTGGTAAAAGTGCAATAATGAAAATGAATTTGTTCTTACATTATGTCTAAGAAACTCATAATATGAATTCTAAAATTATAAGGATTATATAAAGTTTAAAATTTAGTTAACACTATTCATAACCTCTTTTGAATGGATTTTTTTTAAGTCATGGTGTGATTGAACTCGGTGTTGCGTGTAGTAAAAGTTATTGAATTGTTTTGAAGAAATAACACACTATAAAATCTTGGGGTGTTACATTTAGAATATAATTAATCTTGGATTTGACAATGATAAGTGTCGAAAAAATGTATCTTCCATTGAGAGCATTAAATATCTCGAACTAGTTCATGATGTTTATAGTTCATAAAATAGATTGTGACACTTTTATCAGTTCTTCAAAAAAGTAATGATAAAGATACCATTATCAGTGCTAAGTTAATAAGCACTGAAATATAAATATTTTTATCAGTGCTAAAAAGTCCTCATAAATACAAATAATTCATTTAAAAAAATAATATTTTTTAAGACAAGAATAATTACAAGATATGATTATAATACTTATAATAATAATATTTATAAAATAATAATTTTTTATTTGAATATAAAGTTATTTATTTATAATTATATATATAATTTTTTAAAATAATATTTATATCATTATATATATATCAAATATATTCATTATTTAAGTAAATTTATTAGATTTAAATATTATTTTTTAAAAATTATAAGAATACTTTTAAAAAATATTATTTAATTTTCTAAAATTCTAAATGTTTAATAATAGAAAAATATACATTTATATATATAATTTTTATATAATTATTTATTTACTAAGGTATTTTAAACATTATTAATAAATATTTAATCTTAAGTGCATGCATGTTAAAAATAAGTCTAATTGATTAATTAAAAATGAATACAATATTGAAAATTTGGATTAGTTTGATTAATATAAATCATTAAAAATTGGATATATACTGATGTAAAGATGATTATATATTGAAAATATTAAAACATAGTATGTAAATATATATATATAAAATAATATAAATTAATTTAATTTCCATAAAAAACTCTTTGTGTGGGTATATATATAAATATATTAATTACATATATGTGAAATCAATATAATACATTTGATCTATTTAAAATTTAAAACCAAACGACATTCAATTATGTCAATTACTTGATGCAACTAGTCAATATTTTAAATTCATATTAATTTTTAATTATAATAGTTTATTTAGTAATTATATTTCTATTTAATATAAATCATAAATATTATTTTCTTGTATATAATTCATATTTATATACATTCTTATATTTATATATATTAAATATATTATTTATTTTATAATTATCAATAATTATGTAATTCATAAAATGTTTAATATTTTTCGAAATTTAATTATTTTTAATTTTTATTTAATATATTTTTCTCATATATATATATTAATATCTAATATATACTATTTAAAATTTATAAATAGTATAATCAATTTATTCATTTTCATAAATGATTTTTTTAAATTATGATAATTTTAATATTATTATAATAAATTCATCTGTATTTATATTTATTTAATTATTTAATTTTATTCACACTTTTATTAGCACATGAAAAGTACTGGTAAAGGATTATTTTATTGGATCTAAAAATAAATTAGTGATAATGGCTGTTATTTATTAGCACTAAACATAATGGACTAAAAAAGACGCACTTTATAAGTGCTAAAAAATCCTTGATAAAGGTTGCCTCTTATCAGAGTGAAAAAGTGCACTCATAAAGTGTTAATTTTATCAGTGCTATAAAAAAATACATATAATAAATAACCATTATCATTGGTTAATTTAGTACTTATAAAGGTTACCTTTATCATCACATTCTCTAGTGATGACAAAGTCCACTATTGTTAAATGACTATTTTGCCATAGTGGATGTGGGAAAATCATGAAAAGAGTGTGCAATAAGTGCATAATAAATCCATGAAAGAGTGTTTCACATACAGTGAGTTAATGGGTGCAGTACTGTAGGTGTCAAACTATACTATTTGATCAATGAATATAAATGAAACATTACTTTTTATGAAAAATCCAACATTCTAGAGTTTTGATGTGTTCTAACAATTCCGCAGTCTTTAAAATTTTCGTTATTTCAACAACCACATGATCAAATTTATTTGAGCCATTTGATGATTTCCCATCATCATCTCTAACATCTACTTGATCTCCCCAATCATTAATGGTTCTATTTTGATTCCATGAGCTATTTCTGATGTCTTCTCGAATAGAGTATCTAACCAAACTAGCACCATTGTAGTCACACCCAATATCTTTTGATGATGAGTTTTTGAGCATGAGATAACAACCATATGTACTCCATTGATCTAAATCCTCCCTTAAGTATTCCTAAAAACCATTGCATTAAATTCCTTAATATAATGAATGCTTATATATAATAAGATCACATATCACCTAATACACTATGGATGCAATCTACCACAAGCATGAATTTGTTTTTTTAATAATCGAGGATGCAAGGATGGAAGAAATCACCTAAAATAATTGAATAAATAATTATAATTCACATGAGATGCATGACCACCATTAGTTTCATAAACACATAATTCATCACATGAAACTGATCATGTGAATCAAGTAAACAAAACACAATATTTTCAAGGATAATATGATCAAATTCTTTTTATCATGGGAACTGCACTAGCATGATATGATTTTCATGAAAAAATATATTCTATTCATGAATTTTTTCCTCCCTTTAAATCATTTTTCAAGTTAATAATTTTAGTATTTTCTATCGAATTTACACTAACATACTGAGTGATCACGTCATGTGATTATGGAAAACTATTGAAGGAAATTCCATGCATTTTGTGAATACATCGTTTAAAAAAGTAGTGATTTAGAAAAGATATTGAGGTTTCCCTATGAAGAATATGTCATTATCAAGATTCCCTTTGATGAAATATGTTGGATACATCCTGAAAAACCATTTTTCAATTCGTGATATGTTATATGTTTTCGGTCATGTGATGTTTTCAATGACCTCAAGATGAGGTACATGATATATTCATTATATAAAGGGGGAGAAATATAGGTCTTGTTTTCCGATATAAAAATCATACCTTTTTGGAAAAAGACTCAGAAAGGGGTAAAGAAAGGATGGAATAGATAATATATATGAGATTTGGATACTGCCATTGGTGTAATTATCTAGGTAATCACATGAACCCATAACGAGACCCCATCTTAAGAACCCATCATTAGACACCATTTCAAGACACCAAAACATTATCCCCTTAGGATCACATTATCACATGAATCCTTATCATGAATGCATTCATTTACATGGGGCCTTGACTCATAGGTGTACCCATATACATACCCTCATACGGTGATCTAGGATATTTGTACAGAGATATTATATATTTTACATGTATATAAATAATGTTATAAAAAACAAAACTAAAGATCATTGAGGTATAGTTCAATTTGAAATATTGAAACATAAATAACTAGTTAATATGTGAACTGCATCATATCCCTCTTAGTAATTCATATATAAATCAATTAAAATACATATCATCCACAATAAATTTAATTATAAACTAGGAAATTAAATAAAAGGTGTGGGATAAGATTTTAGATAAAGAAATTCATGGTTGTTCATAATAATAACTTGAGAATAATAGTATAATAATATTTGTATAACATTTTAAAACCATACCCTATAATCAAAGATCAGAATCCTGATTCATGGAATAAATATTTATAGATCTTATTATATGAATCATAACGATATAAAATAACATGTGTCATTAGCGCTTAACATTGTAATAATATATCGAATTGTATCACACAAAATCATAGAAAATGTTTTCCATAGTAGACAAGGATCACAGCCATGGATATTAGAGTAGAATGGGTTCACTCTTAAAAACATCAAATTATTCAAGGTTCACTCACAAGCCCATCATATAAGAAAAATTTCATTTCTAATATTGGTTCACATTCCATTCCAATACTCTTTATAACATTATATATAAATATTCACCCATTTAATTAGTGTTACTTATAGGTCCCACTTATCATATAAAGAATATCATACATATGTGTACTACAAGATCATAAAGAACTGTTAGTATCATAACCTATGAAATTAAATGGTTTTCATAAAAATTTCATCACATCATAACCTCTTGAAAAGAAACAAGATTCATCATCATTTTATCATTTCAGCATCGAATAACCCCTGAATAGAAGTGGGTATCATAATAATTTTATTATGGTATAACCTATGGAAGAGAAATGGTTTTCATGGGAATATTTTCATCATAAACATAAACCATCTATTGAATGAATAAGAATGATATCCTTGGATTAGATAAATAGTAAATCATATATATAATCAAAGTAAGTAATCAATGATGGAAAATGATATTTAATGATCAAATTGAACATTTCTTAATGAAATTTAATTTTATTTGAAAATAAATTTTTAAAACAAAAAATTCATAATTTTTTTATATAATATTCATTGGAGTTTACCTTAAAATCATATAAAATAATAATTATAAAAATATTTATGAAAATCAAGAAGAAAAATAAAATTTCATATTTAAAAAAACGTTCTAAAACATATTACATTTTAAAAATAATATTATTTGAAAATATCCTTCAAATATTTTAAATTAATCATGAAATCAAGGATTGGTCATGACGGTAGTGAATTTGGTTCATGCTAAAAACATTAAACTGAATATTTATTTGACATTTTTAGTTAAAGGCAAATAGGTCCTATTTGGAAAAAGACATGAAGATTCCATTCAAAAAAATTTCTAAAAAGTAAAAAATTGTTATTTTAAAAAATTAACCAATTTAAAAACAATTTCTAATTTTTTTTAAAACCATGGTTTTGAAAAAAAACATGGTTTTTTGAATGAATAAAAAAATAATGACAATTTTTCATTAAAATATTAAATTGTAATCCTAAGTGCATAATGAGAGATAAATGAGGGAAAACATTCATTAAAATGAAATAAAAATAAGAAAATAAAATTAAAAAAAATCTTGAGTGATGGATCATAACATTTTGTCATCATAAATATAATCATAAACGACCCCTTTAAATAATTAGATTGAATGACAAAAACATTACCACTTTGGGTATATTGAATTGTATGCCCCATAAAAGAATAACATTAAATAAAAAAATCCCATTATAATAATTGAATTCAATATATTACTTGTCAAATGGGATTTACATACACCTCATATAATAGAAGATAGGTTCATAAAATAACAAATGACTCAAGATTAATAATTGACACAAAAAAACCTTACCATAAGTCTCAATTTCTATCGTGCACATTTTAAAATACTATATAATAATTATAATTTTACAATAAATATATTAAGGATATATAAATAAATATATCATATCATTAATGATTTCATTGTTACCTTTTTTACCTATTTATTATCAATTCCTTGTTAATGTCACAGTTCTGGCAATAAGTGCTTTTTGTGTCTATTTTGATTTGTTTTTTTTCTCAAAAGTTGATCATGGATCTGTAATATCCAAAATTATAAAAAAGACATAAATATAAAATATATTATTTATATATGTCTTCATTTTAATCCATAATATATATATAATAATAATATAAAAACCATTCATGGAGGTAGTATGCCGCACAAAATGCATGAATGATGTTTCCATTTTCTCAATGGGAGTGAAAAAAGAAACACAAATCATATATTAAGTTATAGAATAATTATTATGTAATATGTATACATTATATTAAGTAATTATTTTATTAATAAATTATGTGTAAATAATAAGCGAAAATGGGTCACATCACCTCACAAGGTAGTATTCCACCAAAAATATGATTGAAATTATTTTTTCTCCCATGGAATTAAATAAAATAATTTATATATTTTATCATATTTATTGAAGAATATTAATGTAAAAATATCATATAAATATTTTAAATTGTTTATAATATCCATCCATTAAAGGATGTGTTGGAAAATGTACTAGATTAGTTCGTAAGGAAGTAGTATACCTTCCATGGGATCAATGATTTCATTTCACTTTTAATGGAATTAGAAATTGATATAGGCAATTATATTAACATTGTAAATTAATAATATGTTGTATATACTGTTGTTTTTTATTTTTTAATTGTTAATAAAGAATCTAATGTGAAAAGAACAATAAAAAAGAAGGATCTTACAAAATAAAATTAACTTGGCATAGAGGCACCTCCTTTGGATCTCTTATTATGTACCACAGTGTTGGTCTTCCAGGGGGGACCAGAAGCTCTAGAACAGAGATAAGTATGTTGGGGTTGTATTTTGGTTTGTGTTGACTAAAAAATATGTCTCAATAAGTATAACAACAATTATCTTTATTACACATTAATACATTATTTAATTATAATAAATTACATTTAATACAACCTGAATGGTCGATTAGTCAACTATATATCAGAATTAGGTATATTTCCTTACATATTTAAAAATTAATTACAACATCTTTTTTAAAAACTTATTTTACAAGATTCTGCATCAAACTTCATTGGATAACCTGGGGAAATAATAAGAAAGGGGTGATCCATAAATCCCAGTAATAGAATAAACATGGCATAAAATCATGAAAATAATACAATCTATATAAGTAATATAAATGATTAGTAAAATAACTTGAATAAAAAGGCATGATAGTGCATTATAATAATAACATGGGAAATGTGGCAACAACATAAAACACTACATAATCGGTAAAGGCTAAGCCAATAAGGCTCCATGGTTTTCAAATTCCCATAGAGATATCTGGTGCACCCTTGTCCCAACATGACTTATCATGATACTAAACATTACCCAATGATCTACAGTGAAATATAATTCCTGGTGAACACGTCAAATTTATTTCATTCTTATGATTATGTGAGCAACATAGATCATAAAACATGGATTAATTCATTATTATAATTTATTATATGATGAAGTAGGTTTGAATAAATACATTTATGTCCCCAATAAAATTTTATATATAAATAAAATTAAACTCCCTTGATAGTAAATGGTAATGAAATTCACTACATAAATGGTTTGGCATGGAAAATTGCAGGGAAATTTCGACAACATAACGACATGATATAAAAATTTATTAAATGACCTGATTAGATTTAAATGGGTATATAATAATTTATACATGAATTATATAGTAATAGGGAAAAGTAATGACATGTCCACACATATATAATTATGAAAAAAGGGATACGATAATAAATAATCTTGAATAAAACTGAAAGGAAAGGATACTTATGAAATTTATGCTTGGTAACAGGTGTACATGTGAGGGATTATTGAGATAGAAAGGAATACCTCGTCATATATAAATAATAAGTTATGTATGTGGGAGGTTATAAATCATACCCCATCATTACTAATTGAAAACAAAAGGTCACCATAAGACAATGAAACATTGATAAAAATGATAAATAAAAGAACCCTTATAAAATTCTGTCATTGTAATAGATATTCAAAGGAGGGATTGATGAGCAGGAAATGGTTATATAATAATATGTACATAAGAAGAAAAATATGGGGGAGGTGAGAACAAATTCCCCATAATTAGGAATTTAAAAATAAAATGAAAAAACAAAGAAGTTATTCTTGAATAAAAGTAAAAAGACAAGATCCCTTACCTTAAGAGTTTGGCACAAAAAGCTTCAAAGGGGGTTATTAAGTGCTTGGGGGAACCATATGAGGATTATAAGGAGATTAAGGAATATTGAGGTCATGATCAAAGGATTTTGAGTGAAGATAAGTGGTAGATGTGTTTGGTTTATATAGGAAAACAGAGGGATTTCTGTAATATTTATGTTTTGGACTCTAAAAAATAAAATATTTCAAACCACAAACCATCACATGGTTTTTACTACGTTTTTCTCCAATGTGGAGTGTTTTTAATTAAATTATTAGTAAATGGTCTTAAGTCATTAAAATAATACCCTTTCTAATGTGGAGGTGAGTTAAATTTTTTATGAAATTAATTTAATATCATAAATTACATTATATGTTTTGGAGTATTCCTAATGAATTATTCAAATTAATAAAATAAACATAATATCAAATTATTTTAAGGGGAAGACATATATTTTTCCATGGATACCCATTATATTTTTTATTTAATAATTTGTGGGATAGTATGATGTTATAAATAACAACATATAATTATATGGTATTTAATGTTTACCAAAATATTTGGTTGTTTCGGAAAATTATGAAAAAAATTCCATTGGATAATTTCTACGTTATTATTCCAAATATAATATTTATTTTATCTAAATATTTTATTAAATATTTTAATTTACACTTTTAAAATAAGATATTACATTTAATGAAAAAATATTCTTTCAACATTAATATTATTTGAACCCTTATATCAGTTCCTAAAAAATAATTGACCATTTAAATTTAAAAAACCTTATTTAATAATATTTTTTAAAATAAAGTTTATTTAAAAAATAGTCAAATTCATAAAAATAAATCCATTAATTGAATTTGAATTTTACCCAAAAATTATATTTTTGTTTAATTCAATCAAAATCCAAATTATTTATAAATTAAAAATGAATATGAGAAAATGATTATTATATAAAATATAGATATTCATATTATTATGGTCATGATACATATCCCTATATTATATATGTGTATTCCCTTAGTGTAAGGTTCAAGGCGGTGAGTCTTTCATTGGGTTGTTCGATGAAAATGGTATGGATCATGATCTCGATGAGCTTCAAATTCTCCCATAAACAGTTTCACTCAAGCATAAGATGTTGGGTATCATATTGGGATTGGTCACGGTTAATTCCTAGTGATGACATCTCCCTTGTATACTCAAATAAATGGGCATAAAAGGGGAAAATCTACTTGATTATTCCACTACATCCTCTTTCAGAGTCAATTTGATTTTCTAAAGTCCATTATTTTTGTTAATCAAGTTATCACTATTTATTGGATATATTAACAGTGGTAATATTCTTAACATAATTTTAAATCCACCAATATTTAAAAGGATGTTCATGTGTTTTCTATAACCATACTAAATTATATGACATTAAATTAATAACACAAATAGAAAATTCACATATAATAGTTTGGGTTGTTAAAATATTCCCCCATTGAGAAATACTTCTATCAAAATTTTCATTTGACATCCCCTTAAAAAATATGAGGGTAATTATATCTCATTACTTCCATTGATTTCCACATTTCTTCTTCTAACTTTTTTTTTCTAAAAACCACTTTTATAAGGTGCATTGACTTATTTTATAGAAAAGGCTTTCTATGATATAAGATATTCCCCAACTGCTCCCCATAAGAAAGATAATTCTACCACGTTACCACCTCAGGATTGAGTACATATGAGGGGTTAGGTAAATAATTCCTCAAGAGTGATGCATGGATTAATCATGCACTCAATATATGTTAGGTTTGAGTTCATGTCGATATCCCATTACATTGATGTGATCAATGATCTCAAAAGGCTTTATGTATCTCAGACTAAGATTTACCTTATTAAAAAATATCATCACTTTCTTCCGTAGAGATATGTGGTGGAATACCATGTCTCAGACAGAAAACTCGAGGTCTCATTGATGATTTTCAGAATAGTTATTTTGTCGACACTGAGTATCCTTGATGTACTGCTAAATGGTCTTAACGTTTTCCACTATTTCTTTGACCACTTTATGACCGAGTTGTTTTCGTTCCATAACGTCATACTAACATGTTGTTTTCCTTCACCTCTTACCATAAAGGTAATCATAGGTATCTATTTGGATGATTATGTGTAAACATTTTTTGTAAGACAACTCGACTATAGGAATATGTTGATCCCATACTATATTGAATTCTGTTGAGAAATCTATCGACATTTCCTCTTATTTCTATACAGTCCACTCAGAATGAACTTCATCTTGAGGGTGATAGTTTATGCTAATAATCAAATCAATATTCAGATAATTCTAGGGACTCTTCCATAATATAGAGGTGAATATTATATCTTGATCGAATACAATCAATAGTGGTACTCCATGTAGCTTGACCACTTCCCTAATATATATCTTTCTATGTAGATCCAGTGAGAATCCATCTATTATCAAGCATAAGTGTGATGACCTTTTAAGATGATACACCAAAACCCATATAAAATTATTCCTTCTTAATTTCATTTGAATATGAGTGAAAAATTCCAGGGTGATGTCTTCCAATTTCCATTATTGGATGGATAATGATTTCATCATCCCATTAGATTTTTTTATTTCAGATTTCACTTGCGGGAATACAAGACATCTTTATGAGTATTATCTTATTCCCTTATTTATATTGTCCCCCCAATAGTGTTCTCAATTTTCTCGGTACATATTTTTGCTTCAAGGGTGGATTTAGAAGGTTGAGCTATGTGCATCATCTAAAATGTAGTTATTTAACTCAGTGTTGGATTATACACATAGTCTTGGGCCAAATCTCAAAAAAAACTTCATTGGTAACATTTAAATCCAAGGATTTCCCTTTCCTTATACCATCCACATTATTTGGAATTCTAACATCAAATCTTTGAGAATCCTTTGGCCTATCTAAATGAGACTGTTGAGAAATCATTTTTTAAAGGATTGATGATATTCCTTCGATTTTGAATCCCATATCCATCCTTTCTAAATATAAAGAGATAAAATACCTCTCAATTCACACCAAGGACATAATTACCATATGCATTCTTCATACATCATATAACACATTGTATTAATTTCTTGGTTGGTTGTGAATTGATCCTTTATTGTTTATGATCATATATAACCATATCTATTGGTGCATGTTCATATCATTCTATGTGAATATATATTTGTGACATTTTTGATCCGTATACATTTCAAACTTCTCCCAAAAGAGATAATTTTCCAAATTTTAAAAGTGAAAATCCTTACAGCAAACTCCATATCATGTGTTATGTAGCTATAATCATTAACTTTGAATTTCCTTAAATCATAGGAAATAACTTTTTCATTTTACAACTACAAAAAACCTAGACCCTTCTTCTAAGTTTTGATGAATACCCTGAAAATATGTCCACTTGTGGGTATTGTGGGAACATGCATAATGGTAATCCTCCTTTTAAAATCATTATAGATTTATTTTCATTAATCATTCCTAAAATACTAGACTCCCTTATATGTTATTTTCATGAGAGGGTTTGAAAATTATGATAAATTTCTCACGGATCTATGATAATACCTGGATAACCCAAAGAAACTATGGATATATGTCATAGATTATGGAATCATCCATCCATTAATTTCATATATTTTCAAAGGATCTACTGGTATCCTATTTCATGGGATGATATACCCCATGAAACAGACTTCCTTCAACCAGAACTCACATTTCTTGTACATGGAATAATATTTTTTTTCATAACACCCTTAGCAAGTATTCAAATGCTCTTCATGATCCTATTTAATTTTGGTGTATATAATAATATCATCTTTAAATTCTATAATAAATTTTTCAAAATAATATCTAAAGAATGTATTTATCAATTTAATGATTATTAATTGACCATTAGTGGGCCTTAAAGGTTTTACAATGATTTTATAGTGACCTTACCTCGTACAAAAAGAAATCTTAGGGATATCCTCCTTCACCCTAGCTTCAAAGTATCACAACTACATATCAAACATTGAAAAGTATTATTATCCTTGTAGTTGATCAAATAAGTAATAAATATAAGGAAAGGGATTGTTTTTATTTATCATGATCTTTTTAATATCATGATCATCAATGAAAAGGCACATTTCCTTATCCTTATTCTTGGTAAAGAGGATAAGTGCACACTATGGGGAAGCACTTGGGTTTATGAAAATGTTATCCAGATTTTCCTGATGTTTTTTCTTAAGCTACCCAAAATCCCCAAAATTTATTTTATATGGATTATTGGATAATTTTATTCCACCTGGTTTATCCTTGATCACAAATTCAACATCTCACCTAGGAAAAAGACTATACAATTCCCCTAGAAACACATCAATGTATTCCCTCACAATGGGAATGTCTTCAATGGAAATTATTTCCTTAGACTCAATCACTTGATCTTGATATACATTCTCATAGGGAAATAATATCAATTACTGATATGATTGTGCTAAATAAGATTCACCCTTCTCCTTGCATTTATATGGAATCCGAGGATGATTCTCAATATAGAAATTGATTTACTTCTCACAAAAATTTATGTCGGATCTATACAGGGAAATCCAATTCATGCCCAGAATTGTATTAAATTCCAAAAAAGGGTGTATGATTTTTTTTAAATTAGGCCCTCAAATATATATGGTGGATGATTTACAAACATTGGATTAACTATTCTCCCCATTGACCATTTAACTAATATCTATACTTCCATTATTTTTGGTGGTGCTTAAATAGTTCTACTAAACATTCATGTCATGATTATGATCATAAAACCAGAATAAAAAATTTAGTTCACTATTATTCCATTAAAGTCATGTTTACATATCACTAGAACATTGTCAGTATTTTCTTTTCCAATAGTAATTGAAAAATCTCAACCTTACATACATAGAGGTTGTTGGTTATCTCTAAATATTTTTTGATTATTGCATTGGTTTGAAATGTGACTTATTTCATCATAGTTGTAGTAATGAACTATACCCTGAGGGTGGAATGGAGTATTACTCTCCTCTATTGTAGTAGCTTGTTTCCCAAATTGAAAATCACTAGCAAGGTTCCCTTCTTTCCCACATCTAAAGCATTTCCTCATCGATCTCAAGAAATTTATGGGGTTGTACTATGAACACCTTTGATAAGTGGGGTGTTTTAATTTCTTTTCACATGTTCATATCTCAATCAGACCACCATAATTGATCTCCACTTTCCCAATAATTACCCCAAGATACCCCTAAGATCCCTCGATCTCCATTACAACTTTGATGGAACATAACATTATTTATCATATCTATCCATGTCATAGATCCCCAAGGCTTTCTGGAAGATAGGTTTTATCCCTCAAAAGAAGAGGTAAACCTTTAATTCTTGGTTGATGACAACCCCATATGAATATCATGAATGTAATTTGATATTTACCCTGTACTCCCAAATGGATTTTTCATACTTTTTCTTGCAGGTAACTAAATCCCTTTCCATTTTATGTTAGAGAGTATATAGAAAATATATACCAATTTTTTCCCAAAATCCTTCCATGCCATTACTTGAATATCCTCCTAGAACTTCATATTTTTTATCAATTCCCAACATTAATTAGCATCACCTTTTATTTAAAAAATAGAAAAAAAACCTTCCCTTATTCACAGCATTGATGAACGAAGAATATCTTCCCAATAGATTTGATCCATTGATCGGTTATTAAGGAATCAAATGATCCATTTAAAGTTGGATTCATTTTTCACATGAAGATCTCTATTACATATTTTTATTTTGTAAGGGTGATTGGACACTCCAACTGATCTAGGATTCTATTTAGAACCTGAGTCATCTAAGAGATTATCGTCAGGAAGTGTGTGATTCTTTCTCTGATCGGGTTGGGAATCTCATTGGTGTAGTCATCAAATTTCTCTTCACATTCATTGTTTACCTGAATCCTCCTATTCCTATAAATTCGATTGAATAAAATGAAAATTGAGGATGATTATTTTTGAAATATTAAACACAGAAATGATAATATAAAGAAATTAAAGTGATAAATTGTAAATTACATGTATTTCTATAACTTTTGAATTTCATGGCTTCAAACTATGTTATCCATGATCTATTTCATGACCTAAATTCTTATTGAAATTTTTCCATTAATTATCGTTTGTAATGAGCTTATGTATTACCAATACCGATCCCCTAGGATTGTCAAACTAGGTGCATACTAAGGACCATTGTCGGGTACCTTGTTAAATAGAGTCAGGCCTATAACAACTTGTTAGATTTGTTACTCCTAGATAAATTTGTTCCAGAACCACATACACTGGTAGTATCCCAACAAGGATGTATTTTCATGATAAAACACTTACTCTATACTCTCCAAAACATTGTGGATGTTTTATTATACATATTCATATCTCAATGTTATTTTTTATAGTTAACTAATCCTAATCCCCAAAATAACTAAATTTTTTACTTGATAACAATTATAAAAAACCTATTCTTTATTACACATCAAAATAAGATTTAATTATATAAAATTACACAAAATTCAACATCAATGATCTAGAAGTCTAATGCCTTTTGAAATTAGATACATTTAATTGAAAATTTAAGAATAAATTAAAACATATTTACTAAAACTTCTTTAACATCCTTGAGAATATAACTGCATTAGATAACCAAAGGAAGTACATAGTAAAGAGGTGTGACATAAATCTCAACAAGGGAATAAACATGTAATAACATGAAGATAATAATAAATGTTAGAGAAGACATATCAATGATGCAAAACGGAACATGAATAATAAGCCCTAATATAGCATGATAATCATAACATGAAAAATTTTGAAACAACTTAAAACACAACATCATAGGTTAATTATAAATCTCTAAGACTTCATGGTGGAAAAATTTCCATAAAGGAATCACGTACCACAATTTCCCATCATGATATATCATTGTAAAAAACATTACAAAATGAATTGGGGTACTATATATTTCTGAGAGCACATGTAACATTAATTTCTTTCTCATTCTGAATTATGCTAAATAGATCAGAAAACATAGATTCATTCATCAATGAAATTTATTCCATGATCAAAGAATGTGGAATAAACACATGTATGTCCCCAATTAAAAGGAGAATATTTTATAAAATTGATCATCCATGATAGGAAATGGTAATGAAATTCACAACATAAATGGGTTGGAATATAAAATCACTATGAAAATTAAATAGCACAATGACGCCACATAAAAAATCATTAAATGGGTTAGTGAGTGCGAAATGGGTCCATCATAATTTAGATACGAAGTGCATAGTAATAGGAACATGGAATAAAATTCCCAAACACTTAGAATTAGAAAAATAAGGTGTATAATAATATATAATTTTTATGAAAATGGGAATGTAATGGATGCTTACGAAATTTTGGTGGGGTAATAGGTGTACATGTAAGGGATTACTGAGAGATAAAGGGGACTCTCATCATTTATAAATAATAAGGGATCTATGAGGGAGGTGATAAATGATACCTCATCATTAGTAATTGAAAATAAAAGGTCATAATAAGATAAAGGAATTTTGATAAAAATGGGAAAGGAAATAACCCCTATGATATTTTGGCTATATAATAAGTCTTCTTAGGAGGGCTTAATGAGAGAGAAAAGGATCTCTCATAACATTGAGTATGAACTCAAAATTTTGAAAGGGGATTCTTGAGAGAGAAAGGGGCTTCTGATAGCTTCATGGAACATTAGAAGGCTTATAGAGAGAGGAGGGAAGAGTAAGGTTGTTCTCCCATCATTTTGAGTTAAGAGAAGTGGTATTTTAGGTGGGTTTATATAAGAAAATAGAGTGGTTTCAATAATATTTATGTATTGGACTCCACAAAATGAAATATTTAAAACCAAAAAGCATCACATTGTTTTTTCCAATGAATTTTTATAAATTGGATGGTTTTTCCTTATTTAATTTGGAAAATGGTGTATCTTATTAAAATATTACCCCTACTTAAGTAGAGGTGAGTCACATTTTTATAGAAATTAATTTAAAATCATAAAATAAATTTTATTTTTTGGACTATTCATAAAGTATTAATAAAATTAGATAAATAAAAAATAACATTATTTTAAGGGAAAACATATATTTTTCCAAGGATAAACACTATATTATATATATCATCATTTTATTGTTTTTATGATGTAAAAAACACCATATATTTATATTATATTTAATTTTAACCCAAAAATTCAACATTCATAAAAAATTTTGAAAAATTCATAATTTTAGAATTCCTATGTTCTAATTCCAAAAAATAATATTCATTTTATCAAAATATTTTTATAAATATGTTCATTTTAATTTAAAAAAATAGTCAAATTTTATTGAAAAATGTTGTGTTTTTTTACAATATCAGCGTTATAACCCTAATAAAATGTATATTTCACTTCATAAAAATTATATTAACATCTATAATTAATAAAATTTATTTAAAAAAAATTTATTAAAATACTATTTATTGAAAAAAACTATCAATTTCTCATCATAAATCCCTTAATTGAAATTGAATATTACTAAAAATTACAATTTGTGTTTAATTGAATCATAATAAAAATCCTTTATAAAGTTGAAATCAAAATAAAAAAGAAATTCATTATAATATACCATATACAAATACATGTTATTATGTTCTTGATAAATATCCCTTTATTATACTAGCTTATTCCCTATGAGTTAGGTGCACGATGGTGAGTCTTTCATGGGGATGTTCATCAAACAGGGTTAGGGTCGTGATCTCTATTATCATGAACCTCTCCGGTAAATGGTTTCACTCATGATTATGTTTATTGGATCTCAAAATTTTTCTTGGTCAATGGAAAATCTCAGTGATGCTATCTCCCTCAGAAGCTCTGATAAATGGGAACCATAGGGTACAATCTTACTAGATGAGGTCATCACTTCCATTTTATATCTAAATTGTATTTGTTAGACATCTATAATTATATTAATCATATAATCAAAATTTAATGAATTTATTAACATTGGTAATATTCTTAACGGTATTTTAAATTTAATGATATAACTATGAACTACACGTGTTTTCTATAACCATATTACATAATAATACATTTAATTAAAAACATAAAGAGAATCTTCTTTTATAATAGTTTAAGTCATTTTAATAGGATTGAATAAATAAAATGATTTTTTCCCATTATAAGTGGGACAGGAGTCCCACTTGGAAACTACACTGAAATTTCCAAATAAAATAAAGAATAATATTGTAATTCAGATGAATAAAATAACCAAATTACCATATAGATAATCATGGGAAGTATAATATTGAAATATTTAAATATAATAGGAATTTTAAACATTTTATATTAATTTTAACACTTATATTTTTATGTCAACCTATTGTAAAATGATTTTTACCTTAATCACTATAAATGATTTTTAATATTTTTACTGTTCCTTTTTGTAAAAATTTAACATAACAGTTCTAGATAATATAATTTGTTACGATTCCAAAAATGGAATAAATTTTCCATAATTCCTATCAAAGAAGTGGGTAAAATTTATTTAAAATTACACTTGTAGTCACAACATGAAAGCTATTTTCTATAGACAAAATGTTTAGATGATTAAAATGTTTTCTTATAAAAAATTAATTGAAAATTTATTCCCATTAGTTCAATTGGATTAATAGATATATAATTTTACTAATAATACATTTAAAATTATTTTAAAAAAAATTATCATTTTCATTTCTTTAAATCAAATGGATGTTTTTAATGAAAACCCAATATATTTCACATTTCATTGAAAAATTAATCTTCATAGAAAAATCCCAAATATTCATCCAAATATAATTTTGAAATTCTGATTTAAAAATGAATATTATTTTAACATTTTTCTAAATAGTTTTCAAAAAAATTCTTATTTTCCAAAAAAAATAAATAGAAAACATAATTATTGAGGAAAATGAATTATGGAAACATATAAAGACATTGATAATATTTACATACTTTTCAATCAATATTTTTTCATTGTATAAAAAAATAAATCATATAAATTAAAATGTTAATATTTCTATTCATTCATGAATTTTTAATTTATATTAAATAAAATTTGTTTTTAAACAATAATATTAATAGTCCTTCATGTTTTGTTAAAACTCAGTGTTGCATGTAGAATAAGTTATCAAAGAAAAAATTTATTAAAAACAGATATATATTTCATCAAAACTAAGGGTGTTAAATTATACCCCACAAGAAATTAATTTTTCCCCAAAAATTCATCACTTAGTTAAGAAAATGAGGGTATTCCATCCTCATTATTTTCTTAATTTCTCATACAGCTTCTTCAAACATGTGGGTTCATCAAAAAACATTAACAAGGTGAGTAGTATTATTTCATAAATGTCTTTCTACAAGATCTAGAGTCATCAATTGATAATCCTAATAAAAATAATACTTATATAGTGGTATGAAATCCAATTTTAGTACATGTTAAGTATCCGATATATACTATCTCATGAGAGATACATGAACACATCATGAACATTAGAGAGGGTTGGTGGAATCTCCATCTGATATGATGCCATCCTACTATTTTCAAGAATATAAAATATAATAATATAAATAAGTCATCAATTTAACTTCTTTAAAAATATCATTACCTTATTCGAGGTATAAATTATTAGAAAAACCTTGTCCCCATCATCAAATTCTAAATCAAACTCACAATTGTCATCAGAACCTTTCTTCCAAATCTAAGCCGCCTTGATGTGCTTCTGAATGACTCTAACAACTATTCCATTTTCTCAAATATCTCACATTACAATGTGTTTATTTCTATAACTTCATTCTATAACATTGAATATTTATAGTTATTTCAATAATGGGATTTATAAGGATCAATCTTTATGAATGGGTGAAATTTATTGTTATAAGAAAACTAAACTATATGGTAGGGTTAGTCTCAGCCACTATTTAAATATATAGAAGAAGATCTCAACATTTCCAATATTTTTTTAATTTTAATATTAGATTAACCATATTTATTAGGATGATACACACTGTTGATACACAACTCTATATCATGATTTTGATAAGTACTTTTCAAGAACATCAAGATAAACCTCATATCTCAATCTCACATAATCGAATGTGGTACTCCATGAATCCTTAACACTTCATTGATTTATATTATATAAATATAATCTATAGAGATGAATTATATGATAGTAATTTTATTTTATGACTTTAAGTTCATCCAAATAAAACCCATATATAGTTATTTACATTATATGTTTTGGGGACTTTGATGATGAAATACATCCTCACATTTTTTCATTTCCATTCTAGTATATGTAATGGTTGAATATACCCTTATACTTTTATCTTTCAGCCTTAAACTTTTTCCTTAATAATAATTGAGATACAAATTCTATGATATCTCTCTCCATGAAAACCCAATAGAAATACTCTTCTGTGTCTATGTACCTTTCCATACATTCAAGATGAAAATAGAATGTAAAAAATATGAGCTTATTCTATCATCTTCGTCTTAAAATCTATTCTAGACTGAACACATATATGGTTCTTTAACCCTATCATTCCATAATTATAATGTTTATACTCATGAATATTTCAAACCATCTTTCATTGCTCAATATATTCCATCAATTCATAGTAATTATTCACTATGATAGATAGTTGAACATTTATTTTAGACACATAACATTAATCCCAATCCTTTAATGTTTCCAAATTAATCCTTTTCAAATCTATAAATATTGGATCATTTTTCATCCTCGCATGGAAAATATTGTATGATCCTTTTGACATAAGGCATTATCCACTTTTTTCTCTTTTCCAAGGTGGTAATTTATCGAGTAGTGACAATCTATAACAAACTTCTCAAGTGAATATTAATCTCTTTCTATGTGAATATATTCAATAAAATTTTTAATCGATATATATCTATATATATATATATATATTCAACATAAAGATAAGGCCTTCATATATTTAATGTAAAAATTACCTCTATTAACTTCTAATCATTGTTTGGGTAAATTTTCTAAAAAAAAATTATCATGAGGAATAAGATATAGCAACATTATTATCTATAAGAACATTTTATAAACACTTAATTGATGAATTACTATAGAATGGTGACCATTTTTCACTAAAGTATAATTTCAAAATAGATGAACTTAATAATCAATCTTTTATTTCCTTTAAATTTTCATCACCCTCAAAATTCTAACAAATCATGGCCCCCTTTCAAGTTAAATTAATGTCTAGATAAGACAGTCATGAGATATTACCCACCAAATGTCAATAATATGCGGCTAAAAAAATGAAAATAGTGGATCTCAGTACTTATGTTTTGTGTATTCCAACACTCAATAGACTCCATCTTTAAAAGATATACCAATATACTTACTATTGAAATTATATAACCCAATAATGACTCCTTTTTTGGAAAAAATACACACTTGGTAAATTTATCAAATAATTCCTCATAATATAGCGCCATTAGTACAAAAATAAAGTGATCTTCATTATCTTACATTGTCCTTGAATAGATAAAAATATCATCCATACATACTTGTATAATTTGAATAGGGTAATCTCTAATGATTGTATTCGTTAAATATTGGAATATTGAGGTGGAATTAGTAAAAAAATGGAATCACTATATATTAACGTTTTCCATAAAGTGTAATGAAATAAATCATGGGTATATAGCATCCCTGTTGACCCTCAATTGATGATATCCATAATAAAGGTCAATTTAAGAAAATTGTTGACATTTGTGAAATTGATAAAATAGTTCATTAATACGAGGTAGAGGGTACTTATTATTGATTGTGGTACTGTTT
This sequence comes from Viscum album, assembly GCA_963277665.1. Lineage (NCBI taxonomy): Eukaryota > Viridiplantae > Streptophyta > Magnoliopsida > Santalales > Viscaceae > Viscum > Viscum album. The sequence continues at coordinate 1,696,745,454 of OY728131.1, forward strand.
ATCTCAGGATAATAAATAAAAATTTATGTTAACCCATCAATGTTTTAAAAAGAAATAAAAGTTTCACTCTATGGTGAAAACTTTTTTAAATTAGTACCTTATTAAGGATCTTCTAGAGTGTTTTTAATTTCTTCAACTGAATCAAATTCATTCTACATGGATTATTTGAAATATGCATGATACTATATAAGAATCCTATTGAGAACTCAGCTTCTTGTTTTGGTGGTGGGATAAGAATATTTTTTTAAAAAACACGAAGAACCTCACACAAAATATCTGTATCGTAGATGTTGATTTTTTCCCAATCATTTAAGATAATGTCTCTTCTTGAATATGAATCAAAACCGATAAAATAACAATGATTTCACCCGTGTGTTCATATTTATCATATAACTAGTAGATGATCATAGATTGATTTGGAATATAAAATGCGATCCTTGGAAATTGATTTCGGATTTATGAATCAAATTCCAATCCATGATTCAGTTGACACCAAATTCATACATAGGAAGAAATACCTGATTTGAAGGAAAATAATTATTAGACTTTTCAACTATTGAAGAATAATAGTCACGATATGTGGTCATTATACCATTAGTTTTATTAAAGAAATAATTATACATAAAATTCTTTGGGTGGAATTTTTAAATCCAAATAGAATTATTCATACATGATATAATGGTATATCTACAATCAAATATGACATTAGAGGTTCTAAGGTGGATGGTAAGTATACCTTTCACCCTGTCGTTATCACACCCCTTTTCTAAAAAAGTGACCACATGATATTTTTATTTTAATAATTTTTTAATAGGTTGTTTACATCTATCATCTTCATTATCCTTCAGATTTGGGAACTTGTTAGTATAATTCCCATACTCCTTGAAATTGAGAGATGTGTGGGTGGGTGGTTCATTTTGGGGATCTTTCTCTATATTGGAAACATTATCTAACATATGACCATCACTTCAACATTTTTTTTCTCAATGACCATAGTTTCAATAATAAGTCATTTAAAACTCCCATTAAAATAATTTCCTCCATGTTTCATCCAACACATTCATAATATTAGAATGTTCATCTTCTTCTCTTCACGGTTTATATATTTTTTCCTTGAACTCAATTTTTATCTTATTATAAAAACAATGATATTGATAATTAACTTCAACCTTCATTTCCACTATGATAGAACATCAAAAAAATATCTTCATAGATACTGAATTCCCATATGGGTAAATCCATTTAAAGAATTTATTGTATTCTGTAGAAGAGTTGATTGACCATAATTTTCTGCTAGATAATAATAAAATAAGTGTAGCTCCCAAGCCATGTAAAATTTTCCTTGTAGGTAATAACTGATCCATCATCCTTTTCCTATAGATCAAGGTACAATTTACCCATATTCATATAAATAATATGAGGAAATTACTAATTGAAAAAAAAATCTTGATCACGTATAAATATAGGAAGTAAATTTCATCACGCCCCATAGTATTCTTAATGGGAATACAAAATTTACCCACTTCACCTTCCAAATGATAGAAAACAAAAATGCATTTTTCATGTTATGAACACTAAAGAATATAAAAAATCTTTTCTGTGGTACTAATCTATTACATATATACTGGTACATCAGAAAATCCACTGAAAGAGGGTAGATTATTATTTATGAGCTAATAAATAGAACATTGTTACCCCATTAGATCATTTGTATGTTTAGCATGATTCATGACTTGATAATGCTTCGTAAGAATAGAAATCAAATTTTTTATTCCATATCCAATAATGTTGGTTGTGAAAGAGGAAAATCGTTCCATTTTCCATCACATTCATCATCAATATTGTTTCTTTTGGCTCCATACATTGGAAAAATCCAAAAACATAGTATATGAAACAATAATCATAGTGGTGAACCTCATAATCAGGAAAAATCATTTATAGGATGTCTAAATAATGAATCTTTTTTAATATATATAACTTTAGTTTTATCCTAGATCATTCATAGTCATAATCTACTTAAAACATTATGATAGTTAATAAAAATTTTGTTAATGTCAATGAAAATCCATTTATAATATCAAACTGTTGGTGAATCAAGGCCCATTGTTGTGTACTACGTGATGATATAGTCAGTATAAATGAAACCTTTTCAGATTCATTACCCATATGTACATATGTGTAGGAGCCACATCCATGTGCAGTGTTTATAAATTTATGTAATTTCTTGAAAACCACTCACTCTATCCATTACAAAATTTCTAGTACATTTTCATTTACATTGGATCTTCCTTAGACTTATCCTTAAACATGTACTTATGGATCTCACTAATTTTTTATAATCATAGTATCATAAGGATCACTGATCCAATGATATGTTAAAATATGTGGTGACCTAATCTTTCCATACACATATATTAATCATTAATGTGGATATTCATTACATTACCCAAACACACACTTGAGGATCGTAATGATATACTGCCTTTAGAATCATAAAAATAGAAAAAACATGTTCATATGTGAAATACAACATCTCCCACAATGTTCATCATAACACGAACCCTTCTTATACATATTATACATAATAAATTTAATCAAAACCTAGGGAATGTAAAAATAATAATGGGTGGGATCAGATGATTAGAAAGGATAAACTAATATGATACATAAGAATATCATGAACATAAGGGTGGGATAACATGAGAATTACACATGAAAACCATACACTACCTATCAAATATAAATATAATTATTTATGGAATAAGGAAAGGAAGATCTAAATACATGAATTAGAAGAAAATAAATGAACCTGAACCGTGAGAGACTAACATTATCATTATACCTAGACTTGTGGAATACAAATTAATATAGAAATTCACATCCATATATGAAAAATCACACTACTGAGGCTATACTAGTGGAATTGGTTCACTCCAAAAACCATCATAGTAACAAGATTCACTCCCAAAATCAACAAAGTAGACAAAGATCCTGAGTGAGTCATGTTCACTCGCCATTCCAGTCATGTATATCTTGTGACATATAAATCATTACTCAATGAATAAGAGGGAGATATAGGTCCCATTTTTCACATGGTGAAATGAGATGAATTTGTTCCATAATATAATAAAAAATTCATCATATCATTACCCAGGAAAAGAAGTGCATTTTATAAACATTTTATCATATCATAGCCTATAAAAAAGATACAGGATTCATAATCATTTCATCATTTCATCTCATCATAATCCTTGAAATGAATTTGTTATAATTTTAATATTTTTAAGGTATATCCAATGGAATAAAAAATAATTTTAAAGAAATATTCTCATCATAAAAATAAATCAAACAATGAAATAATAATAACGGTATCCTTGGGTAATATCCCCAACAATAATTAATTTGCATCAGAAGATTTCATCAGAGATGGGAAATTATTCTGAAAGAAAACATGGAATTTTTCATTATGGAAATAAATTTTCATTGAAAATTTATTTCTAAAACTAAAAAATCATAAAAAAATTAATTCATTTTTTATAAATTTACTCAAAAAACTTATATAATAAGAATTATGAATCATTTAAAAAATTATTGAGAAAAATATTTATTCCCTTTTAAAAATAACATTCTAAAACACAAAAAATTATAAAATACATTTAACTGAAAATTAACATTGATAATTATAATGTATTATTAAAATAAATTATTTTTCTTGAATTCAAATATTTTGAACATTTATTACATGTCAAAATAATGATTCCTTCTACATTTTTGATAAAAATCTAAACAGAAACTCTTTGAAAAATGATGTGATTTCTTTAAACAAACATTTATTAAAATTTCATAAATTACTAAAACCCACATTATTTAATCATTTGAATAATATTAAAAAAATAAACATTTTTATAAAACATGGTGTTTTAAAAAAAGGACGTTCAACTGGAGAGAGAAATAAAGTTGGTAATTCATAAAAAACTTATTTTTAACTCTTGAGTACATATATAGAGGAAAAGTAATTTAAAAAAATAATTATAATGACATAAACATATTATTAAATAAGTAATGAATTTTTTTATATTGATCAAATGATTTATCATTATAAATATTATCATAAAAAATCCACATTAAGAATGATACAGTAATATAAAATCATTATATCTTTAGTAACATTGAATTGTAAACCCCATAAATGAATGAAATTAAATGAAACCTAAAATATGATGATAATTAATAAGTTTATGATATTAAATTTAATAGTGGATATATATTCACCATATAAAATAACATTGGTTCATAACCAAACATATGTTCTTAGGAAGGAAAATTGGGACAAAATCCCCATATACTAAAACTCAACTTTCTTAATTCACATTCAATCCTCCTATATAATCAATTTATTATACATAGTTTCCAGAACCATACACACTCATACCAATATATATATATATATATATATATATATCATAAAATATATTATTTACATTTGACCATTTATTATATATTTTTAATCAATTCCATGTTAAAGTCCCATTTTGTGTAACCACTTCTTTCTTCTTTGTGTATTTTTGGATTTTTTATATTATTGGTTCTATTAAATTCATCTTGGTTCAATAATATAAATAATTTTCAAAAAGATATAAATATCATATATATTCAATATATATGTTTTTAGTGTAATCCATAATAGTTATATATAGAGAAAACATACATGGAGATGATACATCATACGTATAAATGAACATTGTATCCATTTTCTTGGTAGATTTAATGAAATAAATGTAAATATTATATAAAAATTATATAATAATTATTTTTTCACGTATATAATTTATATTAATTACATATGTCCTTACTAACTTTCATGTAAAGCATATGTTAAAATGAATAGCATCATTTCGTGAGGTGGTAGTCCGTCGTACACACATGTGATGCTATTGTATCCACCACTGAATAGAAAGTTAGAAGGAATATATGATATAATAATTTAAAAATTATAGTAATTTCAAAAATTTCATTAACATATTTTAACTAAAACTATTTATTTATATTTGAATGGATCTTATATAAAAAGAACCACATCAGTCCGTGTGGCCATAGTCTGTCATACACAAGATCGAAAATTTCATTTTCCATCTGATGGATGTGGGGCCAAATATAGGTTTTTAATTTAAAATAACAACATATAAGTATAAATTAAACACTTTGGATATTATATTATATGTTTTAATGCATAATTTATGGTTAAAGATATGAATAAAAAAGAAGAATCTTATAGAAGAAAATTACATTAACATTGAACCACCTCCATTTAGATCTCCTTTTATTGACCCCATTGTCGGTATTTTGAAAGGAATAGTAGCTATAAAAATGATAATTATGTTGGGGATGTAAATTGGTAGGTTTGAGGTGAACTAGAATTATTTGGATGTGTAGATTAGTGAAGGGTGGTGGTGGCCTTTTAAAAGTGGGGGAAATGAATCCCATTTGGAAACTACATGGAAAATTCACAAATTAATCCAAAATAACCATGAAATTCTATAGAAAAAATATTCCAAATGAACATATATTCTATTTTTTGATGATAATATTGAAATAATTATATCTAATATGAATTTTATAATAGTTATAATTATTTTAATTCTTATTTTCTTAGCTTAACCCTTAGTACGCCCATTTTACATTATCTACAACAAATAATATTTACTTTTTTACAATTCATTACGGTAAAATAATGAAGTAATAATTATTATATAAAGAAATAAATTGTTAATAAAAATATAGAATACATTTTTCTAAATTCCATTAACATATGTGGAAATTTCGTAATTAATATTAAACTCACAGTGGTAATGAGAATGTGGTGTTTAAAAGATAATATAGTCAAATGTTTTATATGATTTTATATAAAAACTCAAAATAAATTGGATTATAATTAATTAAATTGGATTAACAGTTATATAATTGAACTAAAATTACCTTTAAAACAATTTTAAAATAAAATTAACCTTCTAAATTGTTTGAGTAAAAAATGCAGTTTTCAATGAAAAACTAATAATTTGAAATATTCAATAAAAAATTAATCTATATATAAATATAAAAAATAAACAATAAGATATTTCTTACATGATAATTAAAAGTATGACATCCATTTTATAAAAATAATTTTCTGAAATATTAGAATATTTATTTAATTATTTTTCACAAAAATAAATAAAAAACTTGTTTTTTTAGAAAATATTATTTTCGAATCATATATAAAAAATTTGGCACTTTTTTATAAAGTTATTTTCTTTAAATAAAAACATTATACTTTATATTTAATTTATTTAATTATTATTCCTTCCACTAATTTTAACATTTAGGAAATAAAGATCATGTTTAAATAATAATGTTAATAGATTTCCGATGTTCGTTGAAACTCGATGTTGCTTATAACACGAGATATCAATGAAATTAAATTTATTTGAAAATCAAATTTTATAAAATATTTAGGTCTAAACATCCTACTTCCATTAATATCTTATGATGTTCAGACTTTTCATGAACCCTCATTCATGCACCCCTTCTTTTGTCTGTACCAATGTACATACGTCCTTAGTAGGATTCCCTTGGACATTCAACTTCAACTAATATATGTGAACCCTTTTTCATGTGTGTTATCATATAAATCCCTAGAAGACCCCATCAGTTGAATCCCTTAATATAACATGATTAAATTACCTCTATCTAGTCTCTTGATTCCCTAATGATACCCTTGACATGAGGGTCTTAATCCCACAAAAGTCCAAGAACATGTTATCCTTGATCACATAAAATTCCCAAGACATGTTGAATATGAACAAGTGAAAGGACCATAACATATTAGGATTTATCATGTAAATTTATGTGAATGTTTCATACATGATCATTATAAATTCCCTCATAATTTGAGCTTTTATCATGTGAAACACTGTAGATACATAATTATGACCATTAAAAGCCATATGTTCACGTCATTTTCGATCACACAAGGCCCCGAGACATGTCATATTCGATCATTGTAACAACCCTTTAATTTTAATCATTGATAATGTGATTACCCTAATACATGTCTGATTTGATCTCCTAAACCCCATGAAAATTTCTTCTATGTCATTCAACATTTATCTATCCAGAAAGCACTCTTCACATGAAACCCTTGGATGTTCCATATTAAATCATGAGTAGACCCCATGACATGTTAGGAAGGAACCTTGGGAAAAGTTAGGCTATAAATGATCATATGTTGTAGAAATCCTATGAATTTCTAGTAGGCATCCTGTATATGTACAGAAGAAACCCTCGAAGACGTCATCTTTTTCTAGAAAACATCATGGGACAGGTCGTCCATTTTAGGTAGGCACGTGTGGAAATATACTGTGTGACCCTCTGAACATTGGGCACTATCCCAATACCCACATTTTAAGTTGTGTATCATAAAATGCTAAAGTGTTATTAAATAATTCTTCCCAATCAATTTCATTCCCTCAAAGGTTAATCCATCCCATGTAAACATATTTAATAGAAATTTTTTGATCATCATGTCTCTTAATCAACCTAGGGATAATGAATGAATATTAATCACACTTTTCATTAGAGGATGAGGAATTAATATATGAAATTTCAATCAAAATTGGTGTATGTACCTAACACAACTAATATTTTAGTTGAAAGTGTAATAATTCTCATGAGTATTAATCATCTTCACTCATCATTCAGTGAGGCAGGGACACAACATGAACTATGAGGACTCAAATTCTTGCAACAAGTAGAATACATAATATGCAATCATATGGAATAATATTCAAGAAATATTCTATACGATACATGAAATTATTTATTTAATGTTTAACTAGTTGATTTTCCAATTAAAAATTTAATTTTGTATTCATGCATCATTTTTTGTCACTGGCTATGTCATGTTTACCACACCAAGCATGCATCACCTGGGATGATGGATTTTAATGTGATCATGTAAGAAAAATGATACACATGCCTCAAAATATGATCATTAATCATATTTTAAGTGCCTAAGACTCTTAAAAACTATAGATAATAATAATCCAATTGAGGAGAATCACATATCTCATCTTATAAAAAGGTACGATGAGAACTGAACTATGAGGACATGGATTCCTATTATAAGAAAGATATATAGGATGACTCCTTAAGGCTATATTTACATACCATATTCTCCACGAAACTAGTAAAATAACTCCAAGGAATACTTTTTTCTATACCGTGTGAAAATTTACACTCATGTGGTGTCTATAATCTTATGCAATCACTTGTTTCTCACATTGAGTATGACTCACATAGGCATAGGGACCAGCAATGATTGTTCCAATTAAATGATTTGAATTCCCCCAATGTTTTCCCTTTATCAGAATGTAATCTTAACAACATATCATATTCAATTAAAGTTCTAAAGTCCCCATGAGTTAGTTTCTGATATCCTTATATTAATTAGTTCTTATCAAAGGATCTGTTGTCATATATTTCATGAAAGGGATTCCCATATCATTGTTGACATGGACTTTAATTCATGTATTCATAGGACACATTGGATGAATCTTCATCGAATTATCCTAATACCCAATATTGTAATTCCCTCACATATTTTCCTTTCAATTGACATTAAACTGCACAGAATAGTCCTATAATTCGGATTTAAACTGTTCTAAATCAAATTTTAGGATTTTTATTCATATTCTCTTAGGATGAATAGGACACCTCATGAAGGTTCCAAAGAATTCAAAGACCCCGAATAACTCCCTATAAGGTAATTAACACTAAATATCTCAAAAATTTCAATAATCGAATTCTTTTAATATGTTTTAGAGAATAATGGATAACCTCTTACACATGCAGTCGCTCCAGTCAAACACATGGTTCTGATCAAGTACTTAGAATATGGGTAACATTTTCTATACAATGATTTGGGAAGGATTCATAATAAAATATCAAATATATAATCTATTCATAGAATATTTAATAACCACCCCCGCCCATAATTTTTATGATGTGTATAACCTATTATCCTCTCAACCAATATCAGTTCTTTATCATCATTGAGACTGAAACTCCAAATAACCAACTACCTTTAGAAAGTAGGCTCATGGATTATTATAGATAAGGAAACCATTGGTGATTATTGAATGATAAAATTTCTTCAACAACATGAAAATTATTGTGAAATCACCCATAATATAAAGTTGGTCGGAACATCAACTTCTTTGGAGGATCTAAAATGGTTAACCTAACCTGAAATAATTTAATTACATCGATCATATCATTAGTAAAAATGATTGATTGGATAGTTCCATGAGGCCATTTTTAGTTATGAATTCCACGATAAAATGGGGAAATTATTGTGAATCCATTAATTATATCATGTATTTTTAAAAAAATGGGGACCAATATTGTCATGTATATAAATGTAAAATAAATTGATAACCATGTACTCTAATACATAATTCTTCCCAAATAGGGTTTATTTTTTTCTTTACAATTTGTTTATCATATTCCTTATATTAAAAATGGAAATTCCATATGTTCTTATGGAGACCAGGATCACTAGGAAGGCTGCTAATAACCACAGAACACCTCAAGATACTCAGATCAACTATCTCACACAATGATTATGTGAATCATATACCATGGATAACTTATCCCTGGGGCCCTAGTGTATGTTTTCACCAACTCAACACCTCTAGTTCCTATTGGTGAACATCATTGATTTTCATAACCATTTAAATGGATTTATACTAAAATTAGAATAAAATTATGAAATCATCATGTGAATGAATCTTAATAGGCCATAATTCTTACAACACGTTGTAGAAGAATAGGCAGCCTTTTTCCATATTCAACCACAATGGGGGTTGTTCCCAACATTCTATCAATATGTATATTCCCTATCTTAGGGATGTATATTAGTAAAATCAATACATCCACTCACCCAAAAAAGGGATACATAAGAATGAACCTAACCACACTGGTTGTCATCAATGACATGTGACTTTAGTTCCATAAATAGATGTAGAAGAATTTGTTCCAACCCCATCCACCCAAACCGGAGAATCCAAGAAGATAGATCCACTCTGTTATCCAAATAGTGAAACTATATATTCAAATTAAATTGTCATTACTACCTATTAATCAAATAAACATATCCATATCACTAATTTTGATCAAAATAAAGCATGTAACATGATTAGAATTGAGATTATATCTTCATCACAAATATCCTTGATGATAGTGAGATCCTAGACAGAACCCCCATCCCACAAGGATGGGAGAATGTTTTTCATTTTTTCACTAGGATCATTTTAAATGTGGGGTGTGACCCACCAAACAACAAAATGAGAACTATCATACATATTAGAAAATGTTACACTGAATAATCAAAAAAGATACTATGTTGAATATGTTCCCTAGCCAACATACATATCAGTCAAAAGGACATCAAATGAATCATGGGACATCTCATCAGATCTTGATGATCACACTCCTAATTATTATAATTGTTATCTTATTCAATCATCTTAGTTATAGTAGTTTGTCAGTACTTTTTCACCTTACACTAGAAAATAATGGCTTAGAATTATATTTAATGAATCTTCTTAAAGAATTAACAACCCTATTAATGTTTCAATGTGCATTACTGATGAATAATATGCATAATGGTAGTATAAGATTCATTCATCTAGGTTAACATCTAGAATCCCATATGTGTACACCAACCCTATCATTGAAAGAGGAAAGGGTATCTTAATGACTTCCATTGGACTTCCCCTTAAGGATGAAAATAGAATTTATATGGAAGATTATATCACTCAAATACAATGGTAGAATAGGGATATTTAGGAAATAATTATGGTAATTATCATAGTACCAAATACCTATAATGGAATACCAGCACCTTCTTACATTTGTCCTCCATGTAGTGATGTACCCTAGCTCACATAACTGGGGGAATTATTATATTAGACACCCCTCATCAGGTAAAATAGGTATAATGTTCCAAATTCTTCTAGACCACAAATCCTAGTTAATTAAAATAATTTTAATCCCCCCTTATAATAGTGTGGGATTATTTCTATATTTTCTAACCCTCCTCAGGGAAATCTAGAAATAGTTTGACCTCAGTAGTTCCCATAAGACCTCAATGAGAGTCGGGATCCTTTAATCAGTGGGAATCACATACATCATCCAAGTCTGCTGATGCTTCAATACATACCCCATAGTTGATGTTGATTAGGGTTCCTCATCCAAGTATCAAAATTCAACAGTTTGGCCTATCAAAAAATTATATGTGTAACACATGGGGTAATTATAATTGTCTCCCATCTCTTAATGATAGATAATAAATTTTATATTCCTTTCATTAGAATCATATCCCTATGTACTTTTACTATGCCGTGTATAATTATTTTATAAAGCTCAGAATAATTAGTTCGTTTAATGGGGATGGTTTGATAAGCCATAAAAATCACTTCCCCTTCCACTGATGTCATAGGAGTACAATAAAAGGATTATTTAATATTAAAGACTTGATTTAGAATTAGATAGATAAAGAGATACTATAATTAATAAGACATGGAGTCCCACTCATTCATGTGAGCACTATGAATATATTAAAAACTTTTGAATCAATTTTTCTACTACAAATCTCTCAGTGATAGATGACCATATTTTAGAGTAATAAGAAGAATGGACTATTTTTTTCAGACTAAGCATTTGTCTCAATACTTCTCATTTTCTACCAAACATTAACTGTGCATGTAAAAATTTTCTAATAGACCCTATCATAAAGAAATGAATTACTAACTCAATTATTTTCCTTAACATATTTTTTTATAAATATGATTGAAGGATGATTTTTCATTAATAATTGTCTTAAAATTATGGTAAATAATGTCTTTATTGAGGTATAGGATCCCAAAACTAATGAAACATACATAAAAATAATCCATGATCCATCATGAATTATTCCATCCATGAATGTTTTGTAATTACTACATATTTTTTATATTATGTTAAACTACACGACAAAATCATCATCATAAGATGATAAACCATTTTTTCACATCTTTGTCCTATGATGTTAAAGTTTAGGACATCACATTTTTCATGTGTATTTTAACATCATTGATACATCGTACATTTAGGACATTAAACTATATGACAATATCAAATTCTCATTACATTAAACTAACTAATAAGAAACAAGTGCCATGAAATTATGATTAAAAAACAAATCATTCATAGAATATGGTAAACTATGCAACATAATAATGTCTGGGATATTACATCATCATTTGTACAATGTAAATAGGGTATGGAAAGTACCATTGATATAGTACAATCTAGATCTCATTAATTTTACAAAACCTCCAAGGAACCTAAGTCACCTACTGAGGGAGTTACTTGATAGGTCAGCTCAACGAATACTCTGATATGGGAATCAATACATTTCATTGAATATGAAATGGTATGGACTAGAGGGAACATGCTTATATCCCCAAATCCATAAAAAATCACAATAGAATATTCTACTTACATCCAATGTGTGGGATTAAATTCACTCTCACTAAAATAAATATTTCTATCATATCTAGGTACAGAGAAAGGGGAAGGCACATATCCACACCACCATTCAAAAAATTTATCACCAAGTTTTTAGGGAACAAGGGGTAAATAATTGTTGATACATATCTACTACCATAAAATAAATCATATAACATATCCTAGAAAATAGGATAATAAAGCATATTCACAAAAAATGCACTTATAATGTGATAATACCATTAAATATGGATAAAGAAGCTCAACTAGTAAATTATTGTGAGGACACCAAAAAAACACAAAATCATATCCAAGAATATAAAAAATAAATATCCACATGATCAACATGAATAGGTAGCTAATCTGGAGAACACAGACATTCATTCTCTTTTCTAAAGGGAATATCAGCATATACTCGCAAAGGAGAAGGCAGATGACCGATTTCATACCCCCCTTTATGACTAAGATTTATGAAAATAGTTTATAATACACATCAATAATGGAACAAATTCATTTTGAAGTAGGTTAGTGACATACTACAAAAACAAATAACCAGGAATATACCCCTACTCTAATCTTGTTCTATCATCATAGATTTCAGATCACCTTAGGGGAGTCTCACTTAATTAATAATGAAAATACGGGAAAAAAAATTATTTTAAGGGATTTGGTTTGAATCCTTGTTCCCGCAAAAGAAATATGATACCATCATCCTTTAAAGCCTTAATAGGTTGAGGTTTCTTCCCATTATTCCAATTATAATGTTCTACCGGTATATTCTGATGAGGAATGATATTTTTAATAGGTTGATCTAGGTATCTTGGAAACCACCCTTATATTGTATCATATTCCAACAATATTATAGAATCTCATTAATATACTCAAGTATCTTTTCAATAGTGGTTTTATATACATACTTTTATGGATAGTTATCATCATATTCCATGAACCTTCATGTAGCAAGATTATATTCTTACCCAACCCCAATGCATGGTATTCATATCCTGCCCATGATGTTGGATGATGTTCATATCTTTAATCATCTCAAATATTATTTCCTTCAAGTTGTATAATGCATATCTGGAACTCTTAGAGGGTCCAACAACTCTTTATTTGAAGAAAAATCAAACAACCACCCATATATTCTTCTTTTTTGGTAGTGAAGAGATGGATTATAGGAACCATATCCACAACATCCAGCTCAAAAAACTCCAAATGGTAATATATCACCCAAATAATGATATAATCTCTTTATACAGAACCATTAATATAGATAGGTTCTTGAATCTCTATGATTAAGAGTATATAGTGTGGAAGCAAATTTTATTACCAATTTTCATTGGTCACCCAGAATCCTAGAGAAGCAACGTCTGTAGTCCGGTCAGGGTGAGGCATACAAACCGGATGAAGAGCGGACTAACATGCATATATAGAAATTTTTGGTCCAAAACAACCTCCAAACTATGTTTTTTACCATATCAAAAACTGATTATGTGGTTCTTGATTATCTAGAGGATGATTTAATTATTTATTTGTGCCCCAATATATGGGTTCGATATAACACACTAAAGGATGGACACCACACTTATCAAGGATATGAGGGTCAACTCTAAATACTAAATATAACATGTTTTCATCTATATATGGCCACATTCTCTATTTATTGGGACCCATGATCGTAATAGAATAATAGAATATTGACATGATTTTCAATACATCATGAAAAAACATTGGCAGCTAGTTTCCATGACCCTGTCAGAAATTCATATTTGTGGGATTGTAATGTATGGATTATTTAGCATTACCCAATCCAAATGATAGAAAATATCACTATATAGAACATACTACAATGACATAACTATAATAGGGAACATGGGACAAGGTACAGTACAGACCGATTAGTCAATATAATGAATCTCTGTCACTATGAGGATGAAAAGAAATCATGAAAATAGAGAGAGGGTGATTCTAAAATACACCTAAACTAGGACTCTCATAAAAAAATGGTAAAATACATCAATCATGGAAGTTGAGGTTCTAGAAAACCAGACATCTTCTTGTACGAAGTGAATCCTATAAAATTATTTCATTTGACCCATCCCATGCATGAATGATATTGATTCAAATTAGGAGAATCACAATAAAGGTCACTATTATAACCATCCAAGAGAAAACCTAGCCTATATAGTTGTGGTCATTTATACAACTACCACTCCCCTATGGTTATTAAACCCAAATGATGTCCTAAGGTTATTGGAAGAACCTCCAAACCAATCATATCTCTCTAGGGTGGGAGTATTTATTTCTCAGTCACCAACCAAGGAATCATTGGATCCTCAACTATAGGGTCAGAGAGTGCCAATGATGACTCCAAATATACTCCAATCCACGGTTCTAGAAGCATAGTGGTACCACTTTTGTTTGAAACCATAAAATCATAAAAAATAGGCTTTATTCATTCTAATTAATGACATTAAATCCTGACCAATTAATTTTACATGATATGGATCTTTGAAGTGGTTAAAATGAAGAACGCCCATCCCTATGTGTAAGTCATATTTTCATAATAGGATTAATATAAGAACTATGCGTGGATAGATACATGTTATCAAAATATGCAAAGTCCCCCCTCCCCCCAATTATCAAATACAGGATGTAACTGAAAGCTGAAGGTAAAAATATTCCCTCCTTGAGTACATGACAGACTTATACATGGTTGTTTCCATATAAGTACAATTTGTAGCTTGATTCCTATTCAAACATGATATGAAATGATGCCCACATCCCAAATTGTGGGCCTAATCCCCAAATATATAAATATTTACACATTCCTATATTTTGTTTGGGCCTATGGAGGAAACTCCATAATGAAATATGTGTGTCTTGATTCATATTCCTACATGATATGTAGTGATACCCATGTCTCAAATCATTTGTCCAACAAAAAGATAATTTAAAAAACACTCCATCTATATGTACGTGTCAAACCTTTGTAAATAATTTCCATTCAATATACTATGTGTTTATTAATTTATGTTATCACATGATACATATTAATACCCAAATCCCAAATAATGGGAACATGAACAATGTGAAAAAAATTCCCTCTTCCAAAACAAAAACACAAGTACTATAGGGAATTTCAAATATAAGAACAACTTCTGGGCATATTATTATAAAAATAGGATAAGTAATGACAATTACATTACAAATTCAGGTTCAATATATAATACAACAAAAAGATTAAGTGAAATAAATGCATGTAACGACCCATCCTAATGGGTCCTATGTCATGACTCCCCAATACCACGTCCAATAGGCCAGGGGATTCTGACTAGAACCATGTAGGAACATAATTAACATGGGAGGAATTTCTTATGTACATGTACACACATACACACATCCCCTATCCTAAAAAATGTGAAAATGTAAAAAAATTGAACAAAATATTTGTGAATACATTTATATCCAACAAACATAATATGACATGATGTAGATAAACTAAACATGTTCAAATAAAATCCCACCATAAAGTGTCTATAATAAAACACCAACCAAAATTTTATGGTACTCAGTCTAATGTGTGAAATATATAAGAACACAGCTTAGTTTTTTTTGTCTCACTAGGAACCATCTGGTTCGGGTCACCCTTGGACTCTGTCAAAACGTCGATCAAATACATAATACATCACAGGTTTGAGAAAAGTCTGTGCAAGAGTGAATATAAAGATACATTGCCGGACACCCCCAAACCACAAAGCATACAACAAGGGAATGTAAAATCAGTTCTACATAGGTACATGTATATATCATATATAACATTAATATCCATATATACTCAAAAAAGACACACCGTCAATAGGAAATTCACAAACATAGTATATCAATCCTAAGGATTCCAACACAAAGGATCCAGAAGCACTCATATGGGATATCACACTCCTGAGTCTGATGGGATTGATGACATTTATCTGAGAGGTGATGCCCATTGAGTCACATCATGAAGAATAACACACTAATAGTCCATGAAAAGTGATATTCATATGAGTATCACTAACAAGGACCTTGGGTGATAAAAAAAAATTCAATATGGATTAACACGCTAAGAAGAATATTTACACCCATGTAGTGTTATTCCTAAAGATACCCAAAATTCCACCTAGGGAACGATGATCAATAGAGGATCTCGCTCTGTGGATCATTGAGGGATTCCATCCACTCTATCGAAGATGCCCTACTTAAGGGATATTTATCTTAGGATTAGGAAAATAATATTTACTAACCTTCAGGGAAAGGATAAGGTAAACTTACCTAAATTTTTTTTCTAAGTCACTAAGGATAATAGATCCATGCTATGATGAAAATATTTCACAGTGTTTACACATATTACACACTATGTTCTTTGACCCCGGGTTATGCCCAGGTAAACCACTTGTGTTATCAAATTGTGTCCTCGTAGAATTTTACCCACTATGTGGGAATCCTCTATACTCTAACAGTGTTTTGGTACCTAGCTCAGCCTATGTACTCATCCAACACATTCCCTGATGCGATTATACATTCCATACATGCAACCTATGTATCCACCCCATGTCTATGTACTTACTAAGGTACACGATGAGTTACAAGGGATATACCACATCCATTCTAGGAAGAACCACACATTGTGTGATACATATCTCATTCCTAAAACCCTATATACCACTAAGGGGATACCACACACTATGTAATCCTAGATAACACACTGTGTATGGTTGTATTTTATAGAATCTTTGCTTTTTCCTCTGCATTCCTCGACAAATCCTTCATCCTCTAATTCATTTTCCTCAATGTCGTGAAAATCATGATCCATACTCATCTAGTTTATCCATCAAAAAGACAACAAGATTTAGTCTTTCAATCAACTCGTAAAATGATATCATCTTCATTATTTCTTACAATCCAAAGAATACAAACAAATGATTTTTTTATCATCATGAGATCTGCTTCCCCAACCACCGTCACACCTAAATCACATCTCATTGATCCTGAACCTATGATGTTAAATTTTTTAATCAACTAACAAGTGTAAAATTATAAATCATTCAATATTACATCGAATCAAGACTGGATGATGAAATCTATGATGAAAAATGAATTCATGGGAGGAATGCATAGAATTAAATGATATTAGGAAACCATGATTAAAGTTCTTGTTAATCTTTATTCATTTCTGTTAGAATCAAAATTGAATTATAAACTATTCAATAACAAAGAAAATTATTATAAACCATGATAATTATAATTCATCCCACAAAATGATGGAATCGTGGATCAATCTATTCATGTATTGTTATATGTTCATCATAGAAAATTAGAACTTGGGATAAAAAAATCAAAACTGCACCCTATCTCTATTTTAGTTAATCACTGATGAATAATGATGAACAGTGGTCATCATCATTTTAAAGATCCATTGAAAACAATGCTCACTAATTATTGATCCACAACCTATCCTATTTTTCATGATAGAGAATCTTCAATCACTCTCCCATGATTCTCTAGAGATTCCAATGTTATAATGAAAACCCATGAACTCTAACATAAGAGTCTATTAAAAGACTAATTAACCGATACAACGACATTATAGAATAAAATAATTTATTTTTTTCATTTTTTTCATTTTTTTATCACAATTAAATTTCCAAAAATGAACCATGATGAATAATGTTAAGTCAAACATATGATAATCATGCAGTTATGAACTCAACAGTGCCCTCATATTTTCGATCTGAGTGCCCGTATAGAAGTTAACAAAATATTTCATGAAAATTAGACCTGTTTTTATTTAATATGTTTAATATATTTCAAACATTTATTCTGGGCACATGAGGTATCAGAATTACACATTTTTTCATCACCTCGTATTGTATTTAATAAATAATATATCCAAAAAAAATACAAAGAAAATATAAGACATTATAATATCATCGCCTTTGGGATTTACATCCTGAAAAGACAAAACATAGACTACTAAAATGGTAGTGAGAATGAATCAAAACCTCCAAATCCCAAGTTATCCCTTTAATACACATTTTTCCTCTAGACATGACCTAAAGGAATTGATCTCCCATGATGTATCCTCTCCAAATGATCCATGATCTCTACTATTTATTCAAAAAATTTCCCTCCAACATTGATTTATAGATCTCCCTAAACAATGGATATGGGTCATGCATGCACCTCCTCAGCTATGACACAAAGAGGACATCATGCACCCAGACTAACTATGGAGGTAGAGCAAAGTAGTATATCATGTCAGCAACTCTAGATTGTATATTTAAAGTCCGAAGGAATCTCAGAGAGATATTTTCACCCTAGAGAAATCATCATATGCCATGTAGAGGTGAAACCCATAGAAAAAAATTGTCTCCTTACGTGAACACCAAAGGCCTCTATTACTGGTCAGCATAAGGCTAGTGATGGCTTTGTCTATTTTTCATCCACTGTTGGATGATCTGCATATTCTATTTTATTGATGACACCAAATCTGGTACCATGATAGTTGAAAATTTTGTGTTAGTCTAAAAAACTAGTTACCTTTAGGGTTTCATATAAAAATACATGAAAGGTGAAATAACGATGGTGAAATGGTAGATATTTTTTATAAAAACTCCACTAGTGGTAGGTGATCATTCTAACTATGGGAAAGGTCCAGCATACAAGCCCACAATAGTTCATCCAAAACCTGAATGGTCACTAAATTAGCCTATCACTTTCATGTTGAGATGATGTGCTCACGTATAACTGAGCCCAAAACACCTTCTATAGTACCTTCATAAACTGGGATGTAAACCGATAATCTTGATTAGAAATAATCATCGATGTAACTCCTTGGTATCATAATATCTCTCCACATAGAGGCATCTCTTGATCTCCAATGATCAATGTTGTCTTATAGATATAAAGTGGGTCTACTAAGTCATTAGGTCTATGATCACCCTGATGGAATCATGTTCCATGTATATATGTGGTAATAATATAACAAATTTCATAGATATTTCATTCCACATCCATTCTAGAACCTCAAGGGGTTGAGCATAATCTGTTGGAACTTTGTGGACAACCTTTACTTGATGAAAATTAAGGAATCATTAAACAAACTATGAAACTCATTTCTTCATCATTGGCCACTAGAACTGATGTTAGAGGTCATGTTACATCATTTTCACACCTTTATGTTCCACCAAATTAGATGTATGAAACTGTCTTAGATCCTCCCCCTAAAACATCACTAGTACCATCGCGAGTCCTCTAAAAAGAATAAGGTTCTCTCAACCTATATAATGAACATATGAAGCATGACATATAAATATCTATGCACATGGGGTCTCACAATCTATATCCCCAAGATCTGCCTCCCTGACTCGCTATATGACCGGTGGGGTAACAACCATCGACTGGGGGTAGGACGCTCTATCTGTTGGAACCAAGGATTCTATTAGCACAAAATGGAGTCTAGTTTGTGTTTATTGTGAATCCAATTAGATGATCAGAGTGATATTAGGTAATTTATTTATATTAATCATTCTAAAAATAGTGATGAGGGTGGTGTTGGTTCCTAGTGTTTTCCAAATTTTTATGTCTCAAAAATTGTACAATGAATACACGTGTTCATTAAAAAGAAGTTGCGTAAAATACAGAAGGTGTATTTGAATATTGAGTGAAATCTATGTTCTAGGATCATATTAAAAAAATATGGAAATGGAGAGAGTTGTGAGAATGATTTTGGTTCTTCATGAATGATGTTGTTCTATATGGTAGAGACATATGAGACTAATGCGACACCAAAAATGGGTTTCCACTCTCAGGAGAAATATTCCATGCATCAAATTTGGTGGGATATAATCATTCATGTAGGTTCATTGAGGAATATAAACATGTGGCTTCCCACCATTCATAGCATATAACATTAAATCAAAGATCAAGTTCCTCTATCACGTGATATATTTCCACTCAGATGATTTAAAAAAATAAAAAATAATGCAAAAAGTGTGACTTAATTTTTTAAAGAACAAGTGTAACATATAGTGTATCTACACAGAAGATAAGGGGTACGTAAAATATAAGGGGTTTTTTAAAGTCAATTTTCATGAAAATTTCAATCCGTATTCACAAGAGTAGTTGTTGAGTGAATTTTCTATTGTGTGCTTCTAGAATGTTTTTTTACATCAGGTTTCTTAATCAGTTCATTCAAGTGAATTAATTCAATACATTAATATAATAAGTGTATCCGGATAAAAATGAAAAAACATAACTCCCAATCTACTAAAGATACCTTCATGTCGATATATTATGTATGTAATAACCCATGGCAGTGAGCTAGGGGAGTCGATGGAAGTGTTCTAAGGAATGTATTGTGTAATCCCTAAAATCATGTAAAGATAGTGTTCCTTACATATATTGATTGTGTCTAAACACTTATATTCCACAACTAGTGAATATTATTCGATTTCTGTATGAGTGAAATACTATCGGTGTATGCTCCATGGATGAACTATTAGAAGTGAACCAGGTAAAACTATTTTTTTGTGTTTATACATCTGAATTCTTGATTACAACTCAATTCCATCATGCATGTTTTAAAAATTCCTACCAATATGGGAACATGATCTATCACATTCAAAAAATTTAAACCCTGATTCACCCCTACGCTCTCATGGTGCTTTGGGGTCCTACATGTTGTATGTGTGAAATGGTTTGTGTATGTTTGATTCTTTATAGATAACCTATTCATTATGGAGGATTTTAGTTTCTTTCTTGATCCAACAATGATGTTTCTTTTTGATGAATATCAATTTATCTATGATAGAAGTCTATATCCACTAAGACTATGATAAATATTAAAAATAATGATAATACAGAGTTTTACAAGTAACTATTATATAATAAAGATTTAGTATCTTGTTCTCTATGCCATTCTAAAAATGAAGACATACCATGCTTCAAAAAGAAATAAGTGTGTGTCTCTTGAATTCATCAATGAAATGGAAAACCCTTTAACCTCATGTAAATCAAAATATTCATGTTACTAGGAGGAATTTTTTAAAACCATTAAATGTTGTCCTCAAAATAATGATCTCATCCCAAGTGGGGATAACGATCAATCAACAAACTCACAAGAATATTCATTTGATATATTAATAAATTGAATCCATGATATTATTGAAGAACAAGTCTTCATGGTTTGTGGTGTATTTTAATGTATATATTTAAAGAACACCTATTTTGTATGAGAAGATAATTTGTTGGAATATGGATTGCAGGAAAAAATCATGGATTGCTTAATTCTATCGAAACTAGTTGGAACCATTGACCAATAAAATTTGAAACATGAAATAAATTCATCAAAATATCTCAATGATGTTGAATAGAAAGAAGCAGTCAAAAAAATTTCTTGTAGAAACGATTAATGTTCATGAAGAGAATTTCAAAAACATCACTGATGTCAATGGTTTAGAATTGGATCAAATATCCAAGATGATCAAATATCTTAACTCCATGGCATAGAATTATGTTAGTTTCCAAAAAGAATATGTTTTTAGACTGTATAGGGATTATGTAGAAAAGATGATTATGATTGATGATAAGAAAATCATAAAAAATATCAAATGTCTATATTTGGAATCATATTGGGAAAATTTTGAGAATATATATTTTGAAACATAACAAAAGAAGGAAATAGTTTCTAGTACTACTCAATGTTCAGTGGATGATTCTAAAGCTAAAAGACCACCAGTGCGTGAAAATAAGACAATGAAATCAATTGATGATCTATATGAAGTTGCAGGGATGAAATAGGTACTATCCATAAAAAATTTATTAATGCTTAAAAACCAATTATCATGAATAGTGTAGGTTGTAGGAAAAATAATGAACACGTATGGATGGAGATGGTTGATAAGAAGCCCACCAACAAGAAAATGGTGGATAGGAAAAATATTATGGAATCTGGTTTCAAACAAATAACACCACAATCCTTGAAGAAGATTCAACAACCTTATATATAAGAATATTGAGAACACAAATTCTCCCAAAAATATCTCAAATAGAAAACCTAAAAAAACTTGATTCAAAATCAAATATGTTGATTATTAGTGATTCCAAATGAACTACAATTCAGAAGGACAATAAAAAAACAAAGTGGAAGATCCAAACAGACTACAACAGTTCCAAATGACATGTTAGTTATTTAGATAGAATATTTTTAAATAATGATGAAACATGAAGATTCATAGGCTTTGTATGATGAAAAAAGTAAAATAAAATATTCATCATGGTGATGGAAAAGTTCCAGTGAGTTTGAAAAACCTATGTAAAATCTTCTATTTAAGATATTATGTGTGGTAGATATGAGAAATATAGTCACATTTAAAATGATTGATTAACATTAATACTAGAATTAGAATCATTCATTAATCGAAATATGAATGAATCATCTATGATTGATATTAATAAAGAAAAATTATCTACAGAAAGGAGAAGAGAATGTGAAGTGATATTTTCCATGAAATCATAAATAAAAACATATGTTCATATGTTCAAACATGAATATTTGAGAAAATGGAGAAACTTTTCTAAGAAGATCATCTCAACCTTGTAGTTCATATTGATGAAGCAAGGAGGAGACACCTAATTCCAATACTCATTTGTGTGTTATATTTTTGCTGAAAATGTAGGAAATTAGAGGTGAAACAAGTTCCAAGGGGGAGAACCTGAGAAGAAGATAGGGCAAGAAATTCATAATATCCATGTGGTTGAAGTCAACATATCTGAATGATTCTTTAATTTGATATTCAAATATAGATATGATGGAGGACAATTTTTTGATCAAGATAAATATGCTATATTCTAGAAAACTAGGATAAAGAAGATACTATCTAGGAATGATATTATTTCTAGTATAATTAAGAATATTTTTTTAATAATGTAATCCTTGGTGAAGTTTAGAATTATTTCTAATAAGGAAATTCAAAAGTTGAATATCCATATTATTGTATTCTCCATAATAAAATTTCATGATATCCATTGCTAATAAGATCCATCGTTATGAGGATATTGGGATGTTTCTCCCTTAAGGGGGAGGAAAATGAATAGGATTCCATAATAATTATTTCAATTTGTATCAAATTTAATCATTCTATAATCTTTTTGAAGATCATGTCATTAGAAGCATGAAATATTAAGAATACAACATTCTCTAAGAAACTTACCCAACCTATTTCACTTGAGAGTTTTTGATCTATTAGTTAATGTGTGTGTACGAGTTTCAAGTTTATTATTTATAAAAATTAAATATCACATTTAGTTTTTTAATCTTATATTTAAAGTGTAAAACCATTCAAGAAAAAATTATGGGTCCTCATCTCATAAGGTATCAATATTAGTTTGCAAGGGACATGTTCAAATGTGGAGGTTTGTAAAGGCTATGCATATATTGAAGATATTTTTAACATCCATATGTTTTTATGAAATATTTTAAAAAATATCTAATACTTTAGTATATTAAATTTCACATAATCATGAGTTTAAATGATCCATAATATACCCTTAGTATCAGATGACCATTATAATATAGTTTTTTAGTTAGCAGGAATTAATATAATTATCTTTTTGAAATGTATTGTGAATAAAAAATATATATCAATTGTATAATTGTATTTTTGTAAAGTGAACTAAATTTAGTAAATGAAATTAATGAAATATATTTTTTATATATTCAACTGAATATGTTTATATTAATCCAATATATATTGTTTCATAGGTTATGAGTACATAATATTTGATTTATAAAAACTTATATTTTTTTATATGGGCAATTTTATGAATTTTAATGTTGAACCCCTTGTAAATTAACATTTTCAAACATTAATAACTTTTATATGGCCAAATAAACATGTTATTTTCACGTAGATAATAAAATATTTTTTTGGATAATATTTTGATATTTATCCGATAACTTTCATGTTTTGATGAATAATAAAAAAATATTAATTTTTCATTGAAAAAATACCATCCAAATAGTTTATGTGGTAAATTTATAATATTAAATGGTTTTATAGTACAATTAGACTATTTTTCATTAAATATAATTTATGAGTTTATGATTAATTTTACATTGAATTCAAATGTAAAAACATTTAAATCTTTTAAAATATGTTAACATTCAAAGCTTTTTCTCCCTTTTCGACAACCTGATTAATTTCAAATTAATTACTTAAATTCTCTAATTTTAATTTGAAAAATGGATTCCATATTTTATCATCATTATTTACAAAACATGTAAATATATGAATTTTATTTTTTGATATTTTGAATAATAACTTCAGTAATTTTTATTAATACATTAAAAGGGTAAATATAGTAATTCATGGTAAAACTAATATTATTAAATTACCCTAAAAAAATTATTAATGTTATTGAATAATTTTTTTACCTTAATTTTCTTTTCATCAAAGTGGTGTCCTTTGAAAGCCACTTGGATGAGATTTGGATATTTAATTTATTTTATTTAAAAAATAGTTACATACGACTTACCCAAATTATAATAACTACGTCATTTTTAATATATGGTTATATAGAAGGTATATTCAATTATAAAAACTAATTTTAAAGATAAAATATTTTTATTTATCATGAATCTTTTTTTTTGTTTTTATAAATAAAAATAATTACCTTAAAGACTTATACTTTAATGATGGGGAAATTATTTAATTGATGAGAAATCAATAAAAATAATTACTAAAATGATAATAACCATTTAAAGACCCCAACCCTTGACCAAATATTATTGGTTATGTATATATCGACCATATCCACCCAAGTGTCTCTTTTTATCCATTTTCATTCTTATTTATGATATTATTACACTTATATTATTTTATGTAATGTGATGATAAACTTTTCGCATTCATGTGTTAATAAGTATAACATATCTAATGATACATTATACATAAGATATAAAAAAATATAAGTATTATTCTGAAATATTGTGGATTTATAATTTTCATAGTATTTTATTTTAATTTTTTATTAAAAAAAGAAGCATATTAATTGATTATAGAAAACTATTGTACTACTAAATTTATTAATAAAAATATCAAAAAATTTTATTACAAATATTAAAATAATTATAATTTGGGATAATTAATATGTAAAACTAATTTTATAGATTTTCATGAACTCATAGAAATACAATAAAATAAATTTTTCAAATATAAATTGTTATCTTAATATTTTTCAAAATGAGTGAATTGAATAGTGTCAAAATTGACACTATTGATAATTTATCAAAATAATATTTTATTAAATTATTTAAAAATTATAAAACATTTTTAAAAAATATATAACAATTTTGATATTTTCTAAAATGTTCTAATGTATTTATTTACAGCATAATTGACATCAAATTATTAATTATTTCATCCTTTTAATATTTAAATATCAGTTTCCCATATTAAAAATTAAATAGAATAACTACCAATTAATTAAAATGATAGGGTTTAAACTGATATAAATACTAGTCAAAAATTTATTTTTTGATGATATTAAAAACCTATGTAATCTAATCAAAAAAATTGGTACATTTGTGGTTTTTCAATGTGGTTTTATTTTTAAATTAAATTATTATTTTTTGGACAAATCAAAAGTGCCACTCCCTTCAAATATAAAAGGTCACCTCCTCCCTCACAACTTCACTTCACTTTGAGCCTTAAATAATTTTCATACCATGCCAATGTTTTTTATTAACTTTCATTGTTTCATTATAGAGGTTATGGTCTTCCAAAACTACCAACTCTAGTGCTTTATCATGATATTTAGAGGGAGAATGTTGAGGAAGATCTTCCCCCCACTACCAATTCTTCCAGACAAACTTCTTCTTACACTTCCTCATCATATGTTATTTAATTATAAAGTAATAAATTTTCTATCACTTATATACTTATATTTTTTTATTATTAGAAAACCATATTACATATTCTATTCATCGTATGAAAAATGAAATCACCATGCATGCGTACATATATCTTAACATCTCCACATCCAGAGGTAATCTATTTTTCAGGGCCACCTTAAATCGATGGGAATAATGATATAAAAAAACTATATATGATTATTATAACATGATATTGATTATAAAATATTATATATCATCCTATATAATATCATTCAATAATTATGGGAATGATATCATCTCTTGTGGGTACGTATGGTCAACAATATCCACGATGCGATGAGATTAATTCTACTAGATATTCATTAGAAATTATTATATAAATGAATTAAATGATTTAATATCATATATATTATAATTTTATCATTTTAAAAATTATATAACTATACCATAATAAAATTAACAATAACTAAACTGAGAAAACATGCATGGAAAAATAAATAAGTTAACACCCGATGGATGAGTAATAATCTTACTAACAAACTGATGACAACATGATCATATATGATATCATAAAAACGACTATGATTCTAATATATTTCAATTAAAATATTTAAATCATTATACAATAGTTTTGGAATCTTAGAAAGGAAATTAGACATAAATTAAGGGATAATTTTGCATTTTTATTATTATTCAATATTTTTTATATGTAAGTATTTACTATGGTACATTTATCTTCCATGTCCATGATTCTGAAATATTTATTGCAAAATATACACTGAATTCTTTAACAATTTTTATAGTAAATTTTACCCATTGATGATTTTTTATTAAATTTTATGAAGGGAATGATTTTTCGTTTTTGATATGAGATATTTTTTGGAGAAAGTGCGCGAAGAAATCTTTTCTTAACTTATATTACATGGATATATTTTTATGTTTTAAAAGATTCATATTTATATGAAGCATCCCTTACAATATTTCATATTTATTTTCCAATAAATTATTTTCTTTTAAAATTGTGGGAAATTTTAAGAAATGATAAGATTTTTGAATAATAAATGATATTTTCCTCAAGAATTAATTTCAAGGGTTATATCAAAATTATTTTCCATTATGATGGAATTATATAATAAGGCTATATGTCAAGTATAATTTTCTTATTATTCAAATGGTTTTATCATTTTTATGATAAAATTTTATTTATGAAATTATAAATTTTTACATAGATTATGTTATTGAATTTGATGTAACCCATTTTATTCCATGAGTTAAGATGAATGATTTGTGTTATTGTGGAACATGAAAGATTTGTTTCATTATATGATGGGTTGGACCTATATCTCCGTCCAATTAATTGGGTAAATATTTATATCTTATGATATAAATATACCTAGAATCAGAAATGATCTTGGTTAAGACGTATATGACTTGTATGATAAGTGATCTATGTTCAGTAATAGACCTTGTCTACTATAATGGCCTTGGAAATGGTCCTTGACTAATATGAAGTGATTTTCTATACAAATGTGTATGAAAAAAAATCATTTTCATATTTATGAATTTTGGTGTTAAATTCATTGATTCATATGAACATTTATGATTTATCCAATAGAATGATATCAAAATCATTCATATGAATGTTATGATATTAAAATTTTATGTTATTATGTCTTATGATTATGATATTATTGATAACTTCATTATTTAACCGTACTAAGAATCTGAGCTCACAATTCCCAATGTTTCATTTTAGAATGTCATAAAGAAGGGTATTAACTTAGATATGTAAAAAATGGGTCTAGTTATGATTAAATAAGTGTGGGAAAATGAATATGTATTATGAAATAGTTTTTTATGTTTTCACGTTTCTAAAGAAATTATACATATGATGATAAAAACATTGTAAAAACCCTAAAGATATGTTAATTTATAGTTTGAAATCCTAGTGTTTTATATTTGATCATGAATAAGATTGGATAAAACCTAAAGTTTACTATACTAAATATTTATTCTTTATTTTGTGGTTTTCTATTTTGATTAGTGATTCTTATAATATTCTTCAGATTTTAGTCAATTCCTAGAAATTGGATGAACCATGTTAATGCTGAATGTGACTAAAAATGAAATTATTTTCCTACAAAGAAACCAACTATTTTGGGATATGGAATGAAAAATCTTATAGTTATTCTCACACAACATTCTCAAGCTATGAATCATACATTACTTACAAAAGAGAAAAAGAGTGAACTACATTCTTGTTGAGTCCTTCATGAGTCAATTTCCACATTATTTCAATGGGTATTCGGATCCATTAGTGGCTGAAAAAAGGATCGATACCACTGAAAATATATTTTCAATTCTCCATTGTTCAGAACAGGATAAATTCATGTTAGAAGTCTATTTTTTGGGAAGGTGAATCTGATCTATGGTTGAGCCATATAAATAATATGAGGCAAATATATGAAATTGAATCCATGGAATGTGATGTGTTAAATAACATATTTTCAATAAGTACTTTCATCGTGCAGTTCGCATAAGGATGTAGAAGGAGTTCCATAATCTTAAGAAAAAGGAAATCGAATCTGTTGGTACCTACAAATAAAATTTTACAATACTTTCAAGGTAAACTTCCAGGATTATTATTCAAACATGGGGTAAACTAATAGATTCATTAGTGGCATAAATCCAAGTCTCTAAATGGAATTACCTATAAGGGAAATCAATAACTATAAGTAATTCATTCGAAGTTCTCTCAAAGTTGATATGGAGATTGAAGTAACATTTTAGTCTTATGGGTTTGATAAGAAGTGAAAAATGGAATTCTAGATAAAAATATAAAGTCCACATTAAAAATAAGTTGGGTTTTTACTTATTCTCAACGTGTAGAAAGAAACATAGTGGAAGTTGTCTTAAATGGACAAGATACTTTTTTTAAGTGTGGACAATAATTTCATCTAGTAGTTCAATGCCAATGTGATGGAAAAATATGTCTATCGATGTGAATAGAGAAAAGAATACAGAGAATAATCCTCCAACACTTCAATGTTACTAGTGTAAGGAAATGGGTCATTATGTCAAACAATGCCCTAATCCAATGGGTATTAATGATGGTAGATGTTAGTGAATTTTTTTGGCCAATGAAATGGAAAGACACATGCAATCACTATCAGTGATAAGGAGTAGGATAATAAAGTGTTTAAAGGTACACATACCATCCACTCTATTATAGAAAATGATTTATTTTATTTTGGATCCACCCACTATTTTTTTCTAAATAATTTTCTAATGGTATCATCATATTACCTCAAATATTAGATATTTAGTTTGTTGTGACAACTCTAAATAGAACAAGGGTCATATCAAAATCTTATTATTCTTCTCTTGTTGATGTTTGTGGGAATTTGCATCGTGAAAATCATGAGATACATCCTACATAGGAATTTTATTAGGATTCAGAGTATGGATTGTATTTCATTATATAGAGCTCGTATCAATTACCAAGGAAGGGAAGTAAAATTTCATATTCCAGATCAATATATGATCATTTATCAATGAGAGGATGAATATAACCTTCCAATAGATATTAATTCCATCTTATGGATCGTTATCCATATAAATGATGTTTGTCCAGCTCAAATGGATGGATAGAAACTCCCAATTATGAATACATACATCATACAGGAGTTGATGATATATTTCAAAAAAAACTACATGGTCTTCCACCAAATCGTGAATTTGAGGTTTCAATAGAACTCATACCTGATGTTGTGACTATTTCAAAGAAACCATATAGAATTTAACATATTGAGTTGTAAGTATTTAAGAAGTAGCTCCAAAAGATTATTTAAAAGGCATTCATATACCCTAGTGCATCGCCTTAGGGATCACCTGTTTTGATTGATATGAAGAAAGATGGATCAATGAGACTTAGCATTGATTACTAATAACATGAATAGATCACTTTCACGAACACATATCCTCTCCCTGCGTTGATGAAATATTCGACCAACTACACGAAGCTCAATACATTTCCAAGACTGATATTTCATAAGATATCATTAATTAAAGGTCATGAAAGAGGATCTACCAAAGACAACATCCCATAAAACGTATGGAAACTATGAAATTATAGTGATGAATTTTGGTCTTACAAAAGCCCCCACTATCATCATGGAACTAATTAATAGTGTGTTAATATGAAATCTTGATTTCTTTATGGTAGTCTTTAAAGAATATATGTTTGTATATTCAAATATCAAGTAAGACTATGAAGATCACATGATAATTTTATTGAAGACTCTGAAAAGGTTATGATTTATGAAAAATTTACCATGTGTGAATTATGGATTAAGAAATATTCATTTCTAGGACCCATAATCTCAAGGGAGAGGATATCTGTGGATCAAGCAAAAACAAAAGTTATTGAAAGTTGACCAAGACCAACAATAGTATCTGATATCTAATTTTTTTAGTGGTTTGGATTGAAATTATCCATGTTTTGTGAAATATTTTTCTTTATTTTCTAATATACTCACAATGTTAACTTTTAAAGGAGTTATGTTTGTGTGTGTGGAGGAATGTGAAGAGAATTTAAAATATCTAAACAGAATATTAGCTAGTTCACATGTTCTCACGCTTCCTCGTAGTGGAGAATGGTTTTTGATCATAATTGATGCATCCAATAAAGGTTTGTCTTGTGTTCTCAAGAAAATTTATATGGATATATATAATACCTCATCCAAATTAAAAATCCATGAACAAAATTTCATAACTCATGATTTTTTGTTAGTTGCAGTAATATTTACATTAAAGATAAAGAGGCATTTTCTTTGTGATGTATGGTGTGATATTTATACTTATCATAAATGTGTAATGTATATTTTCACATAAAAT
Organism: Viscum album; assembly: GCA_963277665.1. Lineage (NCBI taxonomy): Eukaryota > Viridiplantae > Streptophyta > Magnoliopsida > Santalales > Viscaceae > Viscum > Viscum album. Next base: position 1,696,776,874 of record OY728131.1, read on the forward strand.
AAGTTGAATAGGAATAATAGAAGATGAAAGTAGTTGATTAAATATTATGACTTCTCAATACATTTACACTATGGGAAATAGAACAAGGTGGTAGATTATTTGATTTGAAAGTACCATGATAGCCTATCCATTATAAGGATCACAAAAGATCCAATATTTATGGATTCATAAAGGATTTATCTAGAAATTTTAACATAAGGGGAGAAATAATATCTTTCACAAATGAATGTTCAGCCATATATACAAGTAAAAATTACGGAGGCACGGAAGGACTATGTAGAGCATCAAATGAATGAGTGAAATATTCCTAAATTCAACCTTTATTTTTATGTAATAATAAGATTTAAGAATTCGGTTTGTATTCTTCCCATACAATAATTAAATAAGGAGTTGTTGGTCAAGGCTCATAGTTATTCATTTTCTATTCATCCGAGAAGCACAATGATGTACATGGAATTAATAAAATTATTTCTAGGGGATGGCATGAAAAGAGATATTGTCAAATATTTATCTAAGTTATTTGTTTATCAAAGAGTTATGACTGAGAGACAAAATTATTATGGGATGTTACCACCATTACCAACACAAGAATGGAAAAGGGAAAAACACTATGGAATTTTTCATCCGAATTTCAATAAAATCAAAAGTACATAATGCTATATGGGTTATAGTTGATCGCCTTATGAATTAACCACACTTCATTTACATGAGATAGGATTTCTCTAGTGATTAGATTTCCAGTATATATTTAAAGGAAGTTGTAATATTTTAAGGAGTAACACATTATATTATATTTGAACGGGATCTGAGGTTTTCTTCAACGGTCAAGTGAAATATTTAGTAGGATTTGGATAGGAAGTTATGTTTCATCACTACATATCATCCTCAGATAGATGGTCAGTCTAAGAGTAAAATAAAAACTCTATAACTAATGTTGACTGCATACTATATAGATTTAAATGGTGGTTGGGATCAACACCTACCTTTGGTGGATGTTTCATACAACAATAGCTTTCACTCCAATATTTAGATGGATCCTTATTATTCCCTCTATAGAAATAAGTACAGAAATCTTTCTTGTTAGGATGAGGTTGGGGAATGAAATCTACTAGGACCTTATCTTATTGATGAAACGGCAGAAAAGGTCAGATCTATTCAACAACATGTAAAAGTAGCTCAGATTCGACATAAAAGTTTTCCAAACACCCAATTAAAAGATCTAGTGTTTAGGATGGGTAAAAAGTTTTTTCTACGATTATTACCCTGGAGGAGAGTATTGAGATTTGGAGGGAGGGGAAAGTTTCTACCGTGGTATATCAGTTATTTTGATATAATGAATTATGTTTGGAAGTTAGAAAACCAATTAGAAATTTCATCAAATCTATCTCGAGTTCATGATGTGCTCAAGTATCTCTCATAATAGTGTACATAACTAATCCTTCACATATACTAAACTCAGATGTTCCACTTTAGGATAAAGATATTTCTTACGAAGAACAATCGATAGAGATTCTGGCACATTGTAAAAAAATTATAAAAAAAGATCACTCGCTTGGTTAATGTTTAATGGAAGGACTACAAAATTGAATAAGCTAAGTGGTAATTTGACTATGTGATGCGACAACATTATCTTCATTTTTTTGTTTCCAAATGACAAATTTTGAATGAGACATTCAGTTAAAGGGTAGTAGAATGTATAAAAATGATGTTTTATGAAATATTTTAAATAATTTTAACTTTTAAATAGCTTTTACTACATTCAATCATGAGTTTAAAAGAAACCTGAGACCCATTTAGTATAAAATGCCCATTAAAACCCAGTTTTTAGGTTAAATAGATTAAATATAAATATCTTATGAAAATGTATTGTGAAAGAAAAATGTTTATCAATTATGTATTTTTATTTTTTAAAGTGATTTATAAATTCTAAATGAAATCAATGAAATATATCTATTATATTTTTTTATAAATGATGTTTATATTAATCCAATATAAATTTTTGGTCATATGGTATAAATAACACCTATTTGATGTATAAAAACTTATATTTTTCAACTTTGTAATTTTATACCTTTTAACAATGAACCCATTATAAATTAATATTTTGAAAAATTAATAATGTATTTATGATAAAATAAACATGTTATTTTGAAGTGGGATATAAAAGTTTTCTTTGGATGTGTTTTTGATATTTTTATGATAACTTTCTTGTTTTAATGAATAGTAAAAAATACACTAAATTTTAATTAAAAACAACTTTTCCATTAAAAATATTTTATATGGTAAAATTATAATATTTAATTGTTTAAAAGTATATATAGAATTTATTTTTATCACTCAATTTAATTGATGATATTTGAAGTAATTTTATATTGAATTCTGATGTCAAAGCATTTCAATCTTTAGAAATGTTTTATCATTTAAAACTCATAAACAGTTTCAGACAACACAATTGATTTTAAATTTATCAAGGAAACATATGTACATTGATTTTTTAAAATTGGATTAAACATTTGGAATCTGTAAGTCCAAATTATGTAAATATTTCCTTTATTTTTTTGGACATTATGAATAGTAACTTGAGTAATTTTTATTAAAATAGTAAATGGGTAAATCAGGTAATTAAGGGTAAAATATACTATGAAATTACCCTAAAAAATGTCCTAATATCATTGGATGAGTGTGTTTTTACCTAAATAATATTTTGGTTGAAATGGTGTCCTTTGGAAGCCACTTGTATGAGATTAAGACATTTTTTATTTAAATAAAATTTAAATATATCTTACTCAAATATTAATAACTATATCATTTTTAATATAAGCTTATAAAAAAGGTAAATTTGGTTATAAATACACATTTTAAATATAATTTTTTTATTCATTGTTATAGTTAATTTTTAATTTTTGTAAATAAATCAATACATTAAAAACTTATACATTAATGAAGCCAAAAATATTTAATTGAATAGAAATTAATAAAATAAAAATTATTAAAAAGATAATAATCATTAAAATACCCAAAAACATGACCAAATCACATTGGTAGATCAGATCTTGACCATAATAATTATGTATTTAGTTATTAACTATTTGGAGCCTTCTAGAATATATTATGACACTTATATTATTTTATGTAAATTAATTATAAACTTTTCATACTTATTTCTTAATAATTATAACATTTGTATTGATGGATTCTATAGATGATATAATATATTATATGTTTTATTCTAAAATATAGAGGATTTGTATTTTTCATAGTAGTTTATTTATAATTTTTATGAAACAAATAATCATATTAAATAATTACACAAAACTATTGTAGTATTTATTCTATTAAGGGAAATATCAAATTAATGTTATTACATATATTAATATATATATAGAGTTTGGACTAATTAATTTGTAAAATTAATTATATAGATTAACATGAGCTCATAGAAATATAATAAAATAGTTGGCTCAGTGTTAACTTCTTATCTTATTATTTTTAAAAATCAATGAATTTAATAGTGTCAAAATTGACACAATTAATTATTTATCAAAAAAATGTTTTATTAAATTATTTACAAATCATAAAACATTTTTAAAAAATATATAAAAATTATGATGTGGGAAAAAAATTCTATGTAATTTATTTATGGTCTAATTGACATTAAATAAGTAAATATTTAACCATTTTAATATTTATATATTTGTTACCCTAGTTAAAAATTTAATATAATAACTATGTTTTATTAAAAATGATAACATTTTAATGGATACAAAATCATGTGAAAAATAAATTGGTAGATTATATTACAACCCTATCTCATTTCATCTTCAATGTTGGGTTATTTTGGATGTATTTGGATGGGGTTTGATTTTATATTAAATTAATATTTTTTGGAGATCCCAAAAGTTCCTCTCACCACAATTATAAAATGGAAGCTCATCTCTCACATCTTCACTTCACATTGAGCTTTTATGATCATCAACACCCTTTCCATTTCCTTTATTGACTTTTCTATTTATATTATAGAGTTTTTATTCCTCTTCAAAGACCAACTCTAGTCTTTTAAGAGGAGATTTATTAAGAGGATTCCGAAGAAGAAGTAATTCCCACAACTAATTCATTCGAACATATTTCATCTTATACCTCCTATTCATGATTTGTTTCATTATATTTTTATAAATCCATTATCAAATATAAACATATATTTTTATTACTATTATGAAATAACCCTACCGCATCATTTATCCATCCAAGGAAAAATGAAATCACCATTGTGTATACGTATGGCTTACTGTCTCCACATAGTGGTGTAGTATATTTTTAACCACCACCTAACATAGGCAGGTATAATGATATAAATAATAAATATATATATTTATTATAATATTATATTTATTCTAAAATATTATCAACCATTCACTTCTATACCATTCAATAATTATGGGAATGATATCGTCGCTTGTGTGTACATATGATCTACTATCCCCACGATGTGATGTGATTCATTATACATGATCTTCATTAAATCATTATTAAATTAATTAATCGAATTAATAAATATGATAGATATTATACTAATATCATTCTATAAATAATATAACTATAACCTCAGAATAGAAATAAGAACTAATCTGACAAAACATGCATAAGAAAATAATGATAATAACCCCCGATGAATGAGTAATAATATTACTAATAAACCAATGATAATATGATCATATATGGTATCATAAAAAATAATATTATTTTCAAATAAATCAATGTCATTATTAAAATAATTATATAGGATGTTTGAATATATAAAAATAAAATCAAAACTAAGGTAATGAATAATTGTGAAATGTCATTATTGTCTGAGATTGTTTATACGTATGTATTTACTGGGGTATATTTATCATCCATCTCAATGTTTCTTAATTATGTATTAAAGAATAATATTTCCATTATTATACAATTTTTTAGAGTTAATATCACACATTTCATAATTTTTATTAAATGTTTTGAAATTAATCTTTTGTCATTTTTGATATGAGGCATTTTCTAGGAAAATTATGAAGAGAATGTTTATTTAACTTATACTACATGAATAGATATTTTTATTTCAAAATGGCTTAATACGATGAATCCTACACTACAATATTTCAATTTATTTTCAAATAAATTTCTTTCTTCTAAAATTTCAAATCATTTTGAGTGAATAAATCTTTTTGAAGAAGAATGAATATTTTCCTAAAGAATTAATTTCAAGGGTTATATCAAAAATATTTTCTATCTAATATAGATGTCCTTAACAGTGTTTTGTTTCATGTATAATATACTTATTGTTAATATTTTTTTATTGTTTTTATGATGAAATGTTGTTTATTAAATCCATTTTTACATGGAATATGTTATGGGGTTTAAAGAAACACATTTTATTCCCTGGGTTATGATGAATTATTTATGTTATTATGGCTCACGTACTAATCACTTCATTATATGATGTTTGGGAACTATATATCCCTCCAATTCATTGGTTAAATATTTTTATCTCATGATATAGACATGGATGGAATATGAAATGATATTGATTCAGTATTGTAGGGATGGAATGAGCAGTGAACTCGCTTCAGTAGTGTACCTTGTCTGCTATGATGGCCTTGGAAATGAGCTTCACTAATATGAAAATATTTTCTATTCTTATGTGTGTAAAAAAATCATGCATTATGTTATGACTTTTGGTATTACATTCATTTATTCTTATGATCATTTATGGTTTATCCAATGGTATGATATCAAAATCATTCAAATATATGAAATTATTTTCAAATGTTATGTTATTATGGCTTATGATTACGATAGAATTGGTGTCTCCCTTGTTTTCCTTTGCTGTTAATTTGAGGTCACTCTTTTATATGATGATTTTACCCAGGTCATGGAGAATGGTATTAAGTATGATATTCCAAAAATTGATTTAGTTATGACTTATCAAGTGTAAGACAATGATGATGTCTTATGAACTAGTTTTTTATGTTTACCAGTTTCTAATGACATTATACCAATATGGTCTTATCATGGACTTGTTATATTTGTACATGAATATTCTTCAATTTTGTATTAAAATAAATTTATGTATTGTATGGGTCATTATGATATTTAGGTTGATGAAGACCGTTCCCTAGTAGCTAGACTATAGTTGATCAGGAACATTAGTATCATTTTAATTAATAGACTGTACAAATATTATCTGATGGAGGTCCAAATAGAATTCATAAATGATGTTCTTGAAGAAGAAAACTCCATTGAATAATTAGTTGGATTTTTTTATTGGAAAAATTGAAGCAAAAACTTAATGATATTGGTGATGGGGTGAAACAACCAATTGTGATTCAATGTTTAAAATTGAGTGAGATTGATATTAAAAAGAATCCAATTCAACACACTCGATCAAAACATATTCAAATCATCAATCACTTCATCAAATGAAATAAAATCGAACAATGGGTCATTTAAATGGATTATGCTGGAACTCATGAATAAGTGGTTTATGTTCTAAAAAATCCATTAGAAACACATGTATTTGAGAAACATTAACTAAACCTTAGTGTTAATCTACCTCATAGTGCATGGGGAGGTTACTTGTTCTACCATCCCTATAATAATGTAATATATTTTCATCTATTAGAGGATGTGATGTGTGATTATGGGTGAGATGCGATCCTGGGGGAGAGTGTTTTGAGCTGAATAGGTAAAAATATAGGTTATTTGGGTTTATTTAAAAAGGTTAATAATGGAGAAATTAAATGTTACAAAGGAGGAGAATGTGAATCAATGATTATAAGGAAACCGTTCATGGAATGAAATTCTTCTCTAACATGATCTGATCTTATCTTAGAAATATTTAAGAATTCCAAAAAAAGAGAAAAAAATTCATGTCTTCCTTTTTTTTATAAATTAATCATTACTATGATAGACATAAAATATTGGATGATTTGTTTCTTGCATTTTAGTTTTTGATAGTTTCTGGTGATTTATTGAAATTATCTAATGATTTCCAAGAAACATATAGTGAGAAATTATTGGAACCATGGATTTTCATAGCTACAAATAGAGTATAGTTTGTGTTTATATTCAATACACTTGGATGATCAGGGAGTTCATTGGGAATTTATTCTTTTGTTTCATGTTAATAACAATTTGAAGGTGGTGTTTCTTCCCTATGTTTTCCAAACTTTTTGGTCTAGAAACTGGATAATGAATAAAGAGGATACTTGAAAAGAATTTTTTTCCAAGATTGAAGTTGAATTTTAATTTTTTTTAAAAAGTAAATTGTAGTGAATATATCATTAAAATATGTAAAATTTAATATTTCTGTGAAAAAATTGGGTTTTCATGAAATATGTGGTTCTACATAAAAGATACTTATGCTCAAAAAACAATTTTAAAAAAGATTTTACGCTCTGAGGGGAAATGATGCACACAATGAAGTCAATTGGATAGAGAATTTTACATAGGGTCATCGAGGTCGATAAATATGCGAATAGCCCTGATTCAAGTCATTGAATAGTCAATTGACGAATAGGTTCCTATACCACAAGATATAGTTTCATGTGTATTATTAAAAAAACATCCATGAGAAGTGTTACATTAGTTTTAAATCGCCAAGGGGAATGTATGGTGTAGCTTCATTAATTATAAGTGGTATCCAAAAGTTATGGGTTTCATGAAATTTATCTTGTATGAGAATCCAAAATCTTGCATGCATGATTTCTTGTGGCGCACAAGTTGCATTGTGTGATTCTTCTATGTTTTGAACATCAGGATTGATTAATCAATGATTTCAAGTGCATAAATTCAAGAGTTTGATGCATTAAGTGTCTCATTCTAGATGGGAATTGAATTAATTGAAAATCTACTGAATATGTCTTTATTTTGATAAAGTGATTAAGACTTCACCCAAGGTAGTGAGTTAGAGGTTGTCGATGGAAGTATTCTGATGGATAAAATGTGTTATCCCAAAATTTTTCTAAAATAATTTTTTCTTGAATAGGGTTACTATGTATGAACTCTTGTATTCCATAACTATTAATGATTCATGGATTTTGGTATGGCCAGAACACTATCGGTAAATGAACCTTGGACTAGACCTTAGTGGTTAACTATATAAAACTGTTGTGTTCTCATTCTTCATGTGAATGTTTGATTGCTATTCGAATCCATCATATTGGATAAAAAAATTCCTACGAAAGAGGGTATAATATCTATCACAATAAAAAGAGAATTTTGATGCCATGATTCCCCCCTCCCCTCTCAGGGTGATCTGGGGTCTTGCACCATCTCCATCCATAAATGATAACTATAATGATGATAACTTTTTTGATGCCTTATTTAGTAGTTGTGACCAATATCTCATGCTGAGTGCATCTTCTACCACTTTCCCCTCCACAAGAGTACATAAAATCTACAATTCACAGTCCAGAAAGAACACAATCCATCACCTCTATCTCAAGTTAATATCCTTATAAGAGAAGATAAACTTGAGACTGTTGGGATCAAAATAGATGATAAAATGCTTTCCCATTATTTATTTTCTCCACATGATTAGTTCTAATACTATGATGGTTATCTCAAGATCGTAGGTTGTGTAGTTATGATCATGTGTCCACAACCTGAGTGAATCGTAGGCAATCACTGATTGCTTCATTATCTGAACACACCTATGTCTGATTTTTGATTCATTTTAGAACACTACATACTCGACACCCTCCTTAAAAAATCTCATGATATATGTACTCTTAAAACACTACATCAACTACTAAAAATCTAGTTGGAAACTCATTGTCCACAAAAGTCATCCCCTTTTGAGTAAAAGCATTCATGTGTACTAATACGCTAGGGAAATTAGGTACGAATATAAGGTAATAGAATACCAACCCAAAGAATCTATAAACCTATGTCTTTCTCTTTGGTGGCTCCCATGAAAACACTTCCTCAACCTTGGATGGGTCCATTTCGACTCCATGCACTAAGAAAACATGTCCCAAAAAGTTGTCTTCTGGAATCTTGAACTGGAACATCAAGATCCTTCTATAAAATTCAGCACTCCCAGAGTATGTCCAGAAATATCCTAAAGTTTGTGAAGTTCTCCTCTTATGACTCAGATAACATAAGGATATATTCAATGAAGACTACTAGAAACTGGTCCGTGAATGTCTGGAAGATCTGGTTCACGTGTCCCAAGAACAATATTGTGGTTTTTTGTACACCAAAGTGAAAATTCATGTACTGATAGTGACCATAGTGACATTTTAATACATTCTTTGATATATCCACATCATATACTCATAGCTGGTAATATCCTTATCTGATGTCAATAATAAAAAACCATGGTGCCCCTTTAAACTGATCGAATAGTTTATTGATCTTCAGTAGTGGATAGTTTTTCTTCATACAAACATGATTTATGTGTCGGTAGTCCATAAAAAAAACCTCAAACTTACGTTCGCCTTTATTGTGAAAGAAAACTAGGGGTTTCCCAAGGTGAACACTAGGTAATACAAAGCACTTATTCTGCAAGTCCTCCAACTGCTCCCTCATCTCGCGAAGCTATGTTAGATCCATCTAATATTTTTTCCATAGATATTTGTGTTACCCAAGGGTTTAGATCAATTTAGAAGTCTAACTCTCTGTGGGGAGGTAAACCTGTAACATCCTCCCAGATGACATCCCCATACTTCACCACCACCGCAGTTAACTGGAAACTCACAACATCCATTACACAAATGGTCAGGATAGACAACTGATGAGTAACCAACTACACCCACCTATGCATTATTCCATCCTGTGTTTCATGGGTTTCATATTCACTGTGAATGGAGAACCTAGTTCCTTCACTATAGAAGTACCACACTATTCACCAAAAAATATCAACCTGAGCATAAAATATGGACAACAAATCCATTCATTGGATGATTTCATAAGTCCTAGAGCCGACTAATAAGATATTCTAACTGAGACTCTCACTATCAAGAGTTAGGTTATACTTTTAGAAACAGTGTATGATTACCGAGCCTTCTCCATTTGGGGTCCCTAAGAATAATGATCGAGTAAATAGTTCAAGAAGAATCTCTATGTCTCAAAAAATATTTGTGGTGAGAAAGTAATTACTAGAACATGTTTATATTAGTACTAAAGATAATTTAAAAAATACATAGATCATACCTATAATCATTCTTAGAGCCTCTAGGTCATAACCTTCAACTGCATACATCTTTCCCAACGATTTCATCCAGCTCCCCGAGCTTGGCATGCACCACCTAGGGGTGATGGTGGTAACATGGAAAATTTTTACATCCTCATAATACTCTACCAAATCATCTTCTATGTCTACCACCCTATGGACCTTTATTCTTCTACTACATACCATGCATTGGTAGACCATCTATGGTATCATTGTTAGATGTATGATGGGTCGTAAAATATATCACAAGATGTCCCATTCCATCGCATGAATAGAACTGAATCTCTCATGGATTATTAGACCCACCCTATGGGGATTTAATTGATGATATTATATCATGGGAACCCCTCTTGTAATTTGTCCAATAGTTTGGTCCCTGATCATGATGTTGGCTCTCTGTGGTTGAGGTCTCTCTTCATGAATTACCACCAGTGACAACTAGCAGCAGTATCTACCAATCTAAGAAACTCTCAAACACCAATGTTTTTTCTACAACCCCAACATATATAAGAGTTCATAGAGGGAATACACCAACTATTATGTCTCTATTCAAACCATTCTCAAATGCTTGATCCCTAAAGAACAAATCGTGAAACATATCAATCGAGTACCTACAGTGGTTTGTAAAACTCATTAAATAATAATCTAATATCATGTTTTCTTACTGAAGAAAGATAATATCAAGGATACGTACATCCCAAAATATATCTATTGATATATCATCTCTAAAAAGGCGCTCAAACTATATCTGTGATATATTCTTCTCATCATACATCTAGTTGGTTCAACCCCACCATCACCCTACTGATCCATGAAAAATGCTTTCTTCCAAGACCAATATCTGATCTGTTGATTCATAACATGATGGAAAACTCAGTTCACCATCTCTATCTAGTCCTCATCCGCCAATGTGTCTGTATATTATGCAAACATGAGGGGTAACCATCTCAAAAACATGTGATGTGTTCTCAACATGTTCACCTTATCTGATAGAATTGTGGGTACCATGTATTGCTCTTGAGGGGGTATGACTCATTCACCACCTAGAAGAGATATCTTCAGAATTGGTCTGTGTACCAACGACTCTTCAATGAGAAGATCAGACTCATGATCATCTTGGTGAATTTTAAATGGTGTACATTGTGGATTCATTATGATAGCAAACAAGATGTACCTTTATCAATGAGTATATCTAGATAGGTGACTCAAGAAGGACATGGAAACACTACCCATTCTTATATGATCCACCTACCATTATTTCCCTAGAAACCAATGGTCATACATACCGAGTAGAAAAGAAATTTATCAGAGTCCTAGTGTATGGATATATTGGCCAATGCCCCAAAACTATAGAAACTAGCTTGAAATATGAACTCCAGTAACTTAACATTGTTTCCCCAAATTAATATCATATACCCCAATCCTAAATTAGAATATTAATATCTGACACTACTCAGTCACAACTCGTCCTAGTGGCGCCCATGCCATGACTCCCCAAACCTATCTATAGTAGTCTATAGGCTAGTGACTGGAACCAAGTAATAATATCACTAACATGGTAGGCATTTCCTAATTACTTTTACACATACACACATCTTCATGATGAATAATGTTGTAATGTAAAAAAATTGAACAACCAATGCCTGAATACCTCAATATTCTAAAACTATAGTACAACAAGAAGTGATGAAAGTAAATAGGGACAAATGAAATACCACCACAATGAGTCTGTAACACAATTCCAACCCAAATGTAAAGTTATAGGAAAATTAGCCTGAAAGACATAAGAATACACATTGGTCAATCCGGCCACCTTAAGAAATTTCTGGTCCTGTTCAACCTAGGACTCTATAAAAAGGTTTATCATCAGAAAAAGCCATGACACATGAATGAATATTCGATATCGGGGTGAGTGTAAAAATACTCTATAGGACATCCCACCACAAATCATACAACAAAGTAGAGTCATGTTATCTCTATAATGGTATATGTCTACAACATATAGAACAAGAATATCCAAATATAATCGACAAAGACACAAGGTCTATAGGTATGTCACCATCATAGAATAACCATCATTAGGATTATAACTCAATAGATTATAAAATAAGTCATCGGGGATAACACACTCCTGGGTCTAATAGAACTGATAACATATATCTGGGAGGTGCTTCCTATCTAGTCACTTAATAAAGTAAAACATGATGATAGTCTAAATAGAAAAAATCACATAGATGAGGATCACTAATAAGCCCATGGGGTAGTTTAAACAATCTCAATAAGGATTAATCCTCTATGTTTTGGATCAAAATCTGAATTCTTTTGGTCATAAAGATACCAAGAACTCCACTGAGGGCCTGAATATTAATGGAGGATCTCACTCTTGGCCACACAGAGGGATCCCAACAACTCTATCCTAGAATTCCTTTTTAAGTGGTAATTTTTCTATAAGTATAAAATGGTTCCACACTAATCTTTTAGGATGGGATAAGTGGAACAAACCTTAACAAAACATATAAATGACACTAACTACAAGGCCTCTAATTCATGTAGAAAAGAGCACACAATGTGTAGAAGGGTTACATTGTATGTCTATTGACCCCTAGTCCTTTCTATGTAAATGGACCATCTCATAAAACTATATCAGTGTAGAATAGTAGTTTCCATATAGGTATCATTTGTACTCTACCAGTGTTCCAATACATGGCTCATCCTATGTAATCGGTCATCCTTTGTCTGTGTGGGGGAGTACATTCCATGTAGGTAACCAATATACTCTACCCCTTGTTTGTGTACTTTCCAAAGAACACGTTGAGTTTCACCATATAGACCACATTCCATTTTGGTATATCCATACACCAAGTGATACTTATATTAGGCCCAGAACCCTAGCCACTGATCAAGGGGCCCCACGCATCTTGTAGTCTTTCATTACACATCGTGTGAGGTAGAATTTTCCAAAATAACAAGTTCATTATATAAATGCTTCATCCAGTACTCTTGTATATGATCCATTGACAACCATGCTATGAAATCTAAGATCCATCCTTGTCTACTCATTCCATCACTGAATCAACAATATTTAGGCCAATGATCTAATGTCAAAATGAGATTGTCTCTGTTATTTATTACATGCTGAAGAAGGAAAATGAAAATGAAATTGGGTGTTAGTAGTCATTAGAGAAACATTCTCAACCTCAATAATAACTTTTTCTCATTGAATAAAACTAGTATCTATGATATAGACCATTTTTTCATGGAATGGGTGTGAAATGATTGATCATTTGATAGTATGTTGAACTATGGCCTATCAAAGAACATTGTGATGAATGGTGAATCTGAAGGAAAAAATCATATACTAAAATGAGAGGAATATACCTTGTTTGATGTTTTTTTCAATATTAATTAATTTCCATTTGAATTATATTCAAAGAATCTAAAATAAATAAAAAATATAATTCTTATAAACTATGGTTATTATAACCCATCCCATAAGATGAATGAATCATGGATCAATCTGTTCATTGATTGGTCTACATTTATCATAGAGAAAAATATTAATAAAAAAATCAAAACCCATTACTTACCTCAGTACAATTCAATCACTGACAATGAATGATGTTTTGTGGTCATCATTATTTGAAATATCATTCAAAATAAATGTGAGTTGATCATCGATCAATGATCTATCCTTTTTTAACTCAGATAGAATCCCCAAGGTCTCTCCAATGGTTATCCAAAGCTTCAATGATTATGTGGATAACCCTGTAATGTCAACATAAAATTCAATTTAATGTATAATTGACAGCTACATCGACAAAAAAGAGTAAAATATTTTTCTTTAATTATTTTTTTTCATTTCCATGCACATGATTATTTTTCCACAAACGACCCAGGTTAACTATTTTTAAGTCATTCCATGGGTAAACAACACATTTCGAACTAAATGATGAACTCATATTTCTGATTTGGGAACCCATCTAGATGTTATTTCACTTTTTAATGAAAACTATGCTCACATTCTATTTAATATATATCAAAAATTTATTCTTGGAACAGTGGAATTGTATGTTTCCTCAGCACATGGTCTCAAAATTTTTCAATATAACAACCAAAAATAAAACATATAAAATAAGATACATTAAATTTAACCACCTATGTAAATGGACCAGACCATTGTAGGGGGTTCATGAACTAAGTGGGTCAAGATTCATGTTTCCAAGGGATAAATGGTGATTCCAAGATTTTTCATATAAGAACCTACCATGAATTTTCATTACTCTCAAACATGTACCTATATAAGAGTTATTTCCATGTATAGACTCTTCGACATTAAATTTTCAACACTGCCTCATATTCGCGATAATGTGTTCTCATGAAACTCAATCAACTACCTAGTGGTCCCATGTTTTCCCAATGAATAATGAATAATGTCATCCCAGGGAACTTGGAATACTGCTCTCACTAGCGTGATCAAAAAGAACTCTAGATAGGTAATTACTTCCAAGTTTCATGATGTTATATAGATCAAAAAATTTCTAGTCACATGCTATTGAACTAATTGACTTTATCCTAGCAACATTATGTTAATCTGAATGAAAATTTCTCAATAACATGACATCAAACTAGATGAAAAAATCCATATCAAAGTATGATAAACTACACAAAAATAGTTCTTCATTCCAAAACAATCTTACTTGATGACCAGGTATTCAATAATTCAATGTTTTATCTCATAACACAACAAATTTGGTCAATACACAGTGGATTATCCTTTAGGGTTCTCAAACCCATATTTAATATTACATTCCATGTGAACCAGATTGATATATATGATATGTGATTTGATTTTAACCAATTCCCATGTTGATATATTTCTCTTAGAACCCCACAGACCATGAGATCCCATGATCAAATTTCACTAGTTGAAAACGAGTAATATATATTGCATAATATAAAGGGACCCCATTAGAATTTTATAGTGAAAAACATAATCCCTCATATATTACTCTTAATGGATATTTGGGTCATATAAGAGAGGCCCCCTTAAATATAGGAGTTATTATCCTAATTGTGTTCAATATGTTCTTATGTTATTATTAATGGTCAAACTTCACCCAAAAATCATAATCTCTAATTGAATCAGTTATTCATTGGTTATTATTATCACTTAACATAACCAAAATACCCTTGATATTAATAGTCAGTTCATCGTACCCATTTTTCAATTAATAACATGACATAAAATAGTGTACACATTAATTTGTGGGTATGTAACCACTTTTAAGACATAACATCCTTGATTATAAAAGTCACTTTGGACACTCGAATTTCCCACTATAAAAAATAATTCACCCATTTTTAAATCATAATCCCCAGATAAAATGGGTGTATATTCTCCTAGAACATCATGAAGTATTAGTAATAGGAACTGATCAGTCTTGATGCGACGCCACTAGGATTCACTACAGAATAACATAAATCCTGAGATCTTGTTATTAATGGATATTTTGGTTCATAAATTTAACCCTCTAGTATTCTCTCATGAGTAAAAAAAATTCTAAGATTATGTTTCTGGGGAATATTTTCTTCTCAATGGAAATTTACCACTCAATCACATGAGTTATTACTCTAATCATGTGATGTTGGAACCTTAAATCATTAAATGGTCATTCTTCATATAGAAATGTAAAGACATGATTTTATATACATTCTCTACATCAAATAGGGATTAAGAATGTCTCAGCTCATTTTTCCTTTATATATATTTCATATTATCATGACTATAAATGGCATAGTATTTTTATAAGAATGACATGTGGTTTGATTTATATTACAACAAGATATTAAGTGACTCATATGAAATACATATTGTGTTAAAAAATTATGAAAAAGATAAAATTCCCTCTCCCCATGTACGATTTTGATATACGTCAGGATCTAATTTCAAAACTATGTGTGTCTTGATTATAATACGGTACGATACATAGTGATTTCTAGATATCATGTCTTGGGTCTAGTCACAGTATAATGTTAATATACCTACTCATATGTATATTTTAAGTGTTCACATGGGATTTTCCACATAATAACTATGTGTGTCTTTATTTTCATCCCCTTGATATGCATAATGACACATGTATACCGCTTTTAGAATCATCCTAACATTATACCCTTTATTAGAGCAAGATAAATGTAGAAACATTTTGCAGATGAGTACTATGATCCAAATAGTAATAATTCCCCCTTTACCTCCAAATGAACCTCAATGTTATCGGGAATTTTATATTAATGAAATACATGTGGAATGTATCCTATACTCATAGGTTATGTAGTGAAACTTGTTTCTTGAATCATTCAACCATCTGCAATGAAAAATAGAAATAATTGTTTCCTTTTTTATTCATCAGAATTGTGTAGGGGATTTTCTAATAACAATTATGTGGGGATTCATTCTCATACTATGATATATATAGAGAGGCATGGATCCTTCATTTTATGCATATCCATGTATTTTCATCACTACAAATTATGTACTTTGATGAGAATAAATTTATATGGGGATTTACACTTATTATAAAATGTGAATCCCCCTACATTTCCATTATTATAAAATCTAGAAATGTTCAATCTACTGCACAATTCTCTCGTGTTTCTCCCAGAGAGCATGGCTCATGTGATCTTAGGGAACCTACTATGTCTCTCTAATTAAATTGATCAGTGTTTATTAAAACACATGGACCATGAGATCCCCTACTCTTATTTCCCACTATAGAAATTTGGTAGTGGGGACTGGTCAAACAAAAGAGACCCCACTAGTATACATTAGTGAATAACACAATTCCATATATCATACACTAATTTAATTTTCTATTAATTCTTGAATGGTCCCCCATATATGCAAGAACTGATGTCTTGAAATTATGGGATATGGGCTTTCCACAATTATTAATGGATAACCTAGACCCATTAGTCCCTACATCCTGTTGACTTAGATATTATTGGTTAATGATTTATAATAACACAAACCAACAATTCTAGTGGATTCGGAGACCATAGGTGTTATATATTTGTGCAACATACCCATTTTCAAAGAAATATTATAATATTGTATTCTCTTACCCCTCTATAATGGGGCATAAAACTCCAATGAAGGAACAATTTCCTAACATTATTTATTCCTCCCCAGTATACATCTTAGTTTCATGACATTAAACAACATGAAAACATCCTAGTTTTATGGTTTTAAACTGAACAACAATTTCCTTGTGGTACGATGTTAAACTACATGACATGTAGTCCATCATGTATGACCTAAAATATCAGAGTCTGGAAATCGTATCCAAAAATTTATTTGGGTGATGAATCATTCATCTCCATACTAAAATTAAATATGGAAATTCATTTTCTATATATGAGCCTAATCTCTATAAAGTAACTATTAGCTTCCTATGACGTCGCACACATAAAGGGAAGATAAAAAATATCCTATTAATAAATTTGAGATAGATATAAATGCGGGGAATATTTCTGTTAGAACATATTGTGGATTTATTCTCCCACTTATGAGGTTATGTAGTGATTCTTATAAATATTTTCCTAGGAATTGTTGCTGGATTACCAATATCACGACCTTTCAAGGTGATTTATATATATTGAAATATGATAACCTTTTTTGGTTGTCAGTCTATATAAATTCCACCACCTATGAAATCCTTTGAAATTATTGTATCCCTTCACCTTAAAAATTCTTTTTACAGTTAGAGATCAACCAAATAGTAGTGGATAACATCCTCTTAAGGGGAAATTGGCCAGTATCCCATGTAGAAGAGTCAGATATACACTAAATAAAATACATTGTTATAGTTTCCTATATCATGACTATTTTAACACTCCAGGTAAATAAAGAATATGAAATTTTCATATTTATCCACATTTTTGAATAAAATATTAATATTACTTTAAAAGGAACTCTATGCTCGATGGCATACCCAATACGCAACAACTAGTTTCTTTGAAATCTTACGTTGCACTCTAATAATAAAATAATATTATTTTAAATGGTAGTTAACGCCTAGACATTGTAATGGAGGGAAAGAATGGAACTAACTACAAAATAATTATATATGTTTGTCAAATATTTTTACTTTTATCCAATGAATTTTTGAGGCGAAAAATGCAAATGAATCCAAATTTAATCATAAATCTTCTTATATTCTTTATATGGTCGATTAACCGCATTTTGATGGAGAACCCTTTTTAAATATATTTTTGACAATTTTATATGTTGTATTTGACAAAATAAAATCCTTCTTTAGAATATGGACATCAAATTTTAATTTGTGTAAATATTTATTATTTTTCTGATAAAGATCATTTTTAGTGAAAATTTTTCTATTTAATTCAAAACATCATTTTAATCTGATCTATTTATATGGATATATTATATTTTCAATTGAGATTAATGTTTATTTATAATATATTTTTACTAGTTAATCCAATGGTGGTCATTGAAATTAATTTCACTTTGAAATTGGACTTAATCTAGTGTTAATCTTTTAATAGATATAGTTTCTAAAAAACACGCTATTTGTTTTGATAGTGGGAATTAATTATTAAATTAATTAATGCAACTTATATATTTTGAATATTGAAAATTAGACATCATTTTTGAATTCAGAATATCAAATATAGCTTAGGGTGAATTTTTTGTATTTTTCGGAAAAACATCAATTTTTTATGAATAGTGAAACCACTAAGTGGTAGTTAAAGAAACCGATTTTTCATTTAAATGAAACTTTACCACTTCTGGGATTTTATTTTTAAAAATTTGACATACATGTTTGTCATTAAGAAGTAAAATGTGGTTCAATGAGATTAAAATATTTTTTTGGTGAATAGTAATTTTTAAATTTTATTAATCGCGATTAAATGTAATTAGTTTAATTTAAGGTAAACATAATGTTTTAATAATATGAAATGACCTATAAACATGTCCTACCCTCATTGGATGTGTCATGGACAACCATTAAAATCAATGGGTCAACTTGGGGACCCCATGGAGCCACTTTGGTAGGAAAATGACATAAATAACTTTTTATTTAAAGTTAAAATAAAAATTTCATAAACATGAGTAGTTTTACTAAAACAATTTTTAAATGGGGTTATAAAAGTCATATTTTTTACTATATAAATTCATTAGAAAGATAAAAATATTTCCTACATCAGGATATTTGTTTTTATAATTTTTAGACATTAAATAAATTAAATTATTTATGAGACCATGATGATGCAGCGGTTACCTCATTATTTAATGATTTAAATAAAATGAAAAGATAATACAAAATCTAAGAACTAAACATGTCAAAAACCTATTGGATGGGTGGATTTAGATCTCTTATCACCTTATCCTCGAAATATATAATTTTGGGACCTTTAAAAACCGAAAAGCATTTTTTAATAAAGTAACCTTTTATAACATTCCAAGAGTGCCGCTCCTCTCCTCTTAGAAAATACCCCCACCTCTACCACCTTACCCACACCTCTCAAGCCATTGGCTCGGAAAACCCCTGCCCATTTTTTCTCTCCACACCCTTATATTACTCATAGATGCCTCACTTGGGGAAGAAGTCTTCCCAAGGAAGACTTTGATCTAAAATCAAAAAGAGTTACCCGTTTTAAAGGTAATGTATTCCCTAGTGCTCTTTTGTTTTACTTTTCTTCTCCAACCCCATAAACTCTTTTTATTTTTTTCTTTTCTAACAACACTAGTATATTCAATATACTATTTTTTTATGATGAGGATTCGAGATACACTAACACACACCTCTGTCTGATGGTTAAAGAAGATACTGTTTCTATGGATGGAGAATTACTGCCTCACGAAATGATGATTGTTCTATCTTCTCATACCACCTCTCATGGTGGAAATTATGATGGAACTATATTTATTTATGATATATATTATATTTATTTCCTCCCTATGCTCCTGTATTTTATATTTAATACATACCTTTTTGCTTTTCATGTTGTGAAAATGCGGTAATTTCATTTGAGGAAGTGTGGACTACCGCCCCCTCAAGTGATGTGACTTGTTCATGCAATACATGGAATGTATAAAGAATGAAATTGAAAAAGTTATGTGATATATATAACATATATATTGTACTAGAATTATAAAATATATATATATATATCACATCTAGTTCTAATTCTATTAGTGTGCCAATGAAATAAAAGTAGCGATCATGCGTACGTACGACTTACCGTCTCCATTAACAACACATTTCATTTCTTATCTCCAAAGGTTATGTAATATTATAAGTACATATATATATAATGGAAATATGTTCCATATATTACATCTAACTGATGGATATCATTCTGGAATTATAATATATATATATATATCTCTTTTATCTTTAATTCTATTAATATGACAAAAGAATGAAAGTAGCGTTCATGCGTACGTACGGCCTACCATCTCCATGAGCGGTGATTTTAATTTTTTATCTCCATATTTTATGGAATAGTAAAAAATGAATATATACTGGATATATATGATATTTAAAACATTAATTCTATTCTGGAGATGATGTACCTATAACTACATGGAAAATTCTTTTCCAACAAGTTCAATTTTTACTCATGTACCGAACATCGACAAAAACATCTGATATGAACTCACATTATTATACAATTATTTTAACATTATAATATGTAATATAAACTGAATAATATTATTTAAATAAATTCCTTAAGCAATTATAAATCAAACAAATTTTATTATTTAGTAGATTAAAGAACGATCGAGTCATGTCAAACACGAGGTAAGGGATCATACCTCTCTCTTTCTTTTTAAGCACTCTCTTTTATGTATTTTGTTTTAACCTCATCATTTTTATGTTTGGGATGTTATTTTATATTCATATTACTGTACTTTTTATGTTCATATGATGAGAGACCCTATTTGATCTCATCAAACAATTTTTGGATGTTTTAAGTGGCGTCATTAGGCTGCCGAGTTTTCATAAGGGATTTTTCTTCTCCATTGTCTTCACGTGACATTTATACAATGTTTTCCACAATTTCCTTTGAGTGGTGTATGTACTAAACATTATTATACTCTTTGTGTGGTATAATTTCAATTATAGATATTTACATATTCATTGTATGACCCTTCTTCCAGGGTGTGTACGTTTTGAAAGGTACCTAAGTCGGTAAGGGAACCTTTCACCCTCCTCTTTTTAAAAAAACTTCTTTTGTTATGTCTTTTAATTCACATAATATTATGTTGGGATATGTTATTATATATTATTATTGATGTATATTTTATGTCTAATTGATGAGATACCATTTTCTCTCTCATCATTGCATTTTACGAATTTTAAAGTGACGTCGTTAGGCTGTCGGATTTCTGTAAGGGAACTTCTTAACAAACTCTCAATTATTTGGGTTAAACCTCTACTTCTTGATTATATTATTACAAGATTATGTGTGTAATATCTATGTTGTAATTTCCAAAAACCTTTGTGTGGATATACTATTTATACAAATAATCATCTCATTGACAAATTCTTACAAACTTGTATGAGAAATCATAACTCAATCTCATTTCATTGAGTAAAATATCTATGTAATTGGTTTTGTTTTTCCAAGATTATGTGTGAATGACCTCTTATTGTTTCACACATAATATCCACCTTTATTGGGTGTATTTATATTTCTCACACATAATTATTTGATAGATTTATCCTTAATTTAAGGATACCATCTTTAGAATGGATTTCATCTCAAATTACATTTCCATTGAGACTTCATTGTTGTTATGCACCAATTCACTCTTATATGGTGTGTATACTATCCTTTGACATATTATATCATTAATCCATTTATTCTCATGATATTATAAAGTTATGATTAAATGTTATTCCACAATTATTTGTATTCAAGATTCTCTCATTTTGTTAAAAATTCTTTAACAAAAATATTGTTTTAAATGTTTTAAAGATTCATTATTCTAAATCTTTATATTTAATGTCCATGTTTTCAAAATGGTTTTAAGTATTTATATATATGGACATTAGTGTTTTAAAAATTATAATTCCATTAAATGATTTAATGTGGTATGGGACACTTTGATTCAAAAATCTCTTTTAAATGATTTTTTAAAATGGATTGATTAATTCAATATCTTGGAATTACTTATTATGATGGAAAATGAAATGTTGTTATACAAATGTTTATATTTTCAATATTTTATGTGTAATAATGGTAATTAGACATTTTACGGGTGGTTATGTGATAAACCATATGACGGGTGGTGTCGTGAATACCAGGACGGGTGGTTATGTTATAACCTCCAATGCATTGGGCATGGAAGTCGGCCGTATGGCTATTCCATTAAGTGATATGTGTGGAATTGGACTGTATGGTTATTCCATTTAAGTATGATTATGTACCAAGTTACCATTATATGTTATGTGTTCTTTATATGGGTTTTTATGGTAATCTTTTAGTTACAAAATGTGTAAGTAATGATCTTTTATTCAGTGAATAGTTTTTACTACATCATAAAGGTGAAAAGTATTACTTTGATAAAGTATTCTTTGTTTACTTGTTGTTTTGAAAAACTAACTATTTTTCTTATTTGTTTATCCTTTACTGGGCTTTTTATGCTCATCCCATGTTTTTGAAATATTTTCCACAGGACTTAAAGATGAATAGGGTCAAGGATGGGATCAAGGAAAGACATTCTATCTAAAACATGGAACTAGACATGTTTATTTTTAAGTGTTTATTTTATTTTATGGAAACATAGTAGAAGTGTATACTTTGTCATCTTTTGAGATGTAATAGTTATTTCCTAATTCTCTAAAACTCTAAACCTGAAAAGATCCTCAATGTGAATTATTTATTTAATTCAATTTTATGTAAGGTTTAAGTTTGGGGCCTTATAGATGGTATCAGAGGTCAGTTTAGATAACTTTAGAGGTTAGGGTATTCTATAAGAATAAGTGACATTACCATAATGGCTAGGATTTCAGAAAGAGTCATAGTTTTTTGATAATGTTAATGAGTATGTATATCTTAGTGTTTATCTTTCTCATTACTACATGATTATTTTTTTGATCTAGGCACACTGACAATTCTATTTTTAGTAAATGGATGGATCTAACAGGCACCAAAGTGACAATGGGTTTGATGGAAACTGTGGTGGTTCTCTGATTAAGAGACTGGATGAAATGGGGGATTCAATGACGAATCTCGTGGTTGTGCTAAACCAACTATCAAGGAGTCATGATCAACCACTTGAACCTTGGGGAGTTCTCTAATGCATCATGTACGAGATGACTGACTAGATGTGGATGTTCAGGTAATAATTATAAAGGTAACCATTAGGGTTTATATGATCTTTGCTTTTGAGGTAATTATGGGTTACTATATGTTATGATGGAAAATGAAATGCATGAGATAATATTGAGGTTAAATTATGTTATGGTTATTTTTGAAGATTTTACCTCTTATTGGGGAATGTTTTAAGAATTATATATTTTTGGAAAAAGGACAACACGCAGACTGTGTGACAACCCGTCGCATTGGACAAAGCTGCGGGAATCGAACCCACAACCAAAGTGCGATAGGTATTTATTGCCTACCACTGGACTACGTGAAGTACCTGGTTAGTTAGACTCGCTATTTTTAGTTATATGATCATATGAATCTAGAATATGTTGATTTTGGGTTATCTACGGAAATTATTAACCTGTCATGGAGTATATGTGATTAGGTTAATTACTTTTCAGTATGAGACTTTAAGAGTAACTGATGTATTTTGGAGACAAATTTTAAGGTTTATCTTGGAAGACTATGTGATTAAATCCTTCAGATATTTGGGTTTTAGTCTTAGTTTTTATTACTTTGATGAATTTTATAGATAGATGTTTATTGAATGGTCTCTGTTGAACTTTGGGTATTGTTTGACCAATTTTGGAGATTAAGAATATATTTTTTTAAATATGGATTATCATTTTTGGGTATTATCTGGTCTCATACTAACCTTTTTGGTTTTAGTTCTGGTTAAGGTCTAAAGAAATGTGAATTATATAGTTCTCTTTTGAGGATTAGGTGATTCTCTAGAAGTTGATTATAGCTCTCTTAATGCGAACATGTCTTCCTCAATACTCGTCTTTTGGAGAAAATATGAGTTTGATTAAGGAATATAGTAAAAGTTGAAAGTCTACGTGACAAGTAAGTATGTTTCATTATGATTTAGTTAATCTCAAAAATATATTCCTCAATTAATTGTAATATAAAACAAAAAAATATTCTGTTAACTTTTCCTACTAGAGAATCGAATACCGTTTAACCCATCACAAGTTTGTGATTTTCTTGTGGTTAACTTTCTCCAAGATATGTTTACTATCACTCTCCATCAGATCATGACCCTTTGTTTTTTCCTCCATATCCATATTTTCATACTTGGAATCCTAGTATGGGTTAACTCTAGTGACATTTTTACTTCTCTCCCATTCTATTAAAGTGATAGTTTTACTGACTCTTGTTCTGATGTGGGATTTTCAATGAAGCTTCCAAGCCTAATTTTAAAATTGCGAGGATGAAATTCCCAAAAGGGGGGAAGGATGTAACACCCCAGATAAATAAAGAATATGACATTTTCATATTTATCCATATTTTTGAGTAAAATATTTATATTACTTTAAAGGGAACGCTATGCTCGATGGCGTACCCAATACGCAACAATGAGTTTATTTGAAATCTTACGTTGCACTCTAATAATAAAATAATATTATTTTAAATGGTAGTTAACGCCTAGCCATTTTAATGGCGGGAAAGAATAGAACTAACTAAAAATGATTGTATATGTTTGTCAAATATTTTTACTTTTATCCAATAAATGTTAGAGGCATAAAATGCAAATGAATCCAATTTTATGCAGAAATATTTTAATATTCTTTAAAAGGTTGATTAACCGCCTTTTGATGGAGAACCCTTTTTAAATATACTTTTGACAATTTTATATGTTTTATTTGACAAAATAAAATCATTCTTTAGATTCTAGACATCAAAATTTACTTTGTGTAAATTTTTTGTTATTTTTCCAATAAAGATCATTTTTAGTGAAAATGTTGCTTTTTAATTCAAAACCTCCTTTTAATCTGATTTATTTATATGTATAGATTATATTTTTAATTGATATTAAAGTTTATTTATAATATATTCTTACCATTTAATCCAATTGTGGTCATTGGAATTAATTTGACTTCGAAATTTGACTTAAACTAGTTTTAATCTTTTAATAGATATTGTTTCTTAAAAACACGCTATTTGTTTTGACAGCCGGAATTAATTATTAAATTAATTAATGAAACTTATATGTTTTTAGTTTTTTAAAATAGAAATCATTTGTGAATTCGGAATATCAAATATAACTTAGGGTTAATTTTTGGTATTTTTCTGAAAAACTTCAATTTTTGATGAATAGTGAAACCACTAAGTGGTAGTTATAGAAACTGATTTTTCATTTAAATGAAACTTTACCACTTATGTGATTTGATTTTCAAAAATAAGACATACATGGTTTTAATTAAGAAGTAAAATGTGGTTCAATGAGATTAAAATAAATTTTAGTGAAGAGCAACTTTTAAGTTTTATTAATCGCGATTAAAGGTAATTAGTGTAATTTAAGGTAAAAATAATGTTTTAATAATATGAAATGACATAGACACATGTCCTACCCCCATTGGGTGTGTCATGGCCAACCAAAAAAATCCATGGGTCAACTTGGGGACCACATAGAGCCACTTTGGTAGGAAAATAAAATAAATACCTTTTCATTTAAAGTTAAAATAAAAATGTCACAAACATGACTTGTTTTCCTAAAACAATTTTTAAATGGGGTTATACAAGTCATATTTTTTACTATAAACATTCATTTAAAATCTAAAAATATTTCCTACATCATGTGTTTTTTTTTATAATTTTTAGACATTAAATAAATTAAATTATTAATGACACCATGATGATGCAACAATTATCTCATTATTTTACTAATTAAATAAAATGAAAAGATAATGTAAATTATAAGACCTACACATGTAAAAAACCTATTGGATGGGTTTTGTTTGAACTCTTATAACCATATCCTAGAAATATATTATTTTGGGACCTTTAAAATCTTAAAATCATTTTATAATAAAGTAACCTTTTATAACTTTCCAAGAGTGCCCCTCCACTCCTCTTATAAAAGGCCCCCCACCTCTACCACCTTACCCACATATATCATGCCTTTGGCTCTGCCAAACCCTGCCCATTTTGTCTCTCCAAATCTCTCTATTACTCCTAGAAGCCTCACATTTGTCAGAAGTCTTCCCAAGGAAGCCTTTGATCTCAAATAAAAAAGAGTTACCTGTTTAAAAGGTAATGTATTCCCTAGTGCTCTTTTGTTTTACTTTGCTTCTCCAACCCCCTAAACTCTTTTTATTTTTTACTTTTGTAACAAAACTAGTATATTAAATATAATAGGATTTTTTATGAGGAGTATTCGAGCTACACTAACACACACCTCCCTCTGATGGTTAAAGAACATATTGTTTCTACGGATGGCGAATTACTGCCTCACGAAACGATGATTGTTCTATCTTCTCATACCACCTCTCATGGTGGAAATTATTATGGAACTATATTTATTTATGATATATAATATATTTATTTCCTCTATATTCTTCTGTATTTCATATTTAATACATAACTTTATGCTTTTCATGTTGTGCAAATGCGATAATTTCATTTAAGGAAGTGTGGACAACCGCCCCCTCAAGTGAGGTGACTCCTTCATGCAATACATGGAAGGTATAAAGAATGAAATTGAAGAAAATATCTTATATATATATATAATATTATAATGGAATTATAATATATATATATATATATATCTCATCTATTTCTAATTAAATTAATGTTCCAAAGAAATGAAATTAACGTTCATGCGTACGTACGGCTTACCGTCTCCATAAACGGTACATTTCATTTCATATCTCCAAATGTTATGTACTATTATAAGAACATATATATAAGGATATATATGTCATATAATACATCTAAATTATGGATATATTTATGGAATTAGGATATATATATATATCTCTCTCTTTTAACTTTAATTCCATTAATATGACAAAAAAATGAGAGTAGCATTCATGCGTACGTACAGCCTACCGTCTCCAAGAACGGTGATTTTAATTTTTTATCTCCATATTTTATGTAATAGTAAAAAATGAATATATACTGGATATATATGATATTTAAAACATTAATACTATTCTGGAGATTATGTACCTATAACTACAAGGAAAATTCTTTTCCAACCAGTTCAATTTTTACTCATGTACCAAACATCGACAAAAACGTCTGATATGAACTCACATTATTAACCAATTATTATAACATTATAATATTTGATATGATCTGAATTATATTATTTAAAGGAGTTCATTAATCAAATATAAATTGACCAAATTTTATTATTCAGGAGATTAATGAATGATTGAGTCATCTCAGACACGAGGTAAGGGATCCTACCTCTCTCGTTCTTTTTAATCACTCTCTTTTATGTCATTTCTTTTAAGCACATATTTCTTATTTTTGGGGATGTTATTTTATATTCCACTTACATTAACTTTTATTTTCATATGATGAGAGACCTTATTTTATCTCATCAAACCATTTTTGGATGCTTTACGTGGCACCATTAGGCTACCGAGTTTTCATAAGGGATTTTTCATCTCCCTTTTATTCCCGTGACATTTATACGATGTTTTCCACCATTTACATTGAGTGGTGTATGTACTACACATTATTATACTCATTGTGTGTTATAATTTCAATTATGGGTATTTACATCTTCATTGTATGACCCTTCTTCTGTGGGGTGAATGTTTCGAAAGGTAACTAAGTCGGTAAGGGAACCTTTCACCCTCCTCTTTTAAAAAAGACTTCTTTTTTATATCTTCTAATTAACAGACTATTATGTTGGGATATGTTCTTATATATCCTTATTGATGTAAATTTTATGTCCAAGTGATGAGATACCATTTTCTCTCTCATCAACTCATTTTTAGAATTTTACAATGACGCCGTTAGGCTGTCGGATTTCTGTAAGGGGACTTCTTAACCCACTTTCAATTCTTTGGGTTAAACCTATACTTCTTGATTTTATTATTCCAAGATTATGTGTGGAATATCTATGTTGTAATTTCCACAAACCATTGTGTGGATATACTATTTATACACATAATCATATCATTGATAAATTCTTACGAACTTGTATGGGAAATCATAACTCAATCTCATTTCATTGAGTTAAATATCTATGTCATTGGTTTAGTTTTTCCAAGATTATGTGTGAATGAACTCTGATTGTTTCACACTTAATATCCGCTTTTATTGGGTTTATTTATATTTCTAACACATAATTATGTGATATAATTATCCTTAATTGAAGGATACCATCTTTATAATGGATTTCATCTCAAATTAAATTTCCATTGAGACTTCAATGTTGTTATAAACCAATTCACTCTTATGTGGTGTGTATACTGTCCTTTGACATATTATATCATGAATCACTTTATTCTCGTGATATTATAAAGTTTGGATTAAATTTTATTCTGTAATTATTTGTATTCCAGCTTCTCTTATTTTGTTAAAAACTCCTTAACAAATAAATCGTTTTAAATGTTTTAAAGATTCATTATTCCAAATCTTTATCTTTAATGTCCATGTTTTCAAAATGTTTTGAAGTATTTATTTATATGTACATTAATTTTTTAAAAATTATAATTCCATTAAAAGCTTCAAAGTGGTATGGGACACTTTGATTCAAAAATATCTTTTAAATGATTTTTGAAAATGGATTGATTAATTTGATATCATGGAATTACTTATTGTGATTGGAAATGAAATGTTGTTATTGAAATGTTTATATTTTCAATATTTTATGTGTAATGATTGTACATGGACATTTTACTAGAGGTTACGTGATAAACCATATGACTGGTGGTGCCGTGAATACTAGGACGGGTGGTTCCATTATATCCTCCAATGCATTGGGTATGGATGTCGGTCGTATGGATATTCCATTAAGTGATATTTGTGGAAGTTGATCATATGGTTTTTCCATTTTAGTATGTTTATGTACCAAGTTAACTTTATATGTTATGTGTTC
The DNA here is from genome assembly GCA_963277665.1 of Viscum album. Lineage (NCBI taxonomy): Eukaryota > Viridiplantae > Streptophyta > Magnoliopsida > Santalales > Viscaceae > Viscum > Viscum album. The sequence continues at coordinate 1,696,806,333 of OY728131.1, forward strand.
TTTATATGGGTTTTTATGGTAATATTTTGGTTACAAAAGGGGTAATTAATGATATTTTATTCAGTGAATAGTTTTTACTACTTCATAAAGGTGAAAAGTATTAATTTGAGAAAGTATTCTTGGTTTACATGTTGTTTTGAAAAACTAATTGTTTTCCTTCCTTGTGTATCCTTTACTGGGATTTTTATGCTCATCCCATGTTTTTGAAATGTTTTCCACAGGACTTAATGATAAATAGGGTCAAGGATGGGATCAAGGAAAGACATTATATCTAAAACATGGGACTATACATTTTTCTTATTAACTGTTTATTTTATTTTATGGAAACTTAGTAGATGTGTATACTTTTTAATCTTTTGAGATGTAATAGTTATGTCCTAATTTTCTAAAACTCTAAACCTGAAAACATCCTCAATGTGAATTATTCATTTAATTCAATATTAAGTAAGGTTTAAGGCTGGGGCCTTATAACTATTTACTCTAAATATATAATAGGTAAATCAAGGGAATCCCATCCATAGAAATCTCATACCCCCTATGCACTGGTCCACCTAGAATATCATTAAACTGATAAAGGATTTTCATTTAATAGAGTCTCTCTTCACCTATATATGAATCAAATCAATGTATTTTTTTTCTTTATAATGTGATAGATCTATATAGGATGGACACCCACATATGGATATCCCCATAAAAGCCTATGAAATGATAAAAGACGAGACTAGCATCTAAGTTTCCTGGACCAGTGAAAATTTTCTTTAATTATGTCTTCCAAAATTACATATCATTTCCAATAGACTTACTTCATAATATTAAACTATTGGGTTAAAATCCCATTCACATCATTTTATACTATACTATATTTTTTCATCATGACATGATGTTAAATTGCATGACAGAAACATTCCAAGAACAATATTTTATACCATGAAGACAATCATCCATCATCACTTCATATCAATAGATAAACAGATCATGACACTCCCAACAAAAGTCTTGGGTTCTTCTATCATTATTATAAGCACATCAATCCATAGAACATACTATATGTCATCAGTTTCTATAATACCTAAAAAAATTCCATGGCCCTACAAAATGGTCATGGTTCCTTCTATTTTACAATGTATGGAAGGGGTTCACATAAAGGTCTTTGGCCCATCATCAATAGGTATCATAGACCTATAATAACGGCCTTATAATCCATTTGATCCCTTTAAACATAATTGTGGATTTCATCACCAAAGAGTGATTCATGGTTATCCTAATTATGCATTTCCCATATCATTACAAATCACACGAGAACCTTGAGCCATAATTTAAAAAATTCATATATCCTACTGTAAATGATATTGAATTACTCTCATAATTTGGAATCCTAATTAGGATATTGTGTTAATATATCCTAATACCATTTTCATGTGCACCATGTCCGTATACCTTATGCACTTCTTTAAAATATGTATGATCATAAATTCAATCATATGAGGGACTAAGACACGGGACCTTAATCAACTATTGAAAGAGATATTAATCATGTATTGTAGAAAACATGAAATGGGCATTCCAATAAAAATTAGTGTTTCAAAATGCTAAACATTCCTTCTATAATGTTTATGAAAAATATAGATCATTAATAAAAAATGTAATAAATCTTATATGGACCATCTTGTCTCCCTAATAAAAGTTTATCCATGCATTCTTGAACACCTGGGTATAAGATTAATTTAGTGTGATGATTTATCACGTCCCCTTACCATGAAACATGTTGTGTCTATAGTAATGAAACATTCAAGGTTCTTGAACATTTTGAATCAAAAATTTTCTATAACTCATCACATTTATTTCATTTTGGAATTGAAACAAAATAATTGAATAATTTGATACACATATACTATACCCTCATATCCTCGAGTCATTTCTATTATTTCTCCCTACAGTGTATTGGTAGTAGGGACAAGCTAATCGGAAAGGATCCCTTTAGGATTCACTAGTGACTAATACAAGGCTTAAGACCTTGTTCCTAGTGGATTTTCTTTCCATAAGGAATAACCCACCTTAAATCCATTATCTATTTCCCTGAATACATTTGATACTAGTTTCTACCATTACTAGTGCTTAACCTATAACTTTTATCCTCCATTTTGGGGATTATTCTCTGAATGTAGAAAATATTAGGTTACACTCCCTTCGAATAATGACCACGGAAAAAATTAGAGCCCATATTTATTTCTTATTACCCATATTTGGTTATGTTGTACTCTCATGTATGTGTCCTAAAATGTGGCACAAAATCTAGATCCTGAAAATATATCCCCCATAACATGGGTCCATACAAATAAATTTTTAACAATGTGATTAAATATCCATTTCTTATGTATGAAATAGATTAGATCTACATACGAGATTTAATCATAGGTTTATTTATTCATAACCATATTTTCCCAATGGAAGTGTGGATCATTATTGTATTCATCCATATAAAAACTATGTTTGGTTTTATCAACAATTCATTAAGAGATTAAGTTACATCCAAAATTCTTATTTTGGATATGGTCAAAAATTACATTCCATCTAAATACTTTTCTACACTTAGAGATTTTTAATATTCTATATTTAAGAATAGTTATTCCTTAATCTAAGAAAAAATTTATCAGAAACTCAATTCTTTTAGATGATTATCCACCATAGAAATCTGGGTTTTTTATATTCCAGCAACCCAGATACCTAGAGTCTATATTATATACCATAAAAATTTTCATGTTCTTGGAAAAGTGATATATGTTTACTTTAAAATTGAATTCTCTTCATTCTAAATGAATCCAATTATAAGGGTATCATTTTTTTGGATCCTAGATTATTCTACCATGAATTTTTTTATAATATATTTGAGATGTTAGAATCCCATTATGATACATTTCATATTATTCATGAAAGACATATAAGGACATGTGGATGTTGTACTCAGTGAATAAAGGATTTGGAATGGGAATAATTTTATAAGGGAACATAGTATGGAACTTATTTCACTCATTTTAAATAGATTTTAATTGTATTTATTTTTAGAATTACATTAGAAAAAAATAGCCTCTTATAAATCACTTTCTAGGCAGCATAACCAAAGGCACATGTTGGAGGCGCCTCAAACATTACCTATGTTACAACACAGTTAGCCAGTCCAGTGACGTGGTGTTTGGAAATTATATTTCCCATTGTGTGTAGGAAAATCATGCACATAGAGTGCAATGAGTAACTAGTAGGGCTTCTCAAGGGTGTGGCATGGCCAATGGGGGAACGAGTTAAGCATTGAAGGTGATGAAACCTATTGTCGACACGACAAACATATGGTGAACTATAGAATATTGAGATTGGTTAATCCATAATTTTTTTTCATATAGTGAATGGTAGAGTGGAACTACTCAACCATATTTTAAATTCTATGTATACCTATATACACCTAATAAAATTGATTTGATCCATCTAATCATTCCCCAAAATAGCCTCCATTCTACACTTAATCATTCCACTCTTTGACAATGATGATTATATATTGTAATCTATTCATGTTGTCTACTCAACTCTAGCATCCTACCAACCCAGTATAATCATCTACCACACCAAACATCCATTGATGATGCATTATTGATATAGAGATAACTAGTTTAAACACTCTAGATATCAAATTCCTCTATTCATCTTGTATAAAATCATTCGCATGATAATCAGTGATCATAAGAACGATCTAGTATCACATGATCATGTATCTACCAAGACACTATGCATGGAATCTATATCATTTATTCATGGGTTTATCTTTATGAATTGTGGTCTCTATAAAAAAAATTAAGCAATTAAAGTCCTTTCGTGGGGCATTATGAATCAAATGAATCTTGTGTACACCAAAAATTAAATAAAAACAAATATGTCACATGAAACCATTCATGTGAATCATATGATGCATCAAAAGAGTATCACATATCATGTAATAAAATTATAATGATCATGAAAACAACACTGTCTTCACATGGTTCACATCAGAATCATAATTTATTTTCATTGATATTGGATTCATACATTTATAAACAATTATTACCTAAAGACATTGAGGATATTCAAATATAAATACATTTAAACATCAACTGATCATGCCAAGAGATCAAAAATAACTATTAAAACTGATCCAAAACAACACAAAAATCCTTCACGTTAAAAATGTATTGATTATGATAATCCCTTGAAGATTTCATGAGAAGACTCTATTTTTTATCAATATTTTATAATGATTACATACTATGGACTGATCACGAGGAAGAATTATGTTTTTGCATATAGCTTAGGTGATTTTGATCAGGACAAGCTCTACATTCCATTAAGAATGTGCATGTGCCATCTTCACAGTGAAAATAAAACGAAATATAGCATGCCTTTTTCAATTTGAACAGATTTCCTCTTTGAAAAAATGAACCATGAAGGGGGGGAAGGGACTAAGGAAGGGATAAGAGGATGTGTGGTGGGAATATACCTTGGGAGAATTACCCTGTTTGTCATAAGAACTAATCAATATGACCCATCGAGATAACCCATCATCATACCCCATCATGAAACTTCATCAGGTGATCATACTGAGATAACTAGATCACATGAAACCTCATCATGTAAATTCTACATGGAAATTATTATTTGAAATTAATATGAAGCTACAATCATTCCAACCTCTTTCCATGAAAACCCTATGATATGGGCCATGATTTGAACCCTTAGTCTTCAAACCATCCTTGAATACAAACCATTTTTCATGTAGACTTATCATGATACCATTGACATGAATCTTTAACCATTGTTGGTCTACCCTTTTTATTTCATGTGTTCCTAGACGTGTTTTTATGAACAGATCATTTGACTCTATTCTGATTAATTGATCACATGAATCATCACTAATCTCTTGATGCCCCCATTTGACCATGTACATGTTTTCCTTAATCATGAGAATGTTCCTGGACTTGTTGGAATTAATCAAACAACTAGCCATAGATATATTGGCCCTGATCATATGAAAAGAACTAACCATGAAAACCATACTCTAGTGGAATCACATAGGTGTGTACTCTTTGATCACATGAATAGCCATTTACATGTCATAACATATCATTTGAAGCACCTTGTAAATGTATTACTTAATCATATGAATCCCCATGTACATGTCTACTTAAATAAAAAAAGGCCCCCTAGAATTTTTGGGATCAATCATGTGAATCCCCTAATAAATGATAGATTCTATCACATGAGGCCCCAATAAATGAAAATTATGATAATGTGATGCACTCTGGAAGTGTCTTCATTGTCATGTGAAAGAACTATAACATGATAGATTTGATCATGAAATACCCTTTTACATGTCAACATTGATCAAGTGAATACCTCATGACATATCAAACAGGCACCATATGAAATTTAATGACATCTGAGGACATGAAAAACAGAAACTCTAAAAATGTATAGTATACATCATTTACATGTCATATAAATATCCTCATACATTTTAGCCCCATTGGGAAGACATATTATGATATTTAAATATTTTTAGGAATCCAAACATAGATATAAACTATGTTTCCCTCCAAAACTAGGATTTTGACCTAGAACAACATTTATTAGGGTAGTATAATAAATGAACTAGGTTTATTCACTCATGTAACCGTATTCATTTAATTACTTCAAAGGATCCTATATTCTATATAAACATATTCAATAATTATTCTGTAATAATCATCTATATTTTTCTATATAAGGATAAAAAATGAATATTTACCTCTCTATAAATTAAGTAATATTAAATGAATATGTGAATTGGTCACCTAATTTGGTGTAAGACCCTACAAAACCCTAATATTTCAAGACTATAGGGTAATAATACTCTTCAGTATTAATCATATTCTATCACCCATTAATATGTTAGGGACACCACACAAACTTAAAAGAAGTTGATTCTTATTAAATGTATATTATGTATTATTTCTTTATAAGGTAAGATATCTAAACATTTTTCCCTATGTGATTGGTAATCATTTTGTTCTTTGAATCTGCAGTTTTCGAACCCTTATGAATTCGACACTATATTTTTGTGGATTATTTAGTCATTGGGTTCCCCTTTTTTTCCTACAACGAGTTAGACTCATCCAGTAATAAGAATTTGTAGTGATCATGTAAGAAAAATGGTAATTTTTTAACCAAATATAGGCCTCTATAATCTTATAATTTCATAAAATTCTTAAACGTTTGTGATAATAATAATACCATTGTGTGTAATCAATTTCCTAATCCATTAGTGGGTTACGTGTGAACTGAACTATTTGGTAAATGATTGTTTTTATAATATAGATAAATTGGATTCCTTTCAATGTCCCAAGATACATACCAGGATCTCCCAATGACTAGTAAAAAATTATCAGGGAATCCTCATTCTGGGGGCCCATACAGATTTTCTCTCATGTGATGTGTCCAAATTTATTCTATCTATGGTTTCTCACTTTGAGTATGACTCACATAGGCTATAGGCCTAGTGATTTCAGAAAACATTTCTTGATGAAAATTCCCCCAATATAGGTTCTTATTTGGTATGTACTCCCAATAAAATATCATATTCACTCGAAGCTCTATTCTCCTCATAAGGTAGTTCAATGAATAATTACATGCATATGTTTAGAAAAAGGCACATGTGGTCTCCAATTCATGATACTTATTTTGATAAGATGAACCAATTTGAATCTGATTTTTGTATTCATAATATAGATAAGAAACCAAATCAAGGATTAAGACCAATACTAATGATTTAAATTCACTCACATACATCCTTTCCACATGTTGTTAATTTAATGGAATAATACTTCCATACGACATTAAAATATGTGAAACAAATTATGAAGGATTGGATTCATATTCTTATGGGATATGATGGAGGCCTCAAGGTGGACCAATCCTATATCTATGATATCATTCACCACTGTAGATAGAGATAAACATCCTAGATCCCAATTACGGCTATAAAATCAATCACTGAATGTAAACATGAGAATAATAATGATATAGGGAAAAATACATCCATTCATATAAAAACACAGTTCTGATAAATTAATCGACTTGGGGGTAACCATTATCACACAAATATTTATGAAGTAATTGTGAAAATGTCTTAAATTTAAATATATTTCCCAAAGTAGGAATTAATTACACCAAAAATAGTGTAATAATTCCAAACACCCATCCTCTCTGCCAATGTGAGTTCCTATGCATCATTATGTTTATAATACCAAATGTTTTCCTATCATTAAAAAGTTGTCTCGTGTCATGTTATGGATGTGATAACCCTTGGTAGTTTCTATTTAAGAAGAAAGGGTAAACTATGTGAAAATACTAGTTTAACTACCTACAATATCCAATAACCAGGAACGAGAAAAATGTCCATGTTTTTGGGAAACAATCTCACTTTTTTTAATATTATATTTTTTTATTATTTTAGGGAACTTTAAAAAAATTCATTTTTATTATTTCTTTTAAATAAATATTTTTTATAATTAGAGTTTTTTCCATTAAATTTTTAATGTGAAATTCACTCCAAACCACACCCCTTCCCCTATTTCCTTTATTAAATCTGCAAAAATTACTTTTTTTGTAATAATATTTTTTATATAAACTATGTGTTATCCTATTTTTCATAACAAATATTTAGAACAAAAATTTAAATTATTTTTTTTGGGTTATTTAATGGGTTAAATAGTCATTTACAAAAGATTATGACCTTATATTAAATTTTTGGCCCCTACGATGGTCCCTAAATAGGATACCTACCCTAGTCAATGGGTTTGGTTGAAATCCTAGTTGTTCTAATTATAGTGGAATAATTAGTATTTAATATTTAAGAAATAGAATATTAATTTATTTGTGCTTTTTTTTTGGAAATATCATTTTAATGTAGCATCATATTGAGATTCAGTCACCTCTATTAAGTCCAAAAATGCGTTTTTTCCCTAGAAAAAACAAAATTCTAATTTGGGTGAGGGGCCAACTTGGGCCACCTTTTTTTATTTTATTTTTCATTCTTTTATTTTCATACTTGGTTTTCTACCTTCTCCTCTAGCTTATCAGACACTGCCTCTATGGCTCCCCCTCTGTGTGACTGAGATATAAAATTGTATATAGAGAGATATATATAGGAAGAGTGATAAAAAGAAGTGTACAAACATAGAGCTTAGGACACAAATAATCATCATGCATCAACTGTGGAGCATGGAAACAGGAGAATCGTCAACAGATTCCAACCAAAGGAAGCCCATTTTTATTTATTTCTATAAATAAAAATATTTTATTTTATTTCATTTTTTAATCTAATATCCTACTTTATTATTACTCCTCATGGTCTGATCTGTTGTTTTTGGGGATAAAAAGAGGGTTTTATGGTGATTTGGGGATTTTCCATTTAGGTAAACCCATCTACCCTTCATGTGGTTGAGGGAACACAAACATTATGTTCTCCCTATTTTTGAAATATAATATTTTCAAATTACATGATGTTTATAGGTTATACATTCCATGTACATATTCAATGCCTTATAGATGATAAGCATACCAAGTTTCTTTTAAAGGGGGACATGTCCATGTATAGTACACAACAAGACCCCATGTGTGTCATATGCTTTATAGAATTACTTTCCCTAGTCATGTCTTTCAGACAAGAATTTACCACGTCTAAGGTACACCTCATGTACAGTTCCAAAATTTCATGTTCTTGGTCTTTTACACACCAATACTGACAAGAGTATATATCCAGGTGGGATGTTGAGGGTACACATAGTGTATCTGGGAAAACATGTCACGTACTCAACCACTGCTACGTTTTGGGGTATTTTCACATATTTTTCTCATGAGATCTAATTGAACCTACTGATATTCTATTCTGGGTATCATTCCACATAGATAATTATAGTTTAATCCTTGATGCGATTTTTGAATTAATAATTTGTGTTTCATGTATTTTACTTAAATGGATAGGTTTTACCTTTAATAATAAAATTCAAGTTATCTTGAGAGTGATACATCGAACCTATATGATTCATGATATATATCTCTACATTATTGATTCATATCTCTTCCTTTGTGTATTTCACCCATGTGAGATGTTCCCATCAGGCCAATGAGGTTGTGAGACCAGTTAATTTAACGGATCCCATGTTGGATTTATCTCCTTATGTTCCACCAAATAAGAACCCATGTGGGATTCCTCTATCTTCTTATTATTACCAAGGGCCCCCTTTGGAATTCCATTTCTTACATATTTAACATGGGAACCCCATTTAGTGTCACTTCACTTGAGTACAATTCCTAGAAACCCTAGTAGGATTTCTCTATTAATATGTCTTTTGACGATACCAGGTTGGATTCCTCCTAATATCATTTCATCTAGCAATCCCAATGTCAGATGCCTTAATTTTTTTAGACCTAGAGGATCCCATGTAGGATTCCACTTCTTTATTTTGACTTAAGGGACCTAGTAAATACATCATTGTTCGACTATCCCTGATTTCATACATTGGGTTTGGGTAGAGATGTTAGGCATTGTCACCTTATAACTTAAGTAAAATATTTAGGCCAATGGGGATGTGGTAGTCATTTTTTTGGGATTAATTCCACAATAAAACCATTTTTTTCAATATCATGTTTTTTACTAATTTATTTATTTTATCCAGATGTTCTTATTGGTTGGTGGTTGTTGATTTTTATGCAAGGATTCTTTCTTCCTCTTTGGGATTCTTGGTCGTTCTTCCCAGGTTTTCGATTATGATCCATTCAATTTCATATTTTTAATATTATACCCATAGGTACTACTAGGGAAATGGATATTGGGAATGTATATTTTATTATAATATTATTAGTATATCCATAGGTTCATCCTAGGATCTGGTTTTTAGGACAATGATTATAATATACAGTAATGGAATCCCTATTAATTATACTTGATGAGGATTATTCTATCATGAGTGATGAGGGTGATTACACTCTCCTATTTTTATTTTATGATGAGGATGATGACACTCTCCTTGTATAATGGGAGAAATGAGGATGAATACCCTCTCATCAACATGGGGCTATCGGTTGGTGATTATTCTCTACTCGAATTGTGGTATATAGAGGATGATTCATCTCTCCTTCACAAGTAGCTTTTAGAGTATGCCTAAACTCTTTCTATATTTTTTATATGATGAGGATCTCTAGATGTTCTGCTTAGGATCATGATTATGATCAATTTTATTTAACTCTATGGTTGATCATGGTGTCTCAAACATATGATTTTCATTTTCATTTGGATCTCGAGGGTTGGGCTTTCTGTCTCGCTAGATACCTCGTCTACAGATCCTCTATGGGCCATATCCTTTAGGTTCATCTAAGTTATAATGTTTTGATTGAATATAGACTAGGACCTAAGGCTCAGACATTGGACTTGATGTATATGTAATTAAAATCATAATATCTATCCCAGACACCATTTATATTTTATTTAGATATACTTCCCTAGAATCCTTCATTATGATGATTAGAAGTTAGTATGCCTGAGCCATGGTGTATGACTAGTATTCCCCCTACGGGAATTTAGCTTGCTAAGAGATATTTTCAGTTTTGGTTGAAGAGGGTATATTTTTATTGGGATTACAAACCCATAGATCGACTAAATTATAAATGAATTGGGATGAATGACATCTATCCCAATGAATTTTTTCATGAATTCTCGACGATCAAGATTATAGACGCCAGGACCAGTTGTTGTTTAGTTTTATGTTATTTTATTCATTTACACATAAATATTCATATATATATATATAGGTTTATAACAATACATGTATTCACATATAAATATGTACAAACATTGTGGAACATTTATATTTTACTAGGATTACAAACCTGAGGATTGGATTTGGTTTCACATTTTGGATTTACCTATCCTTTCTAATGTGTATTGACTGGGCTTAAAATTTTTCTTTTTCATGAATTTGTGCCAAAAAATTATAGTATCATTATTGGGTAGCCTAACAAGAATATTTCATACCCCTACACATGCACCTCAGTATCTATGTAGAAATTATTTATACTTTTTAGGATGTGCATGGTTTACATAGTATATAGGAATGAGGCCTTTGGGTTAAAGTTTGAGCATATCTTCTCATGTTGATTCTTCTAATTGTGTAGGTTTACTTTGATAGTGTTTGGAGACTGGGTATGTGGTCTAGCTCAGAGTTATTACAAGATCCCTATATGTTTACTTATTTTTCTTTTGTATTCTAATATTTGTATGGTTGTACCAGTGGGTGACCGGTGTTTTATGTATAACAAATTTTTTTATGTTTTATAGAATTTTTAATTATTATTAAAACATGGGCTATTTTAGTTTATTTACTTCATCTGTAGTCTATTTATGTAATACATTATATGATACATACTTATATACCGTATTTTTATACTGTATTATTGTGGAATATTCCCCCCACTGTCACATTGTAGGACCTCTCTTCTGGTCGATATCCTCTATTGTATAGGGAGGCACTCTTAAGGCCTCGTGAACAACCAGCTCGGGGAACCATTTTAGTGGAATCTTGTCCTAGATGTTAATTAAAAATATATATTGATAGATATTAAAAATATATTTTAAATGATATTTATTGGTAATATATGAATAATCATTCGTACATTAATAATCTAATGGATATGAAAGAATATAAAATCATCTTATGTTAAAAAGGAGTAATTTTTTATAAAATAAATTTTATTTATACAGTGTGTTCATATATAAATAAAATAAAGTAATTTTTTTATTAATGATGTTAATATAATTTCTATAATATATTTTAATCAAAATAATTTAACATTAATCTAATAGTTTCTACAAATTAAAAAAAAGAAGTAAATGATATTTTATGCTTAAAAATACACTTTTTTAAAAATGATACTCACTGGGTATTGCAGGTTTATATTCAAAAATAATTTCTAACACATATAGAAATTGAATTTAATAAAATATATTTCGTGTTTTGAATCAGTATTTCAAATTTTTATAATTATTCCACCTTTATTTTGGTCATAATCAATAGAGAAAATATTAAATGTTTGATACCCAATTTATGTTTCAATTTTTTTACCAAGGGTTAAACTATGATATAGGGATTAAAATGCCCTTAATAGATGTCTAAATAGTAATTTTTTAATATATTTCAACATTATATTGTTTTGACTTTAATTTTCTAACCCATATTCAACTAATCTATTCCTTGAGCTAGTTCACCACATGGCATCAAGCATGCCTCTCCATATGAAAAAGGCTACCAACTAGAAGCAAGGTCATATGTTGTGTTCTTGGAAGAGAAATTCTCTCATATCAGATTAATAAAAATTTAAATAATTCTATAACATCAATATTATTAAATACAAAGTTTGTGAAAAATGATAATATAAATAGGTCTATAATGATATATGGAATAAAGTAATTTTCCAAATGACCTTGTCATACATAAAATAGTGATCACCAATTTGTACAACCACAAATAAAAGGGAAAATAAATTAAAATAAAATTATCTACTACAGACAACAATACATACAACATACCCATCTCCAAATACATAACATAACCATAACATATAACTAGCTCCACACACATATCTTATCCATCGTACTTGACTAGTCTTTAGTCGTATCAACCATGCTACAGCTACCAAGTGAACATAATTTCGGTTTCCCCAGTGTAATAGAGGCCTGAGAAAGGTGTTAGTTCAAAACATTGTAGGGAAACAAAAACATGGTCACATACATACCAAGTAAAATAATTTTATTTATTTATGAAAATCTCATAAGGATAAAAATAATTATAATAACTAAAGATAAAATACTCATGTCATAAAATAGAATGATGTAGTAAGGGAAAACTTTAAAAATAATATCAGCCTAGAAGAAACACACATGGAATAAAATAAAGGTAAAAAAATCATGAGTAAACATAATACATAGTTGATCCTTGGATCCATGATCCGCATCACATGGAAATATTGTGTCTTGGGCATTGATTTGGATGTAATACCACTCAATCTATGTAAAATATTTCCAATGCCTAGTTTTATAAACTTAATTAAATATAACTGCATCATCAAGCATCAGAAAAGTCTATGAGAAATCCATATCATTGTTGGGGGACACATTTCATATACATTTGATAACACATTCTCACTTCTAATCCCTATAATTTAGGATTACTGGTAAAATAAAGGAATCATATAGATAAAACAAAATTACATACATTAAAGAAACTATGTAATGAGGTGACTATCAAATAAATCAATCTATAATGATAATAAAGAATTAACTAATTCAAAATTCCTTATGAGTGTGTCCAAGTCATTCTAACATGGGAATCCAAGTATGAATCAATGAGTATATAATCCATTTTCCGTATGATTTCATCAAGGACATTCCATGAGGATGATCAATGTATCACACAAGGCATGAAATCCATTTAATCTATGAGTATTTCCAATTAATTCCTAAATCCTAATCCAAGTATCACCCAAGGCATATGTAATCTATTTTGTATATTAGTATTTCCAAAGAATTCCAATATGAGAATCCAAGTATCACACAAGGTGTATATAATCCATTAAACATTTGAGTCTATCAATATAATTACTACATGGTAATATATGTATCACTAAATTTTTTAGAATAACTGCATCTACTCTTTGATCCCATCCATGGAATTCCAAATCAAGAACCCAAGTATCGCACAAGGTGTAAAAAAGGAGTCCAACAAGAAGTACCTATTGGTATCATGATAATATAACTCTAAAAAATATAGGATCAAAATCCAAATCATAGTAAGTAACTTTTGGAATCAATGAAATAAGTCACATCACATCAGGCTCACCATCCATAATACAAAGATGCACCTTGAGAAATCAAAATTTCATCAATTTTAACCATATAATTATATAAAAGTAAGTTAGAGGGTGGGAAAATTCCTAGACCCAATCACTACTATAATAACCTCACAGGATTACAAGTTTTTTGTGGGTTATAGGTTCCATCCACTATGATCTCTATCCAAAATAATTATGTATAAGGGAAGGTTTTCTCATACTTTGAGTCACCCATAAGGTCCCAAAGGTTACTGCTTAGTAATGGAATCATTCTCGGTATACTCAATTATATATTGAAAAGAGAGTCTTCCCTCTTAGGATCCTTTATGTAAATAGATAAGGAAGGGAATTCCTCTTTGGGTTCAAAAAATGAATATGATGTGTGATTCATCCTACATGGGATCTTTAGTCGCATTTATAGTCTCAGGTCTAAGTATGAAACTAGAACACATGGGTTGTTAGTGACCCCCAAAGTTCATCTATATTTACCAACTAAAATCATTTAATTTAAATGTTTTGGGGAATAATTATAACATGGTTGAGCCTTCCTCAATGTAAAATCCAATCATTAACATAATACCATAAACATGAATAAATTTTTTTGGGTAGGTGCAACATATCACATTCCTTTTAATAAGGTTTCCATTTAACTTCTAAGGGTTGACAACTGCTACCAAGGACAATCCAAGACTACTCAAGCTACATGAGATCTTTTGTCACCACACAACCATCCAAATTAATCAATTAAAATACTTAATAATTAATTACTTAACAGATTATTTTATAAGAAATGAAGAATTTTATTTATAAAGGAATATTACCCCATAACTCATTGGTAGATCACATCACACCGGTACCATGACCCAGTGATTGCTGACATCCAAAAACATAATCCGAGACTCAGTCTGGGAACAATCCCTATGAGACAATATAAAAACCAGTCAACAATATTAATTTATTATTTAATGATTCAAAAATCGCTGTTGTGACATACCTCAAAGAAACTACAGACAACAAAGTAAAGACTGCATCATGATTCATCCACATCTTTGGTAGAGGTGAATCCCAATCACTGGTATCAAATTCTACAATTATCTAGTGTAATCATGACCAAAATATCTAAATGGTGAAATTAAAATTATATGAATACGGAGAATAAAATAATTATAGTAAGATACAAAGGATTTATTTATGACTTCCAACACATTTAATGGAATTTTATTCCAAAAAAGGAGATACCCTATAGAGGATGGAAGAAGGGGGATGTCATGTGTGGAAAAGGACCTGGATTAAATTAGGGAGAGATGTGGGGAAAATAAGATACTGTTTTGAGGGTGTATTGAATGTTTTTCCTATTTTAATTAACTTAACGGTTCGACGTAGTGGTCTTTCAAACCATAGGTCAACCATGTGGTGTTACTGCCCAATACACGTTCATCTTGCATGGTTGTAGGGATTAATTATATAAACCAGAAGACAAACGTATGACATGTATACATAAAAATGGAATACCCACACAATATTTCTGCTATAATACCATATGGTTTCATAGACTTCATATATATACAAAATAGAATTTACAATTAGGACAAATCATGCACCAACAGTGGGCCATAAACCACACCTTTCCAAAACAAATGTTTTGGGGCTCGAAAGCTTAGGATGCTCATGAAATAACTATATCACCGTTCATGCCTCATTACATTTCTAAAAGTATTAATTCACTTCACTCTAAAAATTATAAATATATTTGGATTAACTAGTAAATATTTTACCCATCCAATGATGGAAAATTTATTTTCCTTTTAAAATATCCATGTCAAAAAAAACGTGGGATCATATATCATCACCCCGATAAAACATACCATCCCCAAGAATATTTATTGAGAATAAAAATTATCATCATGTCTTACATGGGTCATAATCTCCATGCCAAATTTCTCATTTCATTTTTTAACCCCTAATGTTCATCCAATATCCCTTTTAAAAGCATGACACCAAACAAGCCAAAACATTATCCAACACTCATATCAATTTTCAAGACATCATGAAAAAACATTCCTAAGAACATATAATTTGATATATTATCGCATCATTCCCATAATTATTAGATGGAATCTGGAACTCCCCAACAATGGTTTCCCTTTCAACAAAAAATTCAATGACACGTTAATACAACCACTAGAATTTCTAAAAGAAAATTTTCCCTAAGATTATGAATCTGTTTCCATAACATTTATCAAATGTTAAATATAATTTCACATGGGGTCACTAATCAAAGACTATAATATCACCTAATAGTAAAATTACATTTGATCAATCTCTACCTGGTCCTGACAACTTTTCCTTGAAAATCCCCAGCCGACCATTTCACTTCACACATCTCATCCAATTGGTGTTCCTAATGTGGATCCTCACCGACCACATCCCACAATATAATAGAACTCAATTCAGACAAATTTAAGAAGACTATAATTTAAAACACTCAACATTATCCATCAATTCATCATTAAAACCCAATCAGGATGCATTCTTCTATTGGCACAAGGAGATCATTTCGAACACACTCTTCAAATTCTATAACTAACGTTCAATGATGTCTCTTGGTTGCACCATAACCTATCTTAAATTTTCATCATTCCACAACATGAATACTAATGAATTTCTAATCAATCACTCTTGGATATTTACAAGACTTCTTACACCTGATTCCCTCACATATACACCACCTAAGTCTATATTCCATCTTGTACTTGTCAGTTTATGAAAAATCCATCCTTACATGGTTCCATTTATCTAATGGAATATAGAAGTCAAAATGACCATCTAATGACTGGTATTATAGTTCCAAGACCCTTATCTAGTGAGGATATAAATCTCTAGGTCAACATTCCACTCTCCACCTAAGGAAAATCCTTTTTTAAACCATTGAAATGGGTTCTTGATCAATGAAGATAAATCCCAAAACATTTCCTTACATAACCATATATAGGGATATAAACTCAGTCACTCTCAAGTATCAACTCTCAATATCTCCTGATCCCATTCAAAAAGAAAAGTATCAGTGGATAATGAAAAATATTTACTATAAATTTGGGTCTCCCCCTCAAATGTCCAATGGTATACTCCCCACCATATGTAATATCTTATACCATACCTTGAGTGTAATCTCAAAAAGTATCCCTACATTCTAGTAAATAAATTTAAATAAATATTTTTTTATAGTCGATGCTCTATCAGAATACTCAAGACAATGCCATTATATAGGAAATGATTGTCTCTAGATAAGGTAATCACTATGATTATTCCAATAAGAATGTATCTTTATTTGTAAGTCACAATCACATTGGACATTGCTATTATTTACATTACCCAACACTGGACACCATGCCTCTTGAAAATGTGTGTCTTGGTATGGGCATAGGTTATACATCTCAATAAATAAATTTTATCCTTGTTGTATCATCTATCATGTAGGGACATTCCTCATTATATAAAAAACTTCAAGAAACCATTCTTACATCACTCCTTTAAAACCAGTGATCCTCAAATCACACATAGAAACCCACCGATTTTTATCTAATATCAACCTTGTATAATGGAAATGTACCAATTTCACCTGACTTATTCTCCTATAAGTATTATATCACAAGGATAAGATGATCATGCTATATGGCATGTCAGTATCATTAATCAATAACCTCCCATTTAACTCCCATTATAAATTGATCGACTCTCCTATGCTACATTGTTCTCCCATGGTCACCCATCATGTGATGTAATATTTCGAAATTAAAATGCCAAAGCTAAAAATACATATAAATAAGGATAGACACCTGAAAATTCATTCATTTCAATCTTCCCAAATATTATATGTATCCTTGGTTATTTAATAGAAATAAACAGCATGAACCATCTTATATTTCAAAGAATGAGAACATACCATGCTTCAATATCAAAATGATCATACAAATTATATCAATTCTGATGATGGGATCCGTATACCCCCAGAAACTGTACTCATAGGTTTCAATAAATCCATTCGAATGTTGAACTTATAGGGTAATTCAAAACTAAAGGCCTCTATATTTCTAACAAATTCCTACTAATATAGTCTCATGATGGATCACTATGTCCAACCCACATGCCCATAGGTCAAACCTCTAACCACATTATCATTTCATTGGGCATAATCCATGATCCCATATCAATGTACGACTTGTAACATATATGTTAGTCCTCTCTATTGGTGGTAAGGATAACATAGATCTAAAAGGGTCAAACCTGTCAACAAGGATTTAATTATACATGTTTTCAATTAAATGTTATACAACAACATAACATTTATGTTTTAATAAAAAATCTATTTAACTACAATACATTGAAATCAATTAGAGATAAGGAAATAACTAAACTGTATCACCTAACAAGAATCATCATATGAGGGACCATATGATCTCAAAGAATTGTCACATGTTATTGAAATCTAGAGGTTCACAAATTAAATTTTGAAAATAATGATGAAATGAAAATCACTAAGAATACAAATATGGTAGTACGCCCTTCATGTTCTAGTTCACCCTGGATTTATCTATCTATCAACATCATGTAGACAGACATCACTAGATCACATAAATCAAAGGCATAAATGACCGTTATTGGTCTATTATAGTATAAAAATTGATTGTATCATCTCAATTATCCATGTCATAAAACACACACATATCATTTATGTTCAATTCCATTCAAAGATACATTATAAAACAATATATAGGCTATTACTGGCACATTAAATAAATAAACCTAAGAAATAGTTTCTAAAAATGGGTCCAACACATGGGAAAATGATACATATCAACCAAATAGGGTCATTACACCTCCCATTCATAAGGACTGATTTTTCAGCCTACTAGTCAAACGTCTCACCATAAATCCACATGACCATCAATCAAAAGGGAATATATATAAATATATAAGTTTGCATAACTATGTATTATTACACTTTAAATATATATGAGAAAATACAATTTTGGTTGTTAAATACACTTATAAAAATTATCATTTTTTATCTATAAAATCACACACTAGAGGGCCTATATCATGTGGACACTATGCACCAAATATGATGCATGAAAAACCACTTTCCTTTAATAGACATGATTAAAAATAAATAAATAGAATATTTTCAATGAACAAAGAGCTAGAAATATATAAATATAATCTCTTCAATAGTATGAGATCCATAAATCCATTATAAATTAAATAACACACACAACATGTGCATCGCTCATTATTTCATTCATATAAACGTGTAACATATCATATCTAGAATATAAAATCACATATACCTAGAAACCATACCATATTACTCAATGAAGTGTTCTTAATGGACCAATTGGATAACCATTACATGTTCTAAAAAAAACTAATACTAATTTTTACTATATACTAATATTCAATATAATAGAAAAATGAAAATCTCTAATTCCACATTGTGATATTCTATCCTAAAAAACACTAATCTGGTTCCCCACGTGGGTTCTCCATAAGGCTTGAATCATCCCTCTCCATACACCACCAGATTATAAAATAGTAGCGATGGACTAATGTGGGTCAATGGATAGATTATTTCCTTATATATGTGTATGAAATAGTAGAAATAATGACATATCATCAATAAAAGTAAATTCACATATCATAGAAGAAATAAATATAAATAATATTCTAATAATGAATGGATTTCATTAATGGCCTGAATTTCCATGACATACAAGACACCCTGATCTCCCAGTAGTCTGATCCCATATACAATGGTAAATTAAAGGAACATAAATAAAATTTCGTCTTTCTATTATAAACACTCTTCTATAACACATATCTAGATCCAAATACGTATATGATCCATCTTGACAGATCATTCCCAAGCCTCATCCCATCATATTCCTTTGACCATGTTAACATCTTATTGGGTACAACACTACAATGTTGGATAGAGAAGGGTGTGAGTAAAAACCATAGTATAGAAACACCAACATGGTCCTATAAAAATATAGAAAATATAGTGTTTGATTATGGGAGTTACTCAATATGATATTAATAAAAATAATAACTAAATATAATATACTAAAGTAAAAAATTCATACCAAATCATGTGGTCATAAGGAAACACTGATTAATCAATATCAACATAGGTGAGACACAAATGGAATAAAATAATGACAAAAAATATAATGAGGAAACTCAATTCACAATTGACCCATTGGGTTCTAGTCCTGATCATATAGAAATAAAATTACTATGGAATTGATATGGTTTTCATAACACCCAAGTCGTGCATAATCCTATTGATCCATTTTTTCTTAAAAACAATTAAAGTTACCTACTCAACCAATATCAAAAAAATATTTGAGCTAGCTATATCACTGTTGGAGGTACATGTACTGGCCCTAGTATCACCCGATGTCATCTCTAATCACTACAATGATGGATTGTAGGTAAAAAAATCATACATCTTTAATATATGAATACATTACTTATATAAAATAAATCAGGACATGATTTTTGCAACCAAGGATTCCATGTATAAATATAATAAAGAATTAACTAATTCATATTTATTTAAGATTCCATCTATGGAAATCCTACACAGGAATCCAAGTGTCACCCATAGAATATATAATCCATTTTTCATATGATTACATTAAATTCATTCTAACATGGGAATTAATGTATCACTCAAAGAATATAACTAATTTATCATATGAGTCTGTCCATGTAATTCTGACATGAGTATCTAAGATTCTCTAAAGGAGTATATAATCCCTCATTACTATGAGTCTGTCTAAATCATTCCTACATGGTAATCTATGTATCACTATAGGAATATATAATAAATTTACCTTATTATTCCATCTATAAAACTCTTAAATGAGAATCCATGTATCACTCAAGGCATAACATAATTCCATTTGTCCTATGAGTGAGTCCATAGAATTCTATGTCATGAACTCAAATGCCACTCATGATTTAAAAAACACCTAAATACTATGAATTATCTCTAGGAATCTTGAGTACATAACATAAAAATTTACAACATAAAAATCAATATACAATGAAGTAACTATTGGAATCCCAGACTTATGTCACATCACATCGGTCTCAATTGGAAAAATTCTATGAATAACCTTTGGAAATCATAGATACATAAAAAGTAAATTTTTAATTACAAATAAGTATGTGTGAGGGTGGAAAAAAACCATTTTCCACTCTCCCATAAAATAACCTCACTGGATTACACATTCAGTCTGGGTTCTATGTTATCCAATGTACCATCAATGCCAAAATAATTATGTATAGGATAAGTTTTTGTTAAACATTGGGGTTCCCACTAAGCCCCCATGTTTGGTGGTCAATAATGGAATCCTACTTGGGATTATCAAGGTTACATTGTAAATAAAGCAATAAAAATAGAGATCCTATTAGTAAATACCGATGTAATGGGACCCCACTTGGGATACTTCAATGGAATAAGAAAGATGATGTGTCTAACTAGAAATCCTCATTCACGATAATAGTATCATGTTGTGGTTTGAAGCTAGTGTATATAGTTTGTAAGTGACTGCTCACGTTCATCATTCTTAACTAATTGAAATCATTTACATTAATAGTTTTTTGGGTAAATTATAATAGGCTAACACCACCCTCATGGTAAAACCCATGAATTCATATAATACGAGAAACTTTTATATATACCATATGGATGGTACAACATACCACCAACCTATTAATAATCATTCCATTTAACTTCTAATGTTATTCAACAGCTTTTAAGGACCTTTCAAGCTTACCCAAAACCACAAAAGATCTTCTCATCCCACCAAACCATCAAAATAAATTAATTGTAAATTTTTTTAATTAATTAATTTTACATGTCATCTTATAATTTATGAAAGCATTAATATGTAATGGAATAATTCCCAAAACCATACCGGTCTCACATTTCACTTTAAAACTATGAACTTTTCCCCACTAACATCCCATAAAATAATCCTAACATAAATATGGGAATAATCCCTAAGATAATATTTCTATAAAAATATTAAAAAATATTAATTTCATCACTACTTTATTAGAATATTACAGCAGCAAGACAACTCAAATAAATTACACCTAGTTGAATGAAGATGGGATCCCAAGTAATCCTATTTCTAGGAAGGAAAATCCCTATCAATAGTATCTATTTCCATTATTATAGGGAGAATTCAGGACCATAATACCAAATTGGTGAAAAAACATAAGAGGAAGTGTGAGTATAACAAAGTGGAAGATAACGATGTTTATGGTTTACCTCCTATCCTCATACACACCAAACAACATTTATTTTCATAAAAAAATGGAATATTCTCTATGGAGAAAGGTATAATGAGGCTTCTATATGAAGGACAACTCTTGGAAGATGTAAGGGAGAAAAGTGGGGAAAATCACTTAATGGTTTGATGGGAAAATATAAATATTTTCCTTTTTAATAAATTTATCAGTTAGGCTACATGATCACAAATAGTATGTCCCAACTGTTTGGTGCTACTACCCACCACAAGCCTCCTCATCGCATAGTTGCAGCACATAGTTAGTAAATAAAAACACTTATCATATGAAATGTATGTATCTAATTGAATACACACACATTATTTCCCCTAACCCACTATATGGTTTCTAAAACCAAGTGGTTGTACAAAATGGCATATACGGTTAAGCCACTCGGTTAGCATATACCGTGCACCAATGATGTACCATGAAGTGAACCTTTGAAGAACTATTATTCTAATCCCCAAACTCATGAGATACTCCTTAAAAATATAATCCATCCTCCAAGCCTCATTCCATTTACAAATATATTACATAAAGGTATTCCAACCTTCAGAATTCCATTTGGAATCTCATATCGAGATTTGACTCATCTAGTAATTGAAAATTCATTTTCCTTTTGAAATTTCCAACTCAATAAACTTTGGACCTTACATTACATTTTAATTCATATCAATTTTGTTCCAAATTAACAGAAAATCCACCTTATATTATTTATATATTTTATTTAATTCCCTTTATACCTCCTCACTTAGAAAACTAATCATATCCTCCTCTCTTATTCACAAACATTTTCCACTCTATCTCAACAAAAACTACCCAAATTTTTTCTTTTCTTCCATCCATATGGTATTGAGTTTCTATTCATAACCTATTATCATCCTAATAGTTCTTAAGGTGTATCCCAAAGGATCTCTCTTAGAGAATATGTAATCATCGTACCAGATAATTTTAATGTTTATTTTGAAAAATAATTCCAATGAATATGATTTATAAATCCAATAAAGATAAATATAGTTTCATTAATATATTGAGATGTTATTATAATGTTATAAAATTCATTCCCCTCCGACATCCCATCAAATAGAAAAAGAATGTATACTTCATGAGTACAATTGGACTATAGTCTACATGTATTGATATAACCCATTTTCCATAAATTTTACTCATTAATTGATATAATAATAGATTTAATAAATTTTTATGAAATATTTGTTAAAATTATGATTTTATAGTGATGAAATATTATTTATATTTCTTTGATTATTTTCATTAAAAATGAAAACAATGTTCATGTGTATGTATCGACTATCTTCTAAATAAATTGGGTAATTTATTTTTCTATCACTACCTTTTATATAAGGTTAAAAATATGTATATAATTAATATATTTACTATGTATATCATGATTAAAAAATTTAATAATCATGGATCAATGATCATTATTCAATTTCCATAACTAATGAATCAAAACATAGTTGATAATGATGTAGTAAACACCTTGAAGGATGAGGCAAGTGAAATATTATTAATGAATGATTGATAATATGTTATAAGTAAAAAAATTGTATTATAAATCTAAATATGATTCCAGTATAGTTGTGTAATATATTTAAATTTATTATAAATGAGGTTAAAATCACTTATAAATCATTCCATACAGGTGGTAAGTGTTTTATGATACCATCCCCCTGTCTATGGGGATTTTTTATCCTTAAATTTCAAATGTTGATATTGTATGTTATATACCTTAAAATGTTATTATATTTTCAAAGAAAATGTTTCTTTAAATGGATTAGGAGTTTTCCTTTTAATTTATTCTCTCTAAATACTCAAATTTATAAGAGGTTGTTTTAAAGAAAAATAACATTTTTTCACTATTTGGATGAGAATAATTTTCTTCCATGTCCATATATTATTTAAATTTTATGAATAATTATTATAATATTATAAAATTATTGATTAAACTCGTTTTTATCCACGTTTTACTTTCTAAAATTAATTTAATATTCAATATTCTGGTTGAATTTCTTTGGTTAGGATGATACTTTTATTTTTTTCATTAATTAAAAGATTCAATGTTTCCTTTAAATGAATTTTTTTCAAATATTTTTGAAATTATTATATTCAAAATTAGTGATTCCAAAATAAAAAAGTGTATTGTTCAAAATAAACATACCTAGTGGTCTTTAAAAGGTGAATTCATATATAAATAAAATCCATTAATGTTACATATGATTTAAAATGTATATGATAAAATTATATGATAATTATTATTTTTATTAATATTTTTTTATTATTTTTATGAAATATTGAATAAGCACATTTTCATTTTCATTAATTTTTTAATGATGAAATGACAAATGTTTTCTTGATATTATGGAATATATTTGATTATATTAGGATTATGTAATGAGTGGGTCTGTTTTATCGCTATCATTAATTAGGTAACTATTAATGATTTTTGAGCTTAAATGGTACAATGATGATTATCACAAGGCAAAAAGAGGGTACACATGTGGTTATCTCAAATCAGAGTGAGCACATGGATGGTTTTCCCAAGCCTAACATGCGATGAATGCCTTTGTGGAAAGCTTAGACATACGATTTATGTGATTATTAATATGAAAATATTATTTCACTAAATTATTTTGTGTTCACTTATAGATGATATGATCTAGTGAATCATGATATTCGATTCCTCAAATATTCATGTCATATGAACTAATATATTCTTATATCATGATAATGATCTATGTATTGTTCAATCTGATATTACAATTTTAAATTTATATTATGATGCAGTAATTCTCATGTTTTTATTACATGTGAAGACTAACTAATATATTTGATGTTTACCCATTATGATCAACTAGTATAACCTTTTCTTATGTTCTCTTTCCAACTGTTATGAACAAGGGTTTTGCGTAGGGTATTACTAATAATTCTACTTTTTGATATGAACAATATAGAAGTAATTTAAGTGTTTTGATCAAATAATATGATTATTAATATAAAATTCAGGGACACTAAACCTTTATGGTTATAGGGATGTATTTTTGTGATATGTATTGAATATTTATCTATGATGATGTAATATTTATGTATGAATTTTTTTTATCACCTCACACAAAGTTCCATTTGAATGCTAGAATGTAAACTATTATTTTATGATAACTCTCTCAATGGGTGGTATTCATGATAACATCATTTAAATTTCATCAAACATTATTTCCACATATATTATAGAGTTAGAATAGACTTATCAGACTAACCATCTATTTGAGGGTGATAATTTAAGTTAAAACTCTTTTTATATCCAATTTATATTGAAAAGTTCTTATAATTTTCAAGGAAAACATAGGATCATGATCAGATATAATTGAGAGTGGTGCGTCGTGAATCCACAATATTTTCCTAATCTATACCTTGGTGAGTTATTCAATTGTTAAATCATCATTTATGATGACAAAATTCATTAACATGGTATGCCATTCAACTACAACCAAAATGGAAGTCGATCTCTTAGATGTTTGGGGACACCTATTATTACATAAGAAACTTGTTCTCCCCAATATATGACCTCATATGTTATTCCCCATACATTTGTTTCTTTACTAGTGGAAATGGTTCAATAATAAAATTGGGGATACTATACCATCTGGTAATGAATAATAAATACACCAAGAAACACATTATACTTTTAATACAATTCAACTACAAGAAATAAACATACATGCTACAAAAATTCTGAATATAAAAAACTATTTAATTTCAAATTTAATTCAAAGCTAAAACCCCTTAAAATAGTTATGTATATAAAAAGAGAGACTCAAAATAAAGAATTTGAACTTAGATTCTAAACATTATGCCTGATCCAACCTCCAAACTCTAGTGCCGCCAAGTAAATCAAATAACCATGTCTTTGAACCCTTTCTTATGTCCTAAGTAGCATCTATTAAATATAACAATGTAAAAAGTAGTAGCCTGAACTGGGTGTGAGTAAAACATAGTATAAAACCAACATTTTCATCTAAAAAATATATTTTAGTTAACACATTATGAAATAATATGTTATTTATTGGATTTATTTCATAATTTATAATAAGGATACCAAATAAACTGATTGACCCTCAAGCTCCCTTTTTACATCGTGGGCCATCCAAATATGTTTTGACATGATTCTAAATGTCTCTATTCATATACACTATGGAGTCCCAGTGGATTTCTTTTCCAAGGACCAAAAATACATTAACATCCAACCTATTGTAGATTTCCATTCCATGGGTGTGTTTAGTATAACACATGTTAATGGATACTATGTGAATTTCCATGATAGATTCACATACATGTTCCCTAGGTTAATTTCCATGAAATGGATGAGTTAAATATTTATTTTTTCAATGTAATCAATGTAAATTCTCATTATAGAGAAAGTTAAATGTTAAATAAGTGCATTACACTTCCTAGTTAATCTTACATATTTCATGTGACTATTGACCTAATGCGATTTACCATGATTGGGAATTCGACATGATTAGGGACATCAGACCTAGTGATAATTCTAATGATAGATCCACATTTTTATTTTAAATATCAATTAATATAATATCCAATTCATAAAAAACACCATAAATTTCAATCATGTTATCATATACCATATTAGTTAATTCATTCTAGTTACCAAATATATTTCGAAATTAATATTCACGTTATTATCCCTATAATCTATTTACATGTTTCATTAAAACATCCAAATTCACAAAAAAAATCATGGAAACTACAATTCACATACAAAATATTTAAAATTCGAAATTCAGGTGTCATATTTTCATTATTCCATCATTCAATTATGTGATTTTCTAATTCCATACCCATTATCCTATTGCAATACAAGTGATCTATATAAATTATGAATTTACATGATAATTCATTACATTAAATAATATCCCATTTGAGTTATCAGATTCAAGGTTCGTAAGTTCTATGTTCCAATCCAAGGTCAAGGGTGGGAACATGTCTTGAGTGGTTTAAAGTCCATATCTCATTCAAAAATTGAACCAAAAGTGTCTATGGGATGTTGAGTCATGATTATTCAAGAAATTCCGAAGGATTAAAAAAATGTTGATTTTCACGGTGTTCTGGCATGATTACACATGTTTCACATTCTAGAAATCCAAATAAGGCACAATGATATGCCTCAAACCACATACCTCAAAATATTGAATATTAATGATTAGATATGGTGTCCATATTAATATAAATAATAGAAAATCTACCTATACCCATTTTTTAAAACCATGTTTATAGCCCCTAAAACCATGGTTATATGCTATAGTCATGGACTTGAAAACAATGGTATGTTATACTGTCAGTACACCTCTAAGGTATTCCCATGGTAGAAAGTTCTATAATCACAGTTTCAAAAATGATTGGAATAGGTCTATGACACATTGTCATTAAACATATACTCATGGTTACGAAATTGTGACAATAGGAATAAAAAATTCATTTCATGGGTTTCAATCCATTGACCACCTATATACAATTCATTTTCTAAACCCCTGCACAAATTTTGATTATAGGTATAAAAATATATTTTTAATTATACATATTTATTTAAATTGTAGATATATGTTGAAAACCATGGAAATAGGTTTTCCCATGGAATTTATTTTTTGTACCGTTGAAATATTTTTCTTCCTTAACTTAGAAAAGCTATACTGATGGGTTTAAAAAACCATGAATATAGGCATGAACTATACACACCATTTTTACAGAAATGTGGGAATACGTTTTTATCCAAACCCTATACCCAATGTTCATTAAAAATATGTGTATAGGTCTTGAAAGAAACATTATACCAATGGTTTGGAATAATCTGTGGGTATATGGTGACTTATACCCATGGTTTTCTTAAAATCCATATGTATACTTAGGAACTTACAACCTACAACCATATTTTTATGAAACTATGAGTACATGTTACCATTCAATCCCTATACCCATGGTTTTTGGAAAATTGTGGTCATTGGGTTGATTTATACCCACTGGTTTTTCTAAAATTGTGGGCATATGGTGATTTTACAGTAGTATAGTAAAAACATAGTTTACTTTAGATGGTTATAAATCCACCAAATCAAGGATATAAAAAGAATATATAGTATTAAAAAAGATGAATTTAAAAATTCCAACAATGTCTTACTATGTCAAGATGTTCTTGCAGAAAAAAGGTTCATGGAACTGAGGTTAAGTGTTCGAGAAGGTGAGATATAGAGACGCCTTTATATTCATTAATCATGAATTATGAAATAAGGAGGGGGTTAAGAAAATAAATAGGGATTTTAGATAAAAACAATATGAATCATCCTTTTCAATCCCATCACTAAACGATGTAATCAACTAGCCGAAAAAATACTATTGAATATATAATGGTTCTTGCCATTGTGCTTGTGTATTTGGGAACCCCACTAGTTGGCCAGTGGGTTTCTAATAGGGAACTCATTATTACATGTTTACATCAATTTTTTGATATGATCTCCTAAATATTTACCCAGACATTTCCTTCAAAAACTATTATATTATACACTAATTCATCTCTTTTTGTTTCATGGAAATGTTATTCTTAGCATGTCTTCCTCCCAAGATCCTTGACCATCTCTTAAACACCATATTAATAAAAAAATGGTCTTATTAATTAAATATAAAATTCTTCCAATAAAACATAAATAAAAAATGTTTATGGGTAAAATAGGGGTTATTAATTCCTCAACACTATTAAAGGGATCATATTTGAGTTGTGATCCCATGCATCTCTGATGATACTAGTGAACAACATGGGTCAATGTTCACTTATAACATACTCCATCTCCCATGTCTTCTCCAACAAATTCCATAGTGAAACTTCACTAAAACTATGTTAATAACCTTTCCTAAGTGATTCTTCTCACTGGGGTCTATGATATATATCATTCCCTCCTTAGTGGACTTATCAACATGAAACTAAATATCATCCACATCTACTATGTAAGATAAATCGGGGTGATATTTATTAATCTTAAAAATATGAAACATGATATTCATAGAAGGTTATAACTATGGAAAATCTAATCATAGCACCACATGAATAATATTATCCACTAATTGAACCCGTTAGATAAATATAGACACTAGTTTGCCCTACTTCAGGATACATCATTTCCTTATCCTAGATGATATATCCAAAAAAATGATGCCCAATATTGAAATCCCAAGGTCACATATAAGGGTTATTATAATACTTATTCTTCCCCTTTATAGTTTTTAATTGTTAAATGTTCAACTAAACCTTCTCATGAATCTCTCATTAAAAACTATGTACGATGAGAATTGAATGACCAAACACTAGTCAACCCAATGATTAATGTAAAAAACTAATATAAATCAACAAAATTATCCATTTAGAGAAACACAAAGGAGATATTATTATATGAAAATACAAATAGTTTAATATAATTATTCCATGAACCACCAATTTCTAGAACTTTTTTCCATAACTTGTCCTCTAGAATCTGAACTATTCTCTCAAATTTTATGCAAGTTTGGGGATGATAGAATATTATAAAAAAGAAAATATGATTCAAATTTATTCAAAAGGACCTTCCCGAACCATGAATTAAAAATTGGATCTTAGTTTAAAATTATACTTCTCTAAATATCATGCAGTTGACTTAAATCTTTCATATATTGTTTAACTAGTTCATTAATGGTGTTGGTCTCCTGGATATGTAAGAAATGGGATAACATCATCAATTTATACATCATCACCCATTGGGTATAATTATTTTGAGGTGTCTTGGGTATTTCATTAATGAAATCCTTGGTGATATCATACCAAATCCATTATAGAATGGGAAACGGATTCACCAACCCTGCAGGATGATGATGAATGACCTTCACATGTTGACAGTTGAGGATTCATACCCCCATTCCCACTAGAAACTTATTCTTATCTACACAGCGTTATTGAGTTCAAATATCTCGACACATATTTATCATAGAGTCATGTACCTCCAATTTTTAAGAACCTTATTCTTCATCAGATCTATAAAAACACTTATTTTTTATTTGACACTTAAACATAATTAATTATATGATGTTTAACATAATAAAACATAGAAGATCGAGAGTTCTAGTGACATTGGGGAATATTATTATTACATAACAACTTAAAACATGAAATAAATCATCTTTATTGAAAAATTCTTTTAAATTAGTACATAATTCGTTCTAACATAACATTTCATGGGTTAACCTGATGACATACATAAGAAAGGGGTGAGCTATAACTCCTAATAAGGGAATAAACATGGAATAAAATGTAAATAAAATACATATTATACAATAAGAATATCAATGGATCACAAGATAAAATTGAACATAAAGTCATGATAACGAATTATAATCATAACATGGAGATGTGGTAATAACATTTAACATGATATTAGCATGTGTCATGGACCATTGCACATGGAGCATGAGTAAACCCTTATCGCACATGAAGCACAAGAAAACCCTCATTGAACTTGAATTGTCATGATTTAACACTCATTTCACATGACATATCATCATACTATACTTTATACAATTTATTGGAGTGCTATTAGGGCGCACCCTTCCTAATCATTTCATTTCATGCATTAGTGTGCCACATAGACTATACAACATGGATTATTAACATCATAATTAATTCCATGAATAATAGATAGGGAATACATTAATGTAAGTCCTCTATAAAAGTGTACATGTGTATAAAGGTGAATACCCATGATAGATGAGTGTGTATGGTATTAACTTCATAATGATTTTGACATGAAAATTTTGGTGTAATTTTGGCAGCATAACAACGCCAAATAAAAATTAGAAAAATGGATTGATGAGAGTGAAAGGGGTCTCTCATCATTTATAAATTAAATGGAAAGTAAGGGGATCATCAGACATAATATACCAACATATGTAATGGAATTTAGATGCATAACATAAATGAATTTCATGTTTGTAAATGGGGAGAGAGAAATCCATTAATGAATTTCGACATGGTAACAGGTATATATGGGTGGCATTAATAAGAGATAAAGGGGTTTATCATCATTCAAAAATAAGTTTTACAGTACAGGGGGGGTGAGAAATCATACCCCAACATTTATACATGAAAATAAAAGTGCATAACCATATAATGAAACTTGGATAAAATGAGAATGGATGGAATCCCTTACTTGGAAGTGCGCTTCTAATGGAATGGGAGAGGCTTGAGAGAGGCTTCATGGGAGTTTAGAATGACATGGGAGGATTCTAGAGAGAGTATGGCAGAGGATGGATGAACTCCTAAGGCATTGAGTGAAGAGGACGTGGGAGTTTGGTTGGGATTATATTGGAATGGACAGGGAATTCTTTATTATTTATGTTTGGGACACCATGCATTAAACAAATCAAAACCACAAACCATCCCAAGGTTTAGGCAGATAGTTTTTTCTAAATGGTAGTGGAAAACAATATTATATAAGGTTAACGGAAAAAATTCTTAAAAAATATAGGGTATCTTATGGGTAGGTGAGTCACACTCTCAAGGAAATCAATTTAAAAAGATAAAATCTTTTATAAGTCTTGGACGGTCCACTAAAGCATTGTAAAATAAATCAGAAAAACCTAAAATCACATTATTTTATTGTTAAAACTTGTATTGGACGAAGATACAATTTATAGTATTTTATTACAACACTATTGGGTCATTTCGATGTCATAAAAATGCAATATAATTATATGGCATTTAATTTTTACACAAAAAATTGATTTTCTAGGAATATTATGAAAAATTAACTGTTGGAAAATTTCAACATACTGATTCCCAAAATAATTTTTATTTTATCTAAATAACTTTCGAAATATGTGATTTTTCACTTTCATAATAAAAACCTACATTTATAAAAAATTCATGGGTTTTGACAAAAATAACATTCAAACCTTAATAAAAATTATAATTTAGTAATAAAAATTATAAGATCCTTAAAATTTAATAAAAATAAAGTTAATAATAGTAATATTTTATTAAAATATTATTTAATTAAAAAATCCATTAATTCTTCAAAATAGATTACTCAGTTTAATATAAACTAAAAATTATATTTTTTTCTTCAAAAGCTATTTTCAACATAACAATAAAAAAGAATATATATTCACTATAAAAAATAATGTACATAATCATAGTTATAGGGTCTTATTACCTATACCATTATAACACCTGCATAATACCTTAGGGTAATGTACGTGATGGTGACAGACTCTTGGTGTGGCCTGGATAACATCGCCTGAGTGGTAATCTCTATCAACATCCACTTCTCCCGTATGAAGTTCCACTCAAGATTAATGTATTAATGCTCTGGTTGGGATTATTCTAGAGCGAATCCCAATAATGCCACCTCCTTTCAATGCTCTGAAAAATGGTCTTCGTAAAGGGCTAGTGTACTAGATGAGGCCATCATATCCTTTTTTTTTGAATAAATTTGATTTGTTAAAGGCCTATATTTAAACTAATCATTTGACCGCGGTTCAATAGCTATATTGAAAATGATCACAATTATTAAGTGTATTTTAAAATCCAAAAACATAAAACCAATGAAGTGAAAATTTTATATATCCATTTCACATATAAATACACTTAATAAGATCAAGAAGACTTTATATTAATAAATGTTTGGGTCATTACAATATCCCCCCACCCTTACAAAATTAATCCTTTGAAATTTCCTTTTTCCATACTAAAATAGATGTGGGTAACTCTACTTCAACACTTCTTCTGATTCCCTCATCATTTATTCCAACTTTAGGTTTCTCCACAACACCTTGACGAGGGGTATTTTCTTATTTCATAGAACTTTTTTCTACAATCTAAGATCTTCATTGGTTTCGTATCATAATAATGTTCATTCTCTAACTATACTACCATTGATTATAGAACATGTGAAGGATTTTTTTGTACTTCCTTAAGTGGGATACATGAAATACATCATGTACTTTGGCCAGGGTGGGTGGAAGTACTATTTGATATCCCACAGCCCCAACACGATCAAGAATCTCAATGGGAACAATGTACCTAGGAAATAATTTCCCTTTCTTTCCAAACCTCATTAAATTATTCCTTAGAGATATGCATAGAAATACCATGTCTCCAACTTTGATCTCAATGTCTCATCGACAGTTA
The DNA here is from genome assembly GCA_963277665.1 of Viscum album. Lineage (NCBI taxonomy): Eukaryota > Viridiplantae > Streptophyta > Magnoliopsida > Santalales > Viscaceae > Viscum > Viscum album. The sequence goes on from OY728131.1 coordinate 1,696,839,877, forward strand.
TCTGCATAACTCTTTTTTCAACTTTGGGATGCCTGCATATGCTACTGAATGGTTTTCATCTTCACCACCATTTATTAAACCATTTCATGTCCTGGCATCTTTTTCTCACTGAATTCATCCAAACATTCTGATGTTCTACAAATTTTTTCATAAAGGGCTTCATATGGTTCCATTTGGATGATCGAGTGTAAACTGTTATTTTATGAGAATTAAACCAGTGGAAGATGTTGGTCTCATCCACTGTTAATGTCCATAGAACTTGATCTTAATATATCTTCCAATTTCTGAATAGTACACTTAGATTGGCCATCATTTTGGGGATGATAGGCCATAATGAAGTTGATTTTACTACTTAGACCATTTTGGAGACTTCTCTAGAACTTTGAGGTGAATTTCATATCACGATATGATATAATAGATAGTGGTACTCTATGCATACTTATCACATCAATATTGTAAATCTGTAGCAAGTTGATCCAATAAGAAGTCCTCTAGAATCATGATTATGTGACTTTTCCCCACAATATGATCCACAAGGACCCATATAGCATTGTTTCCTGTATATTTCCTCGGATGTCTAGTGAAAAAGTCCATGGTAATGTTTTTTCACTTCTATGTTGGTAAAGTTAGTAGTTGCAGCGTCCCCATAGACTTATACCTCTCTTCCTTCACATGCTGACACACCAGGAACTTTGATGTACATTCATCAATCCCTCTTTTCAAATTGTCACACCCAATATTTTCTCAGATATCTCGATACATCTTTGTGCTCCTTGGGTGAATAGAGAAGGTTGAGCTATGTGCACCATTCAGAAGCTCCTTCATTATCTTTGGATCGGATGGTACACACAATCTTGACACAAATCACACAATTCCATCCTTGTGAATCATTAACTATGAGGATTTTCCATTTCTGATGGCTTCCACTCTTTTCATAATTTCCATATCTTTTCTTTAAAAATCCTTTATTTTCTCCATTAGGGATGGTTGAGAAATCATTTGACAAAGGATTGATGATGTTCCTACCTTAATGATTCCTATGTCTATCCCTTTTAAATCTATGAATATGGATCCTTTTCATTTCTCATCATTGATAATGATGCAGGATAATTTATCAGAGAGCATATGCCACCTTGTTCCCTTTCCCATGGTTGTAATAGAGTGGGTAGTCATAGCACTTGATCATCTCTTAACATCTCCATTGGTACATATTCAAATATTTTTGTGTGAATATATAATTTAGGATTTTGTGATTTGTATATATTTCACACATCTCCCAAAAGAGGTAATGCCAAAAAAATTCAAAGAGAAGGTAAATGCAGCCAACTCCAGATCATGTATTGGATATTGTTTCTCATGAACATTCAATTTCCATAATTCATAGGAAATGAATTTTCCATTTTTCATCAACACACTACCCAGTCCTATATTATAATCATCACTAAATACTACAAAAAAGTTCTCCCCTTCTGTGTAATGTCAGCACATACGTAGTGATAAGAATCCTTTTCAACTCCTTGAAGCTCTCTTCGCATTCATCAATCCACAAAAACATTACTCCTTGAAGACTTATCTTGGTAAGAGGGTTTAACAATCATGAGTAATTTCTCAAAAATCGACAATAATATCCATCTAACCCCAATAATCTACAGAAACCGTTACTGATTTTTTCCTCATCCATCTCTCAATTGTAGTTTTCATAAAGTTATCCACATATATATCATTTATTTTGATGATATAAACAACGAGTGAGGCCTACTTAAACCTGACCTCACACTTGTTGTACTTTTCATAGAGATTCTCCTTTCACAAGGTCTCTAGTACATTTATTGGATGTTCCACATTCCCTCCTTGGTTTTAGAGTATATTAGCATATCATCAATAAAGACTACTAAATATTTGGTGAGGTAATCTATAAATACTCTATTCGTAATTCCCATGAATATTTCAAGAACATTTGTGAGTCTGAAAGGCATTACTATGAACTCATAGTGCTTGTATCTTGTACGAAAATAGTCTTGGGGATATCCTCTTTATTCACCCTTACAAGGTAATATCCTGACTTAGAATTCACCTTAGAATTGTATTGTTCCCCACATAGCTGATCGAACAAGTCATCAATTTGTGGTAGAGGATACTTGTTTTTTATTGTGATTTTTTTGAGCTCACGATAATCAATACAAAGGTGCATTGACCCATCCTTCTTCTTGATGAATATTATTAGTGCACCCTAGGGTGAATCACATGGGTATAAAAAGCCCTTATCCAAATTCTGTTATAGTTGTTTCATCAGATCATAAATCCCCATAATAGAATTCCAATACAGGGTCTTGGATATTGGCAATGCCACAATTATATGGTCAATTGAGAATTAAAAATCACTTCAAGAAGGAAGACTATACAATTCCTTAGGAAACACTTCAGTGAATTCCCTCAAATAGGAATGTATTCAAGGATGGTTTCCTTTTTAGACTCATTCATCTGAGCCAGATACGCATGCTCAAAGGGAAGTGACACCCATTCTAGAGATGATGATTCTAAAGAATATTAATCTTTCTCCTTGACCTTGTATAGATTCAGGGGTCGATTCTCCATATGGAGAGTGATTTACCTATCATTGAAATTTATGTTGGATCTATATAATGAAATCCTATCCATGCCAATAATTGCATCAAATTCCACTATAGGGAGTGTTATGAAATTAGTAGAGAAGTTCAATCCACAAATTACGATATGGGAGGGATTATATTTCTTGGATTCAATGATTTATCCATTTTCTCTATTCACCAACATCCTTAATTATATGATTTGTGGTGGTGTTGGGATAGTTCTACTAAAATTTTAGGATACCAAAGAATTCATAGAACCATAATAAAAAAGTATTTTCACTATTCTATAATGAAAAACTAGCGTACCTGTCACAACATCATTTTTTGGGTTCACTTCGGCAGTAGTGATGGAAAAAACTTTCCCTTTCTACCTTGGAGGTTGTTGGTTGCCTCCGAAAACCCTTGTCTTAGGGAACTGATTTTAATGGTGCCCTGGTTGTTTTTAATTGAAGCAATGAACAACGTGTTGAGGGTAAAAAGGAGGTTTCCTCTTCTCTATTGCTGCCATGGGTTTTTCTGGTCGAAAATTAATGGCTAGGTGCCCTTCTCTTCCACACCTAAAGCATTTGTTCATCCCCTTCAATCAATTTCTAGGGTGCTTCTTTCCACACCATTGGAAAGTGTGGTGATGGATTCTTGTAGAACTATTGGATTTATCCATAGGACTACTAAAATTGAAGTCCACCTTATGCTTCTTATCCTCATTATACCCCTTTGATTCTATAATCTCCATTTCAACCTTGAGGGAACATCAGACAATTTCCTCATATCATTCAATGTAACGGATCACTAGGGCTTCCTGCAGGATAGGTTTCAACCCACCAAAGAAGCGGTAAACCCTGCACTAAGGGGTAATGACTAATATAGAGTCTTATCGTGCATGACTTTTGATGTTTTCCTCATATGCTCAAATGGATTCATCATCTTTTTCGTTGAGGGAAAGGAAGACCCTACCAATCTTAAGTTGGAGGGTGTGAGGCAAATATTTTTCAAAACACATTTTCTAGAAATCTGTTTATTCTAATGCCTTGTTCTCCTCCTCAGAATTCGTGTTTTTGATCAATGTCCACCATTGATCATCTTCAACCTCCATAAAATAAGCAATTAGAAGAAACTTATCTTCATCAAAACATTGAATTATGGAGAATATATTTTCAAATGAGTCAATCCATTGTTCAAAAATTAAGGGATCAGATGATCCATTAAAAGTATGAGGCATTTGTCTCATGAAGCTCTCGATATCGACATGTTGTTTCTTGGGGGTATGGGGTTGAATGTTCCTCTTGATCAATGTTTCTATTAAAACCATGATTTAACTAAGAGATTATCTTTAAAATGTTGATGATTCCTACTCCCATTGTATTGGGAATCTCATTAAAACAGTCAATGCATTAGTCTTTTCATTTGTTCTTAGCCCAAGTACTCCTATTACAATCCATTGGCAGGAATAAAAGGAATGTTAGTATAAAAACATAAAGGGTAATAAAAGGAAAAAATTGATTAATTATTATCAACTTTTATTTCCTTAATATATTAATCTATAGGTTTCAATATATTTTATTAATGATATACTTCCCAACATATATTATTAGGGGAATTTTCTTTTTTAATTATCTAAATAATGGTTCAAACTAAGCATATAAATTTACCTAACCATGTCCCCCAATAGATTCATAACCAAGAGTGTTTCAAGGACTATTGTTGTGTACGAAGATATCTTAGGACAAGATTGAAACTCTTTATCGTAGTTTTCACTCATAGGTACACCTGTGCTAGAGCTACCTCTACCTGCTTGTATCCAGACAGGGATGTTTTTGCATCACAAACCACTTACTCTATAATCACCAAAATTTAGGGATGCTTTTAACATACTTAATACTGACCCTAATGATTTCAATAGGGTCTTCTAATCCTAATCCTAAAAATAACTAAACATATCCTATGATACCAACTATAACAATTGTGTTTTTTATTTCACACTTAATCATAATTTATTGCATGAAATTTCACTTAATACAACATAGAATATTGAGAGGAATAATGTCTTTGTGGATTAGGATAATTACATAACAAATTAAAACAAAAAATAAAGCCTATTTTTTGAAATATTTCTTTACATAACTACAAAATTCCTTCATACTTAACATTACATGAGAAAATCTAAGAACACACATAAGAAAATAGTGAGATATAAAGCCCATTAAGGCAATAAAAATGTAAGACCAAGATTAATAGAATACATATTATACAATAGGCATATCAATGGAGCACAAGAGAAACATTAACATAAAGGCCTAATAAATCATGATAATCATAACATGGAGACGTGGAAACAACATTTAACATGATATTAGTATGATCTATGGCCTATTGCACATGGAGAATGAGTAAACCCTCATTGCACATAAAGCATGAGTAATACCTAATTTCACTTGAATTGGAATGATTAATAACTCATTGCACATGAATTATCATGATAGTATACTTTATCCAATGCATTGGAGCACTATTAAGGTGCACCCTTCATAATCATTTCATTTCATGCATTAGTGTGCCACATAGATACTAAAACATGGATTAATTAACCTCATAATTAATTCCATGAATAGGAGATGTAGAATACATAAGTGTAAATCCTAAATACAAAAGTAAATGTGTATAAAGGTGAATATCCTTGATAGAGGAGTGAGTATGGTATTCACTACACAATGATTTTGTTATGGAAATTTTGGTGTAATTTCGACATCATAGCAACACCGAATAATTTTTTTAAAAATGGGTTGATGGGAGTGAAAGGGGTATCTCATAATTTATACATTAAATGTACAGTAAGGGTATCATGTGACATAATATTCCAACATATGGAATAGAATTTAGATGCATAATATAAGCGAATTTCATGAATGTAAATGAGGAGAGCGAAGTCACTTAAGGAATTTCGGCATGGTAATGGGTATACATGGGAGGAATCTATGAGGGAAAAAGGGGGTTCTCATCACTAAAACATAAGGAGAATAGTATGTTGGTGGTGTGAAATAATACCTAATCATTTATACTTCAAAATAAAAGGGCATAACAATATAAACAATATTGGATAAAATGAGAAAGGAAGGAATCCCATGCATGGAAGTGTGCTATCAAAGTCTTGGGAGAGGCTCGAGATAGGCCTCTTGGGAGCTAGAGAGGATATGTGAGGATTATAGAGAGAGGATGACAGAGTTTGAATGAACTCCAAAGGCTTTGAGTGAAGAGGATGTGGGATCTTGGGTGGGTTTATATAGGAATGGGGAAGGAATTATTTATTATTTAGTTTTGGGACACCACACACTAAACTAATCAAAACCACAAACCATCCCAAGGTTTTGGCCCATGGTTTTTTCTAACGGGAGGGGAAAACAATATTATATAATCCCAATGGCCGAAATTCTTAAAATAATATGGTTTCATATGTGGTCGTGAGTCACACTCTCAAAGAAATCAATTTAAAAAGCTAAAATGTTTTATATGTCTTGGAGGGTCTAGTAATGTATTCTAAAATAAATCAAACTAACCTAAAATATCAATTTTTTTATTATTATGGAATATATAGGCCAAACATAAAATTTATAGTATTTTATTACATCACTATTAGGTATTTATGATGTCATAAAACACATTATATAAATAAATGTTATTTAATTTTTACCCAAAAAAAATTGTCGGTCTCAAAATTTTTTGAAAAATTCACTACTGGAAAATTTTTAAATCCTCATTCCAAAAAAATTTAATTTATCTACATAATTTTCTAAATATTGAATTTTTCACTTTTAAAATAAAAACTGACACGTATCTAAAATTCAATCATTTTGACCAAAACAACTTTCAAACCTTAATAAAAATTACAACTATATTCATAAAAATTATAAGATCATTTATATTTAAAAAATGGTAATTTAATAATAATAATATTGTATCAAAATATTGTTTAATTCAAAAATCCATTTATTCATCAAAATAGATTACTCAGTTCAATAATAACTAAAAATTATGGTTTTTCAATGAAAACTATTTACCAAGTAAGAACAATAAAAAGAATGTATATTCTCTTTTAAAATTAATGTATATAATCATAGTTCTAGGGCCTTCTTACATATCCCCTTATAAGACCTGCATAAGACCTTAGGGTAATGTGCGCGATGGTGATATACTCTTGGGGTAGCTCTGATAACATCGCCTATGTGGTAATCTATATCAACTTCCACTTCCCCAGTAGGTGGTTCCACTCGAGCTTAATATATTCATGCTCGAATTGGGCTTATTCATGAGCAAATCCCAATGACGCCACCTCCTTTTCAAGCTCAGACAAATGGCCTTCATACCGGGAATTTCTATTGGATGAGGCCCCCAGTTCCTTTGTCTGAATAGATTGGACGTGTTAAAGACCTATATTTATACTAATCATGTGATCACTATTCAAAAGCTATATTGGAAATGGTCACAATTCATAATGGTATTTTAAAATTCAAATCATAAAACCAAAGAATTGAATATGTTATATAACCGTTTCACATAATAATGAATTTAATTATATCAAGAGGAATTTCCATTAATAAATGTTTGGTTGTAACACCCCAAGCTTCCACGGTATGCTTCACTTTGAATAATACAGTTGTGTGTGTTGTACGCAACTTCGAGTTCTAACACACACCACAATCAATCAAACTAGCCATTATCAATAGTAATACCCGCTTTTTGAAATTTTATATATTTTATCTTTCAAAATAAACTTCAATTTTGGATTTGGAATATCGAAATTATCCTAGGGTGAAATTTTTGGTATTTTTCTGAAAACATTCAATTTTTGATGAATAGTGTAAATACACTTAGTTATAGTTTAAAACCGATTTTTTATTTAAATAATTATTTATTTTATTTAAATATAATTAATATAAATATAGATATATAATACCTATATAAGTTCAATGTAATTCATTGGATTTAGTTTAGAATAATTTTAGATATATAAAAATTTTATTGAATTTTTCACCGTCTTTTACCCACCTCCTAGGAGAATTTGGAAATTCACATAAAACATAATTCTCCCAATTCTGTGAGTGGAATTTCGAAAATATGAGAAAAAATATTAATATCAAGGAGTAAAATGTGGTTCAATTAGATAAAAATAATTTTTTGTGAATATTAACTTTTTACTTTTATTTACCATGGTTAAAAGTAAATAGGATAATTAATGGTAAAAATGATATTAATATTACCCTAACACATGTAATAATTCTATTGGAAATGTATATCTCGACCAGAGATAACCTTAGGAATAAAATATTATCATTTAGTTCCACTTGGATTAGATTAGGACATTATTTATTTTTTAATTCAAAAAAGAGTTAAAAGAGTTAAAATAAAAGTTTAATTACTAAAACATTTTTAATATAAGGTTATACATTAGATATATTCGATTTTAAATTTCCATTAGAAAGCTAAGAAAATTTCATACATAATGGTATTTTATTTATAATTTTTTGACCTTAAATAATTTAATTTATTTATGACACAATGGAGGTGCAGTAATTTCCTAATTAATGAAATATTAAAATAATTGATATTATAAATATCAAAATAATTGTAATTTGAGACTTTTTATGAATTAAACTAATTTTATAGGTTAATATGACTTATTATAATTGGTTATATAATTTTTTTAGAAGTAATAATATAGTTATGAAATTATCAAAAACAAAATACCCAATAGTGTCAAAATTGACATAAAAGTGTTTTTAAAACAAATATTATATTATTAATTGATATTCAATTCTTAAAAATCTAAGGTTCAGCCAAAAGACTTATATAATGATATTTGTATCATTAATGGACCATGTGGGGGTCTTTTGGATTTATATAGTATGTTTTTTAACTATATAATATAATATTACAAAGTGACGTGGTAAATGTCAAACTTATTAACTAAGAGTTAAAACTAAAAGTTATGGTTAATATAAGGACCCAAACCTGTATAAAATCTATAGGCTAAAATTATTTTGACCCATCCCAGCCTTAAAATTTAAATAATCCACTTTTGAGCCATTATAAACCAAATATGAATTTATTATAAAATAATATTTCTAGCTTTTCCAATGGTTCCCCTCACCCCTCTTATAAAAGGGAACTCCCCCTTCTCACTAATTCACACATTCAAAGCCTTTTGGATCGGCCAACCCCTACCCAAATACTCTCTCAACTTCCATCAATTAATCCTAAAGGCCTTAGTTTTATCAGAAATCCAACCTAAGGATCCCTTTTGATCAAATCAAAAGGAAGAACCCCATTAAGAGGTAATGTTTTCACCACCCTCTTTCAAGTCCCTTTCTTCTTTGACTTCTTCGTTATTTGTTATTCCCATTCTAAAATAATAACTCCAGTATCTTATATATACTTTTATGTTATTATAAACATTGTACAAACATATTAAGTATTCTATCCATCTTTTGAATGAAATGTCACCACACGTGCGTACGTACGGCTTACCATCTCCACGTCGTGGTGTAATTGTTATTCAAAACATTATTATTTGGATGGGTATAATAATGATCTTTAATTAATGTAAATAATAAATATGACATGATAATGATTTTTTATATATGATATACCATCCAATTATATATTATTTTAATATCAAAATAATGGTATTATCGCTGGTGCATATGTACGGACTACTGTATCCACAAACGCGATGAGATACATTCTCTATCGTATCCATTCGAGACTAATTCTCATTTGATGATTAAAAATAATATTTAAGGACTTGATATCATTTTAGATATAAATAGGATAAAAATATCGATAAAAAAACAAGGCTTATGTAACAAAACATATAAGTTAACACCTGAAACGATGATAATACTATTAAAAAAGAAATGTTAAAAGAACATATATGCTATCATATTAATGTATATGGTTCTTGTACAGTTTAATAACAATTATCTCACCATTATGCAAGAGTTTAACCTACCCCCAACCAAGGAAAAGTACAAGGTAAGGGGTTTTCATCTCACTACTTATTCCCATAAGATTCATGCCATATTTCCACTATTAACTATTATGTGGTGTATGTACTACCCATAATTGTATTCTTTGTGTAATAAACTTTAATTTATGTGTATTTACAAATTAATTTTATGATACCTCTTCCATGGGGTGTATGTTTCGTAAGTTACCAAATTGGTAAGGGTTTTTTTCACAATCTGTTCATTATCCGAGGTTTTTTATTCTTAATTATCTACTGGGACCTCTTTATCATCCACATCCATGTTTCTTAAAAATGTATTTCAAAACATTATTACTATTTTATAAAATATGGTTTAATGTCATTTATACCCTTTTTTATAAGATGTTTATAAAGTAATCTTTACTTCATTTTCCAAAAAAGCATCTTTTTAACCTTTTCGACAAAATTATGTTAAGAATATCTTTTTTTAAATTATACGGTGGGTGAAGATATTTTCCACCATTATAAAATCATCAAAGATTACCTTACAAGCTAATAAATATATTTTAAAAGTAAATGTTTTATTTTATAATTATGTTACTTTTAAATTATTTCAAAAAAAAATGTTTCTATGAAATAGTCTTGATTTTATCTATGTCGACATCCTTTAATGGATTTTAAGCTTATTTGAAGTTTATTTATTATGTTACAAAACTTAAATATTGTATTGATGGTTTTTTGATATGTTTGAATGTTGAAGTGTTATTTTTATACAATTCATGGTTTATGGAGAAAGTATTGAAATTTTGTATGCTAGTTTTAATATGAATGTTTATGTTATGTTTAAACCTATTCATATGAGGAATGCATTGGACTTAAAACGTTATGGGTGGAGCTCAATATATCTCCTTGATGTATCAGTATGCCTCATGAGACAAACTAGTGTCTTGACACAAGGTCTTGACAAAATCTTTTTTGTAGTCTTGGCACGAGGTCGTGACTATATGGTTATGATAGTCTGGTATTATGCATTCCTTCATTATGAAAGTGGTTATTGATATTTTCTGTGATTCTTCAACTAGTAGAATATCCTTGTGAATTAGTAAATGTGATTATTAAATTTTATATTTTACATATTATGTATAAGGTATAGTTTAAAAGGCTTTTGTTTTAATTATACACTGCCTCAAATTTTTAAGCTTATTTATGAATGTTTCTGCCATATTGTTATCCTTATTGAGCATCTAAGCTCACCCCTTTCAATGTTTTATTTTTACTAGGATGTGAAGAAGTAATTTATGAATGACCTGCAGGGATAGTATGAGGGGATATGAAGAGAAGGTTTTGTTGTATTTTTTTTTACTTTATGATGTAATGTAAGACTTTATGAATTTATCTAGTAATTACAAGGCTACAAAACTAATCAGTCATTCGAGAATTGATCTTTTGTGATCATGCTGATGTTATGTAATAATGCACCGACTCTGGGTAACTATGTTTGGGGCGTTACAGTTGGTATCATAGGAAGTTTATTACAAACCTTGGAAGCTAGATTTAGATAAACTTTGATTAGAGCACATAACCCTAAGATAGACTTTGAGGATTAGTATAGAAGAACTTCCCAGAATTTTGGTATTTTAGAGATTTTGTGAGTTCTCCGAGAAATACATCCCTGTCTGAATAAGAGCAGGTAGAGGCGGCTCTAGCCCAGATGTACCCAGGGGTAAAACCCGAGAACACCGCATTGAGCTAGACTCGAACATGAACTGGTGCACGAAAATGGGCCTTACTGCACTCTTGGTTACTACACTCTCGAGGGATATGCTTAGGATAATTTTCATTTTCGTTACAAACCATTATAAAGGGTTTATGAGTATATACTTCCTCAAAGGAAACATTTTTATGATTATGGATTATATCCATAAATAGTTCAATTTATGTTAAGTGTTTTACAAATATGAAATTATGTATTTTGATTCATAAACCGATCTAGTTTATAAAATTGTTTCTAAATGGTTCCTAGTAAAAGGAATGGAAAATGTATCAATGCACACACACCGTGTAGGTATTTCCCTCCTACTCAAGATAATTATAGTGAAGTTGGTGATCCAAGAGCTGCTGATCATCTAATCACCATACTGGGACAACTTATTCAGGTTATGAGTAATAACTTTACCCATATGGAGCACCCTGATCCACAGCATGGATGATCAATGTTAGATCACTTCATGAGGTAAAAACCACCAAAATTCAATTGGAGTACAAATCCATAAGTATCTGAGAAATAAATAAGTTTCCTAGAGAATATATTTTAGGCTTTGGGGAGTAGTGAAAGGGAAAAAGTTGTCATTGATGTTTATTGCCTCACTGGAGATGTTAATCAGTGGTGGTCATTGATATAGAACACAAAGAAGATTATGAAGTATCAAATATGGATTGGAGGGAGTTCAAAGAGCTTTTCTTAGAAAAATATTTTCTTCGTGACCATCGAACAGATATGGAAAGGAAATTTCTGAGTCTGAGGAAAAATGAGGATAAGAATGTTGCAATGTATGAGGCTAACTTTATAAGGTTAGCGAGGTATGCTGTATATTATATACATAACCCAAGAACTATGATTGATCGTTTCCTTGATGGGTTAAAACCATTTCTCCGCCGAGCGTTGTTCTCACAATCCTTCTCATCATACAAATATATTGTCTCGTGTGCCATCAAGATAGAAATAAATTCTCTAGGTCTGATGATTTTAAAGAAAAGTAAGAGAAGAAGAGAACGGGGGAACAAAAGACATATAAAGGGAAAAGGGGAAATAAGGATTTTACATTATGTGATAATTGTTGTAAGAAACACCTCGGTACATTCCTAAAAAAATGGGAGTTTGTTACAAATGTGGAGAAAAAATTCACCAGGCTCGTGATTGCAAGGAAAAGAAAGAAGCTGTCAATGTTGAATGCTAAAATTGTAGGTAAATGGGGCATTATGAAAATGAATTCCCTAAGCGTCAAGGAAACATACCTAATATAATGAAAAGGGTGCAAGGCCAAGCTTATGTTGTTACTACAGATGAGGTTGAATAATTATTGTATTTGTTTTTTTGGACTCAAGAACTATATTATGGTCATAAGAATAATGTGATATATATAAGGATTTTATTATAGGACTTGTTGTTTTCATTATAGTTTTAATATGATGAAGGTAATAATATTATTAGTATGTGAAAATAAGAGAATCATTACTTTGTTTGTGGAATCTGATGTTACAATTGATTTTGGAATTTAGAGATCTTTTAGAGAAAGTCTAGACAGTGGTATTTTGGATAACTATAAAGGTTGGAATGGATTAAGTTGTACTTTGGATAGTGTTGTTTAAGGTTAAAACATTTCTGAATATTATTTTTGAAATATTATAATACTATAGTTTTAGGAAAAGGACAACCTGCAGGTCGGGGGATAACCCATCACGTCGGACAAAGCTACAAGAATCGAACCCACAACCATAGTGTGACAAGACTTTATTACCTACCACTAGCCTATAGGAAGTCCTTGGTTATCAATAAATAGTTTTCTTTATCTAAATGGTATGAGTTAATATTTTAAACCTTTTATGATTAGGATAAATATACTATTTTTGAGTTCTATTATCTTTTTGAGTTAAAGATGATTTTGTGGTAGAAATTTGTTAAGGGTTGAAACCCTACCTGTCAAGTATATATATATACCTCTCTCTTATTCTATTAATAAATTAATTGTTAAAACATAGGAAAGGAATATTAAAAAAAATGTGTTATCCTAATACCTTATGTTTTGTTGAACTGATGATATTTTAAATCACCATAGATTGAAGGCGTTGAGGTCCTCAATTTTACACTTGTTTGTGATTGATGACCTCAATCACTCCCTAAAAATATTTACGGTTTTCCTCCAATTATGAGTCTCTAATTTCCACCAATGTTCTCTTAATCGAGATCATAATTTGGTGGTGACTATTTCATTTCCCTTTCCCTATTATTAAGGCTAAATTTTATTAACCTTATTTTTGATGTGGGTTTTCCACAAAGGTATTTTCTATTTTCAACCTTTTATTTTCGAACAATAATTTCAAATTGTTAGGATGCAATTTATTTAAGGAGGGGAGAATTTAACACCCGAAGATTCCACGGTACGCTTCTCGTTGAATAATACAGTTGTGTGTGTTGTACGCAACTTCGAGTTCTAACACACACCACAACCAATCAAAATAGCCGTTATGAATAGTAATACCCACTTTTAGAAATTTTCTAAATTTTATCATTCAAAATAGACTTCATTTTTGGATTCATAATATCGAAATTAGCCTAGGCTGAAATTTTGGTATTTTTCTGTAAACTTTCAATTTTTGATGAATAGTGAAAAAACACTAAGTTATAGTTTAAAACCGAATTTTTATTTAAATATTATTTATTTTATTTAAATTTAATTAATGTAAAAATAGATACATAATACCTATATATGTTCAATGTAATTCATTGGAGTTAGTTCAGATAATTTTAGATATATAAAAATATTATTGAACTTTTCACTGTCTTTTACCCACCTCCTAGGAGAATTTGGAAATTCATATAAAACTTAATTTTTCTTCTTCTGTGGGTGTAATTTTGAAAATCCGAGAGACACGTTTAATATCAAGGAGTAAAATGTGGTTCAATGAGGTGAAATTAATTTTTGGTGAATATTAACTTTTTAATTTTATTTACCACGGTTCAAAGTAAATAGGGAAATTAAGGGTAAAAATGATATTAATATTACCCTAACACATGTCCTAATTCTATTGGAAAAGTTTTTCTCAACAAAAAACATCCTTAGTAATAAAATATTTTCATTTAGGTCCACTTGGATTAGATTAGGACATTAATTATTATTAAATTCAAAGAAGAGTTAAAATAGTTAAAATCAAAGTTTAATTACTCAAACATTTTTAATATAGGGTTATACATATGATAAATTCAATTTTAAATATTCATTATAAAGCTAAAAATATTTCTTACATAATATTATTTTATTTATAATTTTTATACATTAAATTATCAAAAACTAAATACCCAATAGTGTCAAATTGACATAAATGAGTTTTTAAAACAAATATAATATTATTAATTGATATTCTATTCCTAAAAATCTATGGTTCCGACAAAGGACTTATATCATTATATGTGTATCATTAATAGACAACTTGGGGGTCTTTTTGATGTATATAGTATTATTATTAACTATATAATATAAAAATACAATGTGACATGGTAAATGTAAAACTAATTAGCTAAGAGTTAAAACTAAAAGATAAGGTTAATATAATGACCTAGACCTGTCTAAGATCTATTGGTTGATATAATTTCGACCCATAACCACCTTAAAATTTAAATAATCTACTTTGGAGCCATTATAAACCACATATGAATTTATTATAAAATAATATTTCTAGCTTTTCCAAAGGTTCCCCTCACCCCTCTTATAAAAGGGCACTCCCCCTTCTCACTAATTAAAACATTAAAAGCCTTTTAGTTCAGCCAACCCCTGCCCAAATACTCTCTCAACATCCCTCACTTCAATATAGAGGCCTTAGTTTGATCAGAAAGCCAACCTAAAGAGCCCTTTTTATCAAATCAAAAAAATAACCCGATTAAAAGGTAATGTTTTTACCACCCTCTTCCAAGATCCTTTCTTCTTCAACTTCTTATTTCTATGTTATTCCCATTCTAAAATAATAACTACAGTATATTATATATACTATGATGTTATTATAAACATTGTACAACTATATTCTGTATTCTATCCATCCTTTGAATGATATGTCACCATACGTGCGTACGTACGGCTAACCATCTCCACGTCGTGGTGTAATTGTTATTCGAAACATTATTATTTGGATGGGAATAATAATGATCTCTAATTCATGTAAAAAATAAATATAACATGATAATGATTATTTATATATGATATACCATCCAATTATATATTATTTTAATATCAAAAGAATGATATTTTCGCTCGTGCGTACGTACGGACTACCGTATCCACGAACGCGATAAGATTCATCCCCCATCATATCCATTAGAGACTAATTCTCATTTGATGATTAAAAATAATTTTTAAGGACTTAATATCATTCTGTATATGAATATGATACAATATATAAATATCAAACATGGCTTTCTTAATAAAACATATATCTTAACACCCGAAACTACAATAATACTATTAACAAAGCAATGTTAAAAAATCATATATGAAATCATATTAATGTATATGATTATTTTATAATTTAATAAAAATTATTTCACCATTATATTAGAGGTTAACCTACCCCCAACCAAGGAAAATTACAAGTTAAGGGGTTTTCTTCTCACTCCTTATTCCAGTGAGATTCGGGCCATATTTCCACTATTACCTTTTGTACGGTTTATGTACTGTCCATAACTGTATTCTTTGTGTAATACACTTTAATTTATGTTTATTTACATATTAATTGTATGATACCTCTTTCATGGGGTGTATGTTTCGTAAGTTACCAAATTGGTAAGGGTTTATTTCACAATTTCTTCATTATCAGAGGTTGTTTATACGTAATTATCAACTGGGACCTCTTTATCATCCACGTCCATGTTTCTTAAAAATTTATTTAAAAATATTATTAATATTTTACATAATATGGGTTAAAGTCATTAATACTAATGTTTTACCTTTTATAAGAAGTTTATAAAGGAATATTTACTTCATTTCCCAAACAAGGTCCTCTTAACCTTTTCGACGAAATGAAGGTAAGAATGTATTTTTTAACTTATACGGCGGGTGCAGCTATTTTCCACCGTTATAAAAACATAAAAGATTCCCTTACAAGCTAATAAGGATATATTAAATTTAAATGTTTTATTTTATAATTATGTTAATTCTAAATTATTTCAAAAAAGATATATTTCTATCCAATAGTTTTGATTTCATCTATTTCAACATCCTTTAATGGATTTTAAGCTTATTTGAAGTATATTTATTATGATACAAAACATCCATATTGTATTGAAGGTTTTGTGAAATGTTTGACTGTGGATGTGTTATTTTTATACCATTCATGGTTTATGGAGAAAGTATTGAAATTTCGTATGCTAGTTTTAATACGAATGTTTATGTTATGTTTAAACCTGTTCATATGAGGAATGCCTTGGACTTAATAAGTGACGAGGGGAGCTCGCTATAGCTACTCGATGCATTGATATATCTCATGAGACAAACTAGTGTCTTGGCACAAGTCCTTGAAAAAATATTATTTGTAGTCTTGCATCGAGGCCTTGACAATGTGGTAATGATAGTCAGGAATTATGCATTCCTTCATTATGAAAGTAGTTATTGATATTGCATGTGATTATTAGACTTGTAGAATATCCATATGAATAAGTAAATTGAAATATTTCATTTTATCTTTTCCATAATATGTTGAGGTTCTAGTTTAAAAGGCTTTTTCTAGTTATACATTGCCTCAAATGTTTAAGCTTATTTATGAAAGTTTCTGCTATATTGTTATCCTTACTGAGCATTTGAGGTCACCCCTATTAATGTTTTATTTTTCCCAAGATGTGAACAATTAATTTATGAATGACATGTAGGGATAAGATGAAGGGATATGAAAAGAAGATATTGTTGTGGTTTTTTTACTTTATGATGTAATGTAATACTTTATGAATTTATCTAGTGATTCCAAGGCTACTAATCTAATCGGTCATTCGAGGCTTGATCCTTTGTGATCATGCCAATTTTATGTAATAATGCACCGACTCTGGATAACTGGGGTCGAGGCATTATATTGGGTCGTTACAGTCTTCCCCCTTAAGAAATTTCACCCTCAAAATTTACTTTTCCCAAAAAAATAGACGTGGGTAACTCTTCTTCATCCTTTCCTCTGATTCCCATGTCTCTTCTTCAATAATGTGGTTTTTCCATAACACCTTGACAAGAGGTATTGTCTTATTTCGTAGAACTTTTTCTCTACTATCTGACATGTTCACTAGTTTCTTCTCATAAAATAGATCATCCTTTAACTATACTACCTTTGAAGAGAGTACATGTGAATGGTCTTGTTTTTAATTCCTTAAGAGTGATACATGAAATACATCATATACATTGGCCATGGTAGGTGGACGTTCTAGTCATTAGGCCACAACCCTAACACGATCAAGAATCTCAATGGGACTGATGTACCTTGAACATAACAACCCTTTCTTTCCAACCATCATGACCTTCTTCCATGGAGATATTCATAGAAATACCATGTCTCTAACTTTTTACTCAAGTTATCATTGATGGATATCGAGAAAACTCTTCACTAAAATGTGGGCTGCCTTGATATGTTGCAGAATGGTTTTCACCTTCTTCACAATTTCTTCGACCATTTCAGGTCCAAGTTGATTATGCACATAGACTTCATCCCAACACGCCAATGTTCTGTACCTTTTTCCATAAAGGGCTTCATATGATTCCATTCAGATGTTCGAGTTGAAACTGTATGTGTAGGAGAATTAAAATAGTGTAAGATGTTGGTCCAATCCTCTTTTGATGTCCAAAGAACATGATCTTAATATATCTTCCAGTGTACGAATAGTTCTCTCATATTGGACATCATTTTGAGGATGATAGAATATATTGAAGTTCAGGTCATTTCTTAGAGCAAGTTGGAGACTTTTCTAGAAATTTGGGGTGAATCTTGGATCACGATCGGGTATAATAGATAGCGGTACTCCATTTATATTTATCACTTATTTGATGTAAATTTGGGAAGGTTGATCCAATGAGAATTCCTCTTTAATCTTGATAATGTGAATTGTCTTGGTAAGATGATTCATAACGACCCATATAACATTGTTTACTTTGGATGTCCATGGATGTCTAGTGACAAAGTTAATGGTAATGTTGTCCCACTACCATGATGGTATGGGTAGTGGTTGAATCATCCACTTAGAATTTTGCCTCTCATACTTCACTTACTGACATACCAAGCACTTCTATTTATATTCATTATTATCTCTTTTCATATTGTCACCCTAAATGTTTTCTCGGAGATCTCGAAACATCTTTGTGCTTCCCAGGTGAATAGAGAAGGTTGAGCTATGTGCTCCATTCAGAATCTCCTCATCTATCTCTGGATCAGATGGTACACACAATCATGACCCAAATCTCAGAATTACATCCTTTTCAACCATGAATACTATGGATTTCCCCTTTTTAATAGATTCCACCATTTTTATAATTTCCACATCCTTCATTTAATCATCCTCTATTTTCGCCATGAGGGATGGTTGAGCATTGATTTGAGAGAGTATTGATGATGTTCCTCTATTAATGATTCCCCTTTCCATCCTCTTCAAATATAATAAGATTTATTCCTTTTCAATTCTCATCATTGAAAATGATACATGATCCTTTCTACATAGAGCATCTGCGGAATTTTTCACATTCCCAATGTGGTAATGGATTTAGTAGTCATAGTATTTGATCTGCTCTAACCATCTTCTTTGGTGAATATTCAACTATTTTTGTGTGAATATATACTTGAGGATTTTGTGATTCGTATATATTTCACAATCCCTCCAAAGAGGAAATGTCACCAAATTTTCCAAGTGAAGAATACTGCAGCTGACTCCAAATCATATGTTGGATAGTTTTTCTCATGAACATTCAATTTCCTTGAAACGTAGGCAATGACATTGTAATTTTTCATCAACACACAAACCTGGACCTTCTTTGAATCATCGGTAATTACCTCAAAAAGTTCTCCACTTTCTGGTAATTTTAGCACGAGTATATTAATTATCCTCCTTTTCAACCCTTTGAACCTCTTTTCACAATAATAACTCCAAGAAAACTTTTCTCCCTTCCGAGTTATCTTGGTAAGAGGGTTTGAAAATCATGAGTAATTTCTCAAAAATCAGCGATAATATCTAGCTTTCCCCAAGCATTTATGGATATCTGTTACTGGTGTTGGCATCAACCATCTATCAATTGCAATTTTCTTGGAGGAATCCACAGATATCTCATTGCTTTTGATGATATGACATAATAATTAGACCTCCTTCTACCAGAACACACACTTGTGGTACTTTTCATAAAGATTATCCTTTCACAAGGTCTATAGTATAGTTCTTAAAAGATCCTCATGCTCGTCATTGGTTTTTTATTATATTACAATATCATCTATAATGATTACCAAAAAATTTCCTAGGTTATCTCTAAAGATACTTTTTTTAAAGCCAATGAATATTTCTAGAGAATTAGTGAGTACAAAAGTCATTAATATGAATTCATATTACTCGTATCTTGAACTAAAAGAAGTCTTGGGGATATCCTCCTTCTTCACCCTTACATGGTGATATCCTGACTGCAAATCCACATAGATAAGTATTATTCTCCACGTAGCTGATCGAACAGGTCATAAATTCATTGAAGAGGAAACTTGTTTTTTATTGTGATTTTTCATAGTTGATTATAGTTGATTCAAATGTGCATTGACCCGTCCTACATTGTGATGATGAGGACTGGTGCACCCCGTGGTAAAGCACTTAGAAATATAAACCCTCTATCCAGATTCTCCTGTAGTTGTTTCTTCATCTCCTCAATATCCAAAAGAGCCTTTCTATGCAGATTCTTGGATATTGTCAATGTCTCAGTTATATGGTCAATTGTGAATTCAACATCTCTATTAGGAGGAAGACCAGAAAATTCCTCAGGAAACACTATCGTGAATTCCCTCACAATAGGCACATCTTCAAGGATCGTTTCCTCCTTAGACTCAATCATCTATGCTAGATACTCCTGCTCATAGGGTAGTAATATCCATGCTTGAGATAATATTTCTAAAGAATATTCATCTTCTTCCTTGCACTTTTATAGAATTGGGAGTAAATTCTATATATAGAAAGTGATTTCACCCTCATAAAAATTTATGTTGGATCTATATAAGGAATGTTAATCCATGCCGATAATTGGATCAAATTCTCGTAGATGTAATATTACGAGGTTTTTTGGGAATTTTAATCCAAAAATTATATTAGGGGAGTAGTTATATTCATGGGATTCAATGATTTCCCAATTTTCCATATTCTCCAACATATTTACTTCCATAAGTTGAGGTGGTGTTGGGATTGTTCTACTAAAAATTTCGGATACAAAAGAATGAATAGAACCATATTAAAAAAGTATGTTCAATATTCTTGAATGAATAACTAGCGTACTTTTCACGACATCATTTACGGGGTTCACTTTGGTGATAGTGATGGAAAAACATTCCCTTTCTACTTTTGAGGTTGTTGGTTTCCTAAAAAAACCATTCCTTGGGGAACTAATTTAAAAGCTACCACAGTTCATTGCAGTTGAAGCAATTAACAACTCATTGAGGGTCGAACAGAGCATTCCTCTCCTCTGTTGCTACCACGGGTTTTCTTGTCGGCAGTTCATGGATTAGTTACCTTATCTTCTCCACATAATGAATTTCCCCATCCCCTTCATGAAATTCCCGGGGTGCTTATTCACACACATTTGGAAAGTGGTGTGCTGGGTTTTTTTGCGTTGTTGGATTTATTTATCAGGCTACCAGAATTGAATTCCACCTTACGCTTATTATCCCCATGATACCCCTGAAATTCTTTGATCTCCATTTCGACCTTGAGGGAACATCAGAAAATTTCTTCATAGCTGTTGATGATAAGGATCTCCATGGATTTCTATAGGCTAGGTCTCAACCTACAAAATAAGAGGTCAACCTTTCATTAGAGGGTAACGACAATCTTAGAGGCATATCAAACAAGCATTGTGCAGTTTTCCTCATATGCTCAGATGGATTCATCATCCTTTTTCTTTAGGTAAAGGAATACCCTTTCCATATTATGTTGGAGGGTGCGAGGAAAATATTTATCAAAACTTATTTTATGGAAATCCTTCCCTTCCAACACCTTGATCTCCTCCTCAAGATTTTTATTTTTTATGAATTCCTACTATCGATCGGCTTCACCATCCGTACGATAAGAATCTAGAATAACATTATATTGTTCAAAAAAATTATGGATGGAGAAGATCTTTTCAATTGAGTTGATCCATTGTTTTGTGATTGAGGGATCATATGATCTATTAAAATAGGAGGCCTTTGTCTCATGAACCTCCCAACACCAAATTTTTCTATATTGGGGGGGGAGGGGTTGAGTGTTCCTCTTCACCCATGTTTCTATTCAAATATTGAGTTAAATGAGAGAGTATCATGAAAAATATTATGATTCTAGCTCCCATCATAATGGGCATCTTATTAGAATAGTCCTCACATTGGTCTTCTCATCGGTTGTTAGCATGAGTCCTCCTATTACCTTCCATTGGTAGGAATAAAAGGAATTTTAGGGTTAACACATAAAGGGTAATCCAAGGACAAAACAAATGACATATAAATAATCTTTTTTCCTTAACATAGGAATCTATAGGCTTAAATATATGTTATTCGTGGTCTACTTCTCAACATATATTCTTAGGGGAATTTTCATTTTTAATCCCATTAATAATGTTTCATACTAATATTATGAATTTACCTAACCATATCCCCTAGGATTTTAGAAACCAAGAGTTCAGCAAGTCCAGTTTACATGTACCAGGATACCCCGGGACAAACCCGAAACGCATTTTCAGTGTTTTCCCTCATAGGTACATCTGTGCTAGAGCCACCTCAATCTTCTCGTATCTAGACAAAGATGTATTTTCATGATAAA
Organism: Viscum album; assembly: GCA_963277665.1. Taxonomy (NCBI): domain Eukaryota; kingdom Viridiplantae; phylum Streptophyta; class Magnoliopsida; order Santalales; family Viscaceae; genus Viscum; species Viscum album. The sequence goes on from OY728131.1 coordinate 1,696,862,231, forward strand.
CCACTTAGTCAATACTCACCAAAATTTGGGGATGATTTTATTATACTTAGTCTTATTCCTATGGATTTCACTAGGGTTTTCAAATCACAATCCCAAAAATAATTAATCTTTTTATTTGATACCAACTGTAACAATCATGTTTTTTATTTCAAACTTTAACATAATATATTACATGAAATTTCTCTTAATACAACATAAAATATCGATAGGTCTAGTGTATTTGGGGCTTATTATCATTACAGAACAACTTAAAATGTGAAATAGAACATATTTATTGAAAAATTACTTTAAATTACCACAACATTCCATCATACATAACATTGAATGGGATAACTTGAGGACATACATAAGAAAGCGGTGAACTATAAATCCATGTAAGGGAATAAACATGGAATAACATGAGGAATAAAATACATGTTCAATGTAACACCCCAAGCTTCTACGGTACGTTTCTCTTTGAATAATGTGATAGCGTGTGTTGTACACAACACCGAGTTCTAACACACCATAACCAATCAAACTAGCCGTTATGAATAGTAATACCTACTTTTTGAAATTATATATATTTTATATTTCAAAATGGAATTCTTTTTTTGGATTCGGAATATCGAATTTAGCCTAAGATGAAATTTTGTTACTTTTCGGATAACTTTAATATTTTGATGAATAGTGAAAATTACGAAATTTGAATTAAAAACAACTTTTTTAATCAAAATAATTAATAGTGATAAATTATTATTTTGAGTGGTTTTAAAGTATATTTAGAATATATTTTTACCATTTAATTTAATTTTGGTCATTGGACATAATTTTACAATTAAACCGGACATAAACAAGTGCCAATCTTTTGATAGTCATTATCTCTTAAAAACACGCTTTTTGTTTTAACAACAGGAATTAATTTTAAATTAATTTATGCCACTTATGTGTTTTGAATTTTGAGAAATGGATTCCATATTTGGAATCAGGATGTTCAAATTTTGTAAATAGGTAACTTATATTTTTATACATTTTGAATAATTATTTCGGTAAATATTTTATTTACCATGGTTAAGGGTAAATCCGGTAAATAAGGGATATAAAATAATATTATAATATTACAAAATTACCATAAAACATGTCCTAACCTTTTTAGGTGATACATGTTAGACCATAGCCATCTGTTGGTCAATTTGGGGAACCCATGGGGCCACTTGTAGGTGATAGGGACACTTTATTTTAATTATGTTAAAATGAATACAAATATAACACAAGCATATATATTTTAGAAAAACAATTTTTACATAGGGTTATATATGTTGGATTTTCGACTATAAATATTAATTATAAAGCTAAAAATATTTCCTACGTAATTATATTTTATTTATAATTTTTATAAATTAAATAATTTAATTTATATGACACAATGATGATGCAGTAATTACCTAATTAATGAAAAATAAGAATAATTGATATTATAAATACCAAAATAAATATAATTTGAGACTTTTTAGGAACTAAACTAATTTTATAGGTTAATATGAAATGTTAGTATTGATTTAATTAACTTTTTTAGAAGTAATAATTCTGTTATGAGTTTCAAAAAAATCAACTATTGAATAATGTCAAAATTGACATAAAAGAGTTTTTAAAACAAATATTATATTATTAATTAATATTAAATTCCTAAAAATCTAAGGTTCGGCCAAGAGACTTATATTATGATATTGGTATCATTAATGGACCACTTGAGGGTTGGTTGGATGTATATGGTATGCTTATTAACCATATAATATAAAAATACAATGAGACATAGTAAAAGTGAAACTAATTAACTTAGAGTTAATACTTAAATAGATGGTTAATATAGTAACCCAAACCTGTAAAAATACTATTGGTTGAATATTTTTCGACCTATCGCTACCTTAACCTTTGAATAATCAACTTTGGTGCCATTAAAACCGAATATGAATTTATTATAAACTAATATTTCTAGATTTTCCAAAGGTGCCCCTCACCCCTCTTATAAAAGGGAACTCCTCCTTCTCATTTCTTCACACATTCAAAGCCTTTTAGTTCAGCCAAAATCTGACCAAATACTCTCCCAACTTCCCTCACTACAACCTAGAGGCATTAGTTTGATCAGAAAGCCAACCTAAGGAGCCCTTTTGATCAAATCAAAGGGAAGAACCTGAAGAAGAGGTAATGATTTCACCACCCTTTTCCAAGTTCATTTCTTCTTCCACTTCATCATTCTTTGCTATTACCATTCTAAAATAATAACTCCAGTATCATATATATACTGTGATATTATTATAAATATGGTACAACCATATTCAGTATTCTATCCACCCTTTGAATAACATGTCACCATACGTGTGTACGTACGGCTTACCGTCTCCACGTCGTGGTGTAATTGTTATCCAATATATTATTATTTGTATGGGTATAATAATGATGTGTAACTCATGTAAATAATAAATATAACATGTTATTTATTCTGTATATATTATATAACATCCATTTATATATTATTTTAATATGAAAATAATGATATTGTCGCTCGTGCGTACGTACGGACTACCATCTCCACGAACGCGATATGATTCATTCTCCATCGTATCCATTCACGTATAATTCTCATTTGATGATTAATAATAGTATCTAAGGACTTGATATCATTCTTTATATTATTAATATACAACCTATCCATGAAAAACATGTCCTACATAACAAAACATATAAAACAAAATGAGTAAGTTAACACTCGAAACAACGATAATACTAAGATATTATTAACAAATCAATGTTAATAGATCATATATGATTTCATATTAATGTATATGATTATTGTATAACTTAACAACAATTATTTTACCATTATAAAGGAGGTTAACCTACCCCAACCAAGGAAAAGTACAAGGTAAGGGTTATTTCACAATCTCTTCGTTATTCGAGGTTGTTTATACATAATAATCTACTGGGATCTCTTTATCATCCACATCCATGTTTCTTAAAAATGAATTTCAAAACATTTTTACTACTTAAAGGAATATGGTTTAAGGTCATTTATACCCTTGTTTGAATTTTTATAAGAGTTTTATAAAGGAATCTTTCCATCGTTTTCCAAACAAGGTGCTTTTTAACCTTTTCGACAGAATTAAGGTAAGAATGTTTTTTAACATATATGGCGTGTGTGGTTATTCTCCACCGTAATAAAATCATCAAAGCTTCCCTTACAAGCTTATAAAAATATTTTCGAAGAAATTTTTTTTTATAAATATATTACTCTTAAATGATTTCAAAAATATAAAGAGATATTTCTCTAAAAAGATATTTGATTTCATCTATATCAACATCCTTTGATGGATTTTACACTTATTTGATGTTGATTTATTATGATTCAAAACTTCTATATTGTATTGTAGGTTTTGGGATATGTTTGACTGTGGATGTGCTATTTTTATATCATTCATAGTTTATGGTGAAAGTATTGACATTTCGTATGCTGGTTTTAATATGAATGTTTATGTTATGATTAAACCTTTTCATATGGGAATGCATTAAACTTAATATATGACGGGTGGAGCCCGCTATAGCTCCTCGATGCATCGGTAGGTGTCATGAGACAAACTAGTGTCTTGGCACAAGGCCTTGGCAAAATCTTATTTGTAGTCTTGGCATGAGGCCTTGGCTATGTGGTTATGATAGTCTGGCATTATGCCTTCCATCATTATGAAAGCGGTTATTGATATTTCATGTGATTATTAGATTAGTAGAATATCCATATGAATAAATAAATGGAATTATTTCATTTTACTTTTTCCATACTATGTTGAAGTTCACGTATAAAAGGCTTTTGTTTTAGTTATACATTGCCTTAAATGTTTATTCTTATTTTTGAAAGTTTCCGCTATATTATTATCCTTACTACGCATTTGAGATCACCCCTTTTCTATGTTTTATTTTTCCCAGGATGTGAAGAAGTATGTTATGAATGACCTGCAGTGATTTGATGTGGGGATATGAGTGTAGAATATGGAGACTATGTTGGTGTAGTAGTTTTTCTCTTTATGGTGTAATGTAAAACATTATGAATATATCTAGTGTTTCCAAGGCTACTAAACCAATCGGTCTTTTGAGATTTGATCTTTCTTGTGATCATGCCAATGTTATGTAATAATGCACCGACTCTGGGTAACTAGGGTCGGGGCGTTACAGTTGGTATCAGAGGAAGTTTAGTTCAAACCTTGGAAGCTAGATTTAGATAAACTCTGATTAGAGCACGTAGACCTAAGATGAACTTTGAGGATTAGTATAGAAGAACATCCTAGAATTTTGGTATTGTAAAGATTTTGTGAGTTTTCTGAGCAATACATCCCTGTCTGGATACGAGCAGGTAGAGGCGGATCTGGCACAGATGTACCTAGGGGTAAAACCCGAAAACACCGCTTTAAGCTAGACTCGAACGGGAACTGGTGCACGACAACGTGCCTTACTGCACTCTTGGTTACGACACTCCCGGGGGATATGCTTAGGATAACTCTCATTTTCATTACATATCATTATGAAGGTTTTATGAGTATAAACTTCCTCAAAGAAAACATTCTTATGATTATGGATTATATCCATAAATAGTTCAATTTAGGTTAAGTGTTTTATAAGTATAGGATTATTTATTTTGATTCATAAACTGATCTAGTTTATGCCATTGTTTATAAATGGTGCCTAGTGGAAGAAATGGAAACTGTATCAATGCACGCACTCCATGTAGGGATTTCCCTCCTGCTCAAGATAATTATAGTGGATCTGGTGATGCAACTGGTGTTGATATGCTAATCACCATACAGGGACAACTCACTCGGGTTATGAATAATAACCTTACCTGTATGGAGCACCCTGATCCGCAGCATGGAGGATCAATGTTAGATCGATTCATGAGGAAACAACCACCAATGTTCAATGGGAGTACAAATCACATAGTAGCTGAGCAATGGATATTTTCCCTAGAGAAAATATTTCAGGCTTTCGGGAGTAGTGAAAGGGAAAAAGTTATCATGGCAGTTTTCCACCTCATTGGAGATGCTGATCAATGGTGGTCATTGATTCAAAATACGAATGAAGATGATGAAGTATCAAATATGGAATGGAGGGAGTTCAAAGATCTGTTTTTAGAAAAATAATTTCCTCGCGACCATCGAGCAGATATGGAAAGGCAGTTTCTGAGTCTGAGACAAAAGGAGGATGAGAATGTCACAAAGTATGACGCTAACTTTACCAGGTTTGCAAGGTATGCTGGAGATTATATATGTAACCCAAGAAGTAAGATTGATCATTTATTTTATGGGTTAAAACCATTTCTCCATCGAGCATTAGTCTCACAATCCTTCTCGTCGTACGAAGACATTGTCTCATGTGCTGTCAGGACCGAAAAGGAATTCTCTATGTCTTATGACTTTAAAGAAAAGAAAGAGAAGAAGATACCTGCTGATCAATCTGGGAATGGAAATAAGGGGAAGAAGTGAAAGGTTGAATATCCATCCTGTGGTAAATGTCGGAAGAAACACCCCGGTACATGCTTGAAGGGAACGAGAGTCTGTTGCAAGTGTGGTGAAAAAGGCCACCAAGCTCTCGATTTCAAGGGAAGAAGGAATTCACCAACGTTCAGTGGTACAATTGCAGGGAGATGGGGCATCATGCAAATGAATGTCCTAAGCGTCAGGAGAACATCCCTCAGAAAAGGCCAAGGGATCAAGGCCAAGCTTATTCTATCACTACTGCTGAGGTAGAAGCCCCGAAAGACATGGTGGAAGGTAATTTAATGGTTTCCTCAAGTATATAAAATGCATTATTTGATTCTGGATCATCGCATTGATTCATATCTTCCTAGTTTTCTATGAAAATTAGATATTTCCAATTTGATTTAACAAGGGAGTTGTCAGTTAAAACTTCTATGGGAAGTATCATTGCAACAAAGTTTTGTGAATCAGTCCCCATTAGAGCACATAAATGTTCTTTATCTGCTGATGTCATCATCATACCTATGATTGAGTTTGATATAATCCTCGGTATGGACTGGATTTCAGACTATGATGTGAAGATTTATTGTAAGAAGAAAGAGGTTACGATTATTTATGATAATGATAAGGAACACCTTATCTTTATAGAAGAATCGTCACCACCTAATTCTTATTTAGATCCACCCCTAGTAGCTCAACTAAATTCAATTATTGGGGAGGAAGAGAATGAAATAACTGTGTGTGAGGAAAGGAAAGTTCAAATAGAGGATGTACCTTTTGTGAAAGAATTTGTAGATGTATTTCCAGAAGATTTACCAGGACATCCTGCAGAACGAGAAGTTGAGTTTTCCATTAATTTAATTCCTGGATCAAGGCCTATATCGAAGACCCCTTATAGAATGGCCACTGTAGAATTAGTTGAACTAAAGAAACAACTAGATGAATTGAGTAATAAAGATTTTTTCTCCCTAGTGTTTCTCCATGGGGAGCCCCTGTCCTTTTTGTTAAAAAGAAAGGTGGATCTATGAGGTTATGTATTGACTACAGGGAGATCAATGATATAACGATAAAGAACAAGTATCCCCTACCTCGCATTGATGATTTATTTGAACAACTTCATGGATCTCAATACTTTTCAAAGATTGAACTTCGATCTAGATACCATCAGCTGTGTGTGAAGAAGGAAGACATTCCAAATACAGCATTTCGAACCAGGTACGGGCATTACGAGTTTATTGTAATGCATTTTGGATTGACTAATGAACCCTCTGTATTCATGGATCTGATGAATAGAGTTTTCAAGGAGTATCTTGATGAATTTTTTGTGGTATTTATTGATGATATCTTGGTATACTCCAAAAGCTACGAAGATCATGAAAATCACTTGTGCATTATCCTGAAGACTCTGAAAAGACATGAATTATATGGGAAGTTTAGCAAGTGTGAATTCTGGCTTTATGAGATTTCTTTTCTTGGCCATATTGTTTCTAAAGATGGAATCTCTGTTGATCCTTCTAAGACCAAGGCGATCCATGAATGGCTAGAACCTACGAGTATAACTGAGGTACGTAGTTTTATTGGTTTGGCAGGTTATTATCGATGATTCGTCCAGAATTTTGCCCGATTGGCTAACCCATTAACGAAGCTCACACGTAAAGGGGTTAAATTTGTTTAGACAAAAGAGTGTGAAGAATGTTTTGAAGAACTGAAGAGAAGATTAGTCAATGATCTTATATCGACTCTACCATCGGGGAATGATTGGTTCGTTATTTGTAGTGATGCATCGAAGAAAGGACATGGTTGTGTCCTTATGCAGAATGATAGAGTTATTGCCTATGCATCAAAATAGTTGAAAATTCATGAACAAAACTATCCTACTCATGATCTCGAGTTAGCAGCTGTGATCTTTTCTTTAAATATATGGAGTCACAACCTCTATGGTGAAAAATGTGATATTTATACTGATCAAAAGAGTTAGAAGTATATTTTCTCACAAAAAGAACTCAACATGTGGCAAAGGAGATGGCTTGAATTACTCAAGGATTATGATTGTACGATACACTACCACCCGGGGAAATCAAACAAGGTAGCAGATTCTTTGAGCAGAAAATACCATGGAGTTTTGAACATGATGAGAATTTAAAGGGATCCAATTTTGATGGATCTAGTGAAGATGGGCATGGGAATAACCAGGGAAGGTGAAACATCAATGATTTTTCAAATGGTTTCCAAACCATCTTTACTAGAAAGGATTAAGAGTTCTCAGACCGATGATGAAGAATTTGAAAAGAAGATTAAAGATGTAAATTATGGGAGACTGAGAGACTTTGTGTATGAAGATAGAATTTTGAAATTTGGGAAGAGAATTTGTGTTCATGATATACCTGATATAAAAAGGGAATTGCTGGAAGATTCTCATAGTTCCAATTTCTCTATACACCCTGGGAGCACCAAAATGTATAGAGATTGGAAGAAACATTTTTGGTGGGACAACATGAAGAGGGAGATTGCTGATTTTGTGTCAAGTTGTATGGTTTGTCAACAAGTGAAAGCTGGAAGGAAACAACCTAGAGGAGTCATGCAACCTCTTCCCATACCAGAGTGGAAATGGGACAATATTACGATGGACGTTGTCATGGGTCTACCAAAGACTCCTAGAAGGAACGATGCAATATGGGTTATTGTTGATCATCTTACCAAGTCAGCACATTTTCATACTATAAGAGAAGATCTACCCCTAGAACGTCTAGCAAGACTATATATTAATGAAGTTGTGAGACTTCATGGAGTACCACTATCGATTGTTTCTGATCGTGATCCCCGTTTTACACCAAGATTCTGGAAAATTCTTCAGAAATACATGGATACTGAACTTCATTTGAGCACTTCTTACCACCCTCAGACAGACAGACAATCAGAACAGACTATTCAAACCTTAGAATACTTGTTGATATCTTGCTCACTTGACTTTCAGGGTATGTGGGATCAATATTTACCCCTGGTAGAATTTTCCTATAACAATAGCTTCCATTCGAGTATTCAAATGGCACCATATGAAGAGTTATATGGAAAGAGATGTCGTACACCAACCTGTTGGGATGACGTTGGTGGAAGAAAACTTGTAGGACTAGAAGTGGTGGAGGAAACGATGGAAAAGGTGAAGGTAATCCAAAATCACATCAAAGCAGCTCAAAGTAGGCAGAAGAGCTATGTCGATAATCGAAGGAAGGATTTGGAATTTCAAGTCGGTGATCATGTTTTCCTGAAGGTATATCCATAGAAGGGAGTCATATGTTTTGGTAAGAAAGGTAAATTGAGTCCCAGGTACATCGGACCTTTCGAAATTCTAGAACGAATTGGGGTTGTACCTTACCTATTGGCAATGCCGCCAAGTCTCTCCAAAGTTCACGATGTGTTCCCCGTATCTCTGTTGAGGAAATACATGCTTGACCCAACACATGCACTCACCTATGAAAAATTAAAACTAGAACCTGATCTGTCTTATTGCGAAGAGCCCATCAGGATTCTTGATACGAGAGAACAAGTACTGAGAAACCGGAGGACACGTCAGGTAAAAGTTTTGTGGAGAATCCATAAGATGGAAGAGGCAACGTGGGAACCCAAGGAACTTATGATGAAGAACCACCCTAGTCTTCTCATGTGATAAGTATTATAGAAATTTCTAGGACTAAATTATTTGAAGGAGGAGAGAATATAACACCTCAAGCTTCTACGGTACGCTTCTCTTTGAATAATGTGATAGCGTGTGTTGTACGCAACACCGAGTTCTAACACACCATAACCAATCAAACTAGCCGTTATGAAGAGTAATACCTACTTTTTGAAATTTATATATAGTTTATATTTCAAAATGGACTTTTTTTTGGATTCGGAATATCGAATTTAGCCTAAGGTGAAATTTTGGTACTTTTCGGATAACATTAATATTTTGATGAATAGTGAAAATTACTAAATTTTAATTAAAAACATCTTTTTTCATCAAAATAATTAATAGTGATAAATTATGAATATGAGTGGTTTAAAAGTATATTTAGAATATATTTTTACCATTTAATATAATTTTGGTCATTGGACACAATTTTACTATTAAACCGGACATAAACAAGTGCCAATCTTTTGATAGATATTATCCCTTAAAAACACGCGTTTTGTTTTAACAACGGGAATTAATTTTTAATTATTTTATGCCACTTCTGTGTTTTGAATTTTGAAAAATGGATTCCATATTTGGAATCAGGATGTTCAAATTGTGTAAATAGGTAACTTTTATTTTTATACATTTTGAATAATTACTTCGGTAAATATTTTATTTACCATGGTTAAGGGTAAATCCGGTAAATAAGGGTTAAAAAATAATATTATAATAATAAAAAATTACCCTAAAACATGTCATAAACGTATCAGTTGATACATGTTCGACTATAGGCATCTTCTGGTCAATTTTGGGACCCCATGGAGCCACTTGTAGGTGATATGGACAGTTTATTTTAATTAAGTTAAAATGAATACAAAAATGACACAAGCATATATCTTTTAGAAATTTTTTTTTACATAGGGTTATATATGTTGGATTTTTTACTATAAATATTTATTATAAAGCTAAAAATATTTTCTACATAATATTATTTTATTTATAATTTTTAGACATTAAATAATTTAATTTATATGAAACAAATATGATGCAGTAATTACCTAATTAATGAAAAATTAGAATAATTGATATTATAAATACCCAAATAAACATAATTTGAGACTTTTTATGAACTAAACTAATATTATAGGTTAATATGACATGTTAGTATTTCTTTAATTAACTTTTTTCGAAGTAATCATTCTGTTATGAGTTTCAAAAAATTCAACTATTGAATACTATCAAAATTGATATAAAAGAGTTTTTAAAACAAATATTATATTATTAATTGATATTAAATTAATAAAATCTAAGGTTCTATATTATGATAGTTTCATCATTAATGGACCACTTGGGGGTCGCTTGGATGTATATGGTTAGTCTATTAACCATATAATATAAAAATACAAAGAGACATTGTAAAAGTGAAACTAGTTAACTTAGAGTTAATACTTAAAGATAAGGTTAATATAGTAACCCAAACCTGTCTAAATTCTATTGGTTGAATTTTTTTCGACCTATACCCACCTTAACCTTTTAATAATCAACTTTTCATCCATTATAAACCGAATATGAATTTATTATAAACTAATATTTCTAGATTTTCCAAAGGTGCCCCTCACCCATCTTATAAACGGGCACTCCTCCTTCTCATTTCTTCACACCATAAAAGCCTTTTGGTTTGGCCAAAATCTGCCCAAATACTCTCAGAACATCCCTCGCTACAACCTAAAGGCCTTATTTTGATCATAAAGCCAACCTAAGGAGCCCTTTTGATCAAATCAAAAGGAAGAACCCGAAGAAGAGGTAATGATTTCACCACCCTTTTCCAAGTTCCTTTCTTCTTCCACTTCTTCTTTATTTGTTATTACGATTATAAAATAATAACTCTAGTATCATTTATATACTGTGATGTTATTATAAATATGGTACAACCATATTCAGTATTCTGTCCACCCTTTGAATAACATGTCACCATACGTGCGTATACACGACTTACCGTCTCCACATCGTGGGTAATTGGTTCCAATATATTATTATTTGGATGGGTATAATAATGATGTGAAATTCGTGTAAATAATAAATATAACATGTTAATGATTCTGTATATATGATATAACAACCATTTATATATTATTTTAATATAAAAAGAATGATATTGTAGCTCGTGCGTACGTACGGACTACCGTCTCCACGAACGCGATGAGATTCATTCTACATTGTATCTATTCAAGTATAATTCTCATTTGATGATTAATAATAGTATTTGAGGACTTGATATCATTCTGTATGTGATTAAGATACAACCTATTCATGAAAAACATGGTTTATGTAACAAAACATATAAAATAAAATGAGTAAGTTAACACCCGAAACAACGATAATACTAAGATATTATTAACAAATCAATGTTTAAAGATCATATATGATATCATATTAATGTATATGATTCTTGTATAATTTAATAACAATTATCTCACCATTATACATGATTTTAACCTACCCCAACCAAGGAAAAGTACAAGGTAAGGGTTATTTCACAATCTCCTCATTATCTGAGGTTGTTTATATGTAATAATCTGCTGGGATCTCTTTATCATCGACATCCATGTTTCTTAAAAATGTATTTCAAAACATTTTTACTACTTAAAAGAATATGGGTTAAATTCATTTATACCCTGAATTGACTTTTTATAAGATTTTTATAAAGGAATATTTCCATCGTTTTCCAAACAAGGTGCTTTTTAACCTTTTCGACAGAATTAAGGTAAGAATGTTTTTTTAACTTATACAGTGGGTGTGGTTATTTTCCACCGTTATAAAATATTTGAAGATTCCCTTAAAAGTTTATAATAATATTTTCAAAGAAAATGTTTTTTTATAAATATATGACTCTTAAATGATTTCAAAAATAGAAAAAGATATTTCTCTAAAGAGAGTTTTGATTTCATCTATGTCAACATCCTTTGATGAATTTTATGCTTATTTGAAGTTGATTTATTATGATACAAAACTTCTATATTGTATTGAAGGTTTTGTGATATGTTTTACTGTGGATGTGCTATTTTTATATCATTCATAGTTTATGGTGAAAGTATTGACATTTCATATGCTAGTTTTAATATGAATGTGTATGTTATGTTTAAACCTTTTCATATGAGAATGCATTGGACTTAAAATGTGACAGGTGGAGCCCGCTATAGCTCCTCGATGCATCGGTAGGTCTCATGAGACAAAATCGTTTCTTGGCACAAGGCCTTAGAAAAATATTATTTGTAGTCTTGTCATGAGGCCTTGGCTATGTGGTTATGATAGTCTGGCATTATGCATTCCATCATTATGAAAGTGGTTATTGATATTGCATGTGATTATTCGATTAGTAGAATATACATGTGAATAAGTAAATGTAATTATTTAATTTTACTTTTTCCATACTATGTTGATGTTCAAGTTTAAAAGGATTTTGTTTTAGTTATACATTTCCTTAAATGATTATGCTTATTTTTGAAAGTTACCGCTATATTGTTATCCTTACTGGTCATTTAAGCTCACCCCTTTTCTATGTTTTATTTTTGCCAGGATGTGAAGAAGTAAGTTATGAATGACCTGCAGGGATTTTATGTGGGGATATGAGTGTGGAATATGGAGACTATGTTGTTGTAGTAGTTTTTCACTTAATGATGTAATGTAAATCTTTATGAATATATCTAGTGTTTCCAAGGCTACTAAACCAATCGGTCTTTCGAGAATTGATCTTTCTTGTGATCATGCAAATGTTATGTAATAATGCACCGAATCTGGTTAACTAGGTTTGGGGGTTTACATGAAATAATTGGAAAATAAATGGTAATCAAGAGAAACATGAACTTAAAGGCATGATAAATCATGATAATCATAACATGGATATGTGGCAACAACATTTAACTTGATATTAGCATGAGCCAAGGTCCATTGAACATAGTGCATGAGTAAACCCTCATCACTAAGCATGAAAAATTAGAACCTCAATGAACATGAATTAGAATGAGTCAACACTAATTGCACTTGATTTATCATGATAATATACTTTAACCAATGCATTGGAGCGCTATTAGGGCGCACCGTTCATAATCATTTCATTTCATGTAGTAGTGTGCCACATATTTCATACAACATGGATTCATTAATATCATAATTCATTCCAAGAATAAGAGGCGTGGAATACATAAATTTTTTTCCTCAATCGAAAATGAAATTTTCATAAATTTGAATACCCGTGATCGTGGATTGGGTATGGAATTCACTAAACAATGATTTTTCCAGGGAATTATTTGTGTAATTTCAGCAGTATAACGATGACAAATTGAAATTTGTAAAATGGGTTAGTGAGAGAGAAAGGGGTATCTCATAATTTATAAATTAAATGGACTCTATGGGGATCATGGGACATAATATAATGGAATATGGAATGGTATTTAGATGCATAATATAAATTAATTGCTTGAAGGTAAACGAGGAGAGAGAAATATCTTACGGAATTTCAGCATAGAAAAGGGTATACATGAGAGGAATCGATGAATGATAAAGGGGTTTATCATCATTAAAACATTAGTATTATTGTATAGGAGAAGTTATAAATCATACCCCAACAGCTATATAGGAAAATAAAAGGTCATAACTATATAAAGAAACATGGATAAAATGATAAAGGAATGAATCTCTTACTTGGAAGTGTGCGCTCGAATGCTTGGGAGAGACTTGAGAGAGGCTTCTTGGGAGCTTGGATGCTTCAAAGGATTATAGATAGGGGAGTGCAGATGTTGGATGAACTCCAAAGTCTTTTATTGAAGATGATCTGAGCGCTTGGGTGGGTTTATATATGAAATGAAAGGGAATTCGTTATTATTTAGGTTTGGGACACCACATATTAAACTAATCAAAACCACTAACTAGCACACGTTTTTAACCATAGTTTTAACCAACAGGTGGTGTAAAAAAATATTATAAAATTTCAATGGCCTAATGTCCTAAACTAAAAGGGTTTCTTATGAGTAGGTGATTCACACTCTCAACGAAATGAATTTAAAAAGCTAAAATGATTCATAAGTCTTGTAGGGTCCACTAATTATTTGTAAAATAAATAAAAGAAACCAAAAATTACATTATTTAATGGTAAAACATATATTGGACGAAAATATCATTTATATTATTTTATTACATCAATTTTTCTTCATTATGATGTCATAAAACACATTATATAATTAAATGGCATTTAATTTTTACCCAAAAATTTGACATCTCAAAAAATTATTAAAAATCCACCATTGAAAAATATCAACATCCAGATTCCAAAAATAATATTATTTTTATCTAAATAATTTTCAAAATATTTTATTTTTAACTTTTAAATCAAAAATTGACATTTATCTAAAATTCCTGGGTTTTGACAAAAAACAGCTTTCAAACCTTAAAAAAATGACAATTGTATTCAAAAAAATTATACATTCATTTGTATTTAATAAAAATTAATTTAATACTAATAATATTATATGTTAATATTATTTAATTAAAAAATATATTAATTCATCAATATATATTACTTAGTTGAATATTAAATAAAAATACTATTTTTTTATTAAAAACTATTAAACTAGTAACAATAATAAAAAGAATGTATATTCTCTATAAAAATATAATGTAAAAAATCATAATGCTATGGTCTTGTTACATATCCCCTTATAAAATATACATAAGACCTTAGTTTATGGTGCACGATGGTGATAAACTCTTGGGGTGGCTCAGATAACATCTCTCGAGTGGTAATCTCTATCAACTTCCACTTCTCCCATAGGCAGTTATGCTCAAGCATAATGTATTCAAGCTCGGCTTGGGCCTCTTCAAGTGTGAATCCCAATGATTCCACCACCATTAAGAGATAAGAAAAATGGGCTTTTATGGGGAAAGTCTATGGGATGAGGCCATCAGTTCCATTTTCTATGTAAATTGGATTTGATAAAGGCCTATATTTATACTAATCACGTGATCACTGTTCAAAGGATATAATAGCAACGGTCATAATTCATAACTGTATTTTAAAATAAAAAAACATAAAACCAAATAATTTCATTTTTTATATAACCATGTCACATAATAATACATTTAACTAAATCAATAGAATTTCCATTAATAAAAGTTTGGTTCGTTACAAGATCCTTATGTATTCTTGTAGAAACACATATATGGATATAGACATGAAAAACCTCGTCTATGTAAATCAAATAGCATGATTATGTACCAAACATATTATAAATTATCTATGAGATAAACCCTCTAGGTTAGATAACCCCTATTGTTGATCTAATGTGGAAGAGAGGGAATATACCATGTCAATGATAGAGTCTCTCCCCTTGAGACACATGAACTTCCATATGCATATATATTTATATATAAAGTTCCACTAACCATTACATATCAGAGTTTCTCATTCTACCATTTTTTATGTACACTTTCACAATGAATTGATAATTTTTTTCTATATTTATGATTATATTATATCTCTATGTCAAAAAAATACAGATAATTGACCCACATCTTCTACAAAAGGTTCATATCCCACTATGAAAATATGTATGTGAAGATCGTATGAGTAGTGTAAACCATGAATATATATCTATGATGATAATTCCACTAGAATCATAGGTCATATACCAATATAGGATACTAAAAACCATTAGAATGATAATTACCCTCATGCTTCATTAAATATCTGGATTAATAAGCCACCACCCAATCCTTCTACATATGGAAAAATATGTGAGAAAATTATGATTCACTATAATACATGGAATAATCTATACCCAACTCAGGTATGGATAGGATATTTATTGAACTCATCCTAGTCCCCAATTTCTAGAATGCCCCTTACCTGAATCAAAAAAATAAACTTCACCCCTTTCTTGGTCAGACCAGAAATCAGTACATCCATGTGGGATAACTCTACTTCGAAATGTACGTAATAGCCTACAAAATGAAAGAAACTCTAAAAATGATGAAATTATTGGATAATTACCATTAAAACATGATTTATACCCTCTTCTAATCCAATTAAACTCCAACATATTTGATAAATTGGGAAAAGAGTGAATGTTTTCAATCCATTAATGAAATTTAGAGAGGTTTATGTTTATTAGATGTTATATAAATGAACCGGGGATGATGTCAAGTTATTGGGAATAATTGTCTATAGACTTGGAGTACAACATGATTTCATTGGAAAACCCACCAAAAACTAATCTAGATATGGATGGAAGAAAAGATTCATAAAATACATGAACATCATCTATTTATTAAATAAACAAAATTACATTAAAATGATCTCGTACAATCCATACATGCTCAAAAAAGATATCTGAGGTATTTTAGATCATTTAATAATCAAATAATGGGACATGAACTAATTTGAATCATATATAAAGTTATTAAAATTCTAAACTAATCAAGGATGTCATTGATGAATGGAAGGTGATACCGATTATTGATTATCATCTGGTTTGATTTTTAATAATCCACATATAAATTTAATGTTATTTTTATTGTCTTGGTTAATAAATTAGAAGAAAACAATGGGGATGTTCTTGGAATTATGAATCCTTTATCATAAAGACCCTCCAACTATAATTTTAGATCCTGAAGATCTACTATTGTCACACTGTATGTTTGATAGAAATAGGATCATCTCCCTGAATTAATTTTAATGTTAAATGGATCAATCACTTGGTTGGTAAGTCAATGAAATATTTCGATAATATATCCTAAAATTGGTAAACCACTATTGTAAAGGTATTATAATTTAAATCTAAATTATCTATAAAAATACCATCAACCTAGTCCCTAATAAAATCCTATCTATATTGAATTGGTCCTGCATGACCAGCCTAAAGGTCTCATTCCCTATAATGGATATAGATAAACCATTCTTGGAAGAGGATGTTAAATATTTCCTCATAAAAATAAATATGAAACTGATATATGACTAGGAAATCATTAAAAAATTCAAATCAAATACATATATTTCTATAACAAATAACTTCCAAAAGAAATTGTAACTACCTATTTTAAAATATCATTAATTATATCACCTGATACACTCTAATAACTCCCCCAATTCAATATAGATGGTCTTAACCCTATCCATGATTAATAAATCTAATACCGAGACACTAACAAATTGAGTAAGTATAAATTATATCAATTATATTTTATAAACAATATAAATCGAAGGATATATTAAACACTACTCATAACTTAAATAATGTAGGGTATTTTATATTGACTTGAAGAAGAAAAATACAGAACATGCCTCTAACTCAGATATATTCTTGGGTCTCAACCCTAACTCCCTTGTGACTCCATTTCAATTAGATACTTTTGCTCCTACACTGGGGTACCATACCCCCTAACATGACTCATGTGACTGGTGGAAATCAATCCACCTAGAAATTGAGGTGTATCTAAGTCCTTCCTAGAGTCCAGTTCCTTCCATGATCTTCTTCATCAACTTAATTGGTGAGTTCTAATATAGATCCTCTATAGTTTTCCCATTATACTACAATCTTGATAGTCCACTATATGTAATAGACACTAAAAGAACATGTAACCATCCCTACCACACCGAAACAATTATACATAGACAATATCCTAAAATATTCATCTAAGCCTCTTATTACTCTTCCTGTTGCATCATTGGTAAAAATTCCCATAGTGGTGATTGTTAACAACTAATAATTAATGCCCCAATTGACTAGCTAAAACTTCCTGGAATCTACTCATGGTTTATTTTAAGTTACCATAGATGATTAGTTCCTAATTTTTCACAATAAATAACTTATTTCGGTGAAAAACAATAACCTATGACTTCATCTTGTACAAGATAACATCCTCAAATCACTACACCATTTCTATCAAATCCCTTTAAAATGATGGATAAAACATACTTGGTGTTGGAACCATGGGCGTTCATTGCTTGAATTAGAGTATGAATTGTGTTTATTGTCAATCCTTATTGGAATTTCAGAATGTTTTCTAGTAATGTGATCATTTAGTTTAATCAGACAACAATATTGAAAGTGACACCATTTTCCAGTGTTTTCCATATTTTTGGGCATGAAAATTGAAAAATGAAGACATGGGTTGTTGGAAAAAGTTGATGCATGCAAAGAGGAAGTGGTGCGAGAAATAAGTGAATTGTACACAAAAAATGTGTGGTGCACCAAATAGTGGAGCAAGAATTTTCACGCAATAGGTGTTTCGATATCAGATCACTGTTAATTGAAAAATGCCAGAAATGCGTGAAATATTAGAGTGGTGTGCAAAATGCATGGATTCCGCGCTAAAGTGGTTTTGCACACAATAGTGAATATTGGTTGGTTTTCTCACACAAAAGATGTTTTGGGATCAGAATGATGAGAAATAGGAAAAGGCTTGAGGTGAACTAAAAAGTCATAGATGTGCATGAAAATGGTTCCTATGTGAAAAAAAAATTGTGCGAATAATGATAGTTTTGTGCGACAAGGTGGGGTTTTTCATGTAGGGGTTAGTGATGCCTATAAATAAGAGGTGACACCCATCATTCTATATGGATGAAGACTTAGAGAAGATCTGAGTTTTGATGCACATAAAATGTGCATATAAGGGGAGTTGCGTAGAAAAGTTTATTCTGCAAGAAATGGAAGACGTTGTGCGTAAAAGTTAAAAGTGTGCAAAAAAGTATATGTTGCGTGTCAAAAATGTCGTTGTGCATAGTTGTTGATGTTGTGAGAAAAAGAATAATCTACATGTAAAAATTTAGGCTCTGTGTAAAAGTGGACGTTTCACATAAAAGTGAAGGTTTCACGTAAAGGGGGTTTGTGCATGAAATACTTTCCACATGAAAAGAATATTTTTCCGAAAAAAATGTGATCTTGAATGCAAAGGGTAGTTTTTGTGCGAAATCATCAATGTAACTTGTTGGCACATTCTGATTATCAGGTTCGGTGGTTCAGCGCTTTCAAGTGCATATTTTTTGGCCTTCAAGGCAAGTCGAGTCTCTTTCTATGCAGAGGCAGAGACTTCCAAGAAAATCAATTAAAGTCACCTTCATGTATATAAACTAACTGGGGCTTCACATAAGGGAGTGATCCAGGGGGATAAAATGGGAGTGACCCATGGGACGTAGTGAGCTATCCCTGAACTTTTTTAAAGGCAGTGTGCCAGGAACAATGTGACTATGACCAAAACATGTAATCCATAAACTAGTGAATATTAGTGGATTTTGGTACAAACAAAACAGAGTCGGTGTATGCTCCATGGACATATCCCTTTGTGGTGAACCATGTAAAAGTGTTGTGTCAACTTCATTATTTAATTCATTTGATAGATTTAACAATTTCCTACCAACATGGGAACAAGATCCAAAACTATAAAAAGAAAAATTTGACACCCTAATTCACCCCTCCCAGCTCAGGGTGTTCCAGGTTACCTCACTAGGTTGGTTGAAAATCTAGTTTAATCCATCACAGACAAGGTCCCCTACTCTAGGTTCATGAAATCCTAATCTCTTTAAAAGATCAATGTATTGGCATAAAATTTACATAAATTCTTATTCTTCATTCCTTTCCAATTGACATCCTCATTTTATCTTGAATTTTTTACAATTTCCTACCAAAGGTTATCTAGTCCTCATAGAGTATAGGAAACACGATACACCCTACTCTCTATGGGAATCTCTAGGAGACTAATGATTTTACCAAATGAATTAATCCAGAACACTACTGCATGAGGGTCTCCCTCACTAGTGAACATTGGTGGGTGAAAAATTTGGAACACCATTCTCTGATAAAACATTCGTTATATAAAATGATTAGTCTCCCTCTCTATAGATCAGATGACTCACTTTAATCTAATGTATATGTGATCATCCAGGAGATCCCATGGTACTCCATAAAGTCCATATTCCAAAAAATGAGGTTTGTGCTCATTACAACTCTCTAGATGTTCGACTTGAGAATGATGCAAAGGAACTTCTCAAAATGTTCCAACACATTATTTAGATCACAATAATTATCATATGATCAGCATAGAATCATAGGGATACAATAAAAATCATAATTATTGTGTCCCTTTATTTCTTGGATTAACATGTTAATTAAAAATATCTCAACTAATTAGTACTCCTTACTTTCTTCAATAATTTCAGGCAATATAAAGTGTAATAATAATTGAATCCCTATCATGAAAAATGTGGTGTATTAGTCCCACATCCCTTACAAGTAACCCAACTCAGTAAGAAATATAGCCTCAAGAACACATCGTGATATTCAATAGGATTCCAATAAGTAGAAAGGGTCTATAGTTCTATGGTGTGGAAAGTATACCATCATAATAATAATGGATCATAGATGTGGAATAAATATAATAAATGGTGAATGAAATATAAATAACACAACATAAGTAATGCATCTAGGAAAGAAATAGAAAAATCCCATCATCTATATCTAGAAAAATATATAAAATTTCTATTTCATGGTTCTTTATAAAATTAATGTAAAGGGATAAGGTAGTCTACCTAAATAGCACACAAAATACAAAAATTAAAAAAAACAATATAGTGGAATCATGAGAAAAATCATGGTCTTCTACTCCTATACCCAGTCCAAATATAAAATACCATGTTTTCATTTTGGGTTACTTTCTATTATTCTTACCAGAACACAACAAGCCTTTATGAGTACCAAACATTTACCTAAAAAGGATTGAGTGAAAATGAGTAGGTCAACACCATAAATGTCTATAAAAAATAAAGTAAATGTATATAAGCAATAATATTGTGTGGGCATAACAAGAGTAAGATAAAATATGGTAATTTGATATTAAATAATCTATAAGTTCACATTATTTAAAGATAGTTCCATTAGTTAAGATTAATTATATACTGAATTAGACTATTAGCTACAAAATATAGAGGATATATCAGGTATCTTACCTACTAGGGATATGTCATAAGGCCAATTTCCAATGTGTTCTCCTCATTTCTAGGGATCTCATCCAAGGATAAGATGGTATATTGTAGACCTAAAATGGTCTATGAACCCATGGACCATGGTAAGGGAATCCTCATTGAGTCCAAGATGTATTTCCAAGGTAAATATGATAAATACATGAGTGGAACTCAAGGAATAAATATGACATTATCCAAGAAAGCTATATCCAATGAGAAAATACAAAGAATCCAATTTTGAAATATGTATGAGGGTAATTAGTTCCATACAAAAATACGCCTCTTTGATTCCATACCACATTTTCCAATGTCAAAAATAATATGTAAAATATTATAAGGGTGCATTTTAGTGTCCGTCCCATACTATGATTAATTATAATAAATATGAATTATCTAACAAAATATCCATATCATTTCATCACTCACATTTATTTAGTTTCATTTCCCTCTTCATTAATAAATAAATAGGGGGTGAAAGAGTTATTATAACTCTTAATATTTCATTTAATTCATACATGACATACACTAATACTTGGAAAGCTCAACGCACCCTAATGGGTGGGTAAGTCATAATAATATAATCCAACCCACCTCAAGGGGCTTGGGTTGAGATAAAAAACATCCAACAGTGTCGTAGGGGTCCATGAACATCATGACCATTTTATAAATAATGTAATTGAGGTCTTAAATTTTTTTGATGTAATGCATGGAATGTATATTATGTGGAAAAATGGAACAATATATTGACCTAAAATAATTATAGAAATTTTATAGACCATCAACATTAAATGGTTACAAGACTCCTCCTCTACTATCGAACATCACTTTAGACTAAAATGAATGAAATTTAATTAATATTCAAAAACCCTTAAAATAGAGAATATTACCTTTCCTGAATATATAATTTATTATGTTGGTAGAAACATTTAAAAAAATCAATCAGAGTCATAGAGTACTTTATGGTGATCAATCCTTACAGACGTCATTCAATTTGGATTCTAGATATAGGAGAACCTACCAAACATGAGAGGAGAGGAAGTCGAGAGCTCGAATGAAAAAATTTCATGGGAAATGTGGTAGATAGATGATGGAAATAATTTTAATGGAATCAAGGGAAAATGGTGAATTTAATATTTTTATTGGGTTGAATAGTTTGATAAAATAATAATCCAAAATATGCACCAACCATGTGAAACTTCATCCCAAGGTGATGCCCCTTCACATGAAGAGATAAATGGTTTGAAATATTATGCATAGATATTCTATTCCATAAATCCAACTTGGTGCCCCCTCACATAACTAGGTGTATGGAACGAATAAACCTTGCACGAATCAAGAAAAAACACATGAAACTTATTCAATGTTTTACATGGCCATTTGGCCTCCCTCATATGGTTAAACAAACAACACATATCTATTTTTGGTCCACATGGTTAAGCCACACACTTACTACTAATTGTGCTCCAACTAAGAACCTCTTCCAAATTATCCATACACTATATCTCTAGAAATTGGAAAAGCCCCAGATTTCCTTGAACCCTTCTTTAGTACATTAGGTATTCCCATATTGATAAAAAATGATTTAAAATAAAATACAACAAATTGATTGCTATCTTAAAAATTAGAATCTTACGAGCTCCCATAATATAAACAACACCTCCATGAGTAGTGATGAGGGTCAATAAGAATCATCTAAGAATTATTCAATCCATTGAGCAGGTAGGTTGGCCTCCCATTCACATGTATCAGGAAGTACACATCCATGATTCCATAGAACCAATTTCAATGGAACTATCCTAGCATAGAGAACCATTGTGGTATGATAAAAGGTAAAATAGAATAATCCTCAAAGGTAGACATAAAATCTTATCCATAATTTTCATGATTAATAAAATGAGATGGGTTTTAATGATAACTAGAAATTTCTGAAAGATGGAAGAGTAATGCATGGCCTGGTACCTTTGAGGTAAAAAACATGATTTTCTATAGACCTGACTCTCTTAATAACCTAAAAGTGGTAGAAAAATTATGGTGTCAATATCCCTTATCTATGAATCTATAACTAAACCAGTCTAGGTGGAATACCCAATAATAATGAATATCAACCCTCAATCTCTAGAGATCAGTGAAAAAATAAGTAAAATATTTCTCCTTAGATTGAGATATATCCATACACTGCTTGATAAGATATACCTACACTAAAGTCTCCCAGATGAGATGAGGACCTAATAGCACTTCTTCCCAACCCTCTAACCTGGATAATGGTTATTGGAATTCCCTACCATATTGAACATTATATGGATCCATCAGTATAGTACCTTGTAAAATATTTTTGTTAGAAAACACAGAAAGGGGTATGTGTTTCAACCAAGAACATCTAAAATCAAGGGTTCATGCATAAATCATTAATTATAATACCATTATAGTATTATTTTACTAACCATCTATTTGCTGATGATAGGTTTTTCATCGAAACACCTATGAACCAAGATTCTTATATAATCCCTTCCATAATCACATTATAAAGAATGTATATTTTTCTGATTGAATAGTGGTAGAAACTCCATGATGGTTTATAATAACTCATATATAGATCCCCCAAAGATTTTTTATCGAACTAGTCTCTTACATTGGTATGAAATGCAGTACTTTAACATCCTTTTTACCGTTACACTTATTGAATCACAACCTCAATGTGGATTCATTATTTTCTTCAAGAAATCAATACTGATATTGTATAATTTGTATACTAGAATGGGTAATGAATGTAAAATTCCAACACTCCACTGGTGCTCCACCTTCACCTATAGACCGGTGGAACACTGACTAAATAATCTATTTATCTTCCACCTTATACCTGACCTCCAATACTGGCTGCATAATTCATGCTATATCTTGGTAATATTGCGTTTTAATAACCATTTGAAGGAATGATATTATAACATTATATTATATTTCATGTATTTTGTAACACATACACATAAAATAATAAACAATATCTCATCATTATGAATGAACCTACCAAGATGTTGGTCTTAACATGAAATAATCTTTCTCAAGACCAAGACTTTGAGATCGAAAGGATACCTCACCCCCACTCTAGATAGAAGTGATGAGGTCGCATCTAGAGGTAAAACAATTAGATTCTACTGACACTCTAGAATCTCTAGATGCATCTCTAAAAATTCCTCCATCATCATCCATTCATTACAATCCACTATAAGACTTATGTCCGAGTTTTTTAGGTCATATCATCTGCCACCCTTTCAAATTACCCAAGCATATAATCGAGATCAATTTTAAAAAAATTAAGTTATTTAAACAATATTAATTATATATTATTTAGTCTTTTATATGTAAATATGTATTTGAGGCTATTATGATCTCTGTATAAAATGAACCTCTCAAACAATAAATAATGAATCTAATAACGTAAGGCATGAACCATTTCTTATAAATCTTAATCATGTGTCAGAAAATAATGTTAATGAATTAGTAACAAGTGATATTTGTTCACTATGACTGATTCAACATGAATTAAAATGGATCCTAACACAATTATTGAAAAACAAAAAATATTAACCTCTAACAGGTTTATGTAAAAATAGGATTGGTGCTGAAGTTACCCTTCATTCGAGCTCCTAAAAGGCCATCTATCACATTTTAGACTACAAGAATTTAACAACATTTTAATAAATCCTGTATGATGTTGTGCATGATGTAAAGAATCATAAATAAAATAAATGTAATACCATTTATCCCCATGAAATAGATAATTTAAATTATTTTCTTGGGGTTCTCACAAGATACCACATCTCTCAACTTCTATAGATCTAAATATACTATTTGGTCTATTATAATGTGTACTCTGTAGTGAAAATTGTCAAATTATAATTATAATTTTTCAAACATAGAATATAGAGAGTTTAGTTCAGTATACTTGATATGATATCAAGTTGTTTATAATGATCATGTTGAGTTTGAGAATACACTATGATATCATCTGTAAAAACGACGGCAAAAGAATCAATGAATGGGTGGAAACCCCAATTAATCATACCCATGAAAACAGCTGGCATGATCATGAGACCAAATAACATTACCAAATAGCCTTGAAGTAAAAAAAAATTAGAATGAATTACATGGTATACTTATGACGGTAACACAAACATTATGATATCATGACCGGAAATCAATTTTTAAGAAAACTCTAGCTCATCAGAGTTGGTATAAGAGGTCGGCTATATGTGGCTGGGGATATCAGTTATTAACTATAAGTTTTATCAATTTTGGGAAATCCAAGGAAGGACTAACGGTATAATATTTCTTCATGGAAAAAATAATTGGTTAAACCCAAGGAGAAGTATTGGTTATGATAAATTCCTTCTCTTCCATATCCTCTAACAGACTTTTGATCTTATGAAGCGTTGTCTGTTCCATCCTACAAGGATTAATAGACATATGTGTCACCCATGGAACAATCTCAATATTAAACTCTACCTCTCTAACGATACATAACCTAGATAATTAATTAATTAATACATCCAAGATGTATTCCACTATATGAGATAACTTTTTCTTCCACATTCCCTTGTCACTAAAAAAAGGATTGTAATCTAGTCTGAAACACTAACCATCCATTGATGATGAGGTGCATATCAACTTGAATAGAAATACGATTTCCATTTATATATATATATAACTCTATCTTAGGATATAAAATAATCTTCTTTATGATAACTATCAATATGATACTAATATGGGAACATCTAATCCATATAGAGTATGATATCAAAGCACGCAATCATAAGGAAGAAAATGTTCAATAAAAAATGGTTATATAAAATCTTAAGGGGAAATTCACTACATTTATGTACACTCTCTGACCACACACCCAATAGAGTATCAAGAATCGTTAATCCATAGACATAGTGATTTTAATTCCTAATACATTCCACAACTGAAATTGATATAAATGCGTTTTATTTGTTTATATCAAACAAGTAATATTATAAATCTGAGGAAAATAAAATCATACCATGCCCCATATATTTATTAGCAATTAAAAACTAAAAATAGGTTTTACTTCATATATTTACCTTATCTATGACAATCAGTTAAAACCAAAATAACTTGAGTATTCCCTCTTTTACGGCATTCCATATTAGATTTATGGATCCCTAGTTCATATGAACATCCCTATATTGTATCGTAAATAGTACTCTATCACCCTATTAGACATGGAGTTGTTAATTCCACTCTAGAAGGTAGAGATGATGCAAATATTTTTCACTAGACACAGGTGTAATGTTCTAAAAAACCTTTAAGTATGGAATATTCTACCATACTCTCTTCATTAAATTTTAGATCTATCTCATTGTGGAATTATATGACCCAAATACAACACTAATTCCATGTCCCATAGATACTTGAGTGCACACTCTACTATTAATACCCCCATGAGAATGATACAAATGATGCTTCTTTTGTAATAACTTGGATTTCCCCAAGACCTTCATTGGTGAAATCCTGTGTTTTGGGTGTTCTAGGAGGCAATGGTGGCCCATTTTAAGAGTTTTCCAAATTTATAGTTTTTTCATTGGCATGTCAGTGTGTCACCATGTCAGTGCATCAGTGAGTAAAGTGTGTCATTTTCGGTGAGTCAAGTTCATCAACATCGGTAGGTCATGGTTTTGGTAGATTGAGGGCATCAACATCGGTAGGTCATGGAAAAGGTAGGTAGATGTAATAGGAATATTGAGGGCTGAGACATTGGTAGGATAGTGATTCAATAGATTAGGGGCATCGGTAGGTTAGGGAAATGGATGTCGGTGAGCTGAGGGCATCGAAATTGGTAGGTCAAGGAGTTGGTAGGAAAGGGAGTTAGTTTTTCAAGGCATCTCTAGGTTGAGGAATCAGTGATTCAGGGGCATCAACATCAGTGATTCATCGCATCGGTACCTCACCCATCGGTGGCTCAAACTGAGTGACTCACCCATCGGTGACTCAATTTTGGTTTTCCAATTTTTTCCATTTTCCCCTTATTATGTGATGATTTCTATGAAATGGAAACCTGTAAACTTATAGTGGTACACTGGGCTATCTACACCATTTTTAAGGGGAATTATTAAATTCCGTGTATCTCATAACATTCCACTTTCCTTGTAACCTCAATGTTTCATGGTCAAATCATGATCCAATTTTCAAGAACATTGAAGTCATCTCCCTATTTTTATGATCTATCCCTATAATAAACAAAGAAATCTTTTTTCTATCTTCCTTTTTGTTTCTCAGGGTTCTCCCAAATCCTTACCCAATATATGAGTCTTGTGCCTGTTCGAGAGCTCTTCTGCTTAGTTTTCTAGGTGTTCTTCCCCTGATGCTCACACGATCCCCTATTCTTTCCATAAAGAGGATCATAAAGCCTTTGATCATATGGTATGGATTTCATTTACTTCAAATTAATTGTGAATCATGTTTTTTTGGTATAAAAATGAATCTTTTTAATGAATGGATGAATACATTTATTAAAAACAAGAAATATATATGAATTTTATTTGATCAAGAGATAACCTGGGTAAGTAAAACAATGGGTAGAGAGTGGTTTGATGTTGATCTTTTGTATTATTTGTTATCCTTGATTATTTTATGTATTTTTGTGACTCTAAATCCTTTTAAAAATCATGGATGTTGGTGTTCTTTTCATGCACACTAGCAATGTTATATTTTTTTGAGATTATTTAATAAATGACTGTAACATTAAATATACTTAATCACATTCACTGGTTGAATATATTGTAACCCTCGAGATCTATCCTATTGTGTGATCACCCCGATTATAATTATGTATAATTAAAGAACCTCTACCAATTAAATCTGAATATATGCACATCATGTTGATTGGTGTGGCTGAGTGGTATGTTATTTTGAGTGTTGTAACATTGCATGAGTTCTGTGGGGCTGTAATTGGGAGCATAGTTGTGGATACAAGGTTGGACAGAAGGGTTGGTCTGGGGAGAAGGGTGTGGTGTTTATGTACAATGGGCTAGTTAGTTAATAGTAGTTTCCATGGTCTTTGTGTATGGGGAAGTAAAGGGGGTGTGTTAGTATCCTAGTCTGAGAGATTGATTGATTGTGGAATGGATGAACGTGTTTGCAGCTAAATAGACATTGTTTTATTGTGGTCCCAGAGCGACATCGTGTAGTGGGACTGAAAAATCTAGTTTAGTTTATTGGTTTTTCTATAGTTGTGGTTGGTATTTTTCCAGCAATGATGCAATGAATTAAAGTGAATCCCTTATTTAATAAATGGAAGTCGACTAATGGAAAATGGGTTGGGTTATTCCTAGGTAGTATATTTTGCATGGATATGTATATAGGGGTGGTAAAAAAAGTGTTTCTGAGTGGTTTGGTTGTTTCTTCAGAAAATGGTAGGTTGGGCTGATTGTATTCATACCTATATGTATAAATGTTAGTCCTTGTGATTTTTATTCATACCCCAACCTCGTTATGCACTATGTTCTGAACACCTCCATTTCATGGTGGATGGTGTCTTAGCTAACATCCTAGTTGGAGGATGGATGGTTGGTTACTAAAATTCTTCCTCATACCCTCTTTTGGGTTCTTACCACTTGAGAATATCAGGGAAGAATATAATGGCATGAATCTTACCATAGTATAAGGTTCATTGGGAATGGTTTTATTTTAGATGATAGGCCTAGGGGTTTGCAGGATAAGTTTGTTTTCCCAAATGTCTACGGGAAGAGGCCCTGGTGTCTTTGGGTGAGAGATGTGGTTGTTGTGTCCCAGGAGTCTGCGGGCAGGATTGTATGTTATTTGAGTCCTAGATGTGTCCAAGTGGGTTGTGGTAGTGGTACTATCAATGGGAATATTGGTAGTGTCAAGATGTTTGCCATTAGGAATGATAAGA
Organism: Viscum album; assembly: GCA_963277665.1. Lineage (NCBI taxonomy): Eukaryota > Viridiplantae > Streptophyta > Magnoliopsida > Santalales > Viscaceae > Viscum > Viscum album. Next base: position 1,696,891,324 of record OY728131.1, read on the forward strand.
CAACTAGTTGGAATGTAGTGAAGGGTAACCAAAAATCTATGTGCCTATATTACTACTTGACTTAACCTACATTACCTAGTGAGTGTGCATTGGTGAGGCTCGACTAGTTAATATTACTTGGTATGTTCTTTCAAGTTCTACCATTTTCTCATAGGGACATTAGTATGTCCCCCTGTTCATGAGTAGCTTTTATTTCTCTACTGATTATACTTGTATTTTCACCATATGTATATAAATTTTTTTTCAAGTTTCTAGGAGAACTTCGAGGACCAGGCTAGACATTACTAGCTCGAGATGCGATATTATTTGTTGTTTCTTTCTTGTTCATTTCTTTTGGTACATGAACATCAAATCTTGTTGTACATTTTATTAGCTTTACTTTTTAACATGCATATGGTAATTTATTTTGGATTCACTTTTACATTTGGTAGATGGAGTTGTTTGAGATTTACTATCCTATTTCTCAATATTATTCTATAAAAGGTATAATTCTTTCCCTTTATATCTGTGGTTCTATACCCTTGGTGAAAGTTTCACCTTTAGATCCTATTGAATGTGGGACTCAGGGGTCATTATCTCTCCTTCAACTTGAGGAAGGAAGTATGTGACACTTTTTTTGTAACATTCCCTCAATTTTAGGGAGGCAGGTCATGAAAAAATAGAATCAAATGAGTTTTGAGAGTTGAAAGATAGGATAGAGTTCAAAGTTAGGAAAAATGAAGATTTCATGGGGTGGTAGGTAAATGGATTTAGGAAATAATGACATGTGAAATAGGCTAGGGAAGTCCAGCTTGGACATTGGATTTTAGGGCCCCCATGATCTTATACATGTACTTTGGACGTACTGAAGTCTAAAAGAGGCAACACCAATTGCATTTTAGAGAACCCGGGAAATTTACATGCATCATAATGACTTCTGTTCTTGTGGGTCTCAAATATGACATCTGGACATCACCACATTATGATATGAGATGTTGAGGTCCAATAGGTAGAAATTGTTGATTAGCAGAGGGCCAATCGAGAGGATGAGGATAAGCAATGGAAGAAGGCACTTTGTGGCTTCCAACGATAGACTCTGGGGAAGTACAAGGGACGTGTCTCATACTTGAAGATAGAAGGTTGGATCAAGGAGATGTTGATCACTTTCAGCTTGATCTGGCCTCCAACAGAGTAATGGATTCTTCTCCCAATGATCCAAGTACAAGGATAACCAGGTTAGTGGTGGACACTTTACCTTAAGGAGAGGAAGGAAACTGAGGTCTGAAGGGCTGACTTTGAAACAGAGTTCTGGGAAAAATTCCTTTCTTCATTGATAATGGTTGAGGAAATGAATTAGATACTATAACTCCATTAGGGGATTATGTTGGTGAGGGGACTAGGGAACAAGTTCAATGATATCTTATGCTTCACACTGGAACACTTTCTAGATGAGGTGTCCGGAGAGAGACACTTAAAGGAGGCACTATTACCTTCTCTTTTGTATGTTCTTACTCCTTTCACTCCTAAAATTTCTATAGAGGTTCTGAAGAAGGCCGAGTTAGTATAACGGAAGAACTCAATGGGAGTGGTATAATGAGAAGGGATCCAACCAACTTTGTTAAAAAGTGGAAGCTGTTATAATATTGTCTTCGATGTCAGGTCCTTCTAGTTTTCGAATAACACAACACAGTCCTGTCTAGTTCTAGTTTTGATCTCTTAGTCCTCACCCGATCCGTATGGGCCTGACACAAAGGTTATTTATCTATGGAGGCTATGTAATTCTTCATAACTATTGCCCAGTTCATGTGGCATGTATTAGGTTTGGTAAGGATCATCACTCAACTTAGTAGAAGTAGTCTCCAGTCAGGCCCTTCCAGCAGTAGGGGTAGTGAGCTCTAGTTCCACCAAGGGTATACGGTGTTGGGGGAGGCTGACCTCAGAGTTCTTTTCATGGACATAGACTATGTCATGGTAACGATTCAGTCGATAGTAGAGAGGTATAGGTGATAGGTGTGGGAAGTTTCACACTTCATGGGTAGCAATTCCAATATTGTCATAGATTGTTCGAGGTACGATAATTTTGTTCACAACTCATGCATATGATATGTTTCATACATGAGCCTCACCTTCCTTTTATGCACGGAGTCTATCCCATTCTCTAAGACTAGAATTTAAGAGACATCCCATGCCCATGTTGTTGATTACACCAGTTTGAGGTCAGACAAGTCTTTTTGATGTTGGTCAAGGATGTAGACTGATGTTGGGGCTACTCCAGTTCAATGAGGATATTATTCTACTACATATTCACCCATACCATGTCATCCTAGGGACTGAGTTATTGTTTTTAATTCATGTTGTTATCAACCTCTTCCAGATGAGGTCATGTTCTAAGATATGGGTGGATAGCATGTAACCTTTATATAGGACCCCGGGACACCCTGAGAGGCGAGGGGTGTATCAGGGTGTCAACTTTTTCTTTTAAAACATGTGGATCTTGTTCCAACATTTGTAGGAACTAGTTAATCCTGCATGATAGATATTATCAGTAACGAAACACTCACATGAAAAGAGATGATACAAATTTTTTTACTTGGTTCACCACTAAGGGATACGTCCAAGGAGCATATACTGAAAAGTTGTCGGTCGTACCAAATCCCACTAATCTTCACTAGTTGTGGATTAAAATTGTTTGGAAACAGTCACCCTGTCTCAGGCTCACTACCTTTACAAAGGTTCAGGGATAGCTCACTGCTTTGCTCGGGTCACTCTCGTTGACTCCCCCAGGCTCACTTCCTTTGGTGATGTCACGCTCAGTTTATAGACCTGATGGTCTCTTCACTTGATTCACATTGAAGTCTTTTTCTCTACTAAGCATGAGACTCTTCATGCATCAATTTCTGGAATTGGTGCACCAGAACGCACAGAACCACTGAACCGGGTAACTAGAACATGTAAACAAGCTTTACTGACAATCACGCACAACACCAACCCTTTGCACGCAAAACTTTCCTATTGTGTGCAAAATTTACATTTTTGAGCGGGAAAATATTTCCCGCCACAAGACCCTTTTTCATGAAAACTGAATCTTTAACGCACAACCCCAATTTTTATGCACAGTTCTACATTTTTCACGAATCTCAGAATTTTCCGTGCAACCCAGAATATTTCACGCAAGTCCCTTTACGCTATCCTTTTTCCCACATTAGACCTCAAATCATCTCTATGTCTTCAACCATACCAAATGAGGGGGGTCACCTCTTATATATAGGTGTCTGAGACCCCTGCGTGCAAAACCACCTGTGGCACGTAAAACATCTCATCTGGCACGTAATATCTCGCATCGGTATTGTTTTTCATGCACTCCTCTAGATTTTTCGCACATCCCATGCCTTTTCCACTTTCCGATGTTCTGATTCCGAAAAAATATTTTTGTGAAAACCCTTGATCCTCAATTTCGCACACCACACTGTTTTGCAGGGAAACCCACTGTTTTTTGCGCAAACCCGCTATTTTTCACACCTAACTCCAATATTTCGTGCAAAGCTTTTATTTTTCGTGCACCACTTCCTCTTTGAACCTGCCTGCATTTACCAACAATCCATGTCTTCATTTTTTGATTATAAGGCCAATATTTTTGGCAAACACTGGGAAACAACACCACCTTCAATACTGTTGTATGCTTGAACTGTATGATCACTTTGCTGGTACACATTCTGAACTTCCACTAAGGATTGACAACAAACACAAACCATACTCCAATTCATGCATAGAATACCATGGTTCCAAAAACCTCCCCCTTTGGGTTTGTTGGATATTTGAAAATAAATTCAAGAGATCCCCATCCACATGCAAACTAAAAACGAAAGAATAAACTCAGCCAAAACTCTAAGTCTATGTGAGAAATGATCGGTGTAGAAAACAAGAGAAAAATCTTGAATTGGGTTCTAGAGTTATGGGATTCTCAATTATGCCAATGAAGCATAACAAGATCAATGTATTCCTTCTCTTCCTTTTAATCCTATCACTGACACTGAATTCACATCGTGTCATAGAAGAATAACATGCCTGAACAAGCTTGAATTTATTCCTTTCTCCCCCATTGAAAATAAACCCAATGACCGGTAATTTGTTCAATGTTCAGCTCAACCCATACTCCCCCTAGATAGTATCTCCCCCAAAAACTTTCATCACATCCATAAACAGATTAAAACATTTATCGAAGTCAAGGAGAGGGGAAATTCGTATCCTTTTTAAGCACTGGGAGGTGGCCGAACACCGAGGATCAAATGATGCTTCTCAAACACTACTACTAATAGTGGCTTGGTTAGGATATCAGCCACTTCATCATCAGTTCCCACATGGTCCATTCTAATCACTCCTTGCTCAAATTTTTCTTTGATAAAGTGATACCTGATTTCAATATGTTTTGTATGAGAATGCTGAATAGGACTCTTCATAATATCAATTGTGCTCTTGTAATCATAGTAAATAACCATTGGTTCCTTCACCTTATCACCAATATTTGTTAGTTGTTTCTTCATCCATAGCAGTTGAGTGCATGCCTTTGTGGCGGAGATATAATCAACTTCAGTAGTACTAAGAGAAGTACTTTCTTGTTTCTTGCTCAACCAGCCAACACATTTCTGCCCAATATAGAAGGATCCACCACTAGTGGACTTTCTGTGTACTACATCACCAGCCCAGTCAGCATCAAAAAACGCTGATAATTCACTTTCCCTACCTGCAGCAAAAAAATAACCTGATGTTATGTGTACCTTGAATGTACCTCATGATTCTCTTTACCCCCTCCATATGTTCGTCCTTAGCATTACTTTGAAAGCGGGACACAAGACATGTTGAAAGACAATATCTGTTTGTGGTGCTATAATGTACAGTAGGATCCCATTGATGCTTATCTACATAGTGGGATCAACAAAGTTCCCATCCTCATGCTTTCCAAGTTTAGTTCCAACTACAATTGGAGTTGACATTGGTTTGGAGTCTTTCATATTAAACTTCTTCAAAAGATCTCTTCCATACTTTTCCTGAGAAATAAAATTGTATTACTTATTTTGAATCACCTGCAGCCCCAAAAAATATGTGAGCTCCCCAATCATGGACATTTCAAATTCTGATTTCATGTGGTTGGCAAATTCATCAACTGATTTCTCCCTACTGCCACCAAATATGATATCATCAACGTAGACTAGAACCATGAATTGATCTTTTTTAGGATTCGTCACATAGAGATTGTGATCTTCTCCTCCTCTTTTAAATTACAGCGTCTTGAGATATAAATCTAGTCGCAAGTACCATGCTTGTGGTTCCTGCATCAAACATATAGAGCTTTCTTCAGTTTGTAGACCTTTGTTTCATCAGTATGTAAAAAAACCCAATAGTTGGTCAATGTAATCTTCTTCTTCAAGTACACCATTTAGGAATGCTTTCTTGACATCCATTTGATATACTTTATATCCTTTTTGGAGTTCCATGGAATGGAATAGCGTGATTGACTCCAGACTAGCCACGAGTGAAAAGTTTTCTTCAACATCAACACCTTCAATCTGGGAATATCCCTTACAAACTAGTTGTGCCTTGTTTCTGATAACACTTCTATGCTCATCAAACTTGTTCTTGAAGATCCATTTTGTACTAATCACATTGTGTCCTTCGGGTCTCTGTACAAGATCCCATATATGATTCTTTTCAATATGATCTAACTCTTCATTCATGGCTTTCACTCAAGATTCATCCTTTGTAGCCTCTTCGAATTAGGATGGTTCCACAATTGACAAAAATACAGACTGTGTGTTATTCCTCATCCTCCTTTTTGTGTGGGTGAACTCTTATCCCAAATTATGTTATATGGATCAATCTCAGCTCTACGATTTCTCCTCTGTGGTTCGGTTACATTCTCTCCAGCCACAGTCTCTTCTTCAGATTCTTCTTCTGAGTCAACATCATGATGTGAATGGTGAGTGTTTTGTACAGCTTCTTCTATTTCTGTAGATGTATTTTCACCACGTTCACTTTCTTGTTCACATTCTATCACATCAGCATATGACGTCCTTGAAGGATTTGTGGTATTATATTCTTTTATCTTAACATCCCTGCTTACTACAATCTTTCCTAATCACTTGTTGAAACACTTGTAGGCTTTGCTTTTTATTGGATACCCAAGAAAAATCCCTCCATCATCATTGTCACCAAACATCCCTTGATTTCCTTCTTTGTTCCAGATGAAACACTTGCTTTCAAAAACTGAAAAGTATTTCAATGAAGGCTTCCTTCCATGCCACAATTCTTATGGTGTCTTAGTTTTCCCCATATAATTTCCTGTTCGATTCTTAATGTGAAATGCAGCTTCAATAGCTTCCTTGCAGTAATGGCGAGAGATACCACTCTCGATCTTCATAGTCCTGGCCATATTGTTGACTCGTCGATTCTGACATTCAACAACTCCATTTTGTTGTGGAGTTCTCACAATAGCTACTTCATATTATAATCCATGATTTTCTAAGTAATTTTTAAACTCAATGGATGTGTATTCCCCTCTATTGTCATATCACATGACTTTTATTGTCTGTCCTGTATCATTCTCGACAATCCAACGATAAGTTTTCAGGAAATAATGTACTTGTCACTTCCTATGAATCACCATAACACAAGACATTCTACTATAATAATCAATGAAAAGGAATAAGTACCTTTCTCCATGGGTTCTAGCAATATTTATTGGGCCACTTACGTCTGTATGAATGGGATCAAGAAGATGCGATTCCATTTTCTTATTTGGCCAATATGAACTACAGATCATCTTCCCACAAATACAAGCATCACATGACTTTTCCCGTTCACATTTTAGAATGGGAATATACATGACTATTTTCAGCTTAGATATCTTTTCAATATCTTGTTGTTTAATGTTCCCCAGCCTTCGATGCCACAAGTTGTTTTATTCTTCAACAGACAAATAGTAGGAGTTGACATTACTGTCAACCTGATATATGTTTCCATCTGTTCTACAGCCTTTCATAAGAGAATTATATGTTTTTCCCTTTATAGCGCAACATTTTTTATTAAAGGTTACTATGAGCCCTGAGTCACAGAGTTTACTTACACTGAAGAGATTGTGGCGTAGACCGTCCACATAAAGAACTTCATTCTTCTTCATCTCTCCACTGGTGAGAGCAGTAATCCCACTACCTTTAATCTTCATAGCACCATCATTACCAAACCGAACTATTCCATGAACCTTAATTTCAATGTTCCTCAAAAGGTCAGAATTTCCTATCATATGGGAAGATCATCCACTATGAAGGATCCAGGGGCTTCTACACTTTGTAGCTTTGAGGGATACTTCGGAAAGATTGGATTTTTCTATCTTCATCTTTTCTTTCCATGAGATATTGGATTGATCATAGGATACTGATGGCCTTTTAATACATTATTCCACATAATCAGATTCTTCATACCCATAATCTTCTACTAGAGGAAAAAAACTATTTGTGAGAACAACACAATCAGGAGGATGAAAACTGGCCCATCTTTGAGTGTTGTATGATTTTCTCCTATCGTTCCTCTGCCTGCAATACATATATTTATGGAAAAAGTTAGAACAATTAAAATAGTAACCATAAAAGCTATTTCTTCTATAAGATAGAGGATATGAAATTGGTATTCTTTGTTGACTTCTTAGATCATACCTATTCAAGTAGCTCCTTGCCTCTTCACAGTATGACATGGTATGGCCCAGATAACCACAGAACTGACACTTCATGAGAGGAAATGTATTTTTACATGAATTTCTTCTCAGTCCATCTACCTTGGGATAATAGTAGTACTACTTGTCATTTCTAAAAGTTTGAAGAAAATTTTCAGTTCTTTTCTTTGTTTATACTAAGGGTTTCTTTTTAAGCGTTTCAGGAAATGTTTCAGCAAGTCCAACTTTCATCATGTCATTATTTTGGCTCTATTTACTTACAGCAGTTGATGTCTCAGCTTTACATCAAATTCCACTCATTCCCATGAAAGTGAGTCTTTGATCACTTAAGATTTTTCCTACCCCATCTGAACCACTCTAGGCCCTTTCCAGTAATTCTGCATCTGAGAATCTACCAAACTATATTTTCTTCCTTGATTCTGTTGAAATTGATTCAGTCTCAAATTTACTCCAAAGAGTAACAACTTCCTCCTCAAGACCCTCAACATTCATGGATTTTTCTTCTAGTATTGAGGTGAGGTCATTGATGACCTTTACCTGCTCTTCAACTCTCAGCTTCAGATCCACTATATCGTCATTTCATTCAAGAATGTTAGACTTTACTTCACAAATTCTTCCAGTCATTCAATTTCAGCTTCAATTTTATCAACATATTCAGTTGATTCTTCTACCATTTATTTCCACTTATTTCCACTCTTACATTTAACTTTAAGATTTATAACAATATCCTTAAGTTTCAACTTAGGATTTGTACTCATTTTTAACTAAATCTCTCCCCCTATATCTTCTGATTTTTCAACAGTGGCCATCATTGAAGCATGTTCCCCAGTTTTAAATTCTGGTTCTTCGTCATCATAGAATTCATTATCATCTTCTTCCTCTTCATAGAAAACAATCTTCTTCAAAACATTATTTCTATATTTTAAGTCTCCTTTCTTTAAAAACCTTTTCCGAGGCTTCTCAATGTTTCTAGAATCTCTATCATCATCATTGATCTTTCTTAATCACGAAGAAGCAATGTGTTTGACTTTTCCACAACGAAAGCAAGCTAGTGGTAACTTCCCTTCGAATTTACATTTTCCCTTCTGGAACTTATTGGAAATGAGAGAGAAAATTTATTTTTCCTTATATTCTTCACCACTACTATATTTTGTGATTTTCAGTTTTTCCATGGATTTGAATGCCATTTCCTTACTTACTCATGTAGTAGCATCTTCTTGTTTGACTCTCATTTCATATGCCACCAAGTTGCTCAGCAGATCATCCAAGGAATTTTTGGAAAGATCTCTTTCCACAAGGGCTGACACCATTGCATTGTACTGGGGTGGTAGTCTTCATAGTATTTTCTTCACAATATCAATGTCTCTGATTTCATCTCCTAGGCCCCGAATTTCTCCAACCACTTCAATCATTAGATTGAAGGAATCTGCATTCTCATCAGGATGAATCTCCATATCGTCGAACCTATTGTAAAAAACATGTAGTTTCGCCTCCGTCACTTTTCTATAACATTCATAAATATTTTCAAGTTTATCCCACACGGACTTTGGTGATGTGAAACTCATCACTTTTAGATAAATCTGATCAGAAAGAGCTATGGTGACAGTATTCTGTGCTTCAGCATCTGCATCAAAAAATTTTCTATCTGTATTAGTCATAGCCATCCCTATTGGATCAGAAACCTTAATACCTTGCATAGTGGAAAATATAACTTCCATTATTAGAGATCTTATAGTAGATATCATTCTTTTCTTCCAGATCTGGAAATTACTTCCATCAAGGAGAGGTAATCCCCTAGTATTAACTGTATTCTCCATGATGACAAAGGATAGATCTAACACCAGCAACCTCGCCTCTGATACCACTTGTAGGACCCAGGGACACCCTGAGAGGGGAGGGGTGAATCAGGGTGTCAAGTTTTTTTTTAAAAACTTGTGGATCTTGTTCCCACATTGGTAAGAACTAGTTAAACCAGTATGCTGGATATGATCAGTAATGAAACACTCACATGCAAAGAGATGACACGTCAATTATTACTTGGTTCACCACTAATGGATATTTCCAAGGATCATACGCCGACATGTTGTCGGTCATACCATATTCAACTAATCATTTCTAGTTGTGGATTACAATGGTTTGGGAATAGCCACTCTGTCCTAGGCTCACTGCCATTACAAAGGTTCAGGAGTAGCTCACTGCATCCCTCGGGTCACTCTCGTTGACTCCCCTGGCTCACAACCATTGGTGAAGTCACGCTCAGTTTATAGACATGAAGGTATCTTTAATATATTCACATTGATGTCTTTGTCTCTACTTAGCACGAGACTCTGATTGCATCAAAGTCTGGAATTGATGCACTAGAACACACAGAACCACTAAACCGGATAACCAGAACGTGTAGACAAGTTTTAATGACAATCGCGTGAAACAACTACCCTTTGCGCTCAAACCCTTCATATTGTGCGCAAAATTTACTTTTTCGTACGGAAAAATATTTTGATCCACAACAACCTTTTTCACGCAACTGATTATTTTACATGAAACCTCAATTTTTACGTGCATTTCTACCTTTTTCGTGCATCTCGGAATTTTCTGCGCAACCCAGAATATTTCGTGCAAGTCCCTTTACACAATCCTTTTTCACGAATCAGACCTCAGATCTTCTCTATGTCTTCAACTATACCGAATGAGGGGGTTCACCTCTTATTTATAGGTGTCTGAGACCCTTGCGTGCAAAACCACCTATGGCGCATAAAACATCTCATCTAGAGCATAATATATCTCGCTGATATTGTTTTTTGTGCACATCTCTTGATTTTTCACACAGCCCATGCCTTATCCACTTTTTGATGTTTTGATTCAGAAACAATATTTGTGTGAAAACCCTTGATCCTCTATTTCTCCCACCACACTGTTTTTCAGGCAAACCCACTGTTTTTCACGCAAACCCGCTATTTTTCATTCCAAACTCAATTATTTCACACAAAGCTTTTATTTTTCGTGAACCACTTCCTCTTTGAAACTGCCTGATTTTACCAACAATCTATCTCTTCATTTTCCTATTATAATGCCCAAATATTTGGAGAACATAGGGAAACAGCGCCACCTTCAATATTATTGTCTGCTTGAACTGTATGATCAATTTTCGGGTACACATTCTGAACTTCCCCTAAGGATTGACAACAAACACAAACCATACATCAATTCATGCATAGAATACCATGTTTCTAAAACATTATTGGTAGGTGGAGTTTTTAGGAGGTAAGCCAGTGATTAGAGCCTCTTCTTTCATTGATTGTTGAGATATCACCAGAATCCAGAGATAAAGAGATGATTGATTTCTTGGGGGTTGTTAATGAATTTTCTAGTTGTATTCCATAAAGTGGATGTGACTCTGCACCCTCAACGTGTTGTTGATTTAGAGATACACATTCAACCCGGTGATCCTCCAATTTCTATGGCTCCATATTGGATGACTCCTTATGAGTTACGAGAGTCGAGGATTCAATTTGAAAACCTAATGAATAATGGATTTATTTGGCCAAGTGTGTCAATGAGGGGTTCCATAGTATTTTTTGCAAAGAAGGAAGATTATTGTCTGTGAATATGCATAGACAAAAGGAGACTAAATTAGGTGAAGGTAATGTACTGATACCCCATCCAATGATCAATGAAATTTTTGACCAGTTATAGTGAGAAGCTTGTTTATCTAAGAACAATATACGGTCTGGATATCACCAGTTGAGGGTAAAGGAAGGGGACATCTGAATGAATTCTTCTAGGTTTAGGTATGGGCACTTTGAGTTTGTGGTCATTTCCTTCAGTGTCAAGAATACACCATCTATGTTCATGTGTCTCATGAACAATATTTTCCGTGAGTACCTGGGCTAGTTAATTTTCATGTTAATCAACAATATAATAATTTACCCAAGGTCATAAGTTGAGAATATTGTGCATCTCTGGACTGTCTTGGAGGTCCTAAGACACCACCATCCCAACTGAAAGTTGTCCAGGTGCAAGTTATGTACATGAGAGGTGCACTTCCTTGGACACGTGGTGTCCCATCAAGGGATAAAATTATACCTGTTAAAGGATGAAGATGTTTTTTCTTAGGAAGCACCAATGAACATGTAAGAGGATTGTATTTTCCTAGGTCTCTCATGCTATTATTGGAGGTTTTTAAAATAATTTTGTTTAGAAACAACTCCATTTACTACATTGAATAGAAAATACCAGGGTCCCATGTGGAGTGAGAAGTGTCAAGAAGCTTTCATCTATATAAAGGGGAGTCTGGTCAGTGCCCCATTTAATAGGTTTATAAAGGAGGGAGTGATGTTCTATGTGTTCTTCAACTCTTACAGTTTAGGCTTGGGGTGTGTGCTGATGCAGTAGTGGGGAGTGATCTTTTATGGTTTTATAAATTTGAATCCTTGTGAATTTAACAATGAAACCCATGACCTAGAGCTTGTAGCAGTCATGTTCTCACTAAATGACTTGTATCATTGCCTCATTAGAAAGTGATTTTGGGTCTTCATAAATCACAAGATCTTAAGTTATATCTTTTCATAAAGAGACATAAACTTGTGGCAGTGAAGGTGGATGGTATTGTCCCCAGATTACAACTTCCAAATCTCTTACACCCCATGTAAGGGGAATTTGTTTTCCTATTCCTTTAGTAGGAAGTCATAGAAGGAGGTAGTTAAAGAATACATGAGCGCTTCTATGGAAATGGAAGAGTTAACCTCTTTTCACCTACACTCTAGGGAGGATAGTTGTAGAGGATATCTATTTATGTTGACAGTGCAATATTCCTTGGTGTAGTAGGTAGAGGAGACTAAGTGGGGAGACTCAGAGGCTAAAGTGATGCTTGATCACGTTTCACCAAGTGATGCTCTAGAGGGATGGTCATAGGATAGTCATAATCGAATGTTGATCCATGAAAAGCTATTTATCTTAGTGGCAATGCTGGAGGATGTTCTCTATGAGTTCCATATCTCACCCCTCATGGTGCATACAGGAGTCTCTAAGATGTATCGTGGCCTAAGGTAATAGTTTTTGTGGTCCATGGTGAAGTGGGTAGTGGTGAATTTTGTGGATAAGTGCCTAATTTTTTAACAGATGTAGGTCGAGAAATGTGTTCCCAAATTTTTATTGCATCCCAGGATGCTTCTGAGTGGAAATGGGATGAAATCATTATGGATTTTTTCAACGGATTACCTAGAGCTCAGAAATGATGTGAGGATATTTGGATTTTCGTCTATCATTGGATGAAATCATCTCACTTCATGGTAATCAACGAGTCATGTTTAGAGGATACCTTAGTAAAGAGTTACATAGGTTAAATGGTGCAGCTACATGGAGTTCTAAGATCCATTTTCTCGGATTGGGATACACGTTTTATGTTGTTATTTTGGAAGAGAGTGCATCATGATTTTGGCACCCAGCTACACCTTAGCACCACTTTCCACCCCTTAGATGGATGGGCTGACAGAAAGGACAATCCATATGTTAGAGGATATGTTTTGAGCTCACATTCTACATATTGGAGGATTGTGGTTATGACCCTTTCCCTAGTAGATTTTTATTACAATAATAGCTATCACTCTATGATTTGCATGTAACTATTTGAATCCTTGTACGAATGACACTTTCCCTCATCTGTGCGTTGGATAGAGGTAGGGGAATCAATATTTCTTGGAGTATAGGTAGTGCGTATGACAACGAAGATGGTTCAGATTGTGCATGAGAAGATGAAGGATGCTCATGATCGATATAAGTTATATACCTATCTTAGGAGGAGACCTTTGGAGTTATAGGTTAGGGACCACATGTTCTTAAAGGTATTCCCCCCGAATGGACAGTAGATGTTTGGTAGGGGAAGCAATCTTCCTCCTAGGTTCATCATACCTTACTTGGTGTTGGGAAGGGTTGGCGACATGGCATATCAGGTGTCACTGCCACTGTAGTTGGAGAGGATCCATGATGTCATCCATGTCTCTTAGATACTTCGGTATCTACACAATGACTCATAGGTCCTAGAATGTGGAGATTCGGATATCGTGGTCAATGGGACATATTGTGGAACAACCTATCATTCTCATTGATCATTAGTAAATGGTGTTGCATGGATGGGCCGTTCCTTTGCGTTGTGTGTTATAGGGGCTTGGTGTCCTGGAGGAGACTAATTTGTAGTGAGAAGCATAGAAGCATGCCTAGAACCCAGAGCAGTTCTAAGTTTTCTCTTGTGTTTTTTATCATACCTTGCTTCTGGTGTAATTTTTGATGTCACATGTTTTATGGTAAGTTGTTTCCTTTTTCTCTAATTTTGTGCGAAATGTCCAAACTATGGGGATAGAGAACCTCATCCCAAATCGTGATGAATTAATATAGATAAAATTAAACCCATGATGGTGAGTCATAGCCACTGAAGGTGGATAATATCATGACATTGAGGAAGAATCCCCCTAATCCATATGCATGGATAGTGTCATATTTGGTGTATGTGTTGTTGTTTGTGTGTACTGTGGGACATTAGTGTTTCCATGGTTCTTCAAAAGATATATGTCAAGTAGGTATTCTAGTATGTCAACGTTTTCACTCTATCTTTAAAAATAACACAATGATGTTTACATATAGGATGTATCTAATGTGGTGGTTGTTCAGACCCCCTTTCATCCAGTTTATTTTAAAATTATTATGGAAGGGAATAGTATGATAGGTATCTGATGTAATAACCCATATTTCCCAAGGCCCTTTATGAAAATATAGTGTTTAGGTTGTTTTGGGAGGTAATGATGCCTCATTTCTAGAGTTTTTCAAATTTCTAGTTTTTTAATTGGAATTTTAGTGCATCGGCATGTCATTGCATCAGTGATTCGGGTTTGTCAGTGTTAGTGAGTTAAGGGTGTCGACATCAGTAGTTCAGGGCATCAGTAGGTCAAGGGCATCGGTAGGCTGAGGACGTCGACAAAATTAGGTTAGGGTTTCCATAGGTAGATGGTGTCAGTACGTCAAGGGCGTTGGAATCAGTAGGTTAGGGTTTCAGGAGGTCAATGTATCAGTGTGTTAGGGGTGTCAGTGTTAGTGAGTCATCGTGTCAGTAGATAACCCATTTGTGGCTCTGCATCCATGACTCATGCATCAGTGACTCACTTATAGTTTTTCCCAAATTTTAAATTTTCTCCCCTATTACATATTTATCTATGTAAAATGGTAACTTATCAACTCAAAATGGTGAGCTAGGCTATCTCAAAAAGTTTTTGAGGGGAATTATTAAATTCACAATATCTCGTAATGTTTAACCATCCTTGTAACTGCAATTTTACATGGTAAAAACATGATCTAATTTTCAAGAACATAGAAATTGTCTCCCTGTTTTTTTGGATATCTCCCTTTCATAAAATGTTATCACTTATTTCTTTCTTCTTTTTCAATCCTTGTGTTGTACCTAGAGCCTTCTTCTCTGGAGAAGGTGTGTTCCTATGCTAGATCTCTTGTGCTATGTTATATTTGTGTTCTTCCCGTGCTGCTCTTGCGATATCCTATTCTTGGTGAAATGAGGAAATTTGATCCTTGGATCATCTGGTAGGGATTTGATTTTTTCCCATTAATTTTACATCATGCAGTGTGGGTATAAACATAAATCCATATGAGGAAAAAAAATTCCTAAAAAGAGGAAACAGATAAGAACTGGATTTGATCAATAGATAACACATGTAAATTAAATAATGGGAAGAGAGTGGTTTGATGTTGATTTCTTATTTTATCTGTTAACTTTGAATTTGGTATGGATTTTTATGTCTGTAAAGCCTTCTAAAAATCATGGTCATTGTTTGTCTTTTCTTACACATAAGTGATGTTCTGTTATGTTGAGATGGTAGAATAAATTACTGTAACAATAAATCTTCTTAATCATGTACATTATTTAAATAAATGGATGTACCCAGGATCTGGTCTATTGTGTGATCACCCCAGTTAAAATTAAGTGGAATTAAAGAAACTATACTTGTTAAATCTAAATATATGCACATCATGTTGATAGGTGTGGTTGAGCATTGTGTTCTGTGGATTTTCGTAACATTATGTGAGTTGTGTGGGGCTACTATTGGGTGCACAGTTGTGGGCATAAGATTGTGCATAGGAGTTGGTCATGGGAGAGGGGTGTGGTGTAAATGTACAATGGGGATGTGGGTTAATAGTTTTTTCCATGGTATTTGTATGTGGTAAATTACATGGGTTGTGTTGGTATCCCTTTCTGAGAGATTTATTGATTGTGGAATAGAAGAACATTGAGGTAGATGAACTATCTTTATTGTGTTGTTGTTGCGGAGTGACATCGTGTTATGGGACGGAGAAATCTGGTTTTTCTTGTTTTGTTGATATGGTTATGGTTTTCAGTTTCCTTGTAGTGCTGGAATAAATTGAAGTGAATCCCTTAATAAATAAAAGGAAATGTGTTAAAGGAAAATGGGTTTTTTTTGCCTTGTAATTGGTTGTTGTGTGATAATATATATAGGGGTGGCAGTTAAAGTGGTTCTGACTGGGATGCTTATTTGTTCTGAAACCCATTGGTTGGGATGAGTGTCTACATACCTACAAGTATATAGTTTGGTTCCTTGTGATTTATATAAACACCCAGACCTTATTAAGCACTATGTGCCAAATACCTCAAACTCATGATGGAGGGTGTCATTCCCAACATCCTAGCGGGAGGATGGATGGCTGGTTTCTGACATTCTTCCTCACAACCTCTTCTAGGATCTTACCTCTCGAGTGTATCCATGCAGGATGTAATGTGTTGACTCTTACCATTGTACAATATTCTTTAGGAAAGGGAATGTTTTAGATGAGAGGACTTGGTGATTGCAGGATAGGTTTGATTTCCCATGTGTCTACTAGATGAGGCCCCAGTGCCTTCTGGTGATAGGTGTAATTGTTGGTCCCAGGTGTCTGCAGGTAGGATTGTGTGTTGTTTGTGGCCCATCTGTTTGTCATTCATATGTGGTACTAGGACCACATATGGGAAGAGTGGTATCATCAAGATATTATCCATTAGGAATGAGTATTTAACTAGTGGGAAAGTAGTGCGGTGTACCCAAATATTGATGTGATTATACTACTACATTGTATGTATTGTTTTATTTAGTGAGTGTGCATCGTTGAGTCTAGTATTGTTAGTATTCATGGGTAGGTGGTTTGGGGTTCTACTTTTTTCTCATAAATACATTAGAATGTTACCCACTTTTGAGTGGGAAGCATTAGTTTCCCAACTGAGTATAATTTTATTCTCACCCATCATATATAAAACTATTTTCAGGTTTCAAGGAGAACTTCAATGACCATATAGTAAATTACTATCTCAGGCAATGGGATTATTTGATGCTGCTATCTAGTTAATCTCTTTTTGGTTCTTAGCCTTGGATTCTTATTATATGTTTTTTCACCTTTACTTTTAGACATTCATGTGGTAATGAATTTTGGATTCACTTTTACTTTTTGTATTTGGAGTTGGTTGAGATTTACAATCTTATCTCCTTATCTAGTTCTATAAAAAGGGTAATGCCTTCCATTTTTGTGTGAGATTATATACCTTCTATTCTCCTCTACACTCTGGGGAAATCAATAGTGAGACTAAAGGGTAATTACCTCTCCTTCAACTTGAGGAAGGAAGGGTGTGGAAATTTGATGTCCCTTCCCTCATCTTGAGGAAGGATGGTTATGACATATTATCTCAATTATATCATCCACCCAACCTCATAATTGAACATCCATGCCCCATACATCCATCATACCAAATATTATTACATTAAATGAAGACATAATTTACTGTTCTGAAAATTTTAGTTAGCTAAAAAATATTCACTTTTGATTCGATGGAATACATGAGACCATAAAAAAACCATCTATCCCATGACAGATCATATCTATAAAGAGTTACTATTAATCACTAAGTCTTAATAAAGAAAACTAAATTGTTCATGAAAGTTATATCACCCTTTTGTAGGTTCATAAACTCTCAAGATCGTTCTTCACTTAGTATTTATATGATAAATTAGTCATAGAAAATTGTTTGAATCTCCCACTAGTTCGTATACTAGAAATTATCTACTTGGGTAATAACATCACATGTTCTTTTGTAATAATCATGTAAAAAAAGAAATTGGAAATCCTTTCTGGAGGGTTCTCCATATGCATGGATATAGATAGAGTTGAATTCATCCGTTATTCAATATCCGAGGTTCCACCATCCCCTGAGAAAGTAGGTGGATGCGCTACTAAAATTGTTATATCAACTCTTACATAGTAGGGGAAGGGAATATGGATTTATTCATGGTCTACATGTACTTGAGGAAACCATCTAAAAAAAGAGTTTTTGTTCCAATGTCAGGAATAACATGAGGTGTCACAAGTGGAACTACATGAGGTGATACGAATTGCGTAGGTTCGACAAATTCCAGAGCATAGTCATTGGAACCTTATTGGAATTTGAACTGAGGTAGTCATGGATCCATGTCACTACAATGAAAAATAAATTCATCCCAATGTGTTTGGATAACATAAATGGTCATAGATAAAAAAAGAGGAAAATTACAATTTCTTTATATAACAGATTCAACCCCCAATTTCCTGCTCTTAGAGAATATTTAATGTGAAAAAGAATATTATGATGGAACACAAGAGACTCTCCCATCATCCCACTAATAAGGTCATATCAGAATTGAGTTCTCTATTTCTTGGTATTTCCTCCAATATATACATTTTCAATTTCATTTTATAGAGGATAACACACATTAAGATCCATTTAGAATCCCTATATAATAGAAAAAATTTCATTGTGATTTTAATAATTAGTATGTTCATATTTATATATACATATCATAATCTAGTTATATGAGTTCAAATTTCTAAGATATTAAAACCTATTATTTATTATAAACAATTCACACATCATTTATCTATAACTTGACCTGTTATATCTGCTCTGAGGATGGAATAATCCATATACCATGATTCAATTATATTGGTCATAATTTCAAATATATATATATATGTGTGTGTGGGTGTTATTTATAAATTTTATTTTGAAACTTGTTAATTATAATCAACTCACATTTCTGACCATTAAACCAAGATTACATAGCTCAAAATGTGATAATTGGATAATTATGTTTCCATGATCATGTTATATGATAAAAACATTTCAGATAATGAATAAACTTTCAACGAACAATTATTTTTTATATTTTATGTGGAAAACATTAGTCTAATTCATAGATATATCAATCAGGGATCTAAAAAATGTTCTTGGAAATGTCCAAAAAAATAAACATTGAATGAAATATTCATGATATATAAATCCTCGGGTGAATATACTAATGCAAGAGATAATACTTCATTCCCATACTCGACCAAGGATAAAATGTTATTCTACAGGAAAAAATTGAATAATACAAATCATGTCCATTAAAAAATAGTGAAAATAATACAACAATAGTATTAAAAAACTATAATAGAAAATCACATCCCAAACAACATTTATATTTCCCTATATATGGGTTAGGTTCTCAAAGTCATAGGTTCATTAAGAAAATTTACACTTCCATATATATTTTCTACAAATACAAATAGTAATATAAAATGGAAATAATTATTTGGTAACACTTTGTGACATCCCATTCTCGTAACAATCAAAAGTAAACTGACTAGGTTGGCCCCATGGCCTCATTCACACCTCTTCATATGCTAGAGGATGTAGACTAGTAGTTATGGTCAATGATTGTATATTTGGGATACAATGGCTTATTTATTAGTGTGTATTAACTCAGTGATGGTAATAAATATGAAGTGGAAACAAAATAATGGAAACAACCAAATAAATCCATTTAGTCCAAAATAGATACAATGAAAATCTAGTAGCATATGTAAAAAGTAAATTTCATGATGAAATAAAATGGAAATAAAGGGGATATGGAAGGATACATAATATGATTATGCAATAAAAAATACAAAAAATTTAAAAATATATCACTAATAAAATTGTGATCACGAGATTGTTAATCTTCACATGTGCACCATTCATTTTCACAATATCATGCACACATAGTGGGTTGTTTTACTTTATCTTTACAAATAGATATGTTGTTTTCCATGGTAATAATTTGTTATCATAGAAAGGTGTTAGATAAACTCTTTATTCTACAAAAAATAGTGTCTATAACAAATCTATAATATGAATGTAACATATAATAGTGAGCAATTATAAATGTAGTAAGCTCTATGTTGATAAAGTGATATAATCCAGTCTAAAAGTAAAATTTGTATTAAGAAAATTCTATATATGGATAATAATTTTATTATTACGTATAAAATTAGCTATGAAATAGGATGGGTATCTCATATATCAGAACTACATTGCCCAAGAGCTAAGTCCAATGACCAAGGCATCATCTTCTATTCTTAGGGCCTCATACAAGATAAATAAGATATAATGTATACCTACATGGGGCCAAGAACCAATGTACCATGGATGATGCATCCTCATAGTGACCAAAGAGTATGTACAAGTTAAACACTATAATTACTTCGGTGGAGTTTAAGGATCAAATCAGAGGTGGTCCAAGAAATCCATTTCCAAGAAGATAATCTAATGAAACCAATTATGGAATATTTATGTGTGACATTGGTTCTGTATAAAGATACCCCTCATCAGTTCCATAACATGTTATCCAATGGAAAGAATATTATGTAAAATATTTCAAGGGTCATCATTAGCATCTATTACATACTATGATCGATTATATTAAATTACCAAAATAAAATAGACATCCACCAAATCTTGAAATTACGTTCTATAAAATTTAATTTCCCTTTAATTTATATATAAATAGGGAGAATAGGTATTTTACCTCTTGACATTTCACTTAATTCATAAACAACTTCCACTAATAAGTGGAAATCTCAAAACACCCCATTGGTTGTGTGAATCAGTGGAATTTAATAGAACCAACCTCAAGAGAAGGTTTTAGTTGATATTTTCAATCAAAAACCATGTTGAAGGGGTCAAATCAAATTAGTATCATTGTCTAAACAATTAATTTGAGGTGTCACACATTTTTGAAGAAATTATTATAATTTATTTTCTGGAAAAATGTCATAAGAAATCTACAAAAATATTTTATAGAAACATGTATAGACTACTAACCATAGATGGGTAGAAGTATCATAATCCAGTATCAACCTTTATTTCAAGACATAATAAGATAAATTGATGAAACATAACCATTCCATAAATATGGTGCATATTATCGTGAATTAGGATAAAATTAAATAAATCTAAACAAGCCTCTGATTCTCCTAATCTATTCCTGATTACTTTATCAATTGTCATATATATAAATCAAGATATATAAACTAAAATTAAAATGATATATACTAGTCTGAAAAAATAGTATCTTACAATAGTGCATGATAACTTACTGCCCTATATTTCTATTATGAAGCATGTACATGAAACTTTTTACATACCAGTACATGAGTAATATAACATAAAATTGTAACATTTCATAACATGTGCATCACCCAAAGAGAAATAACAACACAACTATAATAGGAAAACCAGAAGAACAAAAATACCATCCCTGGAATCTATGTGATTCCCTCACATATGGGTTAGGTACTTCTATGAATGAGATTGTTACCATGCTACAACACTTCCTTTTATCCAATATACCTTACCCAAATAGTAAAACACCACCCTTGATACCTCTTTTTAATTTACCCTATTTTCTACTCCCTTATGTGATAATGATGTGTCGCTACATGACCAAAACCACCATCCTCTTATACGATAGGATATATCGGTAAGGGCCTACTAGGTATAGTGGGGATACTATAACCTCATGTACTAAATAATAAAAATACTGTAAAAAATATTATTCAAATAATAAAATATTACTCTAGCATATAAAAATTCAAAATCTAAACATTATAAATATAATAATCAATTCTATTCCATATCATTTTACAAACAAAATGTCATGTAGAATGTTATACATTGAAAAACTAAAAGAAAGACTCAAAACCAAGACTCTCAGCATTTTTGGGAATCCATTTCATGGATCCACCTATGAGATCCAATTCCAATAGACAAATCAATAAATAATGTATAAGAGCCCATAACCTTTTCCATTCCATCAAATAATGAATTATGTTGGAGTACTAGAAAGCATCCAAAATAAGAAAGGAGTAAAACTCTATAATCCACCACCAAAATATCCCAAAAATTTAGTATGAGTAATATTTCATATAAATGTACAAATATACATGTAATTAATTCGTATATTAAATTTGAATCATCATGTAAACCAACAGACCCTGGATATCCAGTATAACACCTAGGTCAAGTAAAACCATCACCAAAATGAATATGTATTTATCTTTCCCTAATCACCAAATATTATAAGAGTTATTCCATAATGTGTTCCAATAAAAAATTCTAAATGAACCCCAGGTGAAATCCCATCCCAATAGTGATTTTATTATTCTACATGTTAGTGGAATCAATGAAAATTCTTATAATAGAGATGATTATATATTCCATAGGCATATTAACATTCCAAGGTAATGTTATACGTTTCATGTATTATTGGATCTAGAAAAAATTCTCATGAAAGGGACGCTTTCTTTCTCAAAGTCCATCATAACTAGTGTGAATTCATATGTATGGGTGGAATTTATAATTCATATGTCATTGAAAATAGTATCCAATGCATACCAAATGTAAAAAAATTCTAATCAAGTTAACATATTCTATATTGGTAAATTCTTTTCAATTACCACAATGTAGAAAATTTAATTTGGTGGAATTATTCCATAAAATATAATTTCTATTTTCTTTCCAATATTCCAATTCACATAACAATTGTGAAAATTTCAATTCACATACCAAATAAACCCAATTTCCATTTCACGTGTCATTTTATTGTTATGGCATCATGAGATTATTTTATTTTATAGTTCCATCCAATTATCACAATATATGATAAAGGATAAAAATAAATTATAAATTAACATGTTATGTCATTCCATAAACCAATATACAAATTTAGTAATGGTATTGTTGTTTAATAAGATTTAGGTTCTTACCCAAGGACTTGTGTGGAAACACCTCTCGGGTGGATAAAAGTCTCGATACCATTCCCCAATGAACCTGAATGGATCTATTAGAGGTATAAGATTTATGATTCATATAACAATAGAGGTCAAAAATTAATAATTTTCACATGCATGTAATGTCAATGTGAGTGAACACATTTCACATACTATGAAACCATAAAATACCTAACAAATTTGTCTCATACCACCCAACTCAAAAAAACAAGAATCCAATGATTGAATAACCTAAACAATATGAAACACCATCATTACCCATTGAAAATGATTGATCCACCACATTAAGTCTAGAAGAAGAATATTTTGGATGAAAAAAGGGGATTTCGTAAATTCCAAGCCTGACTTTTCAATTTATTATTTTTAAATCAATATAAGGATAAAGGATGAAAGTAACAGTGTGTTTAGATGTTGATAAATCCCATGTTAACCTATATAATTAGTTAATCTCATATTAGGATTTAATTAAATGGAAAAATTAAATAAACATGGGTTTATGTAAAATAATATAATTACACCCTCTATATTCCCACCCCATAATAGAACCACAAGTGAGTCATGGGCTACCATCATCTAACTGATAATGCCAAAAAAATGAATCTTCTCCTAGAAACCACACCTGTGAGAACATAGTTACCACAATGGAGGCAACTGATTTCAAATATAAAACCCATTCTATTACGTTTCCACTAGATTGCCAATGGGATTCCTATAGCTTTACAAGGATACTAACCCACACACTGTCTTGAAGGTGGCACGACATCACCACCATTATTACATGTGATAATAATAATAAATTTATAATATCTCCTCTAAACCACAATTTACCACTAAATCACCATATTTAGAAAATAACATTGCTCATTTAAAGATTTTAAAATGGTTTAATTGCTGTTTATATAGAAAATATTCCTGGATAAATGTTGGTGCATTAATCCTATAGAGAAACCAATTGTAGTTTTTTCTCATTTTTATAATATATAAAGACCCGTAGCTTATCGTACATGGAAATTACATTACATTTGCGGAATACTTAGTACATAACAAAAACACACACTAAAGGATCGTAATAGTTTAGTGTCTTTGGAAACTCGGAACGTAATCTTCTAATCGTGGTGAGAGTTCTTCAATATCTCCCATAAAGGTCATCCCTTTTTTTTTACCTAAAACCTTTCTTTATATCCTGGGGAAAAGAAAACATAAAAGGGTGAGCTCAAATGCTCAGTAAGGGTAAACAAAAGAAATATCAATCACATAATTTTCATAAGAACATAACTTTTTTGGAAATCTTAACCTGCAAAAGAGAGCATAATTTCATAACATGGGATAAATCATAGTAGTGAAATGAAATCATAACTTAAAACATTACTCATTGTGGCATACACACATAATCATAGAGAATCATTTCTTGTTAGTCAAGACTCATTGCCAAGACTATCTTAGTGGACAAAGTCCCTTTCTGAATCGAGTAATCCTCGTTTCAGTCCTGTTTCACTGAACCGGTATAACCTACCATTCCAGCCATGTCTATCTCATGAGATATAAAATCTTTACCCAATGCATTGGAGGGAGATATAGGTCCCACCCATCTCTTAATGAATCCTTTCTTATGTGTGCCACAAAATCATAAATCATACATCATTGCATAACCCATGTAATAAAAATGGGATTCTTAAACAACATGACATCATAAAACCATTCATATAAGATAAAGGAATTCATAAACATAATTTCATCACAACATAGTCAAATCAATGTAAAAATATGGATAGAAACAGAACCCTTTATTATCTTAGATGGAAAATAATTTTGATAAAACACTTGAATTGAATTCTTGAGGAAAATATCCTTTCTTCTTCAAAATCAATTTCTTTTCACAAAACATCATGCAATTTTAAAAGAAAGATATTTTATTGAAAATAGTCATAAAATCTTTTAGAGGAAGCTTCATGAAAATAAGGCTTCATAAAACAGTAGAAATCCGTTCGTGCCGTATAAGTTAAAAAAAACATTCTTCGTACTTTTGTCGGAAAAGTCAAAAAGTACCTCGTACGAAAAACGACAAAAGATTCCTTTCATATTCTTTACTAAAAACTCACCTAAGGGTAAAATTGGATTTAAAAAATTGTAGGTTGTTGTAAATAACATTACATATTGAGGGAACATGGATGTGGATGATAAAATATACCCCAGTAAATTTCAAAGTACAAACAATCTCGGATAAAAATGAGATTCTGATATTTCCCTTACCTTAGGTCCGATTTGCTTCGTATGTGTCCGAACCTCCTGTATAATGATTTAAATAATGTCATTGACTTATTACAGAATCATATTCACTGTTATGATATCATATATGGTTCACTTATGACATTATATTACCCGTTCTTTTGTAAATTCCATGTTAAAGAAGCGTTTTGGGTAAAATCATTTCATTTATCGTAGGTGTTTTGACTTGTTGTTCTTGACATCATTATTACTTATATCATGATTTACTTACTTCCAGAATATAAAATATGATTTATATATCATATATATTCAGTATATATATATATATAATAGGTAGATAAATAAAATGAAAAACACCGTTCATGGAGACGGTAGTCCGTACGTACGCATGAACGTTGTTTTCCTTTCCTTATTGTCTTGAAATGGAAGTAAGTAGATGACATACATATGTATATATATACATAAATCCAGTAGCTTTATAATGTCATATATTTCATTATTATTTCTTATATATACTTTATAATCATTCTTAAATGGTTAATATGGAGAATGAATCTCATCGCGTCGTGGAGACGGTAGTCCGTACGTACGCACGAGCGATGATATCATTTCTATAAGTATTGAATTGAATTGGAGTGAATTATAAAATATATAAGAATCAATATGATGTTGTAATAACTATGTATAGTTATTCTTTACACCATTATACCCATCCTTGTAAGGTGGTGGTGGAAAATAGATTACACCACGGCGTGGAGACGGTATTCCGTACGTACGCACGCGCGGTGATTTCTTTTTCCGTAGGATGGATAGATGGTGAAATAGGGTTGTTTCATACTTATAATAACATATCAGTATATGAGTGATACTGATGTTATTACTTCATAATGAAACAACCTAAGAAGAAGTGGAAGAAGAAATAAAGATAAAAGAATTGGTAACAGTAATTACCTCTTCTTTGAAGCGCCTCTTTGAGACCTCCTCTTAGGGCACTAGAATTGGTCTTTGAGGAAGACCAGAACCTCTAGGATGTTGCTAGGGAAGTGGAGAAGAGATTTTGGCAGGGGTTGGCCGAGCTTGAGAGCTGAAATTGGTGTGAGGAGGAGGGGGAGGAGGTGTCCTTTTATAGGGGAGGAGAGGGGCACCTTAGGAATTCTTAAAAATATTAATTTATAATAAATCTAACCCCACTTAAAAACCTCCAAAAATGACTCATATTCGAAGATTAGATGAGATAGGGTTGTAATCTCATCAACCAATCAAATTTAGACATGTTTGGATATTATTTTAAACCTTATCAATTAGATTTAACTCTAAGTTAAATAATTTAACTTTTACCGTGTCTTTTTGTTTTCTTTCACTATATGGTTAATACACTTACTATAACATGCCAAACGAACCCCAAATTGTTTATTATTAATATATATATCATTATCTAAGTCATTTGGCCGAACCTTAGATTTTTAGGAATAAAATAACAATTAATAATATAATATTTTATTTAAAAACTATTTTGTGTCAATTTTGACACTATTTGATATATGATTTTTGTGAAAGTCATAACAGAATTAAATGTTCGAACCAAGTTGATTAAATCAACATTAATATATCATAGTAACCTAGAAAATTAGTGGAATTCATAAAAAATCTCAAATTACATTTATTTTGGTGCTTATAACATCAATTATGTCAATATTTCATTAAAAGGATAATTACTGCATCATCGTTGTGTCATAAATAAATTAAATTATTTGATGTCTAAAAATTAAAAATAAAATACCATTATGTAGGAAATCCTTTTATCTTTCTAATGAATATTTATAGTCGAATTTATCTTATGTATAACCCCATATTACAAATGATTTACTTATTAAACTTTGATTTTAACTATTTTAACCCTTCTTTAAATAAATTAATAATAAATGTCCTAATCTAATCCAAGTGGGCCTAAATGGTCATATTTTATTCCTAAGTTTGTTTTTGGTCGAATTACACTTGTCCAATAGAATTAGGACATGTGTTAGGGTAATATTAATATCTTATTTACCCTTAGTTACCCTATTTACTATTAACCGCGGTAAAAAAAAGTAAAAAGTTACTATTCACCAAAAATTATTTTCATCTCATTGAACCACATTTTAGTCCTTGATATTAACCGTGTCTCTCGGATTTTCGAAATTCCATTCACAGAAGCGGCAAAATTAAGTTTTATGCAAAATTCAGTTTTTAACCTACCACTTAGTGGTTTCACTATTCATCAAAAATTGAAGTTTTTCAGAAAAATGCCAAAATTTCACCCTAAGCTATAATTGATATTCCGAATTCAAAAATGATTTCTATTTTACAAAATTCCCAACATATAAGTTGCATTAATTAATTTTATAATTAAATCCCGCTGTTAAAACAAATAACGTGTTTTTAAGAAACAAAATCTATCAAAAGATTGACACTTGTTTATGTCTAGTTTAAATGTGAAATTACATCCAATGACCAACATTGTATTAAATTGTAAAAATATATTCTAAATATACTTTAAAACCACTCAAATTAATGATTTATCACTATTAATTATTTCGATTAAAAAAGTTGTTTTTAATTATAATTTGGTAATTTTCACTATTCATCAGAATATGAAAGTTATCCGAAAAGTACCAAAATTTCACCTTAGGCTAAATTAGATACTCCGAATCCAAAAATGAAGTCCATTTTGAGAGTTAAAATTTCTAAAATTTAAAAAGTGGTTATTACTATTCATAACGGCTGGTTTTAATAATATTTTAATAGCATATCATTGTTTCGTGAAACTCAGGATTACGTACCACACACGCTATCGAGGCAGGTTGCGATTGCGTGTAATGCAAGGTAAGTCAAGGATGCGTGTTGTGCAAGCTCCTTTTGGTGTAGCGTATAACACAAGACATTAGTAAAATAAAAAGAATATTTTTTTATAAAATCTCGGGCTGTTACATTCTACCCCCCTTAAAATGAATTTCGCCCTCGAAATTCGTCGCGGTTATAAATGGTTTACTATTTGAAAGTTTCTTTAATAGAAACCCACATCGTAAAAGGGAATACCAAAACTTGGCTTTTAAAAACTAAAGTATGAAATGTAACGATTACCCAAATAAACTAATCACTGGGTTTCCACATAGGTGAAAATATGGATATGGAAGAGAAATCTAACCATCATGTTCTAATGGAGAGTGGTAGAGAACATGGCTATGGAAAAGCCAGTAATCACAAATCATAAAATTTGTGACGATCTAAGGTACCATCTGATTCATTAGGTATAAGAGAACTAGGACAACATTTTTGGTTTTCAAGATCATTTCCCTAAAGTTAAAGAATTTGAATTAGAATAAATACTTACTTTATTTCAGTACAATCTCACTGTTGTTCGTGCCTTTAACAATTTCCACTTCATCTCTTTAATAAATGAAGTTGAATTTGTTATTCGTGAAGTGCTAGCAGATCATGTGATAGAATGACGGGTCATTCCATCTGTTTCAAACAAAAGGTTAGCAAAATTATATACATAAGTCGATCTATAGTGAGATTAATCACATATGGTTTCTAAAATGGACTTATAATTCATATATCATACTGCTTAATATAATAAAACTAGTTTCTACTAAACAGGGACTTCCTGTAGGCCAGTGGTAGGCGATAAAGGCCAGTTGCACTTCGGTTGTGGGTTCGATTCCTACAGCCTTGTCCGAAGCGATGGGTTGTCGCCCGTCCTGCAGGTTGTCCTTTTTCTAAAACTACGTTACTATAACATCCCATCAATAATATCGAAAATCTTCTATCCTTAAACAATACTAACTTATGTCCAACATAATCCAGTCTAATCTTTAGGCTTATACATAATACTGCAGTCCACTCTCATAATATAGTGACAACGATTACCAGAGATTTAATACCATCGTTGATCCCCATATATCATAAGATATGTTTTGTTGGTCACATTCCAAACATTCAAAGTCCTTAATCATGTATTCTCTTGAATACCTTAGTGAAAACATGAATGCAGTTTAAAGTTAACACTTTCCACATACCAAAATCCTCAAAATTCTATATACTCAAACCATGATATAACTTAGTCCTTATATCAATCATGAGGTCATGAATACAATCAAACATCTCATTATCTTCTTATCCTTTCATTATGCACTTATCATCTACTTTCCAAAAGTATCTGAATAACCTTTCATGGTTATTGGTACCATTCATCATACACTTTCAAAACTTAAGGAAAGACAACAGTGTAACAATCCTTAGATGTCTCCTTATTCCATGAGATTACTTATACAACATTACACATGATAAACATGTAATCATTCCACTATATTCTTAGACCATTGACCGAGCTTCAACATTTCTTTCATCTCACATATCATTTGTAGTTTCTTCATCATCATCAACATAAATACTTCCCATACGACCATACTGATTCTCTTCATGAGACTTTCCCTTAGGGCATTGGTTTGCATAATGCCCATACATTCCACATTTAAAACATTTAACCATTGTTGATGTCGTAGCAATTCCATTATCCTCATCCATGGTGTTAACTGAACCTTTTCCTTTGCACTTACTGGCTTTGTGTCCTTCTTTTCCACACCCAAAGCATCTTCCAGTTCCTTTGAAACATTCTCCTTGATGCCTCTTCCCACATGATTTACATAGGGGAAATTGAACTTTCTTTCCTCTATGATCATCATGGAACTCCATCTTTCTCTTATTAGTCGAGTCAGGAAACTTACCAAATTTTACTTTATTGATCATGTTGTGAGATTGTTGATTCGGCATAATAATGATGTTTGGACATCCAAATCCCATTTCATTTGGTTGCTCATGAAGAATATCATTCCATTGTCCATCATATCCTCCATTATCGTGAATCATCTTGTTTCCAGCAATATTCTAAAACCCAAAAAAGAATAGTGTAAGAGGCAAAAATCGTAATAAAGGGGGAGTAACATAAATATCTATCATCTTTGGTTTAATCTAATATCGTTACCATAGTTCTAGAACTATATCCTATACGTATACTTATCCTTAGGGGCATCCCTAGACATACCTTAGAAATATCTCTAGGGATCTCACTAAAGTTCTCGCATCCTAGTTTCCAAAGGTTGACTAAACCTTTCCTCTGATACCAACTATAAAGACCCGTAGCTTATCGTACATGGACATTACATTACATTTGCGGAATACTTAGTACATAACAAAAACACACACTAAAGGATCGTAATAGTTTAGTGTCTTTGGAAACTCGGAACGTAATCTTCTAATCGTGGTGAGAGTTCTTCAATATCTCCCATAAAGGTCATCCCTTTTTTTTACCTAAAACCTTTCTTTATATCCTGGGGAAAAGAAAACATAAAAGGGTGAGCTCAAATGCTCAGTAAGGGTAAACAAAAGAAATATCAATCACATAATTTTCATAAGAACATAACTTTTTTGGAAATCTTAACCTGCAAAAGAGAGCATAATTTCATAACATGGGATAAATCATAGTAGTGAAATGAAATCATAACTTAAAACATTACTCATTGTGGCATACACACATAATCATAGAGAATCATTTCTTGTTAGTCAAGACTCATTGCCAAGACTATCTTAGTGGACAAAGTCCCTTTCTGAATCGAGTAATCCTCGTTTCAGTCCTGTTTCACTGAACCGGTATAACCTACCATTCCAGCCATGTCTATCTCATGAGATGTAAAATCTTTACCCAATGCATTGGAGGGAGATATAGGTCCCACCCATCTCTTAATGAATCCTTTCTTATGTGTGCCACAAAATCATAAATCATACATCATTGCATAACCCATGTAATAAAAATGGGATTCTTAAACAACATGACATCATAAAACCATTCATATAAGATAAAGGAATTCATAAACATAATTTCATCACAACATAGTCAAATCAATGTAAAAATATGGATAGAAACAGAACCCTTTATTATCTTAGATGGAAAATAATTTTGATAAAACACTTGAATTGAATTCTTGAGGAAAATATCCTTTCTTCTTCAAAATCAATTTCTTTTCACAAAACATCATGCAATTTTAAAAGAAAGATATTTTATTGAAAATAGTCATAAAATCTTTTAGAGGAAGCTTCATGAAAATAAGGCTTCATAAAACAGTAGAAATCCGTTCGTGCCGTATAAGTTAAAAAAAACATTCTTCGTACTTTTGTCGGAAAAGTCAAAAAGTACCTCGTACGAAAAACGACAAAAGATTCCTTTCATATTCTTTACTAAAAACTCACCTAAGGGTAAAATTGGATTTAAACAATTGTAGGTTGTTGTAAATAACATTACATATTGAGGGAACATGGATGTGGATGATAAAATATACCCCAGTAAATTTCAAAGTACAAACAATCTCGGATAAAAATGAGATTCTGATATTTCCCTTACCTTAGGTCCGATTTGCTTCGTATGTGTCCGAACCTCCTGTATAATGATTTAAATAATGTCATTGACTTATTACAGAATCATATTCATTGTTATGATATCATATATGGTTCACTTATGACATTATATTACCCGTTCTTTTGTAAATTCCATGTTAAAGAAGCGTTTTGGGTAAAATCATTTCATTTATCGTAGGTGTTTTGACTTGTTGTTCTTGACATCATTATTACTTATATCATGATTTACTTACTTCCAGAATATAAAATATGATTTATATATCATATATATTCAGTATATATATATATATATAATAGGTAGATAAATAAAATGAAAAACACCGTTCATGGAGACGGTAGTCCGTACGTACGCATGAACGTTGTTTTCCTTTCCTTATTGTCTTGAAATGGAAGTAAGTAGATGACATACATATGTATATATATACATAAATCCAGTAGCTTTATAATGTCATATATTTAATTATTATTTCTTATATATACTTTATAATCATTCTTAAATGGTTAATATGGAGAATGAATCTCATCGCGTCGTGGAGACGGTAGTCCGTACGTACGCACGAGCGATGATATCATTTCTATAAGTATTGAATTGAATTGGAGTGAATTATAAAATATATCAGAATCAATATGATGTTTTAATAACTATGTATAGTTATTCTTTACACCATTATACCCATCCTTGTAAGGTGGTGGTGGAAAATAGATTACACCACGGCGTGGAGACGGTATTCCGTACGTACGCACGCGCGGTGATTTCTTTTTCCGTAGGATGGATAGATGGTGAAATAGGGTTGTTTCATACTTATAATAACATATCAGTATATGAGTGATACTGATGTTATTACTTCATAATGAAACAACCTAAGAAGAAGTGGAAGAAGAAATAAAGATAAAAGAATTGGTAACAGTAATTACCTCTTCTTTGAAGCGCCTCTTTGAGACCTCCTCTTAGGGCACTAGAATTGGTCTTTGAGGAAGACCAGAACCTCTAGGATGTTGCTAGGGAAGTGGAGAAGAGATTTTGGCAGGGGTTGGCCGAGCTTGAGAGCTGAAATTGGTGTGAGGAGGAGGGGGAGGAGGTGTCCTTTTATAGGGGAGGAGAGGGGCACCTTAGGAATTCTTAAAAATATTAATTTATAATAAATCTAACCCCACTTAAAAACCTCCAAAAATGACTCATATTCGAAGATTAGATGAGATAGGGTTGTAATCTCATCAACCAATCAAATTTAGACATGTTTGGATATTATTTTAAACCTTATCAATTAGATTTAACTCTAAGTTAAATAATTTAACTTTTACCGTGTCTTTTTGTTTTCTTTCACTATATGGTTAATACACTTACTATAACATGCCAAACGAACCCCAAATTGTTTATTATTAATATATATATCATTATCTAAGTCATTTGGCCGAACCTTAGATTTTTAGGAATAAAATAACAATTAATAATATAATATTTTATTTAAAAACTATTTTGTGTCAATTTTGACACTATTTGATATATGATTTTTGTGAAAGTCATAACAGAATTAAATGTTCGAACCAAGTTGCTTAAATCAACATTAATATATCATAGTAACCTAGAAAATTAGTGGAATTCATAAAAAATCTCAAATTACATTTATTTTGGTGCTTATAACATCAATTATGTCAATATTTCATTAAAAAGATAATTACTGCATCATCGTTGTGTCATAAATAAATTAAATTATTTGATGTCTAAAAATTAAAAATAAAATACCATTATGTAGGAAATCCTTTTATCTTTCTAATGAATATTTATAGTCGAATTTATCTTATGTATAACCCCATATTACAAATGATTTACTTATTAAACTTTGATTTTAACTATTTTAACCCTTCTTTAAATAAATTAATAATAAATGTCCTAATCTAATCCAAGTGGGCCTAAATGGTCATATTTTATTCCTAAGTTTGTTTTTGGTCGAATTACACTTGTCCAATAGAATTAGGACATGTGTTAGGGTAATATTAATATCTTATTTACCCTTAGTTACCCTATTTACTATTAACCGCGGTAAAAAAAAGTAAAAAGTTACTATTCACCAAAAATTATTTTCATCTCATTGAACCACATTTTAGTCCTTGATATTAACCGTGTCTCTCGGATTTTCGAAATTCCATTCACAGAAGCGGTAAAATTAAGTTTTATGCAAAATTCAGTTTTTAACCTACCACTTAGTGGTTTCACTATTCATCAAAAATTGAAGTTTTTCAGAAAAATGCCAAAATTTCACCCTAAGCTATAATTGATATTCCGAATTCAAAAATGATTTCTATTTTACAAAATTCCCAACATATAAGTTGCATTAATTAATTTTATAATTAAATCCCGCTGTTAAAACAAATAACGTGTTTTTAAGAAAGAAAATCTATCAAAAGATTGACACTTGTTTATGTCTAGTTTAAATGTGAAATTACATCCAATGACCAACATTGTATTAAATTGTAAAAATATATTCTAAATATACTTTAAAACCACTCAAATTAATGATTTATCACTATTAATTATTTCGATTAAAAAAGTTGTTTTTAATTATAATTTGGTAATTTTCACTATTCATCAGAATATGAAAGTTATCCGAAAAGTACCAAAATTTCACCTTAGGCTAAATTAGATACTCCGAATCCAAAAATGAAGTCCATTTTGAGAGTTAAAATTTCTAAAATTTAAAAAGTGGTTATTACTATTCATAACGGCTGGTTTTAATAATATTTTAATAGCATATCATTGTTTCGTGAAACTCAGGATTACGTACCACACACGCTATCGAGGAAGGTTGCGATTGCGTGTAATGCAAGGTAAGTCAAGGATGCGTGTTGTGCAAGCTCCTTTTGGTGTAGCGTATAACACAAGACATTAGAAAAATAAAAAGAATATTTTTTTATAAAATCTCGGGCTGTTACATTCTACCCCCCTTAAAATGAATTTCGCCCTCGAAATTCGTCGCGGTTATAAATGGTTTACTATTTGAAAGTTTCTTTAATAGAAACCCACATCGTAAAAGGGAATACCAAAACTTGGCTTTTAAAAACTAAAGTATGAAATGCAACGATTACCCAAATAAACTAATCACTGGGTTTCCACATAGGTGAAAATATGGATATGGAAGAGAAATCTAACCATCATGTTCTGATGGAGAGTGGTAGAGAACATGGCTATGGAAAAGCCAGTAATCACAAATCATAAAATTTGTGACGATCTAAGGTACCATCTGATTCATCAGGTATAAGAGAACTAGGACAACATTTTTGGTTTTCAAGATCATTTCCCTAAAGTTAAAGAATTTGAATTAGAATAAATACTTACTTTATTTCAGTACAATCTCACTGTTGTTCGTGCCTTTAACAATTTCCACTTCATCTCTTTAATAAATGAAGTTGAATTTGTTATTCGTGAAGTGCTAGCAGATCATGTGATAGAATGACGGGTCATTCCATCTGTTTCAAACAAAAGGTTAGCAAAATTATATACATAAGTCGATCTATAGTGAGATTAATCACATATGGTTTCTAAAATGGACTTATAATTCATATATCATACTGCTTAATATAATAAAACTAGTTTCTACTAAACAGGGACTTCCTGTAGGCCAGTGGTAGGCGATAAAGGCCAGTTGCACTTCGGTTGTGGGTTCGATTCCTACAGCCTTGTCCGAAGCGATGGGTTGTCGCCCGTCCTGCAGGTTGTCCTTTTTCTAAAACTACGTTACTATAACATCCCATCAATAATATCGAAAATCTTCTATCCTTAAACAATACTAACTTATGTCCAACATAATCCAGTCTAATCTTTAGGCTTATACATAATACTGCAGTCCACTCTCATAATATAGTGACAACGATTACCAGAGATTTAATACCATCGTTGATCCCCATATATCATAAGATATGTTTTGTTGGTCACATTCCAAACATTCAAAGTCCTTAATCATGTATTCTCTTGAATACCTTAGTGAAAACATGAATGCAGTTTAAAGTTAACACTTTCCACATACCAAAATCCTCAAAATTCTATATACTCAAACCATGATATAACTTAGTCCTTATATCAATCATGAGCTCATGAATACAATCAAACATCTCATTATCTTCTTATCCTTTCATTATGCACTTATCATCTACTTTCCAAAAGTATCTGAATAACCTTTCATGGTTATTGGTACCATTCATCATACACTTTCAAAACTTAAGGAAAGACAACAGTGTAACAATCCTTAGATGTCTCCTTATTCCATGAGATTACTTATACAACATTACACATGATAAACATGTAATCATTCCACTATATTCTTAGACCATTGACCGAGCTTCAACATTTCTTTCATCTCACATATCATTTGTAGTTTCTTCATCATGATCAACATAAATACTTCCCATACGACCATACTGATTCTCTTCATGAGACTTTCCCTTAGGGCATTGGTTTGCATAATGCCCATACATTCCACATTTAAAACATTTAACCATTGTTGATGTCGTAGCAATTCCATTATCCTCATCCATGGTGTTAACTGAACCTTTTCCTTTGCACTTACTGGCTTTGTGTCCTTCTTTTCCACACCCAAAGCATCTTCCAGTTCCTTTGAAACATTCTCCTTGATGCCTCTTCCCACATGATTTACATAGGGGAAATTGAACTTTCTTTCCTCTATGATCATCATGGAACTCCATCTTTCTCTTATTAGTCGAGTCAGGAAACTTACCAAATTTTACTTTATTGATCATGTTGTGAGATTGTTGATTCGGCATAATAATGATGTTTGGACATCCAAATCCCATTTCATTTGGTTGCTCATGAAGAATATCATTCCATTGTCCATCATATCCTCCATTATCGTGAATCATCTTGTTTCCAGCCATATTCTAAAACCCAAAAAAGAATAGTGTAAGAGGCAAAAATCGTAATAAAGGGGGAGTAACATAAATATCTATCATCTTTGGTTTAATCTAATATCGTTACCATAGTTCTAGAACTATATCCTATATGTATACTTATCCTTAGGGGCATCCCTAGACATACCTTAGAAATATCTCTAGGGATCTCACTAAAGTTCTCGCATCCTAGTTTCCAAAGGTTGACTAAACCTTTCCTCTGATACCAACTATAAAGACCCGTAGCTTATCGTACATGGACATTACATTACATTTGCGGAATACTTAGTACATAACAAAAACACACACTAAAGGATCGTAATAGTTTAGTGTCTTTGGAAACTCGGAACGTAATCTTCTAATCGTGGTGAGAGTTCTTCAATATCTCCCATAAAGGTCATCCCTTTTTTTTTACCTAAAACCTTTCTTTATATCCTGGGGAAAAGAAAACATAAAAGGGTGAGCTCAAATTCTCAGTAAGGGTAAACAAAAGAAATATCAATCACATAATTTTCATAAGAACATAACTTTTTTGGAAATCTTAACCTACAAAAGAGAGCATAATTTCATAACATGGGATAAATCATAGTAGTGAAATGAAATCATAACTTAAAACATTACTCATTGTGGCATACACACATAATCATAGAGAATAATTTCTTGTTAGTCAAGACTCATTGCCAAGACTATCTTAGTGGACAAAGTCCCTTTCTGAATCGAGTAATCCTCGTTTCAGTCCTGTTTCACTGAACCGGTATAACCTACCATTCCAGCCATGTCTATCTCATGAGATGTAAAATCTTTACCCAATGCATTGGAGGGAGATATAGGTCCCACCCATCTCTTAATGAATCCTTTCTTATGTGTGCCACAAAATCATAAATCATACATCATTGCATAACCCATGTAATAAAAATGGGATTCTTAAACAACATGACATCATAAAACCATTCATATAAGATAAAGGAATTCATAAACATAATTTCATCACAACATAGTCAAATCAATGTAAAAATATGGATAGAAACAGAACCCTTTATTATCTTAGATGGAAAATAATTTTGATAAAACACTTGAATTGAATTCTTGAGGAAAATATCCTTTCTTCTTCAAAATCAATTTCTTTTCACAAAACATCATGCAATTTTAAAAGAAAGATATTTTATTGAAAATAGTCATAAAATCTTTTAGAGGAAGCTTCATGAAAATAAGGCTTCATAAAACAGTAGAAATCCGTTCGTGCCGTATAAGTTAAAAAAAACATTCTTCGTACTTTTGTCGGAAAAGTCAAAAAGTACCTCGTACGAAAAACGACAAAAGATTCCTTTCATATTCTTTACTAAAAACTCACCTAAGGGTAAAATTGGATTTAAACAATTGTAGGTTGTTGTAAATAACATTACATATTGAGGGAACATGGATGTGGATGATAAAATATACCCCAGTAAATTTCAAAGTACAAACAATCTCGGATAAAAATGAGATTGTGATATTTCCCTTACCTTAGGTCCGATTTGCTTCGTATGTGTCCGAACCTCCTGTATAATGATTTAAATAATGTCATTGACTTATTACAGAATCATATTCATTGTTATGATATCATATATGGTTCACTTATGACATTATATTACCCGTTCTTTTGTAAATTCCATGTTAAAGAAGCGTTTTGGGTAAAATCATTTCATTTATCGTAGGTGTTTTGACTTGTTGTTCTTGACATCATTATTACTTATATCATGATTTACTTACTTCCAGAATATAAAATATGATTTATATATCATATATATTCAGTATATATATATATATATAATAGGTAGATAAATAAAATGAAAAACACCGTTCATGGAGACGGTAGTCCGTACGTACGCATGAACGTTGTTTTCCTTTCCTTATTGTCTTGAAATGGAAGTAAGTAGATGACATACATATGTATATATATACATAAATCCAGTAGCTTTATAATGTCATATATTTAATTATTATTTCTTATATATACTTTATAATCATTCTTAAATGGTTAATATGGAGAATGAATCTCATCGCGTCGTGGAGACGGTAGTCCGTACGTACGCACGAGCGATGATATCATTTCTATAAGTATTGAATTGAATTGGAGTGAATTATAAAATATATCAAAATCAATATGATGTTGTAATAACTATGTATAGTTATTCTTTACACCATTATACCCATCCTTGTAAGGTGGTGGTGGAAAATAGATTACACCACGGCGTGGAGACGGTATTCCGTACGTACGCACGCGCGGTGATTTCTTTTTCCGTAGGATGGATAGATGGTGAAATAGGGTTGTTTCATACTTATAATAACATATCAGTATATGAGTGATACTGATGTTATTACTTCATAATGAAACAACCTAAGAAGAAGTGGAAGAAGAAATAAAGATAAAAGAATTGGTAACAGTAATTACCTCTTCTTTGAAGCGCCTCTTTGAGACCTCCTCTTAGGGCACTAGAATTGGTCTTTGAGGAAGACCAGAACCTCTAGGATGTTGCTAGGGAAGTGGAGAAGAGATTTTGGCAGGGGTTGGCCGAGCTTGAGAGCTCAAATTGGTGTGAGGAGGAGGGGGAGGAGGTGTCCTTTTATAGGGGAGGAGAGGGGCACCTTAGGAATTCTTAAAAATATTAATTTATAATAAATCTAACCCCACTTAAAAACCTCCAAAAATGACTCATATTCGAAGATTAGATGAGATAGGGTTGTAATCTCATCAACCAATCAAATTTAGACATGTTTGGATATTATTTTAAACCTTATCAATTAGATTTAACTCTAAGTTAAATAATTTAACTTTTACCGTGTCTTTTTGTTTTCTTTCACTATATGGTTAATACACTTACTATAACATGCCAAACGAACCCCAAATTGTTTATTATTAATATATATATCATTATCTAAGTCATTTGGCCGAACCTTAGATTTTTAGGAATAAAATAACAATTAATAATATAATATTTTATTTAAAAACTATTTTGTGTCAATTTTGACACTATTTGATATATGATTTTTGTGAAAGTCATAACAGAATTAAATGTTCGAACCAAGTTGATTAAATCAACATTAATATATCATAGTAACCTAGAAAATTAGTGGAATTCATAAAAAATCTCAAATTACATTTATTTTGGTGCTTATAACATCAATTATGTCAATATTTCATTAAAAGGATAATTACTGCATCATCGTTGTGTCATAAATAAATTAAATTATTTGATGTCTAAAAATTAAAAATAAAATACCATTATGTAGGAAATCCTTTTATCTTTCTAATGAATATTTATAGTCGAATTTATCTTATGTATAACCCCATATTACAAATAATTTACTTATTAAACTTTGATTTTAACTATTTTAACCCTTCTTTAAATAAATTAATAATAAATGTCCTAATCTAATCCAAGTGGGCCTAAATGGTCATATTTTATTCCTAAGTTTGTTTTTGGTCGAATTACACTTGTCCAATAGAATTAGGACATGTGTTAGGGTAATATTAATATCTTATTTACCCTTAGTTACCCTATTTACTATTAACCGCGGTAAAAAAAAGTAAAAAGTTACTATTCACCAAAAATTATTTTCATCTCATTGAACCACATTTTAGTCCTTGATATTAACCGTGTCTCTCGGATTTTCGAAATTCCATTCACAGAAGCGGTAAAATTAAGTTTTATGCAAAATTCAGTTTTTAACCTACCACTTAGTGGTTTCACTATTCATCAAAAATTGAAGTTTTTCAGAAAAATGCCAAAATTTCACCCTAAGCTATAATTGATATTCCGAATTCAAAAATGATTTCTATTTTACAAAATTCCCAACATATAAGTTGCATTAATTAATTTTATAATTAAATCCCGCTGTTAAAACAAATAACGTGTTTTTAAGAAACAAAATCTATCAAAAGATTGACACTTGTTTATGTCTAGTTTAAATGTGAAATTACATCCAATGACCAACATTGTATTAAATTGTAAAAATATATTCTAAATATACTTTAAAACCACTCAAATTAATGATTTATCACTATTAATTATTTCGATTAAAAAAGTTGTTTTTAATTATAATTTGGTAATTTTCACTATTCATCAGAATATGAAAGTTATCCGAAAAGTACCAAAATTTCACCTTAGGCTAAATTAGATACTCCGAATCCAAAAATGAAGTCCATTTTGAGAGTTAAAATTTCTAAAATTTAAAAAGTGGTTATTACTATTCATAACGGCTGGTTTTAATAATATTTTAATA
This sequence comes from Viscum album, assembly GCA_963277665.1. Taxonomy (NCBI): domain Eukaryota; kingdom Viridiplantae; phylum Streptophyta; class Magnoliopsida; order Santalales; family Viscaceae; genus Viscum; species Viscum album. Next base: position 1,696,932,032 of record OY728131.1, read on the forward strand.
GCATATCATTGTTTCGTGAAACTCAGGATTACGTACCACACACGCTATCGAGGAAGGTTGCGATTGCGTGTAATGCAAGGTAAGTCAAGGATGCGTGTTGTGCAAGCTCCTTTTGGTGTAGCGTATAACACAAGACATTAGTAAAATAAAAAGAATATTTTTTTATAAAATCTCGGGCTGTTACATTCTACCCCCCTTAAAATGAATTTCGCCCTCGAAATTCGTCGCGGTTATAAATGGTTTACTATTTGAAAGTTTCTTTAATAGAAACCCACATCGTAAAAGGGAATACCAAAACTTGGCTTTTAAAAACTAAAGTATGAAATGTAACGATTACCCAAATAAACTAATCACTGGGTTTCCACATAGGTGAAAATATGGATATGGAAGAGAAATCTAACCATCATGTTCTGATGGAGAGTGGTAGAGAACATGGCTATGGAAAAGCCAGTAATCACAAATCATAAAATTTGTGACGATCTAAGGTACCATCTGATTCATCAGGTATAAGAGAACTAGGACAACATTTTTGGTTTTCAAGATCATTTCCCTAAAGTTAAAGAATTTGAATTAGAATAAATACTTACTTTATTTCAGTACAATCTCACTGTTGTTCATGCCTTTAACAATTTCCACTTCAGCTCTTTAATAAATGAAGTTGAATTTGTTATTCGTGAAGTGCTAGCAGATCATGTGATAGAATGACGGGTCATTCCATCTGTTTCAAACAAAAGGTTAGCAAAATTATATACATAAGTCGATCTATAGTGAGATTAATCACATATGGTTTCTAAAATGGACTTATAATTCATATATCATACTGCTTAATATAATAAAACTAGTTTCTACTAAACAGGGACTTCCTGTAGGCCAGTGGTAGGCGATAAAGGCCAGTTGCACTTCGGTTGTGGGTTCGATTCCTACAGCCTTGTCCGAAGCGATGGGTTGTCGCCCGTCCTGCAGGTTGTCCTTTTTCTAAAACTACGTTACTATAACATCCCATCAATAATATCGAAAATCTTCTATCCTTAAACAATACTAACTTATGTCCAACATAATCCAGTCTAATCTTTAGGCTTATACATAATACTGCAGTCCACTCTCATAATATAGTGACAACGATTACCAGAGATTTAATACCATCGTTGATCCCCATATATCATAAGATATGTTTTGTTGGTCACATTCCAAACATTCAAAGTCCTTAATCATGTATTCTCTTGAATACCTTAGTGAAAACATGAATGCAGTTTAAAGTTAACACTTTCCACATACCAAAATCCTCAAAATTCTATATACTCAAACCATGATATAACTTAGTCCTTATATCAATCATGAGCTCATGAATACAATCAAACATCTCATTATCTTCTTATCCTTTCATTATGCACTTATCATCTACTTTCCAAAAGTATCTGAATAACCTTTCTTGGTTATTGGTACCATTCATCATACACTTTCAAAACTTAAGGAAAGACAACAGTGTAACAATCCTTAGATGTCTCCTTATTCCATGAGATTACTTATACAACATTACACATGATAAACATGTAATCATTCCACTATATTCTTAGACCATTGACCGAGCTTCAACATTTCTTTCATCTCACATATCATTTGTAGTTTCTTCATCATCATCAACATAAATACTTCCCATACGACCATACTGATTCTCTTCATGAGACTTTCCCTTAGGGCATTGGTTTGCATAATGCCCATACATTCCACATTTAAAACATTTAACCATTGTTGATGTCGTAGCAATTCCATTATCCTCATCCATGGTGTTAACTGAACCTTTTCCTTTGCACTTACTGGCTTTGTGTCCTTCTTTTCCACACCCAAAGCATCTTCCAGTTCCTTTGAAACATTCTCCTTGATGCCTCTTCCCACATGATTTACATAGGGGAAATTGAACTTTCTTTCCTCTATGATCATCATGGAACTCCATCTTTCTCTTATTAGTCGAGTCAGGAAACTTACCAAATTTTACTTTATTGATCATGTTGTGAGATTGTTGATTCGGCATAATAATGATGTTTGGACATCCAAATCCCATTTCATTTGGTTGCTCATGAAGAATATCATTCCATTGTCCATCATATCCTCCATTATCGTGAATCATCTTGTTTCCAGCCATATTCTAAAACCCAAAAAAGAATAGTGTAAGAGGCAAAAATCGTAATAAAGGGGGAGTAACATAAATATCTATCATCTTTGGTTTAATCTAATATCGTTACCATAGTTCTAGAACTATATCCTATACGTATACTTATCCTTAGGGGCATCCCTAGACATACCTTAGAAATATCTATAGGGATCTCACTAAAGTTCTCGCATCCTAGTTTCCAAAGGTTGACTAAACCTTTCCTCTGATACCAACTATAAAGACCCGTAGCTTATCGTACATGGACATTACATTACATTTGCGGAATACTTAGTACATAACAAAAACACACACTAAAGGATCGTAATAGTTTAGTGTCTTTGGAAACTCGGAACGTAATCTTCTAATCGTGGTGAGAGTTCTTCAATATCTCCCATAAAGGTCATCCCTTTTTTTTACCTAAAACCTTTCTTTATATCCTGGGGAAAAGAAAACATAAAAGGGTGAGCTCAAATGCTCAGTAAGGGTAAACAAAAGAAATATCAATCACATAATTTTCATAAGAACATAACTTTTTTGGAAATCTTAACCTGCAAAAGAGAGCATAATTTCATAACATGGGATAAATCATAGTAGTGAAATGAAATCATAACTTAAAACATTACTCATTGTGGCATACACACATAATCATAGAGAATCATTTCTTGTTAGTCAAGACTCATTGCCAAGACTATCTTAGTGGACAAAGTCCCTTTCTGAATCGAGTAATCCTCGTTTCAGTCCTGTTTCACTGAACCGGTATAACCTACCATTCCAGCCATGTCTATCTCATGAGATGTAAAATCTTTACCCAATGCATTGGAGGGAGATATAGGTCCCACCCATCTCTTAATGAATCCTTTCTTATGTGTGCCACAAAATCATAAATCATACATCATTGCATAACCCATGTAATAAAAATGGGATTCTTAAACAACATGACATCATAAAACCATTCATATAAGATAAAGGAATTCATAAACATAATTTCATCACAACATAGTCAAATCAATGTAAAAATATGGATAGAAACAGAACCCTTTATTATCTTAGATGGAAAATAATTTTGATAAAACACTTGAATTGAATTCTTGAGGAAAATATCCTTTCTTCTTCAAAATCAATTTCTTTTCACAAAACATCATGCAATTTTAAAAGAAAGATATTTTATTGAAAATAGTCATAAAATCTTTTAGAGGAAGCTTCATGAAAATAAGGCTTCATAAAACAGTAGAAATCCGTTCGTGCCGTATAAGTTAAAAAAAACATTCTTCGTACTTTTGTCGGAAAAGTCAAAAAGTACCTCGTACGAAAAACGACAAAAGATTCCTTTCATATTCTTTACTAAAAACTCACCTAAGGGTAAAATTGGATTTAAACAATTGTAGGTTGTTGTAAATAACATTACATATTGAGGGAACATGGATGTGGATGATAAAATATACCCCAGTAAATTTCAAAGTACAAACAATCTCGGATAAAAATGAGATTCTGATATTTCCCTTACCTTAGGTCCGATTTGCTTCGTATGTGTCCGAACCTCCTGTATAATGATTTAAATAATGTCATTGACTTATTACAGAATCATATTCATTGTTATGATATCATATATGGTTCACTTATGACATTATATTACCCGTTCTTTTGTAAATTCCATGTTAAAGAAGCGTTTTGGGTAAAATCATTTCATTTATCGTAGGTGTTTTGACTTGTTGTTCTTGACATCATTATTACTTATATCATGATTTACTTACTTCCAGAATATAAAATATGATTTATATATCATATATATTCAGTATATATATATATATATATATAATAGGTAGATAAATAAAATGAAAAACACCGTTCATGGAGACGGTAGTCCGTACGTACGCATGAACGTTGTTTTCCTTTCCTTATTGTCTTGAAATGGAAGTAAGTAGATGACATACATATGTATATATATACATAAATCCAGTAGCTTTATAATGTCATATATTTAATTATTATTTCTTATATATACTTTATAATCATTCTTAAATGGTTAATATGGAGAATGAATCTCATCGCGTCGTGGAGACGGTAGTCCGTACGTACGCACGAGCGATGATATCATTTCTATAAGTATTGAATTGAATTGGAGTGAATTATAAAATATATCAGAATCAATATGATGTTTTAATAACTATGTATAGTTATTCTTTACACCATTATACCCATCCTTGTAAGGTGGTGGTGGAAAATAGATTACACCACGGCGTGGAGACGGTATTCCGTACGTACGCACGCGCGGTGATTTCTTTTTCCGTAGGATGGATAGATGGTGAAATAGGGTTGTTTCATACTTATAATAACATATCAGTATATGAGTGATACTGATGTTATTACTTCATAATGAAACAACCTAAGAAGAAGTGGAAGAAGAAATAAAGATAAAAGAATTGGTAACAGTAATTACCTCTTCTTTGAAGCGCCTCTTTGAGACCTCCTCTTAGGGCACTAGAATTGGTCTTTGAGGAAGACCAGAACCTCTAGGATGTTGCTAGGGAAGTGGAGAAGAGATTTTGGCAGGGGTTGGCCGAGCTTGAGAGCTGAAATTGGTGTGAGGAGGAGGGGGAGGAGGTGTCCTTTTATAGGGGAGGAGAGGGGCACCTTAGGAATTCTTAAAAATATTAATTTATAATAAATCTAACCCCACTTAAAAACCTCCAAAAATGACTCATATTCGAAGATTAGATGAGATAGGGTTGTAATCTCATCAACCAATCAAATTTAGACATGTTTGGATATTATTTTAAACCTTATCAATTAGATTTAACTCTAAGTTAAATAATTTAACTTTTACCGTGTCTTTTTGTTTTCTTTCACTATATGGTTAATACACTTACTATAACATGCCAAACGAACCCCAAATTGTTTATTATTAATATATATATCATTATCTAAGTCATTTGGCCGAACCTTAGATTTTTAGGAATAAAATAACAATTAATAATATAATATTTTATTTAAAAACTATTTTGTGTCAATTTTGACACTATTTGATATATGATTTTTGTGAAAGTCATAACAGAATTAAATGTTCGAACCAAGTTGCTTAAATCAACATTAATATATCATAGTAACCTAGAAAATTAGTGGAATTCATAAAAAATCTCAAATTACATTTATTTTGGTGCTTATAACATCAATTATGTCAATATTTCATTAAAAAGATAATTACTGCATCATCGTTGTGTCATAAATAAATTAAATTATTTGATGTCTAAAAATTAAAAATAAAATACCATTATGTAGGAAATCCTTTTATCTTTCTAATGAATATTTATAGTCGAATTTATCTTATGTATAACCCCATATTACAAATGATTTACTTATTAAACTTTGATTTTAACTATTTTAACCCTTCTTTAAATAAATTAATAATAAATGTCCTAATCTAATCCAAGTGGGCCTAAATGGTCATATTTTATTCCTAAGTTTGTTTTTGGTCGAATTACACTTGTCCAATAGAATTAGGACATGTGTTAGGGTAATATTAATATCTTATTTACCCTTAGTTACCCTATTTACTATTAACCGCGGTAAAAAAAAGTAAAAAGTTACTATTCACCAAAAATTATTTTCATCTCATTGAACCACATTTTAGTCCTTGATATTAACCGTGTCTCTCGGATTTTCGAAATTCCATTCACAGAAGCGGTAAAATTAAGTTTTATGCAAAATTCAGTTTTTAACCTACCACTTAGTGGTTTCACTATTCATCAAAAATTGAAGTTTTTCAGAAAAATGCCAAAATTTCACCCTAAGCTATAATTGATATTCCGAATTCAAAAATGATTTCTATTTTACAAAATTCCCAACATATAAGTTGCATTAATTAATTTTATAATTAAATCCCGCTGTTAAAACAAATAACGTGTTTTTAAGAAAGAAAATCTATCAAAAGATTGACACTTGTTTATGTCTAGTTTAAATGTGAAATTACATCCAATGACCAACATTGTATTAAATTGTAAAAATATATTCTAAATATACTTTAAAACCACTCAAATTAATGATTTATCACTATTAATTATTTCGATTAAAAAAGTTGTTTTTAATTATAATTTGGTAATTTTCACTATTCATCAGAATATGAAAGTTATCCGAAAAGTACCAAAATTTCACCTTAGGCTAAATTAGATACTCCGAATCCAAAAATGAAGTCCATTTTGAGAGTTAAAATTTCTAAAATTTAAAAAGTGGTTATTACTATTCATAACGGCTGGTTTTAATAATATTTTAATAGAATATCATTGTTTCGTGAAACTCAGGATTACGTACCACACACGCTATCGAGGAAGGTTGCGATTGCGTGTAATGCAAGGTAAGTCAAGGATGCGTGTTGTGCAAGCTCATTTTGGTGTAGCGTATAACACAAGACATTAGTAAAATAAAAAGAATATTTTTTTATAAAATCTCGGGCTGTTACATAATAGCATGGTAATGATTGTAACATAGACTTATAATTAAGTGGTTCATACAAAACATGATTGAATACTAAGAATTGTGATATACATTATACAATCTCTATCTTCATGATGTCCCTTATGACTTTAATAATTAGATCATTATATAACTTTCTGATTCTAGGGTATGTAGTAAAGGTTGTGGTATAAGAATCAATAAAATATTCCCAATTCTTTACAAGTTTTTATGGAACACATATCCAATTTCTAAATTATATAACTCCATCATTGTTTAAGTTCATCTCTTGAATAGACACTAACATTTTCTATAGATCTACATCATCTTCGTAGGTTTCTTGGATCATTTTGTGAATGAATGATTGATTATTAACTTTATAAAAATTGTATTTATCAACATTAATTATTAATTTAAGATTCATCCCATTCTAATCCTTTAATATTTGGTATTTTTCAATCATTATCATAGATAGACTTTTATTATATTTCCTTATCAGAGAATAAAATACTTTTCCCTACACTAGGTGGTAATGTTTTATATAGTTCTAAGAATTTAAAAATTCGAACCATCTTATTTTGAACATATTCAACTCCTTCAATGTGAATATTAATTTCAATATTTTGTAATGAGTACATATATCAAAATTTCCTCACTAGAGATAGTTTCTCAAAATAATTAATGAAATGAAAACTAATGATAACCTTAAATGATTTGTAGAAAATTTTTTCCTACGATTCTTTAATATAGGTGAGACATAAACAAACAACGTATAATTCTAAATGAGGATTAATACTATAACCATTTTCAATGAATTAATATGTATTTTAAACTCTTCCCCATAGTAGGATAATCTACATATTGGTTTAGTGAACATTATTTTCATTAGTTCTAAAACATTTCTTTACATACCTTCATCTAAATGAAATTAACTTCCTTCATCATTATCTTGTTTAATTGATTTAATAGACATAATAAATTTATCACAATTTATTTTTAATGTTATAGGAACTAAATAATAATTTGGATCTATGTTATAAGGGTCATTCATGTAGATTTATTTATATCATCCATCTTTTAAGTTTCTACTAACTTTTCCTTTCATGTGATTACATGGCTAAATAACGAGACTTTATATATCCATAATACATTATTTCTAAAAAAGGTTTATAGTTTATTTTTTCATATGGTATTAATAAAAATACAAATATTAATTTCATTAAATTTCATTATAATAAATATATTATAACTTCATCAATAAATATGGAAAAATATTATTTAGGGTAATCCCTAAAGACTTTGTTCCTTAAATCAGTAAATATTTCAGAAGAATTCATAATTCCATAGAAAAGAATTATAAATTCATAGTGACCATAACTTGTGAAGAAAGCTATTTTTTCAAATATCCCCAATTTTAACCCACAACTAATGATATCCTAACGTGAGATTAATATTTCTGAATTATCAGTATCCTTCAATTTCAATGAAGAGATCATCTAGTTGGTGTATTGAATACTAGTATTTATCTTTATATTAATAATATCATTATAATAAATGAAAAGGAACCATGATACATCCTTATTTTTTTTAAATAGGATTATTTCACCCAATAGTGAAGCATTTGGGTGATTGAAGACCATTTAATGTATCTCTTGATGTTTCTTTTTAATAACTCAAGTTCAATGTTTCCCATTATATATGGATTCTTTGAGAAATGTATAAATTGAAGTATTAGTTTAATTTGTATCTAAACATAGTTCTCTATGTAAATACCTAGATTTACATCTTGAAATACATCAACATACATCCATACAATAGGCATTTTATTTACAATGAATTCATCTCTAAAAATTTGTGCTATAAATCCATCATTTATGGATATTAGGACCCATACTATAGAATATTATTTTAAATAGTGTCTATGAATATTATTTTGTTGATACATGATAAGAGGATGACTCATATTATGAAATTAGATCCCTTTCTACTGATAATTGATATGTCCTTGATATATTTAAATCCCATACATAACAAACATTTGGTAAAATTCAGCTGAATAAAGAATAATTTGATATATTAGAAATATCATATAAAAAATATAAATATGAAAATATTTATATATCATATTGGAAATAAATGTTTGAAATTTTGTTTTCATATATAGTTAAATATATATTTCATGATTTGGTGATCCAGTATTCATAAAATACATGAGTAGTATTAATTAATTTGAAAATAAAAAAAATTAATAATAATCATATCTAGAAAATTGATCAATAATACCCCTCATAACTTCATTATCATGATCAAACATAATGGTTGTAATCATGAATTCCCTTCCTTATTCCATAAATATTGGAAGAAAGTGGGGGATAATTTAATCATTATATAGAAACTAGTGTTTTGGGCTCAGATAATTACTAAACTACTTCCACATGAAGTGTTATAGTGTGGGTGGATCCTTATTTGGAACCGTATTTCATTTTATTGTGTAAATCACCCTCTTATCCTTTCATTGTGATTTTTAGACTTTGGTGGCCAACTTCACCACACTTAATAAACATACATTGGACTTTGATAATATTACCCATGTTATTTTTCTACACTTATGTAATGTAGGGGTTGAAATTTATTCAACACATTTGACTTATCATTAGATTTATCTTGATATTTCAAATTTATTTTCTAATCCCCAAAACAATAATAGTCACAAATATCTATCTCTACATTTAGTGCATATCGAAAAATCTTCTCATGGTTCCCAATGTCTCATATGGATAATATTTTTTGAAGACATAGTTTTAAATTAAAAAATTAGTCTTCAATCATTCTTTCATATTGGGATATATCTCCAGAGTCCTACCTCATGACCCTCATAAGGTGTACTTAAAAAGTGTTGACATACTCATCTTCCTTTGTTTTTATCTCTAGAAATTTATTCTCTGTATTCATAAAAATAGTCTGATGATTGTTCTTTATAATGAATGCTTTATTAAAATCCAATCATTCTATAGTGTCTATTTCTTGTAACTATTGTGTTCCTAATAGAATTCCACCATTGGTCAATTTCATCTTTCAAGTGATAGAAATCCGAGAAAAAAATTTCATGTTATGAAAATTATATAATGGAAAATATATTATCCATCAAATTGATGCATTTCAGAGGAATAATTTAATTATAATATCCTTTAATAGTGGGTCTCTATTATCAAATGAACATATCGTCAAATTTGGTTTTTTATTGGTTCAACAATGTCATTTCCCATCACATCCATTATTAACCTAGTTTTATATTTCCCCATCCATTTATAAGAAAAAAGATGTTAAAGGATAATAATAAGTAATATTAAGTTCAAACAATTATCTGAAAATAAATTAATCATAAATATCAAAATATATATAACATATATATTTTCTGGTATATATCATCGTTACTCATTGGTTATAGCATATTATGATCCCTAAACATACCATTATAATGTGATCAAAACATTCTTAATGGTTCTGATGAGAATGTGAATAACTAAAGTATATATGCTGGGTTTTTCATGCCAGCTGTGTAGTCTTACACCCACTCCTTATACACTAGATTATAAATTTATATAATACTTAATCAAGTTTTTTAGTTTTATTTCCACTAAAAACATCTGTTTCATAGCCCATCCATTTTCTAGTAACCATATAGAGATTTAATGTATAGGAAAAACACATACTCAATACATTAAGAAAATTTTACAATATCAACATATACATAGACTCTTATATAGAGTTTACACAAAGGATTTTTAAATAAATTTTAAAGAATAGATTATCCAATATCTATAAATAACCATACCATTCCTTTGATAATAATAAAAGAGACCCAATATATACATGGCTTTATTTAACTTCTTTTACTAGACATAAACATTGAATTTATTATATAATAATACAATTATCTTTGGGATCAATAGGTATAGTGACTTTTACAACAACCTACATAATCATATTATCTTACAAATCATGAAATAATTTATTTATTAGACTAAAAATAAATGTTTTTTTAAAAAAACATCATAACCATGGTAATGAAAACATATAAAAAGGGGTGATATTTAATTATCAGTAATTTTTGAATTATCATTTCAAAAAGGTTGATTTTATAATAAAAAATTTATCATAAAGGGAAAAATCATATCATAATGAGTGATAATTATATCGCATAATTAGGAATAAATGAATATTTCATAAGAAATTACTCCAAAAAATAGAAACAAGGAATCATATTAGTCATAAAATAGATTAAAAAAGATAACATAAAACATGAATCATGAAAGAACCATATAAGAATTCATAACATCTTTCATCTATCCCAAAAATATTAACATGGAGAATTATTACATTTATGAGCCACATTCTTAGACCCATTCGTGTGAGAAAAGATAATTACACCTATAAATACATCATATTCATAAGTCACACATTATCTCCTTGTGCTGTTGATCTAATAAATTTTCCCTTTATATAGAAATTTCGCGAGATTTAATAATTTAATTAATTCAGTGGATAGAGATTTAGAGCCCCACCCATAATTAACCATATATATTAGTCCCACTTGAAATTCATTCACTTTTCACATAAAAACTAAACCAATGAAATAAAATGGGATTAGAAAAATATTTAAATGAATATATTTCACTAAACATAAATAACCCAATGAAATAAAAATGGTTTTGTTAAAGAATTCAAATGACAATCATTATACAACCATATTATAAAAAAACCCATGGAAATAAAATTTGATTTCATAGCATTTTAAAATAGAATAACATCATGAATTAAATTTATTGACATTAAAAACATGATCATCTAATTATAATAACATAATATAATTAAACAAAAGGATGAAACTATAAAAATAAATCCATTTTATATTGATCATTTTTATATAATGAAATTGGAAAAACAAAAAAAATCAAATGAAATTGATTGCCAATTTAAAATATATACTACCAAGACTCTTTTTAATGGTATTATTTATTTTTCTAAAATAATGTCAAAAGAAAACAAATTATATATGTGAATTTTAATTATAAACATATTCCAATAGATATACGTGGGTTATAATAATTTAAACTGTAAAATAAATGACTTTTGATAACATGTGGGATATAAATTAATAAACAATTCATATAACTCAAAGTATTATGTTTCAATTACGAAATACCTTACCATTACGCGTGATTTTCATGGAATTAATTTAGCCTCATGTATAAAAAAAATAAAAATATTAATCACATATTTGAAATAATTATTCTTTTATATAAGTTTTTTGCGTCTTAATTTTTAATTATTTACTATATGTATATTAGTTAATTCATATTCATTTTAATTTCCAGTGTGAGTAATCATGATCATTCAAAACAAGCTTCATAATTTTGTGTTGTAACTCATTTTAATGAGATAGATCATCATTCACATATTATAAAATTTACTAGAATTAAATCATTGTTAAATTAATAATGTTATAATTATATTTTATGGGTGTTTTGTTCAGGATCAGTAAATATAAAATTAGTGGTTGGAATACTGCAGTGCTTTTTAATGAAAAAAACATTAGTTTCATAATTAATGAGTTTATTAATATTGTTATCTTTCTAGAAATAAAATACAATTTTTATTTTCATAATTATATTGTATATCATGAAATAAAATATTTCTCATTGATATCCACGACATTATATTATAGTGTTTTTAATGTAGGTTGTTAAAAAACAAACAAGAACATTTAATAATTAATAGAATTTAAGATCATAAAAGTGGTTTACTTTAGCATAATATAATTATTATATAATAACAATGTTATTATTCAGCTAATTTTAATGTTTTATATTATATTTGAAAATAACTTAATAAATAAGAATGAAACATGATGATAAATGAGATATGTTACTTTGTTGAGGTGGTAGTCTTCACAACGCTGAATTTTCATCATAATTTCGTAAAGGAGAGAGAAATAAAAAACATTATAATATTTAAAATCATAATTACATTATATTTTCAACATTAATTATTAAATTTGACCTTTATAATCATAACTTATTTGTGGTGGTAGATAAACGATGTCAACTCTTCATGGAGTCAATAGTACACAAAACTCAAGTATAAAAGATTCATTTATAATTATAGAAAATGGAAAAGGTGGTAAATAGTTACACAATATAAATAATACCATTATTTATACAAAAAAACAAATAATTTCATTATATAAGAATTATAAAATTATATTTTTAATGTATAATGTCAAATAAAATAAAATTGGAATAAAATAATTTTAAGAACATATGCTTTCCTTTAAAATACTTCTTTGAAATGGTTGATTAAGATAATCTCTGGTGATTAATGGATTGATAAGAACGAAATGGGTTATAAAGAATGTATAATTTCTTAGTTTTCAGTGGATGTTAAATCAATTGATTGGTCTCAAAGGGGTGTCAAGAGGATGTTTTTTAGATTAGGAGAATGGATTTTTTAAAATTATAAACACTTAATATACAATGATCAAATGATAACAATGTCAACAGGACAAAAAATTGATGATAATTTAGTGAATATCAGTTTTTTCCTAGTGACATCAGAAAAAAATTAATCATAATGTTTTTTAAGAGGCAATTCTATTACTACCTGGTTTAAAATTTTTTGAATTTTGTACTTCTACTATGGTAACAAGTTTTTTTCACAAAGGTAACTTATACTTTATATAATTATATAAAATGATGTATATTTAATAATTTGAAAAAAAAATCTATTAAATACATATTATTATATTATTTCTCATAAGTTATGGAAACCAATCATTAAATAATAATGAGTAATATATTAAAAAATATTTTTAAAAAAAATAAGATCTATTTTAAAATGATAATTATAAATATCAAGTATAAAAGATTATTATAAATTCAATTATAAAATAGATATTTTTATAGATTAGATTGATAAATTTTGAAGTCATACTATTATAAAAATAATTTTATAAAAGTCATGGTAAGTGAAAAAATAGTATATTTTTTATTATTCATAAAAAAGTCCATTAAAAATTCGAAATATTTAATCTAAATAAATTATTGTCATGATAACATCAAAAATGATTTTTTTAAAAATTATAACTTTATAATTCATATGTTTAACATTTAAATTAAGTCATAAATACTGGAGAAATACTATTTTATATATGAAATCATTATTTAGGTACATTTAATATTCCTCTAAATATAGAGCTAATCAATTATTTGTAACAAGAATTTATTATGGATTAAAAATATTAAATTTATAATGTAAATTGGATATATAAAAAAAATTTATAACCTTCATAGAGAGCATTGATAAAATCATATTAAAAGGTAATTTTATTTCTTATTATGGTAACAAATGTTTATACCCACATAATTAATGGCTATCTGAAAATGGTTACAAACTATTTGATTAAAATTAGTACTGGTCGTTTATGATATGATGTACTTTATGTATAAAGATATCAAAAGAAATATTTATTTAAGTTTGAATATTTCACTAAAATAAAATGTCGTTATAGGGGCCTACGATCATTATTAAACAATCCTTACACATGACCCCATAAGGAATACTTCTTATTATAATATAAAACTATTGTATAAGGGGGTATCAATAGGTGGATAACTTGGGATAACTCTTTTTGGTCTCCTATGCTATAGTAAAAAAATCATGGTTATTGCATGATTTGTATTGGTATTTTTTAAGGTCCATATGGTAATATATTTGGGGTATATTTTATTACCCCCCATGATACCTCAGTTATGGCCACTCGAATAAAGCGGGGGTTCCCCTATTTAATCTCATTTATGTATTAAATTTCTATTGATCTGGTGGATTCAACAGTATTTCATTGCATGAATTGAAGGTAAGATCTGTATTCTCTTACCCTTCATTCTCCACTTTACACCTATTTGATTTTGTTGGGATGTTTATAATTTTATATAAGATTATTTCCTTAAATCGTGATAAAATAATCTCTATTGATTGAGATTTTTTTGTTTCTAGTATAGGATATCTCGAGAGTCCTAAATCAATCCCTCACTCAAAATTTTCCATCTAGTATATCACCTAGTGATCATCGTTATAGGTTTTCCCAATATTGTCTGAAATTGGTTATCTATTTGGATATATAATTTATAGTTTTTGTGTTTAATAGGTTTGTATAAATATCATTAGTGGAAAATTCTCTTTTATTAGGCTTTCTGCATTATTTAATATCTAAGTGAGTTTTGTGCCTACTATACAAATTTTTAATATTTGTTTCAAATGTTTATATAATTACCTTATTGGTTTTTATTAATGATATGGGTTCACATATACATAAAATAGGTTGGGACAATGATGGGATCAATTATTAAAACATCGGTTGGGTTATGTGTTTGTGATATTATTTGAGACACTCTGTCATTTAGTAATTTTATTTAACACCACAATATTTCATCATCAATTTCATCATTAATTGAATATTATTTTTGATAGCTTCTTAATCAAAAAACATAAAACTAAAATTATCTATATATCTTTTATTTATATTTAATATTACAATAAATGATAATCACCAATATATTATGTGGTTTTATTAATAAACGACATGATTTAAATTGAATGTGGGTAATTAAAAATTTATATATAAATACAAGAAATATATTATAATTATAGTGATGGTTATAATTATTATGAAACTGATTAGGACTATGAAATCATAAAAATGAATTATGAAAAAAAATATACATTATGAGATAAAGTTAAATGAATAAGTTTTATTTAATCATGTAAGGATTTAAATAGAAATTTAAAATGACCATTATATATATTGTTTATTGACACCTAATAATTTTATAAATAGAAGTTAGATATATAGTAGTTTGGTATATTTAATTCCAATTGTTATATAATTTTCTAATCAAAAACCAAAAATAATATAATTCATGGAACGTAAATAACTATTAATTTATATTAAATATATTAAGACCATAGAAAGATAAATAAGTTCATTTTCTACAATTTTTTTATATTTTCGAAATAAAATATAATTATAAATATTAATAAATATAATTTGATAAAAAGATTCTATTTTTAGATTAATCAAATATAAATTATCTTAGGGTTCATTTTTTTTTCTGAAATTACATGCTTCTAAATACCAGAAAGGTTTGGGGTCAAGCCCCTTTATTAAGAAAAAAGAAAAAAGATAGTAATCCCTTTTGGGTTGGGTAAGGTAAAACCCATTACAAGCTTGTAGGTCCAGAGGGACAAAGCCCATTCAGAGACACACACCCAATGCATCAAACGATAGAAATCCCAATGAAAAAACCCATTATAAGTGAAAACATCACCTGAAAAGAGGAAACACAACACGAAGGCGCAACAGACCTGGTCCAAAACCACAGATTAGAGAGACCACCGACGTCATCAGAACCGTCGCGACGTGATTCACAGCCGTCCGAGAGTATCATCGCTGCCGCCAATCCTAACCGGAGGATCCACAAACATCACCACCGCCTGAGCAGGAGACCCACCTTCAACCAAACAAACCAACGTCGAGCTCGCCGCCACCTTCGACCGACCACCGCGACGCGCCTCTGCACCCGCTTGATCTGCCTGAGCAGGAGACCCACCGTTGACCGACCAAACCAACTTCGAGCCCACTGCCATCTTCGACTGACCACTATGACGCACCTCCACACCCACTCGATTTGGAATGACTACCGGAAGTGACCGCCGCCTGCCACAGATTCCGTCAACGATGTGTCCCACAGATCCAGCCAGATCAGTAGATCTTGACCAGAACAGAGCCACGGATCGCCGCCGAACTCCTTCACACCTCCGACACTGCATCGCCGTGAGGATGAAGTCCACCAGCTGAAGCGCCGTTGTCCAACCAGATTTGGTTTGAAACCAGATCTGGACCAGATCTGAAAGTGCCACCTTCCGACCAGCTCCCCCGAAGTGAACCCACGCCTTCCGATTGCGAAGCTCCGCCGAAGTGAACCCATTCCTTCCAATGATGAACCCCCGACACCGAACAAATCCTCCAAAAACAGTCGCTGCTCTGGAGGAAAGCCATATCGAGCCGAACCTCCAATGAACCGGAGCTGTGCCGAACCCCTTGACTGCTTCTAAATGAATAGTGATAAATATTGGGTTTTTAACAATCATATTTTCCATTTAATAATTGGATTTAAAAGTATCATTATGTTTTAAAATTAGATAAAAATTATCATAAGTATAATTTTAATATAAATAGTATAGTAAAATATACAATAATTATTAATGTACTTGGTTTTGGAATAAGATCATTTTTTAATTTAAAAAAAAAATTATCTAAAAATAATTGCTCATCAAATTTTACAAGTTCATTTTTTTAATAAAATACCACACTTATAGAAATTTAATTCTTAAAAATTTAATGAATAATTGGAATCATCATTTAAAATTTATTTATTGAGTTTATTTTCATTTTGGCCATTATGTATAGTAAAGAATGCACACATTAAACACTATGGTGAAGGTTAAAATTAATTAATATGAGTTAAACTACAAATATAAGGTATAAAATAACTAAAAAACTTAAATAAATAACAATTTAAACCTATATTTTGATATAATATTTTCCTTCATGGTATAATATTATAATTTATAACCAGCTATCTTTGGAAAGAAAATAAAATATTTTGATCTTTTGAAAAATTCCATCTGTGTCCTCTCCCTCACATATAAAGGGACACCACCTCTCTAATCTTTCTTAAACATCATGAAACGTATTGGGAAACTAATCCATACAAAAATCCATTACTATAATCACTACCTAAAATCTATATATCCTATATTAAACATAATATCATCCTTATAAGGCTCAATGTGAAAGCTAAAGGATGTTTTAAAAAGAAAAGGTATAGCTCCTAAGAAATTTTTTTCAGTATACATCTTGTTATACCTACTTAAATTCTATAATAATCGATATGATATAAAAAATCAGTATCTCTCAAATGCTAATATTTTAATATAGTGGTTGTAAATCCTTTACTCATCTGATTATCCATCAAATGTGAAACAAAAGAATCGTTCGTGAGTAAGTGTAAACAACTACAATATGAAGCAATGTAATTCATTTCACATCACTAACATTTATGGATGGTTATTATAATATATATAATGTTTATAAAAGATGTTTATTAAATAATTATTATTATAAAAATTAAAAAAATCATTTAATATCATACCCTTCGACTTGATAGAAAATTATAATGCCCCTCATGCGCATGTGTTGACTACCACCTCCATAATGTGATATGACTCGTTTGTCATGTATTTATTTCCAATATGTTTATTAATATGATTTAAAAGAATATATATTACATTAGAATCATTATTAAAATTCTAAATATGATGTATTAGGTTTAAATATATGGATATATGGGTGAATATCAATTTAAAAAAATTAAAGTGAATAAAAAAATCAATGCTATAAAATAACGAGTGTTAAATTGAATGAAATCGATCTAATTTAAGGGAATCATAGTAGAAATAAAACCAATTAAATTATTTGAATTTTTTTAAATAATAAATTTTTAGAAACAAAATTAGAAAGGTAAATCTTGTAAATAATTTCAAAAATATTACCCGAAGATACCGCAATGTGTCATCCTTAAAAAACAATAATGAGGATAACTATAACAAACCCATTATTTTGAATTGGAACACGAAAATGAAAAACAAATTCATTTAATGGAATCTATGAATCTAAAAAACCATGTTTTTAATGTAATATAATAAACATAAACATATAGTTTTTATTAAATATTAAATAAAATATATCTTTGGATTGAACATACAACCAAGATCTAAAGAAATCGTGGGAGGAGATAAGTATATTAGATGATAAATTTCAATCCACTTATAATGAAAAATATTTTCTATATTTTGAAATAATAAGAGCAGAATATAAATAAATAGATAGATGTATATGAAGTATTATATAAGGGGTTTTACAAAGGGATCAATATAATGATAGAGAATGTGGATAATTAATATGAAAAATAATTTCATTGTATCTTTTTACAAATTCATTGAAGAGAACACCTTTCACGATTTTTTGTGTCGATCTCTATGATAGATGAATGTTTGATCTACCCCTAAAATATTATATTTTATTACATTATGATATCAGGAGATTTTGAGGTAAATGGATAAACTATAAGTAGTGAGATCATTCTAGAATTTACCACATTAATTTTATGGAATTGAAATGACAATTTATGATTCCTTGATCTCTTTTATAGAATAAAAAGGGTGTTATGGTATAATGAATTGAGAAATGGAATAAAATACCCAAACTACATGCTTCTTTATGACATTTAAATCTTCCTCAATCTAGTTGTCTAGAAACCACTAGATAGATTGTAGTCTTCACCATGTTTCTAGTGGCCTATGTAGAGATTCCCCCAATATATTCGATACCAACTATTATTCAGTAGGCCTCCAAAGATAATCTAGTAGACCTTCTAGAGTTTTAGATATCCATTCACCTGATACCATATTTCTAGTGGCAATATAATTGGTATAAAGTGATTACATATTGTAAAATATGAGAGAGAGGGCCTTTAAACCAAGATTAAATCCATACACAAAATAGATTCCAAAATTCCATTATTTCATAATATGAAAAAAATGAAAAACACAATAAACAACATGATAAAACATAGAAAAACATTAGAGGGTTTGAGATAATTAAAATAATTCTTCTTTAAGGTCAACCAACAACCACTTATTTAATAATAATAATAAAATTTAATGAAATATTGATAAGGAATAGGGAAAGGATAAAAATTATGAATTTAACCAAATAAAAGTTAAACTATGTATCCCCCTTTATGAAATAATTAATCAAAGTCCTACACATTGAGAAAACCCATTATAAATAGAAATTATTTTTTCATTTAGATCCATAAAAATATTCTGTACCTTTTATATTATCAAAAAGTATCCAGCAAGAATTAGGTTTTGAAAGATATGATAAGATAATTGAAACTGATAGCACTATTTATCCATGATTTAATTACCCATTACAAATAAAATTTAATATTAGAGAGAGATGATTTAAAAACAATATTTATTTCATAGAAATGGATAAACCAGTAAAAACATTAACATGACATGAACATAAACACTTTTAAATATGGAACTTTCAAAAACATGGAATTTTAAACCATCTAAAATAAACTTTCTAATAATTTAAAACATATTTTACAGTAACTTAATAATATCATTCCATGAGATAAATAATAACAATCATTTTTTATGAAGATAAAATTTAGATAGCACACGATTAGACATATGGGGGATAAGAATATGAGAATATCATTAGAAACACCCCCTAAATAAAAAAAATTAATGGTTATAGGATAATTAAAATAGAAATAAATAAAATATTAAATAATTAATGTAAACTAAATGTATAAATAAATAACAACATAAATACTCTGTAATTTATAGAATTTAAAAAAAATTTGAAAATTTATAATAAAAATTAATGAAAAATATTTAAGGATTACCCAAAAGATAGAATAACTGATCTAAAGGGACCATATCCAAAAAAGATAAAATGTAAAGGAAGAGAAGGAAATATTTTTTTATCCCCCTTTTAAATGAATATAGATATGACAGAGAATTTTATTTTGAAATTATTTTTCAGGAAAAATCTATAATAAAAGGGATGATGAACCTTTCTCTAAGAATTTCAAGATTGATGTCCAAATCTTTTATAAAAAGGATGTGTTAGGATCCACCTCACTTGAAGAATAAAATATTAATCTCAAGGTTGAAATATTTTTTAAACTACTTCAAGGGTTAAAATAGTTTATTTTAAATAGAACCCATCATTTATTAGATCGAAGAGGTCCAATGGAAAATTACTATATGAAATAATTGTATAGAGAAAATTTTTACATTTAATGGTCTATAAATTTTGTTACTAGATTGTTTGGGAATAGAAAAATTGATGGTTCACACACATGGGAATGTTATATATTGGTATATAAACATTAATAGTATTTTTAGAATATTAGGTGAAATATGCATCAATTTAGCCATTCTATATTGATCATTTTTTAAATTACAATCATGTATAATATTCCCATATTTATGAAAATATCTTTAAAATTTGTTTAGAGAAAAACCATTCACAAAAGTAGTTATTTTAAATAAGTTTCATTATTATTTGAAAAAACCCAGGATTATTTCATTTAACATATTTATTAACAAGGATCATATTAAGATATTTCTCCCCTAGTGTGAATTTTAAAAGATATATTTTGAGATATTTGATTTGGTTATTGAAAACACCAAAATTGGGTTGATTATTTAATTTATAAACAATATATTCCTTTACTTTTTAAAATACTATCTTTTTTATTAATATTTTGTTTAAAAATATTTCATATATATTTCATATTTTTAAATAATCTATTAAAAAATAAATAAATTTCATTTTTTAAAATATATGATTACGAAGAGGAATAGTAATAAGAGTAATAAGAAGAATGAGAATGAGATTATGAATTAACTTATTTAACCACATCGAGATGATTCATGTTGTATTTAGTACTTTATTTCCTAGTTTCATAAATTAAAATTCCACATTTGCAATAACATCATGTTGAGACTTTATCACATTATTCCCATGACTCATATATTTATACATTTTTGTCAAAGTTGCATATGGAATTATGTGGCCCTTGTATTCTGAAAATTATACTGGTTACTTATAAAACATATATTTTACTATTATATTATTCTCTTTAGAATAATTTCTTTTTTTATCTAATATGTAAAAATTATACAATATTCCCATCAGGGTTTCAATCACAATTATTTTATAGAAATAATTTTATGATGAATTAGAATCCTAGATTATGTTAATTGATATTTTTTTCATGATAGACGTGTCTTCAAATGGTCATTTAAGCATTTTTTGTTTCTTTGTTATCTCATATGTCACAATTGTTACAAGGATTTATTCAACTTCCATATTTTTAATATATTTTTATTCATAAAAATCTATCAATTTAGTAACCCACAAACATGGTAAAACCCATAATATTTTATTCCCAATCATTTCTTTGAAAAATTTATCATGAGATGGTTTTATACTATTATAATGGTAAGTGAAAAGAGTAAATATGATTGTAGTAGACTAATTTTCATTCTTGGAGTAGTATTATATGTCCTCTCTAAGAATATCTAGCGTAGTGTATCTATCATTATTTTTCCCTTCATTTTTGAATTCTAATAGTTTTCATATCTCATTAAAATAATTCATTAATATATTCTATTGAAATCATTTTTATATATAATATGAAACCATTCATTCATTTTTTCCCATGAAATTAAAAAGATAAAATATCTTTAGGGTTATATATTTTATTAAAATTATATTTAGGGTTATAAAAATGATGAAATAGTTTCTGAATAGTATATCCAATGATTATAAGGATAATCGACATTATTGTTTTCCAATATTAATTCATAACATAATAAATGAAAGGAGAATGTGTATATTTAGTTAATTCCATTTTAAAATCAAACATTAAAAGTAGCTAAAATTGGGAAATCAATAAAAATAAAGGTTTGAAAATTTTTGAAAATTATTTTTGGATATAAATTAGATGAAAACCATTTATAATAAATATAGTGGTGAATTTCTTTTTTGAATATTATTGTAAATAAAATAATTAATACTATAAAATAAAGATCTAAATAATTCTTTATGTTAATATAATCTAATTAATGTTTTCCAAAAAATAGTAAAATTATGAAAATGTGTCGTATAAATGAGAATGAAGAATGTGAAATAGGAAGGGGATATTTTCTATAAAATTTTGGAAATATCACAAGATGTTACCCGTAATCTCCTCCCCATGAGAAAAATCATGAGGTTAAAAATAATAAACCTATTTCTTTGAAAGGGGACCAAGAAAACAAAAACACAAAGTCTTAATGGATAATATTATTCTAAAATACAATCTCTTTTAATTGAATAAAAATAACCACAATACATTGTTTTTAATGGATATGTAATTACCACAATCCTTTGTTTAAATGGGTAACTAATAACCAATGATGTAGAGGGAGAAGAAGCAGTATATGATTCCCACAATTAAAATACATTTATAATGTACGATCATCACTCTATCATTAAGTAATAAGAGTAATATAGATATTCATAGAGGGAAGGATATTATGTAAAAACCATGGAGATTTAAAACTATCTAAATATTAGAATAGGAAAATAGATAAAAAAATATTTGAATAGGAATTTAATTGGTTTTTCTTATGAATTCATTTATGGAGACAACAATATTCATTTGGTTGTTTTATCTCCTTAGTTTATGGAATCGTAATCTCCCATTGATTTATGAATGTGGAGAACATTTCAATTTGTAGATATTTTTCCTAAAACGGTTCATCTTTATGAATTCTGAGTGTTCATATTTTTAAAAAAATTATTTTGGTGGACCTAGAATTAGAATTGAGGCTTACATCATCTCCATTTTAACGTCTATAGGATGGTAGGGTCTAAGGAATTAATCCAACTATTTAAATACCCATGTCATATACTTTTGACAATATTTGAATCCTCCTCTAACTGGTAGTCCTGACTCCACTAGATACCCATTAGCCTAAACTAGGTAGACAATAGCCCACTTGGAGTTGACCCCAATCTCCTTGATCCCACCAGATACCTGTTAATACAGCATCATTTAGAAAATGGGGCTTTTGATGTTTTGTTTCCAATTAAACAAGATGCCATATATATGGTTAGGTTCTTGAGTAGTTGGTACTGCCATACTGAAACATATGAGGAAGATGACATTGAGCCTTGTCTGAAACCATCATTAGTCTAGATTAATTCCTCAAATTATAACATAATATAATAACCACTTGAAACACATTAAATAAAGTTAGAACAAAATTGTAGTGTCTATTATCATAAAAAAAATCATCAATCAGTTTTTAACAAGTTGAATAATGTGCAAGATCCAATCAATAAATATATTGAACCAAAATTGAAAAGAAAATTGAAATAGTTATCACTAAAATTGATTACTTTAATAATGTTTTTGTCGAAAATGATGGTTGAAATATTATAAGTGGATCACTTCTGATATTTAAATTATATATATATTGTTCTGGTAATGAATTATAATAAAATTATATTTCTAATACCTGAGGCTAAATGAACATGTGAAGAAATTTAGATAAAAGGCATGGATTTATTCCATAATCTCATTCATATTTCGGATATTTTATACTTAGTTTTCTATTGGGGGAATTATATGATCACTCAATCATACAACCAATAAATTTTCCTTTCCTATTTTTGTTTAGAGAAATTATGAGTTCTTTTTGCATTTTTCATTTTCCAGGTACTCAAAATTCCTTATGATTTTTTTATATAAAACCTACTTTATTTTTATATTTAGTTGGGAATTTTTTTTCATGTTTATATTTTCCATTAAATATTGTAATTTTTTTCTATTTGCAAATAATTTATTTAATTTATTTATACCCATTATTTAATTTTTATGAAATGTTTTATATTTGATAATCTTTTCATTTTATGAATGTTGCAATTTTTACATTAGTTGTGAATGGAATATTTGTTTTAACATACACCACAGAATGAATTTTCCCACCATTATGAATACTAATTTATTAAAAGAATCCTTTAAATTTTTTTAGGATTATTTCTTAATAAAAATTTCTTATAATATTTTTATTGTTTTTTCTTTTAACATCGTGATATAAAAATGACAATGGTAGTTTTATCAAAAAAGTATTAGTGATATTTTTAAGGTATTCTAAACTAGGATGAAAAAATTGGACACTTTATTGAGGTTATACTCTTATTAAATCTTCCTCAATATTTAAATAGATTTCATAAAATCCTTTTACATGGGACTGTATTGAAATTTTGAATTATTATTTTTCTAGTCAGGACAGTTATTTATTGATAATCAATGTTGAATATGTTATTTATTTATTCATAGAATTAATTTATTCGACTTATTAAGTTGTGAGTAGATCCCAAAATTACATTTCCTCCCGATTTATTGGTTGGTCTCATGAGATAAAACAATTTTAGTTTCGACAATGTGCCTTACCCGTTTATATATGATCTCTTATTATGAGGCCATGATGGTAAGTTTAAAATGCCCGACATTAGGAATTCCATAATTATAAAATCATTTACTATTTTAATTTTTATTATTAGAATGTTGATGTAATCCACAGATGAGTTTTATGATCTTTTGATTATTTATATGGAATTATTTTCCCATAATTTATTACTTTCATGTTATGTATGGCTTATTTAATCTATGATAGATTCCTTTTAATGAATTATATTACAAATCATGTGAGATCACCATTTAATTTTATCCTTTCCCATAGATTCCATGGAGTGTTCTATGATAGATATGTAAGGATATTATAAAACAAATTATAACATTCTCAAAAAAATACTATATAGTATTTTATGTAATCAAATGAAAAGTGATATTCATGAATGTATCTCTTATTATGAGACTACTAAACTGATTGATCCCATAGGATGTGATCTCATGCATCTACTACCCATATAATAAAGTTAAAACCATAAAGAGTCTACTTGGTTCAGGGTTTATATAGTTGGTATTTGTAAAATTTTAGAAGTGATCATGAAAACTAGATTTAGGAAAAAATATGTTAACCCTATGATATATTTTGGGATAGGTTTAAATATAGAGTAATATCATAATTATTTGCGAAGGTATAAATTGAGGGTGTTTCCAATAAAAAAATCCCTATCTAAATAATTTCAAGTAGATGTAGATTTGGAATAGTTTCACCTTGGTATAACATCTCTAAAAGATGATGATTGGGTATTAAATCAATCATCCCTACTACATTATGACTAGTCTTAATACTGCTCTCTAGGCTAGATAGTCCAAGGGGGTATTCTTTTGTTAATTCAATTTATCATTATGAAAAACTATGATGAATGAGAAGAAATAAGATATAGAAATATATGATATTTTATTGTAATATTAGTTAAACATAATGTGTAATGGGTTTTTAAGTCGAACGTTATTCATATGGTTATATTCATAGTTACCCCATTTGAGGTTTTATGTGATGATAGTGTAAGATGTATAAATATTTTTTAGAGACATTTAGTGGAATAAAATTGTATGGTTTATAGTTTTTTTTTTCATGAAATGGTTATTTGATGAAGAATGGTATTATAACTTGTAGACATAAGTTGAATGGTTTTAATATACAACTGGATTATTATGATAATTGATGTTAATATGGTTAGTTATGATCAAAGGGTTATCACATTTAGTGAATATATGTTTCATCATATGTATAACCATGGTATTTAAAATTGATTTGGTGACCATGTGATAACTGTTTTTTAAGAATTCCACTATATTTGAAAATTTATATGATTAAAGTAAATGGAAATATTTTTGGATAAAATGGGATTTTATTTAATGAATAAAGGATTAATTTTCATTTGGAGTCATATATAAATTTATTATTTCGTTATTGGGGTTCGGGTTTTTATAGGAAAGATGTCATATTTTAGAGATTATATAAAAGGACATATACATTTTTGTCCCATGAAATTATGTGTAAATAATGTTATTTGGAGATAAATGTTAAATATATAGTGGAAGAATACGTGGTCAAATCTTTATGAATTTCTGTTTTTAACATAGTGAAGAATTATTTTGAATATTTTTAAGATTACTTTCTTATAGGAGTATTTATGTTGAAAATTTGATATTATTATTTAGTTTTTAGAGAATAATGTAGTAATTCATCACATGAAGTTTTATTCCTACTGTTTATTATTGTATCTCATTTTAAACATTTCAGTTTTAGATAGAATGAATAACTTTTCATCCATTTGTGGATCTAATATCCTCTTAAAAGATTAATTTAGTGATTTGGGAATGAAAAACCAAACTTTAATTTTCGTTATTTGTGGTATTTGATGATACAAAAGATTAAATTTATTAGACTATAAACAAAGTATTAAATTAATAATATGTTGTGATAATAAATGAAGTAAATTTATCTTCTCAAAATCACTATTTTGATGGATAAATAATTTATCAAATCTATCAGGTCATTTTAGCAATGTAATACTCAACTATCAAGGTATGCTTTAGAAACTTGTATACAATAATAAGTCATATAGAGGTATATTATTTTTTATAAAATAATAATATTCCAAATATTTACCTAAAAAATATCATTTATGATAAAATATATATTTTAATTTGTTTAATTTGATAATAATTATTTTCTAATGAATAAATTAAAATCATATGGTTTCTATTGTAATAAAAGGCGATGATTGCAACACCCATATTTTCAACATGTATTTTTCCATTAAATGATTATTATATTTACTACATTATGACACAAACAATTTCAAAATGAAATGAATTTCCATTTTTTTCTTTATAAAAAATATTATAATAAAATATGAACTTTAATAAATTGTAATGTTGCAATATGAAATAAAATGACGAAAAGTACAATTATTTTAAATGAAAATATATATAGAAAGACAAAAAACATAAAATAATTATCCCTAGGGTTCAGTACAATTAATGTAACTAAATATGGATTAATTTAAATAAGTAAAATAAATATGAATTTCATATACATTATTAGATTTGGGTAAATGACTAAATTTTAGTTAAGTATGTATGGAAATATATGGAAATTTTATACGACTATTATAAAAATGGTCATTAGACACATAACCATTATATATATAGTTATAAGATATATAGTGTTAAGGTATACTAAGAGTCTATTTTTATATAATCTATTGATAAAAATTATAATATAATTCACAATAATCATATAATTATTTATTTTTATGAAAAATATTAACGGCACATAACGTTCTAAAAGGAAATTTTCTATAAATGAATTTTTATTGTATATTTTAAAAATTAAAAACAATATTTTTTATAAATTTATATTCATTAATGTATTTAATTTTTTTGGTTTATCATATCAAAATTATTTGAGGGTGAATGTTTTATTTTATTTTTCATAAGATATTGATTTTTGATTGAATAGTAAAAATATTAATTAAAAAAAATACATTTAAGAAAATATAATTTATTTCAAAATTATAATTATTTATTGAAATTTATTCATAATTTAATATAGTTGTACCTTAATTAAATCATAATCATAATTTATGTTTGTATAAGTTTATATTTATGTTTTAAAATACATTTTTATGAAAATTATTCTTCTTTACGTTTTGTAAGTCTTTTTTAAATATAAATATTCCAATGATAAAAAATGAATTCTGTAAAATGGAATTTATATTTTTAATAAAAAATACAATTTTTTAATGTGTCAACTTTCATTTTTTCATTATATATCATAATGAAGGTAAAAAATTTAACACTATAGTGAATGATAAAATTAATTAATGGGTTTGTTAAACTAATCATATAACAGTTCAAATTACATAAAAACATATATAAAAAATATTTTATACTAATATATTGACTCAATAACATAAAAAATCAATCATATTATAATTTAAAACAAAATTAATTGAGAAATATATTAATATATTTTAATATTTTGAAAATAACAAATGTTTCACCTCCATCCATTATAAAAGGACACATTCTATCCTCCCTTATTCACACTTCATGAGCCTTATATATTTGATAATAACTTACCAACTGTATTTCAAAAATATCACCACATGATTTATGGGTTATTTTTTGATAGAAATACCAACCTTAAATGGATTAAGGTGTTAGAAAATGGTGGTTGTGAAAAGAAGTGGTATAGCTTTTAAACAAGTGTTTTCATTATATTTATTCTTATATGATTATTTATTATATAAATACCATGATGATAAAATAAAATAATTATAAACTATATAATAATAATTTATTATTTTAATTGTATTACCATTATTCATCTTCTTCCCCTTCATATATGAAATGAAATCATTATATGTGCATACATGTAGACTACCACACTGTGAAATGATGTATATTAATTTTCATATCATCCCTTAATGGATTGATATTATGATTGATATAATGTTAATATATGATATTTATTACATAATTATTATTATGATAATATAATATATCATTTAACTTCATACCCTTATTCTTTGTAAAAATGATACATTCTCCCATATTTAAGTGTAGGCTACCACCTCCATGAAGCGATATGAATCAATTTTCATTTTCATATTTCAAATATGATTATAATTATGTTTAAAATGAATATATTTATGATATATATATCCTTATTAACATTAAATATGTTCTTTATCCATTACCAAGATATGAGGACTGATACTATTGAAAGTCAATAAACAAGAATAATGAGATAATTTAGACTCAAAAATGAATTTTATAATTAATAATTATTAGTAAAAAAGTTATGTAATGTTATATTTGCATAGTTTATTATAATATAATTGGGTATTTTAATCTTATATATTATTATAATAAATTTAATTTTATTATATAGGAGGATAAAATCACTTATTAAACATATCATAAATAAGATGAGGGTTCATTTTAAAATCTCATCTATATTCATAATCGCTTATGTTTTATTTTTAATAAGGGAATTATATTATATTTATATAAAAACCCAATAAATTTTCTTCACATATTTATATTTTTGTATATTTGTGTTTTTTACTTTCATTTTCCACACCCTAAGTACTCTAAATTTTAAAATACTAATTTTAAGTAATACTTGCTTATTTTCCATTCATTTAGTAATATTTTCTCTCATGTGCATATTTTCTTTGAAATGTTTTGAAGAATTTATTTTAATATTGTCCATTTTTTTATGGAAGTCATTTTTTATATTTTTTATTCTTTATATAATATTTTAAAAGGTTTCATATAATTATTTCCTAAATTAGAAACTTTATACAAAATATGTGTACAAAATAATTATTTTAGCATACAACAAAAGAACTACTTTTCAAATTATCATGACTACTCTTTTTATTGAGTCATCCATTACATGTTTCCACTAATATTTATAATGAAATTTATTTTCATAATTTTTTCAAAACTATTTTCTTTTAAATTCATGATTTCAAAATAAAAATGGTATTTTATATAGGAAATTTTCTAATATCATTTTAAAATTATATTCATATGAGTCGACATTATTTGATTCTTTAATAATGTTATACTCTAATGATACCACCCAACATAATTCTCTAGATATATTAACATTATTTTTATTGGGGAAAGTATTAATTTTTTTTATTCTATGTCATCAAGTAAAAATAGTTATTAATTATTAAGTAATATTGATTATGTTGTGTTTTTTATTAATATTCATAGTGCATTGGAATTATTTAGTGATTGGTGGGTCTCAAAATTTCATATACCCTTGATACATCGGTTTGTATCATGAGACAATTGTTTTTCGGTATTTGGCATATTCCTTATCCATTTACATATTATTTCTTTTCATGAGGTATCAATGATAAGTTTAAGAAGACAAGAATTATTAATTACATAATTATAAAATAAGTTATTGATTCCAATTTGATTATTTTAATAGTTATGTTATGTATGTATATCTACCATGATCATTGTATTATATATATGTAATTATTATTTCATCATGTTTTTCCTATTATATGAGGATTATTTATTTTATAATAGAGTCCATTTTATATATTCCCTTACTAGAAATTTGAGCTCACTATTTTGTCTAGTTTCATTTCCATTGGATGCAAGGAATTCTACTGTTATTATTAAACACTAATATACTAGATTAAATATTAATGTACTCAAAAAATTAAAATTTTTTGTTTTTTTGTTTTCAAATGTAATGTGATATTGAAGTATATATCTAGTTTTCCAATAATATTAATCTATTCAATACTATTTTATGTTATCATGTGTATATACTAAAAAATATAACAAATTATTCATTTGTATAAGATACAAGTGTTATAATTTCTAAATTTTATATTTGTGCACTCCATTAATATTTCATTTCAATATATTTTCATCACATCTGTGACTAGTGCTCATAAGGTTAGGATGGGATCGCTTTGGCCAAATAGTCAACATCTGCTGTATAACATGCTAAATGGTTCAATAATCATTCATTGGTTGATGGAGTATGAGTGTATCTCATTGTAGATTATTTTGTCAAATATATTTTATTTCAATGAAAAAAAATATTTCATATTAAAAATAATATTTTTTGAAAAAATTATTAGATTAATATTGTAATTTATTGCAAATTGAGTGATTTGAAAAATGGGTTTTTTCATAGATTTCCTAAGTGAAAAAAATAACTTGTCTCCCATGTAAATCCTAAGAGGATTAATTATGTTGGTTTTGGTCTATTTTAACACATGAGGGTGATACATATTTTCTCAAATGATTTTCTAGTACTTGATTATTGATTCTCTATATGTAGGTTTTTGCATGATGATAAGTATAGTATGTGTACCCCAGTGAGATGTTTCATTGTTGTATTAAAGTAGTTTCTTGGTCAAAGTTGCTAGAATATAACCCTATGAGTTTTGATATGGTTATTGAGATGGGTTTATATATGCGGTTTGGTTCCATGTGACTAAATAACTACTAGTGCCCATGTTTGAATTAAGATTGGATATATACCCTATTATAGAATATGTTTACTGATTCTATGATTTTTGTAATGGACATAAACTCTATAGGTGTGTTATGATTTTATTTTGAAAATCAATTATGTTTTTTATATTATTTTTTTGATGAAGTCTTGAGTATTTTCTGATGGTTTGAATGTTTTAGATATTTTTAAGGGGGTCATGATATATAAATGGTTATGAGAAACTATGTCGACTATTAGAGTGGGGAATTAATTGACACACTGTTGGAAAAAACATAGATATAACTTTGAAAAATTGTATAAATAACTATGAAATTTGGAAAATATGAAATGAAACATTTAGTAATTTTTGAATTAAACATGAATCTAAACCATAAAGGTGTCCAATAAGGGTAGAGAGCCTCCCAGGGTTGGTGAATAGTTCGATAAACTGTGTGATCAAACCATGCATCAATTATTAAAAATTCTGAAATTTTGTATTTAATCATTAAAAATAATAAAATTCCTTCAATCCTCCTCCTCTACATGGGTATCTCAAATATAGGGAGTCTAGTGGCACATTAAGGTGAAATTCATCCCTCTAGTAAGAAATTCTATTTGATATAGAGATATCAAACCTCATAATATTATGATATGTTTTGATTTATTCTTTAAACTTCTTCTTATGGATAGATCATATCACTTTTCTATGGTGATGAATTTATATCTAGAATTTCATTACTTGATATAGTAAGTATAACAAGATTTAATGTAATTTTTCATGGTTTTTGAGTAAATGAATATGAAAGTCTTTTTGGTCTTGACTGTTCTAAAATTCTTGTATATCTATTTATTACATTAGAAATTTTTGGATATTTTCACTTTATAATATTTATTTGGGTTGATTACATTAAATTTTTTATATAATACACATAATTTAGAAATTTCTATACCATGTTATGACAATTTTATATAATTTTAAGATATGATATACTTTTTTCTAGGTATATAACCAAGGAGACCATTCTCGATTGACATAATTATTTGCTTTTTATTATACTTTTGGAAAATTAATTATATGGATTGATTTTGTGTGTTCCTCTATGTGTACCCAGTAAGTCCATTTATGATATAATATTATTGTTTACGTGTGTCTGTCATGCAAGACCATTATTTTTATTAGACACACATGTGTGTGTGTCTTGTGAGACCTTTATTAAGTTTAAATTCTTGAGTGTGAGTGTGTATTCCATGAGAAGTTTTATTATCCAAAATTCATGCATGAATGTGTTTGGGTGTGTGTATCCTATGATAACATTCATGATATTACATTTTTTTCATGTGTGTGTATTCCATGATACCGTTATTGATGGGACATGCTTGTGTGTGTGTGTGTGGGCCATGATACCTTTCTTCATTGTATTTATTTGTGTGATTTTATATATGAATACAATAAGTAATTTGGATTTTGAATGTATATGTTGATATTTCCCATAAACTTATTCTCTCTAGTACCAAATTTAATGGTGGACCTTTTATAGATAGGTTAATCCCTTAAAGGGGGGGTATATTCCAAATAACTAATGATGATTATCAAAACCCATATCATTAACACACATTATTTCTTGATTTATTACATAATGGTAAACTTCATCAATTAATAAAGACCCTAAAACCTAGATTCATTGTCAATTTTGGAACATATCCTAAAAACATCAAAAAAATGAATTATTGAAAACTTCCTTAACATGCTCCATAAATTCAAACAGTTTTCTAAAACTATAGATGGATAACATGGGGACGTAATTAAAAGTCAGTTTAGTTATAGATCCTAGTAAGTGAATAATAAAATCATATCATGAGGTAAATAAGTAAATTTGATATGATATTAATATCAAGGTAACATAAGAGTGGTGGTAATAATAATATGTAACAATGAGTCATTATTTAACCTTAGAGAATAAGGCATACATAATATTGAGGGGATAACATAAACATTACATCATTAAAATATTTCAATAATAAACTTAAAAAAAACATAACACAATGTTCTTATTATATCCTCCCACAACCCATATTACATATAATGAGTTAAAAATAGTATCCAGTGAATTGGATGGAAATATAAATATGGTCCCACCCACCACTTTCATATCATGTGCATGCATAAGTGTTTCATGTTGATCATGCGACATAAGGATGCACATTATCAATTTTAAAAATGTGATTAATGATTAAGGGATAGATAAATTGAAATCCACAATTATTAATGGTTTTTATCATCAAAGTGAATACCCTTGAGTTTAAATGGGGACAAGTATTCGTTAAATAAATTATTGGCATGGAAAATCACAAGATAATTTTGGAAGCATAACGAGTGCACAAAAAGGGTTATTGATGTTATTAATGAGTGAAATTTTTTCATATCATAACATGGTAATGATAAGGATATTAAAAAGAATTTATAGACACATATCCCAACATGAAAATTTTAAAATAAAAAAAGAGTAAACAAAATAAGGTGTTCAAAGGATAAATAGATGATCCCGTAAATTAAAAATGTTTCCTCTAAAATCATGGGGGATAATTGTATGATAATTATAGGAACATGATTAGAATATAGAGAGTGAAATTAAGTGTATTGTCATACTATAAACTAATTTTATAATTTTGAATAATATTTTTGGTGGTTTTATCTTTAAAAACAAAGGGGAATTCGTTATTAATTCTCAAAACATAGTTATTTGACTCTATATGATATAATAATAGAAACATAAAAAATTATAGTTCGTTTCTTCATTTTTTTAGAGAATGGGGAGTTCATTTAATAATTTTAAATGTATAATAACCAAAGACATTAAATTAATTCCCTTTGTGATGTGGAAGTGGGTCATGTTTATACAGAATTAATTTTAAATCATTAAAATATAATATAGGATTGACATGATTCAATAAGGGTTTCTAAATTTATAAAAATAACATAAAAAAATTTATACTAAACGTTTAACATTTTTCTTTCAGGGGTATCTTTTATGGAATTAATTTCATCACATTTTCATCATTGTGAAGTCATAATACATACTATGAATTTATACAATATTTAATTTTTACCAAAACAATTGATTGTATTAGAAAATTATAAAGAATTCAACATTGGATAATTTCAATTGAATAATTTAAAAAAATAATATTTATTTATCAAAAATAATTATCTAAATATGATAGTGTAAAAAATTTTATTAATAAATATCTATTTATTTAAAAATACAAGACTTTGGACAATAATAGTTTCATGACCCTTAAAAAAATTACATTTGACTTCATGATATTATGTTATCATTTATATTTAATAATAACTATTTAATAATATTTTCTTTTTAAAATTTCCATTTTTTTAAAAATTCATGAATTCATAATGAATGTTGTCTTCGTTGAATCTATATATTTCCTAAAAATACAATTTCTATTTCATCATATCAATATCTAATTTTTATCAAAATCACTATTCAAAATTTTAAAAATTAATATTAAAAATTTATAAATATTATAATTTTTTTATAAAAACAAAATATTATAATTTATACTATTAGGGTATATATACATATCCCTTTCCTACACTAGTTAGTTCCCTATGGGTAAGGTGTGAAATGGTGATATTTTAAAGGTGTGGTTTAGTAAACATGGATTAGTAATATATCTTTATTAGCTTAAAATTCTTCCACCAATGGCTTAAATCATGCTTTAGTTATTGATTATAAGATTGATCATTCTCAATGAAAAATACCAATGATTATATGTCCCTCATAATATCGGATAAATGGGCTTCAAATTGTATGATCCCACTGAGAAATATTACCACTTTTTTCAGTTTTGTTAATTATACTTTAATATAACCCTCAATATACTAATCATAATTGTCAGATTATAATGGCTATGTACCTGTGGTTATGGTTAATGATTTTTAAAATACAATATACTATAACATTAAAAAATAACCAATTTAGTGAATTATTTTTTCTATAACTATATTACATGATATGGAATTTATTTATTCAAAAATGGAATCAAATTAATAAAGGTTTTGGTCATAACATTCTTCCACCTTTCTGAAATATCTCCCATGAAATTTTCATTTCATAAAAAATGCTTTGGGTACTTATATTTAATTTTCCCTTCTAGTTACAATATTATTTGTTTGAACATGATGTTTTTCTATAAGATATTGACCAGGATAGTTTTTGGGTTTCGTAATAAAATTGACCTATAATATATGATCTTAACTGTCTACTCATCATATGGCTTATCGGTCTCCAATGGTACCACCACTATATTTTTATGTGAGGGTTTTGTTATGTATATACTCAAGAGTGGTTTGAGGAACACATCATCTTTTTGAGATAAGTAATGTGTGAGTCCCAGCAGATAAAACATTTCTTTGATGCAGTAAAAGATTTCAAAGGGTTTGATGTATATTTGACTAAGCATTACATTCTCCAAAAACAACATGATTGAATTCCACATTGATATATAAAGGAACAAATTGTCCTTGACCTCAATCTACATTTCTCATCATCGATTGTCTTCATATATTTTCTATAATCTTTGTGTGATTATCGACTAACAATGAATAGTTGGAACCTTCCACATCATATCTTTGATATGATCCAGTCCCACTAGCTTCCACTATCTATATTCATCCCATTATATTGGTGTCTGAAACCTCTTCTTATATGGAGGCTCATAAGTTTATATTTTTTCCTAACATACATTTAAATCTATTGAACATGATATCCACATATCCATTAGATTTTGAATTTTCCTTTTAGAATATCCATCAAACTTAGGGTGATAAATAGTGTGGGAGGTCATTTTTTTCATCCCACACATACTAAAATCCCCAAAATAACCTCATATATACCTCATATGTAAATCATAAATAATAGAGAGTTGTACACCATGTAGTTTCACTACTTATTTATGTATGTGTTGGTGAGTTGGTCAAGATTGAAAGATTAATTGATGTAAATAAGTGTGTCACCTGTGTAAGGTATTTGATTACCACCCTAATGGTGTTATTGCCTTCAGATTTCATGGGGAGTACTTCAATGTAATCTATGGTTATCTTTTCCAATTTACATACTATAATGATAAATGGTTATACCATACCGATAGACTTTTCTAATTCTACCATGACTTTTTGGCATACCAAGCATTGATATACTATTCTGAAATATCTCTCTTTATGTTTTTCCATCATAACATTTTCATCAAATATTTATAGATATTATTACTTCCTATATGAATTGATATGAATGATATATTCAAAAAATATAGAATTTCTATATTTATTTTTTATTTTTATGGGACACTTATTAGGTTTCCAAACCTTATAACTATATCATCAGTAAATTTGAACTCTAGAATATTTTGTACCATATTCTACTGTAACTCATCCTCTCTCAAGGCCTCCTTAATCCTTTTAAGAATAAATTCTTGTGTATTTATTTGATAAAGGTATGTTAAATATAAATTTATTTTTCCGATATTCATCCATTTCATGCCAAATAATATTGTTTCCATTTAAATATGCATCATGGATATTGTAGCAAGGTCATTTCTACATAGATAATCTACCAATTTTCCTTCAACGAAGGTTAATGGATTAAAAAATCATAATACTTGATCTTCTCTGAACACCTTCATTATAATATATTAAGATCCCTTTCATTGATTATATTCACC
The DNA here is from genome assembly GCA_963277665.1 of Viscum album. Lineage (NCBI taxonomy): Eukaryota > Viridiplantae > Streptophyta > Magnoliopsida > Santalales > Viscaceae > Viscum > Viscum album. The sequence goes on from OY728131.1 coordinate 1,696,969,095, forward strand.
ATTCTATTATGAATCTTATATATTTCATTCTTTTCCCTACAAATAAAATGTAGAGACCCGAAGCCTGACGTACATGGACATTACATTACATTTTCGGAATACTTATTACATAACAAAAACACACACACAAGGACCGTAATAGTTTAGTGTCTTTGGAAACTCGGAACGTAATCTTCTAATCGTGGTGAAAGATCTTCAACATCTCCCATAAAGATCTTCATTTTTTTTACCTAAAACCTTACTTTATATCCTGGGGAAAAGAAAACATAAAAGGGTGAGATCAAATGCTCAGTAAGGGTAAACAAAAGAAATATCAATCACATCATATTCATAAGAACATAACATTTTGGAAATCTTATCCTACAAAAGAGAGCATAATTTCATAACATGGGATAAATCATAGTAGTGAAATGAAAATCCAACAATCATAACATAAAACATGAAACTTTGTGGCATACACACATAATCATAGAGAATCATTTCTTGTTAGTCAAGACTCATTGCCAAGACTATCTTAGTGGACAAAGTCCCTTTCTGAATCGAGTAACCCTCGTTTCAGTCTTGTTTCACAGAACCGGTATAACCTACCATTTCAGCCATGTCTATCTCATGAGATATAAAATCTTTACCCAATGCATTGGAGGGAGATATAGGCCCCACCCATCTTATAATGAATCCTTTCTTATGTGTGCCACATAATCATAAATCATACATCATCGCATAACACATGTAACCAAAATTGGATTCGTGAAACATCATGACATCATAAAACAAATCATATAAGGTAAATGACTTCATAAAAATAAATTCCCCAAAACATAATCAAATAAATGTAATAATAGGGATAAAAACAGAACCCTATATTATCTTAGATGGAAAATAATTTTGATAAAACATTTGAACTCCATTCTTGAGGAAAATATCATTTCTACTTCAAAAACACTTTTCTTTTCTTAACATGTCATACAATTATAAACTAAAATAAGTTGATTAAAAATAAACTTGAAAACTTATAAAGTAAGATTCTTGGAAATAATGTTTTAAAAATACATTCTTGCCGTATAATTTAAAAAACATTCTTCGTACTTTTTTCAGAAAAGTCAAAAAGTACCTCGTACGAAAAACGACAAAATATTCCTTTCATATCCTTTACTAAAAACTCACCGAAGGGTAAAAATGGATTTAAAAAATTGTCGGTGGATGGAAATAATATTAAATATTGATGAAACATGGATGTGGATAATAAAATACACCTCAGTAAATACTTACGAATAAACAATCTCGGATAAAAATGAGATTGTGATATTTCCCATACCTTAGGATCGACTTGCTTTGTAAGTGTCCGAACCTCCTGTATAATGATTCAAATAATGTTATTGACTTATTCCAGAATCATATTCATTGTTATTATATCATATATGGTCCACTGATTACTTTATATTACCCGTTCTTTTGTAAATTCATGTTAAAGTAGCGTTTTGGGTAAAATCGTCTCATTTGTCGTTCGTGTTTTATCTTGTAATTATTCATATGAATGGTTAGATCATAATTACATAATTCCAGAATATAAAACATGATTTATATATAATATATATTCAGAATATACATATATAATAAATCAGTAAATGGAAAGAAATACACCGTTCATGGAGACGGTAGTCCGTACGTACACATGAACGCTGTTTTCATTTCCTTATTGAATTGAATGGAATTAAGTAGATGATATACATATAAATATAAATAATTCCAGATCATTATCAGGTAATATATTTCATTAGTACTTATTATATATACTTTATAATCATTCATGAATGGTTAATCATTGAGAATGAATCTCATCGCGTCGTGGAGACTGCAGTCCGTACGTACGCGCGAGCGATGATATCGTTCCCATGGTCGTGGAATTGTGTTGAAGTGTATGTATACTATTTCAGTATCAATATCACTTTATAATAATCATATAAAGTTACTAATTACACCTTTATACCCATCCAATTAATGTGGTGGCAGAAAATAGATTACACCACGGCGTGGAGACGGTATTCCGTACGTACGCACGCGCGGTGATTTCCTTTTTCCATAGGATGGATAGAAGGTTAATTAGAGTTGTTTCATATTTATAATAACATATAAGTATGTAAGTAATACTTATGTTATTAATTTATCATGATACAACTAAAGAAGAAGAAGTTGAAGAAGAAAGAAATTGAAAAGATCGGTAATGGATATTACCTCTTCTTTGGAATGCCTCTTTGAATCCTCCACTTAGGGAACTAAGATTGGTCTTTGAAGAAGACCAGGACCTCTAGGATTATTCTAGGGAAGTGTAGAGGATAAAATGGCAGGGGTTGGCCGAGCTTGAGTGCTCAAATTGGTGTGAGGAGGAGGGGGAGGAGGTGCCCTTTTATAAGGGAGGAGAGGGGCACCTTAGGAATATCTCAAAATATTATTTTATATTAAAGTCAAAATCGGTTTATAGTGGTTCCAAAGGGTCTTATTTAGAAGATAAAGTGGGGATGGGTCTAAATCCTATCAACCAATAGGATTTAGACAAGTTTAGGGTATTATTTTAACCTTATCAATTAGATTTAACTCTAAGTTAAATAATTTAACTTTTACCGTGTCTTTTTGTTTTCTTTCACTATATGGTTAATACACTTACTATAACATGACAAACGAACCCCAAATTTTTTATTATTAATTTATATATACTTATCTAAGTCATTTGGCCAATCCTTAGATTTTTAGGAATAAAATAACAATTTATAATATAATATTTTATTTAAAAACTATTTTGTGTCAATTTTGACACTATTTGATATATGATTTTTGTGAAAGTCATAACAGAATTATATGTTCGAAACAAGTTGATTAAATCAACAATAATATATCATAGTAACCTAGAAAATTAGTGTAATTCATAAAAAAGTCTCAAATTACATTTATTTGGGAATTTATAACATCAATTATGTCAATAGTTCATTAATAAGACAATTACTGCATCATCTTTGTTTCATAATAAATGATAATTACTTAATCCCTAAAAATTATAAATAAATTCCTATGATGTAGATAATTGTATTATATTTCTGGAGACTATTCATTTTATAATTTTCATGAAGTTTATCACTAGATTAAAATTATTATACTTATAATATTTAAGAAAGTGACATGTTGTCACATTCTTTGGTTTTAATAATAATAAAATTATTTTCATTGACAAAATTTAATTAAATGAATCTAATCCGACACTTAGGTGATATGGGTCGACTTATAGTCATCCAATAGGATTTTGACATTTGTTAGGGTAATTTTAAAATATTATATTTACCCTTAATTACCCGATTTACCTTTAACTATGGTAAATAAAATTTACCGTAGTTACTATTCATAATTCCCAAAAATAAAAAGTAGCCTATTAACATAATTTGGACCCACTGATTCCAAATATGGAATCCATTTTTTAAAATTCAATACACAGAAGTTGCAGAAATTAAATTAAAATTAATCCTGTTGTCGAATAAAAACGGGTTTTTGTTTAAAACATTGCAAAAGATTGAATTGATTTAACCTACGAATTCAAGGTAAAATCAATGCTAATGACATACATTATATTAAATGGTGAAAATATATTCTATTTATACTTTGAAATCATTCAATATTATAAGTTAACCACATAAGATATTACGATGAAAAAAGTTGTTTTTAATTAAAATATAGCGTGTTTTTACTATTCATTAAAATATGAAAGTTATTGGAAAAATATCAAAACTTTATCTAATGTAAATTTTTACATCTTGATTCAAAAGAAGAATTTTATTTTTTCATATTGAACATATAAACATGTCAAAAACTAGATTTAAAGTGGGTGCGCCATCAAAAGGCGGCAAAACTGCATTATTTGAAAAATACTTATTTTACCCGAAAAATTTATTTTGTTCTTATACCATGTTCTAGAAAATGTGTAAGATGAATAATAATGTTATAAAATTCAAAATTTAGTTAATACTATTAATAACGGCTAGTTCATGACAATATTATAATAATATATCACTGTTTATTAAAACCCGGTATTGCGTACAACACACACTATCGAGGAAGGTTGCGATTGCGTGTAATGCAAGCCAAGTCGGGGTTGCGTGTTGTGAAAGAATCCTTCATTGTTTCGTATAACAGAATCCAACCATATTTCATTTATACATTTAATATATATATATACTCAATGTTGCGTAGAATAACTATTATCAAAATTGTGTGTAACACGGTCCAAGAATAGTGTTGCGTATACTGCAAGCTAATACGGTGTTGCGTATAGTGCAAGGTAATCTTGGTGTAGAATACAACACAAGACATTAATGAAATTAAAATAATATTTTTCATAAAATCTCGGGGTGTTACATTCTACCCCCCTTAAAATGAATTTCTCCCTCGAAATTCGTCGAAGTTATAAATGGTTTACTATTTGAAAGTTTCTTTGATAGAAAACCAAATCTTAAAAAGGAATACCAAAACTTATCTTTAAAAACTAAAGAATAAAACGTAATGGTTACCCAAGTTAACTAATCACTGGGTATCCACATAGGAGAACATAGGTGAAAATATGGACATGGAAGAGAAATCTAACCGTCATGTTCTGATGGAGAGTGGTAGAGAACATGGCTATGGAATAGCCAACAATCAAAAATCCATAAATTTGTGACGATCTAAGGTACCATCTGATTAATCAGATATAAGAGCACTGGGACAACATTTTTGGTTTTCAAGATCGTTTCCCTAAAGTTGAAGAATTTGAATTAGAATAAATAATTACTTTATTTTGGTACAATCTCACTGTTGTTCGTGCCTTGAACAATTTCCACTTCATCTCTTAAGTAAATGAAGTTGAATTTGTTATTCGTGAAGTGTTAGAAGATCATGTGATGGAATGACGGGTCATTCCATCTGTCTCAAACAAAAGGTTAGAAAAAGTTATTAAATATACATAAGTCATTCTATAGTGAGATTAATCATATATGGTTCCTAAAATGAACTTATACTTCATATATCATATCGCTTAATAAAATAAAACTACTTTCTACTACCTAGGGACTTCCTGTAGGCCAATGGTAGGCGATAAAGGCTAGTCGCACTTTGGTTGTGGGTTCGATTCCCACAGCCTTGTCCGACGCGATGGGCTGTCGCCCGTCCTGCAGGTTTTCCTTTTTCTAAAACTATAACATCCCATCAATAATATCAAAAAAACTTCTATCCTTAAAAAATACTAACTTATGTCCTACATAATTCATTTCAATCTTTAGGCTTATCCATAATACTTCAGTCCACTCTCATAACATAGTGAAAATGATTTCCAGAGATTTAATACCATCGTTGATCCACATATATCATAAGATATGTCTTATTGGTCACATTCTAAACATTCAAAGGCCTTAATCATGTATTCTCTTGAATACCCATTGAACCTTATTGAAAACATGAATGTAGTTAAACGTTAACACTTTCCACATACCAAAATCCTCAAAATCCTATATACTCAAACCATGATATCACTTAGTCCTTATATCAATCATGAGCTCATGAATACTTTCAAGCATTTCATTTTCTCTTTATCACTTCATTATGCGCATATCATCCACTTTCCAAAAAAAATATCTGAATAACCTTTCATTGTTACTCATACCATTCATCATAAACTTTCAAAACTTAAGGAAAGACAACAGTGTAACAATCCTTAGATGTCTTTTTATTCTATAGTACAACATTACACTTGATAAACATGTAATCATTCCACTATCTTCTTAAACCATTGACCGAGCTTAAACTATTCTTTCATCTCACATATCATTTGTAGTCTCTTCATCATCATCAACAAAAATACTACCCATACGACCATACCGATTCTCTTCATGAGACATTCCCTTAGGGCATTGGTTTGCATAATGCCCGTACATTCCACATTTAAAACATTTAACCATTGTTGATGTCGTAGCAATACCATTAACCTCATCCATGGTGTTAACTGAAACTTTTCCATTGCACTTACTGGCTTTGTGTCCTTCTTTTCCACACCCAAAGAATCTTCCAGTTCCTTTGAAACATTCTCCTTGATGCCTCTTCCCACATGATTTACATAGGGGAAATTGAACTTTCTTTCCTCTATGATCATCATGAAACACCATATTTCTCTTATTAGCCGAGTCAGGAAACTTAACAAATTTTACTTTATTGATCATATTATGAGATTGCTGGTTCGACATAATAATGATGTTTGGGCTTCCAAATCCCATTTAATTTGATTGCTTATGAAGAATATCATTCCATTGTCCATCATATCCTCCATTATCGTGAATCATCTTGTTTCCAGCCATTTTCTAAAACCCAAAATGAATAGTGTTAGATGCAAAAATCATAATAAAGGGAGAGTAACTTCAATATCTAACATCTTAGGTTAAATTCTAAGATCGTTACCATAGTGCTAGGACTATATCCTATATGTATACTTATCCTTAGGGACATCCCTAGGCATACCTTAGAAATATCTCTAGGGATCTCACTAACATTTTCGCGTCCTAGTTTCCAAAGGTTGACTAAACCTTTCCTCTGATACCAACTGTAGAGACCCGAAGCCTGACGTACATGGACATTACATTACATTTTCAGAATACTTATTACATAACAAAAACACACACACAAGGACCGTAATAGTTTAGTGTCTTTGGAAACTCGGAACGTAATCTTCTAATCGTGGTGAAAGATCTTCAACATCTCCCATAAAGATCTTCCTTTTTTTCACATAAACCTTACTTTATATCCTGGGGAAAAGAAAACATAAAAGGGTGAGCTCAAATGCTCAGTAAGGGTAAACAAAATAAATATCAATCACATCATATTCATAAGAACATAACATTTTGGAAATCTTATCCTGCAAAAGAGAGCATAATTTCATAACATGGGATAAATCATAGAAGTGAAATGAAAATCCAATAATCATAACTTAAAACATTAAACTTTGTGGCATACACACATAATCATAGAGAATAATTTCTTGTTATTCAAGACTCATTGCCAAGACTATCTTAGTGCACAAAGTCCCTTTCTGAATCGAGTAACCCTCGTTTCAGTCCTGTTTCACTGAACCAGTATAACCTACCATTTCAGCCATGTCTATCTCATGAGATATAAAATCTTTACCCAATACATTGGAGGGAGATATAGGTCCCACCCATCTTATAATGAATCCTTTCTTATGTGTGCCACATAATCATAAATCATACATCATCGCATTACACATGTAACAAAAATGGGATTCTTGAAACATCATGACATCATAAAACAAATCATATAAGGTAAATGACTTCATAAAAATAATTTCCTCAAAACATAATCAAATAAATGTAATAATAGGGATAAAAACAGAACCCTATATTATCTTAGATGGAAAATAATTTTGATAAAACATTTGAACTCCATTCTTGAGGAAAATATCCTTTCTACTTCAAAAACACTTTTCTTTTCTTAACATGTGATACAATTATAAACTAAAAGAAGTTGATTAAAAATAAACATGAAAACTTATAAAGGAAGATTCTTGGAAATAATGTTTTAAAAATCCATTCTTGCCGTATAAGTTAAAAAAACATTCTTCATTCTTTTGTCGGAAAAGTCAAAAAGTACCTCATACGAAAAACGACAAAAGATTCCTTTCATATCCTTTACTAAAAACTCACTGAAGGGTAAAAATGGATTTAAAAAATTGTAGGTGGATGGAAATAATATTACATATTGATGAAACATGGATGTGGATAATAAAATACACCTCAATAAATACTTACGAATAAACAATCACGGATAAAAATGAGATTGTGATATTTCCCTTAAATTAGGTTCGACTTGCTTTGTAAGTGTCCGAACCTCCTGTATAATGATTCAAATAATGTTATTGACTTATTCCAGAATCATATTCATTGTTATTATATCATATATGTTCCACTTATGACTTTATATTACCCGTTCTTTTGTAAATTCATGTTAAAAAAGCGTTTTGGGTAAAATCGTCTCATTTGTCGTTCGTGTTTTATCTTGTAATTATTCATATGATTGGTTAGATCATAATTACTTAATTCCAGAATATAAAACATGATTTATATATAATATATATTCAGAATATACATATATAATAAATCAGTAAATGGAAAGAAATACACCGTTCATGGAGACGGTAGTCCGTACGTACGCATGAACGCTGTTTTCATTTCCTTATTGAATTGAATGGAATTAAGTAGATGACATACATATAAATATAAATAATTCCAGTATCATTATCAGGTCATATATTTCATTAGTACTTATTATATATACTTTATAATCATTCATGAATGGTTAATCATTGAGAATGAATCTCATCGCATCGTGGAGACGGTAGTCCGTACGTACGCACGAGCGATGATATCGTTCCCATGGTCGTGGAATTGTGTTGAAGTGTATGTATACTATTTCAGTATCAATATCACTTTATAATAATCATATATAGTTACTAATTACACCTTTATACCCATCCAATTAAGGTGGTGGCGGAAAATAGATTACACCACGGCGTGGAGACGGTATTCCGTACGTACGCACGCGCGGTGATTTCGTTTTTCCGTAGGATGGATTGATGGTTAATTAGAGTTGTTTCATATTTATAATAACATATCAGTATGTAAGTAATACTGATGTTATTACTTTATCATGAAACAACTAAAGAAGAAGAAGTTGAAGAAGAAAGAAATTGAAAAGATCGGTAATGGATATTACCTCTTCTTTGGAATGCCTCTTTGAATCCTCCACTTAGGGAACTAAGATTGGTCTTTGAAGAAGACCAGGACCTCTAGGATTATTCTAGGGAAGTGTAGAGGAGAAAATGGAAGGGGTTGGCCGAGCTTGAGTGCTCAAATTGGTGTGAGGAGGAGGGGGAGGAGGTGCCCTTTTATAAGGGAGGAGAGGGGCACCTTTGGAATATCTCAAAATATTATTTTATATTAAAGTCAAAATCGGTTTATAATGATTTCAAAGGGTCTTATTTCGAAGCTAAAGTGGGGATGGGTCGAAATCCTATCAACCAATAGGATTTAGACATGTTTAGGGTATTATTTTATCCTTATCAATTTGATTTAACTCTAAGTTAAATAATTTAACTTTTACCGTGTCTTTTTGTTTTCTTTCACTATATGGTTAATACACTTACTATAACATGACAAAAGAACTCCAAATTGTTTATTATTAATATATATATCCTTATCTAAGTAATTTGGCCGAACCTTAGATTTTTAGGAATAAAATAACAATTAATAATATAATATTTTATTTAAAAACTATTTTGTGTCAATTTTGACACTATTTGATATATGATTTTTTTGAAAGTCATAACAGAATTATATGTTCGAACCAAGTTGATTAAATCAACACTAATATATCATAGTAACTTATAAAATTAGTTTAATTCATAAAAAGTCTCAAATTACATTTATTTGGGCATTTATAACATCAATTATGTCAATAGTTCATTAATAAGACAATTACTGCATCATCTTTGTGTCATAATAAATGATAATTATTTAATACCTAAAAATTCTAAATAAATTTCTATGATGTAGATAATTGTATTAGATTTCTGGAGACTATTCATGTTCTAATTTCATGAAGTTTATCACTAGATTAAAATTATTATACTTATAAGATTTAAGAAAGTGACATGTTGTCACATTCTTTGGTTTTAATAATAATTAAATTATTTTCATTGACAAAATTTAATTAAATGAATCTAATCCGACCCTTAGGTGATATGGGTCGACTTCTAGTCATCAAATAGGATTTTGAAATTTGTTAGGATAATTTTAAAATATTATATTTACCCTTAATTACCCGATTTACCTTTAACTATGGTAAATAAAATTTACCGTAGTTACTATTCATAATTCCCAAAAATAAAAATTAGCCTATTAACATAATTTGGACCCACTGATTTCAAATATGGAATCCAATTTTTAAAATTAAATACACAGAATATTCAGAAATTAAATTAAAATTAATCCCATTGTCGAATAAAAACGGGTTTTTGTTTAAAACATTGCAAAAGATTGAATTGATTTAACCTACGAATTCAAGGTAAAATCAATGCTAATGAAATAAATTATATTAAATGGTGAAAATATATTCTATTTAAACTTTAAAACCATTAAATATTATAATTTAACCTCATAAGATATTACGATAAAAAAAGTTGTTTTTAATTAAAATATAGCGTGTTTTTACTATTCATTAAAATATGAAAGTTATCGGAAAAATATCAAAACTTTATCTAATGTAAATTTTTACATCTTGATTCAAAAGAAAAATTTTCTTTTGTAAAATTGAACATATCAACATGTCAAAAACTAAATTTAAAGTGGGTGCGCCATCAAAAGATGGCAAAACTGCATTTTTTGAAAAATACATATTTTACCCGAAAAATTTATTTTGTTCTTATACCATGTTCTAGAAAATGTGTAGGATGAATAATAATGTTATAAAATTCAAAATTTAGTTAATTATATTCACAACGGCTAGTTCATGACAATATTATAATAATATATCACTGTTTATTAAAACCCGGTATTGCGTACAACACACACTATCGAGGAAGGTCGCGATTGCGTGTAATGCAAGCCAAGTCAGGGTTGCGTGTTGTGAAAGAATACTTCGTTGTTTAGTATAACAGAATCCAACCATATTTCATTTATAAATTTAATATATATATATATATATATACTCAATGTTGCGTAGAATAACTATTATCAAAATTGTGTGTAACACGGTCCAAGAATAGTGTTGCGTATACTGCAAGCTAATACGGTGTTGTGTATAGCGCAAGGTAATCTTGGTGTAGAATACAACAAAAGACATTAATGAAATTAAAATAATATTTTTCATAAAATCTCGGGGTGTTACATAAAATGTAACCAAAAATTCAATAAAAGGATAACTATTGAAAAATATAGATCATTAATTTTGTATTTCTTCTCATGGGTCCTTAATTGGTTGGTGAAATATGATATCACATTATTTTATTACATGAGTACACAAACCATTACCTTATTTTTTGTATCACTATAGATCCAAAATCTCTCCCCACTAGTGGTTAATGTGAGCATAGTTGAAGTGATTATATTCTTATTCACCCCTTTAAAGATTTTATCACATTATTCAATCAATAAGAACATGAACCCCTTCTTAATAAAATTATTTATTAGGGTTTAAAGTCATGCTAAGATTCTCCAAAGTAGATGAAAATACCCAGATAATCCATGGTAATTGTTGACTACCATAATAGATTTTTTTCTAAGCCATCCTTTAATTACTTCTATTTTGTAGGATCCACAGATATCACTTATTTCATGATAGGTTTCCTTAATAATTTTATATTCTCTAACCAAAACAATAAATTACTATATATTTCATATAATTTTTCCTTATGCGTCTTCTTATCTACAATATTTAAATTCTCCTCATTCTCTTTCTTTCTTTTGGAGTAGATATTAATTTAATTAATAAATTCTACCAAAAATGTTTCAAAGTAATTTATAAAAACCCTATTCATTTTGTCAATTATGATTTTTTTGAGAATTAATGAGTCTAAATTGAATCAATTTTAAATTGTAGGTCCCATTATTTATATGAAAATATGTCTTGGTGATATCCACCTTCATTACATTTACTTGATAACATCATGACCAAAGACTATCCTTAGATATGTTTTTTTCAATGTTTCTAGTAAAACAATCTGTCAATCCATGGAATATGATATATGTTTTTTTGTGATCATGGTATTATCATGGTAATAAATGTAGAGTCACATTAACCCATCCTTCTTCTTGACAATTACATCAATTGGACCCCATAGTGATGAACATGGGAGTATAAAACCTTTATTAATATTCTACTATAATTTTTTCATCATATAAAAAAGTTCAACAACATCCATTCTATATGTAATCATTAATATTTTTAATGTAACTCGTATGAGGATGATTAAGAAATCCATCAAAATTTAATAATATATATGATTTATATTTTGTTACTAAAGAAAATACAGCCTCATCATTGAATATATATTAAATCAGAGGAAATGTTTCAATATAGATGGTGATTTTATTTTATTACAAATTTATATTGGATCTATACATGGAATGTAGATCCATCCCCAGAATATCATTTAATTACTCTAAGGGTAGTATCATATGGTATTCTAGGAAATTAATGCCTAGTATTATAAAAAGGGATGATTTATATGCATTTGAATCTGTAATTGAACCATTTTTCATCTTCACTAATAACCTGACTTCAATATTTTGTAGTTGTTTTAGGATTTTTATACATAATAATAATTAGGTAAAAGATTTTATATAACAAGAATCAAATATTATATTCACTATCCTTTAATAAAGATCTTGTGTACTTACCACCAATTAAATTTTCAGGATCCACCGCAATATTTATTATGGATAAACTCACCCTTTATCTTTGGGAATTTTTTGTTATTTTCCTCAATTATCATTGAAAATTATAGAAATAGAGAATAGATTCACATAGTGTCCCTATTCATAAATCTAAAAATAGAAAATCATATTTTGATATTTAACTTGAGCATTTATTTCTTCCATAACATAGGTTGGGTTTTCCATCAACAATCTATAAATAGGTTCTCTACCTTCCCAAACCTTATGCATTTCCTTGTTCTCATCATGAAATCTTGGGGATGATTTTTCCCACAGTTTTGACACATGGGATGATGATCTTTCTTATAACCATGATATTTTTACATCACTAAACCGAAATTAAAATATAATATCTTATTCAAGTTTTCTCTCCCAATGTACCAATGAGATTTTAAAATATCTATTTTAAATTTGTAGTAATATCAAAAAATATCTTCATATCTATACATGTATTTATTAGCTATTTATTTTCATAGATTCATATTTATCCCAAAACAATATTTGTTCAATACTACTTTTGGGTAAAATGAAAAATATGGAGGTGTATAATGAAATTATTGTTAATTTTTCCTCATAGTCCCATACGTATTCATCATCATTTTGCTTGAGGTTAAAGAAATACCTCTTTATTTTATGTTGGAGAGTAGGAGGAAAATATTTTTCTAAAATAAATTGTAAAATCCCTTCCACTCTATCACATTGATCTCCTCCTCAGGCTTCTTTGTTTTTACAAATATCCACCATATATCATCTTCTCCCACGATATCAAAAATCGATAGCATGAACTTCTATTTCTCAATGTATTAAAGGATAGAAAATATATTTTCAATGGTGTTGATATTTTTTTCCTCGATTAATGGATCATAAGATACATATAATGTTGGGGTAATTTGGTGCATAAATGTCTCCATTTCAACATTCTATTTCATAGGGATATTTGGTATTTCATATTAATTTAGGATTATATTAAAAAATGATTCAATTGAAAATGTATTTTCTCAAATTTCATTATTCCTTATCCCTTCAGGTCAGGAATCCCTTTTTTGTAGGGGTCACATTACCGCTCTCATTGGTTGTTGACCTGGTTCATTATATTTTATTATATTGAATATAAATAAAGGGAAAATTGTGGGTGATAATTTTTTAACTATTAAATACATAAATAGGAAATCATGGAAATTAAATGGATAAATCATAAATTATATATATTCAATAATTGTTGAATTTTTAGTACTCAATCAATGTTTTCATTTATCTATTTTATAATATAAAATTTGGTTGGAAATTTTTATCCATTATAGTGGTTTATAAGAATCATGTAAATATACCAAAGTATAACCCCTGGGAGTGTAAAATTAGGTGTGCAGTATGTCCCATTTTCATGCACTAGGTGATGATATTGTACAGATCAATACTACCTTTTTGGGGTTATTATCCCTTGGTACCTCTCTAATAGTGCCATATCCACTAATTGTATCCATTAAAGGATGTATTTTTCTGGAAAAAACATACCCTATACATTAAAAATATATTTAGTTTTTCCTATTCTTGTACTTAAAGGTGTGGGTTTTACTAGTGTTTTCTAATCTTAATCTAAAAAATAACTGGACTTTTCAATGATACCAACTATGAAAACCAACATATTTAATAAACATTATTACATGATTTATTAAAAAATGGTTTATATTATATAATCCCATAATATTGTGAGGCCTATTGTCTTTAAGAATTTAGAAACATAGAATAACAAATTAAAGTATAAATATAATTAAATTATTGAAAAAATTTGTAATATGCTCTTAAAATTCCATCTGTCTTCTAAAAAACATGATATCACGTTGGGAAGTATATAAGAAAGGGGTGAGACATAAATCCTAGTATTGGAATAATAAAATAATATAAAAGGTTAGACTATTATATGTGATCCAATAATCATATAAATGTAACATAATATAGATTAAAATCATAATATTGAAAAATCATCCTAGATATAGCATTATAGTTTAAAGGCATCATAGGAAGGTCAAATAACACAATACATGAAATCATAAACATATGTCATGGATGACCACCATGTGATCATGAAATGGTGTTCTTATGATGGCTGCATGTGAATTATACATTTAATATCATTAGATAAAAACATTAACTAAGGAATTAGATGGAAAAATAATTTTTTCCCACTCTTTATTGTTATAACATTTATACAGATAAGTGGGCCACATATATCCTACCACATAAATATTCCATTCAATAATTTTATAATTTTGATTATGTTTTTTTACATACATGCAAATCCCCAATAAATTATGGATAGTTAGACTAGGTTAATACCCTTGAGTGAAATTGGGGAAGGGTATTCACTACACAAATGTTTACCATGGAAAATCGAGGGATAATTCTGGAAACATAACAGGTGTACATAAAGGTGTATTGAATGGGTTAATGTTATATAAAGGTGTATATTACTACATTGTAATCATTGTTAATGTAAGAGGTATGTGTAAAAACACATCCTATCTTAAACAGTAGGAAATAAAAAGTCATTATAAATAAAGGTCCTTGAATAAAGAGTCAAATTAGAGGCTACCTTACCTAGATAGGATGCTTCTAAAACATTGTGAGGATATTATTAATATCATGGAAAAAATACTATGGGTCTCTATATAGGGAATGTTAGAGTAATTAAATTCTATAATAGTTATGAGTAAATAGAAATGGGAGTGTTTGTGGGTTTATATAGAAAAAGAGAGTAGAATTAATTATTAATTTCCAAACCCCTGATTTGGAATCTATTTGATAAAGTGATAAGAAAAACCAAAAATTGAATGTATTTTCCCATAGTTTATAAAAAAAATTTAGTTGTATTCATTATTATTTAGGTATATTAAATTAACACTTTAAAATAATTCCCTTTGCGATGTGTAAGTAACTTGTGATTATATCGGATTTATTTTAAAATTATAAAACATAATATAGTTTTTGGGTGAGTAATTTATGTTTCATAAAATTAACAAATATTTTTATTATTATTTTTAAATTGAAAAAATACATTGGTCTTGTAAACCTTTTATAAAATATATTACATCACTTTTGGGTCATTATTATTTTATACATCAAATAGTTTTTAAAAATGTGTTTTATTATTTACCAAAAAATAGACCATCAAATAATATTATGAAAAATGCAATATTATATAATTTTAATAACATTATTCAACAAAAATAATTCACTAGAAATCATAATTTATACATTAAAATAAAAAAACCCCATTTATTGAAAATTAATGTTTTTTTACAATTAATGTAATCTGAACTTTATAAAAATTAAATTTTTCATCATGAAATTATATTATCATTTATTTTTTATATATTTTATTAAATAATAATATTTTATTAATATATAGTGTAACACCCCAAGCTTCTACGGTAATCTTCTCTCTGAATAATGTGATAGCGTGTGTTGTACGCAACACCGAGTTCTAACACACCATAACCAATCAAACTAGCCGTTATGAATAGTAATACCTACTTTTTGAAATTATATATATTTTATATTTCAAAATGGTCTTATTTTTTGGATTCGTAATATCTAATTTAGCCTAAGGTGAAATTTTGGTACTTTTCGGATAACTTTAATATTTTGATGAATAGTGAAAATTACTAAATTTTAATTAAAAACAACTTTTTTAATCAAAATAATTAATAGTGATAAATTATGAATTTGAGTGGTTTTAAAGTATATTTAGAATATATTTTTACCATTTAATATAATTTTGGTCATTGGACATAATTTTACAATTAATCAGGACATAAACAAGTGCCAATCTTTTGATAGTTATTAACTCTTAAAAACACGCTTTTTGTTTTAACAATGAGAATTAATTTTAAATTAATTTCTGCCACTTCTGTGTTTTGAATTATAAAAATGGATTCCATATTTGGAATCAGGATGTTCAAATTGTGTAAATAGGTAACTTTTATTTTTAGACATTTTGAATAATTACTTCGGTAAATATTTTATTTACCATGGTTAAGGGTAAATCCGTTAAATAAGGGTTAAAAAATAATATTATGATATTACAAAATTACCCTAAAAAGTGTCCTAACCTTATTGGTTAATATATTTTCCACCATAGGCATCTTTTGGTCAATTTTGGGACTCCATGGAGCCACTTGTAGGTGATATGGACACTTTATTTTAATTAAGTTAAAATGAATACAAAAATGACACAAGCATATATCCTTTAGAAACACAATTTTTACATTGGGTTATATATGTTTTATTTTAGACTACAAATATACATTAGAAATCTAAAAAGAATTCCTACATAATGTTATTTTATTTATAATTTTTAGAAATTAAATAAGTTAATTTATATGACACAATGTTGATGCAGTAATTACTTAATTAATGAAAAATTAGAATAATTGATATTATAAATAACCAAATAAATATAATTTGAGACTTTTTATGAACTAAAACAATTTTATAGGTTAATATGACATGTTAGGATTTATTTAAGTAACTTTTTTTAGGTAATCATTCTGTTATGAGTTTCGCAAAAATCAACTATTGAATAGTGTCAAAATTGTCATAAAAGAGTTTTTAAAAAATATATTATATTCGTAATTGATATTAAATTCCTAAAAATCTAAGGATTGGCCAAGAGACTTATATTATGATATTTGGATCATTAATGGACCACTTGGGGGTCTCTTCGATGTATATGTTAAGTTTATTAACCATATAATATAAAAATACAAAGTGACATTGTAAAAGTGAAACTAATTAACTTAGAGTTAATACTTAAAGATAAGGTTAACATAGTAACCCAAATCTGTCTAAATTATATTTTTTTAATGTTTTTAGACCTTAACCACCTAAAAATTTGAATAATAATCTTTTTAGCCATTAGAAACCGAATATGAATTTATTATAAACTAATATTTCTAGATTTTCCAAAGGTGCCCCTCACCCATCTTATAAAAGGGCACTCCTCCTTCTCATTTCTTCACACATTAAAAGCCTTTTGGTTCGGCCAAACTCTGCCCAAATACTCTCCCAACTCCCCTCAATACAACCTAGACGCCTTATTTTGATCATAAAGCCAACCTAAGGAGCCCTTTTGATCAAATCAAAAGGAAGAAACTGAAGAAGAGGTAGTGATTTCACCACCCTTTTCCAAGTTCCTTTCTTCCTCCACTTCTTCTTTCTTTGTTATTACCATTATAAAATAATAACTCCAGTATCATATATATAATGTGATGCTATTATAAATATGGTACAACCATATTCAGTATTCTATACACCCTTTGAATAACATGTCACCATACGTGCGTACGTACGGCTTACCGTCTCCACGTCGTGGTGTAATTGCTATCCAATATATTATTATTTGGATGGGTATAATAATGATGTGTAATTCATATAAATAATAAATATAACATGTTAATGATCTTGTATATATGATATAACATCCATTTATATATTATTTTAATATCAAAAGAATGATATTGTCACTCGTGCGTACGTACGGACTACCGTCTCCCCGAACGCGATGAGAATCATCCTCCATCCTATCCATTCAAGCATAATTATCATTTGATGATTAATAATAGTATCTAAGGACTTGATATCATTCTGTATATGATTAAGATACAACTTATCCATGATAAACATGGCTTACGTAACAAAACATATAAAATAAAACGAGTAAGTTAACATCCCAAACAACGATAATACTAAGATATTATTAAAAAATCAATGTTAAAAGATCATATATGATATCATATTAATTTAAACGATTCTTGTATAATTTATTAAAAATTATTTCACCATTATACAGGAGGTTAACCTACCCCAACCAAGGAAAACTACAAGGTAAGGGTTATTTCACAATCTCTTCATTATCTGAGGTTGTTTATACGTAATAATCTACTGGGATCTCCTTATCATCCACATCCATGTTTCTTAAAAATGTATTTCAAAACATTTTTAATACTTAAAAGAATATGGGTTAAAGTCATTTATACCCTTTTTTGACTTTTTATAAGAGTTTTATAAAGGAATCTTTCCGTCGTTTTCCAAACAAGGTGCTTTTTAACCTTTTCGATAGAATTAAGGTAAGAATGTTTTTTTAACTTATACGGCGTGTGCGGTTATTTTCCGCCGTTATAAAATCGTCGAAGCTTCTCTTATGATATTATAAGAAGATTTTCAAAGAAAATGTTTTATTTTAAAAATATATTCCTCTTAAATAATTTCAGAAATAGAAAGAGATATTTCTCGAAAAAGAGTTTTGATTTCATCTATGTCAACATCCTTTGATGGATTTTACGCTTATTTGAAGTTGACTTATTATGATACAAAACGTCTATATTGTATTGAAGGTTTTGTGATATGTTTGACTGTGGATGTGCTATTTTTATATCATTCATAGTTTATGGTGAAAGTATTGACATTTTGTATGCTAGTTTTAATACGAATGTTGATGTTATGTTTAAACCTTTTCATATGGGAATGCATTGGACAGAATATGTGATGGGTGGAGCCCGCTATAGATCATCGATGCATCAGTAGGTCTCATGAGACAAACTAGTGTCTTGGAATAAGGCCTTAGAAAAATCTTATTTGTAGTCTTGGCACGAGGCCTTGGCTATGTGGTTATGATAGCCTGGCATTATGCATTCCATCATTATGAAAGTGGTTATTGATATTGCATCTGATAATTCGATTAGTAGAATATAAATGTGAATAAGTAAATGGCATTATTTTATTTTACTTTTTCCATACTATATTGAAGTTCAAGTTTAAAAGGCTTTTGTTTTAGTTATACATTGCCTTAAATGTTGATGCTTATTTTTGAAAGTTTCCTCTATATTGTTATCCTTACTGGGCATTTGAGCTCACCCCTTTTATATGTTTTATTTTTCCTAGGATGTGAATAAGTAAGTTATGAATGACCTACAGGGATTTTATGTGGGGATATGAGTGTGGAATATGGAGACTATGTTGTTGTAGTAGTTTTTCACTTTATGATGTAATGTAAAACTGTATGAATATATCTAGTGTTTCTAAGGCTACTAAACCAATCAGTATTTCGAGATTTGATATTTCTTGTGATCATTCCAATGTTATGTAATAATGCACCGACTCTGGGTAACTAGTGTCATGGCTTTATAGTTGGTATCAGAGGAAGTTTAGTACAAACCTTTGATGCTAGATTTAGATAAAATTTGATTAGAGCACGTAGACCTAAGATGATCATTGAGGATTAGTATAGAAGAACTTCCTAGAATTTTGGTATTGTAAAGATTTTGTGAGTTTTCCGAGCAATACATCCCTGTCTGGATACAAGCAGGTTGAGGTGGCTCTGGCACAGATGTACCTAGGGGTAAAACCCGAAAACACCGCTCTGAGCTTGACTCGAATGGGAACTGGTGCACGACAATGGGCCTTGCTGCACTCTTGGTTACGACACTCCTGGGGGATATGCTTAGGATAACTCTCATTTTCTTTACAAATCATTATGGAGGGTTTATGAGTATATACTTCCTCAAAGAAAACATTCTTATGATTATGGATTATATCCATAAATAGATCAATTTATGTTAAGTTTATTATAAGTATGGGATTATGTATTTTGATTCATGAACTGATCTAGTTTATGCCATTGTTTTGAAATGGAGCCTTGTGGAAGAAATGGAAACTGTATCAATGCACACACTCCATGTAGCGATTTTCCTCCTACTCAAGATAATTATATTGGAGCTGGTGATGCAACTGGTGCCGATCATCTAATCACCATACTGGGACAACTCACTCAGGTTATGAATAATAACCTTACCCGTATGGAGCACCCTGCTCCGCATCATGGAGGATCAATGATAGATCGATTCATGAGGCAACAACCACCAACGTTCATTGGGAGTAAAAATCCCTTAGTAGCTGAGCAATGGATATTTCCCTAGAGAAAATATTTCAGGCTTTGGGAAGTAGTGAAAGGGAAAAAGTTATCATGGTAGTTACCTCCTCACTAGAGATGTTGATCAATGGTGGTCATTGATTCAATATACGAAGGAAGATGATGAAGTATCAAATATGTAATGGAGGGAGTTCAAAGATCTGTTTTTATAAAAATACTTTCCTCGTGACCATTGAGCAGATATGGAAAGGCAGTTTTTGAGTCTGAGACAAAAGGAGGATGAGAATGTCACAATGTATGAGGATAACTTTACAAGGTTAGAAAGGTATGCTTGAGAATATATACGTAACCCAAGAAGTATGATTGATCGTTTCTTTAATGGGTTAAAACCATTTCTCCATTGAGCATTAGTCTCACAATCCTTCTCATCGTACAAAGACATTATTTCATGTGCTATCAGGATAGAAAAATAATTCTCTAAGTATTATGACTTTAAAGCAAAGCAAGAGAAGAAGAGACGTGCTGATCAATCTGGGAATGGAAATAAGGGGAAGAAGGGAAAGGTTGAATATCCATCTTGTGGTAAATGTGGGAAGAAATACCCTGGTACTTACTTGAAGGGAACGAGAGTCTATTACAAGTGTGGTAAAAAAAGGCCACCAAGCTCGTTATTGCAATGGGAAGAAGGAATCCACCAACATTCAGTGCTACAATTGCAGGGAGATGGGGCATTATGCAAATGAATGTCCTAAGAGTCAGGAGAACTTACCTCAGAAAAGGCCAAGGGATCAAGGACAAGCTTATGCTATCACTACTGTGGAGGTAGAAGCCTCAAAAGACGTGGTGGCAGGTAATTTAATGGTTTCGTCAAGTTTAGGAAATGCATTATTTGATTCCGGATCATCACATTGTTTCATATCTTCCTAGTTTGCTAAGAAAATTAGATATTTCCAATTTGATTTAACAAGGGGGTTGTCAGTTAAAACTCTTAAGGGAAGTATCATTGCAACAAAGTTTTGTGAATCCTTCCCCATTAGAGCACATAAATGTTATTTATCTACTGATCTCGTCGTCATACCTATGATTGAGTTTGATATAATCCTCAGTATGGACTGGATTTCGGACTATGATGCGATGATTTATTTTAAGAAGAAAGAGGTTACGATTCTTGATGACAATGATAAGGAACACCTTATCTTTAGAGCCGAATCATCACCACCAAATTCTTATTTAGATCCACCCCCAGTAGCTCAACTAAATTCAATTATTGGGGAGGAAGAGAATGAAATAACTATGGGTGAGGAAAGGAATGTTCAAATAGAGGATGTACCTGTTGTGAAGGAATTTTTAGATGTATTTCCGGAAGATTTACCGGGACATCATCCAGAATAAGAATTTGAGTTTTCCATTGATTTAATTCCTGGATCAAGGCCTATATCGAAGACCCCATATAGAATGGCCACTGTAGAATTAGTTTAACTAAAGAAACAACTAGAGGAATTGAGTATTAAAGGATTTATTTTCCCTAGTGTTTTTCCATGGGGAGCCCCTATTCTTTTTGTTAAAAAGAAAGATGGATCTATGAGGTTATGTATTGGATAAAGGGAGATCAATGCTATAACGATAAAGAACAAGTATCCCCTACCATACATTGATGATTTATTTAAACAACTTCATGGAGCTCAATACTTTTCAAAGATTGACCTTCATTTTGTATACCATCAGGTGTGTGTGAAGAAGTAATACATTCCGAAGACAGCATTTCGAACCAGGTACGGGCATTACGAGTTTACTGTAATGCCTTTTGGATTGACTAATGCACCCTCTGTATTCATGGATCTAATGAATAGAGTTTTCAAGTAGTATATTGATGAATTTGTGGTGGTATTTATTGATGATACCATGGTATAATCCAAAAGCTACGATGATCATGAAAATCACTTCCGCATTATCCTGAAGACTCTGAGAAGACATGAATTATATGGGATGTTTAGCAAGTGTGAATTCTGGCTTCATGAGATTTCTTTTCTTGGCCACATTGTATCTAAATATGGAATCTCTGTTGATCCTTCTAAGACCAAGGTGATCCAAAAATGGTCAGCACCTACGAGTATAAATGAGGTATGTAGTTTTATTGGTTTGGCAGGTTATTATCAATGATTCATCCCGAATTTTGCCCGATTGGATAACCAATTAAAAAATCTCGCACGTAAAGGGGTTAAATTTGTTTGGATAAAAGAGTGTGAATAATGTTTCGAAGAACTAAAGAGAATATTAGTCAGTTATCCTATATTGACTCTACCATCAGGGAATGATGGGTTCGTTATTTATAGTGATGCATCGAAGAAAGGACTTGGTTGTGTCCTTATGTAGAATGATAGAGTTATTGCCTATGCATCATGACAGTTGAAAATTCATGAATAAAACTATCCTACTCATGATCTCGAGTTAGCAGCTGTGATCTTTTCTTTGATGATATGGAGGCACTACCTCTATAGTGAAAAATGTGAGATTTATACTGATCACAAGAGTTTGAAGTATATTTTCTCACAAAAAGAACTCAACATGAGGCAAAAGAAATGGCTTGAATTACTCAAGAATTATGATTGTACGATACACTACCACCCAGGGAAAGAAAATAAGGTGGCAGATGCTTTGAGCAGAAAAGACCATGGAGTTTTGAACGTGATGAGAATTGAAAGGTATCCAAATTTGATGGATCTAGTAAAGATGGCATGGGAATAACCAGGGAAGGTGAAACATCAATGATTTTTAAAATGGTTGCCAAACCATCATTACTAGAAAGGATTAAGAGATCTCAGACCGATGATGAAGAATTTCAAAAGAATATTAAATCTGTGAATGATGGGACACTGAGGGAATTTGTGTATGAAGATGGAATTTTGAAATTTGGGAAGAGACTTTGTGTTCTTGATATACCTGATCTAAAAAGGGAATTGCTGGATGATTCTAATAGTTCCAATTTCTCTATACACCCTGGGAGCACAAAAATGTATAGAGATTTGAAGGAACAGTTTTGGTGGGACAACATGAAGAGGGATATTGTTGATTTTGTGTCAAGATGTATGGTTTGTCAACAAGTCAAAGCTGGAAGGCCACAGCCTGGAGGAGTCATGCAACCTCTTCCCATACCGGAGTGGAAATGGGACAATAGTACGATGGGATTTTTCATGGGGCTACCAAAGACTCCTAGAAGGAATGATGAAATATGGGTTATTTGTTGATCATCTTACCAAGTCCGCACATTTTCTTGCTATAAGAGAATATCTACCCCTGGAACGTCTAGCAAGACTATATATTAATGAAGTTGTGAGACTTCATGGAGAACCCCTATTGATTGTTTCTGATCGTGATCCCCATTTTACTTCAAGATTCTATAAAAGTCTTCAGAATTCCCTGGATACTGAACTTTATTTGAGAACTGCTTACCACCCTCAGATAGATGGACAATCAGAATGGTCTATTCAAACCTTAGAAGACATGTTGAGATCTTGGTCACTTGTCTTTCAGGTTATGTGGGATCAATATTTACCTCTGGTAGAATTTTCCTACAAAAATAGATTCCATTTGAGTATTCAAATGGCACCATATGGAGCGTTATACGGAAAGAGATATCGTACCCCAACCTGTTGGGATGACATTGGTGAAAGAAAACTTGTAGGCCTAGAACTTCTGGATGAAACGATAGAAAAGGTGAAGGTAATCCAATATCATATCAAAGCAGCTCAAAGTAGGCAGAAGAGCTATGCTGATAATCGAAAGAAGGATTAAGAATTTAAAGTTAGTGATCATGTTTTCATGAAGGTATCTCCATGGAATGGATTCATACGTTTTGGTAAGAAAGGTAAATTTAGTCCTAGGTACATCGGACCTTTCGAAATTCTAGAACAAATTGGGGTTGTAGCTTACCGATTGGCAATGCCGCCAAGTCTCTCCAAAGTTCATGATGTTTTCCACGTATCTCTATTGAGGAAATACATCCTTGACCCAACGCATGTACTAACCTATGAGGAAATAGAACTGGAACCCAATATTTCCTATTGCGAAGTGCCCATCAGGATTATTTATACGAGAGAACAAGTACTAAGAAACCAGACAACATGTCTGGTAAAAGTGTTGTGGAGAAACCATAAGATGGAAGAGGCAACGTGGGAACCCAAGGAACTTGTGATGAAGAACCAACCGAGTCTTTTCATGTGATAAGTATTATAGAAATTTCAAGCACGAAATTATTTGAAGGAGGAGAGAATGTAACACCCCAAGCTTCGACGATACGCTTCTCATTGAATAATGTGATAGTGTGTGTTGTACGCAACACCGAGTTCTAACACACCATAACCAATCAAACTAGTCGTTATGAATAGTAATACCTAATTTTTGAAATTATATATATTTTATATTTCAAAATGGACTTCTTTTTTGGATTCATAATTTCGAATTTAGCCTAAGGTGAAATTTTGGTACTTTTCGGATAACTTTAATATTTTGATGAATAGTGAAAATTACTAAATTTTAATTAAAAACAACTTTTTAAATCAAAATAATTAATAGTGATAAATTATGAATTTGAGTGGTTTTAAAGTATATTTAGAATATATTTTTACCATTTAATATAATGTTGGTCATTGGACATAATTTTACAATTAAACCGGACATAAACAAGTGCCAATCTTTTGATAGTTATTATCTCTTAAAAACACGCTTTTTGTTTTAACAACGGGAATTAATTTTAAATTAATTTCTGACACTTCTGTGTTTTGAATTTTGAAAAATGGATTCCATATTAGGAATCAGGATGTTCAAATTTTGTAAATAGGTAACTTTTATTTTTAGACATTTTGAATAATTACTTCGAAAAATATTTTATTTTCCATGGTTAAGGGTAAATCCGGTAAATAAGGGTTAAAAAATAATATTATAATAATACAAAATTATCCTGAAACATGTCCTAACCTTATTGGTTGAAACATGTTCGACCATAGTTATCTTTTCGTCAATTTTGGGACCCCATGGAGCCACTTGTAGGTGATAGGGACACTTTATTTTAATTAAGTTGAAATGAATACAAAAATGACACAAGCATATATCTTTTAGAAAAACAATTTTTACATAGGGTTATATATGTTGGATTTTCGACTATAAATATTAATTAGAAAGCTGAAAAGATTTCATACATAATGATATTTTATTTATAATTGTTAGACATTAAATAAGTTAATTTATATGACACAATGATGATGTAGTGTTTACCTAATTAATGAAACATTAGAATAATTGATATTGTAAATACCCAAATAAATTTAATTTGAGACTGTTTATGAACTAAAATAATTTTATAGCTTAATATGACATGTTAGGATTGATTTAATTAACTTTTTGAAAAGTAATAATTCTGTTATGAGTTTCACAAAAATCAACTATTGAATAGTGTCAAAATTTACAAACAAGAGTTTTTAAAACAATTATTATATTATTAATTGATATTAAATTCCTAAAAATCTAAGGGTCGGCCAAGAGACTTTTATTATGATATTTTTATCATTAATGGACCACATGGGGGTCTCTTGGATGTATATGGTAATTTTATTAACCATATAATATAAAAATACAAAGAGACATTGTAAAAGTGAAACTAATTAACATAGAGTTAATACTTATAGATTAGGTTAATATATTAACCTAAACCAATCTAAATTCTTTTGGTTGAATGGTTTTCGACCTATCCCCACCTAAACCTTTTAATCATCAACTTTGGAGCCATTATAAACCGAATATGAATCTATTATAAACTAATATTTCTAGATTTTCCAAAGGTGCCCCTCACCCCTCTTATAAAAGGGAACTCCTCCTTCTCATTTCTTCACACCCTCAAAGCCTTTTGGTTCACCCAAAATCTGCCCAAATACTCTCCCAACTCCCCAAAACACAAACTAGAGGTCTTATTTTGATCAGAAAGCCAACCTATGGATCCCTTTTGATCAAATCAAAAGGAAGAACCCGAAGAAGATGTAATGATTTCCCCACCCTTTTCCAAGTTCCTTTCTTCTTCCACTTCTTCTTTCGTTGTTATTACAATTCTAAAATAATAACTCCAGTATCATATATATATTGTGATGTTATTATAAATATGGTACAACCATATTCAGTATTCTATCCACCCTTTGAATAACATGTCACCATACGTGCGTACGTACGGCTTACCGTCTCCACGTCGTGGTGTAATTGTTATCCAATATATTATTATTTGGATGGGTATAATAATGATGTGTAACTCATGTAAATAATAAATTTAACATTTTAATGATTTTTTATATATGATATAACATCCATTTATATATTATTTTAATATCAAAAGAATGATATTGTCGCTCGTGCGTACGTACAGACTACCGTTTCGACGAACGCGATGAGATTCATTCTACATCGTATCCATTCATTTATAATTCTCATTTGATGATTAATAATAGTATCTATGGACTTGATATCATTCTGTATATGATTAAGATACAACCTATACATGACAAAAATGGATTACGTAACAAAACATATAAAAGAAATTGAGTAAGTTAACACCCGAAACAACGATAATACTAAGATATTATTAACAAATCAATGTTAAAAGATCATATATGATATCATATTAATGTATATGATTATTGTATAATTTAATAACAATTATTTCACCATTATACAGGAGTTTAACCTACCCTAACCAAGGAAAATTACAATGTAAGGGTTATTTCACAATCTCTTCATTATCCGAGGTTGTTTATACGTAATAATCTATTGGGATCTCTTTATCATCCACATCCATGTTTCTATAAAATGTATTTCAAAACATTTTTACTACATAAAAGAATATGGGTTAAAGTCATTTATACCCTTGTTTGACTTTTTATAAGAGTTTTATAAAGTAATCTTACGTCGTTTTCCAAACAAGGTGCTTTTTAACCTTTTCGACAGAATTAAGGTAAGAATGTTTTTTTAACTTATACGGCGGGTGCGGTTATTTTCCGCCGTTATAAAATCGTAGAAGCTTCCCTTACAATATTATAAGAATATTTTCAAAGAAATTTTTTTATTTTATAAATATATGACTCTTGAATGATTTCAAAAATAGAAAGATATATTTCTCTAAAAAGAGTTTTGATTTCATCTATGTCAACATCATTTGATGGATTTTACGCTTATTTGAAGTTGATTTAATATGATACAAAAATTCTATATTGTATTGAAGGTTTTGTGATATATTTGGCTGTGGTTGTGCTATTTTTAAATCATTCATAATTTATGGTGAAAGTATTGACATTTCGTATGCTAGTTTTAATACAAATGTTTATGTTATGTTTAAAACTTTTCATATGGGAATGCATTGGACTTAATATGTGATGGGTGGAGCCTGATATAGCTCCTCGATGCATTGGTGGGTCTCATGAGACAAACTAGTGTCTTGGCACAAGTCCTTGGAAAAATCTTATTTGTAGTCTTGGCACGAGTCCTTGGCTACGTGGTTGTGATAGTCTGGAATTATGCATTCGATCATTATGAAAGTGGTTATTGATATTGCATGTGATTATTCAATTAGTAGAATATCCATGTGAATAAGTAAATGGAATTATTTCATTTTACTTTTTCCATACTATGTTGAAGTTCAAGTTTAAAAGGATTTTGTTTTAGTTATACATTTCCTTAAATGTTTATGCTTATTTTTGAATGTTTCCGCTCTATTGTTATCTTTACTGGCATTTTAGCTCACCCCGTTTCTATGTTTTATTTTTCCCAGGATGTGAAGAAATAAGTTATGAATGACCTGTAGGGATTTTATGTGGGGATATGATTGTGGAATATGGAGACTATATTGTTGTAGTAGTTTTTCACTTTATGTTGTAATGTAAAACTTTATGAATATATCTAGTGTTTCCAAGGCTACTAAACCAATCAGTCTTTCGAGATTTGATCTTTCTTGTGATCATTCAAATGTTATGTAATAATGCACCGACTCTGGGTAACTAGATTCGGGGTGTTATATATAATTTATATATAATATTATCAAATTATTCAATATGAATTTCTTTGATTAAATTATAGGTTTCCCAAAAATAAAATTGATGTTTTATTACAATAAAAACAAATATTTATCAAACTTGTTATTTATCCATTTCAAAATATTCAAAATAAATAAACATAATAATTGTATTATTAAAAATAAATATATAGAAATTGATATTTTTAGGGTCTAAATACATTTACAATTATTAGACCAGTGAATTCCCTAATTTTAAGGTCTATGATGGTGAGATTTTTATGGGGTGGTTTGGAAACATGGTTTTGGTTGTAGTCTTGATGATCATGAAATTATTCCATAAATAGTTTAGATCATTATTTAGTTGATTAAACATTGAAGGGTATTGAACAATGTAAAAGGCTAATCATTCTATCTCCCACATAAGCTCCGGTAAATGGGCATTATAGGGCACAATCCTACTAATTGAGGACACTGTTTCTTTTGTCTATGTCAATAAGATTGTATCATAACCATTAATATGATAATATTAATGGACATTAAAAAATATTAATATTATCAATGGTTATGTTTCTTTTTAGACTTTTAAATCTATCCGACAATAACTATTCAAAATAATAAAAGTAGTGAATATGTGATTTCTATGACTATGTTACTTTATAAGTCATTTAATCTTTCAAAAAGGAAATTTGACTTATACAGTTTCATGTAATTGAAATGATTATTGTATATTAATTGATGAAATATGGAAGGGTGTGATTTCCTTGAGGCCAAACCTATGATTGATAAAAAGGGAATGATGGCCATATGGACCAACTTGGGAGGGTTTTTGAGGCATGATTTACTATTGCATGAGCCATGGAATGAAATCTGTCAAATTTGGCTTTATACATACTGTAATTCTTGCCTATTAAAATAGTTACACTGGTCTTGTGGTTTGGTTTGATATACATGTTAACAAGACAAAAATTATTTCTCATCATGGAGTTAAATAAGGTGGTGATATTGTATGTGGTAGCATGGATGACACATGATGAGAAAAACATGATTTTTACATTTTTAATTTACCATACTGCCCATTAATAGTCTTATATATTATTATTTCAATTATTTTATGCAGTTATTTGTGTTGTCGCGATTATTTTTATACTCACACTATATATGGGAACCTCAGTGGCCATGAATAATCCTTCGATGTTGATTTCATATGAGGTATGTGGCCCCACATATGAATGTTTTATCATAGGATATAGTTGTTCGAGGCAACCTCAGGATATACTATGGGGTCGGTTGAAGATATACCTCTATTTTGTTTGTTATTTATTTCTAAAGATTAATTTAATTTGAGGATATGTAACCAATTTTACCTC
This sequence comes from Viscum album, assembly GCA_963277665.1. NCBI lineage: Eukaryota > Viridiplantae > Streptophyta > Magnoliopsida > Santalales > Viscaceae > Viscum > Viscum album. The sequence goes on from OY728131.1 coordinate 1,696,998,948, forward strand.
GTATCATATTCCTTATTAATATTTCATGGGTTTGTGGTATTTTTTGTATATTTTCTTATTTTTATAAATTTTTACACTATTTTTTGTATCTACTATTGTATAATATTATTTTTATCACGTACTAATGTAATAGTATACCCACGGTACCACATATTCCCTCATCGCTATTTGGAATCCTTTTGTATGTGGTGTGTTGTGCGTGAGGTCATTTTACCTTCCCAAGTAGAGAGGGTGACTCAATTTGGGGTGTTAGAAACTGTTATAATAGCATGTTTTATTTTAACTGATTATTTAGTCAAGGTAGATAGGAGATATGGTGTTTTCAATAAATTGTTGAAAACTCATTGCTATGAGTAGCTAAACCATGTATGTGGAATGTCCATGTTTTATTTTGTGGTGGGGTTTCTATTTTAGATTTCACTCTTACTATTAACCTATCTAACCTCAAGTGATGAACATAATTTTCATTTTTTATAAATTGGATTTTCACTTATCCTTATTTTCCATAGATGTTGACTTCATGCATCATTAATAAGAATGTATGTTCACATTTAACATGAATTTATTCATATCATTGATAGAGGATTAAATTTTATACAATATAGTTATAATATGTTTAGTGTTATTCCAAATACATAATTTATTATATTGAGTTACATAGGATTGAGTATGTTATATGTTTTTCATCCTGATAGTAAATAATGTATATCTAATAATGGCATGTACCCGATCCTTGGTGAGTTAAGTATTTACTATATTTATTTTCTCTTTATTCCGTGGTTAAAGATTAGTTTCTTGATATTTTTTTAAAAAAAATTGAAATTAAATTCACAATGCATAAAATATTTTAAAATGTTTTTTATGTTTTTAAATGTTTTTTATATAAATCTACTAAGAAAGGGGGTTTATAAATACTTATTAGTTGTGGTAAATTTTAATGGATTGTTTAAAATTGAATTGGGATTTCTAAAGTCATTATGACACATTTGGAATACGAATCAAGTGAATTTTTTATCTAATGGTTTAAAATTGAAAAGATGTTTGGTTTTATAAACAAAAAAATGATTTTAATTGTATTATTTGAAATTGCTTTGGGATGTTTTTTTCATAATTTTTTTGTTGAAAATTTGTTTGGAAATGGGACTTCCAAATAGTGTAAATGGATCAATATACAAAAATAGGATTTTTGGGCCCTGTATTAAATTTTTAATTGGATTGTTATTATATTCTTCTATATACCATTTCAATAAAACTTTTTTTATAATTGATTCCAAATATATTTAATGGTTTTGTTTTGGTTTCCTATACTAAACCCTAGTGCTTATGTGTTGAATTTTTTTTGGTGAAAAATTCCTTAATTGGATGATATCAGAAGTGTTTTAATTGTTGTTGTTAGAGTTTCCAATAGTATTGGACCCTAGAAATGGGTGGTATGGCATGTGATTTTTCCATGTGATGAAACTATGGCTCTCTCTAAATTTAGTGGAGAGGGGTTATGGTATGTTTTTTATAGTATAATCTTTGATTGATATGACAACCCCTTAATTATTTTTCCTAGGGTGGTTTTATTTTATAGTTACTCATTGGTTAGATGGGTTTATATACAATGACATCATTAAACATTATTATGTGGATCTAGGAGTGAGATTCATACCAATATAATGATAAGGATTATTGTTGGGGTTTTCTACCATTGGTTTGATACTGGTCATTGGGATTGTAATGTTTCACATTCCTTGTGAGGAATGAGAGTGGGTTGACCTACAAAATTATAGAATCTTGTGAGTGGTAAATTCAAAGGGTAGGTGAGTATTAGTACATGGCCTACTTTTTAGAGGCAATGATTGATGATAATCGATTATTATAGTTCTGAGCATCTAGATTTTTCATGTCATTACATGAATATAATGTGTGTCATCAATGAGACTCTTGATTACTTTGATGAAATTTAGAGTCCTGTATGGAATACATTATTAGCAGAGTAGATGAGTTGATACAACCAATTCTGTTTGAAAGAATGAACAAAAGAATTTGTCCATTAAGGGGTGTAATGTATAAATTCATAAGAAGTTTAGTACAAATTAATATAAAGGTTTTAGCTTGTGGTTTTTCTAGAATACCATAGTTGGGTTTTGGGGGTGAAATGATGCCATATTTTTTCCATGGAGTGGTATAAATAATGTAAGACTTGGTTTTTTGGGATAATGATAAGATTTGGTGCGGTAAAATTTAATAGTAAGAGAACTTTAGGGATTTGGATTATAAAGTTAAATAATCGTTGGGTTTTTGGAAGTATCATTTGATAATGCCCATCATGTGAGATTTTTGATATTGGCATGAACATTTTATTAGAAGTTATTATATAACATTAAGTGTCGTTAGTAATTTTTTCAATTTGTAGTTCCCAATTGAACAATCCTATGAGTGAACATACTAAGAATATATATAAAAATATATTTGATGATTCTTATTGTAAAATAGAGTTATCATTAGAGGTATTCGTGGGCAATGATTTAGTTTTTTGATACCTCTCTATGTAAACTATTGTTTAGTGTTCTAAATCCTTGGGATTTGTTAGTTAGAACATGTGAACCATTATAGTGTCTAGTAGTCCTTTAATATATGTTCTTGTGTTCCTTCATAGTGATCTATGTGTTTGGTTAGAGATGAAAACCAATAGTCATCTAATATAAGTAAGGGATATTTGTCTGTTTCTATTATATTTCATGCAATTTATACCTTGGTTTGATATTTTTCTGGTATTATGGGTTTTGTCAGAGTGGAACAGTGAAATAATAGTGTCCCACTATGAAAGGGGAAAAGATTTTATCATTTTTTATTATCATGTAGTATAGAAGACTATTGGTGATGTTGGTTAAAACATAAATGTATAAATTCTAGTTGTAGAGAAATACATTAGTTAATGGTCTAGAAATAGCTATAGAAGAGATCGTTTATTGTAGAGATATTTGGAAGAGGATTAGTTATCCATCCTGCTGAAATACCACCAATATGTTAGATGGTATGATATGATTGACAAAACCTTTGAATTGGTGTATAACTAATGAGTGAGGCAAGGTTTGTGTTAGGAAGTGACCCTTAGGTAGTGGTGATTTAGTTATGTTAGATGATCAATTTTTACAAGGAATAACCATTGAACAGTCAAGGTACTTATATATTGGTGGTGAATGTTGTGTATGGAATCCATTTTGGGTTGTATGACCATACTAATAGTTTCATAATTTATGAATTCACATCTATGATTTCAGACATGCCTATAATTTTAGTCACTAATATGACCATCTGAGGTTTTGGTACTTCAATTTTACATGTCACATCAGCGTTAGCTGGGGTGCTCCTTGAGCTGTTATATTGGGTTTTTATTGTGAAAATTTCATAGAGTTTTTGAACATTAGTTTAAGTGTCTGTATATAGTTGAATATGCGATGTGTTTATGTGTGTATTTTAGTATTAATGGAGTATATTATTCTACATAATGATTTGTATATATATTAACATAACCCATAGGTGGAGTAAAATTTATTTTTTCATGTGTTTAAGTGGAAGAGTTGCATAGGTAGATGATAGATAATTGTGTGCAGGTTTTAGTTAAAGGTTATCAAGAATGAATTGGTGATACCAACCTATGGAGTTATTCTTGGGTCGTTATGAGAGATTCATTATGGTATATCATATGGTTCATGAATTTATTAATGTGAAAAATAATGTGACCAATTTTAACAATGTTTCCTTGGTACATTGAAATTTAGATGTAAGAATTTTTCGTTTTGTGGCACATGGTCATGATAATCAATGGGTAATAGGTTGTCATAACAAAATATGGATTGGAAGTAGTTGTTAATTAATGATATTCTAGTTCATTTAGTTAATTCAAATGAGTAATTGAATATGATGTCATTTATAATCTCTCACTCAATAGGATTGTTTCATGAATATATCTTAAAGGGAACTCCAGAATATGAATCAGATGTCTAGGATTGGATTATTGAGTTATTAGATAAGGACCTCAAGAGACCATTCTTGAGGATGATAAGTATTTATAGGGTGATATTGTAACATCATTATACATTAAATGGGTTTTATTCCATGTTTTTGTAATTTAATTAAATTTTATTAAGTTATGGTTTGTTTAGGTGAAGTCCAAGGTAGATTTTGGATAGTTTGGAGGGTAATAGAATCCTATAAGTGGGAGAATATTATACTTCTGGTAAGGGTAAATTTTTTGGTTTCCCTAGGTAAGAGGTTATCTTATTGGATTGGTGAAATTGGTGTGACATTATTGGCGTGCACGATTTACTAAATAATGTATCCAAATAATGTGGGTTACAAAGAGATGTAACAAACCTTGAATGGTTGGTCTATTATTTGGTAAAACATGAAGAAAAACCTTTAATATGGTATTAATTAATCCAAATATAATTCTTTTACCTAGAAAAATCCATAGGCCCCTCATTCATCCTCATAAACTATAATGACCCGGAATTTTATAAATTAGAGTCCCTTTTGTGATTAAATTAAATTCCGTATTTTTCATTATTGTTATAAAAATATTACACTCTTATTTTTATTTTGGAATATTATATCCAATCCAATGTTTAATAAAATTAATAATCATAACAATTGATAATATGATTATTGAATAGGGATATTAATATTAGTGTTGAAAGAGGGTTTTGATAAATCTATTTGATAAAAAGAAAGTGATGGCCTGAACCAGTTTGATATTACCTTATGAATCCCATTTATCATTGCATATAAGGGATATGAATTCACTAGTATTTTTCCTAGGCCATAACCAAGCCAATTTACTACATATAAATCATGAGGAAAGTCATTTATGGGAGATGTTGAAGCTCATCGACGTGATGACCCAACCAATGTACATAAAGCTACACCATTAAAATATAAACATCATGCACCATACCCTTAGATATTTTGGGGTTTTATAAATGTTTTCATATTAATACCATAATAATATTAATATATATACTATATTTCAAAAAATTAATGATTATATTTAACTCTTATTGTTTTTAGTTTATAACTAATTTTTATTTTGACACTTTAAAATAGTAATTTTATTTTTCTATAATATGAAATTTTAAATAAGACATTCTATTTTGAGGAATTAATGAATAATATAAAAATATGAAATTTTAATAAATTAACAAACTAAAATAATGTTTAATAAATTTAAACAATAATATTATTATAATGAAGAAAAATGTAATTGCTATAATGATTCAAAAAATGTTATTATCGAAAAAATAATAATTTCTCAATAAGTGTTTATTATTCTTTTAAAAGTTAAAAAGAGAAAATTTAAAAAAAAATTACAAATTAAATATTATATTTTGTATAATAATGTCAAAATAATCCCACAGTTAACTTTGTATAATTTTCTATGATAGTTTAATTTTTTGGTAAAAATTATATCTTATATAAAAATACAGTGTTTATCGTGACATCATAATGACCCAAAAGTGATTTTATAAATGATATAATGGAAATACCATAAAAATTATTTTTTTTCTATTTTAAATAATGGGTTTTAGGTTATTTTATTATTTTCATTAATCAATTATGATGCCTCTAAATCCAATATTATATATTTTGATTTTTAAATAAATTATTTATAAACAGGATTCATTTACATATCCCTATGGAAAATATTTTATTGTGTTTCTACGATTTCTTTATAAAATATGTAAAAAAACCCTTCTATGGAAGAAATCCTGGAAAAAACCATGTCATGTTTTTTATTTTTTATTAAATTGTTATAGAAATTCCAAAACCTATGTTTTGGAAATAATAAAGAAATCCCATATCTTTTCCTATATAAACCCACCTAATATCCCCTTATTATTTACTAAATAACCTTTTATAACGTCCTTTATCTTCCTTAAACATTATAAGTTTTTCCAATGCTTCCCCAAGCTCTCAAAAATCACCTACCATGATTTTGGAACCACCCTCTCAAGGTTAATGATTTCCCTCTCTTCTTTTTATTTCTAGACCATTATTTATTATTATCATTTTGAATCTAAATTTTATATTTTGTCATGAATTTATAAATATCCCTCTAATCCCCAATATCTGTCATTTAATTTTATATCACTTATCCCATCTCATTATATCATTTACATAATTGGTTACTAGTTCAAAATTTTGTAGTGTATCCTTTATATCTTCTCCTTATTCATGCACATCATTTATGTAATCTATTCTTTGTTATGATTACTGCTATTTAGTTATTCACTTAAACCACCAGAATACTACCCTTAATATGTCCAAGTAATGAGTGACCATATTCAATGTCATTAACCCCTCCTATTATTTATTATTTTCATCCGTTACTATGCTAAAATTATCAGGTGATTTTTTTATTCCATGTTTTTATTCAAGCACCATCCTTGTCTCATGCCAAATCATTAACAAATTTTCATGTTTTATTTTTTTGATAAATTTCTCTAATAATTTAATTTTGACATAGAAGTTATGAGATACCCATTAACCTCTAGATTTAACATTTTTTGAATCTTCACTTATTTTTGTTTTGCTACAGAAATTTCAGTATGATTTTCCATGAAATCATATTGAGGTGTATACCCATATACATTTCCACTCAATATAATTCACCTAGTTTTACCTGTAATATAATTTATTGGGATAATCCATGTATATAACCCACAATAATTAATCATGGGATTCAATGTCATGAAATTTTTTAATTTTTTATATGATCTATGTTTGACACTTCTACATGTACATGATATGGTTTTGATGTATGCATGTCGATAGTGCTCCAATGCATTAGTTATTGTTCTTGTCTCATGATATACCATGAATAGTTCATGTGATGTCATCATAATAACATTATTTTATGATTTATTAGTGTATAATCTTGAATTTTTCTTATTTTTCCATGTGTGATTTTGTTTCCACATTCCCATGTCTCCTTTATTTGACCACGGTATATCATTCTTTAATGTTAATTTTATGATTCTCACCCATTTTATGTCACATTGAAATGACCATTTTCTAACATGTTGTACTTGCATAATGGTATTAATTTTTTATTCCTTTACTATAGTTTATAGCTCAACCATTTATTTTTTACGTACCTTGTTTATCCCATGAGGTTTTAATAATGGATTAATATTATGAACATGGGATGGATGTTTTCAATAATATCTATGTGTCACCTATTTTATTTTTAATTTAATGTACCTAATTACCCAATTTCATAAATATATCATTCTTCAGGGTTGTATTAAGTGTATTTTTATGTCATAAATCATGAGTTAATGTGTAATAATTTCAAGGGTTTTCATAGTTTTTATCAAAAGAAATTATAGTTATTACTCGGATTAGGATTAGAAAACTATAGCATAGGTATTAACGATAATACTAAATATATGAAAAAATACATATGTTTTGGTAATGTAGAGAGTACGTTTTTTTCAATGAAAATACATCTATATATTGATACTATATGTGGATGTGGCTCAATAATATGAGTACATAGGCAAAATAATCCCAAAAATATCACATTGAGATAGGCTCGGTCATCAACTAGTGAAAAAATTGGGCCTTGATGCACATCTATTTTGAAACTCATGGGGTATATTCTTTGGTTAATTCACAATATCATTTCAAACCATTATTAAGGAAAAAATACCCATAATATTCTATGATATGAAATAGATCATGGATGAGAATGAATGATGCCAATAAATTCAGAATTTGTGTAAATACATTAAATTTATAAATTATCCCTTTAAGGTTATCTAATTCCTTTTAGTGTGTTTAATTATGAAAATTGTATCATACCAAAATTTTCCATTATTCATAACAATAATTTAATAGGAGTAACCTAGTAAAAAAATAAATTAAAATGTGATGATAAAACAAATAATTATTGCAACCAGGAGGGAGAAAGAATAATAAACAATATGAATATACTCTCTCAGTTGACATAGGTTCTCAATTGAAACCTAAATCAAGAATAATTCTAAAATCCCCCTAAGAAATAACATGTTGTAATTGAGACTATTATGTGACAAGGGCCTCTAATTTTAAATGGATCATTATATCCCTTAATCATAGAACAATGGATCAAATCCTTTGAAAAAAAACATACTCATCCTTTATTATTCCATGAAAGTGAATAGTATAATGTATTTTTATCATTTGGATAGAGTATATGATCAATATTGTACATTTTTAAATAATAATAATCATGAGGAATATGTCATTGTGTTGGTGTTGAAGGAATTATGGAAAATAGTTTATGAAAAAAAATTTCCTCTCACCCTCCAACATAAAATGGGAATGCTTTTCTTTCACCATAATAAAAATGGTGTTGAATCCTTTGGGAATATGATGAAAAAATCACAAGAATTAATGTATAAACATCCATCATTTTCATTACCACTAAATTCATATTTTACCACTTCATTTCTGGCATAAAACCATGTCCATGAAAATACCTAGTGATTTGATAGATTCAAAATTATGAGGAAATTTTTATATGTGCCACAAAATATAAAAGGGAGATTTTATAATATATATGGTATCATTGAGATAATATGCGGAAAGTGGAATTTAATTTTGGTGGTATGAAGTAGAAATATAATGGTGGTATAAAATTTAAACTTATGACTTATCAAATTTTTGCAAAGAAGAACCCTAGAAATTACCTATTAGGAAATGTTTTTGGTGTTGAAAAGAAGGGTTCCTAGCCTGAAATTGTCAATTAGATACACCAACCAATTTGATGGATGATAAGAATTCTCCAATTCACCTTAGCTTTTTTTACAATGGTTCAACTTCCTAGAATAATGACACTATGTAAATCACTTCTTTAATCTCGGGGTTTTTTTTAGAAAAACAACTCCAACAACCTCTAATGTAACAAGGGTGATCATATGATATCCCAACCACTACGGTGGATCCATAAAATGAAATTTTGATAGGTATTCAAGTTATTAATTAAATAACTCATAAAATTGTTTTTATTTTGGGTCTATGCATTACGTTGTATCACACAAGTTTAGAATAACTATTTAAACACTACCAAAATGAATGTATGTAGAGTAATCCATGAAAATGGAAAATGGGGAAATAGTTTCATCCTATGTACATAACATCTCCCATATAATATTTTTTTGGATAAACTTCCCAGAAAACCATGTGATACTCTATTTATTTTTATTTTCTGGAATTATAGATATCAATTGGATTTCCTTATAAAAAGGCAACATAAATTTCCAAGAGTAGGAAATATCTCTCCTTATCATGAATCATACTTTGATTCTATAAAACATTAAGGAAGGGGAAAATATTATTTAGTAACAACTTCTTAAGAATATATATTACTTTCCTTTGAGAAAGTGTATCTAGCTGAAGTTATTAATTATAAGGAAAATATCATTATTTAGGAAATACCCATTGTGGGGGACTACAATAATTTATTTACAAAAGAATTTTTTTCATCCTCTTAAGAGATAGGGTTAATTTTTTATTGATCTTATTATAAATCAATGAACATGTATATTTTTATTAAATTCATAAAATTATGGTGTATTTTTTGATAGAGGGAAATATATAATTTCACATACTAAGACCTTTTTTGAACTATTTTTTTTAGAATTAGACTGTTACATTACAATTTTATAAATATGTGCACAAATAAAATAAAATAACTAAACCTCTTCATGAGCGCTAACTACATAAGAAAATTCTAGTCTTGAAAATTCTAATTAATCCATAAATAAATTTACTACTTCATATAAGTGAAAACATATCTGTAAGAGTTTCAATATTTTTGTATACCATATATATTTTTCTATTAAATAAAAGATTAAAACAAGTTATATTTCCAATAATTCAAAACCATATAAACTATGATTGGTTTTGATAATATACACATTATCTAGTGGTTTTTGACATATGAAACCCTTTAAAAATCCATTTAATTAATTTAGAAAATAATAAATACTTTTCTTGAAACCATATAATAATCCATGTTTATAAAAGGCTACATGGAACATAACATATATTCAATGTTTTCTACCAATACATAATAACATGGTATTAAAATTCCCTTGATATATTAGGGAGTAATGTTAATCTATCAAAAGACAATCTCCGCCATGTTATGATGTATCAGGAGTAAGCATTGACTTTATGTTATGATCCAAGGTGCCTTTTATAATCATGGGTTCTTATGAGTTATAATTTGTTATATAAGGATTTGGTTTTACTCCCCATCCCATCCAAGTGAAAATATTTGGAATTATGGAAATGTTATCTTCTATTTCATATCATAAAACAATAAATATTCTTTAAATCCTTGAACTTCAATGATAATTTCATAAAAAAAGTTTTATATGTCAAAATAAATGAAATTTCACCTGAAATGATATTTTTATTTATACACTTACATATATACACACACAAATACATACATACATACATACATACATACATATAGTATACCTTTTTTAAAACAATAATTTCAATAGCTTAATGAAATCTCTTTCATTCATAGTTTCATATTTAGAGTTTATTAAACACTGGAAATAATTATATAAATAAATATGTATATGATGAATATAATTTACATAATATAATACATATATATATATGTAAAATTATTTGGATAGAGACTATTTTCACCTTAATTAATAGTTTTAAAATGATTCATACATGTATAAACATAAATTTTATAAGCTATTGTACATATATATATATATATGAATAATATTAACATGGAATTTGAAAATATTATCTTAATATATATATATATAAGGATATATATACACCCTTGATTAAAAATATTAAATTATAATCCACACAAAATGAATAAAATGAAATAATATATACATAAATTTAATATACCCATGATTATCATAATTAGAAATTAAATAAAATATCTCACATTAAGAGAAATAAATTCAATTTGAAAATTAATTTAGATAAGTTCAAAATAAATAAAAATATAATTCTTAAAATAAGAATCAACGTTCATATCAAATTAAATATAAAACCATTAAAACCATATATTAAAAGATAAAATGATATATTTTAAAATTATGAAGAAAAAAATATCTTACCTTAAAATATATGTTGCAGACTTCTCCAAACAAGATGGGTCTCAAGATTATCCCCTCACAACATAAAAAATGTTCTAGAATAATGAATCTTCAAATACATTAAATGTAAACCCACATAGAGTGAAGTGACTCATATAAATCCCTCTCCATTAATTCCCCCCTAAAAATTCATAGGGTCAAATATATATATCATCACCCCATAATTAATTGGTATACAAATAGTAATATAAGATGTGTGAAGGATACGAATTCATTCTTTATCTTAAAATAAAACTATATAGTAAATAAAGAAAAAAATGTGACTCCCTTTTACCCAATAACCTCAAATTTATTATAATTATATTATATTTTACTATCAGTGTAATCAATTATCATTATCACATTTTATTAATTATATTTTAATCCTATCATGTCCCATTATCATTTATATTCATTTATTTTTTTCATGTTAGTATCATAAATTATAATCAAATTTCTTCTTATTTTTTAAATTTTTTTATTAATATCATATGTTTTATCATTTTTAAAACTATTTTACACATTTTTTTTGTTCAACTCTCTTTATCCTTACTATTTGTATCATAGTTTTTTTAATTCATTGTAGCGTTACTTTTTTATTTTATCATTTATTTTTTTTCTTATCTCATGTTTCTCTATTTATTTCTATGGAATGTCTATTATTTTTATATATTACTATATTATCATTTCATTATCTTTTTATTTATCAGGTTTCTTTTATTAATATTATAACCTATACTTTTTTAATCATCTATTTCCCCTTTTTGACATGATATTTTAATTATTATAACCCATTATTATATAGTATCACTATTTTTCCCACATATATATATATATATTAAATTCATATTTTATGATTTATACATTTATATCTTATCATATATATATTGATGTCTTATTTTTTATTTTTAAAATTGTATATTACTTCTAGTATAAATTTGATATATTATTATATTATCATTTAATGTTTTATTTGTTTTTATAATATTTTAATAATTTTAGTATTTATTTTTTATTTATCATATTTAATTCATAATATTATATAAATATATTTATACTCATTATTCCTAAAAATTTATAAATTTATAATAGTTAAAAAATTCGTATAATATATTTAACAAATAAATTATTGAATTTAAGGACAATAATTTACTCCATAAATCCACATATTTTTTCATAATAATTTAAAAAAACATATTATAAATTCATTAAAAAATATAAATCAATATAATTTTTAATATTAATTTTATATTACATTCAAATAAACCATTTATTTTTTCATTCAAAACACATATTTAATAAAAGTAAACAAATTAATATTAAAATATTATTTCAAGAAAAATATTTCCATTTATATAAAAAGAACATTTCATTATAATTAATTTATAATATAATATTATTTTCTATTGTTAAAAACAATTGTTTTATTTTTTTATTTTTCATAATATAGATTATTTTATTTAAAATACCCCATTTCATTAGCCATATATATTTTAAATTTTCTCTAATGTTACATTATTCCCCCTTAAAACAGTTTTACCATCACAATTCATCTATTGGACTATAAAAATTCTAAATTTCTATCTTCAGAATCAAGAAAAACTACAAATGTTAAAATTTTATACTCTACCTCTTAGAAAACATATAGTCTCTAATGTTTTCTAAACCATATCTGTTATACTACTTACAAAACCCCAACCATATGCTTCTAGATTCCATGGATAAAAATTCTATATTTTTTTTGTAAGTGTCATCTGACAAAACACATATAATTTTAAAAACTGGTACCTTTTCTATTCCAGGTTTTGGATAATAATACATGTACATTGTAATTTTAAAATTTTATACAGAAATTAAATAAAAAAAAATAAAACACTTCATATTATCTTCCACAATAAGTAAAGTTCAATATTTGGACTTTTAATTGACATATGAAAAACATTTTAAAACATGGCATGAGAGACAAATTTTTTGTTTTTTTTTTGAAAATGTGATTAAAAAATAAATTTCAATTAAATATAAAAGTAAATGTTAGGTCTAATAGGGGACTGGATACCCTGAGAGTGTATGGGGTCGATCAGGTTATTTATATTATTTTATAAATTCTGTTGATCCAATGAAATATTGAGCACTTTATTATAAGGGTATCTTTTTTCTCATAGTTTTTATTTTTCTCTTATCCATTCCAAAATTATCTAACAATGATTCATAGAATGTAAATAAGGAAAACAACACAAGGACGTATATATTTTTACTTGGTTGTACCCCACTGGGCATCATTAATGTAGAATACAATGGTAATGTGTCGATGTACCAAATTCACTAAGGATCTCTTCCAAATTACAAAGTTTAGGGTAGATCACTTCTATTCCCAAGTATCAATACCTTTATAAGGATTAGATCCATCCCACTACTTTATCAAGGGTTACTCCCATTGTCTATTTCTATAGATCACTTATAGTGGAATGTATCACCTTATACCAATTTCCTTTCTCTTTGATCTTGAAAGGATCCACTAACAGTTAATGGACATGTAGGTCCCTTCATTATTTCTAATTAATGAATCCTATAATAGAGATAATTTCTCTATTTATGCGCTTTCTGGGTTGATCCTTCACTTCTATGAAAACACCTAGATACTACACTTCCACTTCATAAAAAATTGGAACAGTATTCCTCTTACTATATAAATAGTAATTACCTATAGATTGGAAATATATTCAAGTGATTTCATGTCTTAATTTTTTACATAAAATTTAGTGGTGAATAAAATCATTCTATGAGTATTTTAGAATTTTATAGACCCTTTATCTTCTTCTCATCCATCGGAATTCAGATATAAAAATAATATTATTCATAGGGTGATGTAGTTGTGTATCTCGATCTACAAGATTCTAGTGTGATACATCTATGTGATACTTTTTCATGTATCATATTTCATGTGTTATATGAGGGTATCCTCTTATTCAATACCCTAGTGCGAGATCCTAACATGAGTCCCTTCCTCTCACTAGTCCCTTCCAATTGTGAGTCCCTAAATCATGTTCCTTTTGTGAGTCCCTTTCTTTAGTCTTCTTTCATGATTCCTCCTTCACCAATCCTCTTTTTCGAGTCCTATTTTGTGAGTCCTCTTTCATGAGTCCTATTTCACTCTTTCTACAGTACCATATTTTGATCATATGCCACATCCTTGTATGAGTCCACTTTGTGTGATATATTTTTTCAAATAAAGTGTATCATTTACACGATGTCAATAGTGTAACACCTGAGACTTTTATGAGAAATATTCTGTTTTTATGTTATATAAATCATCAAAGGAATCTTTCACTACACACAACACTAGCTTGGCTTGCTTTACACGCAACTGCGGCCTTCCTCGATAGCTTGCGTCGTACGCAATACCGAGTTTCACTAAACAACGATATGCTATTAAAATATTTTTAAAAACTAGACGTTATGAATAGTAATAACTGAATTTTGAATTTTATAACATTTTAATTCAATTTTTACATTTTCTAGAATGAGTTATAAAAGCAGAATCAGTTTATTTGGATAAAAGAAGTATTTTTCAAAAAATAAAGTTTTACCGCCTTTTGATGGCACACCCACATTAAATCTTGTTTTTGACATGTTTATAAGTTAAATTTGACAAAATAAAATTCTTTTTTTAATCAGGGTATAAAAATTTACTTTGGATAAATTTTGATATTTTTCTGATAACTTTAATATTTTGATGAATAGTAAAAATACGCGAATTTTTATTTAAAAACAACTTTTTTCATTGAGATAATTTATATGGATAAATTATAATATTGAATAGTTATAAAGTATAAATAGAATATATTTTTACCATTTTATATAAGGTATGTCATTAGAATTAATTTCACATTGAATTCATAGGTAAAAACATTTCAATCTTTGGCAATGTGTTAACATCTAAAACCCGTTTTAATAACAACGAGATTTATTTTAACTTAATTACTTCAACTTATATGTTTTGAATTTTGAAAATTGGATTCCATATTCAGAATCAGTGAGTCCAAATTATGTTAATAAGATACTTTTTATTTTTGGGCATTATGAATAGGTACTACGGTAAATTTTATTTACCATAGTTAAAGGTAACTCAGGTAATTACGGGTAAATATAAGATTATAAAATTACCCTATCACCTTCCAAAATCCTATTGGGTGACTAAAAGTAGATCAATATCACCTAAGGGTCTGATTATATTCATTTAAGGGACTTTTTCCCATGAAAATAATTTAATTATTATTAAAACCAAAGAATGTGACAACATGTCACTTTCTTAAATATTATAAGCATAATAATTTTAATTTGGTGATAAACTTAATGTAACTTCAAACATGAATAGTATCCAAAAAGATATTACAATTATATACATCATAAAAATTTATTTATAAATTTTAGGGATTAAATAATTATCATTAATTATGAGACAATAGTGATGTTGAAATTATTTTATTAATTAAAATATCAAATAAATTGTTTAAAAATATTAAAATAAATATTATATGAACTATTTAATGTGCTACACTAATTTTATAGATACATATGACACTTTATGAATCTATTAATGCTTTTAGTTTGAAAATATCTTTTGTACATATTTTATTTAAATTCAAATAAATGAATAGTGTCAAAATTGACACTATTGTTATTTTATAAAAATAACATATTATAAAATTGTTTGAAAATCACAAAATTATTTAAAAATTATAAATTAAAATTTATATGGTCTAAAATTTCATAAAGTATCAAATTATGGAAAATTCACAACACATATGTAATTATTTATAATAATGTAAAATTTAGAATATTATTACCACAAATAAAATTAAATTGATAAATACGGATAAATCAAGTTGATAATGTTTAAAATAAACTCCTAACATGTCTAAATTTTATTGGTTGATGCTATTACAACCCTATATCATCTAAGCTTCGGATATGAGCCATTTTGGAAGTTTTATGTGGGTTTGGGATATAATATAAACTAATATTTCTTATATTTCCAAAGTTGCCCCTCTCCTCCATTATAAAAGGGAACCACCTCCCTCTCTTCCTCACACCAATTTGAGCCTTCAAGCTCATCCATCCCCTTCTCATTTCACCTCCCCACTTCCTTAGAAACCTAAAAGAGGTACTGGTCTTTTCAAAAGACCAACTCTAGTGCCTTAAGAGAAAGTGTAAAGGAGGCACTTCGAGAAAGAGGTAATACCTTCTACCATTTTTTTCAAGTTCCATTGTTCTTCTACTCCCCCTTATTTAGTTGTTTCATTATGAGGTAATAACATCAGTATCACTAATATACTAATATGTTATTATAAATATGAAACAACCCTATTTCACCTCTTATCCATCCTACGGAAAACGAAATCACCGCGCATTCGTACGTACGGAATACCCTCTCCACGCCGTGGTGTAATCTATTTTCCACAACCTTACTTGGATGGGTATAAAGGTAAAAGTAATGAATATATATATGGTAATTGTAAAGTTTTATTTATTCTTAAATAGTATACATACACTCCAATACAATTCCACGATCATGGGAACGATATCATCGCTCGTGCGTACGTACGAAATACCGTCTCCACGATGTGATGCGATTTGTTCTACATGATCTTCATTTGCATAATGATTATATAAATGAATTGAATGAATGAATATGATATATATTTCACTAATAATATTCTGTAAATGAGTTATCTATAACCTAAAGAAAATAATAAGAATTTATTCGACAAACACGCATAAGAACAAAAAGTAATAAACACCTGAATAACAAGTAGTAATGAAATATTACTAATAAGAAGCTAAGAATTTGACCATATATGATAACATAACAATAATTATGATTCTGGAATAAGTAAATAACATTATTTAAATCATTATACAGGAGGTTCAGACACTTACAAAGCAAATCGGACCTAAGGTAAGAGAAAATATCACAATCTCATTTTTATCCGAGATTGTTTATACTTTGGTATTTACTGGGGTGTATTTTATCATCCTCATCCATGTTTCCACAATATGTAATACTAATATCCTTCTAAAATATTTTATATCCAATTTTACCCTTCTGTGAGTTTTTAGTAAAAGATATGAAAGGAATCTTTTGTCGTTTTTCGTCAGAGGTACTTTTTGACTTTTCCGACAAAAGTGCGAGAAGAATATTTTTTTTAACTTATACGGCATGAATGGATTTTTTTTAAACATTATTTCCAAGAAGCTTCCTTTAAATGTTTTCAAGTTTTTTTAATCAAATTCTTTTAGTTTAAAATTGTATGACATGTTAAGAAAGGAAAATTGTTTTTGAAGTAGAAAGGATATTTTCCTCAAGAATGGAGTTAAAGAGTTTTATAAAAAAAATTCAATCTAAGATAATATAGGGTTCTATTTCTATCCCTATTATTACATGGATTTTATTATGTTGTGATGGAAATATTTTTATGAATTACTTTATCTTTTATGAATTGATTTATGATGTCACGATGTTTAAGATTCCCATTTTTATTACATGGGTTATGCTATGATGTATGGTTTATGATTTTGTGGTGCACATAAGAATGGTATCATTAAGAGATGGGTGGGACATATATCTCCCTCCAATTAATTGGGTAAATAATTAATATCTCATGAGATAGACATGGATGGAACGGTAGGTTAAACCGGTTCAGTGAAACAGGACTGAAACGAGGAGTGAACTCGGTTCAGAAATGGACTTTGTCCACTAAGATAGTCTTGGAAATGAGTATTGACTAATAAGAAATGATTCTCTATGATTATGTGTGTATGACACAATGTTTCATGTTTTAATTTATGATTATTGGGATTTAATTTCACTACTATGATTTATCCCATGTTATGAAATTACGCTCTCTTTTGCAGGCTAAGATTACCAAAATGTTATGTTCTTATGAATATTATCTGATTGATAGTTCTTTTGTTTACCATTACTGAGTATTTGAGCTCACCCTTTTGTATGTTTTCTTTCACCAGGTCAGGAAGAAGCTTATTAAGTAAGATATGCCAAAAGGGACTATAGATATGATGAAATAAATGGGAGACAGTGTAGACGCTTTATGAACCAATTGTTTATGTTTCCCAGTTTCTAAAGACACTATACCTATACGGTCCTTTCATGGTTTTGTAATATGTTGTAATAAGTATGCTTCAATTTTGAAGTAATAACAATGTATGTAAAGTATGAGTCATTATAGTTGGTATCAGAGGAAAGGTATAGACAACCTTTGGATACTAGGATGTGAAAGCCTTAGTAAGAACCCTAAGGAAAAGTCTAAGCACTGAACACAATCTTAGTGTTTTAGAAATGACCATGAATAACCTAGGATGGGACCTTAAGTGTGAAATTTT
The DNA here is from genome assembly GCA_963277665.1 of Viscum album. Lineage (NCBI taxonomy): Eukaryota > Viridiplantae > Streptophyta > Magnoliopsida > Santalales > Viscaceae > Viscum > Viscum album. The sequence continues at coordinate 1,697,017,508 of OY728131.1, forward strand.
ATTCTTGATTATGTGGTTTTCCTATTATAATTATTGTCGGTCACACTATTCTTCTTGGTTTTAGTCAATGGCTGGAACCCGAAGGAACCGTGTTAATGCGGAATGCAACGGGCAATGCAATGATTGTCCCCCTGAGAAATCAAATGTTATGGGAGCTAGAATGAAAAATCTTGTAGCCATGCTCACAAAACATTCTCAAGCTATGAATCATGCAGGACTTCCAAACGAGCAAAAGAAGGAGAAACATTTTGTTGAATCCTTCATGACGCAGCGTCGACCTTCTTTCAGCGGGTCTACTGATCCATTAGTTTCTGAAAAATGGATTAGTACTATTGAAAATATATTTTTAGTTATTCAATGTTCCTAATATGATAAAGTCATCCTAGTAGTGTATCGTTTAGAAGGAGATGCTGATAAATGGTGGAATCTTATTAAGAATACGAGCCAAAGGGATGAAATTGAGTCCATGGAATGGGACGAGTTCAAGAACATATTTTTTAATAAGTACATCCCTTGTATTCTCCGAACAAAGATGGAGAGAGAGTTTCTTGAACTAAAGAAAAAGGATGATGAATCTGTTGGTACCTATGAAGAAAATTTTTCAAGACTTGCAAGGTACGCTTCTAGTATTATTATCCAACCTAAGAGTAAGATCGATCGATTCTTTAGTGTCTTAAAACCAAGTCTTCTAAGGGAGTTATCCATAAGGGACTTAAATAGCTATGAGGAAATCGTTCGATGTGCTCTCAAAGTCGAGATGGAGATTGGAGTATCCCATCAGTCATATGGGTTTGATAAGAAGTGGAAAATCGAATTCAAAGGAAAATCTAAAGAGCACACTTGAAAGAAGATGATCTTTCCCTTATGCTCAAAGTGTAGAAAGAAACATGGAGTGAGTTGTCTTAAAGGGAAAAGTAAATGTTTCAAATGTGGAAAGGAAGGTCATTGGGCTTTTGAATGCTGCAATGATGGGAAGAAGATGTCTAATGATGCAAACAAAGGAAGGGACACAGAGAATGAACCAACTACACTTAAATGTTCCAAGTACAAGGAGATGGGGCATTATTCCAATAAATTCCCTAATCCAAGGGATGTTGATGATGATCTACATCAACAAAATCTTAAGGCTAAAGACAAAGGAATGTCACATGAAATTTCTATCAGCGATGTGGAGTACGATAACGATGTGGTGAAAGGTACACTAACCATCCACTCTAAAGTAGCAAATGTTTTATTTGATTTCGGATCCACCCACTCTTTTATTTCTGAATATTTTTCTAAGGGTATCATCATATTACCTCAAAAATTAGATGTTGACTTAGCTGTGAAAACACCTAATGGCACAACAGTCACATCAGAAGTTTATAATTCTTCCCCGATTGAAGTTTGTGGGAAAGTGCTTCCTAAAAATCTTGTGATCCTTCCTATAGTGGAATTTGATGTGATTATTGGCATGGATTGGCTTTCTTTATATGGATCACATATCAATTTCCAAAGAAGGGAAGTCAGATTTCATATTCTAGATCCATCTATGATCGTCTATCAATGCAAGGATGAACATAACCTTCCAGTGGAAATTTCTTCCATCTTATGGGTCTTGATTCCACTTAATGAAGGTTATTTATCTCAAATGGTTGGTGAAAAACTCACAATTAAGAATATTCCCATTGTATGGGAGTTTGATGATGACTTTCCCGAGGAATTGCTGGGTCTTCCACCAAATTGTGAAGTTGAGTTTTCAATAGAACTCGTATCGGGTGCTTTGCCTATTTCAAAGACACCTTATAGAATGACCCCAATTGAGTTGCAGGAATTGAAGAAGCAACTCCAAGAGAATCTTGATAAGGGATTCATACGCCTTAGTGCGTCACCTTGGGGAGCACATGTTCTTTTTGTTAAGAAGAAAGATGGATCAATGAGACTCTGCATTGATTATAGAGAACTTAACAAGATCACTATCAAGAACAAATATCCTCTCCCACGCATTGATGACCTATTTGACCAACTACGCAGAGCTCAATACTTTTCCATGATTGATATTTGTTCAGGGTATCATCAAGTAAGGGTCAAAAGGGAGGATATACCAAAGATGGCTTTCCGTACAAGGTATGAACACTATGAATTTATAGTGATGCCATTTGGTCTTACTAATGCCTCTTCTATCTTCATGGATCTGATGAATAGAGTCTTTAGAGACTACTTTGATCAATTTGTGGTAGTCTTTATAGAATATATTCTTGTCTATCCAAAGAGAAAGTAAGAACATGAAGATCACTTGAGAATTATATTAAAGACCCTGATAAAGGAGAAGATTTATACCAAATTTACCAATTGTGAATTTTGGCTTCAAAAAGTTGCATTTTTGGGTCACATAATCTCAAAAGAGGGGATATCTGTGGATCCAGAAAAAACATAGGTTATCGAAAGATGGTCGAGACCGACAACAGTAACTGAGATCCGAAGTTTTCTTGGTTTGGTTGGATATTATCGACGTTTTGTGAAATATTTTTCACGATTATCTAATCCACTCACCAGGTTGACTCGAAAACGAGTTAAGTTCATATGGACAGATGAATGTGAAGAGAATTTCAAGGAGTTGAAAAGAAGGTTATCTAGTGCACCTGTACTCACACTTCCTTGTAGTGGAGAAAGGTTTGTGATCTACAGTGATGTATCCAAGAAGGGACTGGGATGTGTTGTCATGAAAAATGATATGGTGATAGTTTATGCCTCACTACAGTTGAAAATCCATGAGAAAAATTACCCAACTCATGATTTGGAGTTAGATGCGGTAATATTTGCATTAAAGATTTTGAGGCATTACCTTTATGGTGAAAGTTGTGATATTTATACTGATCATAAAAGTTTAAAGTATATTTTCACACAAAAGGAGATGAATATGCGTCAATGAAGATAGTTAAAGTTGATTAAGGATTATGACCGCTCAATTCTTTACCACCCTGGGAAAGCAAACAAGGTGGCAGATGCATTAAGTCGACAAGACCATGCCAGTTTATCCATGATGAGGATCACAAATGATCCAATATTTATAGATTTACAAAGGATGGATCTTGGAATTATAATGGAAGGGGGAAAATCGTATCTTTCTCAAATGAATGTTCAACCATATATACATGTGAAGATTAAATAGGCACAGAAAGAAGATGTAGAGGTACAAAAGAAAGTGAGAAATGTTCCTGAATTCAACATTGATTGTGATGGGATAATAAAGTTCCGGAATCGGGTTTGTTTTCCTCCCATCCCCGAATTAAAGAAGGAGCTGCTGGATGAGGCTCATAGTTCTTCATTCTCTATTCATCCTAGAAGCACGAAGATGTATAGGGACCTGAAAGTGTACTTCTGGTGGGATGGCATGAAAAGAGATGTTTCTGAATATGTCTCTTGATGCTGGGTTTGTCTGCAAGTTAAAGCTGATGACAGAAGTCTAAGGGGATGTTACAACCATTACCCATACCCGAATGGAAATGGGAAAACATCACTATGGACTTTGTCACAGGACTTCCTAAAACATCCAAACGAAATAATGTTATCTAGGTCATAGTTGATCGTCTTACAAAGTCTGCACACTTCATTACTTTTAGAGAGGATTTCTCACTAGAACTGTTTTCCAGGATATATATAAAGGAAGTTGTAAGATTGCATGGAGTACCACTTTCTATTATATCTGATCGGGATCCGAGATTTACCTCGAAGTTTTGGCGAAGTCTTCAGCATACTATGCATTCAAAGTTGAGTTTCAGGACTGCTTATCATCCTTAAAATGATAGTCAGTCTGAGAGAACAATTCAAACTCTAGAAGATATGTTGAGAGCTTGCTCTATGGATTTCAAAGGTGGTTGGGATCAACACCTACCTTTGGTGGAATTTTCTTATAAGAATAGATTTCACTCTAGTATTCAGATGGCTCCTTATGAAGCTCTCTATGGAAAGAAATGCAGGACTCCAACTTTCTAGGATGAAGTTGGGGAAAGAAAGCTATTAGGACCTGATCTCGTTGATGAAATTGCCGAAAAGGTCAGATCTATCCAACAACACATAAGAGCAGCTCAGAGTCGACAGAAAAGTTATGCTCACAACCAAAGAAATGACCTACAGTTTGAAGTGGGTGATAAAGTGTTCTTACAAATATCTCCCTGGAAGAGGGTCATGTGATTTGGAAAGAAGGGGATGTTGAGCCCTAGATATATCAGTCCATTGGAAATATTGGATCGTGTTGGTAAAGTATCTTACCGATTGGCGCTTCCACCGAATCTCTCTCAAGTACACGATGTGTTCCATGAATATCTCCGGATAAAGTACATACCTGATCCTTCACATGTACTCAGCTTAGAAGTTGTACCACTGGAGTAAGATCTTTCTTATGAAGAACAGCCGATAGAGATTCTAGATCGTACCGAAAAATTCCTACGAAACAAGACCACTAGCTTGGTGAAAGATTTATGGAGGAACCACCAATTAGAAGAAGCTACATGGGAGCTTGAGGATATGATGAGGGAGAGGTATCCTCATCTGTTTGTTACAAAGTGACGAATTTCGAGGGAGAAATTCATTTTAAGGGGGGTAGAATGTAACACCCGATACATTTATGAGGAATATTCTGTTTTTATGTTATATAAATCATCAAAGGAATATTTCACTACACACAACACTAGCTTGGCTTTCTTTACACGCAACTGTGGCCTTCCTCGATAGCTTGTGTCGTACGCAATACTGAGTTTTACTAAACAACGATATGCTATTAAACTATTATTAAAAACTAGCCATTATGAATATTACTAACTGAATTTTTAATTTTATAACATTTTAATTCAACTTTTACATTTTCTATAACATGGTATAAAAGCAAAATCTATTTTTTATAAAAGAAATATTTCTCAAAAAATACAGTTTTACCGCCTTTTGATGGGGCACCCACATTAAATCTAGTTTTTGACATGTTTATATGTTCAATTTGACAAAATAAAATTCTTCTTTTTAATCAGGGTATAAAAATTTACATTGTATAAATTTTGATATTTTTCTGATAAGTTTCATATTTTGATGAATAGTAAAAATACACTAATTTTTATTTAAAAACAACTTTTTTTATTGAGATAATATATATGGATAAATTATAATATTGAATGGTTTTAAAGTATAAATAGAATTTATTTTCAACATTTAATATAATTTATGTCATTAGATTTAATTTCACATTGAATTCATACGTAAAAACAATTCAATCTTTGGCAATGTTTTTACTTCTAAAACCCGTTTTCTTAACAACGAGATTTATTTTAAATTAATTACTACAACTTATATGTTTTGAATTTTGAAAAATGGATTCCATATTTATAATTAGTGGGTCCAAATTATGTTAATAGGATACTTTTTATTTTTGGGCATTATGAATAGTTGCTACGGTAAATTTTATTTACCATAGTTAAAGGTAAATCGGGTAATTAAGGGTAAATATAAGATTATAAAATTACCCTAACACCTTCCAAAATCCTATTGGATGACTAAAGGTAGATCCATATCACCTAAGGTTCGTATTAGATTCATTTAATGGACTTTTGTCCATGAAAATAATTAAATTATTATTAAAACCAAAGAATGTGACAACATGTCACTTTCTTAAATATTATAAGTATAATAATTCTAATTTGGTGATAAACATAATGAAACATCAAACATGAATAGTCTCCAAGAAGCTAATACAATTATATACATCATAGGAATTTATTTAGAATTTTTAGAGATTAAATAATTATCATTAATTATGACACAATAGTGATGTTGAAATTTTATTATTAATTAAAATATCAAATAAATTGTTTTAAAAATATTAAAATAAATATTATATGAACTATTTAATGTGCTACACTAAGTTTCTAGATACGTATGATATTTTATGAATCTATTAATGCTTTTAGTTCGAACATATCTTTTGTATATATTTTATTTAAATTCAAATAAATGAATAGTGTGAAAATTGACAGTATTGTTATTTTATAAAAATAACAATTTATAAAATTGTTTAAAAATCAGAAAAATATTTAAAATTTATAAATTAAAATTTATATGGTCTAAAATGTCATAAAGTTTCTTATTATAGAAAATTAACAACACATATGTAATTGTTTATAATAATTTACAATTTAGAATATTATTACCACCAATTAAATTAAATTGAGAAATAAGGATAAATCAAGTTGATAATGTTTAAAATAAATTCCTAAAATGTCTAAATTTTATTTGTTGATGCTATTTCAACCCTATCTCATCTAATATTCATATATGAGTCATTTTGGATGTTTTTATGTTAGGTTGGGATTTAATATAATCTAATATTTCTAATATTTCCAATGGTGCCCCTCTCCTCCCTTATAAAAGGGCACCTCCTACCTCTCTTCCTCACACCAATTTGAGCCTTCATGCTCGGACAACCCCTACCAATTTCACTTCCCCACTTCCTTAGAAACCTACTAGTGTTACAGGTCTTATCAAAAGACCAACTCTAGTGCCTTAAGAGAAAGTTTAAAGGAGAAACTTCATGAAAGAGGTAATACCTTCTACCATTTTCTTCCAAGTTCCATTCTTCTTCTACTCCATCTACTTTAGTTGTTTAATTATGAGGTAATAAAATCAGTATCACTAATATACTGATATGTTATTATAAATATGAAACAACCCTATTTCACCTCTTATCCATCCTACGAAAAACGAAATCACCGCGTGTGCGTACGTACGGAATACCATCTCCACACCGTGGTGTAATCTATTATCCAACACCTTACATGGATGGGTATAAGGGTGAAATTAATGAATATATATATGATTATTGTAAAGTGTTATTGATTCTGATATAGTATACATACACTCCAATACAATTCCACGATCATGGGAACGATATCATCGCTCGTGCGTACGTATAGAATACCGTCTCCACGATGTGATGTGATTCGTTCTACATGATCATCATTGCATAATGATTATTGAAATGAATTGAATGAATTAATATGATATATATTACACTAATACCATTCTAGAAATGAGTTATCTATAATCTAAAGTGAAGAATATTAATTTATTCGAAAAACACGCATAAGAACAAAAAGTAATAAACACCAGAATAATAAGTAGTAATGAAATATTACTAATAAGAAACTAATAATATGACCATATATGATATCATAACAATACTTATGATTCTTTAATAAGTCAATAACATTATTTAAATCATTATACAGGAGGTTCGGACACTTACGAAGCAAATCGGACCTAAGTTAAGGTAAAATATCACAATCTCATTTTTATCCGAGATTGTTTATACTTTGGTATTTACTAGGGTGTATTTTATCATCCCCATCCATGTTTCCTCAATATGTAATATTAATATCCTTCTACAATAGTTTATATCCAATTTTACCTTTCTGTGAGTTTTTATTAAAAGATATGAATGGAATCTTTCGTCATTTTTCGTACGAGGTACTTTTTCACTTTTCTGACAAAAGTACGAGAAGAATGTTTTTTTAACTTATACGGCATAATTGGATTTTTTTTAAACATTATTTCCAAGAATCTTCCTTTAAAAGTTTTCAAGTTTATTTTTAATCAACTTCTTTTAGTTTAAAATTGTATGACATGTTAAGAAAGGAAAAATGTTTTTGAAGTAGAAAGGATATTTTCCTTAAGAATGGTGTTCAAGAGTTTTATCAAAATTATTTTCCATCTAAGATAATATAGTGTTCTCTTTCTATCCCTATTATTACATGGATTTTATTATGTTGTGATGGAAATATTTTTATGAATTCCTTTATCTTATATGAATTGTTTTATGATGTCACGATGTTTAAGATTCCCATTTTTATTACATGGGTTATGCTATGATGTATGGTTTATGATTTTGTGGCACACATAAGAATGGTATCATTAAGAGATGGGTGGGACCTATATATCCCTCCAATGCATTGGGTAAAGATTTTATATCTCATGAGATAGACATGGCTAGAATGGCAGGTTAAACCGGTTCAGTGAAATAGGACTGAAACAAGGAGTGAACTCGGTTCATAAATGGACTTTGTCCACTAAGATAGTCTTGGAAATGAGTCTTGACTAATAATAAATGATTATCTATGATTATGTGTGTATTCCACAAAGTTTCATGTTTTATGTAATGATTATTGGGATTTCATTTCACTAATATGATATATCCCATGTTATGAAATTATACACTCTTTTGCATGTTATGATTTCTAAAATGTTATGTTCTTATGAATATGATGTGATTGATATTTCTTTTGTTTACCCTTATTGAGAATTTGAGATCACCCTTTTGTATTTTTTCTTTCCCCAGGTCAGGAATAAGCTTATTAAGTAAGATATTCCAAAAGGGACTATAGATATGATGAAAAAAATGGGAGATACTGTAGACGCTTTATGAACCCGTTGTTTATGTTTTCCAGTTTCTAAAGACACTATACCTATATGGTCCTTTCATGGTTTTGTTAAATTTTGTAATAAGTATGCTTCAATTTTGAAGTAATGACAATGTATGTAAAGTATGGGTCATTATAAATAGTATATACTCTTTTGTGATACCCATCTGTGAATCTATTTTGTGACTTCTATCTATAAAACCCCTTATCATAAGATGATTCATTTCAATAATTCAATAATAAATTCATCAATGTTTAAAAGTGGTTTATTGGGTATTTATAGGCACAAACCCACCACCTTAACTCCAAAAATCACACTAAATATCATGGGAAGCCATCCAAATCATTACCATCTTACACTATGTGAGATATGGGTGTGAGATCTACCCGTGCTCTATGTGAGTTCTATGCTTTATTAAACTTTCAGCATTCTGGCATTATGTGAGTCCTTGTTCTACATTTTTGGTTTTCATGAGTCCCTATTGAGAGTCTGCATTTGTGTATTGTGCAATATTTGAGAATGAGTATGAAAGACAATAATGTGCTTCATGAGATCTTCAAGGATGGAAACGTCATCCGTTATTTCTATATATTTCCCTTATCTTCATGATCTTTCAAAATTCTTGAGCACTAGTCTTATTCACACTATGTGTAAGATCTGAGCGCTAGCACTAAATACAATAACATGTGTTATGTAAGATTCCTCTATGAGATCTAATGTCAATCATGAGTACAACGTGAGAAGCCACTACAAGTCTCAAAGATAATCGTTTTCATTATGTTATATCTCACCATGAGACTCAAAGGCAATCACTTCATTCATGAGAATATATCATGAAATAAAAATTCAATATTGTGATTAATAATTTTTTGTCTCCCAATTATTTGTGTAATCTATTGAGATTTACGAAGATAAATAAGTTTTCTTGGGTGTGATCACATCCTGACATCTGTTCTAAAATTTTCAATCTATGAGATCAGTTCAACATTGGTGCTCCTCATACATTCACTGACAACCAACCTTCTTCATCTACCTCAAACCTTGTTAAAAACATAATCAACCCAGAAGCACCATCATTCTTGTTTTTTCTAACAATCTCAACTTTCTGGTTTGTTTAGAACTCTTCACATTTTGATACCACATTATATATTATTCTATCTTCTTACAAAAATTAACTTCTTTCGATTATGATAGTGATCATATATTTACTAAACACACACTATAATCCCACATGAGCCATTATTAGTATGAGAAACAAGAGTTGGATGTAAATTTAATTAATGAAACATTTAATTCCAAAACCTCTCAACTGATTTCATCATTTACCTTATCTATCATGATATATATCCTTTGATCGATCATCTTTAGCATCGTCAGATTTAAAGCTCTAATAAGGTCATTCCTCCTTATATCAACTTCTCTCCTATATTGATTAAGTTGTTTTGTCTATTTTATAGCCACACATTCTCTCCCATGTTCCATGAACATGAAGGTTACTTCATTATTGTATAAAATAGGTTAAATAACATAGATAAACATATTAGGGGGAAACACCTCATACCTCGAGGAGTGGGGGCCCCACATCTACTCTTTTTAAAGTTTTTGGAGTCATCTAATCTCCTAGATATATTATATTACTTTAAAATACTCCTTCAGGCTAGGAAAATGTAAGAATTTAAGAAACATGTAGTTATTTAGGCACATACTTCAACTTCACATGACCTTGTTCCACCATTCCTTGATAAAATAACACTTTATTTTAGGGTAATTTGTCCATGAGTTATGGATTGTATTTTTTCTATGATTTATAGAACATGAATTATTATAATGGATTCTAATCACATGCTTCACTTCTATGCTCATTTCATCAAGCTACTACTTCATCCATAATAAGTGTGAATATGCTTTAGTATATACAATATACTCTATTTATTTGGCCCAATCTTCATATGTATAGCCCAATAAATTGTTCTTAGATTTTTTTATTGTACAAAAAACCAAAATCCACAATATCATTAATATACCTAAGTGTACTTTTGAATAGATGAAAGGGGATTTCTTTTGGATTTATTTGATACCATGCTATTTAGATAGTGTAAATAATAAAATCAGGTATTTTCACTATCATGTACAATAGACTACCAATTATTTTATTGTATTCTATGTCATTAAATGTCGTTCCTTCAAAATCTACAGAGATTATAATCTAGGATTCCACCAAATTTGTCATCACCTTTGAATTATCCATTCTAAATCTACTCAAAACATCCTTGGAATATTTAGATTGAGAAATTTATGTTCCATTCGTTCCTTATTTCACCTATATACCGAGGAATAACATCAGTTCACCAGTCATATACATTTCAAACTATATTTTCATGATGTTTTTTAACTTATTAAATCAAGATTCATCTAATCAACCAAATATTATGTCATAAATATATACTAGTACCATAATATATTGACTATTGTAATTTTTGAAATATAAATTGTATTCAACTCCACCACACTAAAAAACTGAGTTTCATCAAAATCTAATCTAGTATTGATTACTATTCCGATGGGGATTTATGCTACCCATATATTACCTTCTTCTTCTAAAAAAACAATTTCATCATCTTTAGGAATTTGAAAAAAATCTGGATGCATAGTACAAACATCTTCTTCCAGAACCCCTTTTAGAAATGTTGAATTGATGTCAATCTGGAAAACATTGAACCTTCTTTGTACTGTTATGGACAAGAATAATATGATTGTCTCCAACCTTTCAAAAAAGTGGAAAAAATTATCAACATAAATACCTCTATTTTTTAATACCCTTTTCACACTAATCCTGATTTCTTTTGAATAAATATTTCATATTCATTCATCATGTTTGGATAGAACTCTTTTGTCCCAATGAAATTATTTTTTTCTTGTCTCAAAAAAAATCCTATAAAAACTCCATCATTGGATTAATAAAAATCATTAATAACAATTTTTATGTTTATTTCAAATGATGAATTGGTCTTCATAATGGATAAACCACTTGTTGGAGACACTTTTAATATTCTCTCACATTTTCTTAGTATCCTAAAAATAATCAACTAATACAATGTCATTGTAAAAAAATACATAACCATGAAATACATGAATGTTTTTGTGTCAACCCCAAACTTTATCCTTGATGTCATAAAATATAAAAATTCATTCTTTATAAACCATTGAGATCTTGCATCTGATTAGGAGATAAAATGATCTCCCTATGATGTGCAACTCTTCCTATTGTTAGGACCACTATTTAAACCCACATACATTCTTCTTCTCCTTCATAATTTCTTCACATGTAAATCTTAGTATGAGAGTCTTCTACAGATCTAAAACATTTTCAAGTTTTAGCTACATTCAATGAAATGTTAATTGGATGAATTTTCCACTATGCAATGATTTGTCAACAAAACTGCATAGCATACTGAGTCGAAACATAGTGTATGAAACAAGAGATAATGTTATTAACACCATCACTGAACATTGATCCCAATTACATCCATAAATCCCAAGAATTCATAAACCATAAGTTCCATTCATGTAAATATTTTATAAATATTATTCAGTCCTAGTAACTGATTTGAATCAGTTGGAATTCTGCAGCACATCACTTCACCACATTGCATATTTGGATGCCACTTTCCATTAGATTGTATCTCCCCATTAATATGATTCACTTAAATATTAGTTAATAAGATTTATGCACATAAGGAGAGGTAAAACTAATAAATAATCAAGAAGTCGATTGTGGTTGATCTTGACGGACCAACCATTTAATACACTCTTGCAAAGAGCAATACTCTTTTTTCTTCTTCTTGTTCTAATAAACCATCCAACTTTAACTACACCGGCTATATAATTTAACATTATTTTCCCATAGGCTCGGTATTCATATGATACGATTTTTTTTATGCTTGTTCTTATTATGAATGTGGGGTTTAAACCCACTATTGCAATTTTCATTCATGGATCCTCTGTATAATTATCGATTTCTCATTATTCTTTCTTTAAGAAGGAATATCTAAAATGGTCATATTTTCTTTCTTATTCCTCCATTAGAAGTATATTTATCCTAACCACACTTCATGCCATGTTCCGTGACATGGGCCTTTTCAATGAATTTTGTATTCATTTTTCTTTTATCAGTTATCCTATTCATTTCAAACTTTCTTGTTGGGGTTGAGTCTTCCACTACATTAATATTCTTATTTATAGAAATTTTAAAATCTTTTCACTTTTAATATATTTTTGTTCACATTATTCCCCTAAGAGATTTATTCTGTGTAACTAATTAGGTTATTGATACTCCATTTGTTTATCTTTTTGTGAACCCCCTGAGGTTGTAAACCAAAATTTTCTATTTATGATGTTCTCTATAAATATAAACTTTTTTATACACTTCAAGTGTTGGGGATCCGTTTTTGGGTGCCTTTTCTTTCCCTTATTTCTTAATCCTACAATGTATTTCCAAATGCCCATGATTAGAACATATAAAAACTCTTCCATTAAAGGCATACCTCATTTTATCCTTTCTCCACTGAGATGCTGATACAGCTAGAGTTATTCTTTTGACCTTGATCCCTCCTAATTCTAGACACATACTCATGGTGTTTCCATCTCTTCCACAGTAAAAGAATTCAAAAACTTCTTTCTTTTGAGAGAATTTTCTTTTATAATTTCCAAGAAGATTCTTTTTATTCACTTATTTAGAAATATTTCTTTCTTCAAGATATAAAATATATTCCATTTCCTTAATAACATTACGTATGACCTTTAATCCTATATAAGTATAACATGTTATCACTATATACTATAAAACAACTAGCATTATCTCTATCACCTATATGATTTTTCTTATCTTTGGAACTTTTCACATCTCTCTTCCTATCATGAATGGGATGTTGTTTATTATATCCAGTACCATATTTTCTGAAACTGGATATCATTTTACACGAGACAATAATTTCATGTTTTTAATCTAAAGTATATTTTTTTCTTCTCATTTCATTTTCACCAACCTAAGGATAATCATATAATAAATGAAATGCATCATTAAATTTGAGATTTCTATTAGAATCAAATTTATCCACTTATTACCTAACTAGTTCAAACTCTTCTCCAAATAATAGACTCTTAATATCCCTTAATTCTAGTTGAGTATAAATTTATATATTGAGATTCTTCCCATTACTAATATCATTTTCCAAATAATTGGATATATTATCCATCATGTGATATTTATCGTTTAATGTTGAATTCATTTGAGAAATATAATCATTATAGCATGAATTTTCAAATATTTTCATCTACATATCATGAACTAGTTTAGATAGTTATGAAAAAAAATCATAATTTATTTTTTTATATTCTCCATTTTATCTCTGTTCAGATTCATTACATTTTCATTAGATTTTATTTTTTCTATATTTGAAGATGTATTTTTTAGTTCTTCATCTCATGAAGAATTATCTCATCTCAGATCTCTATCCACTTCCAAAAAAATTATTTAATCGTATTATCTTTTTTAAATCAATTTCTAGTATAAGAATCTGGATATCGTTAGATTTAATTTCAGATTCACTATCTTTATTTCCTAAAAAAATATTCTTTTTTCATCCTATAGTGTCATCACTATTAGTAGTTTTATCATCACTTGGAATTTCAGGATCTTCAATCATCTCTATATCATTATTGAGTGATTATATCCTCTAACTATGTAATTCATCAAAAATATTCTTGAGTGCACTATTGGTTTCCTTAAACCAAATCACACTTCTTCCAAACAAACTTCAACATTGAGGAATACCATCTGAGTTCTTATTATTCATTTTTGTTATTCTATTTTCGATGGAAAAATGAGATAAGTGAAAAATAATACTTCAATACCAATATTTGAGTAAACACTAGTAGAAAAATCAAATAAAATATGGTAACCTATTCTCTAATACAAATTTATTTGTCCTAATGGGGCCCAGATACACAAAGAGGGGGTGAATCGTGGTATGGATATTATTTTCAAAATAATTCATTCCAAAATAAATATTTTCATATTTACTATAAGGGTAAAATTGTTCCATAATATGTGTTTATATTTTTCTCATACATTACAACACTATCTGATGATGATGCATAAAATGTAAAGTAAGAATGAAAACACACTGACACACATATTTTTACATTGATCACCATCAATAGGAAACATCTAAGGAGAATACAATAGAAATTTGGTAATGTACCAAATATAAAAAGGCTCACTAAAAAATTAAAATGTTAGTTATAGATCACATATATGTCCAGGACCACTTCCTTTACAAGGTTTAAGTATGCTCACTACTTTCCCTATGGTCTCCCACTTTGTTTCATTTTCAAGCTCACTTCTGATTGAAGTGATCACCTTTTCTCTATTCCTTTTGTAAATGCTCTCTAAATAATCACTAATAGTTTATGTACTTGTATGTCCCACACAATTTATAGAAATGTATGTCCCTTCATTATTTAAAATTAATGAATCCTCAATAGTATATAGATTCTTTGTTGAAGCTCTTTCTGGGTTGCAAATTCATTTATATTAAAATATTTGGATGCAACACTTCCACTTTCTAGAAAACTAGAATAAATTTACCATTGCTATATGAATAGTAATTACCTCGTATTTGGAAGGATCTTCAATTGATGTTAAGTCTTACCTTCACTTCTTTGAATGTAATAATGAATTACCTCTTTCTGCGAGTATTGTTGAATGGTGTAAACCCTATATATTCTTCTTCACCTTTAGAATTAAAATATTAAAATGATACTATTCAGAGGTCAATGTAGGTGTTCATCACCATGAATGTGTTTCTTGTGTGCTAGCGCTATGAAAGACCCTAGCACATATCCAATATAATGAGATACTAGAGTGTATCCTCTTGCATAAGACCCTGTAATGAGATCCTAGCACTAGTAACTTCTATGATAGAGTCCACTCCTATCGCAAGACCCATTCATGGGTCCCTTTTGTGAATATCATCTTTGAGTCTGCTTTCACAAGTCCACATTCAAGAGTCCTATTTCATGAGTCCTCTTTCATGATTCCATATTCAATATTCCTCATTCAATGATTCCAAATGAACGTGTTTAGATAATGTGAAACACCCTATCATGAGTCCACTATGTACAAGACATTATTTTGATCAAACGAAACACATAAATTATTTTAATCGTGTCTAATATTTCATCATACCTCTCTTCAAACCACACTTTTGAGTTCTCTCTATGAACCTCCATCCTAGAAAATGCTTCTAATAAATCATTTAATCATATCATGATCAATGATTATTGACAGGTTACTGGGTATTTATAGGCATAAACATGTTACCTTAACTCCACAAATCACTCCAAAAATCATGGAAAACCATCCAAATAATTAGCATCATGTGATACATGAGATATATGTGTCATATATTCTCATGATTTTCGTGAGATATGAGCATGAGTTTTCATTGAACATTAACACTTTTTACGATCCCTTGGTCTGGCATCACTCTTTGCGCAAGTCCCTAATGAGAGTCTTCATTCATTATTTGACAAGATCCGAGTGCGAGTAACATATGTAATCATGCTCTTAAAAATATCTTCATTAAACGTGAGGTCCTCCATCTTTTACCTATTTTCTATTTTATATCTAGAAGATTTTTCAAGTCTCGAGCATGATTCATATTCACCCATTTCATAAGATCTAAGCGTGAGCTCAAGAGGCATTTTTTATTGCAACGTGTGATTCTTTATAAAATACAAAGAAAATCCTGAGAATTGTGAGATATCCAACCATGGTGCTCAAATAAAATCAAGATTTTTTTGATAGATCCCACCATGAGACCTAATGAAAATCACGCAATTCTTTATATTCCATCAAATTATAATTTTTTAATAAATATTATTTATGTTACCTTTTGAAAAAAATGATCTCGATGATAAATCATTAAAAAAATAGAAAATAAATGTTGTTACCTTGGGAAATAATAAAATTAAACCCTTATATATTGGAATAATTATTCATCCATAATCCAATAAAATTCTTCGGAGAAGATATTCATTAACCAATGCATTAGAGGGAAATTCGGGGTCCCCGTCATTTAAGATATAACGGGCTCACCTGGAACTATTTAGGCGATACAATAATTTATAATGTTCTAGAACCAATACATGAAATAAAAAATTTCATAATTTAATAGAAATTATACTCATATAAAAATTACTTTTAAATATTAAAATACAAATTTCTTTCAAAAATCCCATCTTCAATAAAAAGTACGCAATTATTTTGAAAAAAAAATTCCATTAAAAAAATACCCAAAATAAAGATTTAAGATTTCTCATTTAGTAAAAAATTAAATCTTTCAAAGGAATCCAAAAATAAAATAATTTCTCGGATTCGTAGAAAATTAATTATCTCCATATACATTTAGATAAGAACATTCCAATTATTTCAAGTAAAAATGTTCTAAATAAAACACATCAAAAGATAACTTTTAAAAAATTGAATTAAATTAAAAATAGGTTAAAAAATTTAGTTTATAATAATTTTATATAAATATAAATAACTATGTAAAATAATTTCATGAATTTTGAAATGGAGGAAAGTATTAAGTCATTTATAATTCAAAGCATCCCATACCACATTGTACATTCAAATCATAAGCCGAATGAAAGAAGAAAACATTTTAAAACCTTACAAGAATTCATAATAAATATAATATTGATTTTTATTGTCAAAGTTATTTTATATAAACAATATACAATAAATAAATTTAATATCATCACAGAATGTCTCGATGAAAGTAGATTGAGACAAAATCACATACCTTGAGTCTAACTTATCGTTTGAGTCTTTAACTTGATGAATGATAAGCTTATGTTAATTATTTAATTAATTTGGAATATTTTTCATGTTTATCATTATTTTATTTAACTTATTAAAATTTCATGAAACTTATAATTGAATAATTATGTTTAATTCTGGTGTTTCGATAGTATTTGGGTTATGTGATAAAAACAACTTTGGTTGGTCGACTAAGGTAAAACGAGTCATCATATAAACATCCCTAGGATAATAATAATTAAATAATAATCATATTTATACATAAATTAATATTTTAAAACCAAAAATTATATATGGATATAAATAATGAACCATCATTGCAATTATGGAGAATGTAAGTCTTATGTACACATTAGAAATGTTCACATTTTCCAATAATCATTATGTAAAGAAGGTAAGTAAAATTTATCTTTATATAATTTTTATTATATAATAAATACTATATTATTTACTCATATATACTTATATATATAATAATTGTTATTTTAAATGAATTACATCATGTTGAAGAGGCGGTAGATCACACGTCCATGAACAATGTTATTACTCTTTCTGTTTGGGAAATGATATCAATGAAAATGATATATTATAATTATTAAAAGGTAATTATGTCATTAATACTATATATATGATATTTATGCAGAATATTTTTAGTTAAATTCATCTTTAATGTATTTTCTATAGTTCTTAACGTCTCATTTCACATTGGGGAGGCAGTAGTCCACACTTCTCAAACGAAATTGTCATGATTATACAAATTTGAAAGCATGAAGGTATTTACTATATAATAATTATAGATTCATAATTACATCAATAATATCACATATAACATATAAAAATATAGTTTACATCATAATTTCTGGCCTCGGGAGATATTAAATGAAAAATGGACTACGTTGTTTCATGAGGTAGTAGTTTCATCATACAAAATAATAATATGTTTGTGACCAATTCGAAGAGTTTTTCTCTATGTGAAGGTAAAATAATTAACATAAAAATAACTTACTATATTAATAATACTATTTTTATTACATAATCATGGATTAATAAAAAATAAAGGAGTAGGGAACAAAATAAATCATTAATGGATGTTGAATAATGTAACAACTTTTTTCAGGTAACTCCTTCGGTTTACACCAAAGGGATTCTTTGATGGAGTTATATAAATATAGTTTCTTATAGGTGGAGGTGAGTAATTTTTTGAGATTATTTGGTCTGGTTTTGGTCTAGAAATTGTATCGTGGGAGGTGTGGATAAGTGGGGGGTTTTAGTGCCTTTTTATAATTGAGGTAAAGGACACACATGGTATTTTTGAAAAGAATTGTATGTTTCCGAAGTATTACTTCTTACACAAGTTTATAAATTGACCATTACGAAACAATTTCGATTTAAATTAATAAATATGGAATTAAAATTGTAATTATACAAATTTAGGGTCATTTTAAACTATATTTTCTAATTTTAGTCATTAATGAAGCATGATTTTCCTTAACAACTCTAATTAATATTATTTAAATTCAATGATTATTATTTTAACAAAATTAAAATGAACTTGATAAAATTTATAAATTATGATTTTCACAAATATTTAATCCATTTTTTAAATTACATTACATAAGTGTCTAAAAATAATTTAAAATTAATCCCACATACAATATGTGACAATGATTTTTTACATAAAAATGCTCCAAATATTGTTATGTTTTTATATCTAAATTGAAATTGAAATTGTTCTTAATGGCCTATATTAATTTTACTAATATAAAATTTATCTAAATATATTATAAAGACAATTAAAGACATAATATGACAATACAAATAATTTGGATGAAAATGTATGTTTGAACTAATATTTTGTATTATTCACATTTACTCGGAATACAAAAGTTCACGTAAAAATATCAAAAAATCACCAAAAGATAATTTTTATATTTAAAATTAAAAAAATTAATTTAATTTTTCATATAAAAATTTTTATGTTGAAAATTACTAGATTGAAAATTGGGTCTCCATTAGATGGTGGTAAATCATCCTTTTAAAAAAATAGATCTTATTCTACTTAAAATTGGGTTTTTTATTTTAGGACTATCAAATTTATTGGATGAATGTAAAAAAATATAAAAAAATTTATGAAAATAGTATAGTTATTCATATTAATTCTCATTTATAAACTAGTTAAGTGATAACTATAAATTAAAAAATAATATTAAAAATATATTATTTTTTATCATAACATAGTCTTGCAAGAAACGTAAGATTTTTTGAGAAATTCATTGTTATGTGTTGGGTACAATAACATCCCATTACCTTTTTTTGGAATTTATAAACCATAACTTTAATTATTCATTAGGTGGGTTTCATTTGGGATACTTCGAGTTGAAAAATTTAAGAATATTTAATTTTGGGCTAGTGAATGGTTTACAGAAGGCTGGCACACGGTTCTGACAATCCATGCAACATATTATAGGAAAATGGAATGTTTTTTATAAAGAGATCTGAAATCCTTATTTATTGTTAGTAAATGCATTCATCCATTATGAGAAATTAGGTGACACATTTCTAATAGGTACACGACCTTAGCATGGTTTAACCAAACTATGCGTCAATTCCAAGGAAACTATACAGACAAGGATTTAAGAGATCTGAAAATTTATTAAAATTTTTTAAACCCCTTTTATAGTTCCTTGAAATACTTCCATTAAACCTAATGATTTTCTCCCACACTACTAATTCCTAATGAGAATTATTGCCTCTTTGGATACCTCATATAAGTAATCATAATTAAGGAAAACATCAGTTGATCATCCTTTGGTTAGTATTCTCCTCTAGTTATTGATGACCTGTGATTTATCTATTTATTCTTAGAGTTTTGTTGATGTTTATTTGTTTTTGGAGGATCTTATACCAACTATTATGGATATAAATATATTTTTATTATGTTTTCTCTCAAATACAGTTTTTATCATTCTTTTTTGAAGAATCTCGGCTAGGGTTTGGGGATCCGAGATCCATTGATCATAAGGTAGGTGGATAAGTTATAATGGCCAATTTATTTCAAACCTAATTTTTTTTTTAATTTCAATTCTATAAATTAAAGGGATATTTTTTGTTTTTTTATTAAATTTTTTTTCAACCATTTTTTGGAAAAACCCAAATTCTTTTGAAATTGGAATTTTAAATAAAAATTGGTTTTGGCCTAAATTTAGAAAACCCCAAATTCCATTGAATCATTGTTTGTTTATAGAAATTGTGGAAATTAATTTTTTTTATATTTAAATAATAATTTTGATAGAAATTGAGTCAATTTAATTATGAAATTTAGTTGAAGGAAATGTTTTGATGGAAGGTTTTGTGAAATCCCCTAATTCCAATGAATAGGTGGTTTGTGATAAAATTAATGGAATTGTTGAATATTAAAACTATTGAATTTAACTATGAAATTGGATTTTGAAATTGAATTATTAATTTATATCAAAATATTTTTTGTGAAAATGGATTGAAAATGGTTTTTATGGAAACCCAGTGGATTTATTATGAAAATGAATGGTTTTTATTAAAATCATGTTATGGTTGTTAAAGAGATAATTTTCATATTGAAATTGTGTATGTGATTTAATTTTATTATAATCAGTCTTTTAATAAATTCATTTAATTGTTTTGTACAAGATAACATGAAATACATAGGTAGTTAGTGTGTTATATTGGAAAACACTTCAATATGAACTATATTATTGAACATTTTATCAACATATACCATTCCTTAGGTGATAGTGACAAATACTCTTAGCCTTGGTTCAAGGGATGTGTGTACATACTTTTCAATTTTTATAGTGTTGGGTCCCTATATCTTGGAACTATAATACCTACATCAAACATGACCATTTTTCTCACATTTTATTATTTTGAATGTATATATTACATTGTCGTAAAATATTTTAAAATCCTTGGTAATTTAAGTAAACTATTTTATATAAATGTTTTCATTTAAGAAATTTTGTGAAAAGTTCCATTTATGTAATGTATCCTTTGATTGAAGCAAAATTACATCATTGGAAATGTTTTTTTATTATTATAAATTTGATGCATAAATTGTTAATGTATGTATATCTTTTAAATTATAAATCATGATTTTTTTAAATTTTATCTTGTAAATTCCATACCTATTTGTTTCGAAATTGAAATCACATTATTTGTTAATTTTACATTGAAATATTTTTATGGAGTCATTTAGGAAATCCTACTAGGAATTATGTCACCAACTACTAGTTCCTTAGGGTTTTTTTAGATTATCTCCTTCCTGGTTCGAGTAAGGGGAAATGATCACTTGGTGGTTGATCTAGCTATTCAACCGTGGACTTGGTGAGTTATATCTGATTTGGTTCTTGGGATGTTTTTCATACTTTTAGTATGTGGTTTTAGTATGATGGGAATTACTTCTAATTTCACTTCATGTACTTTACATGTAGTGGATTTTATTTGGATATACATATTTCCTTGCCTCTTTTACTACAACAATGTGTAATGAAAATCACCACCAAATATTTTGTGCATGATGTTAGGTGATAGTCACCAACTTGTAGTGATCTAAAATGATTGTTGGGCTATGTGTGGGCTAGATTGGTTATTGGCTTACTAGGGTACTCGTGATGATTCCTGAAAAAGTGGTATCAGTGGGAGATTGATATTTTTTGTGGAAGTTAGTATGCATTTTTTAAATCATTTCATGACTTGGGTGGTAGTTGTGATTGAGTTCTTGGATATCTCTCACTGCAATAATCCATATGTTGTTAGGGTGGTTAGGGAAATGAATCTTATGGATTAAATTTAGTATTTCCCCTATTTTGATATGGATAGGTTGAAATCCATATCTGGTGGTACTATATGTTGGGATAAATTTCTCCTATTTCACTTTTAGAGTGTAATTATGATTTCAACCTTATTGAATGTCGGTGTTTTATAGAATCATATATCCAAAAAAATTTTGAATCAGATTTTGGAGTTACCTAGTTCTAATCTTCAGTGAGAAATTCTTTTGCTGATCTGTTTCTTATTGACGTGACCATATGGGCAGTCCAAGAGCTAGGACATGAACCACATCATGTTTTTTTAGCCTCAAATGTGGAACCTCAGAGATATTTCTCAAATCTAGTTCTCAAGAGTTCCTTCACTAGAAACCAGCTCTTTTTAAAGGATCAAATCATCTTCAAGAGTATGAGGATTGGTTGAGAAATACAAAATATTTTTATGGGTTCTGATAAACACTCCATGAAGTCAAAGTGAAGTGTTATTCCTTCGTGCTAGAAGGACCATGTAGAATATAGTGGGACTTTATAGTGACGATGAAGACAAATTAGGGATTTGAGTGGAGGAAGATGAAGGTTCTTTTCATTGACCAGTTCTCTCCAGAGTTTTGTGTTTAACCATGTATACTGAGTACTTAAATATTTAGAATGGTGATAAAACAATGATAGAGTATAAAAACTATTTTACTGAGGTCATGCACTTCACAACTGAGATTGTATTGAATGGGAGGATGAATTTTTGAAGGTTAAAATTTGGAATTTGTCAGGATATTTATTATCATGTTTTCTGGATAAATATTCCATCTTATGCTGACCTTCTAGATAGAGCACTTATGGTTGAAATGGACTTGGCTTTATATTCAGTCTTATCAAGAGTTTCATTATCTCCATGTGGTATCATGCATTACATAAATGTAAATGGGAAGTGTGATGATTATCATAGAGTTTGTAATCATAAATGTCATTCCATACCACTTGTAGTTCATTTAATAGTTCCCTCTGTTTTCTACTAGTGTGGAATGCTGGGACATTCAAAGCGGGTTTTCACAGATTCACCCAAGAATTTTGGATCCTGTGGATATTTAGGGAAGTTTCATCAATTCATCCACATTTATTATAATATACATATTGTAACATGATCATCATATCCTCCTAAAACTATAGTGGAAATTAGATGCTTCACATGAAAATGGGTTTCATCCTCATGCATCTAGAACAATGCTTTTTCATGAAGTATAAGAGTCTCTAGAGGAAGTGGATATTGGTCTTACAACTTTGAGAGGTACCATTACAATAGATTCTTCATTATTTATTTCTATATTTGATATTGTTACATATCATAAATTCATTTCTACAAATGTTTTTATAATAACTAATTTTCCTATAGATATTTTATACTATGAAATGTATATTACCACACCCCTTAATATGAATAGAGATCAAGGTCTCTGTTGTCCCAATATTTTTCTCTCTATCAGATGTCGATCAGTATAGGAAATTTATGGTTCATGACATGAATCCTCTTGATTTTATTTTTGAAATGGATTGGATCATCTCTAATAAATCCTAGACTAATTTTTATCTCTAATGGGTCTCCTTTACCACACCGAGTGGTGTGTCTCATGTCTTTCCAGGAGAGTAGAACCCAAAGTCAAGAATAGTTAGGCCTTCTTATATGGAGTTTGAGAATGTAATATTAGTTTTTCTCTTTCATATGGGGTGGGAATATTTGATCAGTGATTTCCTTCTAGTCATTTGAAAATTTTCTAATTTTATTTCTTTCAGACATTATGGTTTATAACCCGCAAGGAAGGCTGAGATTTCTTTTGAATTAATACCTAGTACTCAACCAGTTTCTATTCTATCTGAAAATATGGAACTAATTGTATTGAAAGATATGAAGTCCTAGATGGATGTTATTCATTAGGAAGTCTTCCTATGTCCGAGTGTGTCTCCTTGGGTGGCTCCGGTTCTCTTTTATAATAAGGATAATAGTTCACTTTGATTATTCATTGATTATAGAAAGATAAATATAGTTATAGTAAATAAAAAGTATCCGTTGTCAGAGAATATTGATCTATTTGATCAATTTAAAGGGGAAATTTGGTTCTCAAATATTAATCTTCACTCTGGTTACTATCATTTTAGAATAAAGGAATCTGACATTTAGAAATCTACTTTTTAGATAAGGTATGGTCATTATGAGTAGCGTGTTATGTCATTTGGTCTAACCAATTATCCTTTAGTTGTCACATCCCAGGTAAATAAAGAATAAAGAATTTTCATATTTATTAATATTTACAAATTAAATATTAATTTTATTTTAAAGGGGTTGCTATGTTCGATAGCGTACCCGATACGCAACGATGAGTTTCTTTGAAACTTACGTAGCACACTAGTAATAAAATAACATTATTTTAAATGACAGTTAACAAGTAGCCATTGTACTGGCGGGAATGGATAGAAATAACTAAAATATGATTAGATATGTTTTTAAATGTTTTTACATTTACCCAATAAAAGATAAAGGCTTAAAATACGGAAAGAGTTCAATTTTAGGGCATATATACTCTAATTTTCACTAAAGGTTCAGTTATCACCTTTTAATGGTGAACCGTCGTTAAATATAGTTTTGATCACTCTTATAATTTATTTTGGACCAAATATAACTCTTCTTTAGAATCGGGACATCAAAATTTACTTTGTGTAAATTTTTGGTACCTTTCTGATAAAGTTCATTTTTTATGAATAGTGTAATATGTTGTATTTTAATTCAAAACCTCTTTTTAATATAATTTATTTATATGATTAAATTATCTTTTGAATTGGTTTTAAAGTGAAATTAGAAAATATTTTTACCATTAAATCCAATAGTGGTCGTTGAAATTAATTTTACTTTGAAATCAGACTTAAACTGGTGTCAATCTTTTGATACTTATTGTTTCACAAAAACACGCTATTTGTCATGACAGCGGGAATTAATTATTAAATTAATTAATTTGACTTATATGTTTTGAATTTTGTAAAATGGACTTCATTTTTGAATTCGGAATATCAAATATAGCTTAGGGTGAATTTTTGGTAATTTTCTGAAAAACTTCAATTTTTGATGAATAGTGAAACCACTAAGTGGTAATCAGGCAAACTGATTTTTCGGTTAAATGAAAGTTTACCACTAATGTGTATTGAATTTTGAAAATCCGACATACATGGATGTCATTAAGAAGTAAAATGTGGTTCAATGAGATTAAAATAATTTTTTGGTGAATAGTAACTTTTAAGTTCTTAATCGCGATTAGAGGTAATTAGTGTAGTTTAAGGTAAAAATGGTTTTATAAGAATGTGAAAACACCATGACACTTGTTTTACTCTTATTGGATGAGTCATGGCCGACCAAGACAACCCATGGGTCAACTTGGTGACCCCATGGAGCCACTTTAGTTGGAAAATGACATTAATATATATTTATTTAATGTTAAAATTAAATTGACACAAACATGAGTTGTTTTACTAAAACAGTTTTTAAGTGGGGTTACACAAGTCCAAATTTTGACTATAAATATTAACTAGAAATCTAAAAAGATTTCCTACATCATAGTATTTTTGTTATAATTTTTAGACATTAAATAAATTAAATTATTTATGACATCATTATGATGCAGCGATGACCTCATTATTTAACGATTTAAATAAAATGAGAAGATAATGCAAAATCCAAGGCATACACTTCTCCAAAACCTATTGGATGCGGATATTTCGGTACCTTATCACCTTAGCCTCGAATTTTATAAGTGTGGGACCTTTAGAATCCGAAAAGCATTGTGAAATAATGTAACATGTCAATATTTCCAAAAGTGCCCCTCCTCTCCACTTATAAAAGGCCCCCCACCTCTCCCACCTCATTCACAACATCATGCAATTTGGATCGGCCAAACACTGCCCAAATACTCTCCCAACTTCTCTCTCTTACTCCTAGAAGCCTCACTTTGGGCAGAACTCTTCTCAAGGAAGCCTTTGTCTCAAATCAAAAAGAGTTACCCGATTTTGAGGTAATGTCTTCTCTAATGTTGTTTTGTTTTATTTTTCTTCTCCAACCCCCTAAACTATTTTTATTCATTTCTTTTGTAACAACACCAGTATCCTCAATATACTAGGATGTTTTTTATAATATGTATTCGAGCTGCACTTACACACACCTACATCTAATGGTTAAAGAACATACGGTTTCTGTGGATGGCGAATTTCTACCTCACGAAACGATGATTGTTCAACACTCATATAACACCTTCAAAGGTGGCCATTAATATGTCACTATTTTTATATATGATATATAATATATTTATGTTTTACTTATGTTTCTGTATTTCTCATTTATGTCATACTTTATGATTTCCATTATGGGTAAAACGCGATAATTTCATTTTAGGAAGTGCGGACTACCACCCCCTCAAAGTGATTTGAATCGTTAATGCCATATGTGGGATGTATAAAGGATGAAGAAAATGGTATTATAAACTATATTATACTGGAATTATATTATACATTTATATCATTATGATTTATTTCCATTAAATATGAAATTGAAATGAAAGTAGCGTTCATGTGTACGTACGGCTTACCGTCTCCATGAACGGTGCATTTCATTTCTTACCTCTAAATGTTACGTAATATTATAAATGAATGTATATAATGGATATATAAGATATATATGACATCTAAATCATGAATATAATTCTGGATATAATGGATATTCTACCACATGAACAACTTGTAATTATAAGAAGTTTATTGTTGACTCAAGTTACCAAAGATCGACAAAACGACCGTTATTAACTTAAATAATTACATAATGTTCATAACATTGTAATAAGTGATATAAAAAGGATAATGAAATTTAAAATGGTTGTTAATAAGGTAGATATTAACTCTAGTTTATTATTCAGGAGGTTAAAGAACGGTTGAGTCAAGTCGGACACAAGGTAAGGGAACTTCTTAACCCAACTACAATTCATTGGGTTAATCTCCTACTTTCAAGTTACTTCATGATATTATTATGTCCTATATTGTATTTGTACTTTATTTATGTGTATCTATAGTGAATACACCTAATAGATCTATTTTATTTGTAACTGAATTTCTTAACCCAACTTCCATTCTTTGGGTTAATCTTTTACTTTCAAATTATGTCATGATATTATTATGTCCTATTTTGTATTTTTACATTTTTTATGTGTACCTATATTGAATACACATAATAGATCTATTCTATTTTAAAAATGATCTTTTAAGGACTTCGTCTCAATCTCCTTTCATTGAGGCATATTTCGTTTTATACACAACTTTCTTTTATACGGTGTATAAACTCCTTTGACTTTTACATTTATTCAAAAAGAATCTTTTTATACGAAGCGTTTTTCTAAACGACAAAAGGGAATGTTTTCTTTCCGTACTTATGCGGCGACAACGACTTCTCTGCCGCCGTGACCATTATTTGAGATTCGGCTTCCTCTACAAGCCATCATTTTTTTTAATAAAAAATAAATACAAAGTTTTAACTTTCTTTTATTTTGGTATTGAAAATGGTTTTGAAAGCATTTTTATTATATCAATGTGTTGTATTTATATCTTGTGATTGAAATGTGGAAATGTTATGTTTCCTTTTTGCATGTTTTATGTGATATGATTATGTTATTGTTTATGATATGTTTAAACCTATTCATATGAGGAATGCATTGGACTTAATAAGTGACGGGTGGAGCCCGCTATAGCTCCTCGATGCATCGGCAGGTCTCATGAGACAAACTAGTGTCTTGGAACGAGGCCTTGACAAAAGCTTATTTGTGGTCTTGGCACGAGGCCTTGACTACATGGTTGTGATAGTCTGGCATTATGCATTCCATCATTATGAAAGTGGTTATTGATATTGCATGTGATTATTCGACCAGTAGAATATCCATGTGAAGATGTAAATGGCATTATCTCATTTTACTTTTTCCATATTATGTTTATGTTCAAGTTTAAAAGGCTTTTGTTTTAGTCATACATTACCTTAAATGTTTATGTTTATTTATGAAAGCTTCCGCAATATTGTTATCCTTACAGAGCATCTGAGCTCACCCCTTTCAATGTTTTAATATTTTCCAGGATGTGAAGAAGTATTTTATGAATGACCTACAGGGATAGTTAGAAGAGGATATGAGTGTGGACTATGAAGACTTTGTTATTAGTTTTTTTACTTTTTGATGTAATGTAACGTTTAAGAATGTATCTAGTGTTTCCAAGGCTACTAAACTAATCGGTCTTTCGAGACTTGATCTTTTGTGATCATGCCAATGTTACGAAGTAATGCACCGACTCTGGGTAGCTGGGGTCGGGGCGTTACAGTTGGTATCAGAGGCAGTTTAGTACTAACCTTGGAAGCTAGATTTAGATAAACTCTGATTAGAGCACATAGCCCAAAGATAGACTTTGAAGATTAGTATAGAAGAACTTCCTAGAATTTGGTATTATAGAGATGTTATGAGTTTTCTGAGCAATACATCCCTGTCTGGATACGAGCAGGTAGAGGCGGCTCTGGCACAGATGTACCTAGGGGTAAAACTCGAAAACACCGCTTTGAGCTAGACTCGAATGGGAACTGGTGCACGAAAACGGGTCTTGCTGCACTCTTGGTTACGACACTCCCGGGGGATATGCTTAGGATAATTATCATTTTCTTTACAAACCACTATGAAGGGTTATGAGTATATACTTTATCAAAGAAAACATTTCTTTTTATGATTATGGATTATATCCATAAATAGTTCAATTTATGTAAAGTGTTTTACAAATATGGAATGGAGGGAGTTCAAAGAGCTTTTCTTAGAAAAATACATTCCTCGTGACCATCGAGCAGATATGGAAAGGCAATTTCTGAGTCTGAGGCAGAAGGAGGATGAGAATGTTGCAAAGTATGAGGCTAACTTTACAAGGTTAGCGAGGCATGCTGCCGATTATATACGTAACCCAAGGAGTAAGATTGATCGTTTCTTTGATGGGTTAAAACCATTTCTCCGTCGAGCTTTAGTATCACAATCCTTCTCATCATACGAAGATATCGTCTCGTGTGCTATCAAGACAGAAAAGGAATTCTCTAAGTCTTATGACAACAAAATAATGCAAGAGAAGAAGAGAACGGTGGAACAAGAGATAGATAAATGGAAAAAGGGAAAGAAGGATTCCCCATTATGTGATAATTGTGGGAAGAATCACCCTGGTACTTGCCTAAAAGGAATGGGAGTTTGTTATACATGTGGATAAAAGGGTCACCAGGCTCGTGATTGCAAGGGAAAGAAAGAGGCTATCAAAGTTGAATGCTACAATTGTAGAGAAATGGGTCATTATGCAAATGAATGTCCTAAGCGTCTGGGAAACTTACCTCAGAAAAGGCCAAGGGATCAAGGACAATCTTATACTGTTACTACAGTTGAAGAAGAATAACTAATGTATTGGTGCTTTTGGACTCATGGATTATATTCTGGTTATTAGAATAATGTGATATGTATATAAGGATTGTACTGCAGTACTTGTTGATTTCAGTAAATTTTAATATGATGAAGGTAATTATATTTTTAGTATGTGACAATAAGATAAAATTTACCTTGTTTGGGGAATCTGATAAATTGATTTTGGAATTAAGAGACCTTTTAGAGAAAGTCTGGACAGAGGTATATTGGATAACTATAAAGGTTGGAATGGATTGAGTTGAACTTTGGATAGTATTGTTTAAGGTTAAAACATTTATGAAGATTATTTTTGGAATAGTATAGTACTATATTTTTAAGAAAAGGACAACCTGCAGGGTGGGGCATAACCCGTCGCGTCGGACAAAGCTGCAGGAATTGAACCCACAACCATAGTGCGACAGGCCTTTATTTCCTACTACTAGCCTACGGGAAGTCCCTGGTTATTACAAAATAATTTTACTAATCTAAATGGCATGTGTTAACATTTGGAACCTTATACAATTAGGATAAATAGAATATTTTTGAGTTCCGTTACCATTTGGAGTAAAAGTTGGGTTTGTGGTAAAAATTTATTAATGAATGAAAGTATACATATCAAGTATGTATATTCCCTTACGTTCTTAGTAAATCTCCTAAATAAATTCCTCAACATTATAAAAGGTAACTTAAAACAAAAATGTTGTCGGTTAACTTTTCCAACTGGGGATTGAATGACTGTTTAACCAATCACAAGTTTGTGATTTTCTTGTAGTTAATCTTTCTCCTAATCCTATTTTCTATAACTCTCCATCAGACCTTGATGGTTTGTTTCTCCTCCATATCCATATTTTCATAGAATCCTATAATGGGCTATATCGGGTGACCTTTGTACTTATCTTGCTTTCTTTTAATGTTATATATTTATTAACCTTATTTCCGATGTGGGTTTTCCTCAAAGGTATTTTCTCTTTTCAACCTTTTATTTTCCAAGAAAAATTTCAAATTGCGAGGACGCAATTTATTGAAGGAGGGGAGAATGTAACATCACAGGTAAATAAAGAATAAAGAATTTTCTTATTTATTAATATTTAAAAATTAAATATTAATTTTATTTTAAAGGGGTTGCTATGTTCGATAGCGTACCCGATACGCAACGATGAGTTTCTTTGAAACTTACGTAGCACACTAGTAATAAAATAATATTTTTTTAAATGTTAGTTAACAAGTAGCCGTTGTACTGGCGGGAATGGATAGAAATAACTAAAATATGATTAGATATGTTTTTAAATGTTTTTACATTTTCCCAATAAATGATAAAGTCTTAAAATACGGAAGGAGTTCAATTTTAGGGTATATATACTCTAATTTTCACTAAAGGTTCACTTATCTCCTTTTAATGGTGAACCGTCATTAAATATAGTTTTGATCACTCTTATACTTTATTTTGGACCAAATATAACTCTTCTTTAGAATCGGGACATCAAAATTTACTTTGTGTAAATTTTTGGTACCATCTGATAAAGTTCAATTTTTTATGAATAGTGTAATATGTTGTATTTTAATTCAAAACCTCTTTTTAATATAATTTATTTATATGATTAGATTATCTTTTGAATTGGTTTTAAAGTGAAATTAGAAAATATTTTTACCATTAAATCCAATAGTGGTCGTTGAAATTAATTTTACTTTGAAATCGGACTTAAACTAGTGTCAATCTTTTGATACTTATTGTTTCACAAAAACACGCTATTTGTCATGACAGCGGGAATTATTTATTAAATTAATTAATTTGAATTATAGGTTTTGAATTTTGTAAAATGGACTTCATTTTTGAATTCGGAATATCAAATATAGCTTAGGGTGAATTTTTGGTAATTTTCTGAAAAACTTCAATTTTTGATGAATAGTGAAACCACTAAGTGGTAATCAAGCAAACTGATTTTTCGGTTAAATGAAAGTTTACCACTAATGTGTATTGAATTTTGAAAATCCGACATACATGGTTGTCATTAAGATTAAAATGTGTTTCAATGAGATTAAAATAATTTTTTGGTGAATAGTAACTTTTATGTTCTTAATCGCGATTAGAGGTAATTAGTGTAGTTTAAGGTAAAAATGGTATTATAAGAATGTGAAAACACCATGACACTTGTTTTACTCCTATTGGATGAGTCATGGCCGACCAAGACAACCCATGGGTAAACTTGGTGACCCCATGGAGCCACTTTAGTTGGAAAATGACATTAATATATATTTATTTAATGTTAAAATTAAATTGACACAAACATGAGTTGTTTTACTAAAATAGTTTTTAAGTGGGGTTACACAAGTCCAAATTTTGACTATAAATATTAATTAGAAATCTAAAAAGATTTCCTACATCGTAGTATTTTTTTTTTAATTTTTAGACATTAAATAAATTAAATTATTTATGACATCATTATGATGCAGCGATGACCCCATTATTTAACGATTTAAATAAAATGAGAAGATAATGCAAAATCCAAGGAATACACTTGTCCAAAGCCTATTGGATGAGGATATTTCGAAACCTTATCACCTTATCCTTGAATTGTATAAGTGTGGGACCTTTAGAATCTGAAAAGCATTGTGAAATAATGTAACATTTCAATCTTTCCAAAAGTGCCCCTCCTCTCCACTTATAAAAGGCCCCCACCTCTCCCACATCATTCACACCTTCAAGACATTTGGCTCGGCCCAACTCTGCCAAAATACTCTCCCAACATCCCTATCTTACTCCTAGAAGCCTCACGTTTGGCAGAACTCTTCTCAAGAAAGCCTTTGGCTCAAATCAAAAAGAGTTACCCGATTTTGAGGTAATGTCTTCTCTAATGTTGTTTTGTTTTATTTTTCTTCTCCAACCCCCTAAACTATTTTTATTCATTTATTTTGTAACAACACCAGTATCCTAAATATACTAGGATGTTGTTATAAGAAGTATTCGAGCTACACATACACACACCTACATCTAATGGTTAAAGAACATATGGTTTCTGTGGATGGCGAATTTCTGCCTCACGAAACGATGATTGTTCAACACTCATATAACACCTTCAAAGGTGGCCATTAAGAAGTCACTATTTTTATATATAATATATAATATGTTTATGTTTTACTTATGTTTCTGTATTTCTCATTTATGGCATACTTTATGATTTCCATTATGGGTAAAACGCGATAATTTCATTTTAGGAAGTGCGGACTACCGCCCCCTCATAGTGATTTGAATCGTTAATGCCATATGTGGGATGTATAAAGGATGAAGAAAATGGTATTATACACTATATTATACTGTAATTATATTATACATTTATATCATTATGATTTAGTTCCATTAAATATGAAATTGAAATGAAAGTAGCATTCATGCGTACGTACGGCTTACCGTTTCCATGAACGGTGCATTTCATATCTTACCTCTAAATGTTACGTAATATTATAAATGAATGTATATACTGGATATATAAGATATATATGACATCTAAATCATGAATATAATTCTGTATATAATGGATATTCTACCACATGAACAACTTGTAATTATAAGAAGTTTATTGTTGACTCAAGTTACCAAAGATCGACAAAACGACCGTTATTAACTTAAATAATTACATAATGTTCATAACATTGTAATAAGTGATATAAAAAGGATAGTGAAATTTAAAATGGTTCTTAATAAGGTAGATATTAACTCTAGTTTATTATTCAGGAGGTTAAAGAACGGTTGAGTCAAGTCGGACACAAGGAAAGGGAACTTCTTAACCCAACTTCAATTCTTTGGGTTAATCTCCTACTTTCAAATTACTTCATGATATTATTATTTGCTATCTTGTATTTGTACTTTCTTTATGTGTATCTATAGTGAATACACCTAATAGATCTATTTTATTTGTAAGGGAATTTCTTAACCCAACTTCTATTCTTTGGGTTAATCTTTTACTTTCAAATTATGTCATGATATTATTATGTCCTATTTTGTATTTTTACATTCCTTATGTGTACCTATAGTGAATACACATAATAGATCTATTTTATTTTAAAAATGATCTTTTAAGGACTTCGTCTCAATCTCCTTTCATTGAGGCATATTTCGTTTTATACACAAATTTCTTTTATACGGTGTATAAACCCCTTTGACTTATACATTTATTCAAAAGGAAACTTTTTATACGAAGCGTTTTGCTAAACGACAAAAGGGAATGTTTTCTTTCCGTACTTATGCGGCGACAACGTCTTCTCCGCCGCCGTGACCATTATTTGAGATTCAGCTTCCTCTACAAGCCATCATTTTTTTTAATAAAAAATAAATACAATGTTTTAACTTTCTTTTATTTTGGTATTGAAAATGGTTTTGAAAGCATTTTTATTATATCAATGTGTTGTATGTATATCTTGTGATTGAAATGTGGAAATGTTATGTTTCCTTTATGCATGTTTTATGTGATATGATTATGTTATGGTTTATGATATGTTTAAACATATTCATATGAGTAATGCATTGGACTTAATAAGTGACGTGTGGAGCCCGCTATAGCTCCTCGATGCATCGGCAGATCTCATGAGACAAACTAGTGTCTTGGCACGAGGCCTTGACAAAAGCTTATTTGTGGTCTTGGCACGAGGCCTTGACTACGTGGTTATGATAGTCTGGCATTATGCATTCCATCATTATGAAAGTGGTTATTGATATTTCATGTGATTATTCGACCAGTAGAATATCCAAGTGAAGATGTAAATGGCATTATCTCATTTTACTTTTCCCATATTATGTTGATGTTCAAGTTTAAAAGGCTTTTGTTTTAGTCATACATTGCCTTAAATGTTTATGTTTATTTACGAAAGCTTCTGCAATATTGTTATCCTTACTGAGAATCTGAGCTCACCCCTTTCAATGTTTTAATATTTTCCAGGATGTGAAGAAGTATTTTATGAATGACCTGCAGGGGTAGTCAGAAGAGGATATGAGTGTGGACTATGAAGACTTTGTTATTAGTTTTTTTTACTTTTTGATGTAATGTAACGTTTAAGAATGTATCTAGTGTTTCCAAGGATACTAAACTAATCGGTCTTTCGAGACTTGATCTTTTGTGATCATGCCAATGTTACGAAGTAATACACCGACTCTGGGTAGCTGGGGTCGGGGCGTTACATTAGTTTTCATTGATTTTATGAACATGATTTTCAAAATGTATCATGATAAATTCATTGTATTATTTTTTTAGGACATCCTCATATATTCCATGTTTGAGGAAGATCATGTGAATTACCTAAGATTAGTTCTAGGAATGCCCAGGAATCCCCAACTCTATAAAATGTTTTCAAAATGAGATTTCTGGATTCCATAAGAAGAATTCATTGGATATGTGTTGTCATAACATGGTATTATAGTTGATCATTAAAAGGTGAAAGCTATTAAGTCATGGGAATAACCAAAAAATGTTTTCAAGAATCAAATATTCTTGGGTTTGGCAAGATATTATCTGTGTTTTGTGCAGGAATTCTAGAAGTTGGATTATCTGAGGACTACACTAACTCCAAAAAGAGTATAGTTCACATGGGATAAGAAATGTAAGAATTTTTTGTTTATATAAAACATATTTTGACTACTACATTAGTGTTTACTCTTATAGAATCTATACAGGGCTATGTGGTCTCATGTGATACATCGGGTTCAATTTTTTGTTTTGATCTTATGAAAGGTACCCATGTTGTTTCCTATGGGTCTTATCAGTTTGGGCCACTTGAGAAGAATTATATGACCCATGACCTAGAACATATATGTATGATGCACAGGCTTAAGATTTGGTAGAATTATCATTATGGATAAAAGTTTATCATGTTTTGATACCACACAATCATGAGTTATATCTTCTCATAAGAATATTTAAATCCCTACCATAGGCATTGGAGGCAATACCTATAGTCTTTTGATTTGTCATCACATATACCCCAAGGAAATGGAACATAATTATAGATTCTATGAGTAGGAATATATAAAACCATTCCATAAAAGAATCATCAGATAAGTGGAATTAGATGGCTATCATTGCACAATTGCATATTGAACTTTAAGAGAAAGGAGCCAAGGATTATTTGTCTTGTTTTCAGTTAACATCCACTCTAGTCAAATTAATTTTGTAGGAACAACATTCGGATGGTTAATTCTTTATAATTAGATACTCTATTTATGATGGAAAGGAATTTTACCAGTAGTCATTCTTCAAAGAGGGAATTATATACTATCATATTCATTTTAAGGTAATTCCTTTGTTATGCAAATCTATATTTGGGTATTTACATAGTTCACAGTGGGTAGTACACCCAAGAACAACAAATATTTTCTATGATGTGTAGTGGTAGTTATGGTGGAAAGGAATGAGAAGGGGCATTGCAGAGTTTTTGTTATCATTGTTGTACATGAAGAGGGTTATGTTTGACCGCCAAAAACCATCATGTTTTCTTCATTAACATCTTCTACCTACATGGAAGTGGGATGATATATTTATGTGATTTATGGTTGGCTATCCACATACAAAGATTAACAAGAATTTGATATGGGTTTTGATCTATAGTATAATGAAATTGGACAAGTTTCTACATATTCATGATACATGCCAAGGTGAGGAGTCATAAAATCTATATGTGAGAGTGATTTTTCATTTGAACTATGTTTCATATGATATAGTCTCTAATTGAGATCCTCAGTTAACTTCTCCCTTTTAAAGGCACCTTTAGAACGCATTGGGATCTCATGACCATTTGATAGGGCATACCATCTCCATCTTGATGATTTTAAAAAATGGATATACATATTCTTGAGGGAATGCAACATACTTGTGTTTTCGACTTTGGTAGAAAATGAGATCACCATTTAGGGATGGTTGAGTTTTATTTTAACAATAGTTACTAGTTCATGATTGAGATGGATCTTTTTGAGGCCTTGTATGGTCATCCCTATAAATATTTATTTCTTATTTAGAGATAGGTGAGAGTTCCTTTGTTGGACTATGCTTATTCCAAGAGACGACAACAAAGATTCCCTTGATTCATCATATAATGTTGGTGGAATAGTGTCGATACAAGTCTTATATTGATCTTTTTCATAGGCCATTTGATTTATCAGGTTGTGACCATGTTTTCATAATGATTTCACCTCGGTTGGGTAATTAACGACTTGGGATACAAGGGAAACATACTCATCATTTTGTTGGACATTTTTTTGTTTTATGAAGGTGGGGAAAGATACATATAGTTTGGAACTACCACTGAAGCTTATATCAATACAAAATGTGTTTCATGTTTCTTATCTTTTAATGTATCTATTTGATGCATCTCATGGTCGATGATTATGTGATCTCTATGTGGAACCTAATTTATCTTTGACAGAACGACCAATCATGTTTGTTGATTCTAAACCAAGGAACTTCAGTGGAGGATGATACCATTAGTTTGTGTGATATAGAATCATGGATATAATTCTAATGAAATGTGGGTGAAGGAGGAACTGATGAGAGAGTTGTGGCCTCATTTTTTTGTTGTGGGGGCTTCTTTATACACATTTTTGGGACATAAAATTTCTATTATGGTGAGGTTGTATTATCACATATTCATTTTAAAGTATTCCAAAATAATAACTTTAATTAGAATTTTATTACATTTCTTTTGAGGTTGATTCAGGTTGAAATATTTATGAATCTTGAAACCTGGGCTAGTGCATGGGCTGCACAAGGCCAGCACATGATTTGGACAAATCAAGTGACCTGTTATAGGAAAATGGAATGTTTTGGACATTGTTCTCTACATAAAAGTACATAGTTTTTTATGCCATGTGTTTTTTAGGAGAAACCATGTGAAAAATTTATAATAGATGCACATCCTGACCAATGTTTAAACAAATTGTGCACTGATTCCTAGGAAACTATGCAAATGTGATTATAAGATTTTTGAATTTTTTTTAAAATTTCCTAAACCCTGTGATTTTTCCCCTAATAGACCACCTTAGAACCAAATGTGTTTCTCCCAACCATATAGATCCCATGGAGGATTCTTTCCCCTTTATATCTGTCCCAAAATTGATCTAAATATAGTTGAACATTATTTGATCCTCATTCAGTTAGTTTTCACCTCCCATTCTTGAAATTTTAAGATCTCTATCTTCTATCCGATGGTTTTTTAGATCTATGTTTGAATTTAGAGGATCCAATAATGGATATTATAGATATAAACCCAAGTCGGATTCTTTTTTCTACCAGATCCAGTTTTTTTCATTCTTCTTTGATAAATCATGGCCAGGGTTTGGTGATCCTTGATTTGTTGATCCTGATATAGATGTTTTTGTTACAATGCCGAATTTTTATTAACCATAATTTATATATTTAATTTCAGTTGTTTGAATTAAATTAAAATTGAATTAGTTTGAATTAAAATTTATTTCAATAAATTTTTTTTCAAAAAACCAATTCTGATGAATTGGGGTTTTTAATGAAAAATGGGGTTTTAGCATGAAATTCGAAACCCCACCCCAATTCCATTGAATTAGGTTGTATTTATGGATATTATGGTAATATAATTATTTATGTTTAAATACATATATTGAAATAAATTTAATCAATTGAATTGTTTAATTTAAGTGAATAAAATATTTTTAAGGAACGTTTTGTGAAATCCCAAATACTAGTTAATTAGGGGATTGTGATGAAATTTATGGAATTATTGAAAATTTAAAAATTTTGAATTTAATTTTGAAATTAAATGGTTATTTTTAATTAAATACTTCTTTTGTGAAATATGGTTCAAAAATGGATTGGATGGATACCCAGTGGTTTTATTTTGAAAAAACATGTTTTTCTAAAAATCCTATTATGTTTTTTAATATAATATTTTTCATAAAGAAATGGTGTATAGTAGTTAATTGTATTTTAATAAATATTAAAATAAATTTCCCATAATTTTTTTAATAGAGAATATGAAAGCCTTAGTAAGTTTGTGTGTTATATTAGGAAATACTTCATGATGTACATCACTCTAAAACATTATATCAACACATCCCATTCCTTAGGTGATGATGATTAATCCTCTTGGACTTGGTTCATAATATTTATATACATACTTTTTTGTATTCACAGTTTTCGATACATAGATCATGGAACTACCGTACTTACTTGGAACATGACCAAGTTTATCTCTTATCTGAATTTGAAATGAATATATTATATTATTGTGAAATTTTTAACATGATTTGGAAATTTATATAAACTATTTTATTTAAAAGTGAATATTTGATCCTTTTTGTGAACAATTACATTTATGTAAAGTAACCCTTGATTAAAGGTAAATTTCATATTTTGAATTGTATTTACATCATTTGAAATGTGACCATTAATTTATAATTTATTTCAATATTTTAAATTTTAAAGCATGATTGGTTTAAAAATGCTCTCATAAAAGACAAACATATATGTTTTAAAATTGAAATCACATTACTGGTCAATTTGACATTAGCATCTTGTTATGGTATTTTTGGTGAAATCCAAATAGTATTTGTCTCACACCGTACTTGTGCCTTCAGGTGTTTGTAGATTATATCCTTCCAAGTTCAAGCAAGGGTAATGGACATCCTGGAGCTGGATCAACCCATTGATCCTTGGAGATAGTGAGTTTTTTCAGATTGAGGGTTTGGGAAGTTTTCCATTATTTAGAACTTGATTTTTGTACTTTGGGAATTATTTATCGTTTGGCTTATGTTACTTTAATACAAGTGGAGTTTATTTGGATATGTATATAGCCTTCTCCCATTTACTTTGTTAATTTTATTGTGAAAAATCATTCCCACTTGTTTTGTGTGTGACGTCACATGCTAGTTGATGACCAGTGTCCATCGAGAATTCTCTTCGAGCTATGTTTGGGGCGGATCGATTATCATGTTACTAGGTTTCCTAGGTTGTTTCGTGATTGGTACACTATTATAAATAGAAACCATTTTAATATAAAATTAACATCTAATTTATAAATTAGTATGAATTATTTTATCATTAACTAAGATGTAAAATCCTTCCCCCTTTTGTTAATTTTTTCCATGATAAATTATTCACTTATCAAATAAGTGGGGTTATTTTTACCACATATAATTTTCAAATTCTGATGTTTCCTCTACAACCATATGTTTATTCCATAGATCCTCAACCTGATGAATAATAACTTTTACAATACATGATCTATGTGGTCAAGAACCTAGTGTGGTTGTTCCATATAAGAAATATTTTATTCATGATGAACTACTTCTTGGATCAAAACATTATATTACTTTGGTACATTCTTCATTAAAATTGAAAAATAAAATATGTTGTGTACTTGGGATAAATTGAGTGGTAAATTAAATTTGTAAGAAACTAATTCAATATTCACTATTATTTAATATTGTCCCATGAACCATGGAATTAGTTTAATTTTTTACCAAATTAAATCACAATTTTCCATGTTGAAAATTTGGGAATGGAATAATCACATACATCAAAAGAACGATATTTCTTACAGTTATTCATACTATAATTTTTCCTACTCTATGTTATGCTCATGTGTCACCGAATCAACTGAAATTTCTATGTATTTCCATCTAGAAACTATTTCCTCCTCAACTTCATTTCTTTTATATCATCCCAAAAATATATTGTCTAACACTACTTTCCATATAATTCCTCTAAATGTTCTTTTAGTATACTAGAGTAGAAAACTTTTCATATAAAAAACTCAAACAATGAAATATGTCGATCCCAACATCCTTGTTAATCCGTTGAGTAAGAATAAATAAAATCTTACCATGTTTGAATCGTCTTCTAGGACTATCTATCAGATTGAGGATGTAAATCCACACTAAAATTCAATTTATTACCCAATGAAAACTGAATTCCATTCAAAAAAGTATATTTGAAATTTGGATCACAGTATGATTCAATGGGGAGAGTATCTCCATGTCACCAGATAATCTCTTTTAAATATAGAATAAAAATATTTTCAAATGAATCTATATCTCGAATGGGAAGAAAATGTAAAAATAAATTTATTCCTTCAACAATAACCCAAATTGAATTATTCCCTTGATATGTATTTGTAAATCATACCACAAACTTATTTGATATATTCTCCCATTTCCACTCTGGCACTATACAATTTTGAAAAATATATTTTTCTATTTATCACACTTATTTAACATGAAAAAATTTCAAACCATTAATGTTAATTTTAGAAAAATATATTTTCATTTCATCCACCAATAATACTCATGAATCTCTTTGTACATATTAGTGCTTACAAGATAAAGGGAAAAGGGGAACTATGAGATTTAGTCAAAAACTCTTTCCATAACTATTAATCATAACGAACACACAATATTTTCCAAAAACATAAAACACCTTCCTCAAAAATATTAAAACCAGGGAACTTATCATTCTTTATAGATTTTATGTCTTCTTGTAATGAATGATCCACTATATGATCCCTATTAAGTTATTCAAAAAAATTCAACAACACTGAAACCTAAAACAAAATAGAGTATGTCCCTTTATAAAAAAATTATAGATCATAATTCCTCAAATAAATAACCAAATGGTCATTCTAAAAACAAAACAAGGTTAATATGGAATTACTTGTGCTCTCAATGCATCAGCCAACTTGTTTCCCCGTCCTGGATGATAATTAATCAAACAATAATAATATTATATTAGTTTTATCCATATTATCTATCTCATATTCAATTCATTCTGAGTGAATATATATTTCTAACTTTTGTGACGAGTGTATATTTCACACATTACCCCATAAAAATGATGACTACAAATGTTTAAGCAAAAAAAAATAGATGAAAATTTTAAATCATGTGTATGGTAATCCAAATTGTGGTGCTTCAACTGAAAAGAACAATAAACAATTAACTGATCATTCTAAATTATTAAAAAACCGTTTTCTTTTAATGAAGAATCATATTAGATGATGATATCACCATTTTGGAATGTAAATTACAAAAAAAGAGCATTCCCTAATATTCATTTTAGTTAATGAAAATAGTCACCAC
Source organism: Viscum album (assembly GCA_963277665.1). Taxonomy (NCBI): domain Eukaryota; kingdom Viridiplantae; phylum Streptophyta; class Magnoliopsida; order Santalales; family Viscaceae; genus Viscum; species Viscum album. The sequence goes on from OY728131.1 coordinate 1,697,059,211, forward strand.
ATTCCTTTGGCTTTATTAATGTAACTCCTTTGGAGCTAACATAGTCAATGGTCCTAATAACTATGTAAGTTTTTCAACAAAACACCAGTAGTATCCATATAATTCCTGAGAACTATTAATCTTGGTGATATTTTTTGATCTCTACCACTCTTCAATGACTTACATTTTAGATTGATCCATTGTTATTCCATCTTTATAAAAAAATGGGACCAGGGAATGAAATTTCTGTATCAAAAATTCAGATTTTATAAATTTAAATTAGTTTTATTTTCTTTTATGATCTGTCAAAAAACCAATAGATTCCTTTCATGTTCCTCTTTACAATTGGAAAATACTAAATATTAATCAATAAATGCAACAAAAAACATATCAATGAACAAATGAAATATTATGTTCATGAGATCCATGAAGATTGTATTTTAATTAGCTAACGCAATTGGAATTACTTCACGATCATAGTGTCCATATCTAGTTAAAATGCATTCTTAATAAGTTTATCATCGTTCATATTCAACTGATGGTACCACGAGCTTAGGTCGACCTTCAAAAACTATTTTTCACCGTAGACCCAACAAAAAAATATCAATACAGGTAAAATGATTCTTGTTAATAATAGTAATGTTATTCAAGTATCTATAATTAATGAAAATTAGCATTGATATATTTTTCTTTTTTACAAAAAATTACAAAAGCACCGCATATTGATGTTATATGACAAATGATACCATTATCTAATAACTTATTGACCTGTTTTTTCAACTCTTAAAGTTATATTTCATTCATTCAATAAGGGTGTTTGTAAATAATTTTTGAATCAGGTAATAAGTCAATAGTAAACTTGACCTCTCGGTCATGAATAACACTCAGAAAAACAATCCAAAATATATCAATGTATTCATTTACTACTGTAACATCACTAATTTGAACATTTGATTTATTTTCAAATATATGGTCTATGTAAAACTCATTTATATCTCTACTAAATTTCTCATATTATTAGTAAGCTATCAAAATCATGAAATCATTGAATACAAATTTTTTTACCAATTCAATCTACATTAGCATGATAAAATAAAATCTAATTCATAATACAGATGATATCAAAATATAATGTGTCTCATTTGTCAAGATTTGTCAATAAAAGAATCCCACTTATAATGATAGGAATATTCTTATAAATCTTTTTTTCTTTGATACATCCACTAGTAGTTATTACAAATAGTTCTATCATAAATTTATGGGGTTATGTTCCAAAATTTCTATAATGTTTCAGAGAAATAAAAGAAATAGAATATCAATAATCAAATAGGGTATTTTAAAATTTGAAAAACACAAGTAAAATACCTTTAACCACTTTGTTTGACATCCCAACAGCAAATGTAGTAGTATAAAGTGATTTAAATTCCCCTTTTTGTTTCTGATCATGAATATTTACATCCCATGCAACTAAATTGGGACATGAATTAGAATAATAAACCATATCATTGCAGTTAAAACATATTAACATTAGATGACTATTAGTTAGCACATTATTTTATTCATCGGGAACTTTTTCCTAGAATTCTTGGTCCATGTGTTCAATGTTTACACACCGGTAACACTTCTGGGACATCATATGATATTCCGCATAGTTATTTTTACCACACGTACAAATATATTGGAACTTCATTTTTATATATATATATTTCATTGTTGCTTGTTTCCCTATCATCATCCATCCCAATGGATTCTTTATTTGATGATCACTGTACACATAAGAGAACAAAAACTATATATTATCCTTTTTAGCACAATAAACAACATTATCATAGATTTTTAATTCTCTCACGATAAAATCTCTTCATAGATATGGTTTCAATCCTTAGTAAAATCAGTTAATTTTTCTATCAGTGTATTGAATAAAATATGGCACATACTGAACCAATAATATGATGTTTTTTATATGAAGCTACAAAATCATCATATTTTTTCTTCAGTTCAATGCTTGTTTTCAATTCATCATTGAACAACCATAGGAAAATATTTCTCTAGGAAAATACCATTGAATTTCTTCCATTCAATGGAATCATGATCTAATTTCTCTCTCATATACATTAATAAATACACATCCACCATATTCACCATCAAATGATTACTGAAAATGTTTTCCTTTGTATTTTCCTAACATTCCATGATATAAAATATCTTTTCTATAAGATTAATCCATACTTCAGTTACCACTATGTTACATGATCTACTAAACGATGGGGGATTTTTCCTGATGAAATGATCTAAAAAATATATGTTCATTTACGGTGGATTGGTTTCTTCTCTAGCATGGATTCCAACACCATTTTTCAAATGATTCAATAGATCCATTACTACAATAAAGACGTTTCTATTCTAATTACGACCATCTCAGGATACATATTTGGATAGATATCTTACTATAGGATCCACACCACAAATGGTTCCTTATTTCCTCTATGAAAAAATATTCTAAACAAAAAAAAAGATATACCAAAATTGTAATCTTCAAATACTATAAAATTTTAATTTTACCATATGGTAATATCCTCTTAAATATTGCTATTAACATTACCATAACCTCTTAATTTTTCTAAACCGGCCATTTATAACAACTATAAGTCCCCACCCTTAAACATTACATTATTTTGTGTTAGCTTAAGAATTTTACTCTATATCACATTGACGAGTATTTCATGTTTATAGTTTTATTAATTAGTCTATTACTCATATATAACAAAACTGTTAAAATATAAGGTGTACACTTTAAAAGTGTATCAATTTTTTCTATAACCTAAAATTTATAAAATAAATCATGTTATCTTATATATAAACTCTCCATTAATTTCAACCAAAATACTTCCAATTCCATAATCAACTGTATGCCTTGTGAAAAATTGTAAAAAACATAAAATGGGAATAAAAATATTAGTATAGGATATCAAATGAAGGAAACCATTAGTACATTTATAATCATCAATAGCCATGAAACACTTACCTGAAAACATTAAATTTTAAAAAATAGAAAAATATTATTGTTTAATAAATATTATTTATTTTACCTTTTAAAAACAAATGATCTCTCTGGAATCTCACTAAAAACATAGTAAATTTTTCTAGGTACCTTAGGACATCAACACTCTAAACCCATATATATTCCTAAATTAACTTATACATATTGGAATAACAAAAATGAAAACATTTAGTAAAATTATATAGAGGATATAAACCTTACACAGTGAATTATAATTCTATCTGAGCACACCCACTTTTAATCTATAACAAGATCATATGGTCCTCTATGGGTGCCTGTCACAACCCGTCCTCGGGGCCCGTGCCATGACTACCCCAAGCCCGCCTTCCATAGGCGAGGGGCTGGAGACTAGAACCAAAGGCGTAAATCCTGATAACTGGGAAGGCATTGCCTTTATAAAAGTAAACAAAACACCATAGAGTACAATAAGAAGTAAAACACTAAGTACAAAGAGAAGTGCTGAAAAGTAAATGGGCCAGAATACAAACCCAACTGAAAGTACAACTACAACTGAACAAAAGTACAATAGAAAAAGATAGGAAGCATCTCCTGGGACGTCCTCCACGGATCCTACCTGAAGGGTAGGTACAAATAGCCTCCACATCGCTCTCACCTGTCAACCTCCTCTGAGTGTCGTCTCTCTGTGAAATCCACATCCAGATACTGACTCGTTGTGTAGTCCACCTACGGGTACTGTCCGGTCCTCGAACACTCGGCCTCCGTCAGCACTGCCCGTCGTCTGCAACCAACACAATGAGGTCCGAGAATAGCCCGTGTAGGGGTGAGTATAACGATACTCAGTAGGGACCCTGATACCCTCAAGGTCTCACAAAAACCAACAAGTATAAACACAAAGAAGATCTCAATAGATAACCTCTACTTAGGTATATGCCAATACGTATACCTAAGTTATCAAGTAACCCACCTCAAACATGAGGAAACACAAATATTATGAAATCAATGGATATCCACTACCCAGGTATATGCCCATACATATACCTAAGTTATCAAGTGACCCATCTAAATGAAGAGGTAAACACAAAGGTAATAGACTCAGCTCAAACCAGGATTTTCCTTATCGAGACCGTAACTGCTGAAGAGCCCCGTCTTTGGAGTGTACAGTGATCCTGTCACGACTCGGAGGTAATGCTCACTAACCTAAGTCTACTGAGGTACTCCTCTTGTCGAGTACCACAGGTCTGCTTCCAAATACTAGGAGCTCCATCCATTGTGGGTCTACCGCCAAATACCAGGTGCTCCCCCTAATAGCCTACAGAGGTACTCCTCCGGTCGAGTACCACAGGTCTGCTGCCAAATACCAGGCGCTCCATCCGCCGTGGGTCTGCCTCCAAATACCGGGCACTCCGTCCAGTGGGATAGTTGACTCACTCCAAGTCGAGTCGGTCAAGCAGTCATCAGGTCTCAATCTTATACACTATCTTCGTACTCCGTATGCTTGTCTCTAGAAGGGACCACTCCATGAGCTACTGGTCAATACTCCAAGTATTACAAAGTCCCACGAAGATGTATCTCAAAGGACAGCCTCGTCATAAGGGTCTCAACACAACAGACGACGCATCAATCGGACGGTCAGTCTGTGAGTTATTAGAATATTCGTCCCAGAGGCCCGGTTGGTTTCATCTGCGAACCAACCTAGCCGTATCTCAACTGTACCCCAAAATCCCATAGGGTATACTCATATAGACTATTTCACAATGTGATCACCAATGCCACCGATGGTTCGTCAAACGGACGCCCGGTCTGAAAGATATCACATTTTCCGTTCCACGGGCCCTGTTGGATTTCGGGTACAATCCAACCCGACCATACTTCAATAGCGTCCAATCCTCGGGCGAATAACGCCAAAAGTTCCTTCTCATAAAGAGGAATCTAGCAATGTTTACGGCACGTCAATCGGACGTTTGGTGCTCAAGATATATTCGTTACCGCTCCGAGGGCCCGGTTGGTTTCTTGAACGAACCAACCCGGTCGAACCCATAGTCCTCCAAAACCTTGAGTGTAATATGCAGAAACGACCGTCTCGATCCCAAGATCACATCTCCACTGACGGTGCATTGATCGGACATCTACATTCCATGATATGGGCAAAAGACTGTGAGGGGTCCGAAAACTGGGGGTCTGGGCCCGGACCGACCCGGCCCAAACCCCCGGGGTCGGCCCGAACCGGGTCGACCCGGGATGGGCGCAGCCGAGCCCGGCATGAGCAGTCCGACCCGGCCTGGGTGGCCCGGCCGGCCTGATCGGCCCGGCGCTGGCCAAGCGGTCGCGCCAAAGGAGCCCCCCCCCCCCCCGCGCGGGGGCCGCTTTGTGTCACCGGACGCGGCGCGCTGCCGCTTCCCGCGTTCCCCGGTCCCGTGTGGCCACGAGACCCTTGTTCACCGCCATGGCGGATCCTTCCAGCGACATTCCAGGGGCCTCCGGCTCTGACCACCGTTACTGCCATGCCGGCGTTGCATGCCGGCGGGGGCTTCCGCGGACCACCGGATGTGCTCCGGTGGTCCGATTTGCCTGCGGTCTTCGCCAGTGATCATCCCGGGACCCGAACATCACTTCAAAGCCTTAAAAATTACCTTGAGACCCCGTTTGTCATCGTCTATCCATCCGCACGTCAAACAACAAATCGCACCGTCTTCGTGGTTTTCCGGCGCCGCGCGACAGCGCCGTGCTTATTCGTCGCGGCCCGACACCGACCGCGGATTCGTTTGACCCCAAAGGCGCGGTGCAACGAGGCCGCACTTCTTCGTCGTGATTCTCTAAATTCCCGCACGGTGCGACGGCACTGCGTCGCTTCCATTTCTAGCCACGTAGGAAACCACCAAAATAAAAAAAAGGAGGAGGTTCGACCGTATTTTTGCGGTCCGACCTCCTCCATTATTTTGATAACAGTTGGCCGTTAATTTCAAAGAACATCTAAAATTATTCACGACAATAAAACCAAACCCCTAACTTGCAAAGACGTCTCACGTCGTCGAGCCGTAGAAGAGGCAAGCGTCACGTTGATCGGACATCACAGAAGATCGGTGCAGATTCTATTGACGTCGGAGGGTGATTCATCATCAATGGTGATGTTCCCCGTGGTGGTGTCTCCTCCCTTGACGTGGAGGAAGAATAGGAGAAGGCACATTGTTGGTGATCGCCAGATGAAGAACGCGGTGTCTCACTTCCTTCTTCGTGGAGAGAATGTGCAAGATGATACGATGTTCCTCATCGAAGCTTCGGTGTTCTTCACGTTCTTCAACAAAGAAGATGAAGCGTTCTTCTTCGGAGGAGGAAGTTCTTCAAAACTCAAATGCTCTCTTCCCTTCCTCTTAACACAACAATTCTCCATAAAATAAAATAAGTCTCCACCTTATTTTATTTACCCAAGACGTGCATTAAAAAAATTACAAAATTTTAAATCCAACATACTTAATTAATTGATCTTTAGTTGTCAAAATAATTAATGTTTAGGTGGCATGAATTAAAGTGGGAGGTGAGGAGGAGAGGATTCACTTATGTTAAAGTGGAGTTACAAAATTAAAGAGGGAGGTAAAGGGGGTTATGGGAAGATCAAGGGGGGTTAGGGACTCGTTTGGGCCCCACCACCCTCTTAAACTCTCATGGGTAGTTCCCTAACATCCACTCAAAGGATATAACTACTTTAAAGAAATAAAAATTGTAACTCAATTTTTATTTTGTCTTCCACAAAAATTTAACAACTCCTCCCATGAAAACGCAACTCCGAAGAAGATATTCTTAAGCAATTAACGGCGCTGCGAATCCATCAGTGCCCTCGGAAGTCGATTCTGAGCACTGGTTCAAAAGTTTGAAAACCCCGCTCGTTCGTTCACTGAACGTACCCGAGCTAACCTTCAGAAATTGATTCCGGACTCACCGGGCCTCAGAATCAGGCGTCGTCAGAAACTGCGTCCTTGTAAAATCCCAAATAAAATTTAGAAAAAATTTCCCTTGAATTTTACAGGTCTTTACAGTGCACCCATAATTTATAATTTCCAAGAACTACAACATAAAATAAAAAAAATTCTTTATTTTTAAAAACTAATTTAATCTCATATTAAAATCAATTTTAGATATTAAAACACCATTTTCCTTAAAAGACCATTTTTAATACAAATTACACATATCTTTTGAAAAAATATTTTCAATTGCAAAATACAAAAAAAATGAAATACATTTTTCATTTAAGAAAACAACAAATCATATTGTGGACGCAAAAAATAAAATAATGGTCATGATGTTGGAAATATCATTTTCACCATGTATATTTATAATAGATCATTTATTTTTTTCATTTGTCAAAATGTTTTGTATAAAACAAGTAAAAAATTACTTTTTGAAAACATTTGAATGAAATAAAAAAATCAAATTTATTTTATAATATATATATATATATATGTTAAATAATATAAATAATATTGAAATGGAAGAAAGGATTATGTCCTTAAACATTCAACGTGTCCCTTACCAATTTTAACATTCAAACCATAAGCCACATGAGATAAGAAAAATTAATAAACATTAAATAAAATGTGAAAATATATAATATGGATATATAATTTCCAAGAGGATTTATATACATTTTATAAAATAATAATGGTGCATTTCATCAATAAATGTCTCAATGAATGGAGATTGAGACGAAATCACTTACCTTGAGTACGAATTGTCATGTGGTTCTTTATATTCCAGAAGAAGACAATTATGTTAATTATTAAATTTTTTAAAAACCCTATTCAATTTTATAATTTCTTTTACTTCAATTCTTAAAATTTCTTAAATAACTTCTTAAACAATTACATTTTCATTTATTGTTTTTAACATATTTTGGTTGTGTGTCAAAAATGTCTTCTGTAGGTCACCTATGGTCATAGGGTTAATAATATAAACAACCAAAAAGTAATAATAATTATATAATTATCATATTTATAAATAAATTACACTTTAAAAACAACACATGAAAGATTTCTATGAAAAATTTACCAATGATTCAATTATAGATATTGTAGGTTGTATGTACGCATAAGTAACGTTCATATTTTTAATTGATTGTTTTGAAAATATTGTAAGTAACATTTAATATTACATAATGATAACTATATCATATATACGATGTTATTTGTTCATAATTACAAAAAATATATATTTATTGTGATGTGAATGTAATCATATCGCGTAGAGGATGCAGTAGTATATAGGTTTTTGAATGATGATATCACTTTTTCAGTGTGTGAAAAGGCGTCAAATAAAATGACATATTTTACATACATAAATATAATTATATCATGGATATTATTTTGATTCTTATTATTTCACACATTTTTATATAAATTCATCTTTAATATATTACATTTATTATGTTAAAAAACCACATCGCTTTAGGGAGGTGGTAGTCCGCACTTCCCTAAACAAAATTAATGTACTTACACAAAATGGAAAGGATGAAGTTATATGTTATATAATGATTTCAGGAGAATAAATAAATCATTAATATAATATATATAATATAAAAATACATTTTCCAGCATAATTCTATACTATGGTTGGTGGTAAATGAAAAATAAACAACATCATTTTGTGAGGTCGTAGTTCACCGTACATAAGAACAGTAAGTTCATTACCCATATGATGGATGTATGTATAAGTACAGGTAAAACAATTGTCATTAAAAAATATAATAATATTTAGGTTACATATTTTATTACATAATCATGGAATAATAATAAAATTAAGTCATGAAGAATGAAATAAAACATAATTGGATATTGAATAATGTTACCTATTTTTCGAGTAACTCTTTTGGGTTTTCACCAAATCACTTATTGGTTATCCTTATTCCAAATTTTATGTAACGCCATGACCATAGAAACCCAGATCTAGTGCATTATTACATAACACTGGCATGATCACAAGAATGATCAAGTATTGAAAGACCGATTAGTTTAGTAGCCTTGGAAACACTAGATACAATCATAAAGTTTTACATTACATAAAAAAACATCTTGTCTTCATATCCCCTCATACTATCCCTGCAGGTAATTCATAAATTACTTCTTCATAATCCTAGGAAAAATAAAACATTCAAAGGGGTGAGATCAGATGCTCAGTAAGGATAATATTATAGCAGATGCTTTCATAGATAAGCATAAACACTTAAGGCAATTTATAATTAAAACAAAATCCTTTTAAACGTGAACTTCAGCATAATATGTCAAAGATAAAATGAAATAATGCCATTTACTTATTCACATGGATATTCTACTAGTCGAAAAATCGCTTGCAATTTCAATAACCACATTCATAATGATGGAATGCATAATGCCAGACTATCATAACCACATAGCCAAGGCCTCATTCCAAGACTACAAATAAGATTTTTCCAAGGCCTTGTTCCAAGACTCTAGTTTGTCTCATGAGACCTACCGATGCATCGAGGAGCTATATCAGGCTCCACCCATCACTTATTAAGTCCAGTGCATTTCTCATATGAACAGGTTTGAATATAACATAAACATTCGTATTAAAAGTAGCATACAGATTGTCAATACTTTAACCACAAACCATGAATGGTATAAAAAATAGCACATCCACAGTCAAACATAACTCATTCGATACAATATGGATGATTTTATTGTATCACATTATCCTCAATCAAAAATAATGTTGTATATTGACATAGATGAAAATAATCCTCAAAACTATTTGAGAGAAATATCCCCCTTTTCTTGAAATCATTTAAAAGTCACAATATTTTTCAAGAAGCCATTTTAAAATAGATTTTTGAATCATAGTGTCCCATACCACTTTGAAAATTTTAAAAGGAGTTTTAATTTTAAAACATTAATGTCCATATAAATAAATCCTTAAAACCATTTTTTAAAATATGGACATTAAGGAGTAATATTTAGAAGAATAAGTCTTTAAAACATTTAAAAATTGTATTTTAGTTAGAATTTATAACCAAGAGAGAGACACTTGAATACAAATAATTGAGGTAATAAAAATATTTTAATATCATGAGAATAAAGGGATTCATGATATACTATGTCATAGTACATTATATACACCACATAAAAGTGATTTGGTGTATATCAACAAAGAAGTCTCAATGGAATGTAAATTGAGATGAAATCTCTCATAAAGGTCGTACCCTTAGGTTAAGGATAAATCAACGACATAGTTATGTGTGACAAATATAAATACACTAAGTATGATTGGATATTCAGTGTAAAACAATCATAGAACATTAACACATAATATTGTAAAAACAACACCAATTAATTGGATGTTTAACTCAACAAATGGAGAATGAGTTATAATTAATTTTATCAAATTCATATCGATGACTTGAGAAATTATCAATGGAGTGATTATGTGTATCAAAAGTATATCCACAAAAAAGGGGAGTGTAAATTATGACATAAGGAAATGAATAGTGATTCCACACATAATCTCGGAGTAAAATAATCAATGGAGTTTGCGTAAAGCCGAATAAATGGAAATTAAAATTTCAAATTCCCTTATCGATTTGGTAACTTATGAAACATACACCCATGAAAGAAGGATCATACAATGATGATGTAAATACCCATAAATTAAATTATAATACACAATTAATACAATTATGGGTAGTCCACATACACGACATGCAATAAATAAGTGGTGAACAATGGAATTCTCACGAAATTAAAAGTGAGATAAGAAACCCCTTACTTTGTACTTTTTCCTTGGTCCACAGTAGTTTAACCTCCTGTATAATGGTGAAATAATTGTTATAGAATTATAAAAGAATCATTTACATTAATATTATATCATATATTATCTTTTAACATTGATTTGTTAATAATATCTTAGAATTATCGTCATTTTGGGTGTTAACGGGTTCATTTTACTTTATATTATTTGTTATGTGAGACATATTCGTTATTAATGGGATTTATATTATTCATATCCATAATGATATCAAGTCCTTAGATAATATTTTTAAATCATAAAATGATAATTATACTCGAATGGATATGATGGAAAATGAACCTCATCGTGTTCGTGGAGACGGTAGTCCTTACGTACGCACGAGCGACAATATCATTTTTTTGATATTAAAATAATATATAATTGGATGGTATATCATATATACAGAATCATTATCATGTTATATTTATTATTTACATTAGTTACACATCATTATTATACCCATCCAAATAATAATATATTGAATAACAATTACACCACGACGTGGAGACGGTAAGCCATACGTACGCACATATGGTGGCATGTTATTCAAAAGGTGGATAGAATACTGAATATGGTTGTACCATATTTATAATAACATCAAAGTATATATATGATACTCGAGTTGTTATTTTATAATGGTGACAACAAAGGAAGAGGAAGTGGAAGAAGAAAGGAACTTGAAAAGGGTTGGTGAAAACATTACCTCTTCTTCGGGTTCTTCCTTTTGATTTGATCAAAAGGGATCTATAGGATGGCTTTATGATCAAACTAATGCATCTAGGTTGTTTTGAGGGAAGTTGATAGAGTATTTGTGAAGGTTTATTCCGAATGAAAAGGCTTTTAAGGTGTGAAGAAATGAGAAGGATGAGTGCCCTTTTATAGGAGGGGTGAGGGGCACCTTTGGAAAAGCTAGAAATATTAATTTATGATAAATTCTTATTCAGTTTCCAATGGCTCCAAAGTTTATTATTTAAAGGTTAAGGTGGGGATAGCTCTAAATACATTAAACCAATAGAATTTAGATGGGTTTTTGTCATTATATTAACCTTATCTTTCAGTTTTAACTATTTGTTAATTAGTTTTACATTTACCATGTCACATTGTATTTTTATATTATATAGTTAATAAACATACCATATACAACCAATAGATCCCCAAGTGGTCCATTAATGATACACCTATCATGATATATGTGTCTTGGACGATCCTTAGATTTTTAAGAATTTAATATCATTTAATAATATAATATTTTTTTAAAAAACTCTTTTATGTCAATTTTGACACTATTCAATAGTTGATTTTTGTGAAACTTATAACAGAATGATTATTTCGAAAAAAGATAATTAAATCAATCCTAATATGTAATATTAACCTATAAAATTAGTGTAATTCAATAAAAGTATCAAATTATATTTATTTGGGTATTTATAATATCAATTATTCTAATTTTTCACTATTATGGTAATTACTACATCACCATTGTGTCATTAATAAATTAAATTATTTAATGTCTAAAAATTATAAATAAAATATAATTATTTAGTAAATCGTTTTATATTTCTAATTAATATTTATAGTATAAAATCCAACATATATAACCCTATGTTACATTTGAATTTCTAAAAGATATATGCTTGTGTCATTTTTGTAACCTTTTTAACTTAATTAAAATAAAGTGTCCCTATCACTTACAAGTGGATCCATGGGGTCCCAAAATCGACCCAAAGATGCCCATGGTCGACCATGTATCAAAAAATAGTTGTAAGACACATTTTAGGGTAATTTAGTATTATTATAATATTATTTCTTAACCCTTGTTTACCGGATTTACCCTTTAAACATGGTAAATAAAATATTTACCGAATTATCCAAAATGTATAAAAATAAAAGTTACCAATTTACACAATTTGAACATCCTGATTCCAAATATGGAATCCATTTTTCCAAATTCAAAACACAAAAGTGGCAGAAATTAATTTAAAATTACTTCCCGTTGTTAAAACATAAAGCGTGTTTTTAAGAGATAATAACTATCAAAAGATTGGCACTTGTTTATGTCTGGTTTAAATGTGAAATTATGTTCAATGACCCACATTTTATTACATGGTAAAAATATATTTTAAATATAATTTAAAACCACTCTAATTCATAATTTATCTCTATTAATTATTTCGATTAAAAAAGTTGTTTTTAATTTAGTAATTCTTTACTATTCATCAAAATATAAAAGTTATCCGAAAAGTACCAAAATTTCACCCTAGGATAATTTTGTTAATCCGAATCCAAAAATTAAGCCTATTTTACCAAATTCAAAACATAAAAGTTTCATTTATTAATTTAAAATTGATTCCTGCTATCAAAACCAAGAAGCGTATTTTTAAGAAATAATAACTATCAAAAATTTGACACCTGTTTATGTCCAATTTCAAGGTGAAATTACTTAAAATGACCATAATTAGATTAAATAGTAAAAATATAATCTATTTATACTTCCAAACCATTAATGTTTATAATTTATAAATATAAATTATTTTGATTAAAAAAGTTGTTTTCAGCTAAAATTTATTAATTTTTCACTATTCACCCAAATATGAAGGTTATCAGAAAGACACCAAAACATTATTGATACTAAATTAATATATCCCAATTCTAAAGAAGAATTTATTTTTGCCAAATTGAATATATAAAAGTTTCAAATATTCATTTTAAAAAGGCTTCTCCATTAAAAGGTGGTTAAATTTTAGTTTTTGAAAAATACTTCTTTTATATGAAAAAATGATTTTGTTCATAAATCATGTCTTAGAAACTCATAATATGGATTAAAATTATAAGGATAATATAATATTTATTATATAGTTAATACTATTCATAACCTCTTTTTAATGGCTAGTTTGGTATGTCGTGGTGTACTTGAACTCAGTGTTGCGTACAATACATTCTATTGTATTATTCAAAGGGAAGTGTACCATGGAAGATTGGGGTGTTATATTCACCTCTCCTTCAATAAATTGCGTCCTTGAAATTTTAAAAATGGGGCTTGAGAATATAATGTAATGTCCCACATCGGAAAAAGATTCCATAAAACTATTACTTTAAAAGAAAGAATGAAAGAGAGGTATAAAGGACACCCATGATAACCAATACTAGGATTCCAGGTAGGAAAACAAGGATATGGATGATAAACTAAGTGTCAAGTTCTAATAGAGAGGGATAGAAATTATGATCAGGAGAAAGTTAAAAATAAGAAAACCACAAACTTGTGTTGGGACAAATGATCATTAATCTCCTAGTAGGAAAAGTAAACAGACAACATTTTTTGTATTAAGTTACATTACATAAGGATGAGGAATTAATTTATTATATTGACTAATAATATAAAGATATATACTTATTTTTTATGTAGAGTTTCATTCTTTAATAAATTTCCACCACTAACTCATTTTTTTAAACGATGAGTATTCAAGAAGACTTGGTCACACTTGAAGAGCTAGAATAAACTTCTATAGAATCACATGATCCATGCAGGATAAACTATATATTTACATTGTATTTATAGATTAATCAAAACCAAAATGGTTAGTACAAGATCTAATGATCCCCCAAAAGGATATTCCTTGAGAGAAATAAACACGAATCTTAATTTCTAAAATTAAACCAACAATACCCCAAAGTTAAATAAATACTATTCAATAATCTATTGTCCTTAAAATCCTTCAATATAATCCAAACTATTATTGAAACCCAAAACATAGAAGATTTTGATTATGTAGTCTCCCATGTAAAATTGTATCTCCAAATGACATCAAATACTCTTAAAGTCACATACTTAAAAGTAATTAACCTCATCACATATTCTCTATTATAGGTTAATCATTTCCATAAATAACCCAAATCACTATAAATACACAATAAAACGTACATAAAAATCTACTATAACACCACAAATGAAACCCCATAGTATTCTATTTTCCTTTGGCATATAGTGTTCCCAACAAAGCAAACATCTTCCAAAATAACATTTATCACTTAATCACCAAATCATTTTCCTATACCAAGGGTATTCATTTGATAAGACATAAGAACCCAAATCAACATATTATTGATCAATAAAATCATTTAACTAAAAATATTTAGTCACACTATCGAGGGACTTCACGTAGTCCAGTGGTAGGCGATAAATCCCAATCGCACTTTGGTTGTGGGTTCGATTCCCATAGCTTTGTCCGACGTGACGGGTTGTCACGCGGTCTGTGTGTTGTTCTTTTCAAAAACTATGTTTGATAACATTACCAAAATGAGATAAATTCCTCAAAATAACCATAACATAATTTAACCACAAATCTTATTTCATACCTTGAATTTTCATCCCAAATTATAATAACTTATAATTCTCTCAAACCCCAATGATCATATAAAACCAAATGGTTATTTATACCTATATCCACTAGAGAAGAGATAATTCTTCCTCAAATATCATTCTCACATGGAAAACTGCGGGGTTACAAATACACGGGTAAATTTTTCCAAAGTAAACCCATCAACAAGGAGTGCTAATACCTTTTAATCATTTCTCCAACCATTTATTTCTACATAGATTCTTCTTTGACCAAGAATATATCCTATAGAATAGGGCATTCACTCGGGTAATGGCCAGGTCCCCTACATTTACGGAAAATGACTAAAAATGTACTCTTGGGACCATTTTTTTCTTCTTCCATAGTCCTCTTCATTTTTCTTCGGAAATTCATCACTTTATGTCCTTCCTTCCCGCATGTAAAGCATTTCTTTGTCCCATTGAGACACTTTCCTGGGTGTCTCCTTCCACATTTCTTACATGATGGAAATTGAGGGTTCTTTTCTCCATGGTCTCTATTTCTGGAGCTCTTATCATTCATCACCATTCTCTTCCTTGTTGAGTCTAGGAGTTGGTTAATATAAATGTTGTTGATCATAATTTTGGAAAACTGATTTGGCATAAATATGATATCTTTTATGCCTATCAACATTCCATTTTGTTTCTCATTTCCACCACCGTTCCCACCTTATACATCATTCCCAAAGTCACTATGACTTCCTTGGAATCTAGCCATTGACTAAAACTAGAAAGCATTGTGTGAGTAACAGTAGTCATAAAATCATTTAGAGATTAACATGGCACCATATTCTCAATTTGAAAAACACATTAGGATTAACCAAGGTCATTTACTCTCATCTTATATATATAATACTTCAAATCAGTTTGTAAAGAAAATTTAAATTATCCTAAGCATATCCCCCAGGAGTGTCGTAACCAAGAGTACAGCAAGGCCCGTTGTCGTGCACCAGTTCCGGTTCGAGTGTAGCTTAAAGCGGCGTTTTCCAGTTTTACCCCTAGGTACATCTGTGCCAGAGCTGCCTCTACCTACTCGTTTCCAGACAGGGATGTATTGCTCGGAAAACTCACAATATCTCTACAATAAGAAAATTCTAGGAATTTATTCTATACTAATCCTCAATGTTCATCTTAGGTCTACATGCTCTAATAAGAGTTTATCTAAATCTAGCTTCTAAGGTTTGTACTAAACTTCCTCTGATACCAACTGTAATGCCCCGACCCTAGTTACCCAGAGTCGGTGAATTATTACATAACATTGGCATGATCACATGAAAGATCAAGTCTTGAAAGACCGATTAGTTTAGTAGCCTTGGAAACACTAGATACAATCATAATGTTTTACATTACATAAAAAAACATCTTGTATTCATATCCACTCATACTATCCCTGCATGTCATTCATAAATTACTTCTCCATAATCCTGGGAAAAATAAAACATTGAAAGGGGTGAGCTCAGATGCTCAGTAAGGATAATAGTATAGCATAAGCTTTCATAGATAAGCAAAAACACTTAAGGAAATTTATAATTAAAACAAAAGCCTTTTAAACTTGAACTTCAGCATAATATGTCAAAGATAAAATGAAATAATTCCATTTACTTATTCACATGGATATTCTACTAGTCCATCAATCACATGCAATATCAATAACCACTTTCATAACGATGGAATGCATAATTCCATACTATCATAACCACATAACCAAGGCCTCATGCCAAGACTACAAATAAGATTTTTCAAAGGCCTTGTGCCAAGACACTAGTTTGTCTCATGAGGACTATCGATGCATCGAGGAGCTATAGTGGGCTCCACCTGTTACTTATTAATTCCAATTCATTCCTCATATTAAAAGGTTTAAACATAACATAAACATTCGTATTAAAACTAGCATATGAAATGTCAATACTTTAACCAAAAACCATGAATGGTATAAAAAATAGCACATCCACAGTCAAACATAACTCACTTGATACAATATAGAAGATTATATTGTATCACATTAACCTCAATCAAGAATAATGAAGGATATTGACATAGATGAAAATAATCATCAAAACTATTTGAGAGAAATATCCCCCTTTTTCTTGAAATCATTTAAAAGTCACACTATTTGTGAAGAAGCCATTTAAAATAGATTTTTGAATCAAAGTGTCCCATACCACTTTGAAACTTTTAAAAGGAGTTTTAATTTTAAAACATTAATGTCCATATAAATAAATCCTTAAAACCATTTTTTAAAATATGGACATTAATGAGAAATATTTAGAAGAATAATTCTTTAAAACATTTAAAAATGGTATTTTAGTTAGAGTTTCTAACCAAGAGAGAGACACTTGAATAAAAATAATTGAGGTAATCAAAATATTTTAATATCATGAGAATAAAGGGATTCATGATATACTATGTCAAAGTACATTATATACACCACATAAAATTGATTTGGTGTATATCAACAAAGAAGTCTCAATGGAATGTAAATTGAGATGAAATCTCTCATAAAGGTTGTACCCTTAGGTTAAGGATAAATCAACAACATAGTTATGTGTGAAAAATATAAATAAACTAAATATGATTGGATATTCAGTGTAAAACAATCAAAGAACATTCACACATATTCTTGTAAAAACAACACCAATGAATTGGATGTTTAACTCAACAAATGGAGTATGAGTTAAAATTACTCTTATCAAATTCATATCGATGTCTTGAGAAATTATAAATGGAGTGATTATGTGTATCAAAAGTATATCCACAAAAAAGTTGAGTGGAAATTATGACATAAGCAAATGAATAGTGATTCCACACATAATCTCGGAGTAAAATAATCAATGGAGTTTGCGTAAAGCCGAATAAATGGAAATTGAAATTTGAAATTCCCTTATCGATTTGGTAACTTATGAAACATACACCCATTATAGAAGGATCATACAATGATGATTTAAATACCCATAAATTAAAGTATAATACTCAATGAATACAATTATGGGTAGTACACATACACCACATGCAATAAATAAGTGGTGAACAATGGAATTCTCACGAAATTAAAAGTGAGATAAGAAACTCCTTACTTTGTACTTTTTACTTGGTCGACGGTAGGTTAACCTCCTTTATAATGGTGAAATAATTGTTATTGAATTATTCAAGAATAATTTACTTTAATATGATATCATATATTATCTTTTAACATTGATTTGTTAATAATATTTTAGAATTATCGTCATTTCGTGTGTTAACAGGTTCATTTTACTTTATATTCTTTGTTATGTGAGCCATATTATTTATTAATGGGATGTATATAATTGACATCCAGAATGATATAAAGTCCTTAGAAACTATTTTTATATCATCAATTGATAATTATACTCGAATGGATATGATGAAGAATGAATCTCATCACATTCGTGGAGACGGTAGTCCGTACGTACGCACGAGCGACAATATCATTTTTTTGATATTAAAATAATATATAATTGAATGGTATATCATATATACAGAATCATTATCATGTTATATTTATTATTTACATGAGTTACACATCATTATTATACCCATCCAAATAATAATATATTGAATAACAATTACACCACGACGTGGAGACGGTAAGCCGTACGTACGCACATATGGTGACATGTTATTCAAAGGGTGGATAGAATACTGAATATGGTTGTACCATATTTATAATAACATCACAGTATATATATGATACTGGAGTTATTATTTTATAATGGTAACAATAAAGGAAGATGAAGTGGAAGAAGAAAGGAACGTGAAAAGTGGTGGTGAAAACATTACCTCTTCTTCGGGTTCTTCCTTTTGATTTGATCAAAAGGGCTCCATAGGATGGATTTCTGATCAAAGTATGTCCTCTAGGTTTTTGTGAGGGAAGTTTATAGAGTATTTGGGCCGAGTTTGGTTGAACCAAAAGGCTTTGATGGTGTGAATAAATGAGAAGGGGGAGTGCCCTTTTATAAGAGGGGTGTGGGGCACCTTTGGAAAAGCTAGAAATATTAATTTATAATAAATTATTATTCTGTTTTCAATGGCTCCAAAGTTTATTATTTAATGGTTCAGGAGGGGATAGGTCGAAATACATTCAACCAATAGAATTTAGACAGTTTTGGGTCATTATATTAACCTTATCGTTTAGTTTTAACTCTTAGTTAATTAGTTTGACATTTACCATGTCACTTTGTATTTTTATATTATATAGTTAATAAACATACAATATACAACCAATCTACCCCCAAGTGGTCCATTAATGATACACCTATCATGATATAAGTATTTTGGATGAAACTTAGATTTTTAGGAATTTAATATCAATTAATAATATAATATTTGTTTTAAAAACTCTTTTATGTCAATTTTGACACTATTCAATAGTTGACTTTTTTGAAACTCATAACAGAATGATTATTTCTAAAAACGTTTATTAAATCAATACTAATATGTCATATTAACCTATAAAATTATTTTAATTCAATAAAAGTCTCAAATTATATTTATTTGGGTATTTATAATATCAAATATTCTAATTTTTCACTATTATGGTAATTACTGCATCACAATTGTGTCATAAATAAATTAAATTATTTAATGTCTAAAAATTATAAATAAAATATCATTATGTGGTAAATATTTTTATCTTTATAATAAATATTTATAGTCTAAAATACAACATATATAACCCTATGTAACAATTGTGTTTCTAAAAGATATATGCTTTTGTCATTTTTGTAATCTTTTTAACTTAATTAAAATAAAGTGTCCCTATCACTTACATGTGGATCCATGGTGTCCCAAAATCGACCCAAATATGCCCATGGTCGACCATGTATCAACAAATAGGGTTAAGACACCTTTTAGGGTAATTTTGTATTATTATAATATAATTTTTTAACCCTTGTTTACCAGATTTACCCTTTAACCATGGTAAATAAAATATTTACTGAATTATCCTAAATGTCTAAAAATAAAAGATACCTATTTACACAATTTGAACATCCTGATTCCAAATATGGAATCCATTTCTCCAAATTCAAAACATATAAGTGTCATAAATTAATTTAAAATTAATTCCCGTTGTTAAAACATAAAGCGTGTTTTTAAGAGATAATAACTATCAAAAGATTGGCATTTTTTATGTCTGGTTTAAATGTGAAATTATGTTCAATGACCCAAATTGTATTACATGGTAAAAATATATTTTAAATATAATTTAAAACCACTCTAATTCATAATTTATCTCTATTAATTATTTCGATTAAAAAAGTTGTTTTTAATTTAGTAATTCTTTACTATTCATCAAAATATAAAAGTTATCCGAAAAGTACCAAAATTTCACCCTAGGATAATTTCGTTAATCTGAATCCAAAAATTAATTCTATTTTACCAAATTCAAAACATAAATGTTTCATTTATTAATTTAAAATTGATTCCTGCTATCGAAACCAAAAGGCATATTTTTAACAAATAATAACTATCACAAGTTTGACACCTGTTTATGTCCAATTTCAAGGTGATATTACATAAAATGACCATAATTGGATTAAATAGTAAAAATATAATCTATTTATACTTCCAAACTATTAAAATTTATAATTTAACAATATAAATAATTTTTATTAAAAAAGATTGTTTCAGTTTAAATTTAGTAATTTTTCACTATTCACCTAAATATGACAGTTATTAGAAAGACACCAAAACATTATTGATACTAAATTCTTATATCCCGATTCTAAATAAGAATTTATTTTTTTCAAATGGAATATATAAAAGTTTCAAATATTGGTTTTAAAAAGGCTTCACCATTAAAAGGCGGTAAAATTTCATTTTTGGAAAAATACTTCTTTTCTCTGAAAAATTGAATTTGTTCATAAATCATGTCTTAGAAACTCATAATATGGATTTAAATTATAAGGATAATATAATATTTAAAATTTATTTAATACTATTCATAACCTCTTTTGAACGTCTAGTTTGGTAAGTCGTTGTCTACTTGAACTCTGTGTTGCGTACGACACACGATATTGTATTATTTAAAGAGAAGTGTACCGTGGAAGATTGGGGTGTTACATTTTAGGACTCTATGGTGAGATTAGTGATGTTGGAAAATAATTTTTGAATGGTTTTTCTGGGAAAAAATGGCTTGAAATCTGTGAATAAGTGGGATGGGTGAGTGCCTTTTTTTAGAGAATGGAAAAGGCACACTTGGTATTTTTGAAAACAAATTGTGTTCCCAGTGTGTTTCATTTTACCCAAGTTTAAAAATGGAAAATAATACACCAATATATGTGTCCTGGAAAAATAATATGGCTAGAAAAATAGTTTTTAGAATAATTTTTGGTCATTTTTCAAACTTATTTTCCAATATTTTCCATCAATTAAGTTTTTTTTTCATTAATCATTATAATTACGTTTAATTTCATTCACTAATAATGTTGGTAAAAAATAAGCTTAACATATAAAAATTTATAAAATATTATAATTCAAATTATGGAATCCATTTTACTCATTAAAAACACATAAGTGGAAGAAATTAATTTAAAATTATTCCCACAAAAGGCATTTGTAGGTGGGGTTTTAATGTAAAAATGTTTAAAAGTTTGATAAGTTTTTGTATTTAAATTTTATTTAAAAAGGTAAATCATTACCTAAATTAGTATGAATGATATATAATTGATTAAATTACACTATAAATACAATAATCTCAAAATATAAATATATATATAAATTGAAAAAAAGTAGTTTTGAACTAATGTTTTGTGGTATTCATAATTCATGCAAATATTAATTTTATCAGAAAAATACCTAAAAATCAACCAATTTGTATTTTTATATTTATATTTTAGAAAAAATTATATTTTTATTTTAAAAATTATAAATTCCCCAAAAATTATATTTAAATTGGGTTTACCATCAAAAGGACATAAATCTACCTTTAAAAAAATAGATCCTTTTATGCATAAAATTGGATTTATTCTTATTTTAAGCCTATAAAATTTATTTGATGAATGTAATAACATTTAATAAAATATATAAAAATAAAAAAACTCTCTTATTAATTCACATTAATATAATTTCAATGATATATAATCAACATAAAATAATAATATTATCAATATTATTATTTTTCAGTATAATTCATTCTTGCATGCAATGAATGATTTTGGAGACAATGATTGTTCCATGTTGTGTACGACATCTAAAATAGAATCCAATTTAAGGTAGAATTGTTATATAATTCATTAATGATAAATACCTGTTATATCATTACCTGGGATGTTACATTCATAATGAAAATCATTTAAATCATGAGTCCATTTGAAAAGAAACACATTCTCATGAGGTTTTCAAAATATATAACTATTCAAAAATTCAATTTAATTAATTAAAAAAATAGTAAATATTTTTCATGAATAATAATAAGAATCCATGATTACCATAGGAAACTTGGATCATGATATATTTTCATGGTTTACTCCTGAGACAACATAACATGGTTAACATAGTCCCTTGATGGGTTAAGTTTATTCCATGATCCCATAACATGCTTAGGATACCCGTCATACACCATACATGGAATATCATGAGATTTATAACATTTACCAATTCATTGGTAATTATATGGTCAAACCCATCACGTAATCTATAACCAGATCACCAGCCGTTTTCTAGGTACACCGTTCACATAATTTTAGAAATACACATAAGGGATTGGGTTTACTCCCTATCCCATAAATGTATAATTACTCATATTTAAAAACATGGTATCTTGTATTTAATATCATAAAACCATAAAATATATATTAAAACCATGATCTCTGATATTTATTTCATAAAAATGAATTATCGGTCACGATAAAAGTGATTTTACGTGAAATGTTATATATATTTATACATATATATATATATATATTTAAAATAGAATTTTTTTTATTAAAACAAT
Source organism: Viscum album (assembly GCA_963277665.1). Classification (NCBI taxonomy): domain Eukaryota; kingdom Viridiplantae; phylum Streptophyta; class Magnoliopsida; order Santalales; family Viscaceae; genus Viscum; species Viscum album. Next base: position 1,697,082,329 of record OY728131.1, read on the forward strand.
AATTTTAAGAATTTTATGACATCTCTTTCACTCATAGTTTAATATTTAAGTTTCCTTAAACATCGGATTTATTTTTTATAAAAATAAGATTTGTTTAAAGAAGCTACTTTAAATGAAATGGTGGACATATAAATATATATATTAATTTTTATTCGAGTAAAATTACTTGAAAATAATGTATTTACACCTTAATTAATAGTTTTAATATAATGAATACATGTATGAACATTAGTTTTAGAAAATAGTATTCTTATATAGATATTTAATTTAATAATTCAATCTTCATATTTAATAATTTTATATATATATATACATATATACAGCCTTGACTAAAAATTATAAATTATATTCCCTAAAAATGAATAACTTGAAATAATTTATTTGAAAATTTAATACCCCTTTTCTTATCATAAATTGAAAATAAGTAAGATATCTACCTTATAGAGGAATATATTTTAATTAAACCAATCTTTATATAAGTTTAAAATAAATACACATCTTGTGAATAGAAAAAAAAATCAAAAAACATTAAATATTTTTTTTAAAATTAAATATACATGCAAAACCATTATAAAAATAATTTCCTTACTAAGTGTTTTTCTATAAAAAATTACATGAAAATTTAATTCTGAAGAATTAAATTAAAAATGTATGAAAATAAAACCATTACAAACCAATTAATTAAAAGTTAAATTGATATATTATAAAATAAAAAATTATAAAAATTCATTAATATAAATTATATGTTGGATAATGCTCCTAACAAGACGGGTCTCAACATTAGTCCCTCACAATGAAAAAAAGACTACACAATAATGGAACTTAAAAGATTTGAAACAAACCAATCTATAGTGAAGGTATTCAACTAAACCACCAATTTTGGAACCCCTTTAAAATACATAGGGTCAAGTATATATACCTTCACCTCAAAAAGCATTGGTGTACAAATATATATATATATATATATATATATATATAAGAAGTGTGAACCGCAAGATTCCAAGCTTTCTCATAAAATAAAATCTTTTCCTAAATAAATAGAAAAACATGAGTCCCTTTTCCCCAATTACCTTGAATTTATTTTTATTATATTCTATTATATTCTCATTGTAATCAATTATAATAATCCCATTTTCTTTATTATATTTTTATCTTATCATATCAATTTATCTTTTGAAATCATTTCATTAATCTTTTCTGTCATGTTGGTATAATAATTTTTTTTATATTTCTTCATGTTTTCTTTATTTTTTTATTATCATTTGTTTTATTGTTTTTAACCATTAATCTTTTTTTATTCAATACATTTTCTATTCTTTAATACCTCATTTTTACATTTCTAAAAAATAAATTTTAATATTTATTTTATTGTTTTATGATTTATTTTTTGTTTATTATTTCACATTTCTCACTATATCTCTCCCTTTATCAAGTTAATATTGTTATTACAATATATTATTATATTATCATTTCACTATCCCTTTTTTGTCACGTTCATATAACTAATATTTTATCATATTATTATTTTTTATAATCTATTCTCCATTTTTTTACATTTTATTATTATTATTACCAGTTATTATATAATATCACCATTTTCGAATTATATTTATATATATTTTTATATCTTATATTTATATATTTATATCTTAACACTTAAATATTTATATATTATTTAATATTAATATAAATTTATATTACTATAATTATTATCTTTACAAATAATTATAGTTTCATTTAATGTTTTAATTTTATATATTATTCTAAAATACATAAAAATTCATTTAAATTTGTCATATTTAATTTATAATTTCATATAAATATATTTATAATCATAATTCATAATAAATTATCAATTTATAATAGTTAAAAAAATATTGTTATAAAATGTCTAATAAATTATTTATTGAGTTTAAGTATCATTATTAATATATTAAAACCACATATTATTTCATGATAAAAATATTTTACATTAACATCTTTAAAAATTATTTTTAAAAGAAAAATAATTCAATATTATTATTTATAATAATTTTATAATCCTATCAAGTAGACCTTTTATTTTTTCTTACAAAAAAATTCATATTAAATTATTATTTTATAAAAAATAATACCACATATTTAAAAAAACACTTCTATATAATTAATTTATAGTCGAACATTATTTTAATTAATTAAAGCATATTGTTTTATTTTATTATTTTTTATTATGTAGTTTATTTAAATTATAAAACAAGTAATTTACTGTGCACTAAATATTTTAAAATATTTTGGATCTTACACATATACATTGGGATTTTACAACATCTAAGAATACATATCGAATTGTTGTTGATGAACCTGTGGAGATGAAGATGCAACTATAGGAGAATCTGAGAAAAGTATTAATATGAACAACTTCATAAATAAGATGAACAAATATCCTCATTTACGAATTGATGAATTATTATATCCCCCACATGGAGTCTAATACTTTTCTAAGATATATATTCAATCGGTTTATTATCAATTAATAGTGAATAAAGATGATATCCTTGAGACTGCTTTTTGTACAAGGTATAGGCACTTTGAGTACATTATGAAGCTATTCAAACTCACTAATTCTACATAATATTCATGATATTTATGAATAGAGTCTATATATATTACCTCAAAAAATCATTTTTGTAAAAATATAAGATATTATAATATATTACATGTCACACCCAGATTTTCAATTCCATGCTTTGATTCATGTCCTCTTTCAGTTCTTAGCTTTCTCCTGATTTCTCGGTGTTCTGGCATTGAAATTTTGGTGTCTCCTATGTTACTGATCTATGAACATGGTATTGGGGGTATTTTATGATACTTTTCATCCTAATTTGTCAAAATGATGGTTTTAGGTTGTGGAGTTTTGGAGTTTGTTTTGTGACACTCTTAGTGGCACCACTTGTGTAGTAAGTTGTTGAGGTAAGATATACCCATGAGTTGGATAAGTCTTGGTGAGAGAAGGTGGTTTTATTTTAGTTATTATTTTCTCCAATACTTTTAATATCTTTCCCCCATGTTTCCCACTTGGACCCCATAGAAATTTAAGGACAATGGCTTGGTTTTGGGTGGCTAGAACAGGTCACACAGTTTTACCACACTATTTACTAACCTGTGCAGCCAAACCATGCATGGGTGTACAAGTCATTAATTTTTTTTTAATTTTTTTATTTTCCCTTCCAGAATAAACCTAAATCCAACCAATTCTTCCCCATTTCGTTCCCTACCTCCATTTACATCCTCCATGGTCACTCACCCTTCCATGGACCTTAACTTTGAAGAGAAAATTGATGGAGTAAACATAAAAACCATGTTAGTAAGTCACTATCCCTTTGATTTATTCCCTCTACATAGGGTTTCTTTTACCCATTCATGAAGTTCTAATGTGTCATGTTTAAAGGGTTTATACCGAATTTTTAACCAGTGTTATTTTTTGTGAAATCTTATGGTTTGTGGTTGGTTTTCACCCCCCTATGGTGCAGTAGTGGTGCAGTTGATGTTTCGCACCATGTTTTGAGGGTTTCGATACAAAAGGTAGGCGATTCCTTGATTATACATTCCTTGATGAGTTATAATTATTTATTTGAATATTTTTCATATTTTTCATATTTTTTTTGTGGTTTAAAAACTGTTTTTGATGGATTTGGTTAAGAATTTGATTTTATAGTTGCATTTTAGCTAGAAATTGGGTGATTTTCAAGTGTGTCTCTTGGTTTAATATTTGGGAGCATTTTAAAACATATGAAAGTGATTTATTATTGTTTTAAGTGGATTCTAATTCCGTTTTTAATTCCTTGGGGTCATGTGGGCCTCAAAGGGGGTTTTGGAATTAGTTTTATGTGTAAAACCGTGTTATACTTCTTGAATGTATTTTATGGAAATGTTTTCTTTTTTCATGTGTATCTTCTGTGGTATTATTTGATGTAATTTTATAAAACTTGGGGTGGTTTATTAAATGCTTATATGGCTTACAATTCTGTTTTGGATTTTTATTGGTATGATTTTGGCCTTGGATGAGGGGTTTGAAATGGCTTTTGGGTGAAAAAATAGTTATACCCTTGGGATTGTTTTGTGAAAATTGTAAATGTTTTATTTGGTTATACATAGTGAGAAAAAGGTGTATATGTATTTTTTGGTTGACTGTGTTCACCTAATATGTTTTTTCAATGCTTAATAGGTGATTTTAGATTTAAATTATTTTTATAATGTTTTACAAATTACTGAAATGTTTTATCAAATGTTAAGAGAGGTGAGAAACTTGTTTGTGGGCTGTTTGTGTGAGTGTGATTTGAAAAATTAATTTTTTTGATGAAAGAAACATTCTGTAATATGTGTGTGGGTTCTTATATGAGTTGGGATATTTTGGAAAGGTTTTATAAAATTGTTCGAAGGATTTGTGGAAGTGATAATGAAATGTGAAAAGTGTTGTGGGTTATTTTGGTGTAAGTATGATTTCAAAAGGAATTTGAGTGAAATGTGAATTATGGGACTTTTGTGATATACATGAGGGATGTTTTTTATCTGTGTGATGATTAAGTGGTATTTTCATGTGAAATTTTTATTTCATGGAATGTTGAAATTTTTGGAGAACAAGAGGTAAACCTAGGTATCTAGGCAGGTGGATGTGTACTAGTAAGCAAGTGATCTCATGGGGTTTGGACTGATTTTTACATAGAAATATTGACGATGAAAAGACTAACTAAACTATGATTAAGATGATTATTGGCGAACAGTAGGTTATGGGTATGTTCCCTACAATTATCTTGTGCATGAAAACTAATATTGTGATGGTTACTTTCACTGAGATACGAGGTACCAAGGACCCACAGCGAGCTAGTGCATAGGGGTTACATTCTGATTTCTTATGCTCATTCGTTACATTGTGATTAGCATCGACATATGGTATGGTCATGTGTAAAATTCAGTATAATTGGCATTATTTTTAAAAGTATTGATTATTTAAAATAGAAAACTTGAAAATGGTATTTATTTTAAGTTTCGTCTGTTATGAATTGTTACTAGTATTTTATGTGCTGTAAACCTGAATGGTTTTCATATTTCAATGTTTATGACACGAATTCTCTTCATGGTGGTATCCTACTGGGATTATTCTCAAACCCTGATTAAACCTTTAGGTTTATGTAAACATGGCCACTTTTTTCACAGGTTTGGGTAAAATATTTGGTGCCAGCGGTTCGGGATTCTTATGGTTCTTATTGGAGCAGTGTCGTGAAGATGGCCTGAGGGCGGTGACCTTGCCATGAGGAGGTTCTCTGGATATTGATTTTGGGTTTCTTCTTATGTTATATTCTTTTAATTTTTTATTAAATTATTTAATTCAATTAAGGATTTTTGTTAAAGATTGTTTGTTTTGAAAATTCTATATTTGTTATATTGAATTGGTTTGTTGTTTAATTATTATAAACTCAGGTAAATCATTCCCAAAATTTATTTTATGAATCCTGAGAACTTTTTCTAGACTATCCATATTTGGAATACCCTTAGGTCCTTTCCACGGGCCGAGTCAGGTGCCAGTTTTGTTGCCGACCAGATTTAGTTCATAAAAAAATTGTATCAGAGGAAGGTTCACTCTCTATGGGTTATGTTATTTGGGGATGAGTCCTGATAGTATCAAGGGAGTATTTTCAGGACATGAAAATCCAGTTATAGGTACTGTTCTTTTCCATCACACCTCAAGATAGGATTCGAGTCACGAGGGGAAGTCAGGATTTATATAAGTCCTTTGGTTTTATTGGTTTGTTGATGATTACGAGAAATGAAAAGAGAGTTGGGTTAAAGGTCCAAGGGATCTCATAGGGCCTAGAAATCTATGTGGAGTTTGGGATATTTTCCTAGAATAGACTATGTGATGGAGAAGTTATTAGAATATGGCTTCCAACCATATGTCCAAGTCACCCACCTGAACTTTTTTCCCCTCCCACTGTCTGGTGCCCTTTAGTTTTGATATCTTGTATGTTCTTTTTTAATGAAAAAAATTCATGGTCATAAGAATCATAAAGTTTATGTTAAATGATTTATAATAAAGATGGAAGGGTTTTATTTTTGAAATGGTGGAAATGAAATATCTGAATTATTTTGGAAGGAAACATGGTGTGTTTACACCTCTTTTAAAATCAAGAACTATGTTGAAGTTGGTTTTGAAAATGTTTTTCCAATAGAGTTCTGTAAACTATAGAAAGGTGTTTTAATGGGATGAGATATTTTGAAATTAAATTTTATGACATGAAAGTGAGTTCTTATTTGAAGGATTGTGTATTTTTTAAATTTTTTGTATGATTCAAATTGCTATTTTGAACAAGTGGCTAGTGGTCTTGAGAAAAAGGACGTGTTGGTTGACCGTTTTAGTTTTGAAAAGTGGAAAGAATTTTTGTTTTAACCCTTGGTATGTCTATGAGAGAACACATTCATGGGTTTATATAGAACTATGGATGGTTAATGTCATGACTAGATGAGTGCTGGGATGGATATGAGGAGGGTTCCTAGTGTGTCATTGAAACATGCATGCTTGAGTCCCATGGGGTACCAATGGTGGATACGCTAACCAATGAACTATTTGTTTTCAAAAAAATGTTTTTAATGGAAAACATGATGTCTTGATGATTGGTTTGGGGAGGGTTTGAATTATGTTTTTTCAAACAAATTATGTTTTGGAATGTTTGGAATCTATGAACCCCTCCTGTTTGAACTGTGTTTAGGGTTTGTGTTTGGTCGGTAAGCTAGGTTGAAGGGATGGTTAGTGGTCTCTTCTGATAAAATCACGGTACTTATTTATGGTGGTTCCCTTCACATGTTCGTTTGTGGTTTGTGGTCTTTTTTACCAATGGACAGGCTTGTTTGGGTACTTAGGTTCTCTCATTGGATAAGGTACACCCCCAACATGGTTTAATTCATGACTATTGTGCAGCACAGATTGTTTAGCTATTGGAAAATCCTTTAGATGATCAAAATAAATAATCAATTTCTTGAGATTAGTATATTGATTATACACCCTTTTTCTTTCATGTTTTTTTGGGTCCTCTGGTAGGGGGATAGTTCTTGTGAATGGTTTAAAGAGTCCTTAGTCTCTTAAGTGACATGATTCATTGAAGGTGGAAGTTGTCTAGGTTGTTAGTATGGATGAGTATCTAGATGGTGTCTAAGAGGGCCACTGGGTCCTTCAAAGTCTCTTTGAAGTAGGAGTTCATGTTAAAGAACCATCTGAGTAAATATTTTCATGAGTATATATTATGGGAACTTTTTGGAATCATGTGTTATTTGCTACTTGACATTATATCCATTTCCATTTATTGTTTCTATCTGTTACAATAATAATGTTCGGTGATGCCTTTTGATGTCGTTTTCTCATTTGACTATAACGGTGAAGGTCGTGATATCCTCTGAGAGTCTCTATTATTATTGTAGAATGTCTCCATTGGAAAAAATTCAAAATCATATATTTTAGTGGAAGGTGTTTATATGTGTCCTTTCCATCTGTTGTTTCTCACCTGAAGAAACAAGGTCTGATGTTTTTGCATCCTCCAAGACCTTGTTTTAGTGATATATCAATTTAGGGTAAAGTGAGTTTTGGAGTGTGAAATGTCTTTGTGTACCCATCAGGGTTTGCATTGTAGTTTTTTGTAACACCAAAAAAAGAAGTTCCATTCAAGGGTTTTCCAAATCCTAACTGCGAGGAAGAATACGATTCAATCATTCTAGCTCCTACCATAGGTCCCAAAGTAATGTCGGTGTGTAGTCATGGGAAATACCATGGTCATTTAATATCTTGTACAAATCCCAATTTTTAGTATGAAATATTTGTAATAGTTTAAACCTTTAATGTGGTCATCTTATGTTTGTTTTACTCGTTTGATGGAAATAGGCGGGGGACATAGTAGCCATTTTATCACATAATTTCATTATTTTTTCCATTGGATTCCATTGATTTTTTGGAGTATGGTTTGGAATTTGGCTAGATAGGTTAGGGATATGGTTTTTAAATGATTATTAGTGACTGTGTTCCAGGACACCATGTAGAAAGAATGGTCCCCACAGTAAGCACACCGTTTCCCAAGCTCTGTATACTAACCATGTGGTTGTCCGGAATCTTTAAATTTTGGTGTATTTATATGATTTCCCTTACTGGTTGGTTAAGGTGGTTTGTTTTTATGGTGGGGATACCCACTATGAGTTTTATGTAAGCTCTTTTGAAATGTTCTAATGGATTTCTATCCCTTTTTTGGGGGAGTCTGTTTGAGCCTTCACTTGTTAGTGTCCCGATCCTGACTCAGGAAAATTCTAGTTGTAACTTATAGTGTGGATCCCATTTCATTATCCCCATACTAGAAACATATATTAGTCTATAGTCTTGGCTTGGTGGTAGGTGGTCTCTTTCATATCACCCTAACTATCAACATCTTCATTGTGTAAACATTGTGATTGGAGAGTCCCCAATGTTTTGGTTAAACCAGGGTAAGTGTAACCTTGTTCGTTGCTATTGTTCATTTGAGTAAATTTATGGAATCTTGTTCAGATAGTGTCTGAGGAGTTTTCATTTGGGAAAAAATATGAATATGATTTAACATTTCAGGAAAGTGATGTATGTTTTGGTTTGTGATAGTATTCCTTCCAAAATTGATCACTCGAGGTGTTTTGGCCTTGTGGGGTGAAGCTTGGTAAAGGAGTACATCTTGGTTTCTCAGTTGGGTTTGGTTTTTTTCTTGGGCCTTGTTCTGGCTTTCCTAGGGTGGAAAACATTATGATGTGGAGAGTTTTCACACCCGGTTATTAAATTCCAATCTTTGATTAATATCCTCTTTCCATTCGTATCTTTCTCTTGGTTTCTAGGTGTTCTGGGTTATAAATTTTGGTGTCTCCTATGTTATTGACCTATGACCTGGGTCATGGGTGTATTTTATGATACATGTACTTCGATTTTTTCAAAAGTATTGTTTTAGGTTACGGTGTTTTTGAGTTTGTTTTGTGACACATCTAGTGGCACCAATTATGGGGTATGTTGTTGAGGTGGTTTGTAACCATGGGTTGGATGAGTCATGTGGTGAAAAGGTGGTTTTATTTTGGTTCTTATTTCCCCCTATCCTTGGCATATCTTTCCCACTTTTTTTACCCTTATACCCCCCTAAAATTGGAGGGTAATGGATGTTGGATTGAATATGTAGACGTATATGTATATTAGATGGAACAATACAAGAGGGGGGGGGGGTGAATTGTAGGTTTAAAAACTTTGTGTTTAATCACATAAGAAAATTAGTTTAAATGATCTTAAACTAATGAAATTCACAACAAATACAATTAACCACAAATGTATTGAATATAAAGGTATGATATGATGTAATACTATATGAAATGTAAAGCATTTTTATTCAAAATGAATACAACAAATAGAATAATACAATAGAAAATGATTCAACCATAAAGCGTATAGAATCAGTCAATACAATATATGATAGTATGTTTATAATTGAAGTAATTACAAATGAATATGAAATGAAGAACGAAAAAAAATACAATTCCCCTTCAAAAACACAGCAATAGAAATGTAAAGGTATTACAATTATTTTAACCCAAAGATATTGGTATCGTTTAACATAGGATAGGAGGTCAATCTTACCACCACCATGGTAAGCCCTCCACAGGATGATCAGAACCTCTATATTTTTATCCCCACAATCCCTCGATTTTGCAGGTAATCATCACCTCTGTCTTTCAAACACTTGAAACCCTCGAAACGATGATCGGAAGAATCATCTTCATATCCTCAGCAGCCCTCGATTGTTATCACCTGGTCAGTCGCACAAAGAAGAACAAAGCACTTACAGTAATACAAAAACTATGAACGAGATGTTCACATTTGGTAATCACAAGGAATTCACACGAAACAAGAGAGAAGTCACAGTTTTCTCTCTCTATAAATTGATATCACCAAATGATCAGTCTTAGATATGTGTTTTTCAGCTTCAAATGGCATTTTATTTATAGGCCTCAAGTTCCAATGGTCATATTTCCTCCAATGGTCATATTTCTCCGAAAAACTCGGAGGGACTTGGACACCTGGCATTATAACGGTCAAATTGAAATAGAAAACATGGCATCATTTTTATTAGTTTATAAATAACTCCAGAAAATCATTTTGGTTAAAAGAGACGATATATTAATATGAAAAGCATGAGTACAATTTAAATTTATTGATAAAAGATAAAAACAATCATGTGATAAAATTAAAATATGAGTACTATTAGTATTACTTGGTGTAATGTATTGATATGATGAAAAGAGAGTACGATACACAAAATTCAGTATGTTTGATAGAGTTAGAATGATTGATATAGTCAGTACGATTTATTTAATACGATAAGCATAGTTAGTGTGAGCAGCATAGTCAGTACGAAAAGCATAGTCAGTATGATAAGCATAATCAGTACGACAAGCATAGTCAGTACGATAAGCCTAGCAAGTGCGATAAGAATTGTCATTATGATGAAAATAGTCAGTATGATAAATATAGTTAGTACGATAAACATAGTTAGTAAGATAAACATAATCAGTATGATAATCATATATGAATACATTTGTGATTTCAAAAAGAAGGCATAAAAGTCAAAAGAAAACTTTTGACTCAACAATCTCCCCCTTTTTGGAAAGCACAAAACATGTAGTAAAAAAAATATACTTATCTTCCCCTAAGTTATTGAAAACACTTCTGAATATGAAATTGAATTCAACTAACTCCCCCTAGGTTTTGTACTTCCCTAAGGATTGTAATCATATATTTTCCCAAATTTATAAATATTTGATGAAAACATTCTCACTTTGGAAAACATTCGCCCATTTAATAAAACATTCTCCCCCTTTATTATTTTCAAAAAGAATGGGGTACCCATGAGTTTCCTGAAAGAGTTAGAGAAAAGAAATGCAATGCAAAGGGAAAGGTAGCATAAATCTTATTGAGATAACAAGTCTATAGAATTCTGGAAATGAATAAATAAAGATACAACACTCATTTGTTTTCTCTTTCCTTTTCTTTCATGATCAACTCAAGAAGAATGGATTTCATCTTTTGGATTTCCTTCTTGTCTTCAGATATAGAATCACCCTAGGATCTAATAAGCTATTGTCGGTAGGCAAAAATATGATCTTGATTTTTGATAGTCTCATCCTATACTCTGATTGCTTCTTCAAGAGTATCAATTTAGTCTTGTAAATTCTTGCTGTATTTAGATAACACATAATTTTTCTTCTTTAATAAAACTATATCATCTTTGAAGGATGAAACCTTCAGAAACTCAGTCTGAAAAACATTCATTTTCTCTTGCATCTCTTTTACAGAAGGAATATTGGCTCCAAGACTTATTATATGATTTATCCTTTCAATGGTTTCTTTTTAATTATTATTTAAATAAATAGCAAGATAATTTGAAAGAATTCTTATGTCTTTAATAGAAACTTCATGATCATTCACTATGATCTCTTTTTTGTATGACCACTTAGTCATTCTATTGCAAGACTTCTTGTGTGTGGCTGAACTTTTAGATTGTAATTTTAAATATGTTTCTATTGACAATACTCTCTTTCTGAGTTATCTTACAAAACCAAACTTCTTTCTTTGATTTTCAGTGATGAAATCAATTTTCCTTTCATGTCTAGAAAATAGGGAATGGTTTTCTCAATCCTTCCCAAAACATGAACAATGTAACCAATACTCTTGAGAGATATTGTGTGTTCTGAATCAGTTTCTTCATCATACGAATCAAGTTCATTTCATCGGCTTGAGTCATCTACTAGTTGTTTTCCTTTTCCTTTTACCTTTTCATTTCTTTCTTCTTCTACTTTGTCATTGATAACAACTAATTTTTTAGTCTGATATGATTGAGCACCTTGATTTTCTTGGGAAGTAATTCTATCCAATGTTTCAAAAGATTTAGCTGGTACTTGATCGACATGAGGAGTTTATTGAATGCCTTAACTTTTCTTCCGAAACGATTCCTCTCTACTCTTTTTTGAACTCTGAAGGAATTCCAAAAGAATATCTCCTTTCTATTCATCAACTTCCTCAGGTCCCTGTATTTCTTCCAAAAAACAATTTCCCTTTCTCTTTCTCTGAAAGACTTTATATGATAGGTTCATGATGCACTTCTTCCATTAATTGAGCACTTGCATCCTCAACCATTTTCATGGTCTTAGAAACATCAAAGTCTTGATTATTTATTTTCAAAATAGTCTTCTTTTTCTTTTCAACTTGATGGGTATCCTCTACCCTTATCCTCTTAGAAAAAGCTTTAAATGGATCAAGACCGAACTTCAGATCACCTTCTTTTCTTTGTTCTCTTTCTTTCCTCTACCTGGGCACAACCTCCTTACTGTACTTAGGTTTATTATTTGGCATAGTACTGGTTTGCAGGTTTGATTTTTGAGGAGCTGCATTAGTTGAATTTTATTTGAGTGGCATAGATGCCAATTTATTATGTTCCGATTCAGCTTCTACATATTTGTAAAAAATATTTGAATTCTGATCAAAACAAATACACAACATCATCAATGTATTCTGACTTATCCAGGAAGGCTTCAGCTCTTTCAATTTCCCTTTCAATAGAATATTACAAAACATCATTCCCTCAGTGATGAACATTGTAAGGATATATGGATACATGATCAAATGAGATTTTATTTCCCCTAACATGACATTTTTTATTGTTTCCAAAATGTATCCCATGAGATTTACTTTTCTCATATTGACAAGATAGTCTAGCATTATGATATTAGAGACTTTCAGAGTTTCTCTATCCCCTTTAATTGGGATAAGAAAAACTTGCATCCAAAGAGCCACAAATCTTTTATCTGGAGATATATGAGCCACTTTCCTCTTCTCTTCATATATAAGAAATAACGAATTTTCAACACTTTCTTTATTAAACGTACCAACTTCCTCAGGTAGTTTATGAGATCGATAAAATGAATCACCTTCTGTTGAGAGATTTAGAAAGTGGGCTACTTGTTTCACAGACATTGAAAATTTTCTATCATACACAACAAAGTTGATTGTCATATTTTTGTCAAAATATACAGTTTTGTAGAATTTAATATCATCTTCAATAAGAACCGGATCTTGAGATATAGGTTTTTCAACACACAGATGTTCCCAGCTATGAAACAAAATAATTCTACTAATAGTAGAATCATACGAGTTAAAGAAATCCTGAGAAACTAACCTTTCTCTAAGGAAGTATTTCTCTGAGAACGTTTTTGAAGACATTTTGGTAGGAGTGTTGGCAAAGGACTGAGATATATAGGTGAAGCGAAGAGAAGATCATACGGAGTCTTAAAACAAGGGGGTAGAGCTTCGCCAAGAATTCTGAAAAACCAGTGTAGGTTTAGGGAGGGGGGATATTTATAGGCAAAAAAATGACCGTTGGTCTTCTATAGTTGTGATTAGTTGGGAAAAAATCAACAGATAGGATTAAAAAGTTTTTTTACAATAAATAATAAAAAATAAGTAAAACAATACAATGAAAAGAAAGAATGTACTTGTCGGAGATCTTAAGGAAATCATTGGATTAATAGTATAAACATAATATAATAAAATATCAATAAGGTAATAAGATCTATAGTGAGGCTGATGGAAAACAAAGTCATTACCATTGGTTGTCTTGCCAATGGAAAACAAAGTCATTACTATTGGTTGTTATACTGATGGAAAACAAAGTCATTTTCATAGGTTGTCAAGCCGATGGAAAACAATGTCATTACCATAGGTTGTCAAGCCAATGGAAAACAAATTCATAACCATATTTTGTCAAACCGAATGGAAAACAAAGTCATTACCATAGGTTTTCAAGCCGATTGAAAACAAAGTCATTACCATAGGTTTTCAAGCTAATGGAAAAAAAATTCATTACCACAGGTTGTCAAGCCTGTGAGATCAAACTTGCTACAATAGGGTGACATGATGATAGAAAACAAACGTGTTACCATAGGGTGATGTGCCGATTGAAAAAAACCTGTTTCCATAGGTTGACATGCCGATGAAAAAAAAACTTGTTACCATAAGGTGACATGCTAATGGAAAACAAAATTGTTACCATAGGTTGACGTGCCGATGGATAGAAAATCAATACAGTAACCAGGAAAAAATATTGACAAACAAAAGATAAAAACTATAACCAAATAGCCAATACAATAGACAAAATAACAAACCAAGAGAACAAACAAATAAAGATCATAAAAAATAAGAAACACATTAAGTAAGATGTTTCCCCCCTTTTTAAGAGGAGTTTAATGTAAGGATAGGTGTAAAACATTATATAGATATGAATGATTATTTTAATGTAATCATTCCTAGATTCTATTTTATAAACTCAAATCTATCATAAGGTAACAGTTTTGTAAAAATATCAGCAAGTTGTTCTTGCGTTCCGTTGAATTGTAAAATAATATCTCTTTTTTGTGTGTGATCCCTAAGAAAGTGATGCCTAATATCTATGTGTTTAGCATGAGAGTCATGTGTTTTGTTTTTATTAAGAGCTATGGTACTAGTATTATCACAGAGAATTTATGTTTTAGATAAACACAATCCATAGTCAGTGAGTGTGTGTTGCATCCACAACACTTTAGCACAAAAACTTCTAACTGTTACATATTCAGCTTCAGCAGTGGAAAGTTCTACTGAGTGTTTTTTCTTGCAGGACCAATAAACCAAAGAATCTCCTAAGAAATGACATGTTCTAGATGTAATCGTTATATCCATTCTAAAACCTCCAAATTCAGAATCTGAAAAACTTTTTAAAACAAAATAATTTTTAGAATAATAGAAAAGACCTGGATCTAGAGTTCCATTTAGATACCGAAAGATTATTTTTAATGATTTTAAATGAGACTCTTTTGGATTATATTGGTATCTTGCACATAAGCATACGGAAAACATTATGTCTGGTCGGCTAGATGTCAAGTATTACAAACTTCCTATCATACCTGTAATTTTTTTTGATCTACATGTTTCTCAGTTTCATCAAGATCAAGTGTATTTGAGGTACCAATTGGAGTGCTAATATTTTTAGCATTATCATATCCATATTTTTTGAGTAAATAATTGGTAAACTTATGTTGAGATATAAATTTTCCTTCTGGTTTTTGTGAAATTTGAGAACCTAAAAATAATGTTAACTCACCGATCATACTCATTTCAAACTAAAATTTCATTAAATTTGAAAATAAATCAGTTAAAGACTACTGGGTTAATCCAAATATGATGTCATAAACATAAATTTGAACTATCAAAATATTTTTACATTCCATTTTTATAAAAAGGGTTGGATCCGTTGTACCTTTTGTATAATTGTTTTGTAAAATAAATCATGTATGTTTATCATACCATGATCTAGGGGATTGTTTAAGGCCATATAAAGATTTGGTATGGTTAAACATGTGATTAGGATACTTTGAGTCTAGAAAACAAGGGGGTTGATTAACAAAAACTTCTTCTTGGGAATAACCATTTAGAAAAGCACATTTAGCATCCATTTGAAATAATTTGAAATTAAAGTATACTATAAAGGCTAATAGAATATGAATAGATTCGAGTATAGCTACCGAAGGATATGTTTCTTCACAGTCTATTACATGTTTTTGATTATACCTATTAGCAACAACTCTTTCTTTATTTCTTACAGTGATTCTATTTTCATCACATTTATTTCTAAAAACCTATTTTACACCGATTACAGTTATTTCTTTGGGTCGTTCAACTGAAGTTCAAACTTGATTCCTTTCAAATTCATTTAGTTCATCATGCATTGCTTTAATCTAATCTTCATCACCTAAGGCCTCACTTGGACTTTTAGGTTTGAACTAGGAAAGAAAGGAAATATTTTCTATTTCATTTCTCATGGAATTTATGGTCCTTATAGGTTGAATTACATCACCAATGATGTTATCACTGGGATGATTCCTAAAAATCAATTGATTTGGGTTTTTTAAAACCTGTTCATCAACATATGGTAGAAAATATTCTATGGTAAATGCCTCAGAAAGACTTTTTTAAACATTTTACTTTTTAGAAGGATCTTCTAATAAAGGTTGATGATAATTTTTCGAAGAAACATCTAAAGATGTAGGTTGGAATTGTTTGAAATCAGAGGGATTAGTTTCATTAAATTTTACATGCACTATTTCTTCAATAGTACAAGTATTTTTATTAAAAACTCTATAAGCCTTAGAAGTTGTAGAATAGCCTAGAAAAGATTCCTTCATCAGATATTAGTGGGAATTTTTGTAGATTATATTTATTATTCAGAATGAATAATTTGCAACCAAAAACATTTAAGTATGAAACTTTAGGTTTCTGGAAAGTCCAAATTCATAAGGTGTTTTATTATGAAAAGGTCTTATTAAAACAAAATTTATAGTATAACAAGCAGTACTAACAGTTTCATCCCAATAGTTCTTAGTAATTGAGTATTCACTCAACATGGTTCTAGTCATTTCCTGAAGAATATGATTTCTTCTCTCAACAACTCCATTTTGCTGAGGAGTTCTTGGAGTAGATAAATTGCGAGTAATACTTTTCTTACTATAAAATGTTTCAAAATATGAGTTTTGACATTCACCACCATGATCACTATGGATAGTAATCAATGTTAGGTTTTTCTCATTTTTAACTTGGGATCTAAAACATTTGAAGTTGAAAATGGCTTTGGATTTATTTGTTAGAAAATAGTCCCATGTAAATCTAGTAAAGTCATCAAATAAAAAAAATACATAGTATTTGCCTCCAACACATCGATTTTTTGAAGGACCAAAAAGGTCCATGTGAACTAGCTGTAATGCGTTAGAAGTTGAAACTTCATTAATTGATTTAAATCTAGTTTTATGTTGATTTCCAAATTGACAAGGATCATAGACCTTTGAAGAATCATATCTAAGATTTGGTAGATCCTTTATATGTACTTTCTTTGAAAGTTTAGAAAGGATTCTTAGGTTTCAGTGTCCTAGTCTTCTATGTCATAGCAATTATTGGTCTTCTATTTCACTTAAGGAGGGTAAATTTTTGGCTCCTAAGGTCTTCTATGTTAATAGTTTATACATTATCTTGCCTATGGGAAGATAGAATGAATTCCTCCTTGGAATTGTGAACTAATCATTTATCATTTCTAAAATTCACAAGTTATCCTCCATCAAATAACTGACTTATGCTGATGTGGTTGTGGTTAAGACCTTTGACTAAAAAAAATGTTTGAAATAAGAACTTTTCCAAGAAAAAAATATTACATATTCCAACAATCTTTCCTTGAGCATTATCTTCGAAGGTAACCTTTCCACCTTTTGTTTGGATAATACTTTCAATGAAATATTTGTTTCTGGTCATGTGTCAAGAACAACCACTATCCATGTACAAATTATTTTGGATGGTACACTTCTAATTTTCCTAAAAAATATACAATTAGTTTTTCCGAATCCAAACATGTTTGGATCCAGAAGGGTTAGATAAAATAATTTTGGGAATCCACATTTGTTTTGAAAAATGAGATTTATGAAATCCTAAAGACTGAGTTCTATTAAGAGAACAATTAATTTTCTAGTGTCCACCACATTGACACTTAGTACAAAAAGGGGTTTTTTGAGGAACAAAATAGTTATTTCTAAAAACTGGTTTCGAATGAGTATAACCTATACTAGAATGATTTCTCAAAGGTCGAATTTGGGAATACATTTTATCAAAGTTTTCCTTTCCATATGTATGTTTGACAAACATTTTTTCAAAGAAAAAATTTCTATCATTAGTTTGAAAACTATGTTTTAATCCTCCAGAACATTTTATTTTGAACTATAGTTAGGCTCGAAAACATTTTTCATATAAATTTCATTTTTAAGATACTTAGAAAGTTTATCCTCATTATATTGTACTTTCTCAATGGTTTTTAAGAACATTCAAAATTAGAAGTTTTTATATAAAAATCATTAGAATAATATGATACTTCTTTAGTTAAAATAGAAATTCTAGAATTTTCTTTATCATGTTTCTTCTTGAGTTTAGAATTTTCATTCTCAAGTAATTTAGTAACCTAAACACTTATTCAAAATAATGTATTTTATTATCTTATGATGATGAAGACTCATCAATTCAAGATTCATAATATTTATTATCAGTATAATTTGAATTCAAGGAAACAATTGTAATAGCTTCAGTATTGTGTACCTTAGCCATGAGATAATGATTTTAAATTGGTAATATAGCTATAAGTGTAATATTTCTTTTCCCTAAAGACTCATATTATAAAGAATCATCTTATGAATCGCCATCACTTGCACTCCAATGAACATTTTCCTTCAAGAAATTCTTTGTATTTTTCTTGTAACACTATTTCTAATTTCATTCAGAATGTTTCTCCTTTGTATCTTTTCTCTTTAGTAAAGGAAAATCAGGTATTAAATGACAAAGGTGGTTTTATTTCACAAGAAGATATCTATCTGTATATATTCCTAGTCATAGAACATAGTAATGTATTACATACCTTGTAATTCAGTTTATACTCTTGATTTTCTTGATTGGTTAAAGTACTGACTTCTTTGTCAAGAATTTTGTAACCTCCCGTAAGCATAATAATATTTTCTACACAAGTATTGATAAAAAATGTCTTCATTCGATCTCTCTAGTACCCATAATAATTCCCCTCAAATATTGGTGGTCTTCTTGGATTTAGATTTTCAATTGATCCAATATTTATTCCTGTCATCTAATAAAACAAAAACTTTTCCACTCCACAAGTTTGTGTAGTAAGTAGTTGAAAAATAAAGTTGAAAGATATAGAGATAGTAATACAAATCAGTGGAAACTTACTCTATTACCTATTGATGGATCGAATATGTAGATATATATGTATATTAGATGGAACAATACAAGAGGGGGGTGAATTGGAGGTTTAAAAACTGTGTATTTAGTCACTATAGAAAATTAGTTTAAATGATATAAAACTAATGAAATTCACAACCAATACAATTAAAAACAAATGTATTGAATATAAAGGTATGATATGATGTAATACTATAAGAAATATAAAGAAATTGTGTTCAAAATGAATACAATAAACAGAGTAATACAATAGTGAAATATTTTACCATAAAGCATATAGAATCTATCGATACAATATGTAATTGTATGTTTGTAATTGAAAAAATTACAAAGGAATATGAAATGAACAAAGGAAACAATACAATTCTCTTTCTAAAACTCAATACTGGAACTGTAAAGGTATTTCAATTTTTTTAACCCAAAGATAAGGGTATCCTTTAACCTAGGATAGGATTTCTATCTTACCATCACCTTGGTAAGCCCTCGATATGATGTTCAGAACGTCTGTCTTGCTATCCCTACAAGCCCCCGATTTTGCAAATAATCGGTACCTCTATCATTAAAACACATAAAAGCCCGTGATACGATGATCTGTAGCACAATCTACGTATCCTTAGAAGCCCTCGATCATTATCACCTGATTAGTCGCACAAAGCAGAACAAAGCACTTACTGAAATATTGAAACTAAAAATGAGTCATTCACATTTTGTAATCTCAAGGATTTCGCACAAAGAAAGATAGAAGTCATAGAATCTCTCTATAGAACTTAATATAATAGAATGACCAGTCTTAGATATTTTTTTCAGCTTCAAATGACCTCTTATTTATAGGCCTCAGGTTCCAATGGTCATATTTCATCCAACGGTCATATTTCTCCGAAAAACACTAAAGGACTTGGACACCTGGCATTATAACAGTCATATTGAAACAGAACACATGATATCGTTTTGATTAGTTTATAACTAACTCCACAACATCATTTTGGTAAAAACTACAGATATATGAAGATGAAAAACATGAGTACAATTGACATGTGTTGATAAATGATAAAAACAAGAATTTGATAAAAGTAAAATATTAATACTACTAGTACTACATGGTGTAATTTGTTGATATGATACAAGGAGAGTACGATACACAAAATTCAGTATATTTGAAAGAGTCAGTATGATTGACAAATTCAGTACGATTTATTTAGTACGATAAGCATAGATAGTATGATCAACATAGTCAGTATGATAAGCATAGTCAGAATGATAATCATAGTCAGAACGATAAGCATAGTCAGTACGATAAGCATAGCCAGTGCGATAAGAATAGTCAGTACAATGAACATAGTCAGTAAGATAAAAAGAATCAACACGATAAACATAGTCAGTATTATAAACATAGTTGTTACGATAAGCATATATTAATACGTTTGTGATTTCAAAAACAAGACATAAAAGTCAAAAAAAAATTGACTCAACAATGGAATGGTTTTTGGTGTCTAGACCAGGCCACATGGTTTTGCCGCATGGTTTACTAAATTGTCCATCCAAACCATGCAGGGTTGTCTAAGTAATTAAAAACATTTTGAATTTTCAACTTTTACCTTCCGTAATAAACCAAAATCTACCACATTCTTTCCCATTTCGTTCCCTACCTCCCTGGACAGCATCCAAGATCTCTCACACTCACTTGGACGTTAACATTGAAGGTATATTTGAAGGGGGAAACATCAAAACCGTGCAAGTAAGTCACTCTCCCTTTGATATCTTCCCATTCCATATGGTTTCATTCACTCTTTATTGAAGTTCTAATGTTTAAGTAGCTAGGGTTCGTACCAAGGGTTTATCTAGTTGTCTTTTTTTGTGAAATATTTTTGTTTAGGGTTGTTTTTCACCCCCTTGGGGTGCGGTAGTGGTGTGGTTGATGTTTCAAAACATGTTTGGAGGGTTTCGACACAAAAGGTAGTTGATTCCATGTGTAGACATTTCTTGGTGAGTAATCATGATTGATTTACATATTTTTTATGTTCCTTATATGTTGTGTGTGGTTAGAAAACTATTTTTGATGTATTTAGTTCAGAGTTTAATTTTATAGTTTCGTTTTATCTGGAAATTGGGTTCTTTTCATGTGTAAATATTGGGGTAATATTTGGGTGTATTTAATAAATTATGAAATTGATTTATTATTATTTAAAGGGGTATGATAATTTTGTTTTTTAATGCCTTGGTGTCATGTTGACATCAAAAGGGGGTTTTGAATGAGTTATATGTGTAAAACCTTGTTATACCTTATTAAAGTGTTTTATGGAAGTGTGTGCTTCTCATGTGTATCTTTTGTGGTATTATTTGAGGTAATTTTATAACACATGGGGGTGGTTTAACAAATTCTTTTAGGGATTAAAATCCAATTTTTAATTGGTATTGGTATGATTTTGGCCTTGGATAAGGATTTTGAAATGGGTTTTGTGTGCAAAATGAAGTTATACCCTTGGGATTATTTAATGAAATTTTTAAATGTTTTATTTCGATAAACAAAGTTGGAAAATGGTGTATATGTACTGTTTGGGTGAGTGTGTTAAAATAATATGGGTTTTAAAAGGTAATGTGATGATTTATGATTTCAAACATTTTTAGAATGTTTTACAAATTGCTTAATTTTTTTATCAAATGGAAAGAGAGGTGTGAAACAAGATTTGGGGATCTTTGTGTGAGTGCGATGTGAAAAATTAATTTTGATTATGAAATATTTATTATGTGATATGGGTGTGGGATGTTATGTGAGTTGTACTATCTTTGAAAGGTTTTTAAAATTTTTTTAATGGATTTATGGAAGTGTTAAAAAATGTGAAATGTGTTGTGGGCTATTTTGGTGTAAGTATGATTTCAGAAGGAATTTGAATGAAAAGTGAATTATGTGACTTGTGTGATATACATGAGGGATTTTTGCTAAGTGTGTGATGAGGAAGTGGTATTTTCACGTGAAAATTATATTTCATGGATTGTAGAACTTGTTTGACCACAAGATAGAAACATGAGTATCTAGGTGGGTGGATGTGTACTAGTATGCTAGTGATCCCATGGGGTTTGGCCTCAGTTTCACGTAGTAAGATTAACGATGAAAACAATAACAAAACAATGATGATGATGATGATGATTGGGAACCACTAGATTATGGATATTTTTCCTAGTATTGTCTTTTTAACAAGAATGGATATTGTGATGATTACTTTCATATAGATACGAGGTACTTGTGACACACAATAAGATAGTGCCTAGAGTTTATTTTCTCGTTTCTTGTGCTCACTAGATACATTGTGCTTACTGTTGGCATATGGTATGGTTGGCTTGAAAATTCAGTAAAATTGTAATAATTTTCAAAATTTTTGATTACTTAAAAAATTCCACCTAAAAACTATTTTTATTTTAAGTTACATCTTTTAGAAATAGTTACTAGCATTTTATATTTGGAAAACTTGCATGTTTTTAAACTTTGAATTTTTACCCAATAGAATAATTAGTGGTGGTATCCTTCTGGGATTTCTCCCACACCCTACATACACCTTAGGTTTTAAGTATACTTGTCCTTTTTCATCGCAGATTTTGGTAATACATTTAGTGCCAGTGGTTGGGGATTCTAGTAGTTCTTCTTGGAGCAGAGTCATGATGATAGCTTGAGGGTGGTGACCTTAACATGTGGAGGTTCTTAAGCTTTCCATTTTGGGTTTTTTCATTTTTTATAGTATTTGAGAGTTGTTTTAAATGATGTCGTTCAATTATGGTTTTTAGAAGACTATTTGTTTTGAAAAATCCATATTTTTTATATTGAATTTATGTGTTGTTTAATTTTAATAAAATTGGGTAAAACATTCGTAAACTTCATTTTATGATACCCGAGAACTTGTACTAGCCCGTGCGGATTGTGAAAGCCCTTCGGCACTTGTCACAGGATGGTTCGGGTGCCGGTTTTGATGGAAACATAATTTGGTTTGTGACACTACAAATTCAAGGGGGTCATGAAGATTATCTAAGAACTATACTAATGAAATTAGGAATATGAAATATTTTTGAAAAGTTGAGAAAATGTGAGTTCTGGTTGAAGGATGTATCATTATTAAGGGATTTTATCTTGTGAAAAGGATATATGTGGACCCTTAAATAACATAGGCAATTTAAGGATTGAAAAGGCTAACCATAGTGATGAAAATATGTAGTTTCCTTTGACTAGATGGGTAAAATCGTCAGTTTGGGAGAAATTTACCATGATTTTCTAAACATCTAACCAAGATAACATGGAAAGAATCATTTTTGTTTGGAAAAATTAATTTTAAGAGATATATAAATAATTTAAAATGAGTTATATCACATTACATATACTTATTATTTTTGTAAGCAGAGAACTTTTCATTGTATACAAAAATCTTCAATGAAGGGAATGAGTTATGTACTAATGCAGAATGAAAAAGTAATAGCGTATACCTTATGTCAATTGAATGTTCATGAACAAAATTACCCAACACATGATATTGAGATGGTTTAAATAATATTTATATTAAAATTCTTGTGGAATTATCTCTTTGGGTAGATGTCTGAAATACATACAGATCATTATAACGTTATGTGTATATTAAGAAAAGTAGTTGAATATTCACTAGAGAATATGGTTAGAGCTGACTAAGGACTATGAATTCTCAATCCACTAAAGACATTGGAAGGAAAATTATGTGGTAGATGCTGTATATAGAATTAATTTGGTAGTTTTATCATTGATAAGAATATATATGGATCTAATAATCTCACACTTGAAAAATATTTACATTGGAATCATAATAGAAGGAAAAATCATGAATCCTTTAATAAATTATTAATAAATAATATCTTCTTGAGAAGATAATGGATTATAAAAGAGATGATCTAGAAATCAAGAATATGGTGGATGTCGTAAGAAAATTGAAATATTTATAGCTCAAAATTTATTAATTGTGATTTCTAATCTTTGGCATATGAATATGTGTAACATAAAATCCTTCTTTCAATCAAAAGTTATTGGATGAAGCAAAAAAGCTCAACCATCTACATCCACCTATGGAACATGAATATGTATCGAGATCTTCGATAAAACTATTGTTTGGAAAATATAATGAAGTAGATCAAAAATTAAACATCAATGTGTCTTGAATGAATACAAGTGAAGGATTAAATGAAGAACTACATAGGGATGATGACACTGTTAGCCATTCCTACATCGAAATGAGAAAACATATCCATGGACATTTTCAATAGTCTTCTAGAGACATCGATAGAAAATAATGTTATATGGATTATTGTGGAATGTATTAAAAATACTTCTCACTTCATTTCAATTTGATAGGACTTCTCATTTTGTAATCATGGAAAATTTACAATTGTGAAGTGGTGAGGGTGTATGGAGCACCACAATTGATTGTATCTGATCAAGATTCACAATTTTCCTCCTGGATAGTGAAGTGTATGCAACATATTTAAACACTAAGACTAACTTCATCATGGATTATCACCATCAAAATTATGGAAAATCCGATGAATAATCAAGACAATCACAGATATATTGATAGCATGCTCCATGGAAATGGTAGGAGGATAGGAACAACATATTACTTTTGTAAAGTTAATATATAATAATAGTTTCCAATCAAGAATCAAAATGGCTCTCTATTAATCCATTTATTGAAATATTTTCATAACACCTTCATGTTGGGATGGATTAGGTGAATGAAAACATCAGGGTCCTCAAACGGTCATGGATGTTGTTTAAATTATGAAGACCATTAAATATCACATTTAGTCCTCTAATAGTTAACACAAGAGCTATACTGACAATAATAAAAAAGACATAGAGTTTTTTATTAGAGATATGTTTTTCCTACACATCCATCTATGGAATAAGGTCATGAGATATGTTATAAGGGGGGATCACAATTCAGGATACATTGGGCCCTTTGAGATACCTAATTTCATCAAAGTGGTGTACTATCAACTAGAACTCTCACCTAACATCACTCAAGTACATGATGTTATTCATATATATATCTATAAATTAATTAAATAGAAGTCCCATTACATGTTTAAATCCATAGTTGGAACCATTTGATATGGATTTATAATTTGAGGAGTAGTTAGTGGAGACATTAGATCCTAGATATAATGTTCTATGAAATAATATGACTCACCTAGTCAAAGTGGTATAGAGAAACAAAAATATTAAAGCAGAATCATGAGAAATGGGGTAGGTGATAAAACAAAATTACCCTTATCTATTTTTGTGTGTGAAATAAAAACATTTAGGGTGAAATATTAACGGGGGGATGAATGTAATGACCTGAAATTTTATAAATAAAATTCAATATTTAATTGATTTTAATTTTGTATTCTGTATTATTATTATAGAAAACTTTTGAACTTATTTTCATTTGGGGATATTATATCCTATTTGATTTAAAATTAAATTAAGAATCATAATAGTTGAAAATATATCCATTGAATAATTATCATATTATTAATATGAATATAGGAATTTGAGAAATCTAATTGACACAGATAAAGAAATTTGTGTCCAAGTCTTGTAGAATCATACCCTATAAATCCCATTTATCAGAGTATCCAAGTGAGATTGAAGTAATATGATTTTATCTTCACCAGCCTCAAGATAATCTCCATTAACTAAATCCTTAGAAAATACTTTTTTTGGAGAAGTTTAAGCTCCTTTAGATTATGGCACAAACCATGTACATTGAACCATCCCATGAAAATGTTACCAAGGAGAACTATACACTTGGATGATTTAATGGATTCATAAATGGATATAAATCAATTCTAAAATAATATGAATATATTTATTTTATCTTCAAGATAATAATGATTATATATACATCTTATTTTTATTATTTATAAGTGATTTTTATTTTGGTACTATAAAATAAAAATATTATATTTGTACCGTACACAATTTCAATTAAGAAATTCCTTGTTGATTAATTAATGATTTTAAAAAATAAATTAATTTTAATAAAATAATTTAATTAAATAAGTTATATTAAATATAAATTATAATATAGTACATATGAAGTCAAATGTAATTTTTATAAGGGTTCAAAAATGGTTATTATCAGACAAACAACCATTTATTAATTAATGTAAATTATTATTTTAGAAGATAAAATTTAAATATTGATAAGAATATAATGAAAATAAAAAATATTATTTTAGGAATAATCACCTCAAAATTATTCAAAATTTAATTTTTCAAAACCTTCTTGGATAGTCAAATTTTTTGGTAAAAATACGGTATAAATATACTGTATGTATTATGAAATTATAATGAACCAAAAATGATTTAATAAATGAATTAAATGGTATCTAAGACTAAATTTATGTTTATCCTTTAAAATAATGCGTTTTCAGGATATTTGATTAAAATATTATAGCCTTTAAAAATATCCCAAAACCAATATTATATGTTTTTATTTTTAAAACAATTTTTTATGTACATGACTCACATCCACAATAAAAACGGTAATATTTTATTGAGTTAGGACCTTAGGATAATAAAGTAATGACAACCACACTTCTTTGATAGAATCCATGGCAATAAACTAAGGCATGGTTTTGGGTTATGAATAAATTATTTTAAAGATTCCAAAACCTATGTTTGGGAAATAATAAATCTACTAGAGTTTCCAATATAAACCCACACATTATACCCTTTATCTTCAGTAAAGAAAATTTATTAAGACCTTACTATATTTTCCCTAATATATATTATTCTAATGGTACCCCTATGATCTTTGGAAGCTCCTCCCATGATTTTGGAATCACCCTCATAAGGTATGTGATTTTTCTCTCATCTTTTCCATTCAAGAACCATCCTTGTAATTATCCTTTTGAATCACAATTGGATATTTTGTCTTGTGTATATATATATACATCCCTCTAATATCCCATTTATTTCCTTATAAGGGAGTGTAACCTCCCTTTCCCCCTTTCTCCAAACCTAATATTCTTCTACTATTTCCACATTGCACCCTATACCCTAAGGTTTATGATTAATATAAAGGTTTTCTTAACCTCCCTTTATCAATTGTGGAGTTCAATAATGCTTCAATGCTACCTAATCAGACCCTAATTGA
The DNA here is from genome assembly GCA_963277665.1 of Viscum album. NCBI lineage: Eukaryota > Viridiplantae > Streptophyta > Magnoliopsida > Santalales > Viscaceae > Viscum > Viscum album. Next base: position 1,697,109,368 of record OY728131.1, read on the forward strand.
TATATTTTCATAATCAAAGCCTTTGGTTGACTCTATTAATATTTTTCTATTGATTCATTGGATCTTCAAGATAGAGTTAATGTTTTCTTGATAGACAATAGGAATTTTGTGATCCACTACGTATCGATGGAAGATCTGATACTATCCTGCTTTTTCACAAATCAAAATAGTTATAGGTCCCCCTTCTACATTCACTTATAGATTTATGACTTTTAGATGAAGTGAGACACACCTTTTGTGGAAAATTGGGTGTGTTTACCTAATCGTCCCCTTCCATTTAAAAAACCATCCACTATTAGGACGCTCCAAAATCTATTGGGTAGGTTCTTGTACTTTGATAGCTGAACCACTATTTTGTGCAACCCTATTAAACCATGTGTTTGTTTAAAAGTATATATGTCAAGAAATCCCTATGATTTTATTTGGATTATAGTTAGAGAGTAATTTTAGTGTAGCCTGGAGGAGGAGTTTGAATCTTGGGTTGATTTTTTTCTTGATTACAAGCGATTGGGACATTCATTGGAGACTTGTTAATGTAGGTCCAAATAGTAGGGTATATGAAAGGGTATGGGTGCTGGTAGTAGAACTTCTCATGGTGATCCATGGGTTTGGTTTGTTTTTTCTTGTAATATGATTTTTTTGGGAAACAATGGTAATTAACAAGTTAGTGGAGAATTTCCTAGTCTGGATGCACACTTAATTCAAGGAAGTGTGATCCCATAGAGTGGTAGTCCACAAGAGATCATAAAATTAGATTCCCATGAGGCAGGGGTGTCGGAATCAGGATTTTCCACTAAAACTATGGTCGGTGTACCTTTTATGGAGGTCTATTAAAAGTGGGAGTATCTGTCAATACCACATGAACCAAAAGTGGCAGATATTTTTCACAAACTAATGCTTGATCTTGGAGGGTGTCATGATATTGAGTCTATGAGCTCTATAAGTGAAAGAGAATATGCTTATATTTGGCCTTCAATGGATTTGGTAATTGATGAGAAGGATAATGGGATGAGGGAGGATGTAACAAGGGAACATGCATATAAAGAAGATGGTGGGGGCATGGTGAAAGCTATAAGTGGGGTGAGACCAGGAAGAACCAGCCCAAGGGTTTAATTATTCAATAGATTTGAGTGTCTTCAAGAAGATGACATTCTTCAAGAACTGTAGGAAGGTATTGTTTCTTTTATGGATGTTCCTTCTTCTCATTTAGTCTTAAAACCTAATACTACTAATCAACTTTCTATCCTCTAATCAGTTGAGGTGAACAATAATCCCATTGATCATATTGACGGTGAGGCCACTAAAATTTGGTGAGGGTGGGGGGTTCTACATAGGTGGGTGGCCTCACCTCAGATATTCCACACAAAAACTACCATAAAGATATTTATCTCATGGTTCAGGACTTTTAATGAAACAGGGACCCAAAGGATGGTTGGAAAAGAACCCGTGAAAAGAAAAGTTACTCCTCATGGCTTTCCCTAATGGATACTAGGTCAGCGAAGAAAGACAAGCAGATGGAAATCCTGGGTAAGTCAGGTGATTCATCTAATCAATCCATGGAATTGCTCATGATCACAGATGATGAAGTGGAAAAATATATTTTATCCCTAAATTCAACTGAATAATAAGTATAAAAAATGATGGGGAGATCTTTAAGAATGACTCTCAATGAAGAGAAATATTCTTGGATCAATAATAAAGACCTGATTATAGTTGGGGGATTCAATAATAAGAAGATCATCCATGAGGAGTACCACTAGTACTGGGAAAATTTTTCCGTTAGGTTTGATTATCTTATAATTCATAAGAAAAATACAGAGGTAAACTACATCACATGGAAATTATTTAGTGACTTTAACTCTGGTAGGATTAAGTTTAACATTAATAATTCTGTTATCTTCTTTTGTGGTTGAACTCGAGATTCTTTCATTTCCATTAAAAGTGTTTTATAAATAAAAATATAATTTTTAGTCAGTCAATCACTTGATATTACAATAAATATTGATGGGATTAGATAAGAAACCTGACTTCATTACTTATGATTTTCTAGTGATTATTGATGCCTCTCACCCACATTAATTAGTACCATAATTCATTATGTAACCCCATTATAATGTCAAAATTATCCATCAATTTTTCATGCCATGTTTATATTCCATAACCCTTCATTTATCATTACCATTAATTCAAAAATTATCATATTAGATTATGATCTTAAATATACTTCATTCTTTTATTTTTATACATCCAATTTATTTGAGACCCCTTTCTCTCTCATTAAACCATTTTATGATTCTTCATGGACTGTCATTAGGCTATCAAGATATTGTTGTGGTTTTTCATTCCAAATATTTTAATGTGTATACCCACAGCAATTTCAACTCAAAGTTATTCAATTAGTTATATATATATATATATATACATAATTTATTGAGGAGTTTAAATTGTGTTACCCAAACACATCATTTTTTAAATGTGATTATATATGTCCTTATGTTATATTATCTATATGGTACACTTACGCATGTACCTGATATGATTATTATGGGATCCCCCAAATTTCACTCCAATACATTGGTTAATTTCTTAGTCTCATTATATTAAATATATAGCTCTTGGGAGGTTATACTAAGAACATTTAGTTATGATTTCTTGGTTGTTAGTCTTAACATATTCTTATGATGTTATGTTTAAAATTCATTACACATTGTCTTGTTTTCTTTATGTTATCATGATATATCATGCCACATAGGTGATGTTTAATATTTTCACACATTTTATGTTCTATATAATTTCTTATTGTATAAAATGTAATAAATTTTCATGTCATTTATTGTGTTTTCCCTTTATGGGATTTATAAATAACCCCTTTATTATATATGTCCACTAGTCGTCCCATGTGGTTTTTGGAATGATAGAATATAATGAGCATCTTATATATATTTTCAATAATTCATATGTATCCACATTTTATATTTTTATGTAATTTACCTGATTACCCAAACACACATGTATTTTATATATTCTAGGTTTTATTTTTTATTATTATGTAATAAATCTAAACATAAAGTATAATAAGGAAAAATATTTGCATATACACCATGGTCTCTCAAACCTAGGGAATCTAACATCTCTTATGGTTTTATAATTTACCTCTTGAGAGTAATTATGTTGGATCTAGAAACATTTGACCAATGTATTTAACTATAAGGGATAATTTATTCCCAATTCCACATTTTTCATACAACATATTCTCTCTTTTCCTTAGCAAGGACTCTAGATCTATACTATCATAATATGATCTAGTAAGCCTAATATGATCTAATGTTACTTTGTCAAGTCAATCAATGAAACATATATGGAAAATCATTTTTTCTTGATTTTTCATAGATTTATCTTTATTCATTCATCATGTTTGAAATTATTATTCATTCATGGTGTTTGGGATAGATTCAAGTGGGAAACCTTGATGTTTTTATTTAGTACACTTATGGTAGGAATATTCATACCATGTTAAAATAATTATATATAATTTTATAATATGACATGCTTTTGGGTGAATGTGTGTGTGTATCCTATGATAGGTTTCTTGATATGAAATTCTTTTTCATGTTTATATAGCCTATGGGGGCTTTCCTAATATGAATTTCTTATGTAGTTGTTACAATCCCATTATGTCTTTATTTATATGAAAATATTATGTTTTTGAACCCCAAGATATATTTATTGATATGACATAAGTATGTGTGTGTGTGAGTTTGTGTCCCATAAGACCTTTCTTAATTTGAAATTCTAATGTTATTTTGTTCATCTATATCATGTTAGAGATTTCTTGATATGACATTATTATAAATGTTTCTTCAACTTGTGAGACATTTCTTCACATATTAGGCTTATTCATATGTGGGTACCTCATGATACCTTTGTTGTTATTTCATTATTTTTTGTATGTTTTATTCTTGTGTGGCCATTCTTAGCCTGAAATGTTTGTGTGTATGTGTGTGATATAAGATTAATATAATGAGTTAGCGTGTTTCTGATATTTTATATCTCAAGATACTCCATGATTTGTCTTATATCTATATGCATGTTTGTGTGTTTGTGTTTGTGTGTGGACCACATGCATCTTCTATCTAGAATCAAAGTGATAGGTGGGCCCTTCATTTCGTGATTTTAACTTCTGTGAGGTGTATTCTTAATGTGATAATTAATGATTATAGTTGGGTATATAATTATATATACAAGAAACTTATGTACTTATGGACAAACATTAGTTTGGTCTATAGGTTATGATAGTCTTGGTGCTCGCCCTGGGCGAGTTGACGAAGCATAATGGCCTTATGGAATGACCTGAGGTATAATATCCTTATCGTATTGATTGATTTATGATGACCATGTTTCTTAGTTAAATAATATATTGGTAATTTGGTTTTTTATTAAATTTATGGATACTAGAAAAAACATATTTTCTTTTATAGAGCTATATTCGGGGGGCCTGAGCTTCATGGTATCCTGGTTAGTGCACGATGACCTAACATGTGAATTTTTTTCTTATGAATTTACCAATTTATATTTCAATATACTCATATATTACCTTTAGACTTATATTAATGATTCATTGGCTTTGTCCTAAAAATTTTTATACTTTCATGCTACAATGCAATATTATTGTGTTGTAGACTCATTTGACTTTGATTTCCAAAGAGGGTAGTTTCACAACATATGGATGTTGTACTAGAGGTGAATATTGGTTTAAGAAATAACATGATATAATTCAATTATGGTGTTATAGATACCTCTATTTATTTTATATTATTTATTTTTATCCATTAAATTCATGTGTTGGTATATTAATAGTTCTACTGGGTGTCACATTCTATGTTGTTCAACCTTGTGTAAATGTTATTATCAATTTTTCTTATGATTTTCTATTTCACTATTACTCTAATTCCTTTTTCAGTTATAGTATACATATATTTTTCTCTATAATTGAGGGTATAGGCTCCTCACGTTTTAATATAGGCCCATTCCACTACTCAATAGACACTTGTAAGTGGATAGGCGTGCATGAGTTCATGGGACCATAAGGCATAGACAAGGTAATTCGGGTTATGGTGTTACACATGTGATAGGAGACATATGATTGTGTTTGAGATGATCCTAAGGCTTATCATTTCTATGAGTGATATATTTTAAGTGGTATATTCATGGGAGATTTGTGATCTTAATGATATTGATTTTGGGAAATTCCATATGTGATTGGTTAGTTGTTTTATAAGGGTTCTTTCCATGAGTGATATGTATTGGTTAACCAATCCTTGAGTCTAAATATTTGGATTTATAGAATTGTGATGGTTTAATCATTAGTGAGATAAGTAGACTACTATTTTAGGTCAGTTAATGGGACCACCATGAGTGTGTTGGGGTCCATGTTGTGATGTTCTATGAGTTATGGAGTAATTTTCCAACCTAGACTGAGAAGGTAGTGGCCAGTATGAGATGTCTCCTCCCTTAAGTTATAAAATAATGTCATTATATGGGATTGGATGTTGAATTGAACCTTTACCTATATATTTGGGTATATGTTGATGATATTTTTAGACATACTACATATAATATATGGGTAAGTGTTTGGATTGTGTTATTAGTTGACCTTCCTCCTTCCAACATTGAATCAAAGTAGGTATGGTTATGTGTTGTGATGATCTAGTTAGCATATGATGACCTAAATATTGTGATTTTATGTTCATTGTTCGTAATTTTAAAAGTAGGGTATGTTACATGGAAATTAATGCACATATTTTTATGTATTTCATGGAATTTATATTGATAACAATAGGAATCAGTTTTGTTTGGGTGTCGAGGATACATATTGGGTCATTTGACTCACCCCTTACCCAAGTACATTTTATTAGATTCAATATACAATGATACAACTTCATGTTTTCTCTCAGGATACATGAATTTATTAGAGATGGAACCGTGGTTTATTCATAAGGTTGTTTAATCCATGGACATGTAAATATATTAAGTGAATAGGTCCATATACCGATTTATTTTAAAAAAATTATTGTTCTATATATAGTGGTTGGTGTTTTATTTGTTATATATATATATGCATGTTTTTTTATTTATTATCATATTCTACAATGTTATGCATTGATCCATCATATATATAGTTTACCAATTTCTACTTTTTACTATAGGGGCCCATAGGGATCCCAATTTTTAGTTCATAGTGTTTTTTGATGTTTGTTATATGGATGGGTCATGTTGAATTTTTAGTATATCCAAGAATGACCCTCAAGGTTTATCTTTTATCGAATAGTCTCCACACCAATATGTTAGGCCCACAACACTAATCATAATCCTCTAGTGTATGTTGAGTCTCACATGATTTTTTTAGTGACCCCTCTCAAGAGCATTTCAGGAAAACAAAGATAGGGATCTATAATAGTCATAGTCAAAAAACATTGTACATGGATTATAGTTGTTTGAAAAAAAATATTGGAGATAAATCTAAATTATGAAACATTAGAAACGTGAAATAGGATGAGTTACATTTGAATAATGTGTACACATTCATATTTATGATATTGTTGATGTGGTTATCCATGGTAAATCATTAATTTCAAATGTCTTTTAGGATATAGTAATTAAGGATTACCTCATTAGAGTAAGTAAACTATAAAATAAAGGTTACTCTATAAAAATTTGGAATAATAGATTTATCATTAAATGTTAAAATTCAAAACATTCTATATCTACTTAAAGGCATGATAATATTTACACATTGAATGAAATATTTGATAATAATGTGCATTGTATGAGTAAGTTTAATATTTTTCCAAGAATATTCGGAGAATATTAGAAAATATTAGTGTATAGACCTTAGTTAAGCTATCTAAGAAAGGACTAGTTGAGGATATTCTAAAAAATGAAATTAATAATACCATATCCTCTAAAACTGGTCAATTTGGTAAATATTATAAGGCATCTTTTAAATTTTTTTAATGAAGTATCAACATACTTTTCTTTACAGTTAATTTATAAATACATTTTTATCCCTATGATAACTAAATGTATTAGCATAAAAAACTAGGTTTCTATCCAGGTTGATGATTACAAAATATATAATTTTACTTATTTACTAAAACACGAATTGAAATCATGCTTTGTTTTTAAATATTTATCGCCTTATGTTCAAAACATGAAAAACTTACATATATTAATTCTCTAAAATGATGTAGGTGATGATTTTGTAAATTATTGTGTGGAATTTTTTTTAGATGAAAAAGGAATTACTAATTATTTATTAAAACCAAGAACTCCATATTACAAAAATTAGATTAAATAATGAATAAAAATCATCAATAAATTTCTAGTATTATGATTTTTGAATATTATGTTGATAATGTTTCTATGGAAGTCATTAATACAAACCACAAAACTTTAATAAATTTTATCGTTTTTTAAAACCTCAAATTATTATTGGAATGGATAGAAACCTAAAATCCTTCACTTAAAATATTTCATATGAAAGTATAAATTTTTAATAATATAGATAATAATCATAATTATTATCCTTATGTTGATGAGGGAATTTACTTTTCAATTCCACCACTATTAGGGTACATCATTTTTTAAACAAATTGACACATACTTTCTATCAAATAGTACGTGTTGAGTTTGTTAAAATTAAACATCATTGAAATTTAACACATTCATGAATTACTTATTAGGATTTTGTTTTTGAAACCCCTATTAAATTTCTAGTGATTTAGATTCCAATAAACTTGATATTAATATGAAAATAACTAGACTAAAAGAAGAAGTTTTTTGGAAGCTATTTTAAAGGACATTTATTCATCAATAGATGAAACCCATTATTCCTTCTCATATAAGAATCAAATATTCTTCTGTAATAATACCATTTAGATTATCATTGGTGATGTAATCAAACTGGGTAAAACTAAACATTAAATTTGATATGAGTATGAGCATGTTTAATTATTATCTCAACAAGAACCTAAAACAGTTAAGGAAGCCTTGTGTGATAATAGTTAGATAATCTCCATTCAAGAAAACCTTATTTAATTTTACCAAAAGAATGTGTGTGCACAGGTTGATAATCTAAAATATTTCCATAATAAATTACTAAAATGTTTTTTCCTTAATAACTATGATTAAAATGGTATTATATTATTAAATAATGGAAGACTCGATGAAAAGTGTTATAATAGAGATGACAGAATAGATTATGGAGATATTTTTTTTGTGTACACTGTGATTGAATCCATCCATATAAATCTATACATTGTATCTTATATAAATTTTAGCCAATATAAAATGAAGTCTAGCAGTTACATTCTAACAAGATATGTTCATGTGGATTTTCTATGGACTAAACCCTAATTTTTAATATTTATATTCTCTAGAAACATGTTTTAAACATACCAAATATATTTACAGACTCAATCAAGATTCAAGATATTCGTATGATTAATTGACTTGTTTGGTGATTTCAAAAAAATTGGTAAATTAATAGTTATCCGAATGATTTTTATCATGAATATTTTTAAGGAAATAATCATTATTCTAATTTATTTCTATAACATTATATTTTGGACAAATTAAAAAAACTCTTGTAAATAGTTTCTCAAAACATCTTCATAGTGAGTTTTAGATGTGTGTGATGGGTGACCTAAATTTCGTAATTGGATTAAAAATAATTAAAATACTAGAATTAATAATAATAACTCAACATACAGATAAAATATATTTTGTAAAGCATTATGGGTTTTTAAAAACTTCATGAATTAGTGCTCTGATTTTTACCTCTTGAAAATTTAGTCTTGATGAGTCTAAGAAACTAGTTCAAAAAAATTAATTTAGATGGAAAATTGGAAGCATACATAACAAATAATAAACTAGGGATTCAATACATTTTTTTCTTATGTTTGTGGTTACAAAAAAAATATGAAGCAATCCTATATTAAGGAAGTCATAAAAATCATTCTCTTTGTTAAAGGAACTCTTGATCTTATACTATCATATTCATCTAATACTGATTTTTATATGAATATGTATTATGAAACTAACTTTGGATAATGAATAATATTTCATAAGACCACATATGGAACATGTTATTTTTATATGAGCCTTTAGTTTCGTGGAATTTCTTAAAACAATACTCATTTCCATTTTCCACCATTGCAACTAAATATGTGGTGGATCAAAGTTTTTGTGTGTGATTGTTTTGAATGACTCACACACTCAATTATTTATATTTTATTATTTCTAAAATTCCTATTATTTTTAATAACACAAGTATTATCACTTTTTCTAAAAATGAATCACATCACTCTTATGTGAAGAACATATATATATATATTATGTTACTTCCTATAAGAAAACACACAAAAAGAATATATTATTCTCAAGTTTATCTGAATTGAAAAATCAATATGTGAAATATTGTGGAAATACATTAAATTCAAATATATTTAAAAACATTTAATAGAAGTTATATATATTAATGAAACGAGATCATAGTTTTCTATTTTTATTTCAATTATATCCAAACATTGAATAAATCCTTGAAAAAGGGGGAGATTTTTTTTATAATTTTAATAATATTTTATGCAGGTTATTTAAATTATCTTATAGTTAATTAAATGGAATATATAATATCCACTTGGATTATTAATTATAAAAAATATAATCTAAGGTACTTCTTAAGATTATCAAAATTGAAATTATATTCTATAATTTATCATTTTCTAAATTATTTTATTATTATATTTTTTTCTTATTCAAAAAAAAATTTCGACTTTTATATTAACATTAATGACTTGATACAATTAAAAAATTCTTTTAAATATTCTATATAAGAATAGTGTATGAGAAACTAAATATCTAATGTTATATTTTAATGACATATCTTATATTTTTTAATGTAGCATAATTTCTAATTTTATAACAATAATCCAGGGTAAATTGTTTTACTTTGATGCAAAAGTATTTCTTCAATTCTATGAAAGATAAAAAAACTAATATTTTATATTCTCTAGAACCATCATCATTAAAATATAATAATTTATAGTGATCAGGAGATAACATTCATATTTTTCATTATTTAAAATATTATCCTTTGGTGTGTAATTTTTTAATGGGTATATTACTATAGTTAGTTAAAATTTAAAATACATATAAATTACAAGAAGATTGTAGGTTTTCTACATTTTTCTATGATTTTTTCCTTTAAATGGTAATAATTTAATAGTTTCAAATAGATATTATTAATGAAGTAAAAGCATCATAAATTATTTTAATATCAAATAATTTGAATTTTATTATGATAGTTCCCTCATTATTTCTTAAATATCAGTTTTCTCAAAATCTCTTTTCCGTAGATTTCATTTCGAAAATCACAAAGGGGTGACTTTTTAGAAGATTTATATTTTTAATGATTAATTATATTATTTTTAGCTAAATTTCCAAAATAGGTTGAATAGTTTCACAAAAGGGAATAATTTTAATGAACAATTGTTCTTCAAGTTTAATTGATATTAGAAAATTCATTAGAATTACACATGGTGTTTTTTTAATTTGTAAATAATATTATATTATTCATATTTGTTCATGTGGGTATATTTTTAAGTAAAATACTCACTTCATCCATAGTTTTAAAAATAAAAATACACTCAAAATGATTTTATATTTAAATATAATTATGTTATATTGTTTTGGTTGAAATTTGTGCATGTATCTTTTCAAAAAACATTTACCCCTATTATATTGCATTTCTACTATACCTCTCTATTGTATTAAAAATATAAAACATAATATAAACACAATCCATGATTTCTATAACAACAAAAATAACATTGTCCCGTAACATATATAAAAACAACTATTACACCATTGTAGTATATGAAACCACCCTCACATAGAAAACTAATATTATCAACCTCTATAATCAAGATAACATCTCTAAAAACCTCCATCAACCTGAACTAGAAAAAATATATTGAAAAGTATATGCGAGTGTATGTTGAAAATCAGTAGGTTGTATAAAAATAATAAACATCCAAGTCAATTTCATTTACAAAGATTAATCAAATTAGTAAAATTATAAAATATAGAAAACACCTCCAAACTCACAACCACTCAAAGTATAATAGGTCAAGAATTTTCTAGTAAAATATCTTTGAATCCAATACTTATAAAATAATTAACATGAGACTAGCTCATTCCATAAATCTATTAACTATTATTATTTTTAATAACCCATTATATATTTTATTCTTTGTAACACTGTAAAAATTACTACATAATTTATATAATTAGTAAATTATAATGTAGAAGATTAATTTTTAATGGGGAAACTCAAAACCAAATCCAACCAAATAGTTTTTTGATCCATGGATATTTATGATATAAACCAAATCATACCATTATAGGTCCAATAAGTGGGTGCGAGGTTGGTAAAACAAAAAATATGGCTATCTAGTCACCACATTCTAATTGTATAAAGGGTCATTCCTAATAAAATCACCTTGAAGTTGTGGTCATGTATTAAATGGTTCTATCATCACTTAAATAACCTAAAAATACTATAATTAATATCTCATATAGTCTCATACGCATAACCATGATACTTGTTTGGTTGGAATATTATGAAGACAAATAATTTGGGGATAAATTTTTTCCTTTTTAAATATCATGAAAAAAGTAATCTTAATCAACTTTTGAGAATTCCAAGGATATGAAACATTCTTTTCCTTATACAGATTATAAAGCAGAAAATATAGAAGAAAAAATCAATTATTTTTATTATGGTTCTGGAAGAATAAATCAAAGAGTCCACTCCACCAATTCTATATCCATGATGATGGTGGTTTTTAGTAAGACATATTATTATATCCTAAGTCATTTACTAATGATTTTAGGCCATTGAAATCATACAACAGGACATGTTTTTGTTGTAGATAACTTTGAAAAACACATCCTAGATCAAGAATATAGATCTCCTATATGACTATAAATAAGTATTTAATACTTCATGAATACAAGATGGGTTGATTTTTTTTAAACAAATTTCGCACATCGTTGATGAAGCAATTGACAAATAATGGATATTCTTCATCCTAAAACAATTTTTTTTGGAAATAACAACTCTAATGAGATCCTATTTTAGATTATATTAAAAAAATGTTGTAATAAAATAATAACCTTTTACTAACAATATATTAATCACTTAAAATTTAACAAACATTAAATCTAATAATGTTTTGGTCTGAAAAATACATTGATGAACTATAAAAAACATTCACAATGGATGTTGAAGTAGTGACATAATGAAAAAATATGAAAGGATAAGAAAATTTATATATCTAAAGTCTATCACTTTTCAGAACTAGATAGGATGTCAAAATTTTATCTCAGTTCATATTATTTAGAGGAAGATACTATTTGTATTTAAGAAGAATCAATTTTTTCTTTAGGTCAAACAGGTCTAGAAAACCAACTGGATAAATCATGATCAATTTAACACAAAATTTTTCAAAGAAAATCATAACATTTTTGAAATATGAAATATTGAATCAATTAACATGGTTATTTTAATTAATATATAGACATAATTTGAAGAAAAATTTAATCTGACAAAACCATTTTCGAAATTGATGAAATAATTCGAAATTAAAATATTATAGATGGATAGGTAAAATATAGAGTTTCATTTCATACAAATGATCTTAAAATGTTTTATATATACTCAAGGATAATTCTAAAAGTTGGGTTAGTGAACCATATAATGAAAATGTAACGTTTCTAATAACATCATAGTTTCCAAGCCTAGAATTCAGTTCCAATATAGTTGTAACACCTGAGATTTTATGAGAAATATTTTTTCTATATCTTATGTTATACGCAACACCAAAGTAATCTTTCATAGCACACAATACGGAATTGGCTTGCATTACACGTAATCGCGACCTTCCTCGACAGCGTGTGTAGTACGCAATACCGGGCTTCACTAAACAAAGATATAATATTATAGACTAGCCGTTACAAATATTATTAACTACATTTTTAATTTTATAACATTATTATTCATATTACACATTTTCTAAGACATGGTAAGAGAACAAAATAATTTTTTTGGGTAAAATAAGTATTTTTCAAAAAAATGTAGTTTTTCCGCCTTTTGATTGTGCACCCACATTAAACCTATTTTTTGACATGTTTATAAGTTCAATTTGACAAAATAAATTTATTATATTGAATCAGGATATAAAAATTTACTTAGGATAATATTTTGATATTTTTCTTATAACATTCATATTTTGATGAATAGTAAAAATACGCTAATTTTTAATTAAAAACAACTTTTTTTCATTGAGATAATTTATATGGTTAAATTATAATATTGAATGGTTTTAAAGTATAAATAAAATATATTTTTACTATTTAATATAATTTATGTCATTATCATTAATTTCACATTTAATTCATAGGTAAAAACATTTCAATCTTTGGCAATGTTTTAACTTCTAAAACCCGTTTTCTTAACAACGTGATTAATTTATAATTAATAACTGCAAATTATGTGTTTTGAATTTTGAAAAATGGATTCCATATTTGGAATCAATGGTTCCAAATTATGTTAATAGGAAACTTTTTATTTTTGGGCATTATGAATAGTAACTACGGTAAATTTTATTTACCATAGTTAAAGGTAAATCGGGTAATTAACGGTGAATATAAGATTATAAAGCTACCCTAACACCTTCCAAAATCCTATTGGATGACTAAAGGTATACCTATATCACCTAAGGTTCTGATTAGATTCATTTAATGGACTTTTTTTCATGAAAATAATTTAATTATTATTAAAACCAAAGAATTTGACAACATGCCACTTTCTTAAATCTTATAATTATAATAATTTTAATTTATTGATAAACTTAATGAAACTTCGAACATGAATAGTATCCAGAAATCTAATACAAATATCTAAATCATAAGAATTTATTTATTATTTTTATGGATTAAATAATTATCATTAATTATGACACAATAGTGATGTTGAATTTATTTTATTAATTAAAATATCAAATAAATGGTTTTAAAAATATTAAAATAAATATTATATGAACCATTTAATGTGCTCCACTAATTTTCTAGATACATATTACATTTTATTAATCTATTAAAACTTGTAGATCGAACATATACTCTGTATATATTTAATTTAAATTCAAATAAATGAATAGTGTCAAAATTGATGCTATTGTTATTTTATAAAAAGAACATATTATAAAATTGTTAAAAATCAAAAAATTATTGAAAAATTATAAATTAAATTTGATATGGTCTAAAATGTCATAAACTGTCAAATTATATAAAATTCTAAACAAATATTTAATTATTTATAATAATTTAAATTTTAGAATAATATTACCACAAATAAAATTAAATTGATATATAAGGATAAATCAAGTTGATAATGTTTATAATAAATTCCTAAAATGTCTAAATTTTATTTTTTTGATGATATTACAACCCTATCTCATCTAATATTCGGATATGAGTCATTTTGGATGTTTTTATGTGGGGTTGGGATTTAATATAAACTAATATTTCTTATATTTCCAAAGGTGGCCCTCTCCTCCCTTATAAAAAGGCACCTCCTCCCTCTCCTCCTCACAGCAATTTAAGCCTTCAAGATCATCCAAACCCTGCCCATTTCACTTCCCCAGTTCCCTAGAAACATCTTATAGGTCCTGGTCTTCTTCAAATACCAATTTTAGTTCCCTAAGAGGAGGACTCAAAGAGGCGCTTCAAAGAAGAGGTAATATCTGTTACCGATTCTTTCAAATTTATTTCTTCATCCACTTATTATTATTTAGTTGTTTAATTATTAATTAATAACATCAGTATCACTCATATACTGATATATTATTATAAGTATGAAACAATCCTATTTCACCATCTATCCATCCTACGGAAAATGAAATCATCGTGCGTGCGTACGTACGGAAAATTGTCTCCACGCCGTGGTGTAATCTATTTTCCATCACCACCTTACATTTATGGGTATAATGGTGAAAATAAATAACGATATATAATTATTGTAAAGTTTAATTGATTCTGAAATAGTATACATACACTCCAATACAATTCACAATCATGGGAACGATATCATCGCTCATGTGTACGTACGGAATACCGTCTCCACGATGTGATGTGATTCGTTCTGCATGATCTTCATTGAATAATGATTATATAAATGAATTGAATGAATAAATATGATATATAGTACACTAATAAAATTATTTAAATTAGGTATCTATATCCTAAAGAGAAGAATAATAATTTATTCGACAAAACACGCATAAGAACAAAAAGTACTAGACACCCGAATAACAAGTAGTAATGAAATATTACAAATAAGAAGCTAATAATATGACCATATATGATATCATAACAATAATTATGAATCTGGAATAATTTAATAACATTATTTATATAATTATACAGGAGGTTCGGACACTTACGAAGCAAATCGGACCTAAGGTAAGGGACAATCTTGCAATCTCAATTTTATCGGAGATTATTTATTCTTCAGAATTTACTGGGGAATATTTATCATCCAAATCCATGTTTCCTCAATATTTAATATTATTTACATCCTCCTACAATTTTTTAAATCCAATTTCACCCTTCGGTGAGTTTTTAGTTAAAGATGTGGAAGGAATCTTTTGTCGTTTTACGTTATGAGGCACTTTTTGATTTTCAGACAAAAGTACGAGAAAAATGTTTTTTTAACACATACAACATGAATGGATTTTTAAAACATTATTTCCAAGGATATTAATTTACAAGTTTTGAAGTTTATTTTTAATCAACTTCTTTTAGTTTAAAATTGTATGACATGTTAAGAAAGGAAAAATGTTTTTTGAAGTAGAAAGGATATTTTCCTCAAGAATGGAGTTCAAGTGTTTTATCAAAATTATTTTCCATCTAATATAATATATGTTTCTGTTTCTATCCCTATTATTACATTGATTTGATTAAGTTGTGATGGAATTATTTTAATGAATCCCTTTATCCTATATGAATTGTTTTATGATGTCATGATGTTTAAGAATCCCATTTTTATTACATGGGTTATGCAATGATGTATGATTTAGGATTCTGTGGAACACATAAGAATGGAATCATTATGAGACTGGTGGGACCAATATCTCCCTCCAATGCCTTGGGTAAAGATTTTATATCTCATGAGATAGATATGGCTGGAACGGCAGGTTAAACCGGTTCAGTGAAACAGGACTGAAATGAGGAGTGAACTCGGTTCAGAAATGAACATTGTCCACTAAGATAGTCTTGGCAATGAGTCTTGACTAATAAGAAATGATCCTATATGATTATGTGTGTATTCCACAATGTTTCATGTTTTATGTTATGATTATTGGGATTATATTTCACTACCATGATTTATCCCATGTTTTGAAATTATGATCTCTTTTCCAGGGTAAGATTTCCGAAATGATATGTTCTTATGAATATGATGTGATTGATATTTCTTTTGTTTACCCTTACAGAGCTTTTGAGGTCACCATTTTTAATTTTTTCTTTCCCCAGGTCAGGGAGAAGGTTATTAAGTAAGATATGCCAAAAGAGACTATATATATGATGAAATAAATGGGAGACAAGGTAGATGCTTTATGAACCAGTTGTTTATGTTTCCCAGTTTCTAAAGACACTATACCTATACGATCCTTTCATGTTTTTGTTATATATTGTAATAAGTATGATTCAATTATGAAGTATTAACCATGTATGTAATGTATGGGTCGCTATAGTTGGTATTAGAGGAAAGGTGTTGTCAACCATTGGAAACTAGGATGTGAAATCCTTAGTAAGAAACCTAAGGATCTGTCTAAGCATAGAACACAATATTAGTGTTTTTGAAATGGCCATGAACAACCTATGATAATAGCTTAAGTGTGAAATTTTATTCTTGATTATGTGTTTTTTCATTTTATAATTAGTGTTGCTCACACTATTCTTCTTGGTTTTAGTCAATGGCGGGAACCCGAAGGAACCGTGTTAATGCAGAATGCGATGGGAAATTCAATGATTGTACCCCTAAGCAAACAAACGTTATGGGAGATGGAATTCAAAATCTTGTAGCCATGCTCGCACAACATTCTCAAGCTATGAATAATGCAGGACTTCCAAATAAGCAAAGGAAGGAGCAACATTCTGTTGAATCCTTCATGAGGCAGCGTCCACCTTCATTCAGCGGGTTTTCTGATCCATTAGTGGTTGAACAATGGATCAGTACCACTGAAAAGATATTTTCAGTTCTTCAATGTTCTGAACATGATAAATTCATCTTATCAGTGTATCATTTGGAAGGTGATATTGATCAATGGTGGAATCTTATTAAGAATACAAGGCAAAGGGATGAAATTGAGTCCATGGAATGGGACGAGTTCAAGAACTTATTTTTCAATAAGTATTTCCCTCGTATTCTTCAAACAAATATGGAGAAGAAGTTTCGTGAACTGAAGCAAAAGGATGACGAATCCGTTGGTACCTATGAAGAAAATTTTACAAGACTTGCAAGGTACGCTTCTGGAATAATTATCCAACCTGAGGGTAAGATTGAGCGATTCATTAATGGCTTGAAACCAAGTCTTCTAAGGGCGTTAGCCATAAGGTACTTCAATAGCTACAAGGAAATTGTTAGATGTGCTCTCAAGGTTGAGATCGAGATTGGTGTAACCCATCAGGCACTTGGGTTTGATAAGAAGAGGAAAATTTAATTCAAACGAAAATCTAGAGACTACACTGAAAATAAGATGAGTTTTCCCTTATGCACAATGTGTGGAATTAAACATGGAGTAAATTTTCTTAAAGGGACAAGAAAATGTTATAAGTCTGGAAAACAAGGTCATCGGTCAATTGAATGTCGAAATAATGGGTAGAAGATGTCTAATGATGCAAACATAGGAAGGGATACATAGAATGAACCTACTACACTTCAATGTTTCAAGTGCAAGGAGATGGGTAATTATGCCAATCAATTCCCAAATCCAAGGGTTGATGATGATGATCAACGTCAACAAACTCTTAAGGCCAAAGACAAAGGAAATTCACATGGAATTATTATCTGTGATGTGGAGTACGACAACGAAGTGGTGAGAGGTACACTTATCATCCACTCTAAATTAGAAAATGTTTTATTTCATTCTGGATCCACCCACTCTTTTATTTCTGAAGAATTTTATAAGGGTGTCGCTGTATTACCTCAACAATTAGATGTTTATTTGGCTGTGACAACTCTTAATGGAACAACAGTCGCATCCAATGTTTATAATTCTTCTCCGATGGAAGTTTGTAGGAAAGTGCTTCCTAGAAATCTCGTGATCTTTCCTATAGTGGAATTTGATGTGATTCTTATTATGGATGGATTTCTTTATATGGAGCTCATATCAATTTCCAAAGAATGGAAGTCACATTTCATATTCCAGATCAATCTATGATCATCTATCAATGCAAGGATGAACTTAACCTTCTAGTGGAAATTTTGTCTATCTTATGGGACTTGATTCCACTAAATGAGGGTTATTTATCTCAGATGGTTGGAGAGAAACTCACGATTAAAAATATTCCCATTTTATAAGAGTTTTATGATGTCTTTTCGGAGGAATTGCTGGGTCTTCCACCAAATCGTGAAGTAGAGTTTTCAATAGAACTCGTACCTGGTGCTTTTACTATTTCAAAGACACCTTATAGAATGGCCCCAATTGAGTTGCAGGAATTGAAGAAGTAACTCCAAGAGAATCTTGTTAAAGGATTCATTCTCCCTAGTGAGTCACCTTGGGGAGCACCTGTTCTATTTGTTAAGAAGAAAGATGGATCAATGAGACTCTGCATTGATTATCAATAACTTAACAAGATCACTATCAAGAACAAATATCCTCTCCCATGCATTGATGACCTATTTGACCAACTACGCGGAGCTCAATACTTTTCCAAGATTGATCTTCGTTCAGGGTATCATCAATTAAGGGTCAAAAGGGAGGATATACCAAAGACGGATTTCCGTACAAGGTATGGACACTATGAATTTATAGTGATTCCATTTGGTCTTACTAATGCCCCTGCTATCATCATGGATCTGATGAATAGAGTATTTAGAGACAATCTTTATCAGTTTGTGGTAGTCTTTATAGATGATATTCTTGTCTATTCAAAGATCCAGGAAGAACATGAAGATCACTAGAGAATTGTATTAAAGACTCTAAGAAAGGATAATCTTTATGAAAAATTTACCAAGTGTGAATTTTGGCTTCAAAAAGTTGCATTTTTTGATCACATAATCTAAAAAGAGGGGATATTTGTGGATCCAGCAAAAACAGTGGTTATCGAATGATGGTTGAGACCAACAACAGTAACTGAGAACCGATGTTTTCTTGGCTTGCCTAGATTTTATCGACGTTTTGTGAAATATTTTTCATGATTATATAAGCCACTCACCAAGTTGACTCGGAAAGGAGTTAAGTTTGTTTGGATGGAGGAATGTGAAGAGAATTTCAAGGAGTTGAAAAGAAGGTCATCCAGTGTACCTGTGCTCACACTGCCTTGTAGTGTAGAAAGGTTTGTGATCTACAGTGATGAATCCAAGAATGGATTTGGGTGTGTTCTTATGCAAAATGATATGGTGATTGCTTATGCCACATGATAGTTGAAAATTCATGAGAAAAATTACCTAACTCATGATTTGGAGTTAGCTGCGGTAATCTTTTCATTAAAGATTTGGAGGCATTATATTTATGGAGAAAGGTGTGACATTTATACTCATTATAAAAGTCTAAAGTATATTTTCACACAAAAGGAGCTGAATATTCACCAAAGAATATGGTTGGAGCTGATTAAGGATTATGACTGCTCAATTCATTACCACCCTAGGAAAGCAAACAAGGTGGTAGATTCATTAAGTCGAGAAGACCATGCCAGCTTATCCATGATGAGGATAAAAAAAGATCCAATATTTATGGATTTACAAAGGATGGATCTTGGAATTATAATGAAAGGGTAAAAATCGTATCTTTTTAAAATGAATGTTCAACCATCTATACATGTGAAGATTAAAGTGGCACAGAAAGAAGATGTCGAGTTACAAAAGAAGGTGAGAAATGTTCCTGAATTCAACCTAGATTGTGATGGGATAATAAAGATCAGAAATTGGGTTTGTGTTCCTCCCATCCCCGAATTAAAGAAGGAGCAGCAGGATGAGGCTCATAGTTATTCATTCTCTATTCATCTTGGAAGCACGAAGATGTATAGGGACCTGAAAGAGTACTTCTGGTGGGATGGAATGAAAAGAGATGTTGTTGAATATGTCTCTCGATGCTTGGTGTGTCAGCAAGTTAAATCAGAGAGAGAGAAGTATAAGGGGATGTTACAACCATTACCCATACCATAATGGAAATAGGAAAACATCAGTATGGACTTTGTCACTGGACTTCCTAAAACATCCAAAGGCAATAATGATATCTGGGTCATAGTTGATCGTCTTACAAAGTCTTCACACTTCATTGCTATTAGAGAGGATTTATCTCTAGATCAGCTTTCCAGGATATATGTAAAGGAAGTGGTAAGATTGCATGGAGTACCACTTTCCATTATATCTGATTGGGATCCGAGGTTTACATCGAAGTTCTTGCGAAGTCTTCAGCATACTCTGGATACAGAGTTGAGTTTCAGCACTGCTTATCATCCTTAGACAGATGGACGGTCTGAGAGGAAAATTCAATCTCTTGAAGATATGTTGAGAGCTTGCTCTATGGATTTTAAAAGTGGTTGGGATCAACACTTACCATTGGTGGAATTTTCTTATAATAATAGCATTCACTCCAGCTTTCATATTGTTACTTATGAAGCTCTCTATGAAAGGAAATGCAGGACTGCAACTTGTTGGGATGATGTTGGGGAAAGAAATCTATTAGGACCTGACCTTGTTGATGAGATGGAAGAAAAGGTCAGATCTATTCATCAACACATTAGAGCAGCTCAGAGTTGACAAAAAATTTATGCCGACAACTGATGAAAGGACATAGAGTTTTAAGTGGGTGATAAACTGTTCTTACGAATATCTCCATGGAAGAGGGTCATGAGATTTGGAAAGAAGGGAAATTTGATCCCTAGATATATTGTTACTTTTGAAAATTTGGATCGTGTTGGGAAGGTAGCTTACCGATTGGAACTTACACCGAATCTCTATCACGTTCACGAAGTGTTCCATGTATCTCTCCTGAGAAAGTACATACCTGATCCTTCACATGTACTCAGCTCAGAAGTTGTACCACTGGAGCAAGATCATTCTTTTGAAGAATAGCCGATAGAGATTTTGGATCGTAGCGAAAATGTCCTACGGAATAGGACCACTTTCTTTTTGAAAGTTTTATGGAGGAACCACCAATTAGAAGACGCTACATGGGAACTTGAGGATATGATGAGGGAGAGGTATCCTCATCTGTTTATAATGAAGTGACGAATTTCGAGGGATAAATTCATTTTAAGGGGGGTAGAATGTAACACCTTGAGATTTTATGAGAAATATTTTTTTATATCTGATGTTATACGCAACACCAAAGGAATATTTCATATCACACAATATGGACTTGGCTTGCATTACACGCAATCGCGACCTTCCTCGATAACGTGTGTAGTACGCAATTACCGGGTTTCACTAAACAATGATATATTATTATGGACTAGCCATTATAAATAATATTAACTATATTTTTATTTTTATAACATTATTATTCATGTTACAAATTTTCTAAGACATGGTAAGAGAACAAAATAAATTTTTCGGGTAAAATAAGTATTTTTAAAAAAAAATACAGTTTTGCCACCTTTTGATGGAGAACCAATATTAAATCTATTTTTTGACATGTTTATAAGTTCAATTTGACAAAATAATATTCTTCTATTGAATCAATATATATAAATTTACTTTGGATAAATTTTTGATATTTTTCTGATAACTTTCATATTTTGATGAATAGAAAAAATACGCTAATTTTTAATTAAAAACAACTTTTTTTCATCGAGATAATTTATATGGTTAAATTATAATATTAAATGGTTTCAAAGTATAAATAGAATATATTTTTACTATTTTATATAATTTATGTCATTATCATTAATTTCACATTGAATTCATAGGTAAAAACATTTCAATCTTTGGCAATGTTTTAACTTCTAAAACCTGTTTTCTTAACAACGGGATTAATTTTAAATTAATTACTGCAACTTATGTGTTTTGAATTTTGAAAAATGGATTCCATATTTGGAATCAATGTGTCCAAATTATGTTAATATGCTACTTTTTATTTTTGGGAATTATGAATAGTAACTATGGTAAATTTTATTTACCATAGTTAAAGGTAAATCTTGTAATTAAGGGTAAATATAATATTATAAAATTACCCTAACACCTTCCAAAATCCTATTGTATGACTAAAAGACGACCCATATCACATAAGGGTCGGATTAGATTCATTTAATGGATTTTTTCCATGAAAATAATTTAATTATTATTAAAACCAAAGAATGTGACAACATGTCACTTTCTTAAATCATATAAGTATAATAATTTTAATTTAGTGATAAACTTAATGCAACGTAGAAAATGAATAGTATCCAGAAATATAATACAATAATCTACATCATAAGAATTTATTTAGAATTTTTAGGGATTAAATAATTATCATTAATTATGACACAATAGTGATGTTGAAATTATTTATTTAATTAAAATATCAAATAAATGGTTTTAAAAATATTGGAATAAATATTATATGAACTATTTAATATTCTCCACTAATTTAATAGATACATATTACATTTTAGCAATCTATTAAAACTTTTAGATCGAACATATCTTCTGTATATATTTTATTTAAATTCAAATAAATGAATAGTGTCAAAATTGATGCTATTGTTATTTTATAAAAATAACATATTATAAAATTGTTAAAAAATCAAAAAAAAATATTTAAAAATTATAAATTAAATTTTATATGGTCTAAAATGTCATATACTATCAAATTATATAAAATTCACAACAAATATTTAATTATTTATAATAATTTAAAATTTCGAATAATATTACCACAAATAAAATTAAATTGATAAATAAGGATAAATCAAGTTGATAATGTTTAAAATAAATTCCTAACATGTATAAATTTTATTTTTTGATGGTATTACCACCCTATCTCATCTAATATTCGGATATGAGTCATTTTGGATGTTTTTATGTGGGGTTTGGATTTTTAATATAAACCAATATTTCTTATATTTCCAAAGGTTCCCCTCTCCTCCCTTATAAAAGGTCGCCTCCTCTCTCTCCTCCTCACAACAATTTGAGCCTTCAAGCTCGGCCAACCCTTGACCATTTCACATACCCACTTCCCTATAGACATCTTAGAGGTCTTGGTCTTCTTCAAAGACCAATTTTAGTTCCTTAAGAGGAGGTCTCAAAGAGGCACTTCAAAGAAGAGTTAATGTCCATTACTGATTGTTTCAACTTTATTTCTTCTTCCACTTCTTCTTATTTAGTTGTTTCATTATGAATTAATAACATCGGTATCACTCATATACTGATATGTTATTATATGTATGAAACAATCCTATTTCACCATCTATCCATCCTATAGAAAATGAAATCACCGCGCGTGCGTACGTACGGAATACCGTTTCCACACCGTGGTGTAATCTATTTTCCATCACCACCTTACGTTGATGGGTGTAATGGTGAAAATAAATTACTATATATGATTATTGTGAAGTTTTATTTATTCTGAAATAGTATTCATACACTCCAATACAATTCCACGATCATGGGAACGATATCATCGCTCGTGCGTACGTACGGAATACCGTATATCCACGATGTGATGTGATTCGTTCTAAATAATATTCATTGCATAATGATTATATAAATGAATTGAATGAATAAATATGATATATAGTACACTAATACCATTCTAAAAATGAGTTATATATTACCTAAAGAGAAGACTATGATTTTATTTGACAAAACACGCATAAGAACAAAAAGTAATAAACACTCGAACAACTAGTAATGAAATATTACTAATAAGAAGCTAAGAATATGACCATATATGATATAATAAAAATAACTATGATTCTGGAATAAGTAAATAACATTATTTAAATTATTATACAGGATTTTCGGAGACTTACGAAGCAAATCAGACCTAGGGTAAGGGACAATCTCGTAATATCAATTTTTATCTGAGATTGTTTATACATCAGAATTTACTGGGAAATGTTTATCATACACATCCATTTTTCCTTTATATGTAATATTATTTACATCCAACTACAATTTTTTAAATCCGATTTCACACTTCGGTGAGTTTTTAGTGAAAGATATGAAAGGAATCTTTTGTCGTTTTACGTTACGAGGTACTTTTTGTCTTTTCCGACAAAAGTACGAGAAGAATGTTTTTTAACATATACGGCATGAATGGATTTTTAAAACATTATTTCCAAGGATCATCCTTTAAAAGTTTTCAAGTTTATTTTTAATCAACTTATTTTAGTTTACAATTTTATGACATGTTAATAAAGGAAAAATGTTTTTTGAAGTAGAAAGGATATTTTCCTCAACAATGGAGTTCAAGTGCTTTATCAAAATTATTTTCCATCTAAGATAATATAGGGTTCTGTTTCTATCCCTATTATTAAATTTATTTGATTATGTTGTGATGGAATTATTTTTAAGAATTCCTTTATCCTATATGAATTTTTTTATGATGTCACGCTGTTTAAGAATCCCATTTTTATTACATGGATTATGAAATGATGTATGATTTATGATTTTACAGCACACATAAGAATGGTATCATTATGAGATGGGTGGGACTCATATCTCGATCTAATTCATTGGGTAAAGATTTTATATCTCATGAGATAGACATGGCTGGAATGGTAGGTTAAACCGATTCAGTGAAACGGGACTGAAACGAGGAGTGAACTCGATTCAAGAAATGGACATTTTCCACTAAGATAGTGTTGGAAATGAGTCGTGACTAATAAGAAATGATTCTATATGATTATGTGTGTATGAAACAAAGTTACATGTTTTATGTTATGATTATTTCACTACCATGATTTATCCCATGTTATGAAATTATGATCTCTTTTGCACGGTAAGATTTTCCAAAATGTTATGTTCTTATGAATATGATGTGATTGCTATTTCTTTTGTTTACCCATACTGAGCATTTGAGCTCACCCTTTTTTATGTTTTCTTTCCCCAGTTCAGGAAGAAGGTTATTAAGTAAGATATTCCAGAAGGGACTATAGATATGATGAAATAAATGGGAGACAGTGTAGATGCTTTATGAACCAGTTGTTTATGTTTCCCAATTTCTAAAGACACTATACCTATACGGTCCTTTCATGGTTTTGTTATATTTTGTAATAAGTATGATTCAATTTTGAATTATTAACCATGTATGTAAAGTATGGTTCACTATAATAGCAATACAATAATATAATTCTTTATAAAAGTAGGGTTCATGATCCTTACTTTAACAAAAAATGTATAGTTTTGAAATAACTTTCCAGAATATATTTAAAAAAACACAATACATAAAAATGGAACTTAATTTGAATTTAAAACATAAGACATTCAAGAATAGAATAAATATTTTAATAAATATTTTCAAAAAATACACTTAAAACATCAGTAGAATCATAAATTTCACTATTTGGGAGAGTCAATTTGTGAAATAAATAAAATGGATTGACAAAAATATTCCCAAGATTTCCCCTATTTTATCAAAAAAATCCATATAATAAAACAAATATAATGTTTTATAAACCCAAAAAAATGGTATAATTAATTGATAAAACAAAAAAGACTTAAAAAATTATATTTTAAAAATATTTCTATTAAATCCAATTTAATCAATTAAAAATTAGATTTAAATATAGTAAAATAATATGGAATTATTATAGTAGAAATATTGGGTTTATTTAAATTTTTCATATTTTATTGATATCAAAAATAATGTATGTAGATACATTGAAACACATTTAATGGATCACTAAACTAGAGTTGATGCTCTGTTATGAAAAAAAATCCCTCAAGAATTTATGAATAGAATCATGAAAATTAAAATTAAGAGAAAATTGAATAAAATAATTTCATTTAATATTCAAACTCTAATTAGTAAAATCATTGTCTCAGGGATTAAAAAGCTATGTTTTATGATTAGAAGAAGGTGAAGGGTATGTATAAGATGTCTATTCTAAGGATAAGAATTTCTGAAAATATTGGAGAAATGATTTGATATCTTCCATAAAAAACTCAAAATTATTATTCAATGAAAAAGATTATTATTTTATCAAACACTTTGACT
Organism: Viscum album; assembly: GCA_963277665.1. Lineage (NCBI taxonomy): Eukaryota > Viridiplantae > Streptophyta > Magnoliopsida > Santalales > Viscaceae > Viscum > Viscum album. The sequence goes on from OY728131.1 coordinate 1,697,135,863, forward strand.
CATGTTCCATCTTTATATCTTCAACCAAATTAAATTTTAGAAACTAAATAAATGAATCAATTTTCAAAAAACAATTGTTCAAAAATATTTCATATTTATTTAAAATAATATAAATACATGGATATGATGAATTTATCATTGAAACACACAAATTTTGATTTTCTAAAAGAGTATAATGTTTGATACTATCACATTTTAAGCTCATAATTCTATCACTACTAATATAAATAATAACTCTTAAAGAAAAAATATTTTATTAAAAATACAGAAGATGTGGGATTTGATATAGAAGCTATTACTTAGCTTGTACAATCTCTAGCAGATTTAAACCGACTTCCCCAATATTTCATCATATCTCTAAAATGAAACATTGCAAATTATTGAGATCGTATATTCCCAACATGATCTTCTACACCCATTTGAAATACATTAAAAAATATTCTAGAAATTGAAAATTATTTTAGACTTTGAATCTAACATCGAATTGATTCTAGATCTATTGTATGAATAGAATAACTTTTTAAATCATCATACTATTTTTAGAATTTTCCAGCTCCCCTTTCAATTTCTAGGAACATCTCTCAACTAATTGAATTTAAAAATCATATCTTCCATGTGATAATTTATATAATGTGAATATTGTTCGTCTAGTTTTGATGAGGGTTCTCCAACATCAACCAAATGAAAAGAATTTTATTTTAAATTTTCACTATATCGGGATAAAAAAATTTCATGGACAGTTGTATTCTAACAAGACCTAGGAAAAGTATTTTGAAAAGACTCAACAACAAAATAAAGATTCTAATATCATTTTTTCTTGGTTGGTAAAGTTATGGGGGTGTGAACAAGCTCATCCCCTTGATCTTTCTTTAATAATTTTCTATTCTCCGTGAGTTATTTACACTTTGATATGAGATACTTTCTCAACCACATATGATTTTGGTCAACTACATGATCCTTAACTACTCTTTCAATAGAATCCAGAATACATTCTTTTTTTTCATTCATGAAAATCATGTTTGTTTTCTTCCAAACCCATATCAAACTATTTTTTTCAATTTTCCTAGTATAATTTCATTCTACCATTGGAATTGGATGATAAATGTATTAAAAAATAAGAGATATAGCATCTTCAATAGGTTCTTCTCTTTTACATGGTCTGAAAATAATGTCATTACCACATCCACAGATGAATACGCTTCAAATGTTCTCCGAACTAAAGGGACTCCCCTTAATATTATTAGATTAGTCACATAGACCCTTAACCTTCCTCTTAATGTGATAGGGGTGTCAGTTGGAAGAAAAATATAGATTTTTAACCACATCTATATCTCCATATATCATTGATTATCCAAAATCCTGAATAAAAAATCTTACATAATATATAGATTTTTTACTTCATTTCCCCCCATATGATCCATATTTTGATGGTTATTCATCCTAGGATATAACAGGTATTAACATGCCATAGAATGTTTTCTATAAAAATCCATATTTTCGAAGAATACCTACTGAAATAATATTGATGTTGTGACATTTTTTGATATTTTAAAGGCTAATGAGTTATTTTTATATATATGAAATGTTAAATTATCCTTTCATAAGTATAGAAGGATATCTACACATCCTTATTATAGTATTCCACTATATATATGAACATACGTTGACTTAATGTAAATATAATTTCACTTATCCAAAAGAAAACGTTGAACATATTATGAAAAATAATTTTTTTATTTTCTCTATTCATGGAACTAGTTTTAATTGAATAAACATAACCCATATATTCTTAACTACCACCATATAATTTAGAATCCTTTTCCTTGTATTGTAAGAACAAAAAATAAATGTAATTATGTCCTTTGATCTATGTAAATTTTCTCCAATCGACGACATACCTATGTGATATCCCCTTTAAGGGTGAACATCAAAATTTTATCTACAGAAATATATTATGCCTCATAAATTGAAAATGTAATTTTATTTTCTTCTTAATATACCATGAAATTAAATATTTTTCTAATAGATGATATATTCTTATGGTTAATTTTTTATATAATATAAACCATTAAAATTTTTCATCTAATTGTGAAATTAAATCAAAATAATATGTTTTGTTGAGAGTAATGATAGAAAAATATTTCATTAAAAATATAAACACTTAAATTAATAAATACTAAGATGAAATTCACTAGGAATTTATTGAAATCATTTAAAAATAGAGATAGAGAACATAATATATGTCCAACTAAATGTATGATATAAAAAGATTATAATCATATCTATATATAACTTATTGTCCACTAGTTTTCTAGATTAATCCATATATTATAATATATTTGTAAAAATAGGTGTTTCAAAATTCATACAATTAGGAAGTAAATTCATTTTCAATAAATAAATAATATATTTACATTGATTCAAAAAATTTCCAAAATATATTTGAGAAATTTGAGAACCTAGAATAAGATATTATTATTCCATCATACTAATTATGAAATCTATTTTAATATGTTTTTAGAAATAATTACATTTAATTTTAACAGTTTATCCAAAAATAACATCATATAAATATATTATAACTAATAATGTATTTGAATTTATTTTAATATGGTAGAATATCCTAATTTTATTAAAAATAATTTTTCTAACGAAACTAACTTAATCTTGGTATACTAAGACCAAATGCATGTTTAAGTCTATAAATATCTTTAATAAGTTTAAAAATGGAATTTTATATATGGAAATAATTAAATCATATAGTTTTCTCAAAAAAGACATCCTCCATTAAATATCCATTTAAAAAATAATATTTATAATCCATTATAGATATATTACAATTCATATGAGATGGATAGGATAAAAGGATCAGAAAAGATTCTAATCAAGAAATTAGGGGAATGTATTCTACATAATCTATTACTTCATCCTTATTATGAATTTTTTAAAACTAATTTATCTTTACTTCTAGTAATTATTCATTGGTCAACCTTTTTATTTTTAAAGACCCATTAGGTTCTTATTACTAGATGGATTAAGGTCTTATTAATTAATTCCTACACATTATTTCACTTATACAGGATTAGTTCCTCCTACATGGATATTATCTAGCATTTATCTTCTATGGATTCTTCAATTTCCATTGTTTTAAAAATAGTTATGAAGAGATAGAATTTATCTAGGTTTCATACTTCTTGTCCTATCACATGTGTGTTGGTCACCTAAAATAGTATATAAAGGATATTCTATTATGGTTCTATACTATAATGGTAAGACCTACTAGTTTTATGTTATTACGAATCAGTTTGAGTTTCATCATCTTCTTATCCATTTTCAAAAACATATTTTGAATATAATGTATAAAGTTATTAATAGAATCAATGATTTCTTCTGTATGATTTTTTTGATCAAAAGGATCACTTTCATCAAAATTCACATGAAACGATTCTTCTACTACCCTTTTCAATTTAATAAACACTCTATAAAAATTATGTGTATAAAAATATCCAAGACATATTTTTTAATTTTAATTTTGATCAAATTTACAATGTCTTATTTAGTATTAATGATATACACATTTCATCCAAAAAATAAAAATTATCAAACTTTAGGTTTTCTATTTTTCTATAATTAATAGGGTGCGATTTTGGGAATGGGAATTATTAAAACTCGATTTATGATATTGAGAGATATTAAAATAGATTAAACCTTGAAATATTAATAAAGACTATATTTATTTAAAATAGGTCGTTCCATTTCATAAATAGTTCAACAACATCCTTCAATTATTCCATTTTGTTGAGGAGTTCAAGGAGAAGAAATTTTTCTAATAGCCTTGTATGAGAAAAAATATTAAATTAATGATTTTTAAGATCTCCTTCATGATCAATTAAAAAATGAAATTATTTTAAAATATTTTTCTTTCTGAAATAGTTTGGGAAATAATACGAGGATTGAAAAATATTCAATATTTTGTTTTAGGAAATATACCTTGGTAAATCTAAAAAATCACCAACATAAAATTTAAGATATTACCACCATGATTGATACCCTTGAAATTAAGAATAACCATGTGGATATGTTCTAAATGATCATATGATGAAACCATATTAATGTTTTTGAATCAAAAATTATGATTTTTAACTATTTTTCATGCATCACACAGTCTATTCTAATCAAATATATAGTTGGAAAAAATATAAATATGTCCTAGTTACATATATAAAGAAACTAAATCATAATGTCAAATTCTCCTATGGTAAATCCATGACTAATATATTTCATTAGATAAACAAATATATTTTTTCTCACACAAGGAACTAAGAACCAAAGTATAAATATTTTTAGTTATTGTTGCTCGAAACATAAGAAACTTCTCTTTAAATATATAAAATTTACTGTTAATAAATTCTATATGAAATCCATCATCACAATATTTAGAGATACTTATCATATTTTCCCTAGTCCTTAAATATATAAAACTTTTTTTATTTGGATTAGCTTCAAATCTCCACTTGATCTATCTCCAATTATATTTCCACTAAAATTATAACTAAAATTGAGACAGCATCCTTTATGTTATGATAGTGTAAAAATTTTAAAAAATCTACACTCATATTACATGATAATAAACTAACCATATACCATACTTCACTTCTATATCATTGTATTTTTAACTACAAAAAACATCATGATAAAATTTATTTTTTATCCAAAATTTTTAGGGTCTAGCTATACTAATAAGTATGAATTTGGGCAACCAGATATGCTTTATTTTATGAAAATAGATAGAACTAAATTATGACATACTTTTAGTATAAATGATTTCATTACAATACTCATCTATCATGGAAAAATTATTTTTATAATGACCATAACACAATGGAAATAAGTAGTTCATGACATACCAAGCTTCATAGAAATGGAAATGAAATAATTTTAGTATAATTTTGGATTTTAACCAATAATTAAAATTTCATATTTTTCTTTTCATTGAACTTTTTTTCTATAGTCAGATTTATATATTATAATATATATGTAAGAATAATAGTATTAAGTTTACATGATTATACAGTTACATGTAATTATTTAATTTTATATTCATGAATAGTTCATTCTGAACCGATTTACCAAAAAACTATTATATGTGTTGTTTTAATGTCACATCTTTTTTATTATAACATCATTATAGATATTAATTAATTAATTATTATTTTTTTATAATAATTCAAATTTCTCCTCAAGCATAGAGAATCATATAACTACTTTACTATTTTCACATCATTGGGAATGAGATGTTGAAGAGTAATAGGATTTTACCTCTTCTACCTAATAAAAAAATTTCATTTAGATTTAATGGTTCTTTCAGGGAATTATATTAATATGATTTTTTGGATTCTTCAAAAGAACTTCATATATCCTTCATATCCTTCCATCTATTACACTCATAATCATCTTTAATATGATATTTGTTTTCTTTTTTTTCTATTTTTCTATTTCTCTTCTTTCAGTTTTGGGAAATCAAGTCTACTGTGACACATTTTCTCATTCATAACTTATATATTAATTTAGTTTGTTCGTATTTTTCATGAAATCATTGATAGAATTTTTGAATCCTCTTTGTTTACATAAATAATATATAAATAATATTAAATATTCAGGATAAATGATCCAGTTCCATTCAAAAACAATAAAATTATTAGTAATTTTTTGATTCAGTATCAATATTATAAATCCATTGAATTTGTAAATATGTTTCTTTGAGAGAATTATTCCCCCTTTTTTCATTCAATAATTTTCTGCTTTATCATCCATTTTAGCTTAAAACATCATTAGAGACCCTATCAATACCTTTATTTACTATATATTGACATAATTTGATATTCTTATTTTAGGATATATTCTATTAAATTTTGAGGAAAAACCTGTTAAAAAATATAAACCCAAACTAGGCTCAAGAATTATTCTAACTAAGAATGTTAAAACATTTACTATTTTTGTTAATATTACTTTCATTATATTTATTATCACTATCGTTCATCCAAATGGTGTCCAATTTCTTATTAGTAGTAATATATCATAATTTTATGTCATTGTGAGTACCTTCATAGGATACTATAATTATTTTATACATATTGTAGTTAGTATAACATTTTGACACATAATTGAATTCATTAGGTCCAAGTCCACATATAATTGAATTCATGGCCATTAAATTAACATTATATTCATTTTCCACTACAACATTAATCATATATTGTTAGGTATGATTTTCATAAGTTTTGGAAATATTTCTATAGAATTTAGAACCATGATTCATTAAAAAAATAATTATTCTTAACTTCCAACATCCATAATTTTCTCCATTGAAATATGGTGCTCTTACCATTTATATGATTTCATTGAGTATATCCATAGAAATAGTTATTCAAATAACCTTTTGACTAAATCTTGTAAGAGACAAAGATAATTCCCCCTAGATCACACCATTGACAAAAATATTCTCATATTAATTAGAAGACACAAAATATTGGTGAAATGTGTAATTTTATAATACCTTGAAAAAATCAAACATAATACTTTTTTCTTATTTTCAATTATGTAAATAATTCTTCTAATTATTAATATTTTGATTCATGAAAAAATATAAGAGAATAAAACCATTTTTATAATGGTTCAGGTCACATTGATACCCTAGTAAACTCCACAAATACTCTATCCACAAGCTTGGTATTTTTCACTAATACATTTTATCTTATCTCAAAAACCTTACAGTTGATGGTGGGTAGATGAAACCTTACAATAAGTCATGTTCATTTATATGTAACATTGAAAACCAAATCATATTGTGATAAGTTAAAACTTCAACGTGACAAATAATAATAATATGATACTTTAAAAACATGAGATTGGTTTATTTTTTTAGAATCAAAATCAGCACACAGTTGTAGATGAAACCCAGGAAAAATTGACCTTCTTATTTATAGATAAAAGTATTTAGGAAATAATATCACTGAAAAGACATAATTTTTATATGATATTAAATGAATTATAGAAAAAAAATTACCATTTAAGAAAAATAAAGAGAACATGTAGATGATGATGGACATGAATTCCTCTAAAGTGTATCTCTAATATATTGGATAATTAACTGTTGAAAAGAGGTTGATAATTGATATAACATTAGCATCATGATGATAAAAAAGAAAAGGATCATAACATATAATCCATAAAATTGTATCTCATTTTGGAACTGAAGATAATGTCACGCTATAATCTTTATTCCTCTTATTTAGAAGAAGTAACTCTTAGTATTTAACCAGAATCTTAAATTACATAATCAAAAAAATGTCCATAAAATCATTCAATTTTTTTTAATCATTTTCATTGAAACATAGTAATATAAAATAATAAATTCCCTTATAAATATTAAATATTTAATCCACCCAATAAGGTACATTTATTTTGTCATTAAACATTATTTAGATAAAAATTTACTCATAAAACAATTCTCTAACAATTATAGAAACAACCAAAATTTTAATTTTCATATAAAAAATGTCCAAATGTATAGTTTCACTATATATGGATAATCCAAAAAGGTATGTTTGATAACATTTTGATCAAAATTTTGCTTAATGAACTATATGTTAGGTACAATAATGTATGATATATAATGAAATTATGGTTCCCAAACCGTACATTCAGTTCTGATGTGGTTTTATAAATGTTGTGATCTATATAATAGTAGGGTTCTGGATTCTTACATTCAAATGAATTGATGGTTTATAAATAGTGATTCCATAATACATTAATAAATAATTATTAAATAAGAAAAACACATAATCCTAATATAAAACTAATATACTTCTAGAATAAAATAAATATTCAAGTAAATTTTACCTAAAAATCCACATAAAAACACCATTAGTAACACAAATTTAGGTGTTTCTGATAATCAAAATTAATGGAAAATTTATGAAATTTTTTGATCAACACAATCTATCCAATACTAACTAAATCCATTTTAATAGAATTATTTTAACCATCATGAACAATCATACTATCCATTTCATCAATTAAAATATCATATTTTCTACATCAACATCTTCTTCCAACCTATAAGTATCTTAAAGAAAATAAAATATTATCAATAGTGTTTCAAAGTATTATAGTAGGTAAACTAGTGAAAACAATAATTGAATCATTGCATCAAAATACTAACATCCACCTAGGTATACACCTTTAAATTTGAATATTTAAAATTTATTGTAAAAAATATTCAACATTATATCCCTAATTAATGTATCAATGAATATAAATATTTTGATTAAACATCTATAGTCAAAAAATTATTTAATAAACACATAGAATGAGTATAAATACTAACTAGTTATCTTATCATGATTATACGAAAAAATATTAGATAATCCATTTATTACTAGAGTAAGATACTCCAAGAACACTAACCTCGTGTAATATATAATGAAATAATAGAAATATCATAAATTCCACCTTAAAATTATAAAATAACAAATCCTATTAGAGTATATATCAAACTACATCATAAATTTATCACACATCATCAATAAAACATGATTTAATTTATAAAAATTTCATAATCATGTACTTCTCATGAAAATTTCAAATAACAGGAATTATATTTTTTTAGACTATCTTGAATCTTCGCAAATCACAAAAACCTTTCCTAAAATATATGAGTTTCATTTAGATTTTCATCATAGAAATTAAATTTATCTATTACTTATTAATATGAATAATACCATAAAGATAATGTATCATCCAATAATAATAATAGTAATAAAATGTCAAAATAATTACAAGTATGGAATGGGTCCTACCAAAGAATTTTCATCGATGAGCATCAAAAATTATTTCATTAGTTTGTTCACATACATGATCATATCTAAAACAACTTTAGAAAATTCATTATCATGGAAACTAAAACTCATATGAAAAAAATTAAAACTCGATTTTATTATAAATGAATTAATAAATTGTTTACTTGATAATATTTCATACCTTGTTTCAATCAATTTTGGTGTTAAATATTTTAAAGTAAAAAAGAAATCCTTAAATTAGTAGTATTTCCCTCGAAAATTTCTCCATTACAATATATACTGTAAAAGACCAAATTTTAATATTTAATTTTGAAATCCACACATTATGAAGTAAAAATACGTTATTTAAATATGTGTTTGTGTTTTTGGGTGTGTATGTCGAGACCCCCCCAACCCCCTACACACACATGAAGCCAAATTGTAACATATATTGATTATCATATATTAAAATAATAAATTTTTCAAACAGATATATATGATTCTTCTTGAACATATAGATTTCAAACCCTAGATATATGCAATTGGAATACCAATATTCATTATACATTAACTCCCTATTCACCTATTAAAAATGGTCTTTTAGTATGACCCATGCTCATATATCCACTGGCCAACCACTAGGCCCCATGCACTGCTACCTCTTTCCCTCATTGTCTCCTCTTATATAACTTTCCAAAAAAAGGTCATGATCATACCCTTATTTAGATTAAAATCCATTAGACATTTCATGTTTGAAATACACCATGTATTTAAAAACATCCACTCTTATTATTGTTATATAGCCATTAGGACACATTGGTAGGGACTCAAAACCATCCACTGTGGACTAAGTGTAATAGATTTTAAATTTCAGTTGTGTTGTTAGTTAATTAAGGAATTTATCTATGATTTTTAATCTATGAATTTATTCAAATAAATTTCAGGAGTTTCAAGTTCATTTTGGAGAGTTTCTAATTCCAATTATAGTTTCATGGTTGGAGCATGGTTTCCCCCAACCATGATGGTTCACCTAAAAACCATGAAACCTGTAATAAAGGCACTCGGGTTGGGTCATGGATAAGGTTCATGGTTTGATGAAACTATCCATCATGAAGTAGAAAATGTATATCTCATTCTATTGGGAAATGAACAGTTGGTGTCTGGTTTGATAAAATGGGAAACCTACCCATACGATTATCCTGTGAAGGTAGTATGCCTCACATGATTGGTTCATGGTTTTTAATAACTATGAGACCAAACCTTTTATGAATGATTTTATAGTCTAAATTACTATTTATTTAACATAAACTCCCCCTTTTGACCCATTAATTTCTCCTCCCATAAGACTTATGAACATAGGGACTCCAGAAGTCATCTACGGTGAATTCCTTCCTCTGTGAGGCCAATTCCATTGGATCCTAGCATGTTAGATGTTGGGGAATCAAGTTATTTGATATAAATACCTCTATTCATCCTGTTTTGTATTGATCAACCCTTAATCAATTATGAAAAATCATAGATACAAAATTCTAGGGATATATATATATAGCTTCTTATAACTTTTGATGACGAATTCTTGGATTATTGTAAGAATAGTGGTAGATCAAGTGCCTCGTCAGATTCACCTTTGATCTATCTCGTAAATGGTTTCATTATGAAAAACTGAGAGCTATGCTGGTGTATACCTAATTCTATTAGATTAAATTTATTTAATTACACTATATATCATGTATGTTATTAATTTGGAATGATTATAGGGGTTCTCAGTGTGTGCTTTTGATCTAATTAGGGCGTGGTATTATATAAAGAAAAATGAAAACATGAAGTTGTTATATGACATAGAGTATGAGGATTGATCCGCGTGTAGGAATATGAGTGTTATACTTTCTTGTGGGAATATCCTTGGATATCTCATCCAATATAAATCATTTATTGTGCCTTATAATTTCATAATTGTTTCCTTTGATAATGTTACTTTAGGAATTATAAATATTTGTTTTATTTAAAAAAAATAAACTTTAGAGATGTCATATTTCTGCTACTAAGGACGAAATGTTCTAATTACTATAGGCTATACAAGATGATACAACTAAAAATTCTCTTCCATATACTCTAGTTGTTCATTTAGTGAACATTACCCATTACTAAGTCTTTCCCATTTTTCATGCTCAGGGTGGTTGGAATAGAGGATGATTGTCTATTATGCATTATACTTTCATCTATAGTACCATCCTACAATCCATGGAACTAGTGTTTCTCCAGTTTCTTAGGATAGTATTGATATGATTGGGGGAATGTTTGAACTAGTAGAGACTATTGGGGATAAAAATGTGAATATTACAGCCTTTACTCTTTAAGGACCCACCAAGAGGTGGTGGGTATCATGGGATAGGTAGGAAGGCATGAGGCTCTTATTTAGGATTCCTTCAAGGAGCTATTTATATTGAGTTCTTTCCTAACATGCTATATTTGGACCAATCTTAGTATTTTATATATTTTTTAATGGGATAATTATGGATTTATCTTACATAGATCATTTCACGTATTTTTCATAAATGTCTCTTAATTTTACCAGGAATGAGCCATTGAATACTTGGAAGTTTGATATTATAAATTTTATAACCTCAGATGACGGTTAAGGGGCAATGACTTAAATACATATACAGAGGATCTCCAAAAGGCCCTAAATTTTCAAAAGGGATAATATAAGATATTATTTCGTATTTTCTTATAGACAATGTTTGATGTGGATTGAGACTCACATTATAAAATATTTTGTCTCTTCTAGAAGTAAGAATATGAAGGATTGAGATGGAAAATAGGGTAACAAAAATGAAGAGACATAAAGAGATTCTTCTACTCCCTCTATATAGTGAGGTTTACCAAGTTATATGATTTTGGATGGAAGGTAAATTTAAGCATCTCATGCATGATTCCAACTAAAAAATATCAATAATGTGATAGTATAGTTTATAAGTATCACTTTTATTATAATACATCACATCCAAATTCATGGAGAAATGTTTAGGGTGTAGTTAGGAGTCCTTATTAGCGGACCGAGGAACCATAGATATCAGTGACACAAGTGAGTGATCCTTAGATGGTAAGAAGGATTTATGCAATAGATGAGATTCTAGCCACAAGTTGATAAGTTCCTTCTATATCTATAGGTATTCTATTTATTAACTACACAATATTTACTTTATTTTTTGATACTGGATATTCACATTCTTTCATATCTTCACAAATAATTATTGGAAATGATTTAAAATCTATGTTATATTGAATGTTACACTCTATTAACATGCCATTGAGAAAAAATGTAGACCATATTCACTGATTTTCTACACATTTTTTATTTTCACTAGCTTTATAATCCATTGGAAAATTTTTTTCCTATACATCACAAGTTTGTATGTGATATTTAGAGTGGACAGGTTGAGTAGTTTAAAAGATTATATTGTCTACTATAAGAGAAGTGTATCTTTAACGCTGCCTAGTTGTGAAAGGATTATGTCAATAGGTTACTTCTATTTTAGATTAGGATAGATTAGAATAGATCTAATCCAAATGGATCTGTTAAAACATATGTAGATGTCTTGGTTATTGAAGTAGTTTTATCATTATCTCCTTCTATCTTCAATCTATTAGTGGATTATATTCATGATTCTTTCCCAGACGACTTCATTGAACATCCTCTTCACAATGAATTTGAGTTTGAGATTTGAGATTATACATTGAGGTTGAATGATATCTATTCCCTCTTATCATATGGAACTAACTAAGTTGATGGAATTAAAGGTGTAGTTAGATTATTTTGATGTGAAGGGATTTATCAGACCAATACCACTTCCTATGGATGATAACCTATTGTTTTCTAAGAATTTATATGGTTATATATAGTTCTATATGGACTATAATAAGCTGAATCCATTAATATGGAAGAAGAGTTATCATTTATCTAGAATTGGGAATATGTTTGTTAAGTTATGGGGAGCCCAGTGGATATTCAAAATTGATATTCATTCAGGATACTACCAGAAATGGTCTAATGTAGTTGATATTCACAATTTATTATTCAGAAGTAGCTATAGACTATATGAGTATATTTTAATCCCATTTATGTTGAAAAATAGTCTATTTGTGTTCACCACTCTCATGAATAGGACATTCCACCAATATCTTGACTCCATCACTATTTGGGGGGTGATATCATCATATATTCTAATTAATATATATGAATATTAGGAACCATGTGATCTTATTTATTACCCTTATATTGTTTCATTGTATTTCAGGATGATTAAGGGACACTTTTTGATATAAGAGTTTTTTTCTTTAGGCATGTGTTTTCTAAATAAAAATATTTTCATAAACCAAAATAAACAAGAGGTTATCATGTCTTGGTTACATCCAAAGAATTTGTTCAAGATTTAGTTTTTCCTTGGGGTTTTAGTGTGATTATCAATGTTTCATCCAGGTATTCTCTCATTTTTCAGTGCCAATGATATAGAAGTCTAAGATGGGGAAGATGTTTAAGTGTTCTGATAATCTTGAGTCTGTCTTCCTAAAGCTGAACCAGATATTGAATATAGCCCCAGTTTTCACCCTTCAAAATCATTAAACTATTCATTTTTTTTATTGTGATTAATTGGGTGTTCGGTTGGGGGATATGTTCATGTACAGAGATCATGTAATTTCTTTTGAGCCACATCAACTATGACCCCATGATTAGAACTACATGAATTATAACATAGAGTTAGAAGATGTGATTCTTGATTTGAAATGATGGTGAAATTATCTCTTAATTGAAAAGTTTACTGCCTACATATAACACAATTTCATGTGATAAATCTTCTCTTAGTAGGATCTTAGTATCAGGTATAGGTATTGGGTAGGGTACCTATAAATATTCATCTTTCAGATGGAATATACAACTAAGATAGGTAATGTCGTTATAGATAATATTAGTAATAAAACACCAATTATGTGGGATATTGGAGAACATACTTTAGAGGAGGAATGAAATATAATGTGTTTGATGGATGAGTGACTAGTTGAAACATATGAGGATCATTTAGTTCAAACATACACACAATCAGCTATCACATCCTTTCTATTGGATCATTAAAAGTTAATCTTGGAGTTGGGTCCTGAGTCAGTAGTAATGTGGGGATGCTTTTTAGGGGAACATTCATTCCCATGATGATTTGTAGCTGATGGTGAAATGATAAAATTTTCATAGTGGTTATTATTACCTATTAACGTGATGGTGTAGATAATGATATAATTCCCTTATTCAAAGTGGATAGCTCATTCATGGTTGAAAAGATATACCCTTATTTTTTATGATAGTTTGTGTGGATATTTATGAAGTGAGATATCATTATTTTTTTCTGAATAATTTCCTACAATGGGGTAAATATTGAGCATTATAGTAATGGTGGTTTTCTTTAGAATCTTGTGGTACCTATGTTGATGTGGGATTATGTGATGTTGGAATTCATAATGGGGTTATCCAGGACCTCTAGTATACATGATTTCATTTTTGTTGTAATTAATCAACTGATTAAAGTTATTCAATTGTTTTCAATTTACGAAAATCATTTGATCTATAATTTGGGTATTCATTATGTTCAAGAAATGTTATTACTTCATGGATATCCTTTAATAATCATATTATAAAAAAAATATGTATTTTAGATAGTGTATTTTATTAGTATTACAAATTTCTTTGGGTACATAGTTGAGAATAAGTTAAACATATCATCCTTAGATTAGTGGAAAATATTGTAGGACAATAAAAATTTTAGATGATATATTTTTGTCCTTTTTCTTGAATTTAAGTGGATCATGGGACAATAAACTATCCTTTGTTTATTTCACGTACAAAAACAATTCCTAGATTCTATTTAGATTGAATCATTTGTGGCTTTCATTGTCAATCCTTCCATTCATAGCTATGTTGGCATGAGCCCGGTGAGGTAGCTATTTTGGGGAAGATAATGGTGTAGTATACGATTGAGAATGTGAATCTAATTATGAAGTGGTTGAATATCACTCAAAGTAAGTAGTGATATCATATTGACTAGATGAGGTGGAATTCAGAGTTTATTTTTAAAAAATAGTTTTATAATAGTAGACTCCTATGTTAAGATATATTTTGTTACATAATAAATAAAATATATTTCGAGGATTTATTGGGTCATTTGGGATTTCTGAGCATATCAAAATTGTGACTTTCAAACTAGACTTTCCTTTATGTTAACAATGTATGCACAATGTGTTTCATTTGTCATAGCTGCAAAGATTTTTGTCTGATCTTACAACTGTGATCTAATGCAAGGATGTAGAGTGGGAACCTTTCATATTGTACGTGTAATGCCCAATGCATATTGGATAAGAAATAAACAAATATTATGGGGAAATATAATGAAAATTTTCTAGATCCTATAAAAGAATGTGAAAATCTAGGAGAAACCATGGGAGAGATTAAGATAGTATGTGATATTTGAGATCAATAGCATAAGTAATTCTACCAATATAGTTAGAGATACCTCATGAGGATGATTAGTCATTTTATTGGTACAATATAATAGATTTAGGTTCTCCATGTGTTTTATTTGTTAATTTAAGTCTTCATTCTTTATTTTTGAATTATGAATTTTATGGTGTATTTTTTTGGGTTTTAGTTTGGTTTTGTTATGTTTCCGTGGCCTTTTATGTGACTACAGTATGAGCATAGTTTCTCTAAATCATGTTGATTGTCCGCTAAATTCTGTGTATTTTTGACTTGCCACTTGGGGTAGATCATAATTATGAAACATGTTTTGATTAAATTATTCATCCTCACCTAGAAAACATGAAACTTGTTCTAGTGGAAAAAATAAGAGTTGGTGTAGGGTTTGAGATAGAATGAGATAACACTATTCGAGAGTCCTATGAAGGCAGAAAGCCGACCATGGTAGGTACAAAATTTATTTAAGGATGTCACCAAGTCATGTGAGTGTCTGTTATTTAATGGTCCAAAACTCATCCTTAATGATCATTAACTACCCATTTTGATTCATCCATTTACCTTGTCTCATTTCCTCTAAACCTAAAGACTCAATAATATTTACATGATGATTTCCACCCCTATAAGATAGATTCTGGTGGATTTTATGATTTTATAGATAACAGAATCATTTTATATAATCAATAATCCTCTATTATTCATGTTTCATATTGATTTACCCATATTACCATTATAAAAATCATAGATTTGTCATGTTTTATATATAAATATTTATTTTAATTCCATATAATGATAAATTATTGGATCATTCTTCAAATGGTGGTCGATCCAGTGTGCTAGTGGAATATCCTTTAATCAATATTTGATATAGAATTTTCAGGTTATCTTGAGAAGTATCTTGGTGGGGAACCATTCCTATTACATTATAATATAATTGAATTCTATTCTATAATAATTATTTGAATGATTTGGAAATTTTTTTAAGGTTTACTGTAGTGTAGGGTTGATCTAGTTTAGCTTGGTTGTAAATAATCTATCAATCCTCTATGGATTTATTATATTTTCATCACTAATATTAATGGTTGAACTATTTAAAATCGTGTTCCTTTATTTGAAATTTTTTTCCATGTCGGGTTTCTACTTATTCATATGATATATGTCCTTTATTAGTTGATATACTTATTTTATATTGGGTAACTTGTGAGAACCATGATGGATGGTTTGTATATTATTTGATATGTTGTGTTTTTATTGGGTAATAATTCATATCTGAAAGAATATTGATATTCCATTTTTTACTATATATATAATTTATTAAT
Source organism: Viscum album (assembly GCA_963277665.1). Taxonomy (NCBI): domain Eukaryota; kingdom Viridiplantae; phylum Streptophyta; class Magnoliopsida; order Santalales; family Viscaceae; genus Viscum; species Viscum album. The sequence continues at coordinate 1,697,152,539 of OY728131.1, forward strand.
TGTTGGAAATTTCATAGCCTATGGAATTACTTAATTTGGTATATTTTTCTTTTTTGTGATGATCATTCTAAATGTACTTTTCTATATCCATTGGAATATATTTTCCAAATTTCAGGTTTATAGGTGGCCTAGGCTGATTTTGTAGACACTTGTGAGGGTTATCTCGAGAGATGTGACTCTTCATACAAGGAATACATTCAATTTTTATATCCTTAGATTTTTATGATTTTCCAAGGGAACATCATACATTGTTTTAAGAGTCCCCATATATAATAGTATGATTAACAAAATGTATACATCCCTATGTATGGGGGCGAATCAATTTTCTTGGTATGTCATGTATGTACACCATTTAAGGAATGTAAAATGTAATGTGACATGGGATACACTCACCCTAAAATGTAGGAATTGGTTTATACCCTAATGTTGTTATGAGATTATTTCTTATGGAAGAATAGGGTGTATGTAATGATTTGCATCATGTGATTGATTATATTTTCTATTATTCTTACATATACTCAAAGAAGGTTTGACTGGAGTTTGTGGAAACATTTTTTGGGAATGATCAATTAGTAAACTTTTGGATGTATTATTCATTTTGAATTTACTTCACATCATTTAAAAAACTTCTAGTTACATATTCACTTATGTTAAGGACACATTGGTTGGGTTTTATTGAGTTTATACTCACACCCTTAATGGGCTCCTCCATGTGCATGGTGACTTAATGGCTAGGGATCTTGAAAAGGTTATGAGATCTATGATAGGTTTTTAAAGAGCATATAGAAGTTAGATCCAAATGGAACCAAGTCAGATTATGGATTGAATTCACAATAATTATTTTTTATTCCTTTAGATTTTACATGTTGACCCATCACATTGGGAGTCTATTTGATTATAATTTTTTGACATTACATGACATTTTATATAGTATTTATTCATTTTACCTTTATTGGGTTTTTTGAGTGTTATATTTATATTTTATTTACTGATTATTTATATTATTACTAATCATATAGTCTCCCAACATTCCTTTAGATCCTCACCACAAATCAGAAATCCCTTGCATGTACAGAGGTGTGTATGTGGTTATGTGGAACATCAACTTGGACCCAATGATTTGATTTGGGTTGTTACATAAACATTATACAAAAAATAGTTACTATATTAGAATAGCTAAATGTGACTCACTTACACTGGATCTAATAACATAATTTAGTTACTAATCACAACCATGAAGATCAAATTTCCCAAAGCATTATTAGTTTCTCTTTTAGTTATTTATCATCATCCTCTCCATCATACATATCTCATTAGGCTAACAGCATCCCAATGGGGGTACCTGATTGTGGTAAATTGGTAAAGATTGATTACATTTTATAATTTGTGGTTATAGAAGGATCCATTAATGATAATTTGTATTACTATATAAAAAATAATAAAATCTATTCATGTCATCGGTAAATGGGTAAAAAATAATTAATCTCTATAATATATTTTTTGATTCAAATTCAAATTAAATTTCATTATTATAAATTAAACACAAAGTAAGAGAAATGGTATTTTCAAGGATGTTCATGACCTAACTTTAAGGGACCCTTGTATTATATCTAGATTCTGCTAAAATCTGATAATTCTTTTCCTCTATTAGTTTTATGTAATAATGGATATGGATTCATAAATAACATGATGTAGAAAAATGGTCCTCGAACATTCCCAAATTCTAGAATCATTTTTATCATGTTAAGTGAAACACCATATCACATTAAATTATATAATAATAAAATATAAATATAATGCTTTAATTATACTATATCAAATATTTTTCTCAAAAAAGAAATACATTTTTTCATGTTAAATTAAAAAATACCATAACTAAATTTAAAAAATGTGTTGGAATCCAAAATTTATACAATTTATGCCAAAATTATACAAAAAGGTGTGCTCCACATTTTGATATCAACAGAACAATAAAAAAAATTGGCTTATTTATTATTATAAATAATTAAATAACTATGTATTTTAGAAAAACAAAAATTACATTTTAAAGTTAATTAAATTTAATAAGGAAAACTTCTATCCTTTATATATGAGTTATTAAAAAATAATTTATTTCTTCAGGGTATCCCTATGAATTATCCTAGAATTACCACTTCAACTACAAACTCCACAATGTGTTTGATCATGCAATTTATAATAGATATTAAAAATTTAAGGATTATAATGTTTCTGACCATTCTTATATTAGAACAATCTATAATAAACTAAATTTCTAATACATATTATTAAACCATATTTATTAAAAAATGTATATTAAAATACATTCTGAAATCTAGTGTTTTATTATATATTGACGATTGGATACATTATAAAATATTATTAAATATAATTTATAGATTTTTAATTTTTTATTTATACTATGATTCTTGATTTCATCATAATATTATACTCTATGGGATAACCTATGAAAACAGAAAAGGAATTATGGCTTGAAAATTCTTGTAAGGGTTTAATCATAAAAAATGAGGGTGACGTATCCAAAAACAAGTAATCAAAACATTGAATCTTAAATTTTTTTTGTAATTACATGAAACAATGGTATAGGCGGAGTGGAATTATAATAACATGAAAATAAAAATTATTATATAAATGTATAAGAAGTGTAAACCAATTAATTGTAATATAATTTGAGTCTCAGTACCATGATATCATAATGTTATAAGATCACTTCTCATAAAATATTTATAGTATTTCATTAGATAAATGTATTACTTAATCTCTTAGGGGGTGTATAATTATGATGAAACTCATCACATCAAAATATATCCTGAATATATGAGCAATATATAAAATAAATACATGTCACGCCTAAACATGAAATAACCCAAAAAAGTAAATGGGTTACTTAATAGTATCACAAATCATAAACTATCAATATATCTTGTAGATTTCTGACAATAAAATATTAAGTCATATTATAAACTCTTGAGTGATGAGATAAACATGAATGATGAACATTAAGATAAATAAAGACAAAAGATCATTAGACAATATGAATATGATGTTTTTGTGATGAACCCCATAGTCAAAGGTTAACAATGGGGTCAAATAACCATTAAGGAAGATTAAATAATTATATTACCGTAAAACAAGATATAATCTGCAATAATTTAGTTTTAAAAAAGTTTTTTTAATAATATATTATAATAGACTTTTTATTTTCAACACATGAGAAAGATATATAACTATAAAACATTACTTATCTAGGTTTGATTTAAAAATATATTTGAATGGTAATTAAAAATTCATTTATTTACCTAAAAATAAGAAAGTGAAATAGGTGTATCTTGTAAATAGGCATATAGAATATATAAGAAAAATATATAATGAAGATAAATAGTATGATTGACAAATAAAGATTATAGACTTAATTTGCGATTTAAGGTGAGGGAGTCCCCTTAAAAACAACATACGGTTTAAACTTTTAATCAAAATAATAGGTTATGAAGAAAGAAAGAAATTATTGTAAATGAAAAATGCATTATACTGACTCAATATGATGGAAATAAATCATTGAGGAGAAGAAAATAAATTTAGATACCATTCATGAAATGAATGAATTCTTTGAGAATCTCATATATTGAGTACCTACATGCTTTGGAAACCCATAAAACTTCGTCAATGACCAATGAATATGTGATAATAGAATATTATAGAAATTTATTCATTTTCATTTAATCTGTTATATTCTATTAAACATCATATATTATTCATTTATTATATTTATTTTGATCATGTTGATTATTTTAGGTTTTCCATTATATATTTCTAAAAGCCACTACAGTGTAATTGTAACGGGTAAAGATCCAGATTAAATGGTTCTATAGTCTCTATAAGTTCATGTGACAAGACATTTCATGTAAATTTTTCTATAATATAGGTAATAATATCTTTATATGATACATATTTCAATATATGTATGGTTTCAGTAACCAATAATCCAGTTGAGGAACTACTAAACCAAATAATCATGTTAAATGAGACCAAAAAGGGGAAACAATTTAATTACTAATTGTTTTTTAACCCTAAAAATATTATGTTAATTCTTTTAAAAAATATAAATCATTCTAGATTAAAGGATTTCTCTTCGGAGATCCAATTTTTATCTGAAAATGTTAATTCCATTTATTCAATAATCATATGATTGTTCTTGAAACAACAAAAAGGTGGAAAATAGAAAGGATTAAAACACTATGGTATCTTTTTCCATTAATGAAAAAATTTATTTAAATTGATTTTATGGATACATTTATAGAGGAAAATTATACATGAATTTCTCATAGTGATTATTATATATATGCATGAATGTCTAATAGAAATCTCATTGGATGAGTATAGTTATTTTAGTAACCTTATATTCACATTAATAGATATTCAAGTCAATATAGACACATATACATAAATATTGGAACATAAATGGAAATGTTGTGTTCTATTTTGGTGTTTTCTCAATACTCTTTTATATCTCTCTATATTACGATTAAAGGCATTCATCTATAATGGATAAGGCTCTAAAAAATTAATTTCACCATAAATATGGTCTTAATGTTTCAATGTATGTATTATATTTTATTATAGTAAAATATAAGTTCTAAAATCCAAGAAATAGTCCAACCAATTTATATATCAAAAAACATGTAACTATACACTCATTTTAGTCCTATAAAATGACTTTGATTATTTATTGTTAATATTATTAATATTATGACCATTTTCTAATTCTAGATTCATAAACATGGGATAAATATTCTAATTACACATGAAATTACTTTTTAAAACCATGAATGAAATATGGTAATAGTTTATTTATAACATTGTTTGTATAAGAAGCTTAAATTGACCTTGACTGATCAATTATTATAAACACGAATAATATGGAATTAAATTAATAAATAATGATAAGAACATTTATTATTAATTTTATTAAAATATTTTATATGTGACAAAATGTTATTTTATGACTATTAAAACTAAGATGATGGATATATATTGAAAAATGAATCGAGGGAGTTAATAATATATATCTTATCATTCCCCTTTGAGAGAGTCCCACTAGACATTTAATTAAAGCTTCTAAGATTGGTATTTTGGTCAGATCATGGATTCTAAATCTAGGATAATATTTTTAAATTGATAATATGGTAAATATTTTTCAATGTGAACATGATTTTAATGTGGGGATAAATGGTTGGATGAAGGCTATATATAGAGGTGAAGGGGAGGGGTTTTAGAATAAAATATTTGATAAGTTATTTTCTTTACCAAGACTCTCAATAGTATTTATTCTTATTGATAAGTATAGTAACTCCCAATTTTGAGTCCAATACATACTTACTCAATAATTTTGATGATGTAACTAATCATGTATTTAACTTATAATATAAAACATAATACTTCATTTTATTTCATTATTTAACTTTATATTTAACTATTTATATAATTTCCAAAATTTCCCCATAAACTAATGTTTATTCAATGATTTGATAAGTTAAATACATTTTATCAAATTATGTTTCAAAATTTTGTAATTCTAATATTTATATTTCGAAACATGATTTTAATTTTTATTAAAAAATATAAACCATGTTTTACTAAAAATGAATGCTTATAATTACATCACATTATTTGTTTTGATTAATTAATTCATATACTTTTGATACTTAAATCTTCTTATTTTATTCAGTTTAAAAATCATTTATACATTTACTTCATTATTTTCCCATGTGGTTATAAATAATTCCAACATTTAGATTACTATTACAAAAATCATACTGATATTCTAATGGTTAGGTTACTATTCTGACAATCATTTTATAAAGTGATATTTAATATTTAAAAACCCTATTAATACCTATTATCTAAATTATGATTTATTCAATCAATTTTCACCTAAGTTTTTTCCGTAATTAATTTATAAAATTATAATTATAATAATAATGTTTTTTTCATGTCTTTGTTCATGGTTGTGGTATTTTTAAGATAAACTAATGAGATAAATTTATAAATTTTATAAATTTTATTTACATGTCTTTTTTAACACCCAAAGATTCCACAATATTCTTCTTTTTTAAATAATTCAATAGCGTGTGATGTATGGAACACCGTGTTCAATCGCCCCATGACCTATCTAACTTGTGGTTTAAAAATAATTTATGAATATTATTAACCAAATTTTTAATTTTATACAATCCATATATTTTTAGGACTCATATTTTTTGTTTCTTAACATAATATAAGTAAAAATTCAACATTTCAGATAAAATATGTATTTCTCAAAAAATGTAGTTTTTATACCTTCTAATTGAAATCCCTTTTTAAATCCAGTATTTGACACTTTTATATATTTAATTTGATAAAATTAAAATCTTCATTAGAATAAAGATATAAAAAATTTAGTTTGGGAAATTTTTTGGTACTTTTCTGATAACATTCATATTTTGATGAATACTGAATTTCTAAATTTTAATAGAAACCAACTTTTTAATGGAAACATTTATAGTGTTAAATAGTAAATTTTAGTGGGTTTAAGGTATAAATATAATTTTTTATAATTTAATATAATTTAGGTCATCGGATGTAATTTCATATTTAAATTGAATATAAAAACATGTCATTCTTTTGATAGTTTTTACTTCTTAAAAACCCACTTTATAGTTTTGAGAATGGGAATTTGTTTTAAATTAATTTCTTCCAACTGTGAGTTTTTTATTTAAAAAAACGGTTTCCCTATTTTAAATCATCGGTTACAATTTTTTAACATAGCTACATTTTATTTTTTGAAATTGGGAATAGTAACTTAAGTAATTATTTTTATTTACCACGGATAAAGGGTAAATCATGTAAATAATGGTAGAAAAATAATATAATAATTATATTAATCAACCATAAAACATTTAATAATAATATTAATGAGATATTTACGATCATGGGAATCCTTAGGAAGATTTTATGACCCCATGTCACCACATGGGTGTGATAATTACATGTTATAAGATTTAATTCAATGTAAAGATAATTATAACATTAATATATATATATATATTATTAAATAAATTTATAAATAGGGTTATATAACTAATCACTATGTATATAGATAACCTTTATAATTATAAAAATATTTAATAAATCATGGTATTTTATTTAAATTTTTTTACATTAGATGAATATATTTATTTATGATAGAATTACGATGTAGTGATTACAACATAAATGAATGATTCAAATAAATGAATTTATAAATACTAAAATAAATGTAATTTGAACATTTAGATGCCATAAATAAATTTTATGAATGAAATTAACATATTAGGGATGATTTAATGCCCTTTTTCAGGAAAAACGTTCTTATGAAATTAAAAAATTACAAAATAGTGTCAAAATTGACAAAAATGAGATTATAAAATAAATATTATTTTATTAAATGATATAAAAATCCTAAAAATCTAAATTCTATCCCAATTAATATTATAGTGTTATAAATTTCATCAATTATCCACTTTAGGTTCTCTTGAAATTTTATTGTAAAGATATTAACCATGTTTTATAAAAATAAAGAGAACATGGAAAGAGTTAACCTGTTTCTTAAAGGGTTAAATCTAATAGATATGGTTAATTTTTTGACCAAAACATGTCTAAAACAAATTGGTTGAGAATATTTCCACAAATACTTATCTTATAATAGAAATAAATAAATTTTTATCTATTATAAACTAAAATTATTTTTATAATAATCTAATATTTCAAGGTTTTACATAAAGTCACCCTCACCTCTATTATAAAAGGGCACCTACATTTCTCTTTAACTCACACCTCTAAATACTTTTGGTTCGGCCAAACCATGCCCATATCACCTCCCAATATTTCTAAATTCATCCTATTTTCTTAAATTTTGGTAGATATCCATCCTATGGAGCCCTTTTGTTGAAATTAAAATGAAACACCCGAAGAAGTGGTAATCGTTTTATCCCTTCTTTAAAAATTATTTTCTTCATATACTTATTATTTCTATATTTATTCCATACAAAAGTAATAATTTTAGTATCATAAATACAATTATATGTAATATAATCATGGGACAACAATAATCATCATTTTATATATCCAACGAATAATAATATCACCATGCGTGCATTTGTACGGCTTACCATCTCTATGTCGTGGTGTAATTTTTTATTCCACATTATTTTATTTTTATGGGTATAATGATGAGTACAATATACATAAATAATGAATATTACATTATTATTATTCTTTATAATTAATTTACCATCCATTTCCACATCATTTAATCATTAAAGTAATAATATTGTCGCTCATACAGAGGTACGACATACCATCTCTACGACACGATGAGATTCATTCTCCATTTTACCCATTCTAGAATGATTATAAAAAATATGTATTATTTTAATTATGAAATATATAACATAATAATTCTACCTGATTGATATATATATATATCACATACTTCAATTCAATATGATAAGAAAACAGAAACAACATTCATGTGTACGAACGGCCTACTGTCTCCAAGAACGGTGTATTCTATTTTATATATCTATATATTATATATATTTATATTATAAATATATATGATATAAAAATCATATCATATATTTTTTAAATAAGTAAATCATTATCTATGTAATATGATCCAAAATAAAAAGTCAAAACATGTACGATAAACAAATCAATATTACCCAAAATGTTGCATTAACATGGAATTGTTAATAAATGGTTAAAATAACATCACAGAAGATACATATATGATAACATAAATCTCATTATGATTCTAATATAAGTTAATAATATTTTTAAAAATATTATACATGATTTTAGGACATGTATGGAGAATATCAGATCTAGGGTAAGGGTCAATTCCCCAATCTCATTATTATCGGATATTGATTATGTGTAAGTGTTTACTGGGAAATATTTATCATCCATGTCCATGTTTCATAAAAAAAATTCAATAGAAATATTTTATGTTTTCATGTAAGGGATCCTTTAACTATATCATTATTTTTAATGTTTTAAATATTTATTTTTCTAAATCTATTGATTTAATGTAAATTTTTTCAAAATGATATTAATTATTTATTTATATATACATGGTTGCTTTAAAATTTTAATTCTTTAAAAATGTTTCAAAGTGGTATGAGAAAATTTGATTCAAAATTCTATTTTAAGTGTCTTCTTTTATTAATTATGAAACTTTTAAATGATTTTAAGAAAGGGGATATTTCTATCAAATAGTTTTACTGATGGTTTTCAACTATGTCAACATCATTTATTGGATAATATTATTGATTGAGGTTTATTTATTATAATATAATCTTTCATATTTTATTGAATGTTTTATTATATTTTGGATTGTGGATATGTTATTATTATACCATTGATAGTTTATTCTTAAATTATTAACATTTTGTATGATAGTTTTAATACGAATGTTTATTTTATGTTTCAACCATTTCATATGATGAATGCATTAAAAATAGTAAGTGATGGATGGGGTCTGCTATATCCTCTCGATTCACCAGTAGGTCCCATGAGACAAAGTAGTGTCTTGTCATAAGGCCTTGGAAAAATATTTGTGAATGGTCCTCACAAAATGCATTGACATAGCAGTTATGATTTCTGGCATTATGTATTTCCTCGTTATTTAATTAGTTATCACTTGTGATTATTATACTAGTAGAATATTCATTTTCATGTTTATTTGGAAATGTATGATTCATGTTTCCCATATTATGTTCATGTTTATGTTTAAAAGGATACTATTATCATTATACATATTTCCTTAAAAGTTTTTATCTTTCGTTGAATTATTTACCCTTACGGAGCATCTAAGCTCACCCCTTTTCTGTTTTATTTCACTAGGATGCCATGAAGTATATTATGTTTGATATGAATGATTAAAATGGGGTAATAATGGAGTTCTCAAAGGATTTTATATTCCGTATTTTATGTTTAAAATTGAAATTTAAAGTTCATGTATGTAATCTATTTTTCAAGACTACTAAATTGAACCATCCATATGGACTTGATTCCTTATAATCATGCCAATGTATTAAAATAATGCACTAACTCCGGGCGTTTGGGGTTCATGTGTTACAATTGGTATCATATGAAGTTTACCAACAAACTTGGAAATAGATTTTAAGAATATAGAATATGGATCATAAACCTAAGATAGACTTTGAGGATATGTGTAGAAGAACCCCTAGATTTTCCGTACATTAGGGATTACATGGATATTCCAAATAGTACATCCCTGTTTGGATACTACATCTAGACATGTTTCTAGAACAGATGTACACTACTAGAAATACAGGATTTCCCAATAGTTCTGAAACATTGGGAAAGGCTATAGAAATGTTGGTATAATATATACCAATAGTTCTACAAACCATACAGACGTAAGCTGTTGGGAATGCTTTTCCCAACGGTTTACACCGAACCGTTGGTATAGGTTATAAAAAATGAACGTACCCCAATAGTTGTGCCAAACCGTTGGGATAGTTTTTCCCAACATTTTGGCATGAACTGTTTGGAAAACCAATAAGACGGCTTCTTTCCCAAAGGTTTAGAAACCATTGAGAAAGGATTTTTACCAATGTTTCATAGAATCGTTGGTTAAAAAAATACTCAGAGAGGCTATGCCAACGGTTTCAAACAGTTGGCATAGCCTATGTTGTGCAAATTTCCTAGCAGCCTACAATTTTCACAGCAGCAATCCTCTCATTTTTGTGCAATTTCCATAGTAGCCAGTACATTCCCTCTCATTTTCAATCATTTCCAATTATTGTACCTTCAATAAACTAACACATAAATATACAATTATTGTACCTACAAAAACCAACTAACACATACATATAGAGAAAAAATTCATACACATTACACATATAATGCATCCTAGAACTATACACATCTAGAATTAAATCAGAATTCATATTGTAATTATAAACACACATCATTCATTTAGAATTCAATTTAAAATTTAGAGAACAATTATTTGTGGAATCCGGAATTCAATTCATAATTTGATCGATTTTTCATATACCATATGTTTTTATAAGAAATGATGTCTATTTTAAACAAAATACATACACTTGGAGTGATACCGGCCACGCTGTGCCTCAGATTGAGGTGAGGTTAACTTGTACGCGTCACAAATGACCCATGGATCATTTTCCTAAAGTATCATCATATTCTGAAAGTGTTTGGTCGGTTTTACATATGTCAGTTGTTGTTTTCACTTAAAATGAAGTGCTTTTTAAATAAAATAGAGACACTTTGAATGGTTTTGGCCACACCACGCCTCAGATTGAGGTGGGGTTGACTTGTAGATCTCACAAATAACCCATGGATCGTTGTGCTAAAATATCAACACAATCAGAATCTGTTTGGTCGGTTTTCTTTGTGTACTTAAAACGTTGTCCATTTAAAACATAAGAGAGACACTTTGTGTGGTCTTGGACACATTGTGACTTGGATTGAGGTGTGGTTGACTCGTACACATAACATATGACCCATGGATCTTTGTCCTAATGATTCAACAGATTCTGAATGAGTTTGGTCAGTTTTTCCTATGCCAGTTGTTCTTTTCACTTATAATCATGTCCATTTTAAACAAAAGAGACACAGTTAGTGTGGTACCAGCTATACCACATCTCATATTTAGACAGGGTTGACTCGTACACATCTCAAATGACCCATGGATCATTGTCCTAAAGTATCAACACAATCTGAATGCATTTGGTCGGTTTTCCGTATGTCAGTTGATGTTTTCAGTTAAAATGATGTCCTATTCAAACAAAAGACAGACACTTTGAGTGGTTCCGGCCACACTGCATCTCAGATTGAGGCATGGTTGATTCATACACGTCACATTTGACCAACGTATTGTTATGATAAAGTATCAACACAATCAGAATCCATTTATTTAGTTTTCCGTATTTACTTAAAATATTGTCCATTTTAAACAAATGATAGACACTTAGAGTGATCCCGGCCACATAATGCCTCAGATTTAGGTGGGGTTTACTCGTACACATCACATATGACCCATGAATTGTTGTCATAAATCATCAACACATTTCGAATGAGTTTGTTTAGTTTATCGTATGTCAGTTGTTGTTTTCACTTAAAATGGTGTCCATTTTAAATGAAAGAGAGAAACTATGAATGGTGTCGGCCACACTGCAACTCGTATTGATGTGGGGTTTACTCGTAAACGTCACATATGACCCATAGATAATTGTTCTAAAGTATCAATACAATCAGAATAATTTTAGTCAGTTTTCTGTATGCTAGTTGTTGTTTTCACTTAAAATGAAGTGCGTTTTAAACAAAATAGAGACACATTGATAGGTTTCGGCCACACTACGCCTTGGATTGAGGCAAGGTTGACTTTTACACGTCACATATGACCCATGTATAATTATCCTAATGTTTCAATGGAAAAAGATTGCGTTTGGTCAGTTTTCCATATGTACTTAAAATGTTGTCCATTTTAAACAAAAGAGAGACACTTAGAGTGATCCCATCTACACCACGACTCAGATTGAGCCTGGGTTGGCTCATACACACCACATATCACCCATGGGTAGTTTTGATAAATTATCAACAGAATATGAATGCGTTTGGTCAGTTTTACATATGCCAGTTGTTCTTTTAACTTATAATCCTGCCCATTTTAAACAAAAGAGACATAGTTAGAGTGGTACCGGCCAGACCACACCTCAAATTCAGATAGGTTTGACTCTTACAGGTCTCAAATGACCCATGTATCATTTTCTTAAATTATCAACAGAATATGAATGTGTTTTGTCATTTTCCCATATGCATGTTGATGTTTTCCCTTAAAATAATATCCATTTGAAACAAACGAGAGACACTTAGAGTGGTTCCGGCCACACCATGCCTCAGATTAAGTCTGGGTTGACTCTTACACATCACATATGACCCATGGATAATTTTCCAAAGGCATCAACACATTTTGAATGCGTTTGGTCAGTTTTTTTATGTCACTTTTTGTTTTCACTTAAAATAATGTCCATTTCAAACAAAAGAGGGACACTATGAATGGTTTCGGCCATACCACACCTCAGATTGGGGTGAGGTTGACTCGTACATGTCACATATGTCCAATGGATAGTTCTCCTAATGTTTCAATGGAAACCGAATGTGTTTGGTCAGTTTTATGTATGTACTTAAAATGTTGTCCATTTTAAACAAAAGAGAGACACATAGAGTGATCTCAGACACACCGCAACTCGGATTGAGCCCAGGTTGGCTAGTATACATCTCATATAAACCATGGATCATTGTAATAAATTGTCAATAGAATATGAATGCATTTGGTCATTTTTTCGTTTTCCAGTTGTTCTTTTCACTTATAATCATATCCATTTTAAACAAAAGAGACACAGTTAGAGTGGTACCAACCACAATGCACCTCAGCTTTTGACGGGTTTGACATGTACACGTCTCAAATGACCCATGTATCATTTTCTTTAAGTATTAATACAATCCGAATGCATTTGGTCAGTTTTTTGTATTCCAGTTGATGTTTTCAGTTAAAATTATATCCTTTTGAAACAAAAGAGAGACACTTATAGTGGTTTCGGCTGCACCGCGCCTCGGATTGAGGTGGGGTTGACTTGTAAACATCACATATAACCCATGGATTTTTGTCCTAATTCATCAACACATTTCGAATGAGTTTGGTCAGTTTTTCGTATGTCACTTGTTGTTTTCACTTAAAATGATGTCCATTTTAAACAAAAGAGAGACAATATGAATGGTTTTGGCCTCACCACACCTCGTATTTAGGCGGGGTTCACTCGTACATTTCATATATGACCCATGGATTATTTTTCTAAAGTATCAACACAATTATAATCCGTTTGGCTGATTTTCCGTATGCTAGTTGTTGTTTTCACTTAAAATGAAGTCCATTTAAAACAAAAAAGAGACACTTTGAGTGGTGTCAGCCACACTGTGCCTCGGATTGAGGCTAGGTTGACTTGTACACATCACATATGACCCATGGATCATTATCCTATTGTTTCAATGGAAAACCAATGCATTTGTTTGGTTTTTTTTATGTACATAAAATTTTGTCCATTTTAAACAAAAGAGAGACAATTAGAGTGATCCCAGCCACACCGTGACCCAAATAGAGACTCGGTTGGCTCATACACGTAACATATGACCCGTGGATCTTTGTGAAAAATTATCAACTAAATATGAATGCGTTTGATCCGTTTTCTGTATGAAAATTGTTCTTTTCACTTATAATCTTGTCCATTTTTAAAAAAAAAAGAGACATAGTTAGAGGGGTACCAGCCACACCGCACCATGGAATTAGACGGGGTTGACTATTACACATCTATAATTACCCAGGTATCATTATCCTAAAGTATCAACACAATCCGAATGCGTTTGGTCAGTTTTCCATATGCCAGTTGATGTTTTCACTTAAAATGACATCCTTTTGAAAAAGAAGAGAGACACTTGGAGTGGTGTCGGCCACACCACACGGATTGAGGTGGGGTTGACTCATACACGTCACATATGACCCATGGATCTTTTTCCTAAAGCATAAACACATTTTGAATGTGTTTGGTCTGTTTTTTGTATGTCACGTGTTGTTTTCACTTAAAATGATGTCCATTTTAAACAAAAGAGAGACACTATGAATGGTGTCGGGTACACCGCACCTCGAACTAACGTGGGGTTGACTATTACATGTCACATATGTCCCATGGATTGTTGTTCTAAAGTATCAACACAGTCATAATCCCTTTGGTCAGTTTTATGTGTGCTAGTTGTTGTTTTCACTTAAAATGAAGATCATTTTAAACAGAAGAGAGACACTTTGAGTGGTGTTATCCACACTGTGTGTCGGATTGAGGATAGGTTGACTCATACACGTCACATATGACCCATGGATCGTTCTCCCAAAGATTCAATGGAATCCAAATGTTTTTGGTTAGTTTTCCGTATGTACTTAAAATGTTGTCCATTCGAAACAAAAGAGAGACACATAGAGTGATCTCGGCCACACCGCAACTCGGATTGACCCTGGGTTGGCTCGTATACATCACATATGACCCATGGATCATTATGATAAATTATCAACAGAATCGAAATGTGTTTGGTTAGTTTTCAGTATGCCAGTTGTACTTTTCACATGTAATCCTATCCATTTTAAACAAAAGGGACACAGTTAGAGTGGTACCGGCCACATCACACCTTAGATTGAGGCTGGGTTGACTTTTGCACATCACATATGACCCATTTATTGTTGTACTAAAGTATCGACAAAATCAAAATTCGTTTGGTCAGTTTTCCATATGATAGTTGTTGTTTTCACTTAAAATGAAGTCCATTTCAAACAAAAGAGAGACACTTTGAGTGGTTTCAGCCACACCACACCTCATATTGAGGCGGGGTTTACTCGTACACGTCACATATGACTCATGGATCGTTTTCCTAAAGAATCAACACATTTCGAGTGCGTTTGTTCAGTTTTTTGTATGCTAGTTGTTGTTTTCACTTAAAATGAAGTCCATTTCCAACAAAAGAGAGAAACTTTGAGTGGTGTCAGCCACACCACACCTCGGATTGAGGTGGGATTGACTCATACACGTCACATATGTAACACCCCTAGCTTCCACGATACGATTCTCTTTGAATAATACAGTAGCGTGTGTTGTATGCAACTTCGAGATTCTAACACACCGTGACCAATCAAAGTAGCCATTATGAATATTAATAACCAATTTTTAAAATTATATAAATTTTATCTCTCAAAATGGAATACATTTTTGTATTTTGAATATCAAAATTATCCTAGGGTGAAATTTTGGTACTTTTCGGATAAAATTTATATTTTTATGAATAGTGAAAATTACTAAATTTTAATTAAAAACAACTTTTTTAATCGAAATAATTAACATTGATAAATTAATAATTGGAGTGGTTTTCAAATATATTTAAAATATATTTTTACCATTTAATAATATTTTGGTCATTCTACATAATTTCATAATTAAACAGGACATAAACAAGTGTCAATCTTTTTAAAGTTATTATCTCTTAAAAACACGCTTTTTTATTTTAATAACGGGAATTAATTTTAAATTAATTTCTACCACTTCTGTGTTTTGAATTTGGAAAAATGAATTCCATATTTTAAATGAGGATTTCCAAATTGTTTAAATAGGTTACTTTTATTTTTTGACATTTTGAATAATTACTTTGGTAAAAAATTTATTTACCATGGTTAAAGGAGAAATCCGGTAAATAAGGGTAAACAAATAATATTATAATAATAATAAATTACCCTAAAATGTGTACTAAAATTATTGGATGATGCGTTTCCGACCATGGTCATCTTTTTGTCGATTTTGGGACCCCATGGAGCCATTTTTAGGGGATAAGGACACTTTATATTAATTATGTTAAAATAAATAGAAAAATGACATAAGCATATAACTTTTAGCAAAACAATTTTTATATAGGGTTATATATGTTCGATTTTGTAATATAAATATTAATTAAAAAGATAAAAGTATTTCCTATATAATGGTATTTTATTTATAATTTTTAGACCTTTAATAATTAAATTTATTTATGACACAATAATGATGCAGTATTTTACTTATTAAAGAAAGAATCAAATAATTGGTATTATAAATGTTAAAATAAATATAATATGAATGTTTTGATGACATAAATGAATTTTATATGTTAATATGATATGATATTATTTCTTAAATGAATTTGGTTCTATTTAATAAAGTTGTTAAGGCTTTAACAAAAATCAATTATTGAATAGTGTCAAAATCGACATAAATGAGTTTTTAAAACAAATATTTTATTATTAATTGATATTATATTCCTAAAGAACTATGTTTCGGACAAAGGACTTATATCATGATATTTGTATCAATAATGGACCACTTGGGGGTCTCTTGTATTTATATAATATGTTTATTAACTATATAATATAAAAATATAAAGTGACATGGTAAATGTCAAACTAATTAACTAAGAGATAAAACTAAAAGATAAGGTTTATATAACAACCCAAACCTGTCTAAATTCTATTGGTTGAAATTATTTCCATCCATACCCACCATATAATTTTAATAATCCATTTTTTAGCCATTATAAACCGAATATGAATTTATTATAAAAAAATATTTCAGGATTTTCCAAAGGTGCCCCTCACCCCTCTTATAAAAGGGAACTACCCCTTCTCACTAATTCACACATTAAAAGCCTTTTGGCTCGGACAAAACCTTCCCGAATACTCTCTTAACTTCTCTTAATTCAACAAAAATTCCTTAGTTTGATCATAAATCCAACCTATGGATCCATTTTGATCAAATCAAAACGATGTACCCGAAGAAGAGGTAATGTTTTCACCACCCTCTTTCAAGTTCCTTTCTTCTTAAACGTATTCTTTCTTTGTTATTCCCATTATAAAATAATAAATCCAGTATCATATATATAATATTATGTTATTATAAATATGGTACAACCATATTAATTATTCTATCCATCCTTTTAATGACATGTCACCATACGAGCGTACGTACGGCTTACCGTCTCCACGTCGTGGTGTAATTGTTATTCAAAACATTATTATTTGGATGGGTATAATAATGATGTGTAATTAATGTAAATAATTCATATAACTTGATAATTATTCTTTATATATTATATAATATCCAATTATATATTATTTTAATATCAAAAGAGTGATATTGTCGCTCATGCGTACGTACGGACTACCGTCTCCACGAATGCGATGAGATTCATTCCCCTTCATATCCATTCAAGTATAATTATCATTTGATGAATTAAAATAATGTCTAAGGACTTGATATAATTCTTTATATGAATAAGATAAAACATATCCATAACAAACATGTCTTATGTAACAAAACATATAAAAGAAAATGAGTAAGTTAACACTTAAAACGACAATAATACTAAGATATTATTAACAAAGCAATATTAAAAGATAATATATGATTTCATATTAATGTATATGATTATTGTATAATTTAATAAAAATTATTTCACCATTATACAGGATTTTAACATACCCTCTAACAAGTAAAAGTACAATGTAAGGGTTTATTTCACAATCTCTTCATTATCTGAGGTTGTTTATACGTAATTATCTACTGGGATATCATTATCATACACATCCATGTTTCTTAAAAAATGTATTTCAAATCATTCTTACTATATTATAGACTATGGTTTAATTTCATTTTTACCCTTGTTGACTTTTTATTATAAGTTTATAAAGGAATATTTCGATCATTTTCCAAATAAGGTCATTTTTACCCTTTTCGATAGAGTTAAGGTAAGAATGTCTTTTTTAACTTATACGGCGGGTGTCACTATCTTCCACCATTATAAAATCATAAATGCTTCCATTACAAGCTAATAAGTATATTTTCAAAGTAAATGTTTTATTTTATAATTATGTTACTTTTAAATTATTTCAAAAAAGAGATATTTCTCTCAAATAGTTTTGATTTCATTGATGTTAACATCCTTTGATAAATATTACACTTATTGGAAGATGATTTATTATGATACAAATCATCCATATTATATGTAAGGTTTTGTGTTATGTTTGACTATGGATAAGTTATTTTTATGTCATTAATGGTTTATGATTAATGTTTTTCAACTTCGTATGCTAGTTTTAAGACAAATTTTTATGTTATATTTCATCTTATTCTCAAGATAAATGTGTTAAAATAGTATGTTCCAGGTTGGAGACCGGTAAAAGTAAGCCCTCTGAGTTGGGGTCTAGTTATAGCAGACCCTCCGAGTTGGTATCCGGATATTAGAGGCACTCCGGGTTGGTGTCCAGTTATTAGAGGCACTTCGGGTTGGTGTCTGGATATTAGAGGCACTCCGGGTTGGTGTTCGGTTATTAGAGGAACTCTGGGTTGGTGTTCGATTATTAAAGGCACTTCGGGTTGGTGTCTGGTTATTAGAGGCACTCCGGGTTGGAGTCTAGTTACAGATGCTCTCTGGGTTGGGTTCCACTTCCAGTTATCCCTTAGGTCTTGGCATGAGGCCTTGACACAGAAATTAATGTTCGACATTATGCATTCCATTATTATGAAAGTGGTTATTGATATTGCATGTGATTATTCGACTAGTAGAACATCCATGTGAATATGTAAATGGAATTATTTCATTTTATTTTTTCCATATTATTATGAATTTCAAGTTTTAAAGGATTTTTTTTTACTTATACATTACCTCAAATGTTTATGCTTATTTGTGAAAGCTTCCGCTATATTTTTTTCCTTACTAAGCATCCGAGCTCACCCTTTTTTATGTTTTATTTTTTCCAGGATGTGATGAAATATATTATGACTAACCTGCAGGGATAGTCTAAAGGGGTATGAGTGTGGACTATAGAGACTATATAATTGTATTTTTTCACATTATGATTTATTGTAAACCTTATGAATGAATCTAGTGATTCCATTGCTACTAAACTAATCAGTCATTCTAGACTAGATCTTTTGTGATCATTCCAATGTTATGTAATAAGGCACTGACTCTAGGTAACTGGGTTCGGGGTGTTACAGTTGGTATCAGAGGAAGTTTAGTACAATCCTTGGAAGCGAGATTTAGATAAACTCTGATTAGAGCACGTAGACCTTGATGGAAAGTGAGGAATAGTATAGAAGAACTTCCTAGGATTTTGGTATTGTAGAGATTTTGTGAGTTTTCTGAGCAATACATCCCTATCTGGATATGAGTAGGTAGAGGCGGCTCTGTCACAGATGAACCTAGGGGTAAAACCCGAAATCACTGATTTGATCTAGACTCGAACGAGAACTAGTGCACGACAATGGGCCTTACTGCACTCTAGGTTACGACACTCCCGGGGGATATTCTTAGGATAATTCTCATTTTCATTACAAACCATTATGAAGGGTTTATGAGTATATACTTCATCAAAGAAAACATTTTTTTATGATTATGGATTATATTCATAAATAGTTCAATTTATGTTAAGAATTTTACAAGTATGGAATTATGTATTTTGATTCATAAACTCATCTACTTTATGCCATTATTTAGAAATGGCACCTAGTGGAAGAAATGGAAATTGTATCAATGAACGCACTCCATGTAGGTATTTTCCTCCTGCTCAAAATAATTATAGTGGAGCTGGTGATGCAACTGGTGCTGATCAACTAATCACCATACTGGGATAACTCACTCAGGTTATGAATAATATCTTTACCCATATAGAGCACCCTGACCCGCAACGTAGATGATCAATGTTAGATCGCTTCATTAGGCAATAACCACCAACATTCAATGGGATTAAAAATACCTTAGTATCTGATCAATAGATAAATTCCTTAGATAAAATATTCCATGCCTTGGGGAGTATCGAAAGGGAAAAATTTTCATGGTAGTTTACCGCCTCACTGGAGATTCTGATCAATGGTGTTCATTGATTCAAAACATAAAGGAAGATGACGAAGTATAAAATAAGGAATGGAGGGAGTTCAAAGAGATTTTCTTAGAAAAATAGTTTCCTCGTGACCATCTAGCAGATATGGAATGGCAATTTCTGAGTCTTAGACAAAAGGATGATGAGAATGTCTCAACGTATGAGGCTAACATTACAAGGTTAGTGAGGCATGCTACTGATTATATACGTAACCCAATAAGTAAGATTGATCATTTCATTAATGAGTTAAAACCATTTCATCGTCGAGAATTAGTCTCACAATCTTTCTCAACATATGAAGATATAGTATCATGTGTTATCAATACAGAAAATGGATTCTCTAAATCATATGACAATAAAGTAATGTAAGATAATAAGAGAACGATGGAGAAAGAGATAGATAAAAGGAAAAAGGGAAATAGGGATTTTCCATTATCTGAAAATTGTGGGAAGAAACACCATGGTACTTGGCTAAAAGTAATGTGAGTTTGTTAAAAATGTGGAGAAAAAGGTCACCAGACTCATGATTGCAAGGGAAAGAAGGAGGCTTTCAATGATGAATGCTAAAAATGTAAGGAAACGGGGCATTGAGAAAATGAATGTCCTAAGCGCCAGGGAAACATACCACAAAAAAGTCCAAGGGATCAAGTCCAAGTTTATGTTGTTACTACAATTGAATAGGAATAATTAATGTATTTGTGTTTTTGGACTCACGGATTATATTCTGGTTATGGGAATAACGTGATATATATAAGGATTTTACTATATTACTTGTTATTTTCATTAAGTTTTTAACTTGACTAAGGTAATCATATTTTTAGTATATGATAATAAGAGAAAATTTACTATGTTTGGAGGATCTGATGTTGCTATTGATTTTGGAATTTATATATCGTTTACAGAGAGTCTAGAGAGAGGTACTTTGGATATCTATAATGTTTTGGAATGGATTAAGTTGAACTTTGGATTGTATTGTTCAAGGTCAAAACATTTCATATGATTATTTTTGTAAAATTATGATAATATAGTTTTATGAAAAGGACAACCTGCAGGTCGGGCGATAACCCATTGCGTCAGACAAAGCTATAGGAATCGAACAGACAACCATAGTGCGACATGCCTTTATTACATACCACTATCCTAGAAGAAGTGCCTGGTTATTAAAAAATATTTTTTCATTATAATCTTATGTGTTAATGTTTTTAACCATATAATATTACAATAAATATAATATTTTTGAGTTATATTATCTTTTGGAGTGAAAGATGAGTTTGTGGTAGAAATTTGTTAAAGGATGAAAAATCTACTTGTCAAGATTTATATATATATATTTATCTTATTCTATGAAGAAATTAATTCTTGAACATTAAGGAAGTGATATTAAGTCCAAAAATGTATTATCCTAATATCTTATGTTTTTTTGAACTAATCATATTTTAAATCATCATAGATTGATGGCTTTGAGGCCCTCAATTACACACTTGTTTGTGATTGATGACCTCAATCACTCCCTATAATTATTTACATTTTTTCCTCTAATTACTTGCCTATAATTTCCACCAATTTTTTCCAATTCAAAACCCTAATTTTGTGGTGACATTCTCATTTCCATTTCTCTCTTATTAAAACTAAATTTTATTAACCACATTTCCGATATGGGTTTTCGACAAAGTTATTTTCTATTTTCAACCTTTTATTTTCAAAGAATAATTTCAAATTTCTAGGACTCAATTATTTGAATGAGGGGAGAATGTAACACCCCAAGGTTCCACTGTATGATTTTGTTTGAATAATACAGTAGTGTGTGTTGTACGCATCTTCGAGATTCTAACACATCGTGACCAATCAAAGTAGCCGTTATGAATATTAATACCCACTTTTTGAAATTTTATAAATATTATCTCTAAAAATTGACTTCATTTTTGGATTCTGAATATCAAAATTTTTATAGGGTGAAATTTTGGTACTTTTCAGATAACATTTATAATTTGATAAATAGTGAAAATTACTAAATTTTAATTAAAAACATCTTTTTTAATCGAAATAATTAACAGTGATAAATTTTTTATAGTTATTGTCTCTTAAAAACATGTTTTTGGTTTTAACAACGATAATTAATTTTAAATTAATTTCTGCCACCTCTATGTTTTGAATTTGGTAAAATGGATTCCATATTTGGAATCATTATGTCTAAATTTTGTAAATAGGTAACTTTTATTTTTAGACATTTTGAATAATTACTTCGGAAAATATTTTATTTACCATGGTTAAAGGGTAAATCTGGTAAATAAGGGTAAATAAATAATATTATAATAATAATAAATTTCTCTAAAACATGTCCTAACCTTATTGGATGATAAATTTCAGACCATTGGCATCTTTGGGTCAATTTTGGGACCCCATGGAACCACTTGTTGGTGATAAGGACACATTATATTAATTAAGTTAAAATAAATACAAAAATAACATAAGCATATAACTTTTAGAAAAAAAAATTTACATAGTGTTATATATGTTTAATTTTTTACTATAAATATTCATTATAAAGATAAATATATTTCCTACATAATGGTATTTTATTTTGAATTTTTAGAAATTTAATAATTAAATTTATTTATGACACAATAATGATGCAGTATTTTCTTTATTAATGAAAGAATCAAATAATTGGTATTATAAATGTTAAAATAAATATAATTTGAAAGTTTGGATAACATAAATGAATTTTTTTGCTTAATATGAAATGTTAGTATTTCATAAATTAAATTAGTTTTAATTAATAAAGTTGTTAAGACTTTAAAAAATCAATTATTGAATAGTGTCAAAATTGACATAAATTAGTTTTTAAAACAAATATTATATTATTAATTGATATTATATTCCTAAAAATATAGGGTTCAGTTGAAGGACTTATATGATTACACTTGTATCATTAATGAACCACTTGGGGTTCAATTGGAAGTATATAGTATGTTTATTAACTATATAATATAAAAATATAAAGTGACATGGTAAATGTCAAACTAATTAACTAAGAGTTAAAACTACAATATAAGGTTTATATAATGACCCAAACCTATCTAAATTATATTGGTTAAAATTTTTTTGACCCATACTCACCTTAGACATTTAATAATCCACTTTGGAGCCATTATAAATAGAATATTAATTTATTGTAAAATAATATTTGTAGCTTTTCCAACAGTGCCCCACACCCCTCTTATAAAAGGGCACTCCCCCTTATCACTAATTCACACACTAATAGACTTTTGGATTGGCCAAACCCTGACCAAATACTCTCTCAACTTCCCTCTCTACAACCTAGAGGCCTTATTTTGATCAGAAACCCAACCTAAGGAGCCATTTTGACCAAATGAAAGGAATAAACCTGAAGAAGAGGTAATGTTTTCACCACCCTCTTTCACGTTCCGTTCTTCTTCATATTCTTCATTATTTGTTATTCCCATTATAAAATAATAACTCAAGTACCCTATATATAATTTTATTTTATTATAAATATATCACAACCATATTCAGTATTCTATCCATCCTTTGAATGACATGTCACTAAACGTACGTACGTATGGCTTACCGTCTCCACATCATGGTGTAATTGTTATTCAAAACATTAGTATTTGGATGGGTATAATAATGATGTTTAATTCATGTAAATAATATATATAACATGATAATTATTCTTTATATATGATATACTATCCAATTATATATTATTTTAATATCAAAAGAGTGATATTGTCGCTCGTGCGTACGTACGGACTACCGTCTCCACGAACGTGATGATATTCATTCCCCATCGTATCCATTCAAGTATAATTCTCCTTTGATGATTAAAAATAATTTTAAGGAATTTATATCATTCTGGATATGAATAAGATACAACCTATCCATAATAAACATGGCTTCTGTAACAAAACATATAAAAGGAAACGAGTAAGTTAACACCTGAAACGACAATAATACTAAGATATTATTAACAAGGAAATGTTAAAAGAACGTATATTATTTCATATTAATGTATATGATTATTGTATAATTTAATAACAATTATTTCACCATTATACAGGATTTTATCTTACCCTCAACCAAGGAAAAGTATAAGGTAAGTGTTTATTTCATAATCTCTCCATTATCTGAGGTTATTTATGCGTAATTATCTACTAGGATCTCTTTATCATCCACATACATGTTTCTTAAAAAAAGTATTTCAAATATTTATTAATTTATTATATACTGTAGGTTAATGTCATTTTTACCCTTGTTGACTTTTTATAAGAAGTTTATAAAGGTATCTTTCCGTCATTTTCCAAACAAGGTCCTTTTTAACCTTTTCGATAGAGTTAATGTAAGAATGTCTTTTTTAACTTATACGGCGGGTGTGGAAATTTTCCGCCATTATAAAATCTTCAATTATTCCCTTACAAGCTAATAAAGATATTTCGAAGTAAATGTTTTATTTTATAATTATTTTACTTTTAAATGATTTCAAAAAAGATATATTTCTCTCAAATAGTTTTGATTTCATCTATTTTAACATTTTTTGATAAATTTTACACTTTTTTGAAGTTGATTTATTATGATTCAAATCATCCATATATTATGTAAGGTTTTGTGATATGTTTGACTATGGATGAGTTATTTTTATGTCATTAATGGTTTACGATTAATGTTTTGGAATTTCATATGATATTTTTTATACAAATGTTTCTGTTATATTTCATTCTCTTCTTAAGATGAATGTGTTGGACTAGTATGTTCCAGGTTGGGAACCGGTAAAAGTAAGCCCTCTGGGTTGGGGTCTGGTTACTGTAGACCAGCTGGGTTGGTTCATGGATATTAGAGGCACTCCGGGTTGGTTTCCGGTTATTAGAGGCACTCCGGGTTGGTGTTCGGATATTAGAGGCACTCCAGGTTGGTGTCCTGTTATTAGAGGCACTCTGGGTTCGTGTTTGGTTATTACATGCACTTCGGGTTGGTGTTTGGTTATCAGAGGCACTCCGGGTTGGTGTCCGGTTACAAAGTCTCTCTGGGTTGGGTTCTGATTATAGTTATCCCTTAGGCCTTGGCACGAGGCCTTGACACAGAAATTAAATTTCGACATTATGCATTCCATCATTATGAAAGTGGTTATTGATATTGCATGTGATTATTCGACTAATAGAATATCCATGTAAATAAGTAAATGGAATTATTTCATTTTATCTTTGTCATATTATTCAGAAAATATTGTTTTAAAGGATTTTGTTATATTTATACATTTCCTCAAATGTTTATGCTTATTTATAAAGGTTACTGAGCATCTGAGTTCACCCCTTTCTATGTTTTATTTTTCCCAGGATGTGAAGAAATATATTTTGACTGACCTGCATGGATAGTATAAAGGGGATATGAGTGTGGACTATGGAGAATATATTATTGTAGTTTTTCACTTTATGATGTAATGTAAACCTTATGATTGTATCTAGTGATTCCAAGGCTACTAAACTTATCGGTCTTTCGAGACTTGATATTTGTGATCATGCCAATGTTATGTAATAATGCACTGAATCTAGGTAACTGGGGTCGGGGAGTTAAAACATATTACACATGGATCATTTTCCTAAATCATCAAAACATTTCAAATGTGTTTGTTCAGTTTACTATATGTCACTTGTTGTTTTCACTTAAAATGATGTATATTTTAGACAAAAAAGAGACACTATAAATGGTGTCAGCCACACCGTGCCTCAGATTGTGGCGGGGTTGACTCGTACATGTCACATATGACCCATGGATCATTTTCATAAAGCATAAACACATTTCGAATGAGTTTGGTCAGTTTTTCGTATTTCAGTTGTCGTTTTCATTTAAAATGATGTCCATTTTAAACAAAATAGAGACCCTATGAATGGTTCCATCTAGACCATGCCTTGGATTGAGGTGGGGTTGACTTTTACATGTCACATATGACCAAGGGATCATTGTGCTAATGTATCAACACAATCAGAATCTGTTTTGTTCGGTTTTCTGTATGTACTTAAAATGTTGTCCATTTTAAACAAAATAGAGACACTTAGAGTGATCTCATCCACACTACAACTCGGATTGAGGTGAGGTTGACTCTTAAACGTCACATATGATGCATGGATTGTTTTCCTAAAGTTTAAATAGAATCCGAATGTGTTTGGTCAGTTTACCGTAAGTCAGTTGTTGTTTTCAACTAAAATGAACTTTATTTTCAACTATAGAGAGACACTTAGAGTAGTTTCGGCCACTCCCCACCTCGGATTGAGGCTAGGAATACACATACATGTTGCATATGACCCATAGATCATTGTCCTAATGTTTCAATAGAATACTAATGTGTTTGGTCAGTTTTTTGTATTGTCAGTTGTTGTTTTCACTTAAAATGTTTTCCATTTAAAATAAACATGAGAAAATTTGAGTGGTGATGGCAACACCATGCCTCAGATTGAGGTGGGTTTGACTCGTACATGTCACAATTGACCCAAATATCATTTTACTAAAGTATCAACACAATCCAAATACGTTTGGTCAGTTTTCCGTATGTCAGTTGTACTTTTCACTTAAAATGTTGTCCACTTCAAACAAAAGTGAGACACTTCGAATGGTTCCGGCCACACCACGCCTCGGATTGAGATGGGTTTGACTTTTACAGAGAAAAAATGACTCATGGAACATTTTACTAAAGCATCAACACATTCCGAATTCATTTGGTCGGTTTTTTGAATGTCAATTGTTGTTTTAACTTAAAATCCTGTCCATTTTAAACAAAAGAGAGTCAATTTGAATAGAGCCAGCCACACCGCGCCTCAGATTGAGGCGGGGTTGACTCGTAAACATCACATATGACCCATGGATCATTGTCCTAAAGTATCAACACAATCATAATCTGTTTTGTCAGTTTTTCGTATGCTAGTTGTTGTTTTCACTAAAAATGTTGTCCATTTCAAATTAACCTGATACACTTTGAGTGGTGTCGGCCACACCGGGCCTTGGATTGAGGAGGTTTTCCATATTCTAGTTGTCGTTTTCACTAAATAAGCTTACCGATACATTCATATAATTCAATACATACAGAAATGGAATAATCCTAAATAACATTGTATGATCAGAGAAATAAAAAAAGCATGTGAAATCAATGAGGGTGGGGGGTTGTCCGGGGGGGGCTGTCAGGGGGGCTATCCAGGGTTTAGGGAGGAGGGTGGGGGGGGCTATCTAGGGACTGTCTGGGGGGGGAGTTTTCTCGGTGTTTTCTGGGGGATTTTCCAGGAACCAAGGAGGAGGGTGAGGGGATGCGCGGGGGGCTGTCCGGGGGGTGTTCGTGGGGATGTGTGGGGTCCAAGGTGGAGGGGGCTGTCCAGGGTTCTATCCGGGGGCTGTCCGAGAGGCTGTCTGTGGGGCTGTCTTGGGGATGTATGAGGGGTTGTCTGGGGGGCTGTTCGAGGACCAAGGAGGATGGTGGGGGGGGGGGGCTGTCCAAGGGGCTGTCCGGGGGGCTTTCAGGGGTCCAAGGAGGTTGGTGGGGGTTGTCCGTGGAACTAGAAAGAGGGGGATTTCCGGGGAGTTCCCAAACACACAAAACTCTATAAAAATGCTCAAGATACACTACAACCACTAAAATAAAACAACTTCCATGAAAACAGACAATATATAAAAATAAATCTACTCCAATACTATACTACGGGTCTAGATAAAATCAACAACTAGAATAGATTAAACATCAAATCTCAGTAATATTAGTCAAAATGTAAAGGATCAATTTGTACCACATCACCATGACCATCATCACCATCATCATCACAATCATCATCACCCTCTCCCTCATCCCCATCATCTTCCTCGCTCTCCTCAGTGCCCTCCTATTCGCCTTTACCATCTGCCTCACCCTCTTCTTCTCCTTCCTCTTCTGCATCAAACTCCTCACTATCATCATTGTTTGGATGGACATTGTCTTGACCACCACTAGAACTGCCACTTGGTGCACCAATATATAAAATTTATCGACGACATATATTCATCAAAAGCTTGGCTGACCTATGGTGGAAGTGTTGGACGTAGAACTTCAATAAATTTCATAAATGCATTGTTTTCCCTAGCAGACTGTTCTTTCATCTCTATGGCACTTTTCTCAGCCTGTTCTGCTTGTGACCAAAGTTGCTATAGATTGGTGGCACTACAACTCATACCTGAGGAGGTCCAATACCTCGTCGGGGCTATCCTAGGTCGGAAGCGTACTCTTCCATGATTCTCCTCTCACAACCCCTTATGTAAGTGATCAGTGGGCCCAAAGTTGTCTGGTTCTTGGGCTTCGGGGGCCTCTAAAGCATCCTATTAGAAATATAAATATATTATTAAGTTGAAAAATATTATAATATAAAATCAATAGAATAAAACATACAATTTTATGCTGAGTCACTTCGTTGATGGCACTTCCATCGTTTTTATGTCTACTCGAGAAAAACCGTTTTTCTCAAGGCACACGTCCTTCAATATTCTATATTTTCCACTAAAATGAAATAAAAAACTAATGTTATATGAAAAATTTAACAACTATTAAAAAATTGAGGAAACAAAAGAATTTTTAAGTCATAAAGAAAACTTATAAACAATTGTCATACATACTTCCTCTCATGATCTGGCATCGTAGTACGTCCTAGTGTGTGGAGGTATTTTGTTGCATCAATGTTTTTTTTATTTTTTCCAGATGATTCATAAATATAATACAATCATTTAAAGGATAATATTAATGAAAAACATGAAAGTTATTATTTAAATACCTCAAATGTAATTCATACCTTAAACTAGGTAGTCATCCAATGAGTAATCATCTGATGATACTGCTCTATAGGACAATCATCCACAACTGGTACCGCCACTAACTCAGTTCCAACTCTAGCATGCCATCGAATATACAACTCAATCTTATAGGCTCTCCAAAGCTCGCCTAAATCCTTTAGACGTTCTGATCCTACACCCTCACCATCGGGAAAATTAAATCGAAACTGACATCAAAATATTAATTCATATAAATACAAAAATAATTCATGGAATTAAATACAACAGATTTTTTTACCCATATCTCTGCCCAAGCTTTATCCTTGACCTTATGTGGTAAATGTCTCCATGATAGCGGGCAGACAGGAATGATGTCGGAATATTTGGTAAGCATCTCCAAAAAAACTCCAACATTGCTGCCCTGTTTTCGCAACCATTTGGTTGTCTTCATTATAATCCACCATAACCTGTGTGTGGTGGATCCACACCGAACGCATGCGTGTACACCCCTACCCCCACCTCCTATTAGTAGATGTATCTTTCATGAAATAAAAACAAATATTTTTTCAAAACATGTTATAATAAATATAAATATTGCTATAAAAATTTGTTGGGGTTCTATAAATATACATGTGCCAGCCTGATTGTTGAGCGCCACTAGATCTACAAAAACTAATGGAACACCCTGTGGTGGAACATGAGTCGAAGATGATGGAATTTACATGCTCAGAGAGACAAAAGTAGAAGGAAAAGAAGAGAGAACAGATGTATGACTGGATTCTGACTGGGGAGTGGGAATCATCATGGGATATGAAAATGACGGTCCAGAAGAAGAAAAAGGTGGTGAAAACATGGGAGGCCTAAATATCATGTGGGTCCCTAATGACACACCGGGATCAGAATACGGGGAGGATGACATGTTAGTGGGAGGGGTATGGTTTATTTGGTTACGCGAACCTTCTCATCCACCTCTGGTATGAACCCTCCTCATACCACTGGCCTGAGTACTAGGACCAGTACTAGGCTCCTCATCGAATAACTATCGACGTATAGGTGGATCCTATAAAAAAATTTACAAAAATATTAATCACATGACATTATATATTCTTTAAATATATATACTTTAAATAAAGTACTCACTGTAGGCACTAATGGTGGAATTCCCATCTTCTCCATTCGATTACTATTCTCCATCATTTTTTTCCTTCATCCCTCTTCAATTTGCTTCATTTCCTTCTTTTGAAAACAAATATGTAATTAATTAGAAAAAGGAAACTAATGTGTAACCCAAAAAACTGAATATATGAGGGAATAAGGGGATTCATTTGTAGTTTTTCTATAAATTGTTTTAGAAGATATTGAATTGATTTAAAAAATCATAAATGATTTAATGTTCACCATGTTAGAAATATTTTTTTGACTAGGTTTGAATACAGTTCTATTCAAAATTAAAAAATAAAATTCTAATAAAACTGTTACTAATAAACATTGAAAATTCACATAATGGTTAATTCATCTAACACTTATTTGTGATCAAAAGTAAAACAATTTGAATATTACCATCCTTAACAACAAAACTCGAGGTAACCCAAAAGAATTGAGAACATAGATGAATGATTCTATATATTTTCAACCACAAATTCAGGTTCACAGTCAACTCTAACAATTGAGTTATTGGAGTCATCAAAAGAAATAAATAGATTGGTTACAATGGCACTAGGGACAGCGTCAATTCCATCATCACCATCAGCAAAAATATTTCTTGTAATTACTTCAACTATGTCACCAAATTCAGGTCAAAGTTGGTCTTTTCCATAAAAAAATTGTTTAGCCATTGATGCCAACACATATGGTTCTTTAGTAGCAATAGTGCAAGACATATTAATTACTCGAAATCCACAATCATCAATAAATTTGCCATGTCTCGTTATGGAATCAAACCAATGGAATTTCATCATTGTGACTCGTCCATGAGAGTAATAATCCAATATTATTATTTTCCAAATGAATCCATAATAACCCACATTTTCAAATCACAGTCTACTATCTGATGCACTAGAATAACAATCTGTTGTGGCGGTAACCATAACACCATCATGTTGTGTTCTCATATTCTTTTCTCGTTCAGTGACAATAAATTTTTACCCATTGATAACAATTGATTTATAGTCACGAACCACGGTATTAGAACCTAAATCCAAAGATCTTATTTCCTCAGAGACAGGGTCAGTAGAAAAACTCAATACCTAAAATATAAATGACTATTAAACTTAATTAAATATTGATTTAATTATTTTAAACAGTAATATTTTAACCTTAAATTTTAACCAAGCAGAAAACTCTTTGCTATGAAAAGTCTCTCTCCTTCTCAAAGATAAAGAACGATGCTTCCTATTTATCATTGTTTTATGTTCCCTGTAGATAAAAAACATGAATATATTAATAGACATATATGTAAGATATACATATTAAATTTAGTTACCTAATATATTCATCAAACAAATAACAGTTGAACAAAACTGTGCGATGTACCATCCCTCACTCTTCATGGATTAATGTCTTCAATGTATATGATTCAAGAATTTCTCATGTTTGAGGAAGTGATGGAAAATTGGTTTCAATTTTCTCATACTATTCTTCTTCATTTCTTATTGGTCTGTTCATTCTTTTAGTAAGATCAGACAAATACATTGAGCAGAAATCCATAAATTCTTGATCCAAGTAACTGTTCACGATAGAACCTTCAGGATGATTCATGTTTCAGACATAAGAAATTAATGTGTACATATTTATTTCAGTTGGATACATCCAACGAAAAGAAACAAGTCCTCCATGAAGTATTTTAGTGGGAGTATGGACAGTTAGATGCAGCATGCATGTGAAAAATGATGGAGGAAATATTTTTTCCAACTGACACAACGTTAATGGGGAATCTTTCAACAGTTTTTTCAATAAAGACTTGGAAAAATTCTTAGAACAAAGATCTCTAAATAATGGAACAACAAGATAATAGTCACCCTTACATTATTGGAAAAAAGATGACGGATTTCTATTGGAAGCAACTCATTTAGTAGAACATGATAGTCATGGGTCTTCAAAGATTTTATATTCAACTCTCTTTAGTTGACCAGTTTAGATATGTTGCTTGAATAGCCATCAAGAACTCTAAGAGTCTCTAAAACATCCAGAAATTGTTTTTTTCGTAGGTTTCATCCTATAAGAAGCACATGTAAGTTTCCATTTATTTTCACTGATACGCACATGATGCAATTCTGGTCTAATGCCCCAATCCACCAAGTCATGCCAAGGTCATAAATCATCTTTTGTCTTCCCCTTGACATTTTGAAGAATCTAAAGCAACATTTCGCATATATTCTTTCCAATATGAATTATTTCTAAGAAATTACATAAAAAATTTGTTGACCAATAAGGAAAATCAAAAAAGATACTCCTCTTCCTTCAATTGTAATAGGTTTCTGTGGAAACATTCTTTCTCTTTCCATATTTCATTTGACCCTTCCCAAATGAAAAAATAAAATCTATCAATTTATAAAGAACATCAGTTCCAGACATACGCTGAGATGGATCATCAGTATCTATGGTTTTATCAAATCTTCAACGATTCATTCTATATGGATGATCATTTGGAAAGAATCATTAATGTCCAATACAACTGAAACTACAATGATGTTTTAGTTTTCTGGATCGTGTATTCTTCATACAAACTGGGCATGATAGTTTTCCCTTCATCTTCCATCTAAACATCATTGCATAAGCAAGAAAATCATTGGTCGTCCACATAAGCGCAACACACATCTGAAATATGTCTTTCGAACATGCATTGTATGTGCACACACCCACATCCCAAAGATGTTTCAACTCTTTTGTTAAAGGTTGCATGTATAAATCATTATCAATGCCGGGATCAGAAGGACCAGATATGATTATACTCATGAAATTGAAATGTTTTTTCATACACAACCGTGGGAGAAGATTATAAATGTGTATCAAAAAAGTCCATGTGTTGTGTGAAGTAAGAATCTTCCCAAACAGATTAAAATCATCGAATGAAAGACCCAGTCTCACATTACGCACGTCATCTACAAAATTAGGATGTCGACCATCAAATCTCTCCCATGTAAATCCATCTACAGGATGAACCAACTCATCATTAGTCTTATTTATCTTGGTATCATGCCATTTAATTTTTATTGATATGTAATCATACTTAAAAAGATTCTAGAGTCTGGGGAGTAATGGGAAGTGCCACATTACTTTCTATGGAATGCGGGAAGGTGTTCCATCAGATTTTGACTTCCAATAGGATATACCACATTTTATTCAATCATTTCATTCAGCGGTTTCCTCCCAGAATAAACTACAATCTTTCAAGAAAGCATGAATTTTGTTTTTTTGAAAATCCATGTTCCTCAACTAACTTACATGACATATAGTAGTTAGAGGGAATATCTGCATCATCTAGTAGTAAATATTTCAAGAGTTTAAGAATGTAATCGATCGTTGTATTAGAAATCCCATACATAGTTTTCCAATGAAAAAATCGGATTAATAATTCCATCTTTTTCATTTTATCGCATTGTATATATACTGGATTCATGGCAGCATCATTCAATTTTTTCACCCTATCAATGTCATCATTTTCACTAGATGCATCAACTGTCCTCATATCTATGTCTTCTTAAGCCAAAATCCTTTCTTTCTCATGATGAAGAATAAACGGAAACTGATCATCTAACAAATTCTACATTCCAGTCCTTTCGTATCGATCACCACCAATTTGAGATTTCATTTTCTCCCAATTGTGATACCACACAAAGTAGTTTTCTAGAAAACCATTTTTGGTTATGCGGTAGATGAATTATTCATGGATCAACCAAGGTCTTCCAACATAATTGGTACATGGTTAGTGTATGCGACCATTATCTGAAGCATTGTGAAATAAAAAATCTATAAAGTTCTCCAAATTGTTTTGAAAATCGCTTGAGTTACGATCAGTTTCATACATCCAACTTCTATCAATTCTGTAAAAAGAATTTATATAAGTTATTTTATCATAAAAAATTCAATAGGATTGATATTTAATATAAAATACATTTAAGTAAACGATAAAGGAAGAAGTTTCTAGTCGATGTAGTGAACTATTAAAATAATGTAAAGAACAAGTACTCATAAATTAAATTAAAAATTTTATATATTAATTTTCATTAGTTCTATAAGAGGCACACGCCACAGGTCCCATTATGTGTTATAGGCATCCCAAATCATTCACTCATGTTCAATAACTCATTATTGGCACCTCTATGGCCGCACCTTTCATTACCCAATTACTTCCCCAAGTCAAGTGCACCCCATGGGTGAATAAATTTTAGGATTCTACACTAATAGGTTGTTCATGGATTGTAAGAAGATTTAATTTTATTAAGTATAGACAAAAATGTTTATTTTTAAATTTTAGATTAATAATAAAGTATGTCAATGATAACAACATTACTGAATTAAACTTGTGACTTATCTTACATTTTTATGGATGTCTACACATGCCCGTATGGGTAGTGAAAAGAACCCCACGCTCATAAAAGTGTGTATTGGCCAAGAAGGACACATAATATACAACGCACAATGAGAACCATATTTTATTGACCCTAAAGTTATATTAGTACAATCATCTTGGGGGAAATGGAATATATGATCCTGGTTAACTGATGAATTCAAAAGCTTGTATTCCATATGTTAGACACTATCTAAGGTAAGAAATCATGTGAGGATGGGTTTACATCATTCAATTTCTTACATTCTAGTGAGAATGAAGGCCTGAATTAAGGACTTGAGTTCACTGATTAAATGAGGGTATAGGTTGCATTGGATATGTAAACAGAATGATTAAATAAGGGTAGGGGTTACATACACTATGCATGGTGGGGGAGTCTCAGCAGATTTAGAAACTAAAATAAATTCCCATCATAGGTATCAATAAGAAACATCATCATCAAAAGAAACTCCAAATAAAAAAGGAATATAAACATAAAACATTTCAATAATTCACTACTATGCATGGTTTATCCAAATGTTTAGTAGTAATTATATGTCTTAATTATGAACCACCTCTATAGAACCCAGTTTTCACGAATAAACATAAGTTAAATATCTCAAAATATCTTTAAAACAACTCATTAATAGGATCAAAATGTAAATATAATCTTGAACCAACCATGGAATCTCTTTCACAACACATTCTCACACACCAGTTATCTCATGTGTTACTATATACCAAACATAGTCTCATAGTGTACTATAACAAATTACATCACACAAGCATTATTAAAAAAATCATTTTAATAAAATACATTCCTCATGGAATTTTAAGGAAAAAATTCATAAAAACATTGCTAAAAATTAATAAAAACATATAAATAAATTTCCAAGTAACAATTAATTAAAAGATAAAGAAAAATCCTAAAAACGCATAATTATAAAATCTAGAATCCAACCATAATGAATTTGAGATGTTTCTTCTGTGATGGAGGGTTAAATATTTAATTAATTAAATGGATTGGAATGGAGAATGCCTAGAATAAATCAAAACACAAAAAAAAATGATATATACATGAAAATCAAAACCTAAAACTAAAATATGATATGATTAACAATTTAAAAAAGGCCGAAGTTAAATATTTTATGTGTATAATGAATAAAATACCTAATTTGAGATGATTTGGTTGGATTTTCAGCAGTTCGGATGGGGGAAATCATGAGAGGAGCTGATACCTTGAGAGATTTAGGGTTCTGTCACGAATGGGGGAGAGGAGTAGCGGCCGAATGTATTTGGGATAAACATTTACCTACAGTTTTTAAAAATCATTGGCAAAGGGGTGTCCAAGTCACCCTTTCCCAATGGTTCAGTAGAACCATTGTTAAAGGGTCATCCTTTCCCAATGGTTTCCTAGAACCGTTGGGGAATTGTGCCTTGGACACCCTTTTCCCAATAGTTTTAAGAAACTGTTGGGAAAGGGTGTCATGGCCCTTCTTTACGAACAGTTTAAGAAAACCGTTGGTAATTAAGCATTGGGAAAGCCTCTATACATAGTAGTGGTATGTTGGGGAGAAAAATCTAATAAGGTGTTCCAGGATTGACTTGGGGTAACCTAGTACACAACAATGGGCCTTACTACACACCTGGTTAGACACTCCTGGGGGATATACTTATAATAATTCATATTTTCAATACAAACCATTATGATGGATTTAAGAGTAAATTTGTCCTCAAATAAACCATATCTATGATTATGGATTAGATATGCATAAAATTGTCAATTTTTGTTAAGTATTTTACTAGTTTGGATTTATGAATTATGATTCATAATATAATCTAATGTATACCATTTTCTAGTTATAGAACCAAGTATAAGTAATGGAAATTGTATCAATACATGTAATCTATGTAGATATTTCTCTATAATGCAAGATAATGATACTGGAGCTAGTGACACAACTGGTGCTAAATAGCTTATAACCATACTGAGATAACTACTCAGGTTATGAATAATAACCTTACCTATATAGAGAACCATAATCCAAAATACGGAGGATTTATGTTAAACCGATTCTTGAGACAACATCCTCCAATATTCAATTAGACAACAAATTCATTTTTCACTGAGTGATGGATAAGTTCCCTAGAGAAAATATTTCTTGCTAGGGAAAGTAATGAAAATTAAAAGGTTATCACGATAGTTTATCATCTCTCAAGATATGTGGATCAATGGTGGTCATTAATTTAAAACTATAAAAAGTATAAAAAAGTATAAAATATGGAATAGAGTGAGTTTAAAGAAATTTTCCTAGAAAAATATTTCCTCGTGAACAGCGAGCTGATATGGAAAGGCAATTTCTGAGCGTGAGGAAAAAGGTGGATAAGAATGTTGTAATGTGTGAGGCTAGATTTGAATGGTTTGAAAGGCATGCTACCGACTATATATGTAACCCATGAATTAATATTGATATGTTCCATTTTGGGTTAAACCCATTCATCTAACGGGTAATGGTCTCACAATATTTCTCATCGTACGAAGATATAGTCTCTTGGGTTATCAAGATAGAAAAGGAATTATCTATGTATTACAACATTAACGTAAAGAAAGAGAAGAAGATAATGGTGGATCAAGAGATAGATAAAGGAAAAAATGGAAAGAATGATTTTTCATTATGTGATAGTTGTAGGAATAAACACCATGATACTTGATTAAAAGGAATATGAGTTTGTTACAAATATGGGGAAAAAGGTCATCGGGCTCGTGAATATAAGGGAACGAAGGAATCTATGCAATGTTAAAATTGTAAATATATGTGGAATTATGAAACAATTTTCCAAATCATGAAGTAAATATAGCTTAGAATAAGTAAACAGATCAAGGTCAAACTTATGATGTTACCACGGTCAAGTGGAATAATTAATGTTTTTGAATTTTTTTGGATTCAATAATTATATTCTGGTTATAAGAAGAATGTGATATATATATATAAATATTATACTGATGTACTTTTAATTTTAATTAAGGTTTTAATATGATGAAGTTAATCATATATTCAATATGTGATAATAAGAGGAACATTAAATTTTTTGGGGAATCTGATGTTACAATTGATTTTGGAAATTTACAGACCTTTTAGAGAGAGTTTGGAAGGATGTATTTTGGTAACTATAAAGGATGGAATGGATTAAGTTGAAATTTGGATAATTTTTTTTTAATTTTAAAACATTTATTATTATTATTTTTGAATGTTATAATTCTATTTTTTTAGAAAAATAACAACTTACAGGTTAGGCGATAACCCATTACGTCGAACAAGGTTACAAGAATCGAACCCACAAATGAAGTGTGACAAGACTTCATCACCTACGATTGGCCTACAATAATCCCTCGATTATTATAACATATTTTTCTATATTTATATGGTATAATGTTTTATCTATAACCATATATGATTAAGATAAATAGAATTTTTATAATTTTTGTTATATTTTGAAGAGAAAAAAGATTTTGTTGTTGGAAATAGATAACGGATGAAACATTACATGTAAATTAAGTATGATTCCTTGAGTTCTTAGTCTATGAAGTAATTATTAAACTCTAGTGAAAATATCATAATTTTTTTCATAGTACCTTCTTTTTAAAATTAATAAATTAGCCCCTTCGGTCATTGAACATGAATGGATTTCAAATTATTAAACTTCTCCCAATAATTTTCTCTATCACTTTCCATCAGAACATGATGGTTATTTTTCTCTTACATATCCATGTTTTCCTATATAGAACCCTATTATGAGTTATTTCTAGTAACCTAAAAAATTACCTTTTGTTATTTTAAGATTGATGTCTCAATAATCCATTATTCGATGGGGGGGGGGGTTTCAAATAAGATATTTTGAAAAATAAAATACCAATTTCTCAATATTGAGTGTAAATTTTGAGGAAGAAAATAATTAAATGAGGGGATAATATAATCCCCCATGCTTCTATGTTATTCTTCCTTTTTATGTAATTCAATAGCATGAAATGTACGTAACACTGAGTTCAAGCGCACCACGACCTATCATACTATCTATTTAAAACAATTATGAATATTAGTAACCAAATTTTGAATTTTATATGTCCCATATAATTTTAAAATTCATCTTTTTTGTTTCTTAGACATAATATACGGACAAATTCAATTTTTTAGATAAAAGAGGTATTGTTCAAAAAATGCAGTTATTTCAAATTTTAATGGACAACCCCATTTAAATCCAATATTTACATTTTTTTTATATTCAATTTGAAGAAATTAAATTATTTTTTATAATAGGGACCTAAAAATTTAGTTTGGCTAAATTTTTAGTACTTTTCTGATAACATTCATATTTTAATGAATAGTGAAATTCTAAATTTTAATTGAAATAAACTTTTTTTAATAGGAATAAGTTATAGTGTTAAATTATTAATTTTAGTGTTCTTAAAGTATAATTAGATTATATTTGTATAATTTAATATAATTTAGGTAATTTTATGTAATTTCAAATTTAAATTGAATGAAAACACATGTCAATCTTTTGATAGTTTTTACTTTTTAAAACCCCACTTTCATGTTTTAACAATCAGAATTAATTTTAAACTATTTTATGCCAACTCTGTGTTTTGGATTTGGAAAAATGGATACCATATTTGGAATCCTAATGTCCAAATTCTTTAAATAGTTTCCTTTTATTTTTTACCTTATGAATAGTATGTTACGTAATATTTTTTATTTACCATGTTTAATGGGTAAATCCGGTAAATAGGCTTAAAGAATAATATTATAATAATATTAAACTACCCTAAAACATATCATAATACTATTGGATGAGATATTTCTGACCATGGATTCAGATGACTTTAGGACCCCATGGGACCAAATTAGTGTGATAATGACATGTTATAAGAATTAATTTACTTGAAAGATAATTATAACTTAAACATATATATTTTACTAAATAAAATTCAAACAGGGAAATATAAGGAATATATATGTCTTTAAATAGTCATTCATAATATAAATATATTTCTTACATCATGGTATTTTATTTATAAATTTTATACATTAGATAAATATATTTATTTATGACACTATTATGATCCAATGATTACCTCATTAATACAAGATTCAAATAAATGAATTAATAAATATTAAAATAAATTTAATTTGAATATTTTGATTTCATCCACTAATTTTATGGATTACATTGACATATTAGTGGTGATTTAATTCCTTTTTTACGGAATCATGTTGTTATGACTTTAACAAAAATCAATTACAAAATAGTGTAAAAATTTATATAAATGATATTTTAAAATAACAATTATTTTATTAAATGATATAAAAATCTTAAAAATATAATGTTAGGCCAAAAAAATTCTATAGTGATAATAATATCATAAATAATCCAATTTATGTTCTCTTATAATTTTATAGTAAATATATAAACCATGTAGTACAATAAGACAAGAGGATATGGTAAGACATAACATATTTTACGAAGGGTAGAATCTAAAAGATAAGGTTAATTTTATGACCTAAACATTTCTAAAACATATTGGTTGAGATGATTTAGACTCTTCATCAAATTATCCTTTAATATAACCAATTTTTATCAAATATAAACCCAAAATAATTTTAATATAAATTAAAATTTTAAAAAGTTTCTAAAAGTCCCCCACACCTCTCTTATAAAAGGGCACTTACCTTTCTCTTTAACTCAAAACTCTAAATACTTTGGGTTCTGCCATACCATTCCCATTTCACCTCCAAACCTCCCTTACTTCATCATAGCAACTAAATTTAGGCATATAACTATCTTAAGGATCCCTTTTGTTCAAATCAAAAGGAAACACCCAAACAAGAGGTAATTGTTTCCCTTCTTTCAAAGTTCTTTTCTTCTTCTATATCTTCATTCTATATTTTTTTCATAACAAATTTAAAAATATAGAATAATTTATATACAGATTCGTTAATATAATTATGGTACAAATATATTCATCATTTTATCCATCCTATGGATAATAATATCACCATTTGTGCATATGTACTACTTACCGTCTCTCGTTGTGTAATTATTTATTCCACATTACATTATTTGGATGGGTATAATGATAATTATAATACAAATAAATAATTAATATAACATTATAATGATTATTTATAATTAATATAACATCTATTTCTGTATCATTTAATCATTATAGGATTGATATCGTCGCTCATGCATACGTACGACCTATCCTCTCCACGACGCGATGAGATTCATTCTCCACTTTAACCATCCAAGATTGATTATAAAAAATATATATTACTCATAAATATGAAATATACGGCATAATTAGTCTACTATAATGATATTTATATATTTTTGTATATATATTTCATTAACTTCCATTCAAAATTATAAGAAAATAGAAACATCTCTCATGCGTATGTACGACCTACCATCTCCATGAACAATGTATTCCATTATATATATATATTATATCTATTTATATTATGAATATATATGATATATAAATCATATTATACATTCTATAAATATTTAAAAATTGATCTATGTAATATTATAAAAAATAACAAGTCAAAACGTATATGATAAACAAAGAGTTATTACCAGAAATGATGCATTAACATGTAATTATTAATAAATGGGTAGAATAAAGTCATAAAATAACCATATATGATATCATAAATGTCAGTATTATTCTTATATAATTTAATAATATCTTTAAAAAAATTATACAAGTATTTCAGACACATAAATGTTGTATCAGATCTAAGGTAAGGGTTAATTCCTAAATCTCATTATTATCTGAGATTAATTTTGTGTAAGTATTTTCTGGGACATATTTATCATCCATGTCATTGTTTCAAAAAAAATATCTTCAAACTGAATATTTTATGGTTTTATGGGAGTGACTCTTTAACTATATCATCATATTAAATGTTTAAAAGATTTATTTATCAAAATCTATTTAATTAATGTCTGTGTTTTTAAAATGATTTTAAGGGTTTATTTATATGGACATCATAGTTTTCAAACATCAATTCCATTAAAAATATTAATATTGGTATGGGAAACATGGATTCAAAAATCACTTTTAAATGAAACCCTTTATAAATTGTGCGACTTTTAAATGATTTCATGAAAAAGGGATATTTATCTCAAAAAGTTTTACTGATTGTTTTCAGCCATGTCAAAATACTTTATTGGATATTATTCTTGATTGAGGTTGTTTGTTATGATACAATCTTCCATATTCTATAGAATGGTTTATGATATGTTTGACTATGGATGTGTTATTTTTATACCATTCATGGTTTACAGTTAAAGTATAAACATTTGGATTTCTTGTTTTAATATAAATGTGTATGTTATGTTTCAACCATTTCATTTGAGGAATGCCTTAGACTTAGTTAGTGGCAGCTAGGGTCAGATATAACCCCTTAATGCATTGGTAGGTCTCATGAGACAAAATGGTGTCTTGGAAAAATTCTTTCAAAAAATATTAATAAATGGTCTTCGCATAAGGCATTGACTTAGTAGTTATGATGTCTGACATAATGCATTCCCCCCTTATAGAATTAGTTATTACATGTGATTATTAGACAAGTATAATATCCATGTGCATGTTTATATGGTAATGTTTGATTTACTTTTCCCATATTATGTTCATTTTTTTTGTTTTCAAGGATACTATTTTAATTATACATCTTTCTTTAAAATTTTATAGCTTCTCCTAAATTACTTATCTATACAGATCCTTTGAGCTCACCCCTTTTTATGTCTAATTTTCCAAGGATTCCCAGAAGTGTATTATGTTAGATATAAATGGTTAAAGTAGGGGAATAATGGAATTATAAAAGGTTTTTCTATGTTTTATTTAATGTTAGAAATTATAATGTAAAATTCTTGTATGTAAGATATTTTCTTAAACTCCTAAACTGATCGGTCCTTCGAGAATTGATTTCTTATAATCAGGAAAATGTATTAAAATAATGTAATATCTCTATGATTTTAGGGTCAATAATTACATAGTTATTATCCTTATATAGTTATTTTTATCCAAAGGATTTTTTATCTTATATTTGTAAATTTATAATGTAATATAAATTGGTGTTTATGTTTTTATATAGGTTATATTATTCTTTTATAGTGTACTCTAGTATTTAAAATATAATTAAATAAACACATTAATTCAATGGAAAAAAATTATACACAAATTTTGTTATTACATTTTTACTACCTCTATAAATTTCAGCGATGAAAAAATAATCCATACTCATTGTGGAAAATAAATGGGGGTGGATCTATTTTAGTACATCCTCATATTTAAATTATTCCACTTTATAATTATTATTTATCTATATAGATTTGAAAATGTGTGTTATCTTATTTCATATCACTTTATCTATATAATCTAATATCATCATAGGATACTCTTTTTAATAGAGGTCATGATCCAACTACACAACCAGTAGATTCAATACATATAATGGATTTACACGCTTTAAATAAATACATGGAATAAAATATATAGTTTAGATATTTTCTGCAAATATTCTAGTCGATAAGAAATTTTTAACACATGATCTTGAATCTAAATGGGTGAAATATACATAGGACCTAGATTTATTTCTACAAAAAAACTCAAAAAAATACTTCTGTGGAGAAATTTAAAGGGATAATTTATCTCCAAATTCATACATTATGTATTATAAATTATTATATATTCAAAATTATATTAGCTAAGTGAAAATAAGATGCATTTTAAATAATATTAAACCTTCTCTACAATTTCATCCACTTGTTCTACACCCATTATCATTATTTATTTAGATTTATCCCAACCTGTTATAGTTCTACAATTCTTTAATTAAATAGGTTCCTATGGTTCATCTAATATTTTTAGTGGATGTTATTATTCAATGAAAACATAATTATTAGAATAATTTTATTCCATCCTCATTTGATGTTAATAATGTATCCCTTGATAATTTCATCCAATGTTTGAATACTATTTGGAATCTATATGTGAGTGATTTTTCATTCGGATGTTTAACCCTATATTGAATTCCTTTATTGTAAAACTATAGAATATTAAATTGAACTTTTGATCATGAAATGTACATTTTATAGTGTTACAAAATGTTATATGACAACTTCTCTAATGTATATCTTAGAATGCTAATCAAGTAAAAATTCATCCAAAATAAAAATCATGTGAGTAATATTTATTATAGAATACAAAATTAACTATATCAATTTTATTCATTTATAAGTCTCTGAAAGTCCAATAGAAAACCATGGTTATGGTCTCTTATTACAATGTTGATATGGGAATAGGGGGTACCATCTCCTTTGACTTCAATCATTCTGCATTAACTTTTATGAAAGTAAATAAACCTTATATATATTATATAATATTCATCATCATGTATTTCCACTAGATGAACTATTTTTGATATATATATATATAAATATATTTTCTCCCATCATTGATAGATATTTTTGTTCTATGAGAATCATCTAATAGATCCTGATTTATATCTGACAATTATTGTACCAACATTCTTATCCCAAATCTAACAACACAATATTTATCAATGAATAAATATGAAATTTCCCATTTCCATATAGCTTATATATTCTTTTATAACCATGTATCATCCATCTATGGAACCTTAATTTTTTCAAAGATATGTGGTTGAGAAAACATTTCATCATTTTAGGATATCATAACTTACTTTAGAATCTTTATATCGATGCATTATCAGTGCATGAATAATGAAAAAATTAAAATATATAT
This sequence comes from Viscum album, assembly GCA_963277665.1. Lineage (NCBI taxonomy): Eukaryota > Viridiplantae > Streptophyta > Magnoliopsida > Santalales > Viscaceae > Viscum > Viscum album. The sequence goes on from OY728131.1 coordinate 1,697,197,311, forward strand.
CATGGTTATGGTTCCAATATATTTTACATAGAGATAATATATAATATTCATCTCTATTATAGTATTGTAATGAATTCAGTCATAATTGTCTTTATTCATCTCTAAAAATATTTATTTATTACTTTTAACATCTTTTTATGTGAGTAAATACTTTAATCTCTTATGATCATAATATATGACACAATAAATTATCCATAGATAATTTATATAAATAATAAATGAAACTCTCACTATTTACACATTTATATAATACATTGAGTAATATTTCTCATGAACCATCAATAATATTCATGTATATGATATCATTTTATCATTTAACAATAGAACACAACCCAAATACTTCTTTGGAGAATTTTTGGTATATCACAAAACCTTATCTATTGGAAGGTAATGTGAGTACAAGAGAAATTACTATCCAATTCATCAATTCCATGTAGTATTAATGCCATGTGTTTTTGGACTGGGCTAAAATACGATTGATTTTGAAATCATTAATTTACTATACAGTTTAGTTTTAAAACCAATATTCTGAAATAAGTTTCCAAATTTTGGTTCTTTTAAAGAGTTGATAATGGGATTAGGTAAAGACACAAAGAGTTTACCAGATGGGAAGATGGGTTTCAGGGGAACCGGGGATAGCAGTGACATTCACATGATCTACACAAGGTTTGTCAAAACTGTATAGGTCAACCATGAAAAATAATGAAACTGTCCAATAGGTGACACATGATCTGCAAACAGTCTGTCAGACTATGTAAGTCAAACCATATGGTCTACCTATATTTGTGTTTTGGGTGAAATTAATTTAATTAAATTCATGTTCGAATAAAATTTAATTAAATGATATGTTGGGGGTTTCTTCTAATTACATTAATGTTGATTGAATTTAATTAAATTACATTTATATGGGGATGTTATTTAATTAAATTAAGGTGAAAATAATTAATTTTATTTTAAATGGTAATGAGTTTGAGTCTTTATTTAATTAAATAGATACGAGATAAACATAATTAAATGACATGTAAATGAGTAGTTTGGGGTAACTAAATAAGGGTAATATTAAATAGTAATATTAAATGATGTGTAAATGTTGAGTATGGGATTCAGTAAATTATATTCAAGGAAAATAGGAATTTAATTAATTAATGCAAAATAGAGGTTTTATTTTATTAAATTCAAGGTTAAATAAAATTTAATTAGTCATATTGAAATGATTATTTATTATTTAATTAAATATTTTTTGATAGAATTTAAATAAATAATATCGATAAGTTGGATTTTTAAAATTAATTAAATTGTGTTCATTAAATTTAATTAAATAACATAAATTAGAAAAATTATTTAAATAAATTTAGTTGGAACTAATTTAATTAAATGATGATTAATGAGGTTTTGGGGATTTTTAATTAAATTATATTGATAGAATTTAATTAAATAATAATGAGTTGAAAACATTATTTAATTAAATTCATTTGGAAATTATTTTAATTAAATGATGTTTTAAATGTGTAGTTCAGGTTTTATCTAATTAAATTCATGGTTAACAGGAATTAAATTATTTGATAAAAAATTGGGGTTTTATTTAAATAAATTATATTGAGATAATTCAATTAAACAATGATTTGTTGGATAATTTATATAATTTTATTCATGAGAGAAGAATTTAATTAAATGATGTGTTAAATGGGGATTTTGAGTTTTATATAATTAAATTCGAGGATAATATGAATTTAATTATTTAGTGAAAATGGGGGTTTTATTTAATTAAATTTTATTAATTGAATTTAATTAAATCATGATGTGTTGGAAAATTTATTTAATTAAATTCATTGGAGATGAATTTAATGACATATAATAGGGGGTTTGGGGTTTTATCATAGAATCATTTTATTAAGTGATAATAATAATAATAATAATAATAATAGTTATTGTTATGTTAGTTTCACTTAATTAAATATGGGTTGAGGAATTAAATTAAATTAGGTGAGATGTAGAATTTCATTTAAAAACATTAATTAAAAAAAATTAAATGGATGATGTGAAATGGTGGTTTTAAATAATTAAATTCACTATTAAGAAAAAATTAGTTAATTAATGAAAAATAGGGGATTTAATTTAATTAAAATGAATGTTTGTATAATTTAATTAAATTTCATGAGTTTGAGAATTAATTTAATTAAATTTGGTTGAGGATAATTTAATTAAAGAATGTGTAAATGGGTGTTTTGATTTTATCAAAGGGGTATACTACTAAAGGGTAATAATTATAATATGATGGATATCTTTATTATAATTAGATTAATTATTATATTTTTAAATTATTAATATAATTTATTTAATGGAGAAAAGAATAAGGAGGATCAAATCTTCCTCCTCTTATACGGGGCGTGACGCAGCCATGGTGCAACTCCCATGGATAGCGGACCACCCTCCACTCATTGCTCTCTCTTCACACACTGGATTTCAATGGTTCATTCAAAAAAGTTGTCTATCTTAGTGAGGTATGTACTTCTCCGTGCATTTTTTTATTTTTATTGGGTTTTTAGGCTCTTTGTTGCCTAATCTCCATTAGGCTGAAACCCATGATTCATGATTCATTTTATTTCTATTTTTCTTCCTCTTCTTGGTGGTGTAAAAGATATCTCGAGACCCATTGGTCCTTCTTTCAAAAACATCTGCTGATGGCGAGGCGGTTCCACTCTATTTTGGTTCACAGCCATCAATTTCGAGTAAATAAAAATATTTTTAATTGGTTTATCAGCCATGGAATTAGGTGCTTGTGGTTTATTTAAGATTGTACTAATTAATTGGTTGTGTGTTGGTCCTCGACTCACTAATTTTGGGTGGAAATTATTGTTATAAGGTGTGGTGATAAATTTCAGGTATGTGTGCACTTTTGTTCAGTTACATGTACATGAGTATCCTACAATATGAGTTTTAAAGAATTGTCTCATCCAATTATTTGTGGTAGGGTCCTCAAAATTTATTAATTAATAAATAAAAATAGTTGTTTAATTACGTTTGCTAATTTATTTTGACTTAAAATTATGAATGGATTGTTTATTCATATAAAAACATTTTTTAGTTCACAAAATCACATTTTTGTAATAAAACCCCTCCAATAGATGTGCTCTACCTTCAAGATAAAAATGTAACAATTATAATAATATGTTTGTTTAGCTTACCAATACATGTTTTTCAATTTCATCCCTTACATTTTGATGCATGTGAGTTAAGTGGAAATTATTAGTTTTGTGTGGAATAAGTTGATATAATTAATTATAAATTAATGAGTGGAATATATTAAGACAATTAATTATGAATTAATTGTGTGCATTGAAATTGTAATTTAGATAATTAATTATTGAATTAATTATCTCACATTGAAATGATTTCCGTGTGATAATTAATTTTGCAATTAATTACTTGATGTTGAAATGATTGCATTAGAGATAATTAATTTGTGAGTTAAAAATGTAGTATTTAAAAAGTTTCAATAGAGATAATTAATTTGTGAATTAATTATGTTATATTGAAATAGTGGAATCAGAGATAATTAATTCAGGAAATAATAATGTGATATTTAAATGGTTTACATAAGATAATTAATTATTAATTAATTATATTATTTCAGAAGATGAGTCATTGGGAGATTAATTATGAGATATAAAATCGGATATATTGAGATAATTGATTCTGAATTAATAAAATGATTTGAGAGTTGTAATTAACGTAATTAATTGGGAGATTAATTATCTGATATTAAATTGGATATATTGAGATAATTAAATTATGAACTAAATATGTTCTTTGAGAATTGTAATTGAGATAATTAATTGGGGGATTAGTTATGAGATATTAATTTAGTTATGTTGAGATAATTAATTGTGAAATAATTTTTTTTTGAGATTTGTAATTGACATAATTAATCAGTGGATTAATTATGAGATATAAAATTTGTTAAGTGTAGATAATTAATTATTTATTAATTATGTTGTTTGAAAATTATAATTGAGATAAATTTTAATGGGATTAATTATGTGATATTAAATTGGCTAAGTATAGATTATTAATTTTGAATGAATTTTATGTTTTGATATTTTTAATTGAGATAATTATTTGGGGGACTGATTATAATATTTAAAATTATCTTTGTTGAGATAATTTATTATGATTTAAAAATGTTCTTCGAAATATGTAATTGTGTATTTTTCCAGGGGATTAGTTATGATATATGACATTGGGTAAGTTGAGATAATTAATTGTTAATTAATTATGTGCTTTGAGAATTGTAATTATGTTAATTAATCAGGGATTAATTATGAGATATAAAATTTTGATAAGTTGATATAATTAATTGTAAATTAATTGTATGCCTTTGATATTATGATCTAGATATTTAATTTTGTAATTGAAGATTTAGAGATGAGATTTATAATGAGATAATTAGTTTTGGAATATTAATTATGGGATATGAATTGTATTGTTGATTAATCAAATGAGGAATTAATTAACTGTATTTTTGTACCTAGTTTATTGTTCAGTAAACTTATGGATTTTATTATGGCCAATGAGATGAATGAGAGGCCCTTGCCTCATGTTTATAAGTATAATGTGTAGCCCATGTTAATGTTTTTGTTGACATACTAAAGACGGTTTTACATAAGTATAAATGATTATATTCTTGACTATATGTAATTGAAATGGGTTAATGAAATGCATTAGTGGTTAAATACTTCATGATTTATATGTTTTGAATGCTTATTCCTTGTATAGGCAGGGGATCTAAGGGACCTTGAGATCTCATAGGGAGAAAGAATATGTCATTTTTTGTGTTGATCCTCCAAAGACTATGAGAGCTCGTGGAGTTGTGCTAGGGGATAGACCGTGTGCGCTACACTTGGTGATTGATTTATGTTTGTTACATCATGATCCATCCAACATCGTCTTCTAATATACTGTGAGATCCTGAGGTAGGATGACCGAGTGATATTCCTTGTTTATTTCCATGAGACTATGAGAGCACTTAGTGTATGCACTAGGGGAAAGACCATGAGAAATTCCCCTATTATTGAATGTATGTTCATTACGTCATGGTCCAGCTAAAATAGTATCTAGGGTATATGTCTATTTAGTGTTGGTACGCACTTTTTTCATACAAGAGGATTCTAAGCATATCTATTTGTTTATATATAAATATACACTGTTAATATTATATATATATAGATACATGATTGACACTATTTGATATACTAGTCATGGGTTGAAGTAGGTATCACCATCTAGAGTCCCTTTGAAACCTAGATGGGTTGTTGGTTATTTATTAAATTCTTTTATTACTTCAATATATTTTTAGACTACTTAACTGTTAAATTTTATGGTCTAGATTGATCTAGAAAATCATCAACCCGACCTACTAAGATGTATATCTCACACCTTATTCATACCGCCATTACAATGGAGTGTCCGATTAGACTTTACTTATTACAGGAACTTGGACTTGGCTTGTTGTTGTTTTCTTGTACATGGGGGTTTAGTGCAAAGTACAGAGTGAGATCTCGGGATGCTCGTGGAAATTTCCATTGGATATTTGAGTCATTATTTATTTCAGTGTAATACATAAAGCATGTTATTTTGTTTACATTAAGATTCATATCACCATGACATATATGCACTATATAAACTAGCATTGGATATTTTTTATCTTTAGTAGATTATTGATTATATCTATTTCTCTTGTCGTCTGAGTTTACTATTTGTCTCCACTATGCACTCAAAACATGATGGTATAGTCTCCCCACTGACTATCCTTAGACCCTCATTTCTGGTCAGCATCCTCTAGCATACAAGGAGAAGTGCTTGAGGTCATGTGGTGACCATTCCGGCAACTTGTTTGAGGGTAAGCCAGTTCAAGACATTACAAATTAGTATCAGATAGTTAGGTTTTAATTCTTTTTCCATTGTCATTTTGATTTGGGGTGGTAGATAAAAGACTAGAAATGTGTTAGTGCTCAGTTAGTAGTTGTTATTAGGACAGATCACCCCACGTACCAGAAATGATTAAGTTTTCAAGGATGGGAATTGATGGTTATAATATTCGTGGTTATAGGTGATATTATTTCAGTTCAAGAGATAAAAGTATTTTCCAATTATTATTGATTTGGGAATTTTGAAAATTTTCCTTGGCCTGATATGAAAAGGAAATTGAATTACATGAATCATATTAGGAACATGGAGTTTCACATACCATGTATATGACATTCCATGTCATTGCATTAGTATGATGTCTGTTAATTTTGATTGTGTGCCTTGAAAATCCAGGTTTGGATTTACTTTATCATGACCCTTTAGAAATCATATTTCAGTGATAGATATAACATTTGTGGGTCTTTATATGTCATTTTTCTTAATTATTAACATGTTTTTCTATTGTTCTATGATTTTTTGATATAGCGTGTTGTTGTGTTACTACTTATGAAAACGTGACAAATATGTTTTGAAATGTAAATGGCTGAATGAGTGGAACATTTATTTTTTCATTTATAACAGGACCTAGTTTCATTTTTAAGGTTCATAGTTTCATTATAATTGGGAAATGGGTAACCCATGTTTTCAAATAATTAAACAAAGGGACTGCTAATGTTTAAAGGTTAAAAGAAAATTTGAGGTGATAAATGGGAGAAAAATGATAGCAGTAGGGTGCATGGGTTCCTTAATGGTGTGTTGGGAGTTTGGAAATGCAACATGATCATTAAAACATGATTTCTAGACCTTGATGGGTAGGGTACTGTTGTGGTACCTCTAAATGGATTCTTTGGGATGAGAAGTTTTTAAGATGGGTAAATTGTAAAGTCTCATGTTTTTGGACCAGGTTAAAATATGAATGTTTTTTTTAAATTATTGTTTACTACCTGGTTCAATTTTAATATCAAGAATTGGAAATTTGTTTTGAGAGTCGGGTACTTATACTGTGTTGATAACGGGCTTAGTTAAAGACGCGATGAGTTTCCCAAATAGCAGGATGAGTTTTGGGAGAATCGGACCTCGTAGTGACGTTTACACAGGCCACACGTGGTTAGTCAAAACCTTGTGGGTCATCTATGCATAATAGAGTAGATGTCCAGTAGTGGATGCACGGTTCATACACCATCAGTCAGACCATGTATGTTAAACCACACAGTCTACCCAGTATTTATTTTTGAGCTAAATTAATATAATTAAATTCATGGTTCAAAGAAATTTAATTAAATGAGTTATTGGGGGTTTGTTTTAATTAATTTAATGTTTATAAAATATAATTAAATGACATTAATATTGAGAAGTTATTTAATTAAATTGAGATGATAAAAATTAAATTTATCTTAAATGATGATGATTTGGAGTCTTTATATAATTAAATTAATATGAGTAGAATTTAATTAAATAACAAGTAAATGAGATGTTGGGGTTATCAATGAAAGGTTATATTAAATGATGTGTAAATGAGGAGTTGGGGTTTCGTTTTTTTTAATCCAAGTCAAAGATGAATTTTATTAATTAAAACGAAATAGAGGTTTTATTTTATCAAATTTATGGTTAAGAAAAATTTAATTAGTCATTAAAAAAGGGAAAATTATTATATATTTAAAATGAGGTTGAGATAATTTAAATAAATAATTTTTAAGATTTTAAGTTTTTATTTTAATTATATATTGTTAAGATATTTTAATTAAATCACATAAATTGGGGAAATAATTTAATTAATTTCAGTTGGAACAAATTTAATTAAATTAAGATTAATGAGATGTCAAGGTTTTTTAATTTAATTATAACGAGATAATTTAATTAAAAAATAATTAGTTTAAAACATTATTTAATTAAATTAGGTTGTAATGGAATTTAATTAAATGATCTGTTAAATGTGTAGTTGAGTTTTTAACTAATTAAATTTATGTTTAAGATGATTTTAATTATTTGATTAAAGATTGGGGTTTTATTTAATTAAATTGTATTTATAGAATTTAATTAAATAATGTTGTGTTGGATAATTTTTTAAATTAAATTCGTGGGAGAATAATTTAATTAAATTATGTGTTAAATTTTGAGTTGGAGTTTTATCTAATTAAATTCAAGGTTTAGATGAATTTAATTTTCAGAGAAAAAAATTGGGGTTTTATTTAATTATATTCTTTGAAGATAATTTAATTAAATAATGATGTGTTGGAGAATTTATCTAATTAAAATAATTGGAATGTAATTTAATGAAGTGTAATTTAAGAGTTTGTGGTTTTATCAAGGAATTGTATAATTAAATGATAATAATAATAATGGTTATTATTATGACAGTTTCATTTAATCAAATTGAGGTTGATGAATTTAATTAAATGATGTGAGATATATAATTTTCTTAATTTAAATTAAGTTAAAGAGAATTTAATTAACTGATGTGAATGGGGGTTTTATTAAATTAAATTCATGGTTTTGAAAATTTTAATTAATTGACATGAAACGGGGTTTTTAATCTAATTAAATTTAATGTTGATTGAATTTAATGAAATATCATGAGTTAGAGAATACATTTAAATAAATATAGCTAAGGAGAATTTAGTTAAATATTGTGTAAATGGGAGTTTTGAGTTTAACAAAAGGGTATAATATTAAAAGGTAATAATAAAAATATAATTGTTATTATTGCTATTATTATATTAAATATTATATTTTTAAATTAGAATTTAAATATATTTAAAGGAGAAAATAAGTGGAAGGCACACCTCTCCCTCCTCCTACAAGGGGCACGATGCACCTTTTGTACAACAACCAGGGATAACGCACCACACTCCTCCCTTGGTTCCCTCTCCGCATACCGGATCGAGGTGGTTCCTTAATGAATGTTGTAAATCACTATGAGGTAAGTCCTTGTCCATGTGTTTCTCTATTCAAATTGGTTATTTTGGATCTCCATCACTTGGTCTCTGATTGGCCGGAACCCAAGATTCAGTTTTAGTTCAGTTTCTTCATTTCTTCTGATTCCAGTTGGTGCGGAAGATGTCTCAGGACCAGTTGGTACATTTTCTAATGACCACTGCCGAAGGTGAGGTGGCTCGAGTCAATTTTGGTTCACCACCATCAATTTTTAGTAATTATACATATTATTAAATGGATTTTCACTACTAAAATTTGGTTCTTGTGGTTTATTTGAGTTATGGTTAATTAATTGTGTGGGCATTGGTTCTCACATCACTAATTTTTGGTGAAATTTATTTTTATAATGTATGAAGATAAATTTAATGATCGTGTGTGCTTTTTTGAGGTGTGTGTATGCGAGCGGGTTGTGATACGAGTTAGAAAGAATTAGCTTTTCCAATTATTTTTGGTAGGGTCCTCAACATTTCTTAATTAATAAAACATAGCAGATGTTTAATTACTATTGTTAATAAATTTTTACTACAAATGTTGAGTGGATTGGTTATCGGTATAAAGTGATTTTTAAGATTAAAAAATTGTGTTTTTGTAACAAAACCCCTCCAACAGAGGTGCACTGCATTCAAGATAAAAATATAACAATTACACTGATATGTTCATTTAGCTTGCTGATACGTGTTTTTCTATTTTTTACCTTACTTATTGACAAACATGGGTTAAGTTGTAACTATGATTTTTTGATGGGATATGTTGAGTTAATTATTTATGAATTAATGAGTGGAATATAATGAGAAAATTTATTGTGAATTAACCATGATCTTTGAAATTAAAATTTAGAGAACTAATCAGATAATTAATTATGTTATATTGAAAGGATTTCCGTGAGATACTTAATTTTTGAATTAATTATGATATATTGAAAAATTTTCATTAGTGATAATTAATTTGTGAATAAATTATTTGATATTGAAATGGTTTTATTGGACATAATTAATTAATGAATTAATTATGTGATATTTAAATTGTTTCCATTAGATAATTAATTATGAATTAATTATGTCATTTGAGATGATAATTAATCAGGATATTAATTGTGAGATATATAATTGGATAATTTGATAAAATTAATTGTGAATTAATTATTTGATTTGAGAATTGTAGTTTAGAAAATGAATCGGGGGGATTAATTATGAGATATTAAATTAACTAATTTGAGATAATTAAATTGTTAATTAAATATTTTCTTTGAGAATTGTAATTGAGATAATTAATCAGGGTATTATTTTTTGGATATTAATTTTTCTAAGTTAAGATAATTAATTTTGAATTAATTTTGTGTTTTAATATTTGTAATTGAGATAATTAATTAGTAGATTAATTATGATATATAAAATTGGTAAGTTTAGATAATTAATTATGAATTAATTATGTTCTTTCAAAATTATAATTGAAATAACTAATTGGTATTTTAATTATGTGATATTAAAATGGCTACGATGAGATTATTAATTGTGAATTAATTTTACGTTTGGATAGTTTTAATTGAGTTAATTAATTAGGGGATTAATTATGATATATAAAATTTTCTCAGTTGAGATAATTAATTGTGAACTAATTATGTGCTTTGAAAATTATAATTGGGATATTTAATCATGGGATTAATTTTGAGATATGAAATTGGATAAGTTGAGATAATTAATTGTTAATTAATTATGTTTTTTGAGAATTATAATTAAGATAATTAATTGGGGGATTAATTAAGAGATATAAAATTTCAGTAAGTTTAGATAATTAAATGTAAATTAATTATGTTCCTTTGATATTATGATCTACATATTTAATTGTGGAATTGAATATGGAGATTTGAGATTTATAATGAGATAATTAGTTCTGGAAAATTAATTATGAGATATGAATTGGGATGTTGATTAATTAATTGATTATTTAATTAATGGGATTTTTGTACCTAATTAATTTTGGTGTTTACTAATAGATTTGAGTATGGCCAATGACATGAATTAGAGGCCCTTGCCTCATGTTTTTCAATTGAATGTGAAGCCCATGTTAATGTTTTAATTGAAATACATAAGATTCTTTAAGATAATTATAAATTCTAATATGCTTGATTATATATAATTTAAATTGGCTAATGAAATCCATGAGAGGTTAAATGATTCATGTATTATATATTGTAAATGGTTACACCTTGTATAACTAGGGGAGCCAAGGGATTGTGATAGCCCTTGAGTAGAAATAATATGTTAGTTTTTGTGCTGATTCTCCATAGACCATGACAGTTAGTGGAGTTGAGCAAAGGGCTAGACCGTGTGTGCTACTCTTGGTGCTAGATGTTTGTGTGTTATATCCGGATCCATTCCACATCATTTTCTGATGGACTATGAGACCCTGGGGTGGAAGTATTGGGTGATATTCCATATTTATTTCCATGAGAATGTGAGATATCATAGATTTTCGACTTGGGGAAAGACAGTGGGAACTTCCCCTGGTAATGAATGTCTTTGGATTACGTATTGGTCCAGACAGAAATAGTATCCAAAGTATATTTCAATTTGGCATTCGTATACACTTGGTTCATATAAGATGATTTTAATAATATATATATATATTTATATATATACACAGTTACTATCATATATATATACACATAATTTAGATGATCAGATATATCAGATGTGGGCTAATGTAGGTATCGTCACCAGGTGTCCCTTTGGAACCTGGACGGGTTATTTTTTAATTATTTAATTATGTTATTACTTCGATATATATGTACACTGCTAAAATGTTAAGTTGTATTTCAAGATTTTGATAGACATATGGTGGTCTCGTCCTACTAAGATGTATATCTCACATTGTATTTGGGATGTCGTTGCAAGGGGGTACCCGAGTAGACTTTACATGTTGCAAGACCATGGACTTGGATTGTTGTTGATTTCTTATACTTGGGAGTTTGGAGAAAAGTAATGAGAAAGAGCTTGGGATTCTTGTGGAGATCTCCCTTGGATCTTTAATTCTTTATTTTTTTCAGTACTAATATGTAAATAATGTTTTTTTGTTTACTTATCTCAGATATATATCACCATGATATGCATGGATTTTATAAACTAGATTTGTCCATTTTCATTCATCTGTTGATTATTAATTATATCTATTTCCATTCTTCTCCGAGTTTACTAAATTTCTACATTATACACTCTGAATATTAGGGTATATTCTTTACACTAACTATCCTTATACCCTATACTGTTAGTCGTCCACATCTAGCTTACGAGAACATGTGATTGAGGTCATGTGGTAACCGGTCCAGCGATCAGTTTGAGGGTAATACAGTTCATGTCTTTACAAAGGTATCTTTAAAATATTCTATCCATGAAAAAATTACATCTGTTCATATTAACATGGTTACAAGTTATGATTATAATTAGAAATTACTCATAAATCATCAATATCTTATAAATAAGTTAATAAAAATATGCATATATAGCATAAATATTGGTCTATGTCATTTTTAATTTTTTCATTTTTATTTTAAGTATCTGCATATATATATATCCATTTTATTATAACTTCATGTCCCAAAAGGTAACATTCCCAATACAAAAGTAACATGTTCTATAATTTTCATACATCCTTTTATTTTAAAAAATATTTTACACATCAGGAAGAATCTCACAATGTTATTCATTAACATTTTAGTATATAATAATATCATTTATAAATAAGACCTTAAATTTTTCAATGTATTCTCAAAATAAAATATTCATTATTTAGATAAATATTTCTGAAGCATTTTTTTAATAAATGGAATCATTATGAACTCATAGTGTCTATATATTATATGAAATGAAATTTTTGGAATATATTCCCATTTTATGCATAGTTGATGAGATCATAACTGAATATATACTTTTGATATTTGTTAATCCACATATAGTTGATCGAACAAATCATTAATCTAGGGTGATTTCTAGTTTTTCATAATTGATATCTTATTTAGAAGATGATAATTAATATTTATCCACATTGACCTATAATTTTTATCCATAATGTGGACTGTGAAACCTCACGGGGAATCACTAGAGAGTATAATACCCTTTTCCATATTCAATCATATTATCTTCTTCAATTATTCTGATTCAATTGTCTTTATTTTATAAGGAATATTTAATATTTTAATATATCTTGATATAAGTTCATGTGAGAATCAAACCACTCAATTAGAATGATGATTATAAAACCCTTTAGGGAATTAATTTTCTTATCCCTTCACAATGGGTGCATCATGAAATAGTATCTTTTCATTTATTTCAATCATTTGAGTTAGATATGATTTCTTATAAGGAAATAATACACATACATGAGAAGAAGTCACCAAAATAGATTCATAATTGTCCATTAAACGGTATTAAATCAAAGTAATATTTTTTCTATTGAATTATTTTTACATATATTCAATGTTTGTATCAACTCTAAATATGGTAAAAAATACATATAAAATATATATCATCAAATTTTATACAAGGAAGAATAATTATTTTTTCTATTACATCTTTAAAAATAATTTATTTATTAAGGGAATGTTAAATATTTGTGATGAAATTATTAAACCACATTAGGTTTTCGCAAATAACTCAAATTCCCTTTCACAAGGTTATCAAAATTATCCCCCTATAATCAACTTCACATTCAATGAATATGAAAGTCATGATTAATTTCTATTACATTGAATATCTAACTAAAAATATATATTCTTGATGGAATTTATCCATTTATCCATTATTAATGGTATTTGAAAACAAACCAAAAAAGGTTCATAAAAGTCACATAAATGATTCAATTGTTTTTTTAGTCTTGGGATAAGTTATATTTTTACATGGTTTATGTGATAATTCATTACATGAGACCAATATGATTGTACTACCAAGATGTTTTCGACTCCTACCCCCATCATATTAAGAATCTCACTTAGATAATAAATAAATTTTCCATCATATTTATTATTGGAATCAGTCTACTTATTTCTAATCATTTAATAAATAAAATATTAGTTAATATTATTAATACTATAATTAATAACAATATGGATGGAATATCATGACCATATAAAAATAAACAATTATATCCCTAGTATATGCAAGAATATGACTTCTTATTTTTCAATATATGTTATTTATGGTGAATTTATTATAATGGTAAATAAAAATTCCCAAAAAACTATCATATTATATGTAAAAAAATTAAAATAAATCATATCATGTGCATAATATAATTTCATTATTTATATAAATCCTCAAAATAAAATAAAACCATAAATATTGAATTCTGATGTCTTTTGATGATTATATACATAACAAAAGATATCATTTTAAATGACAAAAAAGTTTATTTAAAATATGAATAACATACTTCTACATCACATTATTACTCTATAACTACATGGTATACTTTAGGGTATAGATATTATAATGTTAGAGTTAATTATCTCACTAAATGGATAATCACAATAAACATGATATTGAGTTATCACAAGGGTAAATAAGCATAAAATGGAATTATAAATATAAATATAATCAAATGAAAAATTGAATAGGATGGGTGACACAATAATGATTTTAAAACCATAAAAATAATATGAATTCAGAAAAAATAGAATATATCATCATAATATAAATCTGGACTCACTTCTTATACATCAACACATAATTTGTTAGGATCTTTTCCTCTTCATAATATATAGTTTCTCATTTGATGTGAGGATTTTACTATATAATGGTAATTATAAAGTTCATTTTCAACATATCTCATCATAATATTTGATTAATATATTTTCCATAAATAAATTCAATATATATCAATCATAATGAAGAAATTACCCAAGAGAAGGAAATGGGTTATATAATTGTATCACAAATAATAAAACATCAAGGTATGATGTAATTTACTCTTAAAACAATGGATAATGTCATATTTGACATTAATAAGTTAATAAATAATCATATCTCATTAATATTGAATGCATTCTAAAGGGAATGTAATATAAAAGGGGAAAAATTGGAAATAAGCTCTAATATCAATGTTTTCAAATAGGGCATAACAAACATTAAATAATATAAAAGTATGATGTTTATCTAAAATAATATGTTCTATAAATGATTTTATGTTTAAAAAATATTGTTTTACAAATAATATATGATAATATACCATATATGATTAATTTATGAAATGTATAGAATACAAAAGACTACCCTTTCATTGAATTTGATTTAAATAATATTTTAGAAAGTGAACCATAACATCATCAATTTACTATAAAAAAGGAATAATGACCTATATGTATCAAGGAAATATATTTATGTGTATTAAATAGATGATGAATATATATATGAATATATATATATATACAGTATAAAAAAATTAGAATGGAAAATGATTGAGTCCCATTATAAAATCATAACATATAAACATTAAATCCACAGTAGAAGTTGGGTGAAAATAAATAAATCAAAGATAGATGGAAAATAATATGATAACTTTATAATAAATTTTATATAATCCATGTAAGATAATATATATATATATAATAATCCATATATGAATTGAATGAAGACATAGAGGAGAACCTCTTTCCGGAATTCCAGACGTTCATTGGGCACTCCCGAATTTCCAAATTACATATATTAATAGAATACTGAATAGTATTATTATTATGTGTTTCATATATTATATAATATTTTTTATTTTTTATTTTTTATTTATTAATTTTATTTTTCAAAATTTGATTGTTTGAGGATTTTTGGTTCATTGCTCAGAAATCCACATCCGTATAAGTGTAATTAAAAAGGTTATTTCCCAATGGTTCCATAAGATACAAAAGAATAAAATAATGGATTATTTATTATTCTATAAGAATAAATGGTATATAATCTAATTATAATTTGTAAATAGTAGTAAATATTGAAACACTTCATGATATGATAATTTTAGGCAGTTCAAATAACCATGATTTTTTATTTTAATATTTTAAAATTATTTAAATTTTGTCAAAATAAGTTATTAGAAATGGAATATTTATTTTTTATTAATGAAATTTATTTCCCGAAAAATTCATATAGGGTTGTAATAATTGATTTATAACATCATCCATATATGTAGTTTAAACAATCTGTTATATGATGATTATTTATATACAAATATAAAAAATATTTAATTAAATATATGATTCTAAAAAACTACCATATAATTTTATAATTTATTTTATGATAATATATTGTTTTATTATAATTAGTTTTAGGATATTAAAAAATGTAAAATTTAATTCAGAGAGTTAGAATGTAGATCATACTTTTCCTATTTGATATGGTCAATTTGGACGACACCTTAAGGCTCATAAAAATGATTTTTTTTATTAGAAAAGGGATTATAAAAATTATATAAGATGGCATCAGATAGAATGTGAATGATATTTAAAAAAGGAAGAATATTTATACTTTGGGAAAAATGGGTTGTTGGGTTGTATTTATAATTGAATGGAATATTATTCTTTTTACAAAAATACTGATTATAATTTTAATTTTACATAAAGTTTCAATTAATATATTTCCATATAAATAAGTTAATTAACTCATGTATGTAAGAACAAATTTTTTTTTACATAATTCATTATGTAGTTAATCTTGTATTTACCTTATAATACCAAATTCAATATTTTACCATATTTCATTAGTTACCTATATATTTCACTTTCAATGAAAATTAACAATGCCTCACTTCTATATAATTTTAATGGGATGATTATAATAATTATACCCATTTTATAAAAATATATTCATAAATTATTTAATTACAATATCTAAATTTTTTATTAAAATTATGGTTTTGATAAAATAATGAAATAAAAGATTTACTAGAAATTGATTCATATCATAAAAAAAATTTATCTAGATTGATTAATTATGTTATTTTATTTTGGTACTTATATTTATATTTTTTATCCACGTTAATCATTAATTATATTTTTACTTCATTTTTTTCCCTATTGGTCATTTTACAATCCCAATTTTCAAGTTACTATTCTAATATTTTTGTTATTATTATCAAAACCATGTTACTATTTCAATGAAAATATTATAAATGGCTAAATAATATTTAAACACTATAAAATTAACTATTAATACCATTAGTATTCATTCACATAATTTTATCTCATGGTTATCTAAACTTAATTTATAAAATATTGACATTATTTTAAATGTTTTGTTTGGTTTTCACTTTGTTGTTCACTACTATGGTATTTCCAAGAGACCACAACCCATTGGATTTGTAAATTCTAATAATGTTATTTATATGTTCTCACTATCTTATTATAATTATATTAATATTATATTATATACTAAATAATTTTTTTTATTTTATGAAATAAAATCATGGTTATAGTTAAACATAGTTCAAATCTAATGACCTGAAATTTTATTAATGAAAGTTACTATTGAACAAATTAAATATCTTATTATGAAAAATGGTTATATAAAACATATGAACTTCCATATTTTTATGTTTTTTCGTTATAAAGTACCATTGTGAATTGTTATCGTTGCTAATATAATCATTGAATAGTGATCACATGGTTAGTACAAATATATGGCCTTAAAAGATCCAATTTACTCAGAAAGAGGAAGTGATGGACTCATCCTGTATAATTACTCCATAAGAAACCCATTCATTAGAGTCTAGAAAGAAGGTAGCATCACTGAGATTCTCATTTGACCAAGCCCAAGCTGATCTGTAACATCCTGAATCCGAATGCCACTCAACGGGTGCCCCAAAGCCAGTTGGTCACATGACCTCAAGCTAATTTCCCCAAACTACAGAGGCTACTTACTAACATCGATGGCCATGGAATGATAGTGGGGAAACTATGACCTCATTTTATAAAAAGTAGCATAGTGGAATAAAATATATAAACATGAAAAAGCCGAAACAGTAAAGAATATAGACCAGAAATGGACAACTAAAGTAAAAGATAACTAACAGTCATATATATAATGATGCAACATGTCACTAATTCTACGAAAGCTTCCAAAATAGGATACGCTACAATCAGATACAATACAGCACAAGGTACTATGTATAGCCAAACCAAACCAAAGTAGTGAAACATGAATGCAGCAACATCAGAAGCCTAATATCAGTCCCATGCACTCCTACTCCTCTCTGAAAATAATGTACCTATGTAAGAACCCCTTCCCTTATCAACACCTGCAGTAATAAAATCTGTTTGGGCCTAAGACATGACCCAAACGGGGTAAGAGAAATAAATCCCAGTAGGAAACCACTAAAGGCCCATGCCCAACTGTCAGTAAAAATGTGCAATAGCAGTGTGCAATAATAAAATGCAGTAAACTATGAAGTACTCCAAAGTTACTATATTTACAAGATCCATTGACATTTTATTAATTATTTAACAATTCCAAGTATGTGATTTAGCATGGAGGTATAAAATAAGAAAACACCACTGATTATTCTACATAAAAAGTTTCCTCATACATGGAAATTATTACCCTCGTGTAAACCGAATCAAACCCCATAGGTGACTACACACATGAATAATGAATATTTTCCTCAGGATTACGAGATATTTCCCTCAGGTATGGAATTTACTTCCCTAAGACATAAGAAATGTTTCTCTCAAGATAAAAAAAAATTCCCTTATGTATTCCATAGGTAAAACAAGTAAATGGGACAAGCCCAACACATAAGCAAGCAATTTATATATGTTTCCTCTCAAGAAAACACAAAACATGCTATAATCATGGAATAACCACGGGTATCCTGGCCAAACGGCTAAACAAGGGAAACTCACCCTCTAGTGGCCCTGTATCAAAGAAACGATCCCAAGAGCAGTTTATATTTATTCATTATATCACCTATAAAATTCTAGGTATCACTACAGTCATGGTCTCAACCACACAACACCCCAAACATGGGCGCATGGTATAATGGTACACAAAATCAACTCGAAATTTGTAATTAATCAAAATACCACCTACCTCAATCCCCTCTGATCGATATATGTGAAAGGTGAATTCCAAAATGACCAATAACGATGTAGATCTAGGATAAAGGATTACCCATTCAAATGATAATATCATTCCTTTGGGAAATAATTTGAAGGAAATGTTCAAGAAGATGGCAGACCTTAGCTGCACGGTCCAAACGAAATTAGCAGCGGAATAAACGGAGTTCCGGCAAGAAATCGGGAGCTCCTATAAGCTTCAGACTCCTCTCCTGGTGCTCTAAATGAACCCATTTCCTCCTATACCAAATGCGGAGGCTACTACTCATTTTTAACGAAAAAACATAACTACACAGTGTGTACTCTCAATTACAAAATGTGTCCAATTTTTTAACTATTCTTCTAGCGGCTACTTTTCACCGCCACCCTGTTCATCTGCTGACTAATTACATGACATGTATGACTATGTACATGGCATGTAGTTAGTTATTATATCATGAATTTCCAACAAGTCTACATGCCTAGTGTTCTTGTCCAACATGGAAAAAGTACACAGGGTGTATATGAAAGTACACGATGTATAGCTTGTTTTTACCAACAAACCTATATTACTTATATTATCATCCCACATATATGAATACATGGCACATGTACAAAAAGTACATGGTGTGTACCAATTAAATTTGGTATTTTTCCCCATTTCCCTTGTTTTCGCAAAAAATAATTATGGTAAAAGGAAAATAAGAAACTCATACCTCATGAATAAGAATTGGGTTCTTACAAACTTCCCCAATAACGAAATTCATCCTGGAATTTCCCTTCAAAGGGTGGTGAAGATAAATATGTGAACAATTCTGGCCACTGAGCATGTACGTTGGTCTCCCTCTCCTCAGTTTCAATCTACACTCGGCCATGCTGCTATAGCACCTATACGAGAGGGAATGACTGGCCCCGGAGATCCTTCGTGCTCCTATCAACAATACGAATCGTATGCTCCTCAAAGGATGCATCATCCTGAAGTTCATCCTCCTCAGTCTGAAAATTTGAGACGAGAATATGTGATAATGGCATATCTGGGATACGTGGAAGACGTCATGAAAATCACAGTACCTATTTGGTAACTACAACCAATAGGCAACTGTCCTGACTCTCTCCAAAATCTCAAATGACCCTACATACCTTAATGAATGTTTACCCCATCTCCGAATCCTTATATGTCCCAACCTCAGTGAAACACAAAATAAAACCTAATCCCTAACCACAAACTCCAAGGGTCTTCTGCGACAATCAGCATAAGATTTCTAATTAATCTGTGTCATAGCTATCCGTTTCTGAATAAACTAGACCTACTCTAAAGTCTCTTGCACGAGACGTGGTCCTATAAAAGTTGCCTCACCTACCTCCAACCAGCACAGGGTGGTCGGAATGGCCTACCATATTAATCCTCATAAGGTGTCATCTCAATAGTTCCCTGAAAACTATTATTGTAGGAAAACTTGACCATGGGTTTGTGCTTGTCCCAATATCCCTCAAATTCTAGGATTCAGGCACTTAGCATGTCCTCCAGCACCTTTATTGTACGCTTTGTCTGGTCATCGTTCTAAGGGTGGTAAGCTGTGCTCAGAATCACCTGTGTACCCAGTGCCCTCTGAAAACTCTTCCAGAAACTAGAAGTAAAATCTGAATCCATATATGAAATGATAGAATGAGGGACCCAATTAATATGTAATACCTCTCGAATATACAACTTCTTGATCTCTTCAACAATGAAGGTCTCCTTGATCAGAAAAAAGTGAGCCACCATCATAATTCTGTCCACACAAAAACACACGACATCATTTCCTTGAGGTGACCTCGACATCCCGGTCATGAAGTCCTCCATGAAATCATACCATTTCCATTATGGAATAGTTAACTATTGTGGCAGTCTGGTTGGCCTCTGATGCTCTGCCTTCACCTACTGATATGTGGAACATCTCGCAACAAAATCAGTTACCTCAACATTCATACCCGGCCACCAATACTGACATCCCAAGTCACGGTACATTTTGGTAACCCCATAATGCACTGCCCAAGCTGAAGTATGAAATTCCTTCATCAACTCCTTACGTATTTCCCCTGGAACCCAAACTCATCCATGGATATATAGTTCCTCATCATCACCAATCATCCAACAAGAAGGTGGGTCCTCACCTTCCATCGACTCTCGTAGGACTAGGCCTTCTGAATCTGGTAGTTTTCTCATCCTCAATCTATCCAAAAGTGTACAAGTAACAGATAAGGATGAAATATTGGTTTGGCCCTGACTATAATGCACCTCCAAATTCATCTCAGAGAACAAATCCATAAGTTTCCACTCACCACAGCCTTCCTGCAATGCATGTATCTTAGTCCTCTTACTCAGTGCATCAGCTAATGTATAACCTTTACCAGGTGTATAGGCTTGCACGAAGTCGAAGGACTAAAGGTATTAAACCCACCTTCGGTGTCTCAAATTCAATTAACGCTGGGTAAGGATGTATTTAAGTCTCTTGTGGTCTGTAAACACCACAATGTGTTCTCCCATGAGATAATGTCTTCAACAACTTAACACATGAACAACTACATGCAACTCGAGATCATGTGTTAGGTAACTCCTCTCATGTGGCCTCAACTTCCAAGACATGTACGTAGCTACTCAATCAACCTGCATCAACACTACTCTCATCCCAATACCTAATGCATCACAGTAAACTATATAGCTATTCCCCTACTCTGAAAGTATCAGGACTGGTGGTAATTTCAACCTTCCTTTCAGCTTTTGAATGGCTGTCTTGCAAGATTCTGACCAAAAGAACTTCGTACCCTTGTTAGTCAAACCTATAAATGACGCTGATTAGTAGGATATGTCATGTAAAAAGCACCTATATTAACTATCCATCCCCAACAAACTCTGTATTTCAAACATGTTCTTCAGCTGCTCCCAAGAAACTACTTCTCTCACTTTCTCTGGGTCTACCGCAACTCCTGTCTCTGAGATAATATGACACAGGAAGTGAATTTGGTCCATAAAAAGTGGCACTTTGAGAGCTTATCATATAATTGATGCTCTCTCAGTGTGCTTAGTATGGTCTCAATATGGGTAGCACGGTCGTGTCGAGTGTGAGAGTACACCATGATATCGTCCACGAAAACTGCCACAAATGAATCCAGATGTGGGTGGAACACATGATTCATCAGTGAAATGAAAACCGCTGGCTCTTTTTTGAGTCCAAATGGAATGACCATGTACTCGTATAGACCATATCTTCTCCGAAAGGTTTTAAGAGGAATTTCTGTTGGTCTAACGTGAAACAGATGATATTCAGATCTTAAGTCAATCTTCGAGAACACTCATTCTCCTCGAAGATGAAAAATAGATCATCAATAATTGGTAAGGGATATTGTTTCTTAACCGTAAAATGATTTAGCTTCTGATAATCCACATAGAGTCTGAGGGTACCATCATCCTTCTCAGAAAAAAAAAATAGGCAAACCCCAAGGAGATGTTATGAGTTGGCTAAAACCATTGGCTTCTAACTCCTCTAACTACCTCTTGAGCTCCTGTAATTCTAGAATAGCCATCCTATAAGAAAGAATGGACACCGGTGCTGCTTCTGGCCGAAGATTGACAGCGAAATCCACCTCTCGCTCCAGAGTTTGACCTCAAATGTCATCAGGGAATACATCCCTAAAACTATTAACCACTGCAGGGAAATCCTTCTGATAGGTTCCTTGTTCATCCAAATATAGACTCACAATCTGGGATTTCACTCCACCTCACCCACGATGTTTGGGTCCATCTCGGCTCGCCTGGTCATCCTATTCACTGTTGTATAGAAACTTTATTCCCTCGGGTGATGTGAAACTCACCCAGAAATGATAGCAATCTACATAGTCTCGGAACGTTACCAACTAGTCCCTCCCAAGAATGACATCGTAGGTTGTCATCTCTAAGACATATATGTCCCATAAAATGTGACACCGACCAACTTCTAGGGGTAACTCCTTGTACTGACGCACACATGTCGTTCTAATTCTCAACAGGGTGTCTAACATCATGATATCCAAAGAAGAACAAACATAGAGCCCAAGGCTCTCTACAATGGGCACAAACATAAATCTTTGTATAACACCAGTATCAAAAAGTGAAGGTGATAGAACAGAAGAAACTAGAATAGTACCTCTGACATTGGACGATTTGAGATCCTTCTCCTATTGGGTCTGTTTCACCCCATATGTCTACCTAGTGTCGTTGCCCTACGACACAGCTTGGCTACCCTGAGCTGACCTGCCCTACTGTCTCTATGATCCTGGTGTCTAGCTACCATGGCCACAACCACCACCTTCACCTGAACATCCTGATGTATTCCAATTACCTGACTGGTAAGATGCTACAGGTCCTACTCCCGCATGTGGAGTTTTCACAGAACCCCTATCATAAGTTTCTGGTGGAAACTCCCAGCAAAAACTTTGTAGATGACCTGTACTGCCGCAAGCTTGGCACTCCACTAGGTCACGTGGGCACTGAGGCCTCTTGTGCCCCGCTTTACCAAACTGGTATCACATGACCTGGCCACCTGAAGAATTATTATGGCTAGTAATGACACCATGAGATAAATTCATTTGCCTCTTCTTCTTGCTGGTGGAAATAGTACCCCAGACCAGTGTCGAACCGCCCTGGTCTACACCACTAGATTCCAGCAGGTTTCAGTCAGCAATCAACACCTGGTTCAAAATATCATGCACTGTATGAAACATGAAAACTTTCACTAGTGCTCAGATTTCATATTGAAGACCATCCTCAATTCATCTATCCATCAACGTCTCTTCACCAACCAAAACAGGTTTAAAATATTATAGCTCGGTGAAGTGGGAAGAATAGTCCATCACTAAGATGACACCCTATTGCAGATTCATGAACTCTCAATCTCGATCTTCCCTCAGAGTCTCTGGAAATAAAAATTCATAGAAGACACATGAAAATATTCCCATGCCATGTCTTAGTGATACTCAGTCTAGGTAGTAACATCCCACCATGTCATGGAGGAATCACGCAGTATGTTAGTAGCAAGCTTGACCCTCGTCCCAGGAGGTGTCTCTAAATGCTCGATGATTGTCTTCTTAGAACCCTACCATGACTCTGTAGCCTATGGTTTTCCATCCCCTGAAAATGTAGGTGGATGCAGCTGCTGGAATATATGTGCCAACTCTTCCATATATGAGGAAACATGACATACCCCCTATAGGGTCTACATGAACTACATGAAGCCTTCATGGAACTGCACATCCGCATATGCGTCCTGTATAATGGCTGGGGTTGCATCTGGCACTATTGGAGGATCAATCGGTATCCAATGGCCTACCATCTCTGGAGTATAATTGTCACCACTCTCTTGGAAATGAACTTGTGGTCTTCTCAGCAGCATGAATCTAAATGTCAAACACATGCCTTTGTTTAATTTACTATCGAGTTTTCTTTTTCCCATTTAAATGATCCTATGCAAAATGGGAAACAAAAACCCATGAACTGAAAAAATGAAATGACACGGTGTTTATAAGGTCCACATAGCATGTACAGCACTTTGTTTCCCCATCCACATAGCCAAATCCACACGATCTCTCACCGGTCAATACTACAAGGCGTGTCCCATAGGTACACGACATGTACTAGAAAAGGTAACATTGACCCGTGTTGTTAGTGAAACAGCATGCATACCTAGGTTACTCTACATGGCGTGTTCTAGTTAGACACGAAGTGTACTAAGAATCGTCAACCGACATGTTTTGTTAGCTACACGATCGACTACCTTCTTCAGACTACATGGCATGTTCAACGTGTACATGACTTGTTACCGTGAGAACTTCCCTATCCTGTGTCTCTTCCCACACGACCAATGGCATGGTTAAAGACCACACGACAAGTATATGTTCTACCCAGCATGTACAAAAAAAATCATTTCTTCCCGAATAAAAGAACATATGGCTTGTTGTCAAAACTACACAGCGTGTATTCTAGGTTTTTCTGGATAGTAAGCCTCCGAAACTACTTCGGAGCCCAGAAAAACACTGAAAAGAACACAAAAGTTCCAAATTTTGATCAGTGAGGGCCCATACTCCCCATGAATCAAAGCTTGGCATCTTTTACATGTTATAAACAAGGTAAACGAGTCAATGATCCACCAAATTTTGATCAATGAGGGAACATACTCCTCAAGAACCAAATTTTGGTGTTCATTCTACAACACCTCATAAAAACAATAACCTCTCAAATAATAGGCATTATTATCAAGGTAACTATCGCAATATCATGATCTACAGAACAACATATATCACAATAACATGCAATTTCTAATGCACCGACATCGCATGGAAACTATGCATGACATGTGATTCTAACATGTGCCTAAATGATGCATGGATGTCATACTCTCATCTCATTGGGTTACAACTAAATAAAACCCAAGTATAAAATGTAATCAGAACACCACAAGTGCGTCACCCAATGGTAAAAATCAAATCAAAAGTAAAATTGAAAAACCCAAAAAATTGCAATTAAACAAGGTAGATTAACTCTTCCATATACATGGGTTAGCTACTCCCTGGCACAACTTATTACCAAGTATATATTCTTTCATATCCATGGATAAAGGCTCCAAACAGTAGGTCAAGAGAAAAGAATCCTCTGATATGACTATGTAACATCCTGGATCTGAGTGCCACACAACGGGTGCACAGAACCAGGTGGGTCACATGGCCTCAAGTGAATTTCCCCAAACTTCAAAGGATGCCGACTAGGAGCGAGAACATGGACTAATAGTGTGGAAACTATTCTCTCATTTTTCAATGTTTAACACGGTGGAATAAAATATATAAACATGAAAAATTAGAAATTATAAAGAATATAAACTAGAAATGGAAAATTTAATTAAAAGATAACTAACAGTTGTATATATAATGATGAAACATGTCACTAATTCTAAGAAAGAAACCAAAACAGGATACACAAAAATTAGAAACAATACAGCACAAGGTACTAAGTACATCCAAGAAAAACCAAAGTAGTACAAGAGGAATGCAGCTGCATCGCAAGCCTAAGATCCATCCCATGCTATCCTACTCCTCTACAACAATCATGTACTTATGAAAGGACCCTTTCCCTTATCTACATCTACAGCAATATAATCAGTTTGGGCCCAATACACGACCCAAACAGGGTGTCATAAAAAAATCCATGTAGGCATCCACCAAAGGCCTATGCCCATCTGTCAGTGAAAATGTGCAACAGTAGTGTGCAATAATAAAATGTAGTAAACTAGAAAGTAGTCAAAAGTAACTATATCTACCAGTTCCATTGTAATTTTAATAATTATTTAATGATTCCAAGCGTATGCTTTAACATGGAGGTACAACATTAGAAATCACCACAAAGATTATTCGAAGTAAAAAATGTCCTTAGACATGAAAATACTTACCCTCAGGTAAACAGAATCGAACCCCATAGGTGACTACCCACATGAATAATGAATATTACCCTCAAGAATATGAGATATTTCCCTAAGGCACGGAAGTTACTACCCTAAGACATAAGAAACGTTTCCCTCAGGACAAACAAAACACTTCCCTAAGGAATTCCATCGGAAAAAAAGTGATCGAGACATGATGAACACATAAGCAAGAAATTTATATTTTTTTCCTCTCAAGAAAACTAAAAACATTCTATATTCACATCATACCCATTGGTATCCTAGAAAAATGGATAAATAAGTTAAATGCACCATCATGTGTCCCTAGATCAAATCAATGATCCCGACAGTAGTATATATTTGTTCATTAGATCACCTATGAAATTCTATGTATCTCAATAGTCAAGGTCCCCACCACACGATACCCCGGACATGGGAACATGGTAAAACAGTACACAAAGTCAACTCGACAGTTGTAATTAAACACAAGACCACCTACCTCGATCTCCTTTGATCGATATACATGAAAGGTGCCTTCTGAAATGACCAAGAACGAAAAAGACCTGGGATAAAAGATTACTCATTAAAACGTTAATAACATTCCTTAAAAAAATAATTGGATGGAAACATTCAAGAAGAGGTAAGACCCTACCCGCGCGGTCCAAACGAGATCAATGGCAAAAGAAATGGAGTTCTGGCGTGTGATCAGGAGCTCTTCCAAGCTTCGTCCTCCTCTTTGGGTGCTCTAAATAAACCCACTTCCTCCTCTCCCAAATGTGGAGGCTACTACCCATTTATAATGAAAAACCATAACTACACGGTGTGTACTATCAAGTACACAACATGTACTATTTTTTAACTGTTCTTCTGGCGGCTACTTTTCACCGCCACCCAGTTCATTTTCTGACTGATTACATAGTGTGTATGACTAATTACAAGACGTGTAGTTAGTTATTACATCCTGAAGCACCGACATGTCAACACACCCAGTTCTCTCATCCCACACGGCCAAAGTATATGACGTGTATATAAAATTACATAGTGTTTAGTTTTTTTTACCAAAAAACCTAAGCGCCTTGTATTCTCATCCCACATATCCAAATACATAGCGTGTGTACAAAAAGTACATGACATGTAACCAATAAAATTTGGATTTTTCCTTATTTTACTTTTTTCTCAAAAACACTTAAGGAAAAAAGGAAAAGAAGAAACTAGTACCTCAAGAATAAAAATAGGGTTCTTATATGATCATCAGCACATTAATCTTGTACGGAACCGCCTATGAGAGAAGTGGAAGATAATGTAGATTACTTCTTGAGTGATTCTATCCAAGATTCCACAAGAGTCCTTCACCATCAAAAACCTTTACCTTATGTCTTTTGTGAGTTTTATTAGAGATTATGTAAAATGGCCCTATAACTATGATTATGTTCATTTTTTTATAAAGAATGTACGTTTATATTATTATTGTAACTTTTGAAAAAGGTTTTAAATAACAAATTGTATTTTATTTAACATTTAATTTCAATTTAGAAAAATATATTTTCACAAATTAATGGATTTATGAACTTAATATTATTTTATTAAAATATTATTTTTAAATTAATATTTATTAAATATAAATGATCGTAATATTTTTTTGAATATAATTGAAATTTGTATTAAGGATTGAAAATTATTTTTGTCAAACCCCAAGAATATTCAAAAAATATTGTTTTATAATATAAATTTAAAAATTCACATATTTAGAGAATCTTTTATATAAAATAAATATTATTTTTGGAATCGGGATTTTAAAATTAACCAATGGTGAATTTTTCCAAAATTTCTCAAACAGTCAAATTTTTGGGTTAAAATTAATTACCGTTTAAATATATAATGTGTCTGATGACATCATAATGACCCAATAGTGATGTCATAAAATACTATAAAAGGTTTCTTCTACCAAAATACGTTTTACCTTTAAAATAATGTAATTTTTTATATGTTTTATTAATTTTATAATGCCTTAATAGACCCTCCAAAACTTATAAAATATTTTATCATTTTAATATTATTTCCTTACGAGTGTGACTCTTTTTCACATAATAAAGAATAATATTTTAATAAGATAGGCTATTGGCCTTATAAAATAAATATTTCTACTCCCCTTATCCAAAAACCATTAGCAAAAACCGAGGTTTGGTTTTTGGTTTTAAATATTTAATTATATAGATTCCAAAACCAGTGTTTTTGAAATATTAAAGAATTTCCCTCTCTTTTCCTATTTAAGACCACCCAAGATCCAACTTATTTTCAATAAATTCCCTAGGAGCACGTTCCTAATCTTATCACCTCTCTCTATAATCCTCTTATGGTGCCCGAAGATCTCTATAAGCCCCTCCTCAATCTCTTGATGTTTTACACTTCCAAGTAAGTGATCCTCACTTTCCTTCTCTTCCTCATTTATGTCCAATTTTCCTTATATTCTTATTCCCTTATATTTTCAATTAAAAATAGAAGGGAATAATTTAAAACCTCCTATATACTTCCATAATCATGTTTAAAGGATGAGATATCCCATTCTCTCTCATTAATGCTGCCCATGTATACTTATCACCATGAGGAAATTTCATACGAGATTTCTTCCATTCTCATCTTTGTCCATGTTTCTCTATGTTGTTATACCATTGTATTTTCAATTAAAAATGCTGGGGTATGATTTTTCACCTCCCCCATACTTCCCTCATTATGTTGTAATAATGAGATACTTTTTTCTCTCTCATTAAT
This sequence comes from Viscum album, assembly GCA_963277665.1. Classification (NCBI taxonomy): domain Eukaryota; kingdom Viridiplantae; phylum Streptophyta; class Magnoliopsida; order Santalales; family Viscaceae; genus Viscum; species Viscum album. Next base: position 1,697,226,495 of record OY728131.1, read on the forward strand.
CCCTCCCATATACACCTATTACCATGCCGAAATTTCATATGAGTTATTACATTTATCCCCTTTCTTCAAGTTTCTTTATTATGTTACACCATAGACTTCCAAATTCCATATGTTCGGACATGAATATATATGAACCAATTACTATCAATTTAATTTATATATTATGAGATGCCTTTTTCTCTCTAATCACCAATTGTTATGAATTTTTATGTCACGTTGTTATGCTGCTGAAATGGAACCATAATTTTCCAAGACAAAAATACTATGAAGTGAATTCCATAACCATTTCTCTATCAAGGGTTTCCACCTTCTTTCACATATACCTATTTAATGGTACTTACATTTATTTATTCCACATTCTTTTATTGTGGAATATCTTATGATGTCGAATGATTCCATGTTATATGATCTATGTAGAACACTTCTGAATGAATTTAAATGATTAAGAAGGGTGTTCCCTAATAGTGCTCCAATTCATTAGGTAAAGAGTAGTATCATGATACGTCATTTTCGAAGAGGGTCTACTCATGCCATTTATTGTTTAATGAGGTTTTACTAATGCTAATTCAAGTTCAATGAGGTTTTACTCATTCCCCATGTGTAATGAGCCTTGGCTCATACTAATATCATGTTAAATGTTATTTCCAGATTTCCATGTTATGGTAATCATTCTATATCATTCCATTATATTCTTTTTTCTTTTATGCTACATTGATATGCCTATTTCCTAAAATACACTATATTCTTCATGTTATACCTTTTTTTCTCCTTTGTTGTGACTTATAGCTCACCCTTTTTTATGTATGTCCTCAGGTTATCCCATGCAATGTTATTCATGAAAGAATGGTGTGTTCATGTAAAATAAGTTTTCAATAAATATTTTGTTTTTATTTATTATGTTTTCATTTAGTGTTCCTAATTTCCCAAAAAACTAGACCACTTGATCCTCAGAGTTTTCTTAAGTTCGCGTTTATGTAATAAATCATGTTTAAGTGTGTAATAAAGGTCAGGGTTGTTATATCAAATTATTCAATTATATTATACTATAGTTTCATGATGAATTAAATTATAAAACATATTAATTTAATAAATAAATATTAATATAAAAACAATGGATTCTACAATAACCACCACTTCAGAATAATAAATTTTTTAGTTTTCAAGAAGACAATTTTCCATCAATTTTAATATTTCATATTTTTATACCTTGCAATATAAAATATAAGAATTATTAGTCTTATAATATTATCATTGGTCATAAATTATTTATAAAATAATTCTACAAAATAAATTTAAGGCTGATATATACTTCATGATTTCCACTTTAATATTCCTTGATATATTTAGTGTAATATATTTTGTCGAAAATAAATATCATTAATTCCTTATAATAATAATTAAACACATTAAACATTTTAATTTCCATGTCATTGGATGAACACTTTTATTTTTAGAGAAAATAAGACTTTCAATATTTTCCATTCAAAAAAATTATTAGATTTTTCAACTTCATAAATAGAATCATTGGATCTTTCTTTTTATCATCCTCCACTTGGGACTTCTTTGGGAAAATAGTTTTGAGATCCCAATTATTGTTATATTAAAAAAATTGTATTTCTTTCACATTTTAGACACTCGTGAACTCTACCTTTAGTATGTGAAAAAAATTATGACTGCATAATCCTGCTTCTAATAAAAAATAGGTTAGTGCCTAACATAAAGGGAATATACTTGTATACATGGGAGGAAATATCCTTTAATAAAACCCCACATAATAAAATAAATATTCATTAATAATGAATTAAATTTATATCCATTACCAGTAATTAATATATATCCTCAGATACATGAAATTCTATAAAATACCAAAAATAATCCCAAAAAACAAATGGAAAAAATCAATATCAAAAAATCAAAAGTAAAAATAAATTAAAATATCATACTCTTATTCCATCAAAATATACCAACACTCATGATAGTATTTCCAAACTCCTATACTAAGATGATTCTATAAATTTAATATACATACATATACATATATATATATATGGGTGATTATACAACTATAGTCAGTAGTTTTCCCCTATATCCTAACTCTTTCCATATTAACATGCATAATAATGATTCAATGAATGATATATATATATATATATATATTCATCAATTAATCTTGATTATTAATCATAAAAAATATAACTCGATTAATAATCTAAAGAATTTTAAATGTCACTAATCATAACACATAACTTATCTATTTATAAATATATTATATATATTTTAAAAAACCCCCCATGATACATATAAATATATAAATATAAGGCTCGCAAAGTCATTATTTATAGAAAACATAAAAAAATTTAAACATTTATCATCAAAACATTTCAATTATCAACAAAAAAGAAAAAAAATTGGTGATTTTATTTAATTAATACCAATATCCAACTTACCTAAATTTGAATCTCATCTATATTTCTTATCATAATATCCATTACATCCACATTTCTTGTTGAATTAAAAATTATCAAATAAAATTCATATCCATAACCCCACATTCATAATCTATAAATAGAAAATTATCACATCACATTCTTTTAAAAAAAACAATATACTAAATATTTATTTATACAAAGGTTAATATAAAATATTAATTTTCATTATAAAAAATTTTCTAATTAAAAATAAACTCTTGTTATGTAAATTTATTTTAATGAATTTTATATTTATCTAATATACACCCATTCTGAATATTAACTAATTTGTTTTTGATAAACTTAATAATATTTTAAATAACCCATATTTTTACCCAATAAAATGCAAAATTTTCTCTTAAAATAAAATATTTCAGTATATGTTGGAATAATTAATGAAAATATATATTACTATAAAAGATTAATTTAATCTTTATATAAAACCACTAAATCAAAAATAAATGAAAAATATTCAATATTTATTTCAATATTAATGTTTCTAACATTTCATCGTTATCAAAAAAATTAATCCGAAATTCTAGTATAAATTAATAATCATTTAATATTACTCAATATAAAATTATGTCACATTATTATAATGAAATATATTATGTAATAAAATAATTTTTTAAATGAATCTTTTATAATTCTATATAATTTTACTTGATATACATTTTAATAATAATTTCTTTATTAATATTTATCAATTTTTTTCAGCCAAGGATCACCTAGAAATCATTAAAGTGAAACATCATAATATAATTGAATAATAACAATTTAAAGGCTCAACCCATAAAAATTTTGTAATTTATATCAATTATAGTTTATACTATATAATAACTCAATATTTTTATGAAATAATCTTCTTCTTGAATTCCCCCACTATATTTTATAATTCTATATCAATTAAAATAAATCATGTGATATTAATGATTCATATTTTCAAATCATGTAGTCTATTTAATACATATAAATAAATCAATTTTTTTATACTTCCATTTATGATAACATAAATAAGCTCTCATAGTTTCATTATTTAGTGAAAAAATATACATTATTCTTATTTTTAACATCAATGATTTTATAGAAAAAAAATCACAAAAACAAATATAAATATTTAAATTGAATTAATATAATTGAATGGTTTCAATCACAAACATAAAATGATTTTATATACTGATATTTATTTAATGAAAATATTTATTTATATTACATTATATGGTGTGATGTGGATTTCTAAAACTCAATGTCATGATCAAACATCTACATATATATCATAATTAAAATTTCATATATAAAAGTTATTGAAATAGAAATTTGTATAATAATTAGATATGGACAGATAAATATGAGTGTTAGAGAGAGGGTGAGAGTATATAGAGTAATCATAAAGAAAAAGACACTTATAACTCCTCCCTACCAATGAAATTATAATATGTAGACATTAATATATATTGATAATTTATTACATTTTCAAAGGAATTGAAAACAAAAAAAATACACACACCCAAAGGGTATTAAATTATGTCAGGTCACACCCCCCACTAAGGTTGACCCTTACAGAAAATGGACCGATACATTTTCTGCCCTAATTGATGATTTCAACCAACCCATGATATTGTGTGGTATTTTTACACTCTTTAATACACCAATAATCTGAAATAAATATTTTTCCATCATGACCAAATTATCTAGAAAATTGAATTAGTCAACTAATACATTTTCCCTATCTAAAAATATGAGAGATAAAAAATAAATATAGTAACTTTAAAACAAACAATAGTCCTATTATCATATCAATAACCATGAATATGAAGCAACATTAAACATGATAGTAAAATATTATTTTATCTAAAATGATTATTTATTAAAATATTTAAATATTTTGTTAACATTTTTTGTATGATAACACTAAAAAATATTTGACATAAAATTCAATCTATAATTTTTTAAATTATATCTATTGAACACTAAATATTATGTAATATGTTAAAAATAATTTTAATTAAAACCAAATATAATCACTCAATATATATATATATAATTAATGAGTTTTATATAGTGTTTTAACTTTATAGGATTCAAGGGGACATCTTTGGTTTGATTCTCCCTATCATCTTTGTCTACGTAATAGCAGTTCATGGGGAAGTGGTGGAGTGTTTAAAAAAGGTCCCTCTATTAAGGTGTGTAATAATAATTCACCAGCCTCTATCTTATAATTTCATACCCCAAGAAATTTGTAAGGATAAACACCACACAAACTTAGTTTCAAATAATATAATATTTGATATCTTGCTTGACACAGAACACTGAGGTTTAAACAAAGTTTCATAAACTATCAAAATATTATTATTTCTATCGGACACATATAAACTACTAAATAAATTTGCATTACAAATAATAATTTCCATATTACTAAATATATGTATACATTTTTTTCATAATTAAAATTTAATTCGTAGTTCACAATAAATTAGTATATAATTTTTAGTAAAGAGATTTTTTCATTAAAACATGTTTTATTCAAAAGTGTTTTTTATTTAAAATAATTCAGAGAGATTACAATTAATTTTAAACATTTCTAGAAATTATATTTTATTTAATTAATAATATTTATTAAATCATTATTTCAATGTTATGTCTAAATAGTCTTTCTATGATAATTGTTCTCTTATTTTTTTGATGTTTTTATATCCATGAAGTCTTGTGAGGTTTTCCCCTTTCTTCTTTAAAAGGGGGTTTATCCAAAATTAAATAAATAAATTAGGCCTTGAGGCCATTTTGTCAATATAGTAAGAAAAATTACTAAAAACACATCCCATTTAATTAAAAACTCGAGTATGAGATAAATACATGGATAGTATAAAGGTAGTGATATAATGGATAAAAATAAATAAATTGTATGTTAATGAAATGAAATATTATCGTTATCATGATCTAATAGATCGTGATATCTCTATTGTTAGATATTTGTGCCCAGACAGTTTAAACTATGGGTAGACATACACAAAAACCCACTAAATAGTTGTGCCTAACTAATTTTTTTGTAAGGCCTATCGATGTGTTGAGGGGATATATAATCCAATTTCCAACCTAGACCTTCATTTTAAATTAATTCCTCATATATTTAATGATCAATATAGTTCGTAAATAATATTCCATAATAATAAATGACTATATTGAATAATGAATATGGAAGATCAATATTTCTACAGTCATTTAAAAAACTAAATGTAAAAATATTTATGTTCAAATGGTATATAATTTATGAAATAATCAAATCCATGTAAAAAATATGGATATTTAATATAAATAAAAATTTATGTGATCATAATAAATATTATGTTTGAAGAGAATGTTAATTAATGAGAAATTATTGGAGATAACAAACAAGCATAGATTGATCAGAAATATTAGTCCTGTAATAAAATCATGACTTTTAAAATAGAAAATAAAATAAAATAGAAAAATTAAAATAATCTTTAATTAAGAATATTTTTTAAACCATTGAAACCATATAGTTGAATAAAGATGGTGTAAAACTATTATGATGTTGGGAATGTCTTTTAATGTGGTATACATTACATATAAATAATTCCTTTTTAATTTTTATAAATAACGATGAAAATTAAAATTTTAGGACAAATTATTTTTCATTAACATTCTTTAAAAAATAATTTTAATAATAAAAATGGAATTTTAAATAATTGCTAGAAAATATATACATTGTAGGATGTTATAACCGACTGAAAATGAGAAAAATATTCGACATTTCTTTTAAATGGATTTTTTCCTTGGTTCAATATAAAAGTATAGGAAAATTTAAAATAAAATATGGAAAATCATTCAAATATATAAAATATAATAAAATAGATGTAGTTCTAAAAAAATATATTGTTATATTACTTCGATAAAAATATTGGAAATTCAAAAATGAGATTAAGGAATAATTCTTACCTCTTTGTAAACCTTCATATTATAACCTATTGAGCGATTAAACTTTAAACGATACATTAATCATCACAAATAAACATATATTCAATTTTAATTACGCAAATATTCATCAAATAAAACACATAAAGACTATGTAAAATGCCAAATATGTCTCCATGGAGTGGAAATTGACATAAAATCCATTAAAGATATCATATCATTTAAATAAAAAATTGATAAATTAAGTGCAGCAAATTTAAATAAAAAAAATATAATTTAAAAAAAAATTAAAACAATAATTTTTTTTTCAAATATAATCTTGACATAATACAACCAATGAATACATGATAAAACTAAATAAAATGACATTTCATTATAAAACCTCATACCTCATATTTCAGCTTAGTTGAAGATGTGTTATCATAATGTATAATTTTTTTAAATGTGTCATTAATTTATAATAGAACCGTATTATTATTTTTAATTTCATATATTATCTTATTCTATCATATTATCTTATTTTTGGAAACAATATGTCAATATTGTCATTGTTTTTTGTTAAATGCCTTTTTTATCATGAATGCCTTGACATCGAAGTTATGTCCATTATAATTTTATTAGGGATTTATAATATCTAGAATGTTAATAATTATATTAATAAGATATATATCTATTAAATCATTATTTATTCATTCCACATAAATTGTAAATTAAAAACTATTAATATCACTTCATGAAGAGGATAGTCTACAGTTACACATGAGTGACATTGTGATTTTTCATTAGATTGGAAGGTTAGAAGGTATATATGATATTATAATTACAACTAAATATTTATGTCATAAATATCATATATATTCATTAGATATATATTTATAACCATACATGTAATGTGGGGATGAAAAATTTATTACACTGCTTTATGAAGACGGAAAGTTGTACGTACACCTGAGCAAATTTTTCACTTTTTTTAATATAGAAAAGAGATGTTAAATTTTTGTACCGTAATTATATTAACATATAATTATAATTTTTATATTTCAGTTATTATTTTAGGTTTTTAACAAAAAATATTTTTCATGTTAAAGAAGAAATAAATTTAAAATAGATGGTATAAACATTTACCTCTTTTTCCAAATACCTCTATTATATATTCTCTTATGGGTCATATGATTAGGTTTTTTAGGAAGAAAATTACCTATATAAGTTTTATAAGGATTTTTATAAGATTTTTTTTTATCTAATTTTCTTTATGTGGTGTATAGAAGTAGTGAGAGGTGGTTCCTTTTCTATAGATTGAAAGGACACACATGAAATTTATAAAAACAATTAAATATAATAAATTCATTTTCTTGTTAAAAGGGCACAATGTGGCCATTGTTTCAAATATAAGATAAGATATGGTTGAAATTTCTTCTTCCAATAAATTTTTGATAAGTTTTAGAGATATTTTATACCTTATAATTTGGGTTGAAACCTTAAGTAGAGAATTTTATCCTTAACCAAAATAAATACCTTTTCAATCACATATGGTTATATTTTTATATATAATGTAATAATTTATTAATATCTGGAAAAGGGATTAATTTTTCGACCAAATTTAATCCAACTTGTCCCCATTCTTGATTTTTTAAATTTTTTAATAATTTAATAAAATATTATTTTTCAGAAAATTTCAATAATTTTATTTTATCACCATTAATTTATTTTACTTTAGGTACAACAAGAAAAATATTTATTTTTTATATATAAGTTACACATAAATATAATATTATATATAACTATATATAATTATTGGTTCAATTTAACACCCTCAAAAAATATTACTTTTATAGTTTTTGAAACAATTTATTTTATTTTCCTATTAATTTAATAAATAGTGTGTTAACATTATATAAGCATTTAAATAATTATTCCATCACTAAATATAATAAACCATACTTCAGTAACTATGGTTTGATGACTAATTTATTAAATTAGTATAGATATAAGGGGTAAAATTGCAATGGGACAATATAGTTAGTAGTTTTGGAGTACTAGATACTTACATGATAGCCATTTTACATTGGGAGATAAATATATCATAATAATAGAAAACATTCTACATCCTTTAATACATTAAAATAAATCTTCTTAATATCCTATTTAAAATAAAAAAATAATGGTGTGTTAAAATTTATATTAATGGTTACATAAAATTTTATAAACCATGAACATATAAGGAATAATCAATATTTAAAGGTAAATAACTGAACACAAATTACATTTCCTAACTTGGAAACCATGATTTGAAATTGAATAATTAAAATATCGTGTATATATCTAAAAAACCATTTAATCAATAACATGAGAAAAAATTTCGTACAAGGATAATACAAATTGAATAATATAATGGATATAAAAAATGAAATATTAATTATAGAAATGATTTATATTAGACTTCATGATATAAGATATCATGGTTTCTACATAGTCATGATGTTTCCAAAGACAATATAAAATTATAGGTAAGAACCCATCTAAATTGGCTAATAGATTTATCTCATGGGAACTCCAAATTGGTCAAGAGGAATTATAATTCCAAGGTACATCTTCTATTTCTTGTCCAACACTTTCATAATATATATAATAATCCATATAATTCATTAAAATAATCTTTATCAATGAATATATGTGTTGAATAAATATTATGGAAGATCAATATTTCTTTAGTCAACCATAAAACCTTCAAAGTAATAGAATATATATTTAAATTATATACATATATTAAGTAATAATGAGATCCTTTATAAATAATATAGATATTTCGTGGAAATATAATGACTAATGATCATAGAAAAGTGAGTATTTTAGTGGGAAAGATGATAATTTCATAAAATAATCAAGAAAGAGGATGTCAATGTATCCCCATGTCAAAATGATCATTAACCATCTATAGAAAGAATCAATATAGTGACTCTATAACATATCCATTGTGGATTATAAGTAAAATAAATTATTTTTTCATTTATGAATATAAATAACATAAAAATATCTTTAAAACATTTTTTGGGAAAATACATTTTATATTTTGAAAACATAATTTACAAACATGATATTTCTAGAATATTTTAAAAACAATAATATAAACATTTAAAGGAATATTTAATGAGGTTATTGGTTATTATTGTGGGAAATAACCATTCATGTTAAGTATAATAAAATTGTGATTCCTTTAACATTTTTCCGGAAAATAAAAATAATTACATTGTTTGGAAAATGAAAGTGAGATTAATTTTAATTTTTTTAATCTATTCATGCTTATAAATTAATTTACATAATTATATGATAATATTAAAAACACTTAAGATTTTTTTAGAAAACATTTTATTCTTTGAAAAATGATTTTTAATAGAATATTGAAACAAAGTTAGATTTTCATAAAAACATTTTCTCAATAATTTTTGGTATTAAAGATTGGAAAATTGTTATATTATTTGAAACATAAATAAATATCAAAATAATAAAAAAATGAAATTGGGTTTTTTATAAAATTATCAAATAATTTCATTAAATTGAGATGGAATAAAAATAACTCAATTAAGATGAGATCGAAACATAAATCACCCACCACTTTGGTAACTTTTGATTCATAAGACCCCTGGATGGAATAACATCAAATGAAACATAAATTAAAATAAATATAAATATATTAATGATATGAAATATCAATAGATTAGTAAATACCAATAAAAATATAGGTGTATAGCATGAAATGTGTCCCAAAAAAGATATTTTTAGACGAGAAACCATACAAAGACAGCAATATTGAAGTGAAAAGTAATCAATAAGTTGACTATATGTATCAAATTTAAATATTTATAAGATAATTTTCAATACAACATAGTATAATCAATTTTTTTTACACATATAATATTATAATATCAAATAAAACAAAGAAGTAACATAACTCAATGAAAACAAATTGAGTTAAAAAATTCTTCACCACCTTGTAATTTTCATGTCTGGTCTCCTTGAATGAAATAATTCATATTAAAACATAAAAAATTATTAATTATTAATTATTCAAGATATTTCATGTAAAATATTTATTACATAAACCATATACTGAAACTCAGTTCATAACACTTAAATGATCATCAATGAACGAAATTTGGTATCGAATCCCTTACCTCATGCTTCCCATGATTGAATGGGCTTTAACCTATTTTATAATTTTTTTAATAATTTTAATAATTTATTAAAAACAATATTTTTGGTAATAATGTCTTATATGATCATTATATAACATCTTACCAACAGTTCATTTTCATTATTTTGTTTTTATTATTATTTTAGGTGTTAATTTCCATATTTTCACATGTTTGTTTTGTAATTAAATATTAGGTATTTTAAATATTATATAGATAAATAACATCCACAACTACAATTATTATATAAATATCATATATAATCATTAAAAACATTTTCTAGAACCATTTTTTAAGTTGAACATTGAAAATGAATTTCATCACTTTATGGAGACAATAGGTCTTACAAAAGCACGAATGACGATATCATTCACTAAATTGGTTAAAGGGTAATGAAGTGGATAGTATATTAATTTTATAGAATTAAAATAATGTAAGATTTATCATATAAATTTATTATCTAGATAAATTATAAATAACATTGTGAGTTAGTGATGGAAAACAAATTGTATTGGTTCGGAAGGGAGTATTCCTACGTGCACATGAGTGATTAAATTATTTCCCATTTGATGGATAAGGAGATAAATAAGAATTATTTCATCAACATAATTACATAAAATTATATGGGATATATTGTTTTTGTTATATTGTATGTTTAAATAAAAAAATTATGTTTTTAAAGTGTGAAATATAAATGGAAAGATCTTTGTTGAGATAATTTTATTTACTTTGAGAAAACACCTTTTGATCTCATATTATGGACTCAAGGGTGGAATTTTTTTAATAAAAAAATATATAGCATGTTCCTAATAATGTTTTTTAGATAATTGTTTAGTGCGTTTTCATTTATAATTTCATTAGTGTTGTGAATAAGTGAGTGGAGGGTGTGCCCTATTATAATTAATGATGAGTGGACTTTTTTTAAATACCTAAACCTATTCAACAAAGGGTAGTAACTATATCCCCATGTTCCTAGAAAATTTAAAAATAATAGATTTTATATAAGATAAGGTTGAAAAAACCTTAAAAAAACATATTTTTAACATTATCATCCTTTCTCCTCTATGTATACATACTTATTGATTTTTTTTCACTGCGGTAACTATTTTTTTAACATAGTTATTTTATCAAAAACACCTCAAATAAAATTATATGAATTATATAATTTAAAAAAAAAATTATAAAATAATAATTATTTGTGGTGTTAAAATAAATTTTTATAGAATCCCATGTAACAAGAAAAACCCTATTTTAACCTAGACCACATTAATTATTTTATTAATATTCATTCTTATCAATATAAATAATTATAATTTGACCACACATCCTATTGTTAATAATTTTGATTCAAAATTTTGATTCCATTTTTCCAAATTTATTTCAAAAAATATTTAAATTTTTAATTACAATAATCCCACAAAATGCGTCTAAAGCAGTTTATGATAAATACATTTTTTAAGCATAAGATGATCTTATATTAATAATATGCCTAATAATCATCATTATATGAATTCAAGTTAATATATCCATATATATAATCAATTAATTTAATTTATATCGTTAATCCTTAAATATTATTTTAATTAATTAAAATTGATGACCATTATACATTTTTAAACAAATTTTTTTTTCTGAATAGTCATTAGTTATTTGGATAATATTTTTTACCTCCAAATGGTCAAATCTTTATTTATAATAAATTAATTATTGGTAAATTTTTTATACTACATGTTATTACTTATTATTATAAATATAAGGTGGAATGATTGAATATTTTTTTAAAAAAATTTAATAAAATATTATATCTAAGGTAAATTTTCAAAAAAAAAATATATGAATATTTTAATAACTATACTAAAAATTAATACTCATACTTTTAAATTATTAATTTTTTCCATTAAATATTTAAATGTTAAAAGTGTTATATATTTTTAAAAATATAATTTTCACTTTCTATAATTGAGTTTCAGGGTTTCATGTATTGCAAGATATCAAAGAGGTTAAATTATAGAAGGAAATATTCTCTAAAGTCTCAGGGTGTTACATTATTCAATAATATATTATTTAAACATAATAACTGCATGGATATTAAAATATAAAAAATAGTGTTATTATTATTCATAATGTCATATGTTTCCCATTTTTCTTCATACATTTTATTTATCTCTAAAGTACCTTTACTTGGTGAGTCATCTGATTCAACAATTCCTTCTCTCTAGTATCAAGAATCTGGATAGACTATTCATAGTAAGTTAGGCTAATTTCCTATTCAATTTATTCATAGGTTATAGCATGAATTGGGTTTGGAATATTATTCCTTAATAATGATATATGTAACACATCATGTAGTTTAGAGAGGATCTATGTCATTTTTAATCATTTATCCAGATGTCTAATATTTTCCAAAATATCAAAGTGTTTGATGTACCTTGGACCTAGTTTACATTTCTTACCAAACATTATGACACCCATACATAAAAATACCTCAAATAATATATGATGTACCACTTTAAATACCAAATATTTACTATGGTCAATGGAAAAAATATTTTCCATATTTTCCCTATATTAATATGGGTTTGAATAGAATAGATATTCTTCATTGTCTCCTGTATATATTTTTCCCTACAACATTACTTTCACAATCTGCATCCTAATAAGTGATTTTATAATAAATCTTTCCATATAAATATTTATAATATAAAATAAAAATAAATAATATTAATAAAAAAATATATCTAAATAAATTTAAACACATTAAATTTGAAATATCTGACCAAAAGAATTTTCCAACAGAAGATAAAGTATCTCATGTTATTATTTACAAAATATGAGAATATTATGATTATATATTTTCCTAAAACATGGTAATAACAATAATTATCATAAATACCTAATAAGAAAATTCATTATTTGAAAAGTTAACTCTCACTTAATTTAACAAAAAATAATAGATTATTTACAATATTCCTTAAATCCAAATTTTTTTAAACTCGATAAAACATAATAAAACACAATTCATCATCAAATCCAAAACTATTTCCTATTTGATCAATACTATTCCATTTACCTAATCAATTTAAATCATATATTTATCCCAACTAAACATCATTAACTTATACTTATGCTAATTTTTTGCATTATATTTCCCTTAATTATGTCTTTTCTTAAAATATAACCTTACCATTAAATCATATTACTTGGATATCCATGAAATTCAACATATTATTTAAAATCCTTAAGGAAAAACTATATTAGAAAAATATTTATACATTTCGTAGTTCTCATATACAGAATATAAATGATAAAATACATCTACAATATAATTATTAAATCCAAATACACAACAACATAAATAATTCAATGTTAGATATAATAATATCTTAATCATTACTATGATCCCTTAGTTTCTACTGAGGTATATTTTATTGATTCTTGGAGAAATCATTTGTTTAGTGCCTTATCTCCTCATAGTTGAAATTTTTTCACTAAATATCTCTTCCTTACAATTTCATTCACGATCAAGGTGGAATTTCTTCCCGCACATAATGAAGACTCTCATTCATTTTAAGAAAGTACTAGGATGTTTCATTCCACAATCATCACATATAGGAAAATCATTTGTCATTTTCTTCCCTTAATCATTTTTTTTCTCTTTCATCCTATTCTTTTATCGACACCCTTTTAATATAATGGATTTGAAGATTTAAATATCTATTTTTATGGTTCATAAAAAAATTTCATCATAGGATAAAAATGTGAGAGAGACTATCTCCCTTTATATTCTTGGCTAAAGTCCTCAAATGAAATGGTCCACCTTTCATTCTGTGTTACATATACTATTTTTATCTGATATGGATAGCCTTTTTATGTTAGCATCATACCCAAAAATGGTATCTTATTATTTTTTATTTTATTTATGGAAAATTATCATCATTTTTGTCATTTTATCATGAGGATAATATTTAATGAATAATTTTTATTCAATATAAATCCATATTTTATGTTCTACTTCCTATTACTCTATAATATTCCGGATAAACGACCCCCATTGATCGCTTTAACCTTGAGAAAATATACTTCAAGTGTAACCATTTATTTTTAATAACTTCTAAAGGATATACATATCCTATCAAGGGATCTAATATATTATTCAACTACCAATGTACTAATAGTCTCGTTAAATGATGGAGAATTCTATCGTATGAAGTGACCTAACATAGGGTCATAAAACTATGGGAGAATTTGTTTCTATATCTAAGAGAGGTAACTTTTCATAACCTAATTATAATTTCATAATGCCTCCTTGATCTTATTAGTTCTAATTCTAACTATATTGGCAATCTAAGGAGGAAAATTACTATGTGCTCCATGTGTATTGATACCCTCTTATATTCCTAGAACTATTTATAAATATTTAAATAAATCGAATTAGTTCAAAAAATTATGAATATAAAATCA
This sequence comes from Viscum album, assembly GCA_963277665.1. Lineage (NCBI taxonomy): Eukaryota > Viridiplantae > Streptophyta > Magnoliopsida > Santalales > Viscaceae > Viscum > Viscum album. Next base: position 1,697,241,547 of record OY728131.1, read on the forward strand.
TAATGTATAATTATAAATCTAGTGTTACTAATATAAATGGATGATGTTGTTGATGAATTGAAATACCATAAAATTTCATTAAAACATTTTTGAGGAAGCGACATTTTTTAGCTTTTAAATTCACTCTTAGAAACTCGGTAATACAATAATATTTAAAATAATAATAATTTATGATAGCTTATTGAAATTTTAATGGAAGATTTAAGAAAAAGATTTTATATTATGGTGGGATTATTCTGTTCATTCTCAGTATATTAAAATAATGATTCCTTTCACATTTTTCTAGTAATAGATAAAAATTACCTATTTATAAAAGAACAATGATATTCATATTTAAAAACTTTTGTAAAAATAAAATCATTGGTAAAAATGATTTTAAACAATCATAAGAGATTATAAAATACACTGCTAGAAATATTTTTTCAAACATGTATTTGGAAGAAAAAATTTTATCTATCAAATAGAGAAATAAATTTGTATTTTCTTGGAAATATTTTCTAAATATTATTCAATAAAAAATATATAAAAATTATAAAGTTACAGGAAAATTTTAGGAATAACTAGATGAGAATAAAATTAATCATTTTTATTAGACATTGATCAAATAATTTTCTTCAATGGTAGCTAAAGAGTAAATACTCTCGATTGTACTGAGATTGAAACATAAATTTATTACCGATGTGGTAAAATTATTATAATAATTACCTTAATAAGAAAAAAATAAAATAAAACATTAAATAACATGAATATGAATATATTAATTATGTAAAATACCAATGGGATAGTATACGCCCTTCGTAAAACATGATAGGTGTAGAAGATAATGTATATATATATATATGCCAAAGAAGACAATTTGAGATAAGCGATCCTTACTATGATCATAACGTTGTCGTTAGAATTAATAAATGTATAAATTATTAGTATAAAATTTAAACCCACATAATATAATTTTAAATAAAACATAATATAATAAAAATTAATTATATACATATTTATAGAATAAAAAAGATAATTATGAAGTAATATAACACAATGAAAAGAAATTGAGTTAGGAAATTATTTACGTCATAGTAATTATCAAGTCACATCCCCATGGATGAAATATTTAATTTTGAAATACAAAATACCATTAATTATGTATTATTCCATATATAACATATATAATTAAAATTATAGACACTAAATAATGTAATTATAGGCATAATATTAAAATTTTATTAAAATAAAGGAAACTGAGAAAAAAATCGCTAACCTCACATTTCCCATTGGTTGATAATTCTTTAGAATCCAATTAAATTTTATTTATTGTATTTTAACTTATAAAATAACGATATTAATTTTTCTAACATCATATATGATCATATTATAAAATTTATCCACCTCTTTGTTACCAACCTTTTATTATTATTATTATTATTTCTGATGTAAATTGACTTGTTTTCTCATGTGTGTTTTATAATTAGATATCTATTTGTTGTTCATTGGATATAGATCCATCATATATATGATTATATTAATGTTATAAATTTCATATTTATTCATTAGATTCATTTTTAAATCCATTCATGAAATACATTCAATAAAAATGAATCACATTGTTTCATTGAGAGGGTAGGTTATTCATACACACGAGCGATGATATCATTACATTAATTAAATGGATAGTAAATTCAATTTACATAATTAATATAATTTTATATTTATAATATATATTAATTATTTACATATTCATTTCTATCCATTTGAGTTTTTTTTAAATAAATAACATTGGATCATTGGGTGGTAGTCTACTAGACACAGGACCAATTGTTTTGCATCCAATTTTATAGAGAAAGAGATAGATAAATATTATTCTATCAGCATAATATAATATCAATATATTGGAGAAAATTTCATATTATATCATAATTTTTATAAAATAATTAATTATTTTAGAAGAATAATGAAAAATAAAGTCTTTTGTTAAGACAATTATATTCACTTAAAGAAACCACCATTAGATATCTTCTTATGGACACTATCGTATGTCTTTTTGGAAGAAATGATATACTAGAATGTGGATAAGGATGTTTGGGAGATACTTTTCAGGATTTTATTAACCCAAATGGATTTATAGGTGTTAATAATTTATGGGTGGGATATCCCATTTAAAATTATGGAGGAGTGCCATTTTTAAGTACCCAAAATTCTATGTATCACTACAGTCAAGGTCTCAACCACACAACACCCCAAACATGGGTTCATGGTACAATGGTACACAAAATCAACTTGACATTTGTAATTAAACACAAGACCACCTACCTCGATCCCCTCTGATCGATATACGTGAAAGGTGATTCCTAATATGACCAATGACGACGTAGATATAAGTTAAAGGATTACTCATTCAAATGATAATAACATTCCTTAGGGAAATAACTTGAAGGAATTTTTCAAGAAGATGGAATACCTTACCTGCGCGGTCCAAATGTGATTGTTGGTGGAATAAATGGAGTTCCTACAAGAAATTTTGAGCTCCTACAAGAATCGGTCTCCACTCCTGGTGATCCAAATGAAGCCATTGCCTCCTCTTCTAAAAGCGTAGGCTACGGCCCGTTTATAACGAAAAAACATAAATACACGGTATATACTCTCAATTACACAATGTTTACTATTTTTTTAACTATTCTTCTGGCAGCTACTTTTCACCACCACCCTTTTCATCTGCCGACTGATTGCACGACATGTATAACTAAGTACAGGGCATGTAGTTAGTTGTTACATCATGAATTTTCATCATGTCTATATGCTTGGTGTTCTTGTCCAACATGGAAAATTTACACATGGTGTATATTAAAGTACACGATGTATAGCTTGTTTTCACAAACAAACCTACATGACCTATATTCTCATCCCACATATATGAATACATGGCGTGTGTACAAAAAGTACACGGTGTGTACCCAATAAATTTGGGATTTTAACACATTTCCCTTGTTTTCTCAAAAACACTCAAGGTAAAAGTAAAAAAAGAAACTCATGCCTCAGGAATAAGAACATGGTTCTTAAAAACTTCCCCCCTTAAAGAAATTTGTCCCTGAATTACCCTTCCATGGGTGGTAAAGATAAAGATGTGAACAGTTCTAGTCACTGAGCATGTACGTTGGTCTCCCACTCCCTGGTTTCAATCTACACTTGGTCATGCTGCCATAGCACCTATACAAGAGGGACTAACTAGCCCCGAAGAACCATCATGCGGCTATCAACAATATGAATCGTATGCTCCTTAAAGGATGCATAAACCTGAAGTTCATCCTCCTCAGTAAGAAAAATGTGAGACGAGCCTGAGTGATAATGGCACAGTTGAGATACGTGGAAGACGTCGTTCAAATCCTAGAACCTCTTTGGTAACTACAACTGATAGGCAACTGGCCTGACTCTCTCCAAAATCTCAAATGACCCTACATACCACAGTGAATGTTTACCCCATATCTGAATCCTTCTATGTCCCAACCTTAGTGAAACACAAAAGAAAACCTAATCTCCAACCACGAACTCTAAGGGTCATCTGCGGCAATCAGCATAAGATTTCTAATGAGTCTGTGTCGTAGCTATCCATTTCTGAATCAACTAGACCTACTCTAAATTCTCTTGCATGAGACGTGGTCCTATAATAGTTTCCTCAACCACCTCCAACCAGAACATGGTGATCGGCATGGCCTACCATATTAATCCTCGTAAGGTGTCATCTCAATAGTTTCCTAAAAACTATTATTGTAGGAAAAATCGACCAATGGTATGTGCTTCTCCCAATAGCCCCCAAAGTCTAGGATGTATGCACGCATCATGTCATCCAGCACCTTTATTGTACACTCTATCTGGTCATCGGTCTGAGGGTGGTAAGATGTGCTCAGAAGCACCTGTGTACCCAATTCCCTCTGAAAAATCATCCAGAAACTAGAAGTAAAATGGGGCCTCCCTATCTGAAATGATATTATGAGGGCCTCCATTAATACATAATATCTCTTTAATATACTAATTCTTGATCTCGTCGACACTGAAGGTCTCCTTTATCATAAAAAAGTGAGCTACATTCATAATTCTGTCCACAACAACACACACAACATCATGGCCTTGAGGTGACCTCGACAACCCCATCACGAAGTCCATCACGAAATCATACCATTTCCATTCCGGAATAGTTAACTGTTGTAGTAGTCTGGTTAGCCTCTAATTCACTGACTTCACCTACTGATAGGTGGAACATCTTGCAACCAAACTAGTTACCTCTATTTTCATACCAGGACACCAATACTGACGTCTCATGTCACAGTACATTTTGGTGACCCCTGGATGCACTACCCAAGATGATGTATGAAATTCCTGCATCAACACCTTGCATATTTTCCCTGCAACCCACACTCATCCATGGATACACAGTACCTCATCATCACCAATCATCCAACAAGAAGGTGGGTCCTCACTTTCCATCGACTCCCGTAGGACTAGGCCTTCTAAATCTGATAGTTGTCTCATCCTCAATCTATTCAGGAGTGTAGAATTCATAGCTGAGGATGAATGATTGGTTTGTCCCTGGCTATCATGCACCTCCAAATGAATCTCAGAGAACATATCCATAAGTTTTCACTCACCATAGCCTTCCTGTAATGCATGTATCTGAGTCCTCCTACTCAGTGCAACATCAACTGCATTACCATTACCAGGTGTATAGGCTTGCTCGAAGTCAAATGATTGAAGGTATTAAACCCACCTTCGGTGTCTCAATTTATAGTAACACTGGGTAATGATGTATTTAATAATATTGTGTACCTTAAACACCACAAATTGTTCTCCCAGGAGATAATGTCTTCAACAACGTAACGCATGAACAACTGCATCCAACTCGAGATCATGTGTCGGGTAACTCCTCTCATGTGGCCTCAACTGCTGAGACATGTATGCATCTACTCGATCACCCCGCATCAACACTACTCCCATACCAATACCTAATGCATCATAGTAAACTATATAGCTCTTCCCATGCTCTGAATGTATCAGGACTGGTGGTAATTTCATCCTTCCCTTCAGCTTCTGAATGGCTGTCTTACAAGATTATGAACAAACGAACTTCATACCCTTGTTAGTCAAACCTATCAACGGTGCTGATTAGCAGGATAAGTCATGTATAATGATACTATATTAACTATCCATCCCCAAGAAACTCTGTATTTCAAACATGTTCTTTGACTGCTCCCAGGAAACTACTACTCTCACTTTCTCCGGGTCTACAGCAACTCTTATCTCTGAGATAATATGACCCACGAAGTGAATCTGGTCCATACAAAAGTGGCACTCTGAGAGATTAGCATATAAGTGATGCTCTATCAGTGTACATAGTATGATATCAAGATGGGTAGCACGTTCGTGTTGAGTGTGAGAGTAAACCAAGATATCATCCATGAAAACTGCCACAAAAGAATCTAGATGTGTGTTGAACACAAGATTCATCAGAGCCATAAAAACGGCTGGCTCATTTTTGAGTCCAAACGACATAACCATGTAATCGTATAGACAATATCTTATACCAAAGGTTTTAAGAGTAATTTCTGATGGTCTAACGTGAAACTGATGATATCCGAGTCTTAATTCCATCTCTGAGAACACTCGTGCTCCTCGAAGTTGATAAAAAAGATCATCAATCATTGGTAAGGGATATTGTTTCTTAACCGTAAAATGATTTAACTTCTAATAATCCACACAGAGTATGAGGGTACCAAAATCCTTCTTAGAAAAAAGAATAGGAAAACCCCAAAGAGAAGTACTGAGTTGGATAAAACCATTGGCTTTTAACTCCTCTAACTACCTCTTGAGCTCCTGTAATTCTGGAATAGCCATCCTATAAGGAAGATTGGACACCGGTGCTGCTCCTGGCAGAAGATCGATAGAGAAATCCACCTCTCTCTCCAGAGGTAGACCTAAAATGTCATCTGAGAAATCATCCATGAAACTATTAACCACTGGAGGGAAATACTTCTGACAAGTCCTTTGTTCATCCAAATATAGACTCGCAATCTGGGGTGTTACTCCACCTCACCCATAATGCTCGGGTCCATCTCGGCTCGCCCGGACATCCTATTCACCCTTTTATAGAAACTTTCTGCCCTTGGGTGATGTGATACTCCCCCAGAAATGATAGCAATCTACAAAGTCTTGGAATGGTACCAACTAGTCCCTCCCAAGAATGACATCATAGGATGTCATCCCTAAGACATAGAGGTCCCATAAAAAGTGACACCGACCAATCTCTTGGTGGAACTCCTTGCACTGATGCACACATGTCGTTCTAATTCCCAACGGGGTGTCTAGCATCATCATATCCAAAGAAGGAAAAACATAGAGCCCAAGGCTCTGTACGACTGGCATAGACAAAAAGCTATGTATAACACCAGTATCAAAAAGTGCTAGTGATAGAATAGAAGCCACTATAATAGTAACTCTTAAATTGGACGATCTAGGATCCTTCTCATGTTGGGTATATTGCACCACATATTTATGCCCAGTGTCGTGGCCCGTCAACACAGCTTGCCTACCCTGAGCTAACCTGCCCTGTTGTCTCTGTGATCCTGGTGTCTAGCTACCATAGCCACAACCACCACCTTCTCCTGAATGTCCTGAGGTATTCCAATTACTTGAATGGTAAGATGCTACTGGCCCTTCTCCCACATGTGGAGTTTTCACATAACACCTATCATAAGTTGTAGGTGCAAGCGCCCAGCAAAAACTTTGTAGATGACCCGTACTGCCTCATGCTCAGCACTCCACTAGGTCACGTGGGCACTGAGGTCTCTTGTGCCCCACTTTATCAAACTGGTATCACCTGACTTGGCCACCAGAAGAATTTTTCTGTATAGTAATGCCACCATGAGATAAATTCATGTGCCTCTTCCTCTTTCCGGTGGAAATAGTACCCGAGATCGGTGTCGAACCGCCCTGGTCTGCACCACTAGATTCCAGTCGGTTTCAATCAGTAATCAATGTCTGGTTCACAGTATATTGCACTGTAGGAAACATGAAAACTTTCTCTAGTTCTCATATTTCATATCGAAGACCATCCCCAATGCTTCTATCCCTCAACATCTCTTCACCCACCAAAACAGGTGGAAAATGTTATAGCTCGGTAAAGCGGGCAGAATAGTCCATCACTGAGATGGAAACCTGTTGAAGAATCATGAACTCTGGATCTCGATCTTCCCTAAGTGTCTCTGGAAATAAAAATTCATATAATAGATAGGAAAATCTTCCCATTCCATGTCTTAGTGATACTCAGTCTTGGGGGTAACATCCCACCATCTCTTGGCGGAATCACGCAGCATGCTAGTAGCGAGCTTGAGCCTCCTCCTAGGAGGTTTCTCCAAATGCTTGATGATTGTCTGCCTATAACCCTACCATGATTCTGTATCCTATGGTTTTCCATCCCATTAAAACTTAGGTGGATGCTTCTACTAGAATATACGTGTCAGCTCTTCCATAGATGAGGAAACATGTGGTGCTCCCTGGAAGGTCTGCATGAACTGCATGATGCCTTCAAGGAAATGCTCATCCGTATATACGTCCGGTATAATGGCTGGGGTCGCATCTGGCACTATTGTAGTATCAATCGGTAGCCCATGGCCTACCATATCTGGAGTATAATCGTCACCACTCTCTTGGAAAACAATTTTTGGTCGTCTCGGCAGCATGAATATAAAGGTCAAACACATTCTTTTGTTTAATTTACTGTCGAGGTTACTTTTTCCCATTTAAATGAGCCTACACAAAAGGGGGAATAAACACCCAAGAACAGAAAAAATGAAACTACATGACATGTATAAAGTCCACATGGCATGTGCACCACTTTTTTCGCCATCCACATGGCCAAATGAACCCTATCTCTTACCGGTCAGTACTATACGGCGTGTCCCATAGGTACACGGCATGTACTAGAAAAGGTAACACAGACCCGTGTTGTTAGTGAAATGGCATGCATACCCAGGTTACACTGCACGGTGTGTTCTAAATAGACACTACGTGTACTAAGAATCCTCAACCGACATGTTTTGTTAGCTACACGACCGGCTTCCATTGTCAGACTACATGGCATGTTCAACTTGTACAAGACGTGTTCCAGCGAGAACTTCCCTATCCTGTGTCTCTTCCCACACGGCCTGTGGCATGGTTAAAGACCACACGACATGTATATGTTATACCCAACATATACTTAAAAAAATTTAATTTCTTCCCAAACAGAAGAACACATGGCATGTAGTCAAAACTACACAACGTGTATTCTAGGTTTTTCTGGACAGTAAGCCTCAGAAACTACTCCGGAGCCCAGAAAAACACTGAAACGAACACAAAAGATCCAAATTCTGATCCGTGAGGGCCCATACTCCCCATGAATAAAATCATGGCATATTTTACATGCTATAAACAAGGTAAACCAGTCAATGATCCACCAAATTTCAGTCAATTATGGAACATACTCCTCAAGAACCGAAGTTTGGTGTTCATTCTACAACACCTCATAAAAATAATAACCTCTCAAATAATAGGCATTATTATCAAGGTAACTATCACAATAGCATTATCTCTAGAACAATATACATCACAATAACATGCAATTTCTAATGCACCTACATGGCAAGGAAACTATGCATGACATGTGATTCTAACATGTGCCTAAATGATGAATGGATGTCATACCCTCATCTCATTGGGTTACAACTAAATAAAACACATGTATAAAATGTAAACAGAACACCAAAAGTGCATCACCCAATGGTGAAAATCAAATCAACAGTAAAATTGCAAAACCCTAAAAATTGCAATTAAACAAGGTAGATTGGATCTTCCCTCTACATGGGTAAGCTACTCCCTGGCACAACTTATTACCAAGTACATATTCCTTCATATCCATGGCTAAAGGCTCCAAACATTGTGTTAAGAGAAAAGAATCCTCTGATACGACTATGTAACATCCTGGATCCGGTTGCCACACAACGGGTACACTGAACTAGGTAGGTCACATGACCTCAAGTGCATTTCCCCAAACGTCAAAGGTTGCCGACTAGTAGCAAGGGCCATAGACTGATAGTGTGGACACTATTCCCTCATTTGTCAATGTTTAGCGCAGTGGACTAAAATATATAAACATGAAAAATCAGAAATATTAAAGAATATAAACCATAAATCGAAAAATTAAGTAAAAGATACCTAATAGTTGTATATATAATGATGCAACATGTCAATAATTCTAAGAAAGCAACCAAAACCTGATACACAAAATTAGATACAATACAACAGAAGTTACTATGTATAACCATGAAAAACCAAAGTAGTACAAGAGTAATGCAGCTGCATCGCAAGCCTAAGCTCCGTCCCATGCCCTCCTACACCTCTGCAACAATCATGTACTTATGGAAGGACGATTTCCCTTATCGACATCTTCAGCAATATAATCTATTTGGGCCCAATACATGGCCCAAACAGGGTGTGAGAAATAAATCCCAGTAGGCATCTACCAAAGGCCTATGCCCAACATTCAGTGAAAATGTGCAACTGTATTGTGAAATAATAAAATGTAGTAAACTGGGAAGTAGTGAAAAGTAACTATCTCTACTAGTTTCATTGCAATTTTAATAATTATTTAATGATTCCAAGCCTATGCTTTAACATAGAGGTATAACATAAGAAATCACCATAGTGATTATTCGAAGAAAACAATGTCCTCAGACATGAAAATCCTTACCCTCAGGTAAACATAATCAAACCCCACTGGTGATTGCCCACAGTCATAATGAATATTAACCTCAATAATATGATATATTTCCGTCAGGCACGAATTTTACTGCCCTCAGACATAATAAATGTTTCCCTCAGCATAAAAAAACACTTCCCTCAGGCATTCCAAAGGAAAAAAAGTGATCGGGCAGAGCCAAACACATAAGCAATAAATTTATATTTATTTCCTCTCAAGAAAACTGAAACCATCCTATAATCACAGCATACCCAAGGGTATCCAAGACAAATGGATAAAAAAGGAAAGGCACCCTGAGGTGTTCCTAGATCAAAGAAACGATCCCAATAGTAGTTTATATTTGTACATTAGATCACTTATGAAATTCTATGTATCTCAATAGTCAAGGTCTCAACCACACAAAACCTCAAACATGGGAACATGGTACAACGGTACACAAAATCAACTCAAAAGTTGTAATTAAACACAAGACCACCTACCTCAATCACCTTTGATCAATATACATGAAATGTGCCTTCTGAAATGACCAAGAATGACATAGACCTGGGATAAAATATTACTCGTTAAAACATAAATACCATTCCTTAGAAAAAGAATTGGATGGAAACATTCCAGAAAAGGGAAGACCATACCCGTGCTGGCAAAACGAGATCGATGACGAAAGAAATGGAGTTCCGGCGTGTGATCGGAAGCTCCTCCAAGCTTCGTCCTCCTCTCTCGGTGCTCCAAATGAACCCACTACCTCCTCTACAGAATGTGGAGGCTACTACGCATTTATAATGAAAAAACAAAACTACACGGTGTGTACTCTCAATTACACAGCATGTACTATTTTTCTAACTGTTCTTCTGGTGGCTACTTTTCACCGCCACCCGGTTCATTTGCCGACTGATTACACAGTGTGTATGACTAAGTACATGACATGTAGTTAGTTATTACATCCTTAAGCACCGACAAGTCTACACACCCAGTTCTCTCATCCCACATGTCCAAAGTACACGATGTGTATATAAACATACATAGTGTTTAGTTTTTTTTACCAAAAAACCTAGGTGCCTTGTATTCTCATACCACATATCTGAATACATGGAGTGTATACAAAAAGTACATGACTTGTACCCAATAAATTTTGGATTTTACCCATTTCCCTCTTTCCTCAAAAACACTTAAGGAAAAGGGAAAAGAATAAACTAGTACCTCAAGAATAAGAATCAGGATTATAGAAGATCTTCAGCACATTAATCTTGAACAGAACCGCCTACGATAGAAGTGGAAGTTAATATAGATTACTGCCTGAGTGATGCTATCCAAGATGCCCCAAGAGTCCTTATCCATCAAAAACCTTTACCTTAGGTCTTATGTGAGTTTTATTAGTGATTATGTAAAATGACCCTAGAATTATGATTATGTTCATTAGTTTTTTTATAAATAATGTACATTAATATTATTATTGTTACTTTTTAAATAGGTTTTAAATAACAAATAGTATTTTATTTAATATTTAATTTCAATTAAGAAAAATATATTTTGACGAATTAATGGATTTTTGAACTAAATAATATTTTAATAATATGTCATTTCTAAATTAATATTTATTAAATATAAATTATCATAATATTTTTTTGAATATAATTGAAAGTTTTATTAAGGATTGAACATTATTTTTTTCAAAACCCAAGAATGATAAAAAAATATTAGTTTATAAAATAAATTTTAAAATTCACATATTTAGATGATATTTTAGATAAAATGAATATTATTTTTGGAATCGTGATTTTAAAATTAACCAATGGTGAATTTTTCCAAAATTTCTGAGACAGTCAAATTTTTGGGATAAAATTAATTACCGTTTAAATATATAATGAAGTTGATGACACCATAATGACCCAATAGTGATGTCATAAAATAATATAAAATTTTTCTTCTACCAATATATGTTTTACCTTTAAATTAATTTGATTTTTGATATGTTTGATTAATTATATAATACCTTAATGGACCCTCCAAAACTTATAAAATATTTTAACATTTTAAAATTATTTCCTTAAGAGTTTAACTCTTTTCCACATAATAAATAATAATATTTTAATAATATATGAAATTGTCCTTATAAAATAAATATTGCTACTCCCCTTATCGAAAAACCATTGGAAAAGACCATGGTTTGGTTGTTGGTTTTAAATATTTAATTATAGAGATTCCAAAACCAGTGTTTGTGAAATATTAAAGAATTACCCTCTCTTTTCCTATATAAGCCCACACAAGATCCAACTTATTTTCACTCAAATACATAGGATAACATTCCTAATCTTATCCCATCTCTCTATAATCCTCTTAGGGTTCCCCAAGATCTCTAGAAGCACCTCCTCAGGCTCTTGATGTTTTACACTTCCAAGTAAGGGATCCTCACTCTCCTTCTCTTCATTATTTATGTCCAAGTTTCCTTATATTGTTATTCCCTTTTATTTTCAATTAAAAATGTCAGGGTATGATTTAAAACCTCTTATATACTTCCATAATCATGTTTAATGGATTAGATACCCCTTTCTCTCTCATTAATGCCTCTAATGTACACATATTACCATGCTGAAATTTCGTAAGGGATTTCTTCCATTCACATCTTTGTCCAAGTTTCTTTATGTTGTTATACCCTTGTATATTCAATTAAAAATGTTGGGCAATGATATTTAACCCCCCCATACTTATATCATTATTTTTTAATAATGAGATACTTTTTTCTCGCTCATTAATCCCTCCCATATACACCTATTACCATGCCGAAATTTCATATGAGTTATTACATTTCTCCCCTTTCTTCAAGTTTCTTTATTATGTTACACATTCTGCTTCCAAATTCCATATGTTGGGACATGCATATATATGAACCACTTACTATAAATTTAATTTATATATTATGGGATGCCTTTTTCTATCTAATTACACATTTTTATGAATCTTTATGTCACATTGTTATGCTGCTGAAATTGAACCGTGATTTTCCAAGACAAAAATATTATGTTGTAAATTCCATAACCATTTCTCGATTAAGTGTTTCCACCTTCATTCACACATACCTATTTAGTGGTACTTATATTTATTTAGTCAAAATTCTTTTATTATGGAATATCATATGATGTTGAATGATTCCATGTTATATGATCCATATAGCACACTTATGAATAAAATTAAATGATTAAGAAGGGTGTTCCCTAATAGCTCTCTAATTCATTATGTAATGAGTAGTATCATGATAAATCATTTTAAAAGAGGTTATACCTATACAAATTCATGTTTAATGAGGGTTTACTAATGCTAATTCGAGTTAAATGAGGTTTTACTTATTCCCCTTGTGTAATGAGCCTTGACTCATGCTAATATCATGTTAAATGTTATTACCACATTTCCATGTTATGGTAATCATTCTATGTCATGCCATTATATTCATTTTTTCTGTTATGCTACATTGATATGCTTATTTCCTAAAATACACTATATTATTCATGTTAATCCTTTTTTCTCCCTTGTTGTGATTTATAGCTCACCATTTTTTTATGTATGTCCTCATGTTATCCCATGCAATGTTATGCATGAAAGAATGGTGTGGTCATGTAAAAGAAGTTTTCAATAAATATGTTGTTTTTATGTATTAAGTTGTCATTTAGTGTTCCTAATTTCCCAATAAACTAGACCACAATATTCTTAGAGTTTTATTAAGTGCATGATTATCTAATAAATCATGTTTAAGTGTGTAATAAAGGCCATGGTTGTTATATCAATTTATTTTATTTTATTATACTATAGTTTCAGGATAAATTAGTATATAAAACATATTAATTTAATGAAGAAATATTAATATAAAAACAATGGATTCTATAATAACCACCACTTCAGAATAATAATTTTTTTTAAGAAGACAATTTTTCCTTCAATTTTAATATTTCATATTTTTATACCTTAAATTATAAAATATAAGAATTCCAAGTATTATAATATTTTCATTGGTCGTAAATTATTTATAAAATAATTCTCCAAATGAAATTTATGGCTGATATATAATTCATGATTTCCACTTTAATATTCCTTGATATATTTAGTGTAATATATTTTGTGGAAAATAAAATTCATTAATTCCTTATAATAATAATTAAACACATTAAACATTGTAATTTTCATGTCATTGGATGAACACTTTTATTTTTAGAGAAAATAAGACTTTCAAGATATTCCATTCAAAAAAATTATTAGATTTTTCATCTTTATAAATAGAATCATTGGATCTTTCTTTTTATCATCCGCCACTTGGGACTTCTTTGGGAAAATAGTTTTGGGATCCCAATTACTATTATATTAAAAAAATTGTATTTCATTCATATTTTATAAACTCATGAACTCTACCTTTATTATGTGAAAAAACATGTATGACTGCATAATCCTCCCTCAAATAAACAATAGGTTAGTTCCTAACATAAAGGGAATATACTTGTATACATGGGTGGAAATATACATTAATAAAACCCCACATAATAAAATAAATATTATTTAATAATGAATGAAATTTATATCCATTACTAGTAAATAATATAAATCCTCAGATACTTAAAATTCTATAAAATACCAAAAACAATCCCAAAAAAATGGAAAAAATCAATATCAAAAAATCAAATGTAATAATAAATTAAAATAGCATACTATTATTCCATAAAAATATACCAACGCCCATGATAGTATTTCCCAACTCCTCTACTGAGATGATCCTATAAATTTAATACACACACACACACACACACACACACACATATATATATATATATATGGGTGAGTATACAACTATACTCAGTAGTTTTCAACTATAACATATCTCGTTCTAAATTAACATGAATAATAATGATTAAATAAATTATATATAAAAATATACATATTTATATATTCATGAATTACTCTTGATTATTAATCATAAAAAATATAACTAGATTAATAATCAAAACAATTTTAAATGTCACCAATCATAAAACAAAACTTATCTCTTTATAAATATATTATATATATATTTAGAAATCACCCCATGATAAATAAAAATATATAAATAGAAGGCTTTTATATTATTTATTTATTGAAAACATAAAAAAATTAAAACATTTACTTTAAAACATTTCAAGTATCAATAAAAATTTTTTTGGTTATTTTATTCAATTAATACCAATATCCAACTTACCTAACTTTGAATCTCATCTATATTTCTTATCATAATATCCATTACATCCATAATTTTTGGTGAATTAAGAATTAGCAAATAAAATTTATATCCATAACCCCACATTGATAATCTATTTATATAAAATTATCACATCACATTATTTTTAAAGAACACAATATATTAAATTTTTATTTATACAAAAGTTAATATAAATATTAATTTTCATTATAAAATATTATCTAATTAAAATTAAACTCTTGCCATGTAAATTTATTTTAATGAATTTAATATTTATCTAATATCCACCCATTCTGAAAATTAACTTATTTTTTTGGTAAATTTATTACTATTTTAAATAAAACATATATTTACCCAATAAAATGCAAAATTTTCTCTTCAAATAAAATATTTCAATATATGTGGAAATAATTAATGAAAATATATATTACCATAAAATATTAATTTAAACTTTATATAAAACCATTAAATTAAAAATAAATGAAAAATATTCAATATTTATTTCAATATTAATGTGTCTAATACATTTCATCGTTATCAAAACAATTAATTCGAAATTCCAGTATAAATCAAACATCATTTAATATTACTCAATATAAAATAATGTCACATTAATATAATGAAATATATTATGTAATAAAATAATTTTTTAATTTAATCTTTTAGAATTATATATAATTTTACTTGATATACATTTTAATAATAATATATTCATTAATAATTTATCAATTTTTTCTACCAAAGATCACCTAGAAATCATTAAAGTGAAACATCATAATATAATAGAATAATAACAATTTAAAGGCCGAACCCATCAAAATTTTGTAATTTATATCATTTATAGTTTATACTAAAAAATAACTCATTATTTTTATAAAATAATCTTCTTCTTGATTTCCCCCACTATATTTTATAATTCTATATAAATTAAAATAAATCCAATGATATAAATGATTCATATATTCAAATCATGTAGTCTATTTATTACATATAAATAAATCAATTTTTTTATATTTCCATTTATGATAACATAAATAAGTTCTCATAGTTTCATTATTTAGTGGAAAAATATTCATTATGCTTTTTTTAACATTAATGATTTTATATAAAAAAAATCACAAAAATAAATATAAATATTTAAATTGAATTAATATAATTGAATGGTTTCAATCACAAACATAAAATGGTTTTATATACACTCTGATGATATTTATTTAATGAAAATATTTATTTTTATTACTTTAAATAGTGTGATGTGGATTTCTAAAACTCAATGTCATGATCACACATCTACAGATAGATCATAATTCAAATTTCATATATAGAAGTTATTGAAAGAGAAATTTGTATAAGAATAATATATGGACAGATAGATACGAGTGTAAGAGAGAGGGTGAGAGTATAGAGAGTCAACATAAAGAGAAAGACACATCTACCTCTTACCTCTCAATGTAATTATAATATGTAGACATTGATATATATTGATAATTTGATACATTTTTAGAGGAATTGAAAAAAAACTACACACACCCATAGGGTATTAAATTGTGTCAGGTCACACCCCCCACCAAGGTTGACCCTAATAGAAAATGAACGCATACATTTTCAGCACTAATTGATTATTTCAACCAACCCACGATATTGTGTGGTATTTTTACACTCTTTAATACACCAATCATCTGAAATAAATATTTTTTTCCATCATGACCAAATTATCTAGAAAAATTTAATTAATCAACTAATACATTTTCCCTATTTATAAATATTAGAGATAAAAAATAAATATAGTAACTATAAAACAAACAATCGTCCCATTATCATATCAATAACCATGAATATGAAGAAACTTTAAACATGATAGTAAAATATTATTTTAACTGAAATGATTATTTATTT
Organism: Viscum album; assembly: GCA_963277665.1. Lineage (NCBI taxonomy): Eukaryota > Viridiplantae > Streptophyta > Magnoliopsida > Santalales > Viscaceae > Viscum > Viscum album. The sequence continues at coordinate 1,697,258,433 of OY728131.1, forward strand.
AAATATTTAAATATTTTGTTAAAATTTTTTGTATGATAACACTACAAAATATTTGACATAAAATTCAATCTATAATTTTTTAAATTATATCTATTGAACATTAAAATTTAATTAATATATTAAAAATAATTTTACTTAAAACCAAATATAATAACTCTATATATATATTCAATTAATGAGTTTTATATAGTGGTTTAACTTTATAGGATTCAAGGGGACATTTTTGGTTTGAGTCTCCCTAGCATCTTTGTCTACATAATAGAAGTTCATGGGGAAGAGGTGGAGTGTTTAAAAATAGACCTCCATTAAGGTTTGTAATAATAATTCCCCAGCCACTATCTTATAATGTCATACCCCATTAAATTTGGAAGGATAAACAACACAAAAATTTAGTTTCAAATAACATAATATTTGATATCTTTCTTGTCACAGAACACTAAGGTTTAAACAATGTGTCATAAACTATGAAAATATTATTATTTCTATGGGATAAATATAACCTAGTAAATAATTTTGCAGTATGAATAAGAATGATCATATTAGTCAATATATGTATACATTATTTTCATAATTAAAATTGAATTCTTTGTTCACAATAAATAAGTATATAATTTTTATTAAGGAGATTTTTTTCTTTAAAACATGTTTTATTGAAAAGTGTGTTTTATTTAAAAGAATTAATAGAGATTACAATTAATTTTAAACATTTTTATAAATTTTATATTATTTAATTAATAATATTTATTAAATAATTATGTCAATGTTATATTATGGGGAGTTTTTTTGGATTTTTTTCAAAAAAATTATTTTTATGTGAATAATGAAAATATTGATTTTCAAAAACAACAACCATTTATTTTCATTAAAAAATAAATTTTAAAAGAAATATTTTTTTAATTTATAATAATTTTAAAAAAATTATCCTTTAGTTATAAAATATTTCATTTATTATATATTAATTAACATTATACTTGATGTTCTTATAAGTTCATTTTTGGGCTAAAAGACATTTTTTGAAAAACTTATTTTCATTTCATTATTGACATTTATACTAAAATTGACTTATAACACTTCTATAATTTTTATCTTGAAAATTTTAATCTATATTTATAATAGATAGGTAAATATTTGGTAAATATGTCCTTTTTTCTAGTCATTATGAATTGTATTCGTGGTAATGATATTTCACTTTAGTTTGGTTAGGAGGTGTAAAACTAGGTTAAAACTGTGGGTAAAGATTTAAAACCACCCTAATAATAGGAATTATACTATTTTATGAGTGTTGTTTTCCAGCTTAATCATATATAAAAAAATATGGAACATTATTAACTATTTTATTTTATTATAACATTTATAAAATTTTATTAAAAGTAAAAATAAAAAATGTCACACTCATATTTTTAAATTATATTATAAATTTTTAATAGGATAAAAAAATTATGAATAGATATATTTATATATATTTATTTCAATCATAAATATTTTTAAATGTATTTTCGTTTTATTTTATAGTCTTAATATAATTACCTCAATTTATTCTAAAATTTAGAGTCCCTAATTGACAGAATGGTAGGTAAAATCTAGTGATTATGTTGTAAAACATTAAAAGAAATGATATTTTGATCGATTTTTGTGTTACAAGAATTTAATGTTCAATAGTAATGTGACTTTTAGGTTAAATACATTTTTATTATAAATTCATTCTTATTTTAATTGCATAAAATTCAAATTAAATAAATATTTCCAAAACAACTTTAAAAATGATTAACGAAAAAAATTACTTTATTAAATTATTTTAAAATCATAAATGTAACAAACCCAACTCCAGTAGCCAAAATTCTGGTAAAAATTTATTTACCTGATGTAGATATTGGTGGTATAATACTGGTGGACCAATCATTTTAGTCTTCTTAGGGAACCAAATATATACATGATACCCATTTTACATTAGGAATAAAATATAGAACATAAAAAAAGAAAATATTTGGTGTTCTAAAAAATAAATAGAACAATTATTCTTCATATCATTGGTAATGGTAGTAATATAATGTCATGCTAAAATTATTATTAATTTTTGTGTATAAAAGAATCTATTCAGAGTAAATAAGTAAAGATCAATTACGCAGGGGATGAGCCTGTAAGGGGCATGGTGTGTTAGGGTTTCTCCCATAATTGTCGCCTCCTTCATCTCAGGTTGATGTGGTGATACTTCTGGTGCTCGGAGAGTTCTGGCGGTGAATCTGTGGTAGTGGTGTCACATCGTGTACTCAGTGATCTCACCATTTGTACTGTTACGGGCCTCCCTCCACCAAATTCATTCATCACTGGAAAGGGTCTCCCATGGTAGCACGGTGTCGGTCCGTAAGTGAGATTCCAGATTCAGTGGCCAAAGGTATCTTCCTTGACTTAGGTGTGTGTTTTTGGGGCTTGGTCAGGGTCTATGAGTGTGTAATGGTTGGCGATGACAGGATTTGAGTGGTGGGTCTTCAATTTGGCATACTGGTGATACTCTTCTGTTTTCTCTTTTTTTAGTCAATTTGGTTTGGTATACATTGGATCGTTTTGAGTATTCATGATGACGTTGGTTCCCCCTTTTGTTGAATCTATTATTTGGTGTTGATTTTATGGTTTTTTGTCTTCTGTGATAATGATTTATTAGGATTTTCTTGATTTCCTCCTTCTGAAGGATCCGCAGTTTGGATGCTGCAATTTCCACTTGATTCTCAGTTAGTGCATGCTGGTTGTTTGGGTATTTTGGAGGGAAGGTGTTTTGTTTGGCTAGAGGAGGTTTGATGATGATAGTTGGAATTATATGAATGGAATATGGTTTTTATGTAGTGGGTTTGATGCTGGGAGTTGTATTTTTGTTCATAGGAAATTGTTTTGATGCAAGTTGTCTTGTGCTGTGGAATTTTGTTGTTGCTGCCTTGGAATTGGATCTTGGAAGGTTAATCTAGAATTTCTACAAAGACATTCTTTAGAAGAAGAAAATATTTGGTTCATTCACTATAAATGACTATCCAAACATAGAAGTTTGAGAGGGTAAGTATTTTCCATCAGTACTAGGCCCATGCATTTGCTACACGAGACACCTTGTTGAATGGTCATTCATTGATGAAGGTTCTCTATACTAATGCTTATGCTGGGGAGGGGTATGTCTAAATAGTCTTGTTATGATAATTGTCCTCTTCTTTTTGTTGATGTTTTTATGTCCATGAAGTCTAGTGAGGTTTTCCACTTTCTTTTTTAAACGGGGGTTTATCCAAAATTTAATAAAAAAATTAGTCCTTGAGGCCATTTAGTCTATATAGTAAGATAAACAACTAGAAACACATCCCATTTAATTAATAACTCGGGTATGAGATACATCCATGGATATTATAAAGGTAGTTATATAATGGATAATAATAAATAAATTGTAAAGTAATGAAATGAAATATTTTGCCTATCATGATTTAATAGATCATGAAATCTATATTGTTAGATATTTGTGCCCAGATAGTTTAAAATATGGGTAGAAGTACACAAAAACCCACTAAATAGTTGTGTCTAACTAATTTTTTTAAGGCCTATCGATGTATTGAGGGGATATATAATCCCATTTCCAATCTAGACCTTCATTTTGAAACCATTACTCATATATTTAATGATCAATATAGTTCAAAAATAATATTCCATAATAATAAATGACCATATTGAATAATGAATATGGAAGATCAATATTTCTACAATCAATTAAAAAAACTCAATGTAAAAATATGTAGGTATAAATGGTATATATGTTATGAAATATTCAAATCCATGTAAAAGATATGGATATTTAATATAAATTTAAATTTATGTGATCATAATAAATTTTATGTTTGAAGAGAATATTAATTAAAGAAAAATTATTAGAGATAAAAAATAAGCATAGATTCATCATAAATATTAGTTCTGTATTGAAATCATGTCCATTATAAAAGTAAATAAAATAAAATAAAAATATTAAAATAATCTGTCATTATGAAGATTTTTTAATCCATTGAAACCATATAGTAGAAGAAAGATGGTGTAGAACTATTCTAATGGTGGGAATGTCTTTTAATGTGGTATTCATTACATAGAAATAATTCCTTTTTAATATTTATAAATAATGATGAAAATTAAAATTTTAGGACAAATTGTTTGTAATTAACATTCTTTAAAAAATAATTTAACAATAAAAACATAATTTTAAAAAATTTCTAAAAAATCTATTCAAGGCAAGAAGTTACACCAGACTAAAAATGAGAAAAATGATCGACATTTCTTTTAAATGGATTTTTTTCTTGGTTCAATATAAAAGTATAGGAAAATTTAAAATAAAATATGGAAACTCCTTCAATATATAAAATATAATAAAATACATGTAGTTTTAAAAAATATAATATTATATTACTTTGATAAAAATATTGGAAATTCAAAAATGAGATTAAGGAATAATTCTTAGCTCTCTGTAAACCTTCATATTATGACCTATTGAGCGATTAAAATTTAAAATATACATTAATAATAAAAAATAAACATATATTCAATTTTAATTACTCAATGATTCATCAAATACAACATATAAAGATTGTGTAAAATGGAAAATATGCCTCCACGGAGTGGAAATGGACATAAAATCCATTACATATATCATATCATTGAAATAAAAAATAGATAAATTAAGTGAAACAAATTTAAATCCAAAAAATATAATTTAAAATAAAATTTAAAACAATAAAAGTTTTTTTTTCAAACATAATATTGACATAATACAACCAATGAATACATGATAAAACTAAATAAAATGATATATCATTATAAAACCTCATACCCCAAATTTCAGCTTAGTTGAATATGTGTTATCATAATGTATAATTATTTTAAATGTGTCATTAATTTATAAAAGAACCGTATTATTATTTTTAATTTCATATATTATCTTATTCTATCATATTATCTTATTTTTGGATACAATATGTCAATATTGTCATTGTTATTTGTTAAATTCCTTGTTTTATCAGGAATGTCTTGACAAGGAAGTTATGTCCATTATTATTTCATTAGGGATTTATAATATCTAGAATGTTAATAATTATATTAGTATGATATATATCTATTAAATCATTCTTTATTGATTACAGATAAATTGTAAATTAAAAACTATTCATATCACTTCATGAAGAGGATAGTCCACAGATACACATGAGTGACATTGTGAGTTTTCATTAGATTGGATGGTTAGAAGGTATATATGATATTATAATTAAAACTGAATATTTATGTCATAAATATCATATATATTCATTAGATATATATTTATAACCATACATGTAATGTAGGGATGAAAAATGAATTACACTACTTTTTGAAGGCGGAAAGCTGTACGTATACATGAGAAATTTTTTCACTTTTTATAATATAGAAAAGAGATGTTTAATTTTTGTACCATAATTATAATAACATATAATTGAATTTTTTTTTATTTAAGTTATTATTTTAGGTGTTTAACAAAAAATAATGTCCATGTTAAAGAAAAAATAAATTTGAAAGAGATGGTATAAACATTTACCTCTTTTTCAAAATACCTCTATTAGATATTCTCTTATGGGTCCTATGGTTATGTTTTTAGGAAGAAAATTACCTATATAAATTTTATAAGGATTTTTATAGGATTGTTTTGTTGGTTTCTTATCAAATTTACTTTCTGTGGTAAATATAAGTAGTGAGAGGTGGTTCCTTTTCTAGTTGTTGAAAGGACACACATGAAATTAATAAAAACAATTAAATATAATAAATTCATTTTCTTGTTAAATTGAAACAATGTGGCCATTATTTCAAATATAAGATAATATATGGTAGAAATTTCTTCATCCAATAAATTTTTGATAGGTTTTAGAGATATTTTAAACCATAAAATTTGTGTTGAAACCTTCAGTAGCGAATTTTATCCTTAACTAAAATAACTACCTTTTCGATCATATAAGGTAATATTTTTATATATAATGTAAAAATTTGTTAATATTTGGAATGGGGATGAAATTTTCAACCAAATTTTATCAAACATATTCGCTTTCATGATTTTTTAAATTTTTTAATAATTTAATAAAATATTATTTTTCAAAAAAATTCAATAATTTTATTTCATCCCAATTTATTTTATTTTAATTTAGGTACATGAAGAAAAATATTTATTTTTTATATATAATTTACACATAAATCTAATATTTCATATAAATATATATAATTCTTTGTTCACTTTAACACACTCAAAAAATATTACTTTTATTGTTTTTTAAACAATTTATTTTATTTTCCTATTAATTTAATAAATAGTGTGTTAGCATTATATAAGCATTTAAGATAATTATTCCATCACTAAATATAATAAACCCTACTTCAGTAACTATGGTTATATGACTAATTTATTAAATTAGTATAGATATAAGGTGTAAAATTGAAATTTAACAGTCTATTTAGTGGTTTTGGAGTACCAGATACTTACATGATAGCCATTTTACATTGGGATAAAAATATACCATAGTAATAAAAAACATTCTGCATACTTGAATTCATTCAAATAATTTTCTTAATATTTTATTTAAAATATAAAAATAATGGTGTATTCAAATTTATATTAATGGTTACCTAATATTTAATAAACCACGAACATATAAGGAATAATCAATATTGAAAGGTAAATAACTAAACAAAAATTACATTTCCTAACTAGGAAACCATGATTTGATATTGAATAATTAAAATATCGTGTATATATCTAAAAAAACCATTTAGTCAATAACATGAGAAAAAATTTCATACTATGGTAATATAAATTGGATAATATAATGGATAATAACAAAATAAATAGTGTTGATAGAAATGATTTATATTAGACTTCTTGATATAAGATATCATGGTTTCTACCCAGTCATGATGTTTCATAAGACAATAAAAAACTATAGGTAAGAACCCATCTAAATTGGCAAATAGATTTATCTCATGGGAACTCCAGATGCATCAAGAGGAATTATAATTCCAAGGTACATCTTCCATTTCTTGTCCAACACATTCATTATATAGATAATAATCTATATAATTCATTAAAATAATCTTTATCAAAGAATATATGTCTTGAATAAAGAATATGGAAGATTAATATTTCCCTAGTCAACCATATAACCTTCAAAATAATAGAATATATATTTAAATTATATATATATTAAGTAATAATGAGATCCTTTATAAATAATATAGATATTTCATTGAAATATAATGACTAATGATCACAAAAAAGTGAGTATTTCAGGGGAAAGATGATAATTTCATAATATAATCAAGAAAGAGGATGTCAATATATCCCCATGTCAAACTGATCATTAAACCTCTAAAAAAATAATCAATATAGTGTCTCTAAAACATATCCATTGTGGATTATAAGTAAAATAAATTCTTTTTTCATTTATGAATATAAATAACATAAAAATATCATTAATACATTTTTGGGGAAAATTCATTTTCCATTTTGAAAACATAATTTATAAACATGATATTTCCAGAATATTTTGAAAAAAAATTAAATAAACATTTAATGGAATAACTAATGAGTTTATTGGTCATTATTGTGGGAAATAAACATTCATGTTGAGTATAATAAAATTATGATTCCTTTAACATTTTTCTAGAAAAGTCAAATATTTATATTTTTTGGAAAATGAAAGTGAGATTAATTTTTTTTAAACCATTCATGCATATAAATTAATTTACAAAATTATATGATAATATTCAAAACACATATGATTTCTTTAGAAAACATTTTTTCTATGAAAAATGATTTTCAATAGAATATTGTAACAAAGGTGGATTTTCATAAAAAAATTCTCAATAATTTTAGGTATTAAAGATTTGAAAATTGTGATATTATTTGAAACATAAATAAATAACCAAATAATAATAAAATTAAATGGGGGTTTTAGAAAATTATCAAATAATTTAATTAAATTGAAATTGAATAAAAAATAACTCAATTAAGATGAGATTGAAATAAATATCACTTACCACTTTGGTAACATTTGAATCATAAGACCCATGGGTGGAATAATATCAAATGAAATATAAATTAAAATAAATATAAGTAGATTAATGATATGAAATATCAAAGGATTAGTAAATACCCAAATAAATATAGGTGTATAGTATGACATGTGTCCCAAAGAAGATATTTTGAGACGAGAAACCATACAAAGACCACAATATTGAATTGAGAAGTAATCAATAAGTTGAATATATGTATCAAATTTAAATCTTTATAAAATAATTTTAAAGTCGACATAGTATAATCAAATTTTGTTACACATATAATATTAAAATATCAAATACAACAAATAAGTAACATAACCCAATGAAAAGAAATTGAGTTAAGAAATTCTTTACCACCTAGTAATTTTCATGTCTGGTCTCCTTGAATAAAATAATTAATATTAAAACATAAAAAAATTATTAATTATAAATTATTCAAGATATTTCATGTAAAATATTTATTACATAAATCATATAATGAAACTCGGTTCATAACACTTAAGTGATCATCAATGAAAGAAAATTGGTACAAAATCCCTTATCTCACGCTTCCCATGATTGAATGGGCTTTAACCTATTTTATAATTTTTTTAATAATATTAATAATTTATTAAAAGATATATTTTTGGTAATAATGTCATATATGATCCTTATATAACATCTTACCAACAATTCATTTTCATTATTTTGTTTTCATTATTATTTTAGGTGTTAATTTCCTCATCTTCACATGTGTGTTTTGTAATTAATGTTTAGGTATTTTAAATATTATATAGATAAATAAGATCTACAATTACATTTATTATATAAATATCTTATATAATCATTATAAACATTTTCAAGAACCATTCATGAAGTTGAACATTGAAAATTAATTTCATCGCTTCGTGGAGACAGTAGGTCTTACAAATGCACAAATGACGATATCATTCACTAAATTGTTTAAATGGTAACGAAGTGGATAGTATATTAATTTTATAGAATTAAAAAATGTATGATTTATCATATAAATTCATTATCTAGAAAAATTATGAATAACATTGTGAGTTGATGATGGAAACAAATTTTATTAGATCGTAAGGGAGTAGTCCTCTATACACATGAGTGATTACATTATTTCCCATTTGATGGATAAGGAGATTAATAAGAATTATTTCATCAACATAATAACTTAAAATTATATGGGATATAATTTTGTTATTATATTTTATGTTTAAATAAAAAATTTATGTTTTTAAAATATGAAATATAAATGGAAAGATCTTTGTCGAGATAATTTCCTTCACTTTGAGAAAACACATTTGGATATCATCTTATAGAATCAAGGGTGGAAATTTTTTAATAAAAAATATATAGAATGTTCCTAATAATGTTTTTTAGACAATTTTTTATTGTTTTTTCATTTAAATTTTCTTTAGTGTCGTAAATAAGTGAGTGGAGGGTTTGCCCTATTATAATTAATGAAGAGTGAAATTATTTTAAATACCTAAACCTATTCAATAATGGGTAGTAACTATATCCAAATGTGCCAATAAAATTTAAAAATAATAGATTTTATATAAGATAAGGTTGAAAAAATCATAAAAAGAAACATATTTTTAACATTATCATCCTTTCACCTCTACGTATTTATACTTATTGATTTTTTTCACCATGGTAACTAGTTTATTAACATAGGTAATTTATCAACTACACCTAAAATAAAATTATATGAATTATATAATTTATACAAAAATTTATAAAATAATTATTATTTTTGTCGGTAAAATAAATTTTTATAGAAGCCCGTGTAACAAGAAAAAACATATTTTAACCTAGAACACATTAATTATTTTATTAGTATTCATTCTAATCAATATAAATAATAATAATTTGAACATACATCCTATTATTAATAATTTTGATTCATAATTTGGATTCCATTTTTTCAAAGTTAATTCAAAAAATATTAATATTTTAAATTAAAATAATCCCACAAAACGTGTCTAAAGGTGTTTATGATAAATAAATTTTTCAAGATTAAGATGGTATTATATTAACTATATGCCTAATAATCATCATTATATGGATTCATGTTAATATATCCATATATATTATCAATTAATTTTATTTATATCATTAATCATTAAATATTATTATAATTAATTAAAATTGATGACTATTACACATTTTTAAACAGAAACAATTTTCTTGAAAAGTCATCACCTATTTGAATAATATTTTTTACCACCAAATGGTCATATTATTATGTATAATAAATTAGTTATTTGTAAATTTTTTATTCTACATGTTTTTACTTATTATTATAAATATAAGGTGGAATGAATGAATATTTTTTAAAAAAAATTAATAAAATATTATTTCTATGGTAAATATTCAAAAACAAAATATATGATTATTTTAATAACTATACTATAAATTAATACTCATCCTTTTAAATTAGAAATTTTTTACAGGAAATATCGAAATATGAAAAGTGTTATATATTTTTAAAAATACAATTTTCACTTTTTATAATTGAGTTTTGGGGTTTCATGTATCGCAAGATATCAAAGAGGTTAAATTATAGAAGGAAATATCCTGTAAAGTCTCAGGGTGTTACATTATTCAATAATATATAATTTACACATAATAATTACATGGATATTAAAATATAAAAAAATAGTGTCATTATTATATATAATGTCCTATGGTTCCCATTTTTCTTCATACATTTATTTATCTCCAAAGTACCATTATTGGTGAGTCATCTGATCCAACAATTCCTTCTCTCTAGTATCAAGAATCTACATAGACTGTTCATAGTATGTTAGGATAATTTCCTATTCTATTTATTCATAGGTTATAACATGAATTGGGTTTGGAATATTCTCCTTAATAATGATATATGCAACACTTCATGTACTTTAGAGAGGATCTGTGTAATTTGTAACCATTTTTCCACATGTTTAATATTTTCCAAAATATCAAAGTGTTCGATGTACCTTGGACCTAGTTTACAATTCTTACCAAACATTATGACACCTATATATAAAAATACATCAAATAATATATGATGTACCACTTTAAATACCAAATATTTACTAGGGTCATTAGAACAAATATTTTTACATATTTTCCCTATATTAATATGGGTTTGAATAGAATAGATATTTTTCATTGTCTCTTGTATGCTGCATCCCAATAAGTGATTTTATAATAAATCATTCCATATAATGATTTATAATAAAAAATAAAAATAAAAAATATTAATAAAAAATATATCTAAATAAATTAAAACCCATTAAATCTCAAATATCGGACCAAAAAAATTTCCCAACAGAAGATAAAATAGCTCATGATGTTATTTACAAAATATGAGAATACTATGACTATATATTTTCCTAAGACATGGTAATAACAATAATTTTCATAAATACCTAACAAGAAAATTCATTCTTTGAAAAGTTAACTCTCACTTAATTTAACAAAAAATAATAGATTATTTTCTATATTCATTAAATCCAAAAATTTAGTAAACTCCATAAAATAAAATATTACATACTTCATCATCAAACCCAAAACTAGTTCCAATGTTATCAATACTATCCCATTTACCTCATCAATTTAAATCATATATTTATCCAAACTAAACATCATTAACTTATCCTTATTCTAATTTTTTGCATTATATTTACCTTAATTATATGTTTTATTAAAATATAACCTTACCATTAAATCTTATTACTTGGATATCCATACAATTCAAAATATTATTTAAAATCCTTATGGAAAAACTATATTAGTAAAAAATTTATACATTTCGTAGTTCTTATATCTAGAATATAACTAATAAAATACATCTACAACATAATTATTAAATCCAAATACACAACAACATTAATAATTAAATGTCAGATATAATAATAACTTAATCATGACTATGATACATATGTTTCTACTGATGTATATTTTATTGATTCTTGGAGAACTCATTTGTGTAGTTCCTTATCTACTCATAGTTGAAAATTTGTCAACTAAATATCTCTTCATTACAATTTCATTCATGTTCAAGGGGGAATTTTTTCCCGCACATAATGAAGGCTCTCATTCACTTCAAGAAAGAACTAGGATGTTTCATTCCACAATCATTACATATGCGAAAATCATTTATCATGTTCTTCCCAAAATCATTTTTTTTCTCATTCATCCTATTCTTTTATCGACACCCATTTAATATAATGGATTTGAAGATTTAAATATCTATTTTTATGGTTCATAAAAAAATTCATCATAGGATGAAAATGTGAGAGAGACTATCTCCCTTTATATTCTTGGCTAAAGTCCCCAAATGAAATGGTACATCTATCATTCCGTGTTACATATATTATTTTAATCCGATATAGATAGCCTTTTTATGGTAGCATCATACCCAAAAATGGTATCTTATTATTTTTTATTTTATTTATGGAAAATTATCATCATTTTTGTCATTTTATCATGGGTATAATATTTAATGAATAATATTTCTTCAATATAATTCCATCTTATATGTTCTACTTCCTATTCCTCTATAATATTCTGGATAAACTACCCTCATTGATAGCTTTAACCATGAGAAAATATACTTCAACTGTAACCATTTCTTTTTAATTACTTCTAAATGATATACATAACATCTCAAGGTATCTAGTATATTATTCAACTATCAACGTATTCATAGTCTCGTTAAATGATGGAGAATTATATCACATGAAGTGATCCAACATAGTGTAATAAACTATGGGAGAATTGGTTTCTATATCTGAGAGAGGTAACTTTTCATAACCTAATTATAATTTCCTAATGCCTCCTTGATCTTATCAGTTCTAATTCCAGCTATATTGGTAATTTGAGGAGGAAAATTACTATATGTTCCATGTGTATTGATACCCTCTAGTATTCCTAGAACCATTTATAAATACTTAAATAAATTGAATTAGTTCAAAAAATTATGATTATAAAATCATAATGTATAATTAAAAATCTAGTGTTACTAATATAAATGGATGATATTTTTGATGATTTCAAATACCATAAAATATCATTAAAAAGATTTTTGGGGAAGATTCATTTTTTATCTTTTAAAGTCACTCTTAGAAACTCGATAATACTATAAAATTTAAAATAATAATAATCTATGATAGCTTATTGAAATTTTAATGGAATGATAAAGAAAAAGCTTGTACATTATGGTGGGAATGTTCTGTTCATTCTCAGTATAATAAAATAATGATTCCTTTCACATTTTTCTAGTAATCGAGAAAAATTACCTAGTTTTTAAATGAATAATGATATTAATATTTAAAAACTTTTGTAAAAATATAATCAATGGTAAAAATGATTTTAAACAATCATAATAGATTATAAAATACACTGCTAGAAATATTTTTTTAATCATGGATTTAGAAGAAAAAATATTATCTATCAAATAGATAAATAATTTTTTATTTTCTTGGAAATATTTTTTAAATATTATTCAATACAAAATAGAGAAAAATTGTACTGTTATAGGATCATTTTAGGAAAAACTATATGAGAATAAAATTAATCAGTTTTATTAGACATTGATCAAATAATTTTCTTCAATGGTAGCTAAAGAGTAAATAATCCCGATTATACTGAGATTGAAACATAAATCTATTACAGATGTGGTAAATTTTTATAATAATCCCCATAATGAGAAAAAAATAAAATAAAACATTAAATAAAATGAATATGAATATATTAATTATGTAAAATACCAATGGGGTTGTATACTCCCATCATAAAACATGATAGGCGTAGAAGATGATATATATATATATATATGCCAAAGAAGACAATTTGAGATAAGAAAACATTACTGTGATCATAATATTGAACTTAGAATTAATAAATTTATAAATTATTAGTATAAAATTTAAACCCACATAATATAATTTTAAATAAAACATAATATAATAAAAATTAATTATAAACATAATTATATAATAAAAAAGATAATTATGTAGTAATATAACCCAATGAAAAGAAATTGAGTTATGAAATTATTTACCACATAGTAATAATCAAGTCCTATCCCCATGGATAAAATATTTAAAATTAAAATCAAAAATACCATTAATTATGTATTATTCCATATATTAAATATATAATTGAAAGTATGTACACTATATAATGTAATTAGGGGGCATAGTATTAAAATATTATTAAAAGAAAGTAAATTGAGAAAAAAATCACTAACCTCACAGTTCCCATTGGTTGATAATTATTTAGAATCCAATCGAATTTTATTTATTGTCTTTTAACTTATAAAATAACCATATTAGTATTTCTAACATCATTTATAATCATATTATAAAATTTTTACACCTCTTTGTTATCAATCGTTTACTATTATTATTATTATTTCCGATGTAAATTGACTTGTTTTCTCATGTGTGTTTTATAATTAGAGATCTATTTTTCGTTCATTGGATATAAATCCATCATATATATGATGATATTAATGTTATAAATATCATATTTACTCATTAGATTCATTTTTAAATCCTTTCAGGAAATCCATGTAATAAAAATGAATCACATTTATTCCTTGAGAGGGTAGGTTATTCGTACACACAAGCGATGATATCATTACATTAATTAAGTGGATGGTAAATTCAATTTACATAATTAATATAATTTTATATTTATAATATATATTCATTATTAAAATATTCATTTCTATCTATTTAAGTTTTTTTTAAATAAATTACATCGGTTTGTAAGGTGGTAGTGTACCAGACACAAGACCAGTTGTTTTGCATCCAATTTTATAGAGAAGGAGACGGATAAATATTATTCAATCAGTATAATATAATATTAATATTTGGGAGATAATTTAATATTATATCATATTTTTTATAAAATAATTAATTACTTTAGAAGAATAATGAAAAATAAAGTCTTTTGTTAAGATAATTATATTCACTTAAAGAAACAACCATTGGATATCTTCTTATGGACTCTAGCGTATGTCTTTTTGGAAGAAATGATATATTAGAATGTGGATAAGGATGTTTGGGAGATACTTTATCAGGATTTTATTAACCTAAATGGATTTATTGGTGTTAATTAGTTATGGGTGGTATTTCCCATTTAAAATTATAGAGGAGTGGCATTTTTAAGTACCCAAAATTATTCAATAATTTGAAGTCAATCTCAACCCATGTACCTCCAAAATCGATAAATAATATAGTGTAGGGAAATAAAGGATGATCCAATACTCAAACACATATAAATAAAATTTCATTACAAAATTTCTTCACTTATCCTTTATGTTTATTTACTCTTACCAAATTAATTTTCACTATGATTACTAGTTTTTTATCATAAGAAATTTATCATTTAAAACTGAAATAAAATTATCTGTATTAGATAATTTTCATCCCACATATTCTAAACATCAAGTAATGTTTATAATAAAAAAATTATGTATGTGTGAAAAAATATTCTTAACATAACCACATGTTATAGTGAAACGGGCTTAACATACATGGATATTACGTCATTTTAGATGAATATTTAGTACATTAAAAGAATACATTTCTGAGTACCATAATAGTTTAGTGTATTCGGAGACATGGAAACAAAATATTCTATCCCATAGAATGATCTTTAACACATCCCATAATGATCTACTTCTTTCTAAAAACTCTCTTCATAACTTGGGGAAAGGAAACATAAGAAAGGGGTGAGAAAAAATGATTAGTAAGGGAAAATGATAGCGATATGTAAGAATAGTTATGAGAATAAGGGTAAGAGAACATGATCATAAAAATAGAATATCATACCCTACATAAGAAAGATCATATAAACAAATCCTGTAATAAATCATGTCAGTTCTTAATACATGAATCAAATGAAAAAAAAGAACAATGTCCATGAAAGCATAATATATGAATAAAACATGAAATTGTGGAACACACATAAGAATATAATCTGATTTCTATAGTATACAAGGAAATGCTTCCAATAAAATATTGGTAGTATGTGTTCACATGTCATATAATCATGGTAGTCTTGGTTCACACCCACGGCCATATTAGTAGCATTAGTTCACTCGTCATATTATCTTGGTAGATAGATTTACTCTCATGGCCATCTTAGTAGTCAAGGTTTATTACCATGAACATATTAGTTGAATTAGGTAACACCTCCAACCATGTTAGTATTCATGGTTAACATCGATGTCCATCTATGTAGTCATGGTTAATTCCTAAGACCATCTTAGTCTCTCTCATGAGAAATAAATCGTTAACCAATGTATAGGAGGGAGATATAGGTCCCACCCGACACATAATAGATCCATACATATATGTGCTTTAGGATCCAAAATAATCATATCATAACCCATGAAATGAAATAGTTATTACAAATATATAATTATGCCATAACTTGTAGAAAACGATACAATTTTCATAATCATTTCATCATAAGAATAACCCTTGAAAATAAGAAGGTTTCAAAAGCATATAACCCATGAAAGAGAAATTGGTGTCATAAGCATCATTCTATAAAAACATAAACCATTCAAGAAATTATGTGAATGGAAAAATTGGATTATTTCCTATAAAGGCATGATTAACAATAAAATATTTCATCATATATATAAAATAACTTTGAAGGATATTTTGAAAACATTTTCCTATGTAAAAGATCATTTCTTCTTCAAATAATTTTGTTTAAAACATAAAACCATTTGAAAACTATTTACATTTTAAATACATTGAAAACATATCAATAATGCTTGAAAACATTCTAAAACCCATTTTTACCTGAAAAAGTGATTAATAAGCTTGAAAACTTTTTTAAAACCATTTCCATTAAAAATTTATAAAATAATTTCAAAATGTCTTCAAATTATTTTTCTAGGAAAACACTTTGAGAACTTACAAAAAAATCTGACAATGTTTTGAAAACGTTTTTATTTGAAAACATATGAAATAAGATAATTTTTTTTTTAAAATCATTTATTTGAACATAAAACAAAATATTGAAAATGTATTGTATACCATTTTACATGAAAACATATTAAAAAATAATGAAATTTTGTCAAAAATTATTTCTTTTAAAATACTTTAGAAATATATTAAAAAGCTTGAAAATGTTCTGAAAAAAATTTTCCGTGAAAACTTATAAAAGAATGTTCAAAACATTTTGAAAACAATTTTCCTTGAAATCACTTTTAAAAAAAATCTAAAAAAATGAACTTTTAAAAATGTAAATTAAGCCTTAATGAAATGATAGTGGTAAATCTTTACATGACATATAAGGTAAAAAGAACATTCATTTTTCATGGTAAAAAGTATAGAAATATTCCTTGTTTAGAAAGTGATATAAATATTCCTTTGAATATATTGGTGAAATATAAAATGGTTAATATTTTTTAAAAATATTAAATCAGAATGGTACATAATTCTTGAAATCCATTTTTATAAAACATGGTTTTGAATGAATATAGATTTCCGACTGAAGAGATGGTAAAGTTGAGGTTCCTTAAAAATAGTTTCATAACTATATTAGGTTACAAATAGTGTTAAAATGGTATGAATATATGAATAAATCATTAATAACCCTAGGAGAAGAAAATTTAAGATTTTTCTTAAGATATGGATCATCAAATTTCATCAAAGAAAGCATAGACATAATAAGTCTTGAAAAGTGATAAGATTGTCTCAATAAAATAATATAAAGTTTTAAATTGGGATCATACTCTCCGTGGAATAGACGGAAATTTTATGAATTTTAAAATATCATAAAAATATTTAAATTTATGATATAACATGTAAAATGGAAGTATATACATCATGAAATAGAATTTAGGGGTGTTACAAAGTTTGAGTCTCGAAGAAGGAAAATTGAGACAAAAAAAATCTCCGATTTGGCAACTTTTTAAACTTATACCCCATGAAATAAAATTAATAAAATATAGATTTGAAGATATATAAATTTAAGTATATGATATATAGAATACCCTAATGTGCTGTAAAAACACCACACAAAAAGAAAGAGTGCATAACATATCATAAAACTCTCATAAATAAAAAGTGAGATGAAATCACATTACCTTTTGTCTTGACTCTCATTGTACTTATTCCAACTAAAACATTCCGAATCTGAATTCCACTAAACTGGTGCTCTGTACCTGGTTAGTCACATGGCCTCAAGCACATTTCCTTCAATTCTAGAGGCTTCCGGTTAGCAATGAATACCTATAGAATGATAGTGGGGAAACTATACCCATATTTATAGAGTGTAACAGAGAAGAATCAATAATAATAAAATTGAGGAAATATTAAACAATATAGAACTAAAATAAATAGTGGATGACTGATAAGATAAATAACCAAGCATCAATCTATAAAAAAAGGATGCAGCATGTTATGTTCTAAGAAAACATCCAAAATCGGTACACTATAGAAATAAAAAATATATGTTCCAAAAGCACAAAAAAAACAAAGGATTATAAGAATCATCGCGAGCCTCATCTCAGTCCCATTCTCACCAACTCCTAAAAAGAAAATGAAGAACCAAAAGAAGGGAACTTTATCTTATCAAAACCTACAATTATATAATCTATTTGGTCCCAAAAGCATGACCTAGATAGTGTGTGAGACTAATTCCAAATAGGCATCCACCCAATGTATTTTTTGATCTATCAATGAATATATATAATAGGAATTGTATAGTACTAAATGTTTTAAATAGAAGATGCTCAAATGTAAACAGTTCTACAAGTAAGCACAAAAAAATTCTCAATAGACCATCTAAGAAAGTTTAAGTGAATACCAAATCCAAGCTTATGATTTTTCTTGTAAAACACATCATGTATCCTTATTATGTTCAAAGAGAAACTGATCTTGTCCATCATATCATGTAACACTCACAATATAGTAATAGTAATTTAACCATCTTCCACAGGCATAGAGCCCAACCTAGTCAAAGAAAAACATCACCCTCGGGCATAGAAAAACCTCACCCTTAGGAATAGAAAAATGTCACCCACATGCATAGAAAAACCAAACCAAAAGCATCCAATATAAACAAGAAAATAAAACCCTCAAAATTATATTCCTTTTAAATGATAACATGGGTTGGATTTATAATAATAAACATGAATATTAAACTATTCGATGGATTCCATAATAATAACTCATGAAACAAGATAATTATTTAACCCATTTCCATTTTAAACAACCTGTAATATGGAATCAAAGGCATACCCATATGCATCCTATGAAAAATGGACAAAAATGGTCATCAAAGGGAAGCTCAACCATGAGGTGGACCTAATTTAAGGAAAACAACCCTAAAGATTATGAAGAACACATATTTAATAACTCAAATATCAATAGGCAACAATAAGGATGAATTATAAATCAAGCGACACCCAAAAATGGTTATACATCCCTTTGGCATATTTAAACAACTGTAAAATAAGTGAAAGTCCCAGGACTACCTACCTCATTGTAATAAAACTCCCTTTGTCCAGCATTAGCCTATAATTTGACCTAAAAAGGAGTAAATATACAAAAAGTGCATAAATTTTCATCCTTTGAAAACTCATTTGATGTAAGAAATCACAAAGAACACCTCAAGAGGAATCGATAGCTTATCGACTATGTTCAAACGCCTCCAATAGTTATCAAATCAGAGATCAGATAGAGAATTGGAATGAGAAATTAAGTTAGGAACTGCTAGTTTGTGAGACGGGCGATCCATTCTATCCAAATGAAAAAATACAATGCTACTATCTAATTTAATGAATAAAATGAAATGCACACGTTTTTTATTAGAAAATACATGCCATGTCTAAACAAATCTGGGGTACGTCATTTCATGGTTGTGTACTGAGATTATACATCATGTAACCCTAATTACATGGAATGTACATGGAAATACAGAGCGTATAACTCCTAGTCACATCATGTAAAAGCCCTGCAGGTAGCCATTGATCTCTTTTCCTCCATTTTTTTAAGTAAAAACTTAAAAGGAACAATCTGTACCTTAAGAGAAGAACTGGGTTCTTACAAACTTATCCCCGCAATGAAATTCTTCCCCAAATTTACCTTCCATGGGTGGTAAAGGAATATTAGAAAATAACTATGTGCATTATGATCAAACATTTTCCTCCCTCTCCCAGGTCTCATCCTTCACTCGATTATTTGGTCATGGAAATCATAATAAAAGAATAGATCAGTTATGGATTGTAAATACCCATAAATTTCAATGAATTTTTTTCTTGAATTCTTTGAAATTTTACTAGTTTGCAGTTTCTGATGGCACCTGATTCCGAGGCCTGGTGTGCCTGGATTAATTTTTTGAATTTTAGCTTGGGTAAGTTCAGTAAACAAACGATCAGGTTTTTCTATCTTTTGAGTCAGTGTGCGGAATTGAAATCTAAGGGCATCGATGAATTGACATCGCCGGTATTTGCTTAAGGGGAACTTTCCTGCAGTTGCGTTTTGTGCGGTTTGGATGTAAATTTTTGGGGTTTAGTCCTAAAATTAAATAATATTTGGCGTTGCACAAATTTTATTTTGTGATGTGGGGCCCACATGATCCCAACCTTCAACTCCCCATTTATTTGCCTGCTGTTTTCATTGACAATTCCCCATTAATACCCCTTGTTTAATTACTTTGACAACTCCACATATTGAATATAGTGGAGCCTTCCTACCTCCCTCATCCTTTTAAATGTGCCAACCAATTAATTTAATGTCATCGTTAAATTAATTGTCACCACTTGGAATTAATATGAATTGCTCAACAATTATATTAATTAGAGAGCCTCTTTTTATTTTTGGTTGGAGAATATATTTGGAAAAAGAATCTAGAGGATTAAAGTGAGGTGAACCTTTCTTCAATTAAGAACACCCCCAGTGAAGAATGTGAAAAACTTCCTCCTCATATGAAACTCGATGTCAAGGAGCCTACGTCGCTACGACACTGACCCTTCTTCCATCGTTGATGGAACGACACTGTTCTTCCGTGACACCCATCTACTGTGATGCTCGTCCTCCACTGATCAACGATGTACAACAACAACTTTGAGGTAGGGGGATTTGTATTTTTTAGAATATGTGTTGGTTACTCTTGAACATGGCGTTTAAATTTTTGGGTGATGTTGAAACCAGTAACGCGGTTGGTATGTACTAACGAATAAGTCATGACCCACTGCTATTTTGTTCATGATGCGTGGGGTGTTTGGAAACTACAGAATGGGAATGCAATAGTGATTTGGGGCCTTCTCAACAATGTACAGATCCTGAGATGACTGCAGGTGCAGTCGGAACCATGAACGGACCACCGGAAAGACTCTGGTGGCTCGCGGAAGACCCAAGCGACGCGGGGCGTCGGCACGGCAGCGCCGGCGGCCGGAGGTGTCAGCACGCTGCTTGTAGGAGTCCACCGCGGCAATGGCCGCGGTGGCGAGCGGAGGATCTTGCGGCCGTACGGGATCTGGGGAGTCCAGCAGCGCCATCCTAGTGCCGCGTCCACGGAACAGGGGGTTGCGCCCCCCGCTCGACCAGCTGGTGGAGCCAGCATACCCCCCACCCCCCGGCTGGGCCAGGGCGGGTCACCCTGACCGGGCCGCACCTAGCCAGGTTGGGCCGCACCCAGCCGAGTCGGGCCACACCCTACTGGGCCAGACCCGGTTCCGGCCGACCCAGGGGGGGTTGGACCAAGTCGGACCGGGCCCAGACCCCCACTTCAGACTGTTTTTCGGTCTTTTCCCCATAACATGAGCTATGGACCTCCGATTGACATAGTATCTGTTGCATAGGAATACTTGGATCGAGATGGTCATTTTGGTATATTACACTAGAGGTTTCGGCGAAGTGTGTGTATGTCCATGTTGGTTCGAACCTGAAACCAACCGGGCCCTTGGAGCGGAAACGCTTATAACTTAAGGACCGGACGTCTGTTTGACATGTCGTCAACCAAGATTAATTCCTTTTTATGAGACGGTTATTTTGGATTACTCCACTTGAGGTTTTAATGCATATGGAGTACGGTCGGGTTAGTTTTAGCTTAAAACCCAATAATTCCCCTGGAATAGAAAAGCCAATAACTCTCAGACCAGGCGTCTGATTGACGCACCGTCTATCACATTGGGTTTTCATTGATGAGATGGAACTTTGTGTAACATAAAATATAGAATTTGTGATAGTTTATGTATTGACCCCCCTTGCTTGATGAGTAGACCCTCCCGGAATCAAGCATGCTGTTTGCGGGAACCCAAGAGCTGGCTACGACTGCATCGACTACTGTACTGGAATCCTCCATGGGTTCGACAGCGATGAATACCGTACTAGGATCATCCATGGGTTCGACGACGATGGATACTATTCTTGTATTATGTGTGGGTCCGGCAGTATTGGCCTCGTACTTGTATCATGTGTGGGTCTGGCAGAGTAGCTGGTCTTGTTTCCTATGTGGGTCAGAAAGTTTAGATAGACTTATATCATGTGTGAGTCTGACAGCTTAGATGAATCAGTGGATACATTTGATCATCTCTATCGATATAAAAATGATTTATACCAGTTTGATCTGAGTCTTGAATTTAATCATTATCATCGATTTGATTGACTTGTTTTCCTGTGTGGACCAGCTTGTGCTTCCCTGTGTGGACTGGGTTGTGTTTTCCTGTGAGGACTAGGTTGTGGTTGGGCTCGAGAGTTGGAGCTGAATTGTAATTGATGGCTTAGGTATATGTATGGGAATATACCTATGCGGAGTCGTTTGATACTTCTTGATTGTATCATTCCTTTGTGGTTTATCCTTCGGGGATTCTAAGAGACCTTTGGGGGACTCGGGGTCCCTACTGAGTATCGTATACTCACCCCTGCACGGGCTATACCCACGCTACATTGTGTTGGATGCGTACGATGGACAAAACTGATCGAGGTGGAGGCTTGTGGAGCTGCACGGTATGCAGAGGTGGACCACTTGGCGGGATGTACATGGAGTGGACGTCCGGACCCGAGGAGGTGAGGCGACTTTCTATACCCACAATTCAAGTGGGATTTTCAGAGGACAACTCGGTGTTGCTATTTTAAATTACTGCTACTATACTTTCTTTTTAGTTGTAATGTACTTCCAGGTGGGTTTTTACACTAGCCCATTTACTTTTCATCACTTACTTTGCACCCACTTTTACATAGTTCTTACTTCACATGCGTACTCTGTTGTGTTTGTTTACTTTATAAAGGAAATGTCTTCCCTTTTTTGGGATTTATGCCTTTGGTGCTAGTCGCCAGCCCCTGGACTATGGAAGGCGGTCTTGGGGTAGTCACGACATGGGCCCCGAGGACCGGTCGTGACAAATTGGTATCAGAGTAGTCAGTTATACCACAGATCTCTAGACTCTAATCTTTACTTTCTGTGAAGCAATAGTGTTAAGATTATTGAGTGTGGTCTTCAGTCCAGGGAGACCAGTGTTGGTGCGGTGGCCGATATATCCATACAACAAGACCCTGACCTCTAATTTTCGACTCAGTGTGCGAAAACACTATTTTCGTGTATGTTTCCTTCAAATGTTTTCTTTGTGATTAATTTGTGTCAGCTCACCAGTCATATTGTTTGACCGTGGAACACCTGTTTCTTTTTTGGATATCCCCACGAAGGCAGCCAACTAGGGATCTAAGTTACGTGCGAGATGGAAGCCCACCGAGCGATGAGGCCTCGGTGCAGGGCCCCATCACAGTGGAGGCACCAGCGGTACCACTACCCACTGATCCACTGATGCTACCAGCCCCAGAGGCGGAGAGTGCACACCGCCTGAGCACATTTCATGAGTTTCATCAACAGAGGTTTCCTAGGTTCTTTGAAGATACGGACCCTCAGGTAGCCGGGGATTGGATGGAGGCTATCGTTAGAGTCTTCATATTGGTAGGGACACTAGCTGACCTTTTCGTGATCCTTGTCATGAGTCTACTGCATGCAGTAGTAAGTATATGGTGGAGCCTGATGGTCTAGCTGCATGACGAGGCATCTCTACTTTGGATATACATCGAGAGTCTCTTCCTCTTGGAGTTTCTCCCAGCCACCCTTCATGCGGTGCACATCTGGGAGTTACTTCATCTACAACAAGGCTGTATGATAGTACCTCAGTACTCGGTGATATTTACAGACCTCTCAAGCTACTCCAGGGATATGGTATGGGACCCATTCTTCAGGGCCCGGAACTTCGGGCAAGGATTGAGGCACGAGATCAGGGCTTCGACCATTCCCCTCAGCATCCCGACGTAGGTAGGGGTGCTGGATCGAGCACTTTTAGTGGTGAGATTCCTAGCTAAGTGGCTACTCGCTTGGAGACTCACCGCAGGGTGACATGTAGTGGAGTCTTCTACAGCCGATAGTAGATAGATGTCGCAGGGGTCCAAGCGGACTAGGCCATCAGGTGGGTGACCTCAGGATATAGGATCGGTTGTGTGGGGCACCCGAAATAGAGTCGGCCTTACGAGGATAAAATAGTACTATGCATGTGGTGGGCAGGGCGCCATGGCTCATGACTACCAGACCCGCCATGCATACGAGCAGCATATAGTGGAGGGACCTCCCAGGCAGAGGCAGAGGTTCAATCATGGCAGTCTGCAGGGAGCAGGAAGACGAGGCAGAGGAGTTTGCTGAGCAGCGGGTGGTGGACGATGATTTGAGGCTCCACAACCACCACCCCTAGAAGGTCCACCCCGACCACAAGGAGCTGACGGGCAGAGGCAGGTTCAGTTCTAGGCAGAAGAGGCTTATGACCACGGCGCACCTGAGTTGATTCAAGGTACTATCTGTGTCTACTCTACCATTTCTGAAGTTCTTATAGACACATGTGCGAGTCATTCTTTTATTGTCGCTGCCCTTGTTCGGAGCTCAGAAATTCCAATGGAGTCGTTGTCTTGATCCTTACGGTTAGAGACTCCTATAAGAGCAGACTCGATGGTTACACACTGATACCAATAGTGTGAGCTTACTCTAGGAGGTGATATCTTCTGCTGAGATATTCTTGTAGCGGCGTGGAGGCCTTATGACATCATCATGGGTATGGAATGGTTATCTACAGTCTATACTCAGATCGACTGTATTAGGCGCAAAGTGTGGTGTGTCCGCACAGATGGGACCAGGTTCACCTTCACCGGCAAGAAGGGAACTTTTGCAGCACAGAATGGACTTACGCAGAGGAGAGGGAAGCTGATCAATCTTTAGATGGCTAGTATCATCCTTGGAGTAGTTGATGTATGGATTCCGAGTTTTCCTGTTGTGGTGGATCAGCATGAAGATGTTTTCCCTGATGACGTTCCAGGACCACCTCCTGAAAGAGAGTAAGATTTTGATATCAACTTGTACCCCGGGACATCACTGATATCTACTCCAGCATATCAGATGCCTCCCGCCAAGCATCGTGAGCTACAGGTATAGTTGGAGGACTTACAGGGAAAAAGATTCATCCGACCCTTTGTTTCACCCTGGGCTTCTCCGATTTTGTTCACCAAGAAGGCGGATGGGAGCTTGCGACAGTGGGTCGACTACCATGGCTTGAATCAGGTGATCATAAGGAACAATTACCCACTTCCTAGGATTGACAACCTCTTCGATCAGCTTAATGGATCATGGTGGTTCTCGAAGATAGACCTCAGGTCAGGCTATCACCAGCTCAAAGTTAGAGACGAGGATGTAAAAAAGATGGCATTCTGGTGTCGGTATGGCCACTACGAGTTCTTGGTTATGCCCTTCAGTGAGACCAAAAATCCAGTAGTGTTCATGAGTCTCGTTAATAGGATCTTCCAGCCTTACCTCGATCGGTTTTTCATAGTCTTAATTGACGACATACTGATTTACTCGACCACTGAAGAGGAGCACGGCTACCACCTGTGGGTTGTAATGAATACACTTCGAGAGCACCAGCTTTATGGTAAGCTCTCAATGTTCTAGTTATAGATTTGATATGTTCACTAATTAGGGTGTGTAGTCACTGAGGCAGTAGTTTTAGTGGATCCTACGAAGATCGAGGCAGTGCTTGCTTGGGAGCCACCCAAGAGCGTGACAGAGGTGCGGAGTTTCCTAGGTCTGGCTGGGTACTATCAGAGATGTGTGCAAGACTTCTCCAGAGTTGCAGCACCACTTTCACCTTGTATAAAGAAGGGGAAAACCTTCGTGTGGTCAGATAGATGCTAGAAGATCTTTCAAGAGCTGAGACAAAGATTACCCAGTGCGCCCATCTTGAGGCTACCGGAGGAGGGCGTAGGGTACGTAGTTTACTACGAAGCATCAGGGACTGGACTCGAGTGTGTCCTGATGCAGGAGCAAGAATTTATCGCTTACAGTTCATGGCAGTGGAGGTATCACAAATAGAACTATGCTACCAATGACCAGCAGTTAGCAGCAGTGGTCTTCGCCATGAAGATGTGCCGGCACTATCTGATGGGCAAGTGCTTTATAGTATACTCTGACCACCAGAGTCTCGAGTACATCTTCTCTCAAAAGGACCGGAACCTGAGACAACGGTGATGGCTCGAGTACCTCCAGGACTGTGACATTGATATAATATATACCCTTGGGAACGGAAACGTTGTGGCTGATGCTCTCATCAAGAGATCAGTCATACAACTGCTAGGGGAGGCGACAGAGAAGCTAGCCGCATTGCAGATATCCTTCATGGATAGAGACAGGGCAACCTTTCTACAGTCACTCCTCCACTACTTTAGCGGGTCACAGAGGCACAGCTTGGAGACATTGACTGTGAGGCGCAACATGCTCAGATATCGTTAGGGCTGGCACTCGATGGATTTTCTGACGGTGGGGAAGACGTCATCTTCTTCAGGGGATATACCATGGTACCAGTTGCACTGCAGTAGGAGGTGTTGAGGGTGTTACAAACTTCCCCTCTAGGGTACATCCAAGAGTGATGAAGATGTTTCAGGACCTCTGACGACAGCATTGGTGGCCGGGTATGAAGAAGGTTGTAGCGGAGTTCATTTCGCAATGCCTCACTTGTCAGCAAGTGAAGGCAGAGCACTAGGTACCAGCAGGCTTGGTACAACCCTTGGAGGTTTCAGAGTGGATGTTGGATGGGTTATCCATTGATTTCATGACAGGGAATCCACGTACTTCCATAGGACACTACTCCATCTGGGTGATTGTAGACTAACTCACCATGTCAGCCCACTTCCTACCGATCAGAGAGCATGGCTCGGTAGAGAGCTTGGGATGCCTCTACTTTCAGAAGATCGTACAACTTCATGGAGTACCTTTTACCATCGTCTCTGATATAGATTCTCTCTTTACTTCTCGTCTTTAGAAGAGGTTTCAGGAGGCTTTTGGGATGCAGCTACATCTGAGCACCGCCTTACATCTTCAGATGGATGGCCTGACGGAGAGGACCATTTAGACCCTCGAGGACCTACTTCATGCATGTGTCCTTGACTTTGGTTGCAGCTGGGACGATCACCTACACTTGTTGGAGTTTTCGTTCAACAACAGCTATCACTACACCATCGAGATGGCACCATACGAGGCATTGTACGACCGACCATACAGATCACCTCTGTGCTGGACTGATCCTGGGGAGTCAGCACTTGTAGGGGCAGAGATGGTTCAGGCTACGATGGAGAAGGTGCAGATCATCCAGGAACAGATGAGGATGGCACAGAGAAGATAGAAGTCCTATACTGTTAGGATATGAAGACCACTGCAGTTTTAGGATGGTGACCACATTTTCTTACGGGTCTCACCTCAATGAGAAATATGGAGATTTTCCCAGGGCGGAAAGTTATATCCACGATTTACCATACCTTTCTAAGTCCTCAATAGAGTATGTGAGGTGGATTACCTCCTAGCACTTCCACCTCAGTTGCACCAGCTTCATGATGTCATCCACGTGTCTCAGTTGAGGAGATACATGCATGAACTGACCCACATCATCGATCATGGGGAGCTGGACATCAACAACGGGACGACATTATCTGAGGTTCTGCTGGAGATCGAGGATCGACAGGAGTGGGTCCTTTGTGGACGGTTGATTCCTATGGTGCACATTCGCTGGAAGCATGGGAACCTTCAGAAGAGCACATAGAAGCGGGAGGCTCAGATGTGTACTCAGTACCCCTTTTTATTTCCCTAGTGTGTGTTGTAGCTTTACGGGGACGTAAAGCCCTGAGGTGGGAGTAATGTAAAAACCATTAAATTTCACGGAATTTTTTTTCTTGAATTCTATTGAATTTCACATGTACGCAGTTTCTGACAAAACCTGATTCTGTGGCCCGGTGTTCTCAGAATAATTTTCTGATGTTTAGCTCATGTTCGTTCAGTAAACAAACGAACGGGTTTTTCTACCTTTTGAACAGGTGCTCGGAATTGAAATATGGGGGCACCGATGAACTCGTAGAGCCGATATTTGATTAAGGGTACCTTTACTACGGTTTTATTTTCTGCAGTTTGGAAGTTAATTTTTGGTGTCTATTCCTAAAATTAAATAAAATTTGGTGGTGCACAATTTTATTTTGTGTGGTGGGGCCCACACAAGCCAAACCTTCAACTCCCCATTTATTTACCTATTGTTTCCTTTAATAATTCCCCATTAATACCACTTATTTAATTACTTTGAAAACTCCACATATTAATTATGATGGATCCTTCCAACCTCCCTCATCCTTTTAAATATTCCAACCAATTAATTTAATGTCATTGTTAAATTAATTGGCACCAATTAAAATTAATATGAATTTCTCGAAAATTCTATTAATTAGAGAGCCTATTTTTCTTTTTGGTTAGAGAATCTCTTTGGAAAAAGACTTTGGAGGATTAAAGGGAGGAAAACCATTGCTCAACGAAGAACACCCCCAAGGAAGAATGCGAAGAAATTCTTCCAGGGAAGCACCTCGACGTCAAGGAGACTACATCGCCTATGATAGAGTGACCCTTACTCTATCGTTGACGAAACGACACCGTTCATCCATGACGCCTGTCAACCGTGACGCTTGTCTTCCACGGATTGACGAGGTACAACAAAAACTTCAAGGTAGGGGTATTTTTATTGTAAAGGTTTTTATTACTCTCGAAAATGGAATTTAAATTGTTGGGTGATGTTGAAACCACTAACGCGGTGGGTACAAACTAACGAACAAGTCCGAACCCACCGCTATTTTGTTCTTTATGTTCACGGTGTTTGAAGATGATGGAATGGGACCGCATTGGTGATTTGGGATCCTCGCAGTGAAGTATGGATCTTGAGATGACCGTAGGGGTAGTCGGAAGCAAGAATGGACCACCGGAATGACACCGGTGGCCTGCGGAAGACCCTGGCGACACGGGTTGCCAACGCGGCGGGGTCGGCGGCCGGAGGCAGTGGTGCCCCGACACGATGCCGAAAGTAGACCACCGTGGCAATGGTTGTGGTGACGAGCATAGGATCCCGCGACCACGCAAGATCTAGAGAGTCCAGCGGTGCAATCCTGGGGCCGCGTCCACGAAACAGGGGGCCGCGCCCCCCACTCGGCCAGCTGTTCGAGCCAGCATACCCCCCCCCCTACTGGGCCGGGGTAGGTCACGCGAAATGGTCCAAGCCGCGCCCTGCCGGACAGGACCCGGATTCGGGTCGGGTTGACCCGGTTCGGGCCGACCCATGGGGGGTTCGGCCAGGTCAGACCGGGCCCAGACCCCCACTTCGGACCATTTTTCGGTCATTTTCCAATAACATGAGCTACAAACCTCCGATCTATGTATCGTCAGTTGGGTAGGAATCATTGGATCGAGATGGTCATTTTTTTATATTACACTAGAGGTTTCATCGAAGTCTGTGTATGTCCGGGTTGGTTTGAACCTGAAACCAATCGTGCCCTTGGAGCGGAAACACTTATAACATAAGGACCTGACATCCGTTTGACGTGTCGTCTGCTAAGTTTAATTCCTTTTGATGAGATAGTTCTTTTGGATTACTCCACTTGAGGATTGGATGCAGATGGAGTACGGTCGGGTTGGTTTTAGCTTAAAAACCAACAGGGCCCCCGGAACAGAAAAGCCAATAACTCTCAGACCGGGTATTCGATTGACGCACCGTCTATCACGTTGGGTTTCCTTTGACGAGACAGAACTTTGGGTTACATAAAATATAGACTTAATTATAGTTGATGTATCAACCCCCCTTTCTTGAGGAGAAGACCCTCCATGAATCGACCGTGTTGTGTGCGGGAACACTAGATTTGGCTACGACTGCATCAAATACTGTACTAGAATCCTTCATGGGTTTGACAGTGAAGACTATCGTACTGGGATCCTTTGTGGGTTCGACGGAGATGGATTCTATTCTTGTATCCTGTGTGGGTCTGGTAGTATTGACCTCTGTACTTGTATCCTGTGTGGGTCCGACAGAGTAGCTGGTCTTGTATCCTGTGTGGGTCAGACAGCTTAGCTGGACTTGTATCTTGTGTGGGTCCGACAGCTTAGATGAATCAGTGGCTACATCTGATCATCTCTATCTCTATACGAAGGTTGTATAACTGTGTGAGCTGAGTATTGACTTTAATTTTTATCATTGATGTGATTGAATTGTTTTCTTGTGTGGACTAAGTTGTGCTTTTCAATGTGGACTAGGTTGTGTTTTCCTGTGTGGACTAGGTTGTGCTTGGTCTCGAGAGTTAGATCTGAATTGTAATTGATGACTTAGGTATATGTGTGGGTATATACCTAAGAAGAGTTGGTTTATACTTTGTGATTGCATATTTTCTTTTGTGGTTTATACTTCGTGGATTCTGAGAGACCTTTGGGGGTCTCGAGGTCCCTACTGGGTATCATATACTCACCCCCGCAAGGGCTATGCCTGCACTAATTTGTGTTGGATGCAGATGACGGACATCACTGATCGAGGTGGAGGCTTTTGGAGCTGGATGTTACCCTGAGTTGGACCACTTGCCGGGACGTACACGGAGCGGACGGCCGGACCCGAGGAGTTGAAGAGACTATCTGTACCCACCCTTCAGGTGGGATTTCCGGAGGACGACTCGGTGTTGCTATTTTACTTTTCTGCTACTGTACATTCATTTTAGTTGTACTATACTTCTAGATGGGTTTGTATACTAGAACATTTACTTTTCAGCACTTACATTGTACCCAGTTTTACTTAGTTCTTACTTCACTTGCGTACTCTATTGTGTTTTTTTACTTTATAAATGCAATGCCTTCCCTTTTTTCGAGATTTATGCTTTTGGTTCTAGTCGCCAGCCCTGGGGCTATGGAAGTCTTTCTTGGAGTAGTCACGACACGGGCCCTGAGGATGGGTTGTGACATGGATAACCTTCATTTTAGAATCCAAAATACAAATATGATGCACCTCAAAAGAAACATCTTCCTGCAACTCCACTTCCTAGGGTTGAAAAGCGTGAGATGGGTACAAAAGGTAACATCACAACTGAGAGACATGGAGGAATTCATGCATATCCCTGTAACTTTGAGGTAACTACAATTGATCACCAACTGGACCCACTCTCTCCAAAATATCAAATATCATAAGGTATATTGGTGAATGGTTTCCCTGACTTCTGGTCCTCTTTTGTCCCAACCTCATAGTGACATGTGGGAAAACTCGATCCCTGACCTCCAAATCCAATGTTCGTATGTGGTGATCAGTGTATGATTTATGAAGAGACAACATAGTATCCATATTCTTTAAAATCAACTGAACCTACTCAGTGGTCTCCTGGACAAGATATGGTCCTAGCAACGCTGCCTCCCCTACTTTTATCCAACACATAGCTGATCGGAATAGCCTACTATACAATGCTTCATATTGAGCCATCTGAGTAGTACCCTAGAAGATATTAATTTGGGGGAACTTAAAAGGGGGTATGTGTGTCTCACAAGAAACCTAGAAATATTGGATGCATGCCTGATTCATGTCCTCTTGTAACTGAATCGTGTGACTGGCCATATTTCTGGTGATGTTAAGATGTGCTTAGAAGAACCTATTTACCCAAAGCCCATTGTATCCCATATTAGAAACAATAAGAACACCAATATTTTTTATCTAAAAATATAGAATTTGGGACCCTGTGTAGAAATAAAATCTCACAAATGTACAATATCCCAAGCTCATCAACACCGAAGGTTTCCTTGATCATAAGAAAATGTGAATCCTTTGTAATAGTTTCAACAAAAACCCATATAAAATCATTACATCGAGGTGACCTCGATAACACCATCAAAAAATCCATATTGAAATAATTAAATTTTCACTCATGAATGGGTAGGTATGGTAAATGTCTGGCTAGTAGCTAGTGTTCTGCCTTCACCTTCTGATAGGTAGAACATCTCAGGACAAAACTAGCTACATCTATTTTCATAAATGGCCACCAATACTGATAATGTAAATACTAATACATATTGATGACACCTTTATGAACTTTACATAATGAGCCATGAAAATCATGGATCATATCCTCGCACATGTTATCTGAAACCCATAGGTGACCATGTAAATGTAGTACCACATTTTGTTTATGGTCCATCCATGAGTACAATGCTCACTTGACATACTCTCCCATATAACTAGGCCTTCAGAATCTGATATCCACCTTATCTTTACTCTATCCAATAATGTAGTGGTAATAGCTAAGGATTCAAGAACATTCTTACCCTTCCTATTATACAACTCCAAATACATCTCAAAGAACAAGGCCATAAGCTTCAACTGGATACTAGTCTGCTTCAGTACCTATATTGGAGTCTTCTGGCTCAGTTCATCAACAACTTCCTTTTCATTCTCATTCATGTAGGAAATCTCAATGTCAAAATACTAAAGTTATTCCACCCACCTTATCTGCCTCTAATTTAGATCATGTTGAGTAAAGATGTACTTGATAATTTTTTGGTCTGTGTACACAACAAAATTCTCCCCCAATAAGTAATGTCTCCAAAAACATAATACATGAACAACCACAGCTAACTCGAGATCGTACGTCAAGTAATTACCCTCATGTGGCCTCAACTGCTATGACCCATAAGCAATTATTAGGTCCCCCTGCATAATCACTATTTGTAGCATGATACTTAATGTGTTGCATTATAGAATGTAACTCCTTCCCAGATCTAGAAAAATCAGTATCGGTGTTGTCATTAATCTTCCTTTCATCTCTGAAAAGGCTCCCTCACAAGAATCTTATCATACATACTTCACACCCTTCTTTGTTAATCCCATAATTGGCACTGCTAAGAATTATAATTTTAGTATAAAATTCCTATAGTAATAAAGAACTCCATGAAAACTTTGCACCTCATAGATGTTCTTGGGTTGTTCACTAGTAACTACTTCTCTCACATTCTCTCGGTCCACTGATACTCTTGTCTCCAAGATGATGTGACCCAATAAGTGATTTTGATCCATCCAGATGTTTCACTTTTTGACTGTAACTTATAATTGATGATCTATTAGTGTACTCAAAATGATATCAATATTTGTGGAAAGGGCATGTCAATTATAGGAATACACCAATATATCATCTATGAAAACCACAATAGGAGAATCAAGGTATGGATGGAATAATTGGTTCATTAGT
Source organism: Viscum album (assembly GCA_963277665.1). NCBI lineage: Eukaryota > Viridiplantae > Streptophyta > Magnoliopsida > Santalales > Viscaceae > Viscum > Viscum album. The sequence continues at coordinate 1,697,292,104 of OY728131.1, forward strand.
GCCAAAAATACTACATGCACCTTTTGGGATGGAACAGATTGAAAAAATACACATACAGACCATATTTCCTCTGAAAGGCTGTGTGTGGTATGTCTGATTATCTAACACGCAACTAATGATAAACTGATATTGAATCAATATAAGAAAATACATGAGATCCTTAGATATGATTGAAGATATAATAAATTCAGGGGGGAGGATACAAGTTATTAACCATCAACTGGTTAAATTTCTAATAATCCACACATATTATGAGGGTACCATCCACCTTTTTTCACAAAAAGGACTAGAAATCCCCATAGAGAAGTATTGGTTCAGATGAAACCCTTCTCTTCCAAATCCTCTTTCTACCTCATAAACTCTTGAAAATATTCTCCAGCCATCCTATTTTGAGGATTGGATACTAGTGCAGCTCGTGAAACTAGATTGATATAGAACTCTACCTCTTGCACTAGAGGTAGGCCTAAAAAGTCATTCGAAAAGACATCCTTGAAATGATCAACTATAGTATCGAAATCTTAATGATCTGTTCCTTAGTCGTCTAGGTATAAACTCGCAATCTGGGTTGCTATCCCACCCAATCCATGATACTTAGGTCCATCTGAGATCAAATGGACATCCCAATCACCCTTGTGTAGAAACGATCCACCATCCGGTGACGTAAAACTCACCTTACAATGATAATAATTGATAAAGGGTTTAAAGGAGAAAATACATTCCATTCCAATAATGACATCAAATCCTATCATCTTTAACAAATATATTTACTATAAGAAGTTACACACACCAACCTTTGGAGGAACTCCTTTCACTGACGTACACTCGTCGTTATAATCCCTAACGAAGTGTCTAGCGTCATAACATCATTATAAGTAAAAACACAGATCCCAAGGCTCACCAAAATGGGTACAGATATGAAACAATGTGAATCCCTCATATCAAAAAGTGAAGATGTTAAAATTTAAGAGACTATAATAGTACCTCTAATTGTAAAAGGTTTGGGATCCTTCTCCTTCTCAGTATTTTTCATGACATAATTATGGTCGTACAGTGGTCATACGACACTTCCTGGAAACTCTGATTTGATCCACCCAACTTTTTCTAAGGACCCGGGGTCTGGCTACAATGACCAAAACCACTAACTTTCCCTGAATAGCCTGATGCACTCTAGTTCTCTGACTGGTGAGTAGCAGTTAACCCTACTCTTGAATGTGGAGTAGATGAAAACCCTCTCGCACTAGTCACTAGAGGAAAATCCCTTTAGAAACGTTGAATTTGGCCCATCTTTCCAAAAGATATGAACTCTAATGGATCCACTAAACATTTATGTTTGGTATTCCCATCTCTCCCACATTGGTATCACCAAACCAGACCACCTAAAGATACATTCTGGTAATTGGATTCACTGTGAGTAAGCTCTAGATGATTCTTCCTTCTATTGATCAAAACAATACCATATCTCACTACAGAACCACCCTGGCTTGAACATCTAGATTCCATTAGGTATCATTGAGTATTTAGTGCCTGGTTTTCAATAATAGATACAATAGTCAGCAAAAAGCTATTCACCTCTGATCAGATGTTGTACATGATACCATCCTCAAATCACCTAGACTCTGACAGATCGTCACTAATCAGAATATGTGAGATGTTTTGGAGCTCAGCATGATGGGACGAGTAATCCATAACTAATAGAGTGCCCTGCTCTAGATGCATAAATTCACATTCTTTGTCATCCCACATCATCTCAGAATAAATGTAATCATAAAAGAATATCTGAATCTCTTCCCATACATATCGTAACAACGTTCTATCTGAGTGATATTGTCCAACCATCTCTTGGAGGAATAGCACAACATATAAGTAGATATCTTGACCCTCCACTAAGAAGGAATCTCTATATTTTAAAAGATCAATAACATGGCCTTGAACCATGACTCTTCAGCCTGTGGTCCCCATCCTCAAAAGACGTGGGTGGATTCATCTGCTGGAACACTTTTGTAACCTCGTCGATAGGCATGCCTAGATATAGTGCTCCATGGAAAGTCTTCATGAAGCACATAAAGATTTCATAGAATTGTGCCTCATCATCTGCATCTAGTAAAATAGATGGTTCCTTAGCTAGCAAAACTGGAGGATCCATTGGTAGCACATGTCCTACCATCACTGGGAAATTCTCATCGCCACCCTATTGTAATACAACTGCAGTTCGTCGTTGTGAAATTCTCTACAAGTTGATTTACACACCTCTGTTAAAGTTCATTTTAAAAGTTTTTATTTCAAGAGATAATGAACTAAATAGGAGAAGAAAACCCTCAAATTTGACCAAATGTTTTGTACACGGTATGTAGAAAACATACAGTGCAAGTACCCTCAAGCTCATACCAGGGCGTGTACTTCCACCAGCTTGGGCGTGTAACCATCCCAAGTACACGACATGTCATACTAAGACACAGCATGTACTCATGTATTTCCTCCTGGCCGTGTACTTTTAAATTTCTTGGTCCACATAGGTTCTACCTTAGTAAGACTATACGATGTGTACCAAACGTACATAGCTGTGTACTTTTCCAAGACCGTTATTATGTGTTCTATCTCACACGGCTAGACATATGGTTACATACCCTAGAGTGTGTACTCATAATACATGGTGTGTACTTAAGAAAATATTTTTTTCGTAAATAGAAGAAAACATTGAGTGTGTTCATCGACCCAAATGCCATGTTGACTCAGATTCTGGACTGTAAGCCTATAAAACATCCCTATAAACATTGTTTTAAAAAATTAAAGGAATGGTGTGCAAAATTCTAACTTATGGGGGACCATAATCCCTGAGAATCAATGTTTGGAATCACATATATCACATAACTACATAATTTCAAACCATGGACAAAACTGGATCCACCAAATTCTGATCCAAGAGAGCCCGTACTCCTTAAAGACAAAATTGTGGAATCCATAAAATTCATCCCTGACAAGTACCACTAATCCTATCTCAATATTAGGAATATTAATCATGGTACTTATCACAAAATCATTCATATCCATCACAACAACATGAAAAAAGTAATTCTCTCTAAATGGAATTGTAAAAATGCATGGCATGTGATTTCTAATAAGTTTCTATATGATGCATAAGATGAAATACCATCATCTCATTGGGTTGAAAAAATATAACCATAGTAAAATCAATAATAATAGAAAAAAACATGTACAATAGTGAAATCAAATCAACTATAAAAACTCAAAATATAAATATTACATGTCAATTCGAGGTAATTTTCCTTTTCCCTGTATGGAAGATAGATACTTATGGGAAATGTTTATTACCAGGCTCCATTTCCTTCCTATAAATATCTAATGTAGCTAGACAGTAATTAAAACCAAAAGGGAAAGTTCCTTTTATACAATATTATATCTTCCTGGATCTGGGTGCACTCAACTCATGCCCTGCACCTGGCTAGGCACATGGCTTGATGCGCATTTCCCCAAACACCGAAGACTGTTGGCTAGAACCGATGGCCTAGGGTGTGATAGTGGGGAAACTATTCTCTCATTGGTTGAATGTGACACAGTGGAATCAATTATAATATAATAGCTGAAATAGAAAATAGCATACAACTGGAATAAATAGTGGAAGACTGATAAGATAAATATCCAAACATCATTCCCTACAAAAGATGATGCATCATGTTATGTTCTATGAAAACTCAAAAAATATGTACACTTCATAAATAAAAAATATCTTCTCCAATAGCATAAAAGAAACAAAGGAATCTAAGAATAAATGAAAACCTCATCTATGTCCCATGCTCTCCTGCTTCTACACAACATATCAAGAACCAATTGAATGGTGTTTACCCTGATCAAAAATTCCAATAATATATTCTATTTTGGCCCAATATCATGACCCATATAGGGTATGAGACTAAATTCTAGTAGGAAACTACCCAAGATCTGTGTTGATTTATCTATGAGTATAAATAATAGGCATTGTATAGTGAGGAAAGTAGTAACTAGAACACACTCAAAAGTAAATTTTTCTACAGGTAAGTACAACAGATGTCTCAAGAGACCATCTAAGAAAATATAAGTGAAGACTGAATTCATTATTGTGATTTAGCTTGGAAGAATTGTCATATATCATTATTTAGTTGAAAAATAAACTGATTATGTATGATAAATCATGGTTTACTTGAGACATGGTAATAGTAATTGAACCCTATCCTTGAGGCACAGTGAAACTCTACCCCCAGAAATAGAAAAAACATTCCCTCAAACATAGAAAAAACTCAACATTAGGCATAGAAAAACCTTTCATGTAGTCATATAAAAACCAAACCAATGGAATCTAAAAAAAACAATCAAGGACTAACCTCATAAGGTTTTTCCTTTAAAATACTCACATGGGCTTGATTTATTACATGAAATATGCAAATTAAACTATTACATGGCTTGCACAATAATAACTCCCAAGAAAAGACCATTAATTAACCAATTTCCTTTTTAAACAACCCATAATAGGGAATCAAAGGCAAGACTATAGGCATCCTAGTCCAAATGGTGATAAATGGTCATCAAAGGGAAATTCACCCATGGGGTGGCATTAATACAAGAAAAAAAACACTAAACATGAATAAGAACACATATTCAATTACATAAATAACAATAGTAATTAATAAGCATGAGTTATAAATCATGAGACACCAAAAAAATGTGTATGTTGCACTCCAACATATATAAAAAACTCGAAAATTAACGAATAGCACAAGAAAACCTACCTCAATGTTGTACAACTCTCCTTGTCAAGAATCAGCCTCTAATTTGGCCTACAACGGAGTAGATCTACAAAGAAAGAGAAAATTCTCAACCTTTGATAACTCGATTGAGAAGAAAAATCATGAATAATGGCTCAAGAGGAATCAAGATCTTACCAATTGGGTTCAAACGCCTCAGGAAGTGATCAAATTGATGTTTAGGAAGAGATGTGGGAGGAGAAATTAGGTCTGGCCCTACAGGTTAATGAGACAGGTGATCCCTTTCTTCAAAATCACAAAATGCGATGTTACTGACCAATTTAATGAGTAAAAATAGAAGTACATGTTGTGTACTAGAAACAACAAAATGAGTTCGTACAAATCATGGCTAGGTAATTTTGTGGATGTGGGTTGGGATTATACAACATGTAACCCTAATTATAAATAATGTACCTAGAAATAAACGGCATGTAACTCCTAGTCTCTTTGTGTAATAGGAATAAATCTATCCTTTGATCTCTTTTCCACCATTTTCATAGTAATAACTAAAAAAGAAATGATATGTACCTCAAGGTAAGAACTATGTTCTTACAAACCTCCCCCACCCCCCCCCATACAACAATTCGTCCCCAAATTTCCCTTCTAAGGGAGGTGAAGGAACATCAAAGAATAACTCCAGCTATTGTGATAGAACATCGGACACCCTCTACTTGTTCTTGTCCTACACTAAGCCATGCAATCATAGCACCCGTACTAAAGGAATATATCTTCCATAGAGAACCTTCATGCTATAATCCACAAAACAAATAGAATTCTCCTCAATGTACACATTGTCCTGCCACTCCACTTTCTTGGGCTGAATGGCATCAGTAGTGTACGAGAAGTAACATCACAATAGAGATATATGGAAGACGTTTTACAAATCCCTGTACCTCTAAGGAAACTTCAGTCATTAGGAAATTGGTCCGACTCTCTCAAGAATCTCAAATGGACCAACGTATCTTAGTGATAGCGTACCCAATCTTCTAATCCTCTTGTGCCCCGACATCAGTGTGACACGTAGGAAAACATTATCCATGGAATCAAACTCCAAAGGTCTTCTATTGTGATCGCAATATTATTTTTGAATCTACTACGCAGTATCCATCATCTTGAAAATCAACTAAACTTTCTTAGTGTCCTCATAGACAAGACGTGGTCTTAGAATCATGACCTCTCATACCTCCAGCAAACCCAGGGTTGATTGGCATGACCTACCGTACAAATCCTCATATGGCTCCATCTAAATATTAATATGGAAGAATTGTTTTAGGTGAATTGATAATGGGTTATGAGTGTCTCCCACAATAACCTAAAATCTAGGATGCATGTCTGAAGCATGTCCTCCACCACTTGAATCATGCACTCTGATTAGCTATTTGTCTTGGGATGGTATATTATGCTCAAAATCACCTGTGTACCCAAATCCATTTGTAGACCATTATAGAAATGAGAAGTAAACTAGGCATCTCTATATGAAATAATAGAATGTGGTACCTCATGTTTTTGTACAATCTCAAAGATATACAACCTCCCAATATCATCAACACTGATGGCTTCATTGATTAGTAGTAAATGTATGAACTTTGTAATCCTGTTATCAAAAACCCATATGAAATCATTTCATTGAGGTGACCTCGGTAACACTGTCAATAAATCCTTCATGAAATCATTCCATTTCTACTCAGTAATGGGAAGCTACTGTAAATTTCTGGCTAGCTACTGGTGTTCCTCCTTCACCTGCTAATGGGTGGAACATCCAATGAAGAAAACAGCTACATCCATTTTCATACCTGGACACAAATACTGATGATGTATTTCCTGATACAACTTGGTGACACCAGAATTCACTTCCCATATACAGTCATGAAAATCCTACACCTACTCCTCACACATTTTAGCTGAAACCCATACATGACCATATAAACATAGAACCCCATCTTTTTCCATGGTAAATATAGGATGAGGGTACTCACCTGACATACAATCTCATAGAAATAGGCCTTCATAATCTAATAGCTGCCTCATCTTCACTTTGTCCCATAATGCAGAGATAATAGATAATGATGCAAGAAAAGTCAAACCCTACAAATTCATCACCTCCAAATGCCACTCAGAGAACAAGCCCATAAGCTGGCACTCGCAACTGACCTATCACACTTCTTGTATCTGAGTCCTCGTGATTAGTGCATCAGCTACTGAATTGCATTTCCCAAGCATGTAAGCAATCTCGAAGTCAAAATACTAAAGTTATTCCACCCACCTTCACTACCTCAAATTCAGACCAAGCTATGTAACGATGTACTTGATACGTTTTTTGTCAATGTAAAGTATAAAATGACCCCCCAATATGTAATGTTTCCAACAGTGTAGGGCATGAACAATCATGGCTAACTCAAGATTGTTTGTGGGGTAATTCCTCTCATGGGGCCTTAACTACTGTGACCTGTACGCAATGACTCGATCACCTTGTATAATTACTACTCCCAAATTGATACCTAATGCATCGTAGTATAAAGTTTCACTCCTTCCCGGTTCTAGTAAAATCAGTATTGGTGCTAATGTTAATATCCCTTTCAGCTCCTGAGAGTCCATCTTGCAAGAATTTGACCATACATACATTACACCCTTCTTCATCATACCCATCATTGGTGCTTCTAATCATGAGATGTCCTATATGAAATACCTTTTGTAGCAATCCATCCCTAGAAAACTCTTCACTCATAGATGTTCTTAGGCACCCCCAGGTAACTACTACTCTCACCTTCACTGGGTCCACTAATACTCCTATCCTCAAGATCACGTGACCCAATAAGTGAATATAATCTATCTAGAAGTGAGACATTGTGGACTTAAAATATAACTAATGTTATCTTAGTATAATAAAAATGATCTCAATATTTGTGGTATGGTCAAGTCGATTTTGATAATACACCAATATATCATCCAAAAAACCATAAAACAATATTCACGATAAGGATGGAACACTCAGTTCATTAGTTCCATGAAGACTTCAAGTGTGTTTGTTTGACTAAACGGCATGACCATATACTTATGAAGACCATTCCTTCTTCGAAAGTATATGAGAGGTATGTATGATAGTCTAACATTAAATAGAGGATAACCGGATCTCAAATCAATCTTTGAAAATACTCAATCTCATCAGAGTAGATCAAAGAGATCCTAAATTCGTGGTAGAGGATACTTGTCCTTAATATTAAACTGGTCTAATTTATGATAATCCATGCGTAGTCTAATTGTGTCATCTTCTATTTTGAAAAAAGTACTGGTGAACCCCATGGAGATGTACTAGGTCTGACTAATGCCATAAATTCCAAATCCCCTAGAAACCTATTGAGCTATTGTATAATTTTCATAGCTATCCTGTAAGGAGAAATGGATACTAGTGCAGGTCCTGGCACTATCTCAATAGATAAATCTACCTCTCGTATCAGAGGTAGGCCTGAAAAGTCATCTAGGAATATGTCCCTGAAATGATCAACTACAGGAGGGAAATCATACAGATGTGTCCCATAGTCATCTAGATATAAAATCTCAATATGGGTATTTATACTACCCAACCCACAATGCACGGGTCCATCTCAGCTCACCTAGCCAACATATTCACCTTTATGTAGAAACAATCCACCTTCTAGTAATGTAAAACTCACCATATGGAGATAACAATTGACAAAGGCTTGAATGGGGACCAACTAATACATTCTGAGATAGAAAGAAAATCTTATAATCACTAAGACATATAAGTCCCATAAGAAGTGACATCCACCAACCTTAAGGGGGAACTCCTTACACTAGCACACACTTTCTATTCAACTCCCTAAAAGAGTGTCAGGGGTCCTAACATCATTATAAGTAAAAACAAAAATCCCAAGGCACTACATAATTAGAAAATATTGGAAACTATGTAGATCCCCTATATCATAAAGTGAAGAAGATTAAATGGAGGTTACAAGAATACTACCTCTAACAGTAGAAGGTATGAGATCCTTCTCATGTTGTGTATATTGCACTACGTAAGTCTATAATGTACATCCGACCTACAACACTACTTAGATACCCTAATATGATCCACCTTGTTGTTTCTGAGGACTTGGGATCTTGCTACCATGGCCATGACCACTACCTCACCCTAAATGGTCTGATGCACTCCAGTTCACTGACTAGTGAGAAGCTATTGACCCTTCTCTTGAACATGGAGTCAGTGCCAACCCTCACTCACTAGCCACTAGAACAAATTCATTGTATAAATGTTGAACATGGCCCATCTTTCCATGATATCAGAACTCTATAGGACCAATTAGACAATTTGGTTTGGTATGCCCATAATTTCCACACTTGTAGCACCTCACCTGGCTACATGAAGATATGTAATGGCTAATAGATTCACCACGAGTATGATCCATATGATGCTTCCCGATACTGATCGAAACAGTACCACATGTCAGTGATGAACCACCCTGACTTGAACCTCTATATTCCCTCTAGATTTGTTCGATAATAAGTGTCTGGTTTACTATAGAAAATGTAGTGGTAAGTCGGATGATATTCATCTACGATCAGATGTTGTACCTGAGACCATCCTTGAATCACATAGCCTTCAACATATTGTTACCCAATAGAATTGGTGTAAAGCACTGGAGATCCATAACACAAGAAGAGTTATCATTATCTGATAGAGCACCCTTCTCTAGATTCATAAACTCTCAGGAATTAATGTCCCTCAATGTCCTAGGATAAAAGTAATCATAGAAGACTATCTGAAACTCGTCCTAATCCATATCTGAATAATTTTCCATCATAGTGATAACATACCACAATATCTTGGTTGAATCACACATCATATAATTAGTGATCCTGACCCTCTGATCATGTGGTGTCTCCAAATGCTCAATTATTGAAACATCGACTCTAACCATGAATATACCATATGTGGTCCTCAATCCCTAGAACACATGGGCCGATGCTACGACTGGAACACTCATGTCATCTCAGCTATAGACGTACCATGATGTGGTGCTCCTTGGAAGGTCTTCATGAAGTATGTAATGTTGTCAGAAAAGTATGCCTCAGAACCTGCATTCAGTAAAATATTTGGTGTCTTATCTGGCACAACTAGATGATCCCCTGGTTTCCCATGGCCTACCATCTCGATGGTATTCTCATCACCACCCTATTGGCGTACAACTGGAGGTCATCATGGTGGAATTTCTCTACATGGTCAAGCACCCACCTTAGTTCTAGATCATTTTCAAAGTTTGAAGTTCCATAGTGAAAGAACTAAAAAGAAGAAGAAAACACTCAATGGTTACCAAAAGTGGTGTACACAACATATAGAAACCACACAAAAAATATTACCTCAATCTTCTACCTGAGAATATACTTCCACTAGCTTGGGCGTGTAACCATCCAAGGTACATGGAATTTCATACTAGGACACAACATGTACTCATGTCTTTCCTACAATCCATGAACTTTTATATGGCCAGGACCACACGGGTTCTTCCTAAGTAAGACTACACAGTGTGTACTAAATATACATGGTTGTGTACTTTGGCAATACCATTGTTCTACATTCTCAATCACATGGCGAAACACACAGTCACTTACTAAAAGGCATGTACTTATAAAATATTTTCATCTTAGGGGGGATTATCTGATCATGTACTAACAATTTTGGTTTTGGTTAATTTCTAAATATAGGGGGAATATATACTTCATCTTTTGTGGATTATGAGATTTTCAATATGTTGATTCTATCTCTTCAGGTGGGACCTAGACACCTTGAAGACTCATATTTTGGATAAAATATGATTTTGTGTTAGATATTTATTAAAGGATGAAACTCTACTTGATACGTAATTATGTTTCCTTATGTTATTATTATAAGTCATAAAAGAAATATTCTATTTTATGTAATGAAACTTAAAAAAAACATTTTCTGTTTAATTATCCTATTGTGAAATAAAATATTTTTTAATCCATCACATGTTTTTGGTTTTCTGATTAATAACATTCACTTAATCATGCTTTATGTCACAATCCATCAGAACTTGACACTTAATTTTTCATTGATAACCATTTATTCCTACATGGAACCCTAGTATGTGTTATCTCAGGTGACCTTTTTACTTCTCTTTATTTCATTAAATGTGAACATTTTGTTGACTCTGTTTCTGATGTGGGATTTCCAATAATGTTTTGGATCCTAATTTTAAAATTGTGAGGACACAATTTCCCAAAGGGGGGAATGGTGTAAGGAAGAAGCTATTTATAGAATAAGAAATTTTTATATCTATTAAAATTTATGAATTAGACATTAATTTTATGTTAAATAGTACACTTTTTATGATAGCATACCTGACATGAAACAGCGGGTTTATCTGAAATCTTATGTTTCCCACAACATTTAGTTATACTGAAAAATAATATATTATTATTATTATTATTTTAAATATTAGTTACACCTAGCCGTTTTATTTGAGTGAATGAAAATAACTAAGAATAATATGATTACAGAAAATTTTAAAAACAATTTACATTATCCAATTAATTTGAAAGACATAAAATGAGAATAAATCCAATTATAAGCATAAAATACTTAATTTTTATTAAAGGTAGTTTTATCGTTTTTTGATGGTGAACCCTTTTTTGAAAATATATTTTTAAACTTTTATATATTTTATTTGAAAAAATATACTTCTTATATTGAAGAGGGATATCAAAATTTAATTTGGTTATATTTTTTGTAATTTTATGATAAAGTTCATTTTTTGATTAATAATCAAAAGTACTGCATTTTAATTCCAAAATCTCATTTCATCTAACTTTTTTATATAATTCAATTTTCATTTTATTATGTTTAAATGTGTAATTGGATTATTTTTTAATCATTTAATCCAATTTGGGTCATTGTAAGGAATTTCACTTTTAAATTGGACATAAACACATGTCAATTTATTGATTGTTATTTCTTCTTAAAAACCTGCATTTTGGTTTTGACTATAAGAATTAATTTTAAATTAATTTATGAAAATTATGTGTTTTAAATTTGGAAAAATAAATTCGATTATTCTAATCATAAGTTTTAAATTGTGTAAATATGTATCTTTTATTTTTCGACATTAGGAATAATAACTTCATGAATTATTTTTAGTTACCGTGGTTAAAGGGTATGTCGGGTAAATAAGGGTAAAAATAATATTATGATAATATAATAGTACCTTTAAAAATGTCCTAATCCTATTGGATGAGATATTTAGGACCATGGAAATCCTTGTGTAGATTTTGGGTCGTTATGGAGAAACATGGGTGTGATAATGACATGTTATAAGAAATTATTTAAAGTAAAGGGAAATATAACATAAACATGTATATTTTAAAAAAATAAATTTAATATAGGGTTATATAATTGATATATATAACTCTAAATAGTAATTATAAATATAAAATGATTTAATACATCAAGGTATTTTTTTTATAATTTTTATAAATTAAATAAATAGATTTATTTATGACATATTGATGATGCAGTGATTGCCATTTTAATGAAAGATTCAAATAAATGATATTATAAATATTAAAATCAATATAATTTTCTCATTTTTAGGACATACACGATTTTTTTAGATGTTTATGACATATTATCTTTAATTTTATGAATTTTTTTCTAAGTAATAAAGTCTTTATGAATTTAAAAAATCAATTACTAAATAGTTTCAAAATTAACATAAATGAGATTTTAAAACTAATAATATTTTATTAAATGGTATAATAGTCAAAAAAATAAAAGATTATGAAAAATGACTTATATAATGTTAAAAATTCTATTAATTATACATTTATTGTTTGATTGGTTTTTATTGTAAATATAGTAAACATATATTATGAATATACTAGAAGACATGGTAAGAGTTATTGTTTTTAACTAAGGGTTAAAGCTAAAAGTTAAGGTTAATTTTTTCCCCTAAACTTATATAAATCCTATTTGTTTGGATTATTTTTACCCATTATCTGATTATCCTATAAATATATAACTTTTTAATTATTATAATTCTAAAATCAATTTATAATAAAATATTATTTCAAGGCTTTCATAAAGTGCCCCTCCTCCCTCTTATAAAAGGCCACCACCCTTACCCACTTACTCACACCTCTAAAGCCCCTAGTATCATCCAATATCTTCTCAAATAATCTCTTAGCATACGTCCCTTACTTCTATAAGTCTTACCTTGAGCATAAGGTAACTAAAGGAATCTTTTTTATTATCAAATTAAAAGGAGTTACCCGTTTTAGACGAAGTGTCCTATCTATAGTTCCTTTCCTATATTCTCATTCATCACTCGATATGAACTTCTTATTAAATGATTATATAACAAAAAAATGCCCTCAATATACTATTTTATTTTTATGAGATTTATTATAACTACACACACCTCCATCTAATGGATATAAACATATTGTTTCTGTATATGGCGAACTACTGCATCACGAAAAGATGATTGTTCAATTTTCTTCTACCACCATCCATGGTGGAAATTACGGTGACATTGTATTTATATATTATATATATTATATTTATATTGTATCTATAATTATTTAATTTTAATTTAAAAAATACATTTATTCTATCCATAATGTGTAAATATGATAATTTCATTTGAGGAAGTGTGGACAACTACCCCCTCAATGTGATATGACTCAGTCATTACATACATGGAACATATAAATGATTCCATAAAATAACTTATGAAACATATAAAACAAATATATTAAATTAGAATTATAATATACCTGTGTATCATTTATTTTTCATTTCTTTAATATGACAATGAAATGAATGTAGCGTTCATGCATACGTATAGCTTACCATATCTATGAACGTTGCATTTAATTTCTTATCTCCAAATGTTATAGACTATTATAAATAAACATATAATAAATATATATGATATTTAAATCATGAATAATATTCTAGTGATAATGGACTTATGATCACATGGACAATTTACATCTAAACAAGTACATTTTTGACTCAATTACCAAATATCGATAAAACGAATGATATGAACGTAAATAATTATGTAATTTTTATAAAATGGTAATAAGTGATATAATTTAAATATAATACTGAAAACGATCTAAATAAAGATAAAATTAACTAATTTTTATTATTTAGGAACATAATTATTGTACGTAATGAGTTAGATTCATTGTATGGGAGTTTCTAATCTCAATTTCCAATCATTAGTTTTACGTATATTTTGTTTGTTATGTTATGACAAGATTATGTGTGGAATCATGGTTTGTTTTTTAATTTAATAATTTCTACTTCCATTTTGTGTGGATATAATATTTCTTCACATAATCACCCCACTGATGAATTCTTACATCATTGATAAAATCCTTATACGGGACTACATCTCAATCTCCTTTCGTTGAGGCATATCTTGATATTGTGCACCTTTAATATCATATAGGTATATATACAACCATTTTAGCAGTTTATATCATGAATTTCTATATTATCATGATATTTAATTTTTTTGTTTTATGTTATTCTTTAATTATTTTTATTAAATTGTTACGAGACTATTTAACTAAAGCATCTTTTTCGTGGTTTTAAAGATTTATTCTTATATATAATTATCATTAATGTCCATATTTTCAAAATGGTTTTAAATATTTTTTTACATGGAAATATATGTTTTAAAATTATAATTCAAGAATTTTTTTAAAAAGTTTCAATGTGGTACGGGACACTTTGATTCAAAAATCTTGTTATTAAATGTTTTAAATGGTTTTGGAAATGCATTGAATATTTCAACATCTTTAATTGATTTATTGTGATTGATAAGTTAAATCTTGATAATTTAAATTTTTTATGTGTTATAATTATGCAACCGTACTTATACATTTGCTGGTTGGTTATGTGATAAATTAAATTCTGGTGGTTTCATGATAAATATATGGCGGGTGAGCTTGTGAAAGCTCTCCAATTAATTAGATAACATGATGGAGGAAAACATTAAGGTTTCTCCTAAGAGATTTAGGGAATATACTATAATGGGTATTTGAAATGTAACCATGAATATTACTCCCTCTGTGGTTTTGAATGTATAATGTAATTTTGTTATAGATTCCAAAAGACACCTTTATGATTTAATATTTCTATTAATTATTCATAAATATTATGATTTTATGAGGTATGTTAAAGAGATTATGTTTTATGTGTGAAAAGTACATTTTCATTGATTTTTATGTATTCATGGGATAATTTTTTCTTTCCTTATTTTATATACCTTAATGAGATTTTTTCCCATTCCATGTTTTAAAATGTTTCTCAATAGACATGAAGAAGGATAGAGTCAACGATGAGATCACAGAAAAGTCATGCTATTTTAACCTGAAATGATACCATGTTTAATTTCAAAGAATATTTGTTTTATAAAAAATGGATAGTGAGTAGAGGTTTCTACTTGTAATATTTAGATTTCTATGTATGAGTCATTTCTTAATTCTATAAAACTATAAAACTAAAAAGATATTTAATTTAAATTAATATCAATTGTTGATTTATCTCAATATTAAGTAATGTTTATGGCTAGGGCCTTATAGTTGGTATTAATGGAACAGTTTAGAATACATTAGGGAATATGAGTTTTGGATAACCATGTGGCATGTCTTTATTTCTATTATGTATATTAAATCCTTGTTTTATAAATTTTTTAGATCAAGGTAATTCATTTACAAATGGATGGAGGAGGATCTCAAACAACACTCATATCTCTTCCAGATGACTTTCTTGCAATAATTACTGAAAAAACATGTCCGGATGATTACAAAAAATTTTTCTAACATACAAATCATTTTCAATAAATTTTTTGAGATATCAAAAGCCTCCACTATACCTATATACCATAATTGAACATGGGTTGTATTTAATCAAATCCTATTTTCTAAATATTCTCCTATTTTCAACAAAGGTAAATATTATCAAGGAATTTTAAAATATTTTACCTTATGATAAGATTTTGAAGAATATTATGGTTTTTAAAAAGGGGATGAAGAAGGAGACCCTTTGACAACCTATTTATATTTTATTTTAAAATATATTCATTCAACACAAACTTATGGTATTTTAATAATTCCATTGATAGAAAGTTTCAAATCAAACTTGGTCTGACTATTTTATAGAAAACATGTTTTATCCGATGTTTTGAAATTATATGTTATACAAGATTATTTTCTGAAATTGTTTTCCTATGAACACCTATATGAACCAAGTTTTACAAGTTGTATTTGGATAAAGGAAGTAATTTTTTTTAAGGATCTCTAAATCATTGTGTCAATGCATGGACCTTTTATTTATGTGAATAAGATGATGATGAAACCAGGTGGACACCGTGATAAATATATATTGTCCATTCTATTGGGAATTGATTTATTTTATCATGTGTAGATGAAATAAAAATAGTCTATATATATAAGACTTTTTGAATTAAAATGTTGAGGTATTTATGAGTTGGGATGAAAATGATTGGTATAAGACAACCATTGAGGTAAATGAATTTTAGGGTTATTTTTGTGTTTTATAAAAAGGGATTACCCACAGGATGGTTGAGAAGCTTTCAGGTCCCATAAGGCCTTTGGAATTGATCCCACAACCGATGGGCGAAAAGGGTTCATCCCCTACCACTAGCCTACATGAAGTCCCTAGTTATTTTAAATTATTATTTTTAGTTGAATGATTTTATGGATTAATAATTAGTTTATTTTTGTAACGTATGTTTTATCAAATATATATCATTAGTATATTAGAATGATTTGGTGATTAAGTGATAATTGTAATTTTGGAAGACATTATCTCTTTTTGGAACAATATATGCTTAAGGAAAATAGAATACTATGGGATTTAATTTGAGTCGTAATGGTGGAATTTTATTTTGGACGAATCTATATTTTTATTGAGGAAATACAGTGATTTGTGATATTTATGTAAATGATTAACCTTTCATGGAGAACATGTGATTATGTCAATTACTTTTAAGTATGAGACTTTACGAGTAATTGATGTTATTTGGAGAAAATGTTAAGTCATATAATGGAAGAATATGTGAAAAATACTCCTGAATTTTTTGGATTCAAACATAGATTGGATGATTTTAAGGACTTTGAAGGATTTTTTTTGTTTAATGGTCTATGTAGAACTTGGGTATTACTGTTGAATTTTGGGGGTTAAAAGTAGTGCTTCTCCTTATAAAGGATTATTCTTTTGGGGGATTATCTGATATTTTACTAACCATTCTAGTTTTGGTTAATGTCTAATGATAGAGGAAATATATATTTCATCTTATTTGGATTATTAGATTCTATAGAAGTTGATTCTAGTGCTTCATGTATGACCAAGTCATATTGAATACTCATCATTTGGAGAAAATATTAGCTTGTGGTAGATGTTTATTAAAAGATAAAACACCAATAGACATATAAGTTTGTTTCATTATGTTCTAAAGTAAAAGAATTCATAAATTTTATGAAAAAGACCTTAAAAAACGTGTTCCATTTACTTTACTACATCAAAATCAATGACTGTTTAACCCATCACAATTTTATGGTTTTTTGGTTGATAACATTCACCTAATGGTTTTTTATATCACTCTCTTTATAACATGACACTTAGTTTTTCTGCTATATACTTGTTTTCCAACATGGAACCTTAGTATGTGTTATCTCAGGTTCCCATTTTACTTTTCTTTATTTATTTTAAATTTATAGTCTTGTTGACTCATTTTCCGATATGAGATTTTCAATATTGTTTTCAGACCCAATTTAAAAATTGAAACGATGTAATTTCTTAAAGGTGGTATGATGTAATGACCCCGGTATTTATTGAATAATACATTTTCATATATATTAATATTTATACATAATATATTAATTTTATGCTAAAGGGTACACATTGTCCAATATCATACCCGAAATACAACCATAGGTTTCTTTGAAATCTTACGTTGCACAGAACATTGAGTAATACCCACAAATGATATAATAATATTATTATTATTTTAAATGTTAGTTAACTCATAGATATTTTATTTTAGGGAATGAATAAAACTAACAAAAATTTGATTTGGAACATTTTTTAAATGTTTTTACATTAACCAATGAATTTTATAGGCTTAAAATCAGTATAAATCTAATCATAAGCATAAAATACTCTAATGTTTTTAAAATGTAGTTTTACCGCTTCTTGATGGAGTACCCTTTTTAAAAATAGTTTTGGTAACATTTATATGTTATATTTTAAAAAATATAAATTTTATATAGAATAGGTACATCAATATTTACTTTTGATAAATTTTTTGGAAATTTTCTGATAAAGTTCATTGTTTGATGAATAGTAAAAAATACAGCATTTTAATTCAAAACCGCATATTTATCTAATTTATTTATATTGTTATATTGTAATTTTAATTAGTTCTAAAATGTAATTTGATTATTTTTTAATTATTTAATACATTTTTGGTCATTTTAATTAATTCCACTTTTAAATTGTACCTAAAGACATGTCAATCTTTTGATAGTTTTTACTAATTAAAACCCCGCTTTTTGGTTTGGTAAACTGGAATTAATATAAAATTAATTTTTGAAAATTATGTGATTTGAATTTGGATAAATTGATTCTATATTTGGAATCATAAAGTTCAAATTTTTTAAATAGGTACCTTTTATTTTTGGATATTATGAATTGTAACTTTAGTAATTATTTTTATTTACCATGGTTAAAGCATAAATCAGGTAAATGAGGGTCAAAAAATAATATTATAACAATATAATACTACCTTAAAACATTTCTTAATCCTATTGGATGATATATTTCTGACCACTGTCATCATTGGGTCGAATTTGGGACCCCATGGAGCCACTTTGTTGTGATGATGACATGTTTTAAGAATTATTTTAATGTTAAGGGAAATATAACATAAACATAAATATTTTAATAAAAAAAATTAATTTAGGTAATATAACTAATATATTTGACTATAAATATTCATTAAAAATATAAAAATATTTCATTCAACTTGTTATTTTATTTATAATTTTTATACATTAAATAAATAATTTTATTTATGACATAATGATGATGTAGTTATTAACTTATTAATGAAAAATTTGAATAAATGATATTAAAAATATCAAATTAAAAATAATTTGTACATTTTTATGTAATAAATGAATTTTTTATATTATTAAGACATATTATATTTGATTTAATGCATCTGGTTCGAAGGAATCAAGTTGTTATTGCTTTAAAAAAAATCAATTACTATATAGTTTCAAAATTGACCTAAATGAGATTTTAAAATAAATAATATTTTAATAAATTATACAGTAGTCCTAAAGAACTATTATTCATCCAACTAACTTAAATAATGTCAAAATTTCCATTAATGATCTCTTTATGGTTTTATTTTTATTTTATAGTAACTATAGTAACCATATATAGTGAAGATACAAAAAGATGTGGTAAGAGTTAATGTTTTTAATTAAGGGTTAAAGCTAAAAGAAATGGTTAATTTTGTGAAATAAACATTTTTAAAACAATTAGGTTGAGATTATATTTACCCCTTATCATCTTATCCTCGAAATATATCACTTTATAACTATTATAATTCAAAACAATTTATAATAATATAATAATTCCAGACTTTCCTAAAGTGCCCCTCCTCCCTCTTATAAAAGGCCACCACCTATGTCCACTTACTCACACCTCTCCATACCCATGGATCATCTAAATTCTTCTACAATAATCTCTGAACATACCTCCCTTATTTCTATAAGCATTAACATGGGAATAAGGCAACCAAAAGAATCCTTTTTTTCTCAATTCAGAGAAAGTTGCCCATTTTAGGGATAACATCTTCTCAAAAGTTCCTTTCTTTTGTTTTCATTTTTCAATCCCTTTGCTCTTATTATTATATGAATATATAAAAAACATGTATCATAAATATACTATTATTTTTAATGATATGTTTTTCTACTACACACACCTACATCTAATGGATATGAACGTATTATTTCTATGTACAGTGAACTATTACCTCACGAAATGATGATTGTTCAATTTTCTCCTACCATCACTCACGATGGTCATTATGATGTCACTGTATTTAAATATGATATATATTATATTTATATTTTCTCTATGATTTTTTAATTTTGTTTAAAACATTCCTTTATTATTTGAATAATGTGTAAATGTGATAATTTCATTTGAGGAAGTGCAGACTACTGCCACCTCAAAGTGATATAATGTGTTCATCCAATACATGGAATTTTTAAAGGATAAAATATGTGAACTTATAAAAGTTATATAAAATATATTTTTTTATTTAATTATAATATACCTATGTATCATTTAGTTTTTATTCCTTTAAAATGACAGAGAAATGAATGTAGGATTCATGCGTATGTACGGCCTACGGTCTCTATGAATGGTGCATTTCATTTCTTATCTCAAAATGTTATGGACTGTAATAAATGCATATATATAGGATTTATATGATATTTAAATCATGAATAATATTCTATAGATAATGTACATATGACAACATGGACAATTTACGTCAAAACAAGTTCATTTTTTGACACAAGTACCGAATATCAATAAAATGACCGATATGTAGTTAAATAATTATGTAATTTTTAAAAAGTGGTAATACGTATATAATTGTAATAATAAAATTGATAAATGATCTCATGAATGTTAAAATTAACATATTTTTTTATTCAGGAACAAAATGATTTTACGTGATGAGTCAAATTCAAGGTAACAGAATTTCTAAACTCAAATTCCACTCATTGGGTTTTACACATACTTAGTTGATTATATTGTGGAAAAATTATGTATGAAACACTTTTTATTTATTTATGTTATAATTTCCACTATAGTTTTTATAGATATATTTTTTCTACACATAACCACTTCATTGATAATTTCTAACGTCATCGATACAATCTTTGTAAGGGACTACTTCTCAATCTCTTTTGGTTAAGGAATATCATGATATTGTGCAGCTTTAAGATCATATATGGTTTATATAAAAACCTTTTGATTTTTCATATCAAAAATTTCTATATCTCAATTATATTTAATGTTTTTTATGTTATTATTTAATAGTTTTTATTCTAGTGTTTCACAAGTGTTTTAGAAATCATTATCTAGATAATTATTTTAAAAGATTAAAAGATTTATTCTTCAAATTCGTTATCACTTATTTCCATGATTTAAAAATGGTTTTAATGATTTATTTATATAGGAATATATGCTTTAAAATTATATATCTATAATATCTTTTAAATATTTCAATGTGGTATGGGACATTTTGATTCAAAAATATATTTATTAAATATTTTAAATAGTTTTGGAAGTAGATTGAAATTTCAAATATATTGAATTTTTTTTTTTATTAATGAGTTGAATATTGATAATTTAGAACTTTAATGTTTTATGATTTTCTAATAGTACATGAACATTTTATAGGTGATTACGTGATAAACCAAATATGGGTTGTTCTGTGATAAACCTAGGGAGGGTGACCCCCGATAGCCCTCCAATTAATTAGTTAATGTAACATTGGTTATCATTATGGTTTCAAATAAAAGATTTTGTGAATATATTTTTCTGGGTACTCCAAACATAACCATAAAGGTTACTCCCTATTTGGTTGTGAAAAATACAGTGTAAGTATGTTATGGATGCCAAAAGATACCATTATGATATGTGATTTCTATTAGTTATTCATAAATCATATTATTTAAGTTGGTTTGTTTATGAGAATATGTTTTATGAGTGAGAAGTATATTTTCATTGATTCATATTTAATCATGGACTAATATTTTCTTTTCTTATTTTATATCCAATAAAAATATTGTTATGCTCATCCCATGTTTTTAATTGTTTCTCACAAGACTTAAAGAATAATATAGTCAATGATGGGATCAAGGAAATGTTATGTAGTTTAAGAATGAAATGATACCATGTTTCTTTTTAAAGAGTTTTTTCTTTATAAAAAATTGATAGTGAGTTGAGGTGTCTACTTATAATATTTAAGTTTTAATGTCTGAGTTATGGAATCATTCTCTAAAACTCTAAACGTGAAAATATCTTCAAAGTGAATTAATTTAAATTGTTGAATTATCTCAAGATTAGGTAGAGTTTATGGTCAGGGCCTTATAATGAATGTATAAGTCAAGACCGAATCAAAGATTGTGCTTTTTCTTGGATGAAATGGCATATATCATTATTTAGTTCAAATTTAAACTGATCCCATCGATTACTTCATGGACCAATCATGAAATTGTAAGAGTAAGTGAAACATCACCCTCAGGCATATCAAAACCCCACCCTAAGGCATATAAAAAACTATCCATCAAGCAAAGAAAAACCTCTCCCTTAGGCCTAGAAAACCCTAACCCACAGGCATAGAAAAATAAAACCAAAGGAATCTAATATAAACAAGAAAGGAACAACCTCATATGGCTTGGCCTTTCAGATACTCATATGGGCTATATTAATAACAAGAAAAATGTAAATTAAACTACTAGATGGATTCCACAATAATAAATCATGTGAAAATTCCTTCAATTAACTAATTTAAATTTTAAACAACCCATAATAGGGAATCAAAGGCATGTCTATAGGTATCCTAGGTTAAACAAACATAAATGGTCATCAAATGGGAAACACACCCATGGGGTGGCCCTAATTCATTGAAAATTACCCTAAATATTCTTAGTAACTCATATTAAATTACCTAAATATTTATAGGCAATAATAGAGGTGAATAATAAATCACGAGACACCCTAAAAATGGATATGTTCCACTTCGACATATATAAACAACATGACAATTAGAAAATGGCACAAAACCACCTATATCCTTATTGTAAAAATCTCCTCATCCAGTGTTAGCCTCTAATTCAACCTAGAATGAAGTAGATCTATGAAATTAACATAAACTCTCAACCTTTAATAACTAGGTTGAGAAGACAAATCACAAATAATGGCTTGAGAGTTATCAATAGCTTACTGATTGGATTCATACTCCTTCGATGATGATCGAATCGGAGTTCGGATGGATATTTGGGTGGATAAATTAAGTCTGGTAGTGATGGTTTAAAATATGGGTGATCCCTTCTATCCAAATTACAAAAGATGACTCTCCCTCCAAATTTAATGAATAAAATAAAAAGTACACTGCATGTACTAGAAATTACACATTATGTCCATTCAA
Organism: Viscum album; assembly: GCA_963277665.1. Classification (NCBI taxonomy): domain Eukaryota; kingdom Viridiplantae; phylum Streptophyta; class Magnoliopsida; order Santalales; family Viscaceae; genus Viscum; species Viscum album. The sequence continues at coordinate 1,697,315,217 of OY728131.1, forward strand.
ATCATGTCCATGTCATTACATGGTGGGGTCCTGGGATTATACGGCATGTAACCCTTATTAAACAGTGTGTATGGGGAAATATGCAGTGTGTAACTATCATTCATGTCTTTTAATAGGACTACAACCATCCTTTGATCCCTCTTTCCTCCATTTTCATAAGTAAAAATTGAAAAGTAATGATCTGTACAACAATGGAAGAATCTGGTTCTTACACCAACCACCTGTATAGTAAATCTAATTTTTTTTAAATCATTAAAATAAATATATTATTATATATATATATCTGATTACTATGTTATATTACCAACTAGTTAACAATGCTATGTTAAGGTTTCAATTCGGGTAATACTCACTTTATTCTTCACATATATATTAATGTTTTATATATTTGGTATATAAAAATTATATCATGATTACATAATTTGATATAAGATATAAATATCAATTTTATATTGTATATTTTTATTATAATAATCTATATAATATATAAGTATTAAATGGGATACACTGTTCATAGAGATTTTATGTGGTACATATGCATGAACACTACTTATGTTTAATTATCATGTTGAAAGAAATAATAAAATAGAAATGTATGTATAAATTTGTATATATCAATATATCATTATTATAATAGATTTATGATATCATATATGTCTTAAATATTCACTAAAACCATTCTAAATACAATTCATGTCGTGTTTGAATGAATCATATCGCTTTGAGGGGGTTGTAGTCCACACTTCCTCCAACAGAATTATAGTATTAACCTCAAATGGAAGGTAAAAAATTTATATGTTGTAGATAGAATAAAGAATCTTAAATGAATAATAAACAAAATTTATAACATATTTAAACAATTTTTCATTTATATTTACCACCATGATAGGTGGTTATGAAAATTAAACAATCATCAGTTAGTGAGGTGGTAGTTCACCGTGCAGATAAACAATATGTTCATTATCTATTAAATGGAGGCGTGGAAGAAAAAATATCAGAGAAACATCCTAATATATTGAGGATACTAGTTTTTTTACAATAATGGAAAAAATGAAGTGGAGGGGTAGAGAAATAAAATAAAATAAAGGACTTAATAGAAGATGTTACCTTTTAATAGAGTAACTCCTTTTGGTTTTTTTGAAAAGGATTACATGGATTTACTTCTACCCTAATTAAGGATTCTAGGACGAAAGGGATAGATTTTGGGAAGTGTATTTGGTAGAGATCCACCTAACCAATGATGTATTAGGGGTGTGAGGAAGTGGGAGAGGTTGTGGTCTTTTATGAGGAAGTAAAATGACTCACTTGAAATTTCTGAAAACATGTTAGGTGTAAACATGTTCTTACCAAAAAATAATCATACCAAACAAACCTAAATCAATAATGGAAGGTTTATGGCCGAATTTTTTTCTAGATAATTGGTTTTGGAAAAGTGGATAGGTTATTTGGGCCCCTACGATTAAGGTTTAGTCCCTAATTAAGCTTAATTTGACCTTAATCGCAGTGATTAACTTTAATCACTTTTAATAATATTTTTTGTTGAAAATTGTGCTAATCTTATTAGACTCAAAATATTATACTGATCAAAATGGGGTTTTCAGGTTTTCAAAGTACAATTCACAAAAGGTACAAAATTGAAATTAATGTTAATCCCACAGATGAGACAAAATTGTTGGTTTTCAATGTATACATGATTATACTACCATAAATTATATTATTATATATATATTTTTTCTCATGTAACCATAAAAATGTTAATATAAAATTTAAAATTTATAATTATATAAAGAAAAATGCAGGTTTTAACTAAATTTTTTTTTACTATTCATCAAAAAATGATGATTCTCAAAAAAATCCAAAAAAATCACTATATACGAATTTCCTCATACTAAGTTAAAAAATTAATTTTATTTTAAAAAATTAAATTTATAAATGTTTATAAAATTAATTTTACTACTATATTAGTTCATTTGGGGAAATAATATTTTTAAAAATAAAAAGACTTTACGACTTTCGTTGTCAAAATGTTGTATCTATATAAAACAATTATAAATAATATTTTAAAACTAGTTATTACTATTAATATAATAAAATTTATAGGATAGGTTATAATTATCTCATTTTAATAATTATGATGATATTATTATTTTTCATAGAAACATATTTTTTCATGTAATATATGCCAAGATGGTTTTGCAGGTAGCCCAAGCTAAGCCAGCATTGCATGTAGTGCATGCCAAGTTGATATTTCATGTACCGTAACCCAAGTAGATGTTGTGTGAATTAAATTATTGACATAGTTTTTTAATATATATATATATAATTATTTCTAGTTTCATGTATAATACAAAATATAAAAAGGATAAACTAATTTGAAAAAAATAATTCAAAAAATCTTTGTGGGTTACTTTATTCCCCACTAAACTAAATTTCTCTCTCTAAATTCTTATAGGTTATAAAAGGATTAATACACGAAATTTTCTTTCATATAAACACCATTATAAAATGAATAATAAAACTTCCCTTAATGTGGAATGTTGGAACCATAATGGTTACCCAATGTAAGATAACTTGGTTTCTACATAGGATAACCCAGGTTGGGAGTAAATATTGGGACTAGAGGAAAAGTATAAATATTTAGAGGGAGTGATTGAGTTCATCAATCACAACCAATTGGATGATCATAAAAAATATGAGAGCATAAAATTAATAAATTTGGGTGATTTAAAAGGCAATAAGCCCAAAAATATTATGGTATTAGGAATGCACATTTTCTTTTAATCATTATGCTAATGATGAGTAATTATTTTTTCAACCAAATATATAAGTAATTATAATTACTTGATATATTTATATTAACAAAATTACATTATATAGTTTTGATTTTATCATTTTTTAATTAATTATTTATATCAATTAATGGGCATCCAGAAATTTACATTGATACCTGAAGTGTTAATATACACTTTTAGCAGATCTTATAGCCCATAAAATAATGAAATATATATCTATTTATATATAAATGTTATTAAAAATAAATATGGTTAATATATTAATCTAGAAACATAAAAATTAACACTATTTACTCTTCATAAATATTTATTAATAAAAAAATATTATATATTAACAAGGACATCGCATTTGCCCGTGGTATATTTGAAACAACTATCAGCCTTCGTTCATTGGTTCAAGAACCGCAGCCTTTCCAGAATTGATTGGATGTCACCCAAAATAATTGATTTACTTTTCCAAAATAATATTTAAATCCTTGAAATATGTTTAATAGAAAAATATACTTTGAAATATCATTTTCCATATAATCTCAATAAAAATACATCCTAATAAGTTTAACATAAAATTTTCATGAATTGAAAATTGTGTAAATCTTATGAAAGAAGAAAATATAAAACATTAGAAAGAGATTCATAAAATTATATTGACATTGATTTCCCTTCATATCACAATGTAGCTCTTGGTTTTCAAATTCAAAACATGATAATATCCTCATCATATATTCTATGCAAACGTGTTAATAACCCAAATTACCATAGGTTCATTAAGAAAAAAGTTCATGGTTAATTATTCAAAAGGTCACTAAATATATTCCTTAAATCAAATAGGTTGTAAACTTCATCTATGAAGACATAAAATAATTTCTGACACAATAAATAATCAAATGTATAGTAATAAGTGCTAACAAATTTACTTTATTCAAATCTATCATCTCTTTATTCAAGTGAAACACATTTTTTCCCACATCATAATCAAATTAAGGGTTAACTTCCCTTAATAAAAATATCACTTTTCTATATCTTCATCACCATTAAAATATCATTTTAAATCCTTAATAAAAAATTATATTGAAAATATTTATATATTTTATGATTCATATAACATAATTATTCAATTCCAAATCATATATACTTTATTCATTCAACATTATTCTTAAACCATTACTAAGGATTCATCAAATTTTTTCTTAATACCACTTTCCTAAAATTTGAAATATTAATCATGTATTAAATTTCATCAACCTCAATATAATCATGATTCATATATTTAAGGTAAAAAATTCATTAATAACATCACATACCATTCACATGTCAGTTTCAGTCTCATTACCTTCTAACTTATAACCAATACTCATACAAACATCGATGTCATATTTATGACATTTCTGCATGGGAAATTTATTCACATAATTCCCATGAATTCAACATATAAAACCTTAAATTTTATCTATTTTCCTTATATTTATCTATATTTACTAAATCCATAAATCACAGTGTGAGAAACACATATCATATAAGAAATCCACATAATCATGAAAATTTACTTATAGGATGTCTAAATCATGAAAACTACCTTTTAATAAAATAAAACATAGGTTTATCCTAGTTTATTCAACGTAAATTTATATTCCAATACTTCAAAATGTTTTTTGAAGAGTTAGTGAATTTCCAAAGTATATCTCTATAGAGTGTCAAACTAGGTGTGCAGTAAGGCCTGTTGTCATGTGCCAAATTACCCCGAGTCAGGCTCGAAATATCTTGTCAATGTTTTCACCCCTAGGTACATATATGACATATCCACATCCACATATAGTATCAATACATGAATGTATTTCTAACAAAACACTCCCTATAACCTTTTCCAAATATCTAGGATACTTTCCTAAACATTAACTCATCCCTATACTTATCCTTGGAGGCATCCCCAGACTCACCATTAAGAATATAAAAAGGGCTATAGCTAACGTTTTCTCATCATAGTTTCCAATGGTAAATAAAACCATTCCTTGGATACCAACTATAGCGTCCTAGGCTTAATATGCATGGATATTACATTATTTTAGCCGAATATCTAGTACATTACTAAATGACATTCCTGAGGACAATAATATATTTTTGTCATTAGAAATATAGAAACAAAATATTCTAACCCAGAGAGTGATCTTCAATGTCTCCCATAAAGATATCAACCATTATTAATTCTACCAAAAATCATTCTTCATAACATGGGGAATGGAAACATAAAAAATGTGTTGGATAAAATTCTCACTAAAGGTAAATAAGGGTCATATATAAGAATAATTTTAAACATAAGGGTATGAGAACGTGATCATGAAAATAGAATTTAATTCCCTATTTATCAAAGATCATATATATAATTCATGGAATAATTCAAGGAAATTCATAATAAATTAATCATAATGAAATAAATAGAATAATCAATGAAAGCATAACATAGGAATAAAACATGGAAATGTGCCATATACATAATCATATAATATAATTTTCATAGAAGTAAAGGAATCAATACCACCACCATCTTGGTAGTCTAGGTTCACTCCCCATAACATCTTGATAGTAATTGTTCACTCCAATGGCCATATTAGAAGTGTGAGTTCACTCCTCATACCATCTTCTTAGTTATTGTTCACTCCCATGGAAATATTAGTAGTTAAGGTTCATTCCCAATACAATATTAATAGCAAGAGTTCACTCCCCATAACTTTTTGGTAGTAATCGTTCACTCCCATGTCCATATTAGTAGTTGAGGTTCATTACCAAGACCATATTAGTTTATCTCCTGATATATAAATCTTTACCCAATGAATTAGAGGGAGATATAGGTCCCACCCATCCTAAAATTAAATATTACATACATATTCCACAAGATAATAAATAATCATATCATAACCCATGAAATGAAATGGTTATTATAAATATTTAATCATATCATAACTTTTGAAGAAAGATACAGATTTCATAATAATTTCATCATAGTAATAACATGTGAAAATAAGTGGATTTCAAAATCATATAAAATGTGAAAGAGATGCGGGATTCATAAGAAACATTCCAAAAAACATAAACCATTCATGAAAGATATATGAATATAACCATTGAATTATTTTCTATATGGGAATGAATAACATCAATAGACGTCATCATAGATGGAAAACAACTCTGAAGGATATTTTGAAAAAAATTCTTGAGGAGAATATCCTTTCATCATTGGAAAATAATTTTTAAAACCTAAAAACTTTTCAAATCCATTTCCTAACAAAATACTTTGAAAACCTAAAAATAATGCTTAAAAAAATTTTGAAAATGTTTTTCCATTAAATCTGAATAAATAATATTGAAAATGATTTGAATTCCACTTTCCTTGAAAACTTATAAAATATCTTTAAAATAATTTAAAAACCTTTTTCTTTGAAAAATCATAGATAATTTATAATGAAATATTGAAAATGATTTGAAACATTTTTTACTTGAAAACATATGAAAGAATATAGAAAATGTTTCGAAAAACAATTCTTTGAAAACACTTTTAAAACTTATAAATAAATCCTGAAAATGTTTTTAAAATGATTTCTTTGAAAATACATTGAAAACATATAATGAAATCTTAAAAATATTTTGATAACATTTTTCCTTGAAAACTTATAAAATAAGGTTGAAAACATTTTGAAAATAATTTTCCTTAAAATAATATTTAAGAAGCATGTTCTTATAAACTATTCATTTATAAATGAAAAGGTTGATTCAAATAAATGGCTGGGAGTAAATTCGTAAATGGATTTTGATGACAAAAGAACATAAATTTTTCATTGTAAAAAGGTTACAAAAATACATTGTTTGGAAAGTGATAAGAATATTCCTTTGAAAAGATTGAAAAATGAAAAACAGGGTAAATATTTTTTTAAAATACTGTATGAAAATGGTACATTATTCTTGGAAACAATTTTTATAAATCATGGTTTTCAAGGAACATAGACATCTGACTAAAGATAGGGTAAAGTTGGGAATCCATAAAAACACAATATTAACTATATTATATACTAAAGAGTGGTCCAAATTTTACCAATATATGAATAAATAGTTAATAACCTAAGGAGAAGAAAATTCCAGAATTTTCTTGAGATTTGGATCATAATATTTGATTAATGTAAACATAAACATAAACAATATTAAAAAGATATAATATTGTCTCAATAAACTCTTATAACATGGTAACTTGGGATCATAATGTCCAAGTAAGAAAAGTAAATATAACGAATCTTAAAATATCCTGATAATATTTATATTTATTATATAACATGTATAATGGATTTATATACTCTAGAAAGAGAATTAAGGTTCATAACAAAGTATGAGTCTCTAAGATGGATATTCGAGACAAAACTATTTCACCGATTTGGAAAAAATTTAAACATATATCCCATTAAATAAATATCATAAAATGATTATTTGAATACCAATAAATTTATGTATAATATACATATAATACATTCATGTGATCTATATATGCCTCACACGATTATCTAGTGGAAAAAATAGCATGTATCTCACAGAAATAAAAAGTGGGTTGAAATCTATATACCTACAGTCTTGACTCTCATCGTACTCATTCAAATAACTTGTATAATAAATATAAATTTATTATAAATATTTTAAGGAACCAAATTATTATATATAATTTTTTATTATAACTTTATATTACCCTCTTGTTAATAATCCTATGTTAAGGTTTCAATTCCGGTAATATTCTCTTTATTCTTCATAAGTGTCTTAATTTTTTATATCTTTGTTATTTACACTTTATATCATGATTAACAGAATGTATACCATGATATAAAATTTATATATACATATATACATATATATATATATATATATATATTATATCTGTATCATAATAATCTGTTTAATATATTATGATGAAACGAAAAACACCGTCCATGGTGATGGTAGGTCATACGTACGTATGAACGTAATTCCCTTTTAATTATCGTGTTGAAAGAAATAGAGTAAAAGTAAAATAATTATCTTTATATATATATATATATATAATTTTTATATAAAATTTTTGATATCATATATGTCTTATAAATTCACTAAAACCATCCTTAATACAATCTACGTAGTTTGTGAATGAATCTTATAGCATTAAGGGGGTTGTAGTCCACACTTCCTCAAAAAAAATTATCATACTAACACAAAATGGAAAGTAAAAAAAATATCTGTGTTTTAAAAGAAATATAGAAGGTTAAAGAAATAATAGATATAATATATAACATATAAATATATTTTTCTATCATAATTTTCACAGTGAGAGGCGGTATAGAAAATTGAAAATCAACGTTTAGTGAGGTTGTATTTCACTGTACACATAAACAGTGTGTTCATTATCCATTAGATAGTGGTTTGTGTAAATGTAGGTAGAAACATATCATAACAATATCACATAATATTGAGTATACGGGTGTTTTTATAAAATAATTTAAAAAATAAATTGGAGTTAGTGTAAAAATAAAATAAAATAAAGTACTTCAGAGATGATGTTATCTCTTAATCAGGTAACACCATTTAGTTTGTTGCAAAAGGATTCCTTGGATTTCCTTCTTAGAAATTAAGGATTCTAGGAGAGGTTAGGGATGTTGAGAAGTTTATTGGGTAGGGGTTGGCCAAACCTAAGGTGTTTGAGAGGTGTGAGGAAGTGGGAGAGGTGTATGCCTTTTATAGGGAAGGAAAATGATTCACTTAGACTTTTTTAAAACTAGTTAGGTGTGAACATGTTCTTACTTAATAGAAGTCATACCAAAGTTACCTAAATCATGAACAGATGGTGTATGAAATAAATATGGATAAAATATGGGTTTTGTAGAATTGGATAGTTTATTTGGACCAATATATTATGGTTTAGTCACAAATTAAGCTAAATTTTACCTTAATCGGTGTGATTAATTATAATCACTTTTAATAATATTTTTTTCAAAAATTAAGTTGATATTATTAGACTATAAATATTATACTAATTAAAATTGTGTTTTTTATTTTTTTGAAATTCAATTCACAGAAACAGAAAATTAAGATTAATGTTAATCCCATAAACGGGATGAAATTAAATGTTCTACAAGTAGGAAGATGTTCAAAAGTTTATTAAGTTTTTATATTCAATTTCAATGTAATATTTATTCAAATGACCTATATTTTAATAATGTTTTTATAATTTATCTAATGTAACCATAAAAAATAATATATAATTTAACAATAATAATCATATCAAAGAAAAGTAATTTTTTACTAAAATTATTATTTTCACTATTCATCAAAAAAATAAAAATTCTCATAAAAATCCCAAAAATTGACCTATACCAATTTCGACCTTCTGAATTCAAAATTAATGTTTATTTTATAAAAGTAAATTTATATATCAAGATAAAATTAATATTATTATTAAAATCAGATCATTTGAGAAAACAATATTTTTAAACATAAAAGGGCTTTACCAGAGATCATATATTTCATTATCAATTTTTTTTCTACATACAAAAATTATAAATAATATTTTAAAATTAGTTATTAATATTCATATAACATATTTTAATGGCTACATTATAATTAAATTGTTTAAAAAATTATAACAATTATATTATTTTTAATAGAACCATATGTGTTGTGTGTAACATACACCTTGTAGGTGATGAGGGTAGTGTAAGCCATGTCGGTATTGTGTGTCGCACATGCCAAGTTTGTTTGGCATGTAGCACAAGCCAGGTCGGTGTTGTGTGAAATAAATCTTTGACATAGTGTTTTAATATATAAATATATATATAAAACAACTATTTAAAATTTATTTTAAAATGAAAAATATCAAAAAGATAAATTAATTCAAAAAAATAATTCATAAAATCATGGGGTGTTACACATGTAAAGCGATAAAACCTGATTTTATCTTCAACCATGTTAATTAATTTCACACTATTTTTATGAATTTTTATGATCAAAAATTAATTTCCCATTTTTACATAATATTAATTATTATGATATAAAATATGTATTCCATATTAAAAATTTCATGTCATTTAAGTTGACATTTTTAATATAAAATAAACTTGCAAAACACGTTTGAAGATGATTTTTCAACAAATGTATTTTTCAAACTCAAAATGATATTATATTAACTATATGTCTAGTAATCATCAATATATTGATATAAATTAATAAATTTATATATATTATCCATTCATTTAATTTATCTCATTAATAATTAAATATTATATTAATTAATTAAAATTGATAGACAACGCGCCTTTAAAAAATATTTTTCTGAAAATTAATCAATTTTGTAAAAAACTATTCACTTTAGCTATAAATGTTATTATATATATAATTTATTGTTAATAAATTTTTAATTATACATAATATTACTTATTATTATAAATTAATGGTTTCCTAGTTATATACAGGTTGTTTTTTATTGTTCATAAAATCATATTTGTAGGGGAATTTTTCAAAAACTCATTATAGGATTATTTGTCCAAGTTAGATCAACATTGATATTCATACAAATAAATTATATTTTATGTGCCATGAAACTTTGAAATGTGTGATTTATTATAGTTTTATTACATATATTGTCCACTTACTATAATTGAGGGTCAAGGATGCGTGTATCGGTATCTATCTAAGTGATTGAATTTTAAAATGAAATATATCATAAAGTCCCATAGTGTTATACTAAAAATTAGAAATAAAGTTTCATTGTAATTTAAAATTAATTATGTATAAAATTTGTTTTTATATCTTTTAATAACATTATATAATCATTATTTGAACAAATAAATGAAATTAAAACAAAGAGAGAGAATTTTCTTTATATAAAATAGTATATATGTCACTACCCATCAAAAATTGTATAACAAATTCCATATATTCAAATTTTTTATGGATATATCAAAATTTATCAATTAATATTAAATAAATGAAAGTAGTGGATTTATTTTTAATCTCTCATCACATAATTTTTAACCATAATTGATAGATTTACCCTTTACCTATATGATTAATTTTTCACTAGTTCTATTCATTATACCAAATAAGAAAACTATTCACTAAATATGAATCTATAGATTACAAATATTGTTTAAATTTTTAAATAATAATTTTCTAGAAGTAGTGGAAATTAATTTTAATACAAAATAGGAAAATGAAAATAGAAATAGTACTTTTTTAAATTCTTTTTTATGCATATAAAATAACTAATATGATAATAATAAATTTTTCTAATAAAATTTGACTATTCTAAATAAAATTTTTCATATGTTACAATAATATGAAATCAAAGTGAAATTAAACATTAAAATTAATTGACTTATTGAAAATAAGTTATGGTATTTTAAATATTGGTATTTTTAACTATTAACTGAAAAATAAATCATCTTAGAAAAATACCAAAATTTAACTATATGATAATTTTTTATGCTAAACTAAAATATTATATTATTTTTACCGAGTAAATTTTTTAAAACTAATAAAATTTAATTATAATATTAAACCACAAAAATAAATTAAAACCATTTTTGATGAAAATGCATTTTTATAAATAAAATGTCTTCAATAAAAGTTGAGTTCGTATTTCCCAAGAATAAATCAATAAACTTTTATGGAGTATTCTTAATATATATATATATACATATTTATATCTCATGATATGGTCAGACCTATTCAAACATTAAAATTCAATGGATAGGTTTAATAGTCATATTTGAATTATAATATCTCATTTTCCATTTACGCTCGATGTTAAATTCTGCATACGCTATTGAACATATTTTTCATTTATAAATTTGAGTTGTTACATTTATACAACTTATAATAAACAAATTCCTCACAATTTTAATTAATGATCGATAATTAAGGGTTTGGAATTATAAAATTACATTGTGGAAACCCTATATAATAAATAGGTTTCAAATTTCTCCACCTAAAAATAGTGATACAAAAATATTAAGGTAATTTGAAAAAACATATAATTTGGTTTTATAATATGAGAAAATTATTGGGAAGTTAAAATATGGAATTTATGATAAAACTAATTCCCATTGACTTATATATAGTGATTTATAAATTCATTTGGGGGAAATTCATTGTAAAAAAAATGTTTATGGGTGAGAAGACCATCAATTCATCAGAAATGTTTTTAAGAATATAAATTTTTTTAATATTATTTTCTAAGAGTTTATTAATTACATTAACTTGAATAATGAAAACATAAGGTTATACACGTAGTAAATATGTAGAGTTTCACACTTTAATCAGTTTCCCCCAACATCATTTCCATTCTCAAAATGATTAGAATTACACATTAAATTTTCATTACTGAGGCACTAAAAATTTTTATAAAAGATTACATAATCCCTAAAAGGATAAAAATGTATTTAAACTATCTTGAAATTATAACAAAAACGGAATTGGTTACAATATAATAAGATAATATTCAAAATTTTCAATCCATCATATGAATAAATAATACATTTTACTTCAATGTTTACATAATAGCACAAAAGGAACAAATCTGATTATTTCATAAATAAATTACCCCACATCCAAAGTAACCATAATAACCTCAAAGTTATATTTTTTTGACCTCAATGGTGATCTCATATGTAAATTTCTTTTCATTATTCCAATGTAATATTACATTCTACACCATATGATAAAGCTAAATGCTTCATATTCGTAATCCAAATGAAGTAAGATATAAATATAATTAATATCAATGATAAATCACTAAATATTATTATAATTTATTGAACGTCAAAATAATATCATTAATCAAATTTAGATCCTAACATTAAAGATAATCTTTATCTTGACCATAAATAACTCTAAGAAAATAATCTCATTAATAAATCACTTTTCTTTAATATTATCTATATAAAATTATTTGATACACAATAAAATATTAAACACTAACCCTAAGGGTTTTTAAAACCACAATAGTGTATTCATACTAAAACCTAAAAAAAGTGTAAAATTACCACAAAAAATCATCACATAAAAAATAAAAATGGTTATTTATTCCTTTAAACTTATGGAAACCATATACATATAAAATCATGATGATATTTATAACTCTTATGTTTTCCCCACATGAAAAAAAATAAATTCTTCCATAAATAAATACAATCTTATTCCTCATATAAAATCACAAAATATTTATAAATAATCAAAAAATATAATAAACATCATCAAAGTTGAACTAAATCATATTTTCATCAACTATCTAACCAATTTTATGAGTAGAAATACTATCTCGTTTAAAAATCAATTTCAATCATCCTTTTAACACAATAAATAATCATATCAATATTCACCCATCAAAAATTAGGGAAGCATAGGTCCTTAATTTCTCTTTGACTTTTTTCTTAAATATTAATTGATATATGACTTTATTTTGTATAAAGATATAATTTTATCATTCCTTTGAGATATTATCTATTTTTTTACATTTCACATTTCATACAATAAATAAATTTATCTTTCTTTCCTCCATTACCCACACCAGCCAAGCTATAAGAAAAAAAAATTCTTATATTTTTTGGAGAGTATGAGAGTTGGTTAAGGTGTAGGTTTTTAATCATATATCATGATAATTGAATTAGAATAATCAAAATATATTTCACTACATTAATTATCCAATTTGGTTTCTCATAATCACTGTATAGTATATCACCTTCAATGATAAAATGATTTTTTCAAGTTCAAGTTAGTGACAAATGCCAAAAATAATAATATGGGTAATAGTAATAATAGTGGAATACAAATAATAGAAATATTTCTATAATTTTATAACTTAATCATATACATATATTTATCCTCAAATCCATTAATAGAGTTATGTTCCCTAATCTATTTATTTCCAAAATATTGTTCCATGGTTTCTACTAAAATTCCCCTAATACTAAATATAAGAACTTAAACTCTAGTTACATATATTTGGTGTCTATATTATTACATTTTAATACATACAATTGATATAATACTAAAGGAAAAACTAGTTTAGTTTAATTGGTGAACCAAATATATACATGATACCCATTTTTATTATAAAAAATAAATAATTACCAAAGGAAAATGTTTGATATCCTTGAAAATCATTCGATGATTTAGTATTAAAATCATGAGAAAAGGAACAAACATGAGAGTATTATGAAATTATCATTATATTTAAAGAATAATATATTATTTTATGATTAAATATATAATAATTAATATTGTGAGGTAAATAAATGGAAACACATATCACTTAATCAATACCTTGTTTATGAAATGCACCATGGGTAATATCAATTCAATAATATCCTAGAAAATTATAAATGAATTCTCCAATAAGGAAATGAAAATTTTTTAACATCATAATCTAAGACGTTATATCATCTATACTATCAAAAAAAATTTCATGTCAATTTAACCTATGTGTATACATACACAAAAAAACCTTTTTAATAATTTTTTCGAATTGCTATTTCTTATCAACATGTCAATCCATCAAAGGGATATATAAATCTAGGCCCCGCATATAACTAAATTTAAATTTAAATTCATGTGTATTGAGTGATATATTTATTATATATGTAATTTAACTTGTTAACAAATTTCTTTATTGAAGAAAGAATAATAAATATCTATATTTCCGCAGTCAATCTAACAGATTTTGAACTGAAAAGAAATGTACAAATGGTAAAAGGTTTTGAGCATAATCATTTCCATGATACAAAGGATATGGATATTTACGTTCAATGTAATTTTCAATGATCATAATAAAAAAATTATCAATATAAATTTAAAAAAAACTATACTAATAAGAGATAAGATATGAGCATTGATTCATTGTAAATATAGGATTTTTAATAAAATCATCTCCTATGTATATATAAATAAAATGGATATGAAATTTTAAACATAACATTTTATTAAATATTTTTCCTTTTAAAACAATTTAAAAAGTATAGAATAAGAAAACAGGTGTAAAATAATGATTTTAGAAGGAATTTCTATTAATATCTATTATGTTAAAATATAAACATTCATTTTTTACTTTTCATAAAGAAAGTTGAAAAGGTACCTTTAAATAATACATAATAATACATCCAATAAAACCATTTAAAAATTTAACAATAACATAAAATTTCTGTAATAAATCAATTGATTAATTAAAAATGACTTTTTAAAACTATTTGAAAATTATGGACAATGAAAAAAAATATACCAGCTCAAACAGAGAAATAAGACCATTTTTTTTATAAACATATCTTTTTTTGTAGAAGTTATAAAGAGAATAAAATTATTAGAAAAATATTTAAACTATTTAAATTTCCTGATGTTTAGAAAAAATATGGTTTTTATGAATGATATATTATATCAATCCTTTAATGAAAATAAGAATACACCAAAAAATGTGTTTTTGAAATGAATTCATAAATAATTGGTAACATTCCAATTATAACCCCTTGAAATAGGAAACTTGAAATAAAACAATATTAATCATTAATAAATATATATTCATTTTAGATAACTAAAACAGGTATTATAAACACCACATAAATATAGATAGGTTCATAATACCAAATATGTATCATTGGAGTAAAAACAGGGATGAAATCCATTAGAATGATTGTACCATTGAAATAATAATTTTTAAATTATGTGTAAAAATTTGAATATAGAAAATATAAGTGGAAATCAAATATAAAAAAATTAAATTAAATTTCCCTCATAATCTTGACATTATAAAATCATTGAATAAGTGATATAACCCAATCAATATAAATTGATTAATGAAACATCTTACCTCACATTTACACTTAGTGGAATGTTATTTAACCTCATGTATAATGGTTTTGAACATGTTATTAATTCATAACAAAAACATATTAATAAATTTAACATTAAATATGATCCTTTTATAACATCTTATCACTGATTCTTCAACACTCATTCATTATTATCAATTTTTTTTAACATCTTTATTTTTACATGAATGTTTTTCATAGATGTTATGATATTTTTTAATTTAATTATGGTTCGATAATATCTAGTTTTTTAATAATTATATTAATATAATATATATACATTAAATAGGTCCTTAATATCTTACTTGTAAATAATAAATAAAAAATGGATTGCATCGCTTCATTGAGGTGGTGGTCCACATATATGCATGAGCGACATTATCATTTTACAATGGATTGGAAGGTAAGAAGGTATTCATGATATTATAATTTAATAATATCATTTATGTTATAAATATCATACATATCCATTTGTACCATCTTCATAACCATCCATGTAAAGTGGTGATAAAAAATGAATCACATCGCTCTGTGGATAAAGTATGATATTTATATGCATGAGTGATGCTTTAGATTTCTATAGTATAGAAAAATAAAGGAAAATTATTATAAAATTATACAAATAAAATTTCAGTATATTTTTTATATTTTATTTATTATTTTACGTTAGTTAAAAATAATTTATTGGATGTTTAAGCAGAAATAAATTTTAAATAGTCTGTAAAGACGTTTGCAGCTTCTTTGAAAGTTCTCCATTGTATTTTATATTAGGAGACATAGGGTTGGAATTTTAGGAAGTAAAAAACCTTATGTGGATGGATAAAGATGTTCAGAAGAGTTTTTACTGGTTTTTCTGTATATAAGAGGATATAATTTGTGTATATAAAAAAATATAATAAATTATAATCCATGTTCTTGTGCCAAAATATTGAATCTAAGATAGGATTTGGTTTAAATCTATTAATCCAATAAAACTTTGTTAGGTTGAT
This sequence comes from Viscum album, assembly GCA_963277665.1. Classification (NCBI taxonomy): domain Eukaryota; kingdom Viridiplantae; phylum Streptophyta; class Magnoliopsida; order Santalales; family Viscaceae; genus Viscum; species Viscum album. The sequence continues at coordinate 1,697,331,855 of OY728131.1, forward strand.
GAGTTATTTTATATCTTAGGAATTTGGTAACACCATCATTAAAATTATTTTCCTTAGCTACAATAACAATTTCTATAAGGGTTTTATTATTATATATAAGGTAAAACATTTCACATAAATAAAAAATATGTGAAATTTTTATCATTTATGGTTCTACTTGTTCTCTTCAAATATTTTTATGTTTTTCAATAATTTAATAAAATATTATTTTTCATAAAATATTAATAATGTCTAATTTGACAATATAATTTAATTTTAAATTAAATACCTCAATAAAAAATCATTTCATATATATAATTTTAATACATCTTTAATATTTCATATATAGATATAAAATAAGTGGGTTTCTATAACTCACAAAAAAATTATTTTAATGTTTCTATTATAATTTATTTTTTTCAATTTATTGAATAAATACTTCTAGAGAGTTTTGTAAGCATTTATGATAATTATTGCATCACTAAAAACAATAAATAAATAACTATGATAAAAATATAAATATTTTGTTCAAAATAAGATTTTATATTCTTTTATAAGATTTTATTTTTATTATTTTAAAATATAAAAAACTAAAAGACAAATACATATGTTTTGTAATTATCTTTACATAACAAAATAAAAATGTCACAACTAAAGAAAAATGGAACAAAAATAGAATATATTCAAATTTGGAGTGGAAATTGACAAATTTCTAGAATACGAGGAAGTAAATTAAAGTGTTGGATTAAATTTTAATGCATATGCGATTACTTTTAAACACACTATTATGATTTACCCTTTATTTATAAGATTAATTTCACCAAAATTACTATTAAAAATAACAAAAAGAACGTAATTGAATAATAATATTTTTTGTTTTGTTTTAGCTCGATGTTTCCTATTATACACACTACCAAACATAGTGTTATTTTAGAATATCTAGTTGGAATAAAAAAATATTGAAATAGGATAGGTGTAAAGTGTGATGGTCCAAAATATCATCCTTTGAACATTTTGTGCCACTTTTCCACTTCTAATTAATTTTTTGACCCTTAAAGGCCAAAAACGTGTTATAAGAGTTATGGTTAAAAAGTGTTAATGAATGGGTTAAACAAAAATGTATGATTTAAAATGGAACAAAAACCTATATAAATTTAATTTTATAATTATTTTTATTCCTTATAATATTTTACTTTTAATCCAATTACATTTGAATGAATTATACTCGAGAAAGATGTTGATTATATTTAAATATTTTATGTATTTCTATGTTTACACTCTCCTAATTTATTAAAGGGCCCCACATATTCTAATTTATTCACAAGGTATGATCACCCATGATTACATAATACCTATTCTAAGACATTTTTATATCCCTTACCTTCATCTTAGATCCACTAATATTTTTTTATATCAACTTTTCGAGGGATAAGGTGTCTTCCTAAGGGGGTCTCACCAAGAAGAGGAATAAATCATAACTAATCTTTTTTAATTTTACTTCTCTATCATCCATGAATAAATATAATGTATCTATAATAACATGATGAATATATTTTCATAAATTTCATAGATTCAATTTTTATAATTCTACAACATTTCTACCTCCTTTCAATCGAATGGGAAATGAAAGTATTGTTTCTGCATACGTGTGAACTACTACCTCTATTTAGAAATATCATTCATTTTACAGCACCACCTCCCCTAGATGTTTATAATGATTGATTTAATTAATAAATATTCTTTTTATTTTATTATAGTGATGGTTTAATTTTGTATTATTATTTACCTTTTTTTTCTACTACTAATAAAATTGAAATGTCACTCATGCATGTGTACGGATAGCCATCTTTACATTTTTATGTAGTTCATTTTTTATAACATATTACCTTAAATGGTTATATTTATAAATATAATTAATATATATATATGTGAAATTTATATCATGATTAAAATTATTAAAATGAAGTAAACATGCTCAAAGTAAAAGTACATTAACTATCGAACATAAACATTCATGAAAAACAAAGCAGATGGCACTAGAAATAATGATGATAAGGAAATACTATTATTGAAAGGGTTATATAATGTTATAATTAAAGAAGTTATAACATTATTAGTGTATAAATTATTATATTTATGAATTATAATAAATCTATATTTACTATAAAAGAGGTTATAACTCTTACAAATCACGCCAGACATGTGGTAAGGGGTTATTTGCCCCAAATTTGAACTCATTGAGTAATATTTATGTTATAAAACATGTTTTATTACTTATAGATAAAATAAATACCTAATATTTTTTTACTAAATGATAACATTATATTTCATGGTGTTTATATTTTTATTCCATGTTAACTCTTTTATGTTGGTTTTACAAAAATATTACAAATTTTTTAAAGGCAGTTCATCTTAATATTGTTTTGTTGGGAAACGATTGATTTTATACACATATGTATGTTTATGAGGTGAATTTACAATGAAATTTACATGTTATATCGTATAATCCTAATAATTTATTTATTTAAATTTAAAATTTAAATAATTTCCTCAAAAATGATTTGATTCAAATGTTACTAATGTTTTAAGGGTATATCATCTAAATTGTCTTCTTATGGAGATTTGTTATGTTATACAAATATCATATTTATTGAGGTTTATATAATACCCCAATGTTATTTTAAATCCGGAGTAAATTTTTATACATGGTATTAGAAGTTTCATTTTAATTTATTTCATTCATGAGGGTTATGGTCAAAATTTACCAAAGCGGTAAGTGTATTACATTAAAATATTACTTTTTACTCAGATTGATTAGGCATAATTGTTTTGGGTATATTATATAATCTATAACTCCAAAATAATTTCTCTATAATTATAATCTGTTTATTTATATGTATTACATGTTTTACTATATTATTTCTCTCCTTATGTACTCAATAATAAGATTGAACGTTTTATAGAAAACTTGAATTTATTTCTCTCTTAGGATGGGAGTCATTTTTTCCATGTCAATATTTTATTTGAAATGTTATCATGAATGTTTTTACCAATACCTAATTGTTTTTTAAAGTATTTTTTTAAAACGTTTCACTTCTTATAGAACAAAATAAAAGTACTTTTCTGTGGTTTTCTTAATGAGGGACTTCTAACTTTTTTATATATAATCTGAATTGAATATTTATCTTATCTTACACAGCATAAATATTTTCTCCCACTTTCATGAATAATTTTTTATTTGATAATTACTTTATATGTTTCTAAGGTTATTTCCAAAGAAAATTTTTTCCTTAATATTTTGGAAATTATCATATTTTAAATATGTTATTTATAATAAAATGGATCTTTTCTGTAATAAATATTTTTTAGATATTTAAAATTAATGTTCATCTATGATAACATACTTTGATATTAATTGGGATTCACTGGTTATATTATTTTATAATACTATCATTATTATTTCCCTTTATTGTTATTGATTATGATGATGAGATATTTATGTAACCAATTTTATTTTCTATAGAATATGATTTAATAATATGATAAATGTTTTATGATATTGTTGAATATATATGAATGGATTGTGATTATATGATAGGAGGGTATATAATGAGCCAACCTGGATAACCTATAGAACTAGAACACGGCCCAATCTATCACAAACATGAAAGGGATTTTCTATTCCCCATGGGCAGATGACTTGAACCCAGTCATCAAAAAATAATCCCTTGTACTGATTTCACACAAACCGAAGAAACAAAATTTCACATATATACAAAAAAGACAATAAGAGAAAGATAAACATAGTCTATAACTAATAATATATTTTAGAAACTAAAAACCTCCAGATTAGAGACAATCTCCAAGTATAGGTCAAACCATATTGACTACTAAAATAGGAAAACCAACTATAATATTTGATAGCAGGTGTATAATTCCTTCATAACAACACATACTACAAATTATAGATGGCATAAAACCCCATAACCTCACTCTGGTTCATTGCTTTTCAATGCATAGAAACACATAAGTAGTTTCATTCCCTGCTAAATTGGTACATGGGGTGTGATCTAATAGTCTCAATAAGTTCTTACCAAGGTGATCCATATCAAGTCATCACAAAATAGTCATAACACAATCATATTTAAATGAAGACAATAAATTATAATAGTTTCAGAGTTTTTATATAAAAAAATTAAAAAAAATTAATTAACAAATTTCTCACATTTTCCAACTACATATGATAAATCTGTTTCAAATAATTTCATATACATATATCAAAACATATATATAATTTCTAATCAAATCATGCATCATGTATCATATCATGTATATGGTGTTATTACAAAATATTATAACCCTAAATCAGAAGCACACATGGCATCGTGCAATGGATCACACTAGGTAATGTTATCAAGGACACTCATACCTAGCATATAAAATCACAGACGCATTAGGAAATTAGACATATGCACTAATTATATAGAATTTAGGAACACCCCATCAAGTGCAACCCTTAAATGGTCTAACAAGTCCCTCAAAAAATATGTTATTAGAGTATAGGAAATACTAATAAGAAAACCCTCCATCAGTAGATGAGACCTATCACAATGCCTTCCACAAAAGTACTCAAGTATTTCCTTGTGATGTAATTTCTAAACTAGTTCTTTAATCCATTTCAATCAAACCATTATTTAAAACCCATTTCACAAAAACCTATCCATAGTGATTTTAAAGGCCATTTCCAATTTTCAAAACCAAGGGAAATTTTTTTTTATAAAAACAATCTGCACACACAAAACATATTAGTAATACCATGACATTTCATTTAACAAAAAAATTTATCCAAAACGGGGTATGTAATTCCCCAACATAGGAATGTTACAGAACCACCAACCTCAAAAATTGGGTCGCATACACCCACGACAGAATCCACCAGCAAGAAAGTATTAAACAATAACAACAACAAAATCAATAATAATAATAATAATAAAGGCCTTAAAACCAATCCATACATCTCAAAAAATGGTTCAGTTTAACAAAAGGGTCGGAATATAAGAAGAAATAAAATGTACCTCAAGAACAGACACATTCTTCACCAAAACTAACAATATAAATGACCCTCCAAATAATATTTTACAATGGATCCACAAAGAAACAAATGAAAATATCCCAATATATTAATGCATCAGATAATACAGTGAAATTTATATAACACCATCAAATAAACAATAAATTAGAAAGTATTAATCACTAGGATAGACCTAGTCCAATAGAAATGGGGATCAATCATCTAACAAATCAATCCCGATCAAACAATGTCTCACAAAATCATCATAACAGAGAACTAATTTCAATGGGTAGAGAGGTGTGGATGATTTAAATACCAATAAAATGTTGTAGTGCCCTAAAATTTCTATAAAAACATTTACACACCATGTCATGCCTTTTAAATTTTTGTATTCCTTGAAAATAAGATACTATAGAAACCCATCACCATTTTATTAAAACATGATATTTTAAAATTACACATCATGTAACCATTACACAATATACACTCCATTCATGTGGTGAAAAAAGTTCATTACATGTTTGTAGAAACCAATAATTTTTTTTTCTTATCCTAGTACACAGCAAAAAACATATATTATTACACAATGAAACCCAAACCAACTCGGGTGTTATATTAAATTTGGGGGAATCCTGAAAATACATCAACAAATTTATAGATGAACTTAATTAATTCAAGCGTACATACAATCATGAAAATTTGGTCATTTTTATCAGTAAATTTTCACTATCCTTAAGAGACCCAAGATACACAAAATTAGAAAGAAAAAATTGTAAAGGGAATGGAATTACCAAAATGCAGGTAATAAGTCGTTAAAAACTCTCCCTATAAGACTTTCCATCCCTAAGAAGTCATGTACTAGAATAACGTCTTGTAAATAGGTGTGTCTATTACTCAATTATCAATGAATCATTCAACCATAAATCATGAGAATCTAATCTATGCCACCATAACACTCTAACAAATAGAACATACTTATCTTGAAAAAAATTTACATGAGATTCAATGATATAAACAAGATTCTCAACAAGAAAATCATTAGGATCTAACAACATCTCTTCTGAAATCAGATCATAATAGGGATCATGACGGTACTTCCTAAGCAATGATATATGGAAAACATCATGTATTCCTTTCAACTGAACAAAAAATCCAAACCGATATGTGACTTTCCCAATCCACTAAGTAACCTCAAATAGTCCAATATATCGTGAATCCATCATCCCCTTCATTCCAAGAAGAAAATGACCCAACTAAGGTGAAACATTCAGAAAAACTCAGTCACCTATAGAAAACCCAAAAGGAATATTCCATTTATTGGTATAATATTTCATCTAACTTTTCATTGTAACCATATTCCAATGTATATCCTAAATCCTCATAAGTATGCCCTGAATAAGCCTTAGTCTAGCAAGGGAGAAATCGACTAGCTGTTACCAAAAAAAAGTTTTCCTTCATGGTTTACCAAAAAATGCATCTAAAGGATTCATTATAAATTAAGAATGATTATTATTATTATATTTAAAATCAATTGGTCCTACATGGATGTCCCATTACACAAAAAAATATGAGAATTATTCATGAATAATATCCTCCTACATTTTAATATTACACTTTTTTGGCCATATTATTATGGATTATAAGCCATCCTCAATCTCACATGAGTCCCTATTACCCCCAACATATGTCTCCATACCCTCAAAGTAAACCTATGATCCCTTCTAAAACAAAAATATAAGGAAATTCATATATCCTCAGAGTATTATACATATACAACATCCCCATATCTTTAACTTTTTTGGTGTCTTTGATCAGAATATTATGAGACGACTTTGAAAAATGTTCAATCAACACCTAGATATCTTTCTTATCTTAGTTTTTAAATATTATTCTAACAAAAATATCCATGGATTCCTTATCCCATATCCAAACCATCAGTGGAATAGTCTAGATAATACCTGAATGTTTAAAATTCTATTCCTTAATCTACTAGTAGTTGTAACAGCAATACACATAATTAACAACGTCACACTTCATACCTAGCCATAAGAATCCCCATCTCATGTCATAATACATCTTTATAGTTCCAGGATGACTGTTTGAAGATGAAGTATTGAAAGAAAATAAAATGTAACTCCTCAATAATGTTGGGATGAAAAAATAATCGCCAAAGCTGGGAATTCCATATAAATAGATAGAACAACTAGAAATAGTCCCCCTGTCATATATAGTTTCTATAATTCCTTGGATATCATAGTCATATTATAGAATCTATATAATAGACAAAAGGAAATAGGATCATAACTAAATAATTGTAAAAAACATACCCAATACATCATCACAAGAATTATTATTAAATTAAGAAAAAATCCCCATAACATTCCACTATTCCTTTGATTCTAATGTATCATGTAATGGAACATTACTTCAAATATCATTTTCAATTTCATTCCCCTTCCCAGGGGGTAGGTAATGCTGAAGTCAATCATATGAACGTATTCCACTCATAACCCCTATCTATGATTCAAGTATTTTTGAGAAAAGATATAGCTTGATCCCTTATGGTCAGAAAAGATGGTGAACCATTTGTTAATAATATAATTCCTCCAATACTTAAGCACATACATAATTATATCAAGCTCTATATTATGACTAGGTTATTTCTTATCATGTGTTTAAAGATGAAGAAAGTTATAATCTACCACATGATCATCCTTCATGAGTGAACAACCCAACATAGCTCATGAAGAATTATAGAATACAACATTCCCCTTATTTTTATTTTGTAAGATCAGAAAAGGAATTGATGTCAGAAGTCATTTTGGCTCCTCAAAAGATTTCTGAAATTTGGAATCACATGTGAATCTCATCCATTTCTAGGTATGATAAGCTAAAGGTTATTCTAACTTCTATAAATCATTGAAAACTGTTTATAGTATCCATAAATACCCAAGAATCTCTAAATATCAAAAACATTCTGTTACTACTCCCATGATAAATAATAATTTACCTTCTTAGTAAAAACTAATAATATATTATAAGAAATCACATTCCCTAATAATTTTACTTCATTATTCCAAAAGGTTAATTTTTAAATCATTCTATAAAAATTGTGACTTATCCTGATTTCCAAAACCAAACTCAGATGGAGTTTGTGCTTAGTTGTGGATCATGAATAAGGAAAAATATCTAGATGAACACTATTAGAATAGATTTGAGAAAATAATAGGATATCTAATTCATTAAATTGTTGAAAACTACATGAGTATCAATCAGACCCAAAAACATCACAAGATATATGTAATTTCCATACAATCTTGTGAAATCCGTATTTGGTACATCACATATCCAAAATATTATATGATAAAAACCCTATCAAAGATCAATCTTAAAACAAATCCATTTTTAATTGATAAAATTCACCCACATGAGGTAAAGGATAGTTTTTATCAACCATTAATCTTTTCAAATTCAGATACTCTTCACAAAGTCAAACTGAATCTTATACCTTCTTCAAATATAGAACTAGGCTTTCCCAAGGAGAAAAACTAGTGTAAAAAAACTCTTTTCTATTTGATCATCCAATATAATTTTTATCTCTATCATCTCTGATGGTTCTATAAGATAATATGGTATTGAAATTAGTTTTTTCATTATAACTGGGTTAATCATATACTCTACCTCACTTTCTAGATGAATCCCAATGAAATTATCTGGGGAAAATCAGGAAATCCCAAAATAATAGCTGGAAGATCAAATATATAAGAAATGCAATCGAGATCAGCCAAAAAAACATTCAACAATAATCGATGATCTTTGTATGAAGGTCATGCATTATCAGGCCTTATATTCCACTCCCCATAAAACACATGGGCTTTCCATCGGTCATATAAATCATGTCATAGTGATGATAACCACTAAACTTATCTATATGAGAAACAAGGTAATCCATCATGATGATAACTTTTAATAAATCTAGATTGAGAAAAAGAAAAACCTAGTCTATATTTTCACCAGTTATTGATAGTGAACAAGAAGGACATACAAACCCCTACTCTTTCCTTTTCCCAATAGGTATCACTAACTCCATGAAAAAGTACATGAGATTCATTATAGGGGTTAATCATATCAATAAATGGTCAGACATAAATAAGTGGGATTAAACAGTATCACAAAAATAAAATGATATTGAAAATGAAATAATGATGGTACATATCATTATAGATGGTCCCACATCTACCTTTATTGTAAACACATCTACTATTTGAAGTTGATTTACTCTTAAGGATTGTGGATAGATCCCTATATTATTTAAAGAATATGACAACATAATATCAGACTTTGGATCTAATGATTGTTGACCATATCAAGGAGTATAGATGAATTGGTGTAAATAATAAATATGGCCATCATGTCTACAATAGTTGCACATATATTTAGGTGAAGGACATAAATGATTGGTGTGTTAGGACTTTTATACTAATATCATGTCAAATTCACAATACTAGTTATAATAAGAGGTTCCAAAGAGGCATGTTACTGAGAACCACCTCCGCCACACATGTGATAATCCTTCCACATAAAAATTTTTCCAGGCACACCATTGAAGCTTCCACTAGGTGGATGAGAAGAGTAATAATATACAACCATGACTTTAATATTCATTTCAATCGTCACATCCATATGAACTACCTCCAAATAGGTGAAACGCTTTAGCATAAATACCAATGATCTAATATTCAGCCACAAATCCTATAGGTTCTTTTGAGCTTCTAACTATTTAGTCATCATAACCAATGGTGAGAAAAGAATCATCTCATCCCAAATATTGGTTTATACCGACACCGAACACACTCTATTATACAAATAAAGGAACCCTAGATTCTATTTTATTATATGAAACTCTAGAAAAAAATATAATAAGAAGACAGTCTTAAAACCGTTCTAATCCATGGCCCCATTCATATATTCCAAATCCATGGAATCAAACAAATCCTTGTTATGAATATCATGTATGAATGTTTCACACATCAACTTAATACAAAAAAAATGTATGCAAGAATTCATATAACTAATAAATCTTTTAAATACATTCCTCATCCTCTTAAGGTTAATTTTTAATGTTAATTTTTTGTATCTTCTCACACATGAACTCCTATGGTCAATCCTTTTAACCTATAGCCTCTAATTGTACATTAATGATTCTGTTCTAGTATTATAGAACATTCTAGTAGACAACAAAAACTACCTTCATGATATCTTTGATAATGATATGATCTATCGGAGGATTCCCTTGTGGTATATCAGTTGTACCCTCTTGAGGAACTCGTAGAACAAGTCCTAGAGGCATATTGTAGCACACCAAAATAGAATCAATTATCATGATAAAAAATATTTTTAGTTTATAACAAAAAATCTGATATTAACATAAAAAATAGGAGACACACATCCCAACAACCCATTGTAACATGAGTTTTCTCTGAGAAAGAGTAGGCTAGACACTCAATGAAATCTACCTCTCAATTCCCAGAAATCCTATCACCAGTCTACTAAATTTCCCAATATAATATCTCTTAGGGACAACATACCTTTGATACGAAATAGTAATGAACCATTTTGAATACCCTCTCAGACTAGTACCTGAACAGATCCATCACATACCCAAATAGAGTTCTCATTCCCCTTGGGCTTGAGACTATAACTTGGGCATCAAAAAACAATCATAGGGAATTGCTTCTCCCAACCAAAAGAAACAAAATAGAACATATATATAATATAGACATCATCGTAATAGAAAAATATATTCCATAACTAAAAAAACAGCAAAAACCAAACAACTCAAGAGTAGAAACAATATTCAAGTACACTTCCAACCACATGGACTACAAAAATAGGAAAAATTACAACAACATGTTATATCATGGTCAAACTCCAACCATATCACCACCAGATTCCTAACTCCACTAATAGAAAACCTCACTGACTCACTGCGGAACCTTTCCTTTCCCTACATCGATATATTTAACTAGTTCAATGATCCACCAAAAATGTGTGTTTGGTGTGAGATAATATAATCATTAGGGTCCCACAAAGGTGTTCCATATAAAGCCTATTAACAATAATCTATGGTGTCAAATTTTTAAGGAAACAAGGAATGATAACAATTTAATAGGTTTCACATCAAATGTGTGGAAAGAAATTAATTCCCTTTTTAAATTAGAAAATAAATCAAGAAAATCTATTTTCGATCATTTCATATACATATATCACAACATAAATATCATGTAAAATTAAATCATGAATCACATATCATATAATATCTATAATTGTATAATGAAATAGATCAATCCAAAAGTAGAAGCATAGGAAGCATCATGTCCAAGATCACATTATGCCAATATCGTGAGGAAAATTTTACCGAATATAGATAATCATGTTCACATAAACCCACTAGACATATGAAATGATTCTATAGAGTAGATGAACACCCCAATAATTGAACCCAAAATAGGTGTAACATATCCCTATCACAACATGGCAAGTGAGTATAGAAAATCCCCATGAGGAAAAACACTGATAGTGGATGAGACATATTAATATATAATCCTCACAATACAAAATTATTCTCATGTTCTCTATTTTCCAAACCATCTCATCACACCATTTCTATAATACCTTGCATTGAGAAAAAAATTTGAAACCCCATTTCACAAGGATTAGAGAATCCTTTCCCATTAAACAAATCTAAATTAAAATAATATATTACAAATGAACAGTTCCACCCACACAAAACAAATCAGTAATGTCATTACATATCATTTAATATAATGATTTATCATTAATAGCATCCATGAAGCTAAATAACATTGGTTATAGATCAAACCTCATATGTCATAACAAGGTTTGCACGCACCTGTAACGGGATCCATCAACAAGAAAGGATTAAAAAATTATAATTGATTCCCAATAACCTATAAAATCATCTTGGAGTTGATTCCATTTAATATAATGATCAGCAGAGAGTAATAATTGAGATGTACCTAAAGAACACCCCCCACCCACACCAAAAACTACAAAGAAAACAACCACAAAACAACATCGCATAATGGATCTTGAGAGTAAAAGATGAAACATAACCACAAGTCGACATATATGATAACACAATGAAACACCACTTCCACAAAAAAAATTATGAAGAAGAAAGGATTACTCACCCAAAGATAATAATTCTAATTGCAACAGGGACCAATCACTGAATGAATTAATCCTAATCTAATATAGGCTCCCAAATTCACTAGATGAGGGCTCTAAGTTGATAGGGGAGAGTCATATGAAATAATTAAATAAAAATTAATAGATGTAGCACCCTAAAATTCATACCCACATGACTTACACAAACTGTAATCCCTTTACATGTAATTTAATCCATGGGACTCAGATACTCTAGAAAACCCTTCAATATTGTATTCAAGTCTGATCCTTCAGCATTATAAGTCCTGTAATAATTACACAGAGTTTACTCATTCCACACTAAGTAAAATGTTCATGAATTATTTATGGAGACCAATTACACATTGGGTAACCCCTTTACACATAGTGTAATATCCCAATACATAGTAGAAAACCCAGATTATTACACACACTAAAACCCCCAAACCCACTGAATAATTCTCCAAAATCTAGGAAAACACCAGAATAACTTTAAAAATTTTATACATGGACTCCATTTATTGAAATAAAAATACATCATAGAATTTTTTTTCAATTTTGTCAAAAGAATCTATATCCTTGGGAGTCCCAATATGCACTCAATTATAGATTAAAACAATAAAAGACAATGGAAATACCTGATATTTGGCTACAATATTCTATAGGGTACATTATATCCCTTATAGGTAACCATCCCATTGACACATATTATTACATGGTTTTTGACATCTTCATATATTAATTACAAAAAAAAATGAATCCTAGTGTCTTTAGAAGACTAGGTCTATAAAACATCAAAAGTAGAAAAAAAAACCTGAAATCATTATTTTTATTCTTTGTTGGGAGCGCCCAAATATTTTTGATCTCCCAAAACTACAGAAGATAACTCAGGGAAATATATATAATAAAGGGGTGAGATAAAGAACCCAATAAAAGAATAAACAAGATAAATAAACATAATGTGTGATTCAAAGGAATAACATGTTATGATAAAAGATATTGATCAAGGGCATTCACATGGGATGATAACATAAAAAACATGGTATAATAATATTATGTCAATATAGAAAATTTTTAAGAAAAATAAAAAATGACATAAACATGTGTGAAGGATAACTTCCGATAAAATATTATATGACTGATAGTGTCTCATTAAGGATTAGGTTTAATTCCCAAACTCATATATGACAGCTCATGAGACTAAAGATTTACCCCATTGCATTAGAGCACTATCTGGGTTCACCCATCACAAGATGTGCATGATATATGTGAGATATATAATAGAAATCAAACATAGGTTATAATATAAGAATCAAAAATGAAAATATAATGACTTATATAATCATAAATTATATAATAATCAAATATAATATCATAATTGAGGCATTTTAGAAGTTAAAAAAAGACAATTATTACCTATTCAAATTAGGGGATAATAATCTACATATAAATCGGAGAAAAAAAATACATAATTTAAAAATAGTAAATAAAATAAAAGTTTTACATCATTGTATAAAAATAAATTGAAATATTACATGAAATATTTTCTAGGTAAAATACCCTTTTCACTTCGAAATCATGTTTTTCGAAGTCTAATAATTTATATTATACTATTGAAAATATTTTCATTAAAAACGTCAAGGGAACATATAAAAGAAACTTTAAATAATCAAGTTTTCATGATTGAGGGAAATTCCATACATTGTTTTTAATTAAAAACATTCATTTCACACCATTTTGAAATTTATAATAACAATACAAACAACCTAACTCATAAAGATTTTTTAATTAAATTACATTTCATTGATAACATTAATTAAATGCCACACTGAGTTTTAATGAACCACAAAAAAAACTATTAATATTATTATTTAATAAAGTACCCATAACCTAGACATTACATTTAGATATATGGATAGTAAAAACTAATTATTAAATATTAATTAGAATATATTTATAAAAAATTACATTATTTTCCATAAATTCATTATATGATTCAAAAATACTACTTTCTCAATAAAATTGTTTTTTATTTCCATTTATGAAAAATATTTAAAATAATTTTTAAAAAATTATAAAATTAATTTTTTTAAATATACATCATTTATGAAATTAGAATTTCAAAAGTATATTATATTAAATTTATGGTGTTTTTTATTAAATGATTAATTTTTCATTAAATAGGGAAATATATTAGTTTTTATTGAATACTACATTTTATTTAAAATAATTTATAATGATACTTTTATTATAAAATGTTTTTAAAATTAAAATTATTAAAATTATATATCAATTAATACAATTTATTTCATTGGAATTATTTTTAATTTTAATTTTTTATATATAAAATATTTAACAATTTGATCATTTTCTATTTGGAAAACCACTTTCTCTTCACATCTGCAGGTTTAATTTCAAATGAAATTTCCAATATAAATAAATGGAATTATTAAAAATGGATTTAATATTTTTTAATCATAAAAATGTATATTATATAGTAATTTCTACTTAATTTTTTAGAATGATTAATAGTAAATATTATTTAGCAATGTTTAGGTAAAATGGATATATCGTGGGTTAAAAAAAGGAAAAATTACCTAAAAAAAGTCCAAATGCATTAGATGGCTATATTTTGACCATCTGTTTTATATTCTTAGTAATGGTAAATTTTTGAAACCCTTTTTCATGATAAAAATATGGGTACCACCTTTAATTCCAAAAATGGAAAGTGTTCCACTCACCTCACTTATAAAAGGCCACCTCATCTCCTCTCCTCTTCACATTTAAAAACACTATTTCATTGAATACCTATGAAAATAAATTTATTAATTCCATTATCCCATCCTATAATCCTTATATTTTTCATAAATCCATCTTTTTAAGTCTTTTGGACTAAATCAATAGAATATTTCCAAAGAAGAGGTATTTACCCTAACCCATCATTTTATTTTTTTTCTTCATCTAGGTATCTCAATTATTATTAATACATACGAAAATAATAACTGAATTTTATTCTGTATAATGATTTTTTGTTATGTTATGTTCATTTCTTATAAAAATATCGTCTTCTATCAAAAAGTATCTTCAGTCATTATATAAGTGTACGGTGGACAATCATCTTACAAACTAATGTCATTTTTTTCAATTACCACCTCTCACGGATGGATATAATGGTATATTAAATTAATATATTTGATATTTAGGATATTATTATTCTATGGTAACTATTATGTCATATATAACATTATAGTTTCCAATCATTATGAATATGATAATGTCACTCATGTTTTTGGCAGACAACCTCCTTGTGAAGCGGTGTGATTCGTTCATGCATTACAAGGAAATTAATAATTATGGTTTTAAAAAAATATTTCATATATAATAAATAATAATAATAATATAATTTTAGTATATTATTTAACTTTATTTACTTATATCCCGTGATAAAATAGAAACAACTTTCATGCGTATATATGGCCTATTGTCTCTACAAACAATGTATTTCATTTTCTATCTCTAAATATTATGGTTTACTCTAAAAAATATATATATCTTCTGAAAATATATGATATTTATTTCGTTTTTGAAATTATTTTGATAGTTTATCAATGTTAAATTTTTGTGGTCCAAAATCAAAAAATACAAATATATATATGAAAAACAAAACAATTATTTCCCAAAACGTCACTTTTACATGGAAATGTTAATAAATGGTTAATAAAAGGACACAATAAAATAATATATTGTATGATATATTTATTTATGTGTATTTAATATGTTTTTGATAAAGTTATAATTTTTATAAATTAGTTTTTAATTTGTTTGATGGGATTTGAGACATCAGGTAATTGTTTTTTCTCTCAATTTGCCTTCATTGAGACACATGTTATGTTATAATCCTATATTATTTTATGAGGTGTATATACAGCCCCTTTTATAAGTAATATCATCAATTTTTCTAGTCTAAGGATATTCTATATTTCATTTAATGTTATTTTTTCATAGGTATTTTGATTCAAATATACTAATATGGTGAGGGTGTAACATTACAATCTCAACATTTATTAGGATTGCTCTTGATTATTCTTAAATTGATGAAATCATTCAATATAAATCTCATGAAACTCATGAATATTATTCCGATCATGTTATGTAATGAAAATTTATGTAATAACACAATTTTTCTCTCATTATGTACTCCATATTTCAATGGTATTTTTTATGAAAATCTGATATTATTTTACTCTTTATCCCCAAAAACCATATTTTCAAAAAATGATTCCAAAAATGGTTTTTAAATTATTCCAATTATTTATTAAATAATTTTTACATATGTTTTATATTTTAAAAATTATTTTGAAATGAATCTTCATGTCATTTTCCAAACATGGTCTATTTTTCTTTTACAGAAAAAGTGAATGGAATATTTGTTTTAAATTGTATCGATTGAATGTTATTTTCAATAGTCATGAACTCTAAATGTTTAATAGAATAAATTATACGTTTCAAAGTATATTTTCAAAAAATATATTTTCCATAATTGTTTATGTTTTAAAAAAAATTATTCTGTAATTGGAAAGGATATTTTGATCATGAAATGTTTTAAATCATTTTTAAATAATTATTTCTAAGTATCAAACGTTATCATAAAAGAAAACGATATAATTTTTTTAAGTTATAAAAAAATATTCAACAAGCTAATTTTTTTCCAATAAAGTACCTTTCCAAGTGATTTATCTTTCAAAATAATTTTCTATTTAATATGGAATAATTTTATATAACTTATGCATAAATGGGGATATAAAACAAGGATACAATTATAATAATTTATTTTAACTTTTATGTAAATAATGATAATATTTTTATGTCCCCTGATCCGGAGCACTCTCACATGGGAAAAATGGGAAGGTTATCATAACTCAAGTGCTCCTTCACGTACACAAAGTGTTTCTGACTAGTAGTGAAGGTGTGATATGTATAGTGGCGAGACTATACCCCTAGGAATATAGTTACAACATAGTGAAAATAATCAAAATAAATGAATGAATAAATACAAGAGTGTGGAAATAATAGAAGAAAATCAATACAGTGGAAAAACAAAAATCTATTGAAAATTAATAATCTCTTCCAAAATAAAGGAAATAATGCAATATTATGCACGAATATGACTAAAAGGCATGCCAGATTTAATATAAATAAAATAAATTATACTAAAATATATACTCAAAATTCCCCATATCTAAACCCCTTGTCGATACCATCTCAAAAATATATCCCATATATCTAGAAATAATCAAAATCAAGTTCATTTTGCATTGTCCAATCCTATATCCATTTAATCTTCTCAGGAAACAAACAGTGGCCTTATAATGTTGTGATTATAAATCAGTAGGTTAATAAAAACATAGATACTCATAAAATTTATGATACTAATTTAATGAAATAATGCAATAACAGATGTATTAATTAATTAAACTATTCATTTAATACCACATCAAACTACTTTAACACCATGCTATAATATCACTAATAATGTCTCAAAACCATGAAAATATAACCATATAACCATTGTAAAACATGAACTACCTCTATGCCATGATGGAACGTCTCTAAGTATGTCTCACAACTGTGCCAACAAATCCATAACCATATAGACATGGTTCAAATCACACAAAATTAGGACAAAACCTTATATATAATCATTTTAGCAATTAATAATGGATGATCATAGTAGATAATAGTTTAATAACATATCAATTCTAATCTCAGTATATAATCATTTCACTATGTATAACTAAGTATAGCATGATATATAATAATTTCATCATGTTTGAGGGAATAACCAGGTATATAAGTATTTTATCATGTCTCAAAGAATATCTTAGATTATAATTATTTTAGCATGTCTCAGGGTATATCTTCATATATAATAATTTCATCATGTCAAATGAAAAAATAACCTATATAAGCATTACAACATATAAATAACAACACATGTTACAACAGCCTGGATATCACAATATCACATCATAAGTCTAAATGGTTAATTATGAAAATTACCTTTTATCTTTCAATTACAAAATGCATTTATCATTTGGTGATAAACCAATGAAATGATAATAATTTCAATAATCAGGCCACACCAAGGTGAGTCTATATAATAAAAACACCCTAATCCCATTTTTGTGATAAATAGATGTTATTCCACTAAAAAATTTATTTATAATCAGGGGTTCTCTTAACCAAATGATGTCTATAAGCTAGTTTAATACTAACTAGATCCAAATGGACTCCAAGAAATAATCTAGTTCATTATTTTATTATATTAGGATCATGTTGTGTTATAAAAATTGCAATATTTCACATAAATAAAAATTATCAAACCATATGGTTATTGTTTAGATCCTATACCTTCAAAATACTGTAAAAAACCTCCAATGGAATATGAAAATGAGGAATAATTTTTTAGGATCGTAAAAATAGTTCAGCGATCATATATGAGATCGAGATGTGTAAAATCAAGAGAGGCTATCCAAAATCCTATAGAAGTTTCCCTATGGTCACGTGGAATAAGTTTCACGTGAGGGAATAAGATTAATCTTAAACACACCCCATTTTACAAAACCACACAAGGAGCTACATTTTTTGTAATTATGTTACACATTAGATATTTCTTTTTAGAGGGATGTGATGAAAAACACATCACCTTCAGTGATTTTTACCATTTCTCAAACATTACATGATATGAACTTCCTTCAAGTCATGTATTCATTTCACATCAAGAAACGGTATCACAGATTGTTCCTGGGAATAATTACTTGTTATGTAACTTCATAATACAATGAGTAATTCGTCTGCATATATCATTTACCTTTATTCCCATGAAAACAACCATAACCACCTTTGAATCCATACATATCATGGAAACCCCTCAAAAAACAATTTAACACATTCATACCCAGACTCCATTAATTCAAAAGTACATATATCCCCAAACTATATGTAATTATACTAAATAATGTCTATCTATATCTGGACATGACTCATACATCAAGGATGAAATAAAAAACTCAAAGAGGGACTCACCTAAAAAAATATGGGATCTTACAACCTCCCTAAAATATAATATAATATTTTAAAACTACTATAGGAATCACTATAAAGTCTCAGTGAACAAGTCTAGACAATGTGATCTTATACCAAACTCTCTCTCTATCTCTCTCTCTCGGGACTCCTCCTAAACTTTCTGATGATAACACTATAATTAATCCAATGGAATCTCCCTAACTTTGAGATACTTCTCACTATAGTAAAAAAATCCACATTGGATGCTCCTTAAAGGATGCATCACCACATAGATTGATTTTTTATATATCTATCACAAGATAAGTATCCAAATAATATCTTCAAAGATTAATCATGTGGGACACACCATGCCTAGAACTATAGAACTATATAAGGTCTTATTAGTATGCTTCTGGACAGACCTTATCCACTATCTCAATCATCCCAAGAAAACCTAGGAATTTCCATTACCTATATCTTGATACAACATTTCCCTAACCTAGATAACACTTGATAAAAACATAATGAAAACCCTAAAACTATAGATATTATATAAGATGGAGTGTGTTGGATTTTTCATGATTTGTGAAGTCACCAACTATTTTCTGATAAATTTAACTTGCTCAGACATCTCATATATAAAACTAGTCCCAACAAGTGCTGACTCACCTACATCCATAAAAAAGGAAAGCCACAAGTCCTATCATAAAATGCCTCTAAAGGTTCCATCATGATGGATTCATAAATAATTTTATTGTATAAAAACTACACGAGTGGCATAAGTTTCTAAAATGTATAAAAAAATCCAATACACATTCCTATAAAATATCCTCAAGAGCCTGAATAGTCCTCACATATTAACCATCAGTTTAAGGATGATAGGACGTACTCAAAAGAACATATGATCCCAAAGACTTATGAAGACTCTTCCAAAACCATGATGTGGAAAATGTATCTCTGTCTAAAAAGATACTGGTTGTAACACTGTAACCAAACTACCTCATACAGTTAAACACTACACAGATCATCAGTAGTGAAGGTATCCCTGATAAGAAAAAATATGGATACCTTAATTAATCGATAAAAATAAACTATAAAAAATAATTATTATGATTTTATCTCGATAATCTTGAAAAAAAATCCTTATTGGAATCATTTCATTTCAATTTTTGGATGGGAAAGGCTAAAAAACATCAACTGTACTTTGATACTCTTTTCCCTGCTTCGAAAAAGTGAAACATATAGAAACAAAGAATACTACCACATTCTTCATTACTTACTACCAGCACTATATATAGAGATCACAATATATCTTTGTCAGCCCAGGATAAACCACCAATCTATAATAATTAAACAATCTCACTAACCTCGCACAGAAGACTATAGAAACCAAAACATTATCATTGAAATGAAGAAAACTACGACATCCATGAGACCATCCAGATAGTGTCTCCCTATAATAAACTCTATACTACTACAAAATATGAATTTCATAGTGATAAAATCACCTTTATCAATTCATAAGAAGTGTTTACTACTAGAGAATGATTAATATCCCTAGTCTTGTATCAGTGCTAAAAGGGAACTAATAAAGGAATCATTTATCAGAATTATATTTAGTGATCATAAAGGGGCATATTACCATGTTCTTTTAAAGAACACTACTCCATCAGTTCATTGTGTTATAACACCACACTCCATCACCTGAAATTCCATAATAAATAAAAAATTCATATATCAATAGAAAATTTAAATGAAAAAAATTATTAAAAAAATAAAATAAAAAACACCAAATTATAGACATTTTAATCATTGGTATTTTATCTAGAACTCAACTTATGATGTTTCATAAAAAATAAACCCTTCTCAAACCAAATAAAACACCTATATAAGAAAAAAAATCTTATATTGGTAATATATGTAAAGAAATAAATTAACATAAAGTGTTAATTTTAAACTAATATTTGATTCATACTAGGAATATTATGTATCAGATTCAGTTTTCGTTGATTATTTCACATCAGGGCATTTAGTTTTCATCTTCAAAGATTTTCTCTGTGAAAATTTACTAAATAAGAGGTAGTTAAAAATGATAAAAAAATAATTATTTAATATCATATTGAATGATGAGAAAACAATCTATGCTCATTGTCTTAGTTTTAGTGATGTGATGCGTGTTTTAAACTAAAATGACATGTATATTTGTTAAATAAGTATATAGAGTCATAAATGCCAAACCATGCATTAGAGTGAGGATAAAATGATTCTTACATGTCCCAAATGACATATAGATTATTTTACTAATTTATCAAAACAATTAGAGTATATTTTCTATGTTTTGATTACATCAGTTGTCTTTTTTACTATAATGTAATTTTAAAATAGAAACATGAACATTGACTTATACCAGTAACATAATGTGTTGATATTATTTGAGAAAGATTCATACAAATAAAAAAATGACTTAGGTCTAATTTTAAAAAAATTAGGACAATCAAATATTGTTCTCATGGTTTATAGAGAGTGACACATTTTGAAATAAAATGTCAATTTTAAACTGATAATAGACACTTTGAGCCATACTTCACACATCGTATATCAGATATAGGTTTGGATAATTTATACACATCAAAAATTATATATGGATCACTCACCAAAAGTATCAAAATAATTTTAATGTGTTTCATCAGTTTTGAGTACATAAGTTTTCTTTTTTTTGAAATTATTTTCAATATTATATAAAATGATGCACTTGGAGTCATACTAGTCACATCGTTCATCAAATTGATATGTAATCGATTTTTAGAAATAAAAATTGATTTATGAGTCTTTTTCTTAAAGCATTAAAAAAATCCAAATGAATTTTCTCTATTTTGAGTATGTTGGTTATATTTTTTACTAAAATTAGTATTAATTTTAAATAAAAAGATGCAATTGGAGTCATATTAATCACACTGTGTGTCTGATTGAAAAACATCTAATTATTATCCTACCAAATGACATATGGATCATTTTTCTAAAGAATTAAAAAAAATCTGAATGTGTTTCATCATCTTTGAGTATGTTACATCATTATTTTACTAAATTTTTTTTTTAAACATTAAACATGCAGTTTGAGTAATAATTTTCACATAGTGTGTCAGTTTGACATGAGACTAATTAATACCAATAAAAATGACTTATGAATTGTTTTCCTAAATTATGAAGGCAATCCAAGAACATTTTCTTATTATTCATAATGTGGAACATTTTGAACTAAAATGTAAATTTTAAACTGATAATGGAAACAATGAGTCATACCAGGAAAATTGTGTATTGTATTAAAGTGAAGATAATTCATACCCATAAAAATGATGTATTAATCATTTTACTATAGAAAAAACACAATATGATTGTGGTTTATTGGTTTTGAATATATTACTTATCTTTTTTAAAAAAATTAATTTCAATTTTATGTGAAAAGAATCACCATGAGTCGTACTAGTCACATTGTGTGTCATATTGGTGTGAGGCTGATTCCAACACATCTGAAACAACTTATGAATCATATTATTAATCAATAAAAATAATATGAATGTGTTTTTTAAGTTTTTAATACATCTCATATATTTTTTACAAAAATATGATTCTAAACAGGCCACCTGGACTTTGGGTTATATCGAACACATCATGTATTCGTCTTATATGAGACTAGTTCATACACATAAAAAAATTACTTGTGAATTATTGCCTTAAATATTAATAAAATCTGTGTTTTTTTTCTCTAAATTTAATGAATATCAAATTTTGAAAAAAAATTTATTTTAAACAGATAATGGACACCTTATGTTTTTCCATGCACAATGTGTGTAATATTTAGGTACTACATATTCATATATGTCTTATATTACTTTTAGAAACTTTTCATAAAGTATAAAAACAATATGAATATTTTTTCTCAGTTTGGATTATGTCAGTTTTCTTTTATAATAAAATTAATGTCAATTATAAATAAAAAGATAATCTTGGTGTGATATTGATCACACCATACATAAAATTGTGGTGAAACTGATTCCCAAAAATCCCAAATGACATATGGGTCCACATATATTATTTACTAAAATTTTATTTTTAACTAAACACACATCATGAGTATTACTTATTACATAATGTGTCAATTTGATATAAGATTGATTCTTTCTCAACATAAATAACTTATGAATCATTATCCTAAATTATCCTGACAATATGGGTATGTTTTCTTTGTTTCTTTTGTGTGTCACTTTTTGAACTAAAATGTAAATTTTAAACTGATAATGGAAACACTGATTCATACTGATCACATATAGTACTAGATTGAGTTGTGACTAAATCCTTCACATTATTAATGACTTATGTATTGTTTTCCTAAAGTATAAAAACAATAAAAATGGTTTTTTCTCAGTTCTTAGTTTGATAGTTTTCATTTTTTTCTAAAACTAAAGTCAATTTAAAAAAAAGAATCACATAGAGTTATACGAGTCATATTGTTTGTCATATAGAGGTGTGGTTGATTCTTGCACATCTTAATGTCTCAAAACAATCTGAACCTCCAATTTTACCATGATTCCCATTGTATTTATTTGTCAAAATTCCAACATTACATATTGATCATTGATCTATAGTGTTATAATTTCAACAAAGAAAGACAATAGAAGTCATGGAATACATGTAATAAATAACCATGTTATCTCTTTTATGAATTGATTCATATAGTTGAATGAAAAATATGAATTCCAATAATATCTATGAAATAAACTAAATATGTAATTGGTAAACATAGTTAATATATTAACATACAAATATTAGATAAAATGATGAAAAATTAATTAAATAATTTGTGTGAATTCACATTTTCCTGATGATTTCATACAGTCTTTACCCAATTCTATGTTTTTATTTTCTAAATTTTAGGCCTAAAGTATAATATCTCATGAGCATGATCAGCTTCAAAAAAACACCCTAACTTGACTAAAAGTATCCACCTGTATAAGAAAACAATAATTATGTGAGATATAATAAAACAATAAACATTAATTTGAACCAATACATTAATTCTATTGATATAGATTTTTTATCCAAACATCAAGGATTACTTTTTGATTGAGTAGAGACAGTTTCATTCCTCTTCTTTCAAAGGTGTTGGATGGAACATGAAGGGAAGTGATAAATTCCAACATTTTAGTGGTGAATAGGTTTTGAGGGAGAAGAAGTTTGTGGATTTTTTGGTGTAGATAGGCATGAAATATAGATAGAAATATTCTAAAAAAAGTAAACAGTGAAAATATGACTTCACAAAATATTTTTCAAGAAAATAAATAATTAGTAGATGAAAACGGTAAGGAAATTAACATACAAATAGTAAATAAAAATATAAAAAATTTAATTAAATAAGTTGGTAGAATTAACCTTTTCATGATTGTTTTATAAATTATTCGCCCATTTCCTTATTTCTATTATCTTATTTTCATCCTCAAAGTCCAATCTCTCATGATCATGAGCAGCTTCGAACAAATCACCCCAACTCAAATGGAAAAATCCACCAATATCAGAAAATAATTATTATACGTGTTTTACTAAAAAAAAATAATTTAAACATAGATACGAAAATATAAATTATTTCTTTGGAAAATGATCTAACTATGTATACATAATGTTTACCTTTATTATTGACAATAGGTGGTGTCATTACTCTTCCAGTAAAAGTAATAGAGGGAATTTGAAGTAAAGAGATAAATAAAAACACTACAGTGGTGAAATAATTTATAAGGATAATATGTCTATAAAATATTTGGTGTAGAAAGGTATAAAATATAGAAATACATCATTTAAAATAAATTAACTATACAAGGAACAATAAAAAATATATCTATGTTTCATTAAATAATATCTCAGTAAAATATAGAATTTATTTCATAACATTACCCTTACATATTCCCAAAGGTATTCCTTTATTTATATTATATTATTCAATAGTATTGGTAACATAATCATATGAAGAATACATTAACTACAATAGAAGTAAAACATATAATTTAGATTATGTTAATAAAATAGAGAATATATAATATTATGAGGAAAACACACTATAATAAAAAAAATCACCTTCCCATTGAACTCTCTTTATTTTTCTAAAAGTTTAAGTGATATTAGTCCTCTTTAGAGAATTTAAATCCTCTATTTTTGTTCACCACTAACGTACATGTTTTTTCCACAATGGGAATTGCAAGAACTGATTGTGATATTCAAATGAAATGGTAATACTTGATTAATTTTTCATATGACCTAATTATTTTATTAGTAACTAGTAAGAAAATCGACCAATTATTGTTTCATGAATCTAATAAATAAAATATGTCCACTAAATGTGAGACCATTATGAATGGATCACATTTTTTCCTTTCATAATGAAATCTAACATCACAATGCTCATTTAATCAACTATCACTACACTCATATTGTCAAAAACAATTCAAGGAAAATAATCCCTTGAAATGTTATATAATAAAACTTCTATAAATATTTGATAATTCCACAATATAAGATATTTTCATTAATTGGATTTATATCCTTAAACCCATATATGTGCATCGATTCTCCCAAATACATAACACCAGATTTTTTCATCGTACTATGGTCATTGTGTTCTTTTGTATATAATATAGAATAATTTATTATAAATCCAGCATAAGATATAACATATTAATTCATTCCCTGATCTATTTGTCAAGTAAATTCTGAAATTGAATTCATATTTTAATATAACTCCTCTTAGATTTCATCTTAGAACCATCTTATAACTAATTTATTATGTGTATTTGATGTACATCCTTCATACCATGTTGTATTCTAAAATATAATAGTTAAATTGTGGGATTAAACTTATGGATCAACATATTCACTACTACATAAAATTTAAATGTGTTCATTTACACTTTCAGTGAAGCTTATTGTAATAAAGTCTCTTTTGGAAATCCTGTTTTTCCATTAAATCCTCTACTTTAATGAAACTGTGGGATAATGGTGATTTAAACCACTAATAGGTAATCAGTAAAAAATTAAAAAAAATATTTAAACATATATAATTTTTAATAAAACCTTTTATATGATATTGATTCCTGATACACCCCTTTAAAATATTAATATACCATTCAATGGGTTAATCCTTCTGTAATAGATAGGACCACAAAGTTGAACCTCTCTAAAAAAGTGACCCATTAATAAAACATTATCTAAAATAATTTTTATGGGAAAAACATCTCTAATTCACATAATATTACTACAACCTCTTTATTCATGATTGTAAACATCATCATGTCTATAAATTTATTTCATATGGATTTGAAAAAGATTCGGATTTTGGTTAATGTTTGTCCTACATTTTTAGGCAAAATACAATGAATGAAAGATGCATCAAATCATGAATCAAAACATGAAATTAGTTGTATTTTAGAAACTATAACATCAAATTATTAATTAAAAAAAATCTTGAAATTTAATGAATACTCATCTAGTTTTGTTACACTAATAAGGGAAAGGAAAAAATTGCAATTTTTTTTGGATAGAGTGTAAGCTACTGGATGAAGAAATTTTCTACCTTCACCCTTCAACATTGGAAACATTTCCTTGATCCCCATGGCAATAAAATCCATCCTAGCCTTTATGAAATCAATAATTTTTCCCAGATTTTTGTGGAAAATTTTCAATATAACTATCAAATTCATTTTTTTACATTCATTACATCAATAAAATGTGTGTCATAGAAAAAAATCCCAATATGGTACTTCAATGAAAATTGATCTTTTATTCCAACCTGATTTTTTATGTTTTTTAAAAAATGGATTACCAAAAGAAATTTCAGTATCTTTGACTTTATCGAATAGTTTATCACCCATTAGTGGAGATGGATTTACACCTTTTTCAATATTCTCTTCAAATGTAGTCGTTCAGGATCAATATTTATGTCTTTAGGGTAAAAAAATAAAAATCCAAAAAACACAGTCATCAATGAATATTTCAACAAAATTGAGTGTGTTCATTCTTCATAAATGAGACAACCAAATATTATTTTTATTCTCTATCCTGATAAATTTCAATAAGCAGGAAATTAAATTATTATCTCATATAAAATGGGCCTAAATTTGAATTATTCACTTATATGAAAATCATATATTATAACAACTATATACTAAATGAATATCATATTTTTGATCAATGGATCCTAATAGATTTAATTATCATTACTAGGATTCTTTGGTTCATGATATAAGCACTGGAAATATAACTTATTTTTTCTTTATGCATAACCATTGAGAAAAGTTATAATTTACCAACATATCAACCATGTACTATGAGTACTACTCTATACACCAAAATGATTAATTCCATCAATATATAACACAAGATTAATGTTTGCCAAATAATTTCAAAATTATGGATACTTGTAATAAAATTTATTCTAGAGATGTGAATATTCTAGATAAAGTAGATTCCCATATTAAATTATAATATATGAATTCTATTTCAATTGTCTTACAGTTTCCTAAAATTCATATAGTCTTTTAAGCTATGAGATGATATGAAATTATCATACATATTTTAAATAAATTGATTCATTTTTCATGTATTGATCCATGCCACATTGATGTAATTTTAGTAATGATTCATGGTCCATGTAAAACAATATGAAATAATTTGGAAAAGATTTTATTTTTTAGATTTCTTTCCCATTGAATGTGTCATTTATTTGTTTCATATTTTCATCTTGGTAGTTAATTTTTTTTGGTAGAAAATAATTCAAGAGACCAAGATGATCTATAAAGATGGTGTCACTATATTCACTATAAGATTTCAAATTATATAATTCCACACAGCTAGCAATGATGTGTATTTAGTTCACCCAGTATTAAATGGTCTCTTATATTAGTTATTTAACTTCACAAAAAAGTAGGACAATAATGAAGTTCCATCTTCAATTTCCATTTTCATTTCTTCCATTCAATATCCACAATCATTTACATTGGTATTCATATAAAATGATCCATAAACTATATTATCATCCCAATCATTGTGCACATTCAGTTTTCTCCATGTTTATTACAATATTTATTAATCTGATATATTTTGTGAAAATTTAAATTCTACTCCAAATATTTCGGACTAATTTGTCTCAAATAAAAACAATTTGAACATACACCAAGTATTTTAGAAGGTTTATTTGTATAATCAATTGAGAAATTGATAAACTGTTTCACTACATCTTCATATTATTTTTTCAAATTATTAAAATTCAATAATTTTCTATTCATATTCATCCTATTTGGTTTATTAAATATTCATTTTGTACAATAAATAAGTAAATACACATAATATATTAATTATCAAAGGGTAATTTTATAGATTGTTAAAATAAGAGAAACCAAATATTTGATTTTTTCAATTAATTTTAGTATGATTTGTAGAAAATGGTTAACTGAATGTAAGAAAATAATTACTCCAATGTAGTAGGATTCATCGTGTTAAATCATCCAAAGGTGAATATTGTAGACAGTTGTCAACCTCATCAGCTCATTTCCCAAAGATTTATCATTTTTTGACACTCATCCTCCATTTCTTGTGGACATGCACCTGTGTTGCTTGAAATACTCTCATAAAAATTCATCCAAGGGATTACTACTATGAAGAGTAGTGAAAAAAACATAATATAGATTGGGGTGGAGTCTCAAGAAACAAATTACAATAATAACTATTTAGGATATAAATCTAATGTGGATGAATTATTTACTCCAATTTTTCTCTAAAATGGTTAACACCTCACATTTTTAGGAATTACACCATTGGCACTAGTTATTAACTCATAGACTACTGAAGGAGTGATTTAGAGCCTCATATACATTCTATTCTATTATTCAAGGTGTCTCATCAAGGATATTTTAGGATATATGAATCCTTTAGGACTCTATGAATTATATATTTATAGAATAAATCTAACTTTGAATGCATTTAATCCTCAAACTAAGACTAGTCCTACCACTACTAACATAATCCATCAAGTATTTCTTAAATCTGCTAAAAAATTAAAAAATAATATAGAGAATAAAAGTGTAATAAGAAACCCAAATATGATAAACAAAAATAATCAACTTTCATTCCAACAATTATAAGATATAAAAAATTATTGATAAATAAAATAATAAATAATGAGTTATTTCATATACATGGATGGTAATTTGGTATTACTAAGAGTTAAACCAATACATGTAGACCTAGAATGATGAATACCTAAAAACAATATATAATAATTATTCCATTATATATAGAATTTGATGACATCCATTTTATTTTTTATAACAAGTGTTGTAACAACGTACCAAATTATTAAATTTAATATTAATCATATATTAAATATTTTAAGATATACCAGAATTATTATTCCAATTTTCATTAAAAATTAAGGAAATGAAAAAAATAATTTTAGGAAATTAATATACCTAATAATGATAAAGGTTTTTAACATTTCAAAATCCATAGTTGGTAATTTTTTTTAAGAATTATGTATAGAAATATTGAAAACAAGAATTTTTTAGGCAGATAAATTGTAGGATTTATATAAAAAGTTAAATATTATATTCATTATGTTTTCTTGGGGATTTATTGGGTCATATTATAAAATATTAGTGTATGTTAGATTAATAATAGTAATTATGGAAGATATAGAGGATTTGCATTAAAGGGTAGATTAACCTCTCTTAAAAATAGTTATAAAGTGAGAAGAGTATCAATAAGTAAAACTTGATGATGAATTTCAACCATTTAATGAACAATATTGAACAAGTGATAATTTTATGGTTCTATGAAGGATTTTATGAATTTTATAAAAACATGGATGAATGAGAAAAAATAATTAGAAATATATTATTTGAAAAAGAGTGTAATTTTGGTGGAATTTATTATTGATTTTACACTAAATGATTTACAAAATAAAAAACATTTCATATTTGATATTGGTTGTTTATAACATGTGAAAGATAAATTTATGTAACTAATGATTTTAGATGAGTTCAAAGTGTAAATACTATTTTATAAATTTTTGGTCTATTAAGTTATATTTTTTCATTTTTAAGATTATGGAAATAAAATGAAATGTCAAAGAATGACACATTTTTAGATGGATTAATGTAAAACAAACAAAGTTTTTATTATATATTTTATGAAAGAAACGATGTGATCTTTAAGAAGTATTAAGTAATGGGTAATCAATTTAAATATGGATATATTTTTAATAAGGTATAGAATAATAGAAGAACCATATTCTAATTTGGGTTGGTAATAATTTATGGTAATTATGATTGAAAGAGAAAAAAGATTTTTGGTTGTAAGAAATTATCCATATTAGATCATATTACATTTTAATACAGATATAAAAAGGGTGGGTTGAGATTTTGTTTATCATGAAAAGAAAAAATTGATAGATATTTGTAACTAATTATAATGGGGAGATTGTTAATAATTATATTAATAAAATAGAGATTTAGAATGAAATAACCCTTATAGTTTATTCAATATGATATATATGGACCCTAAAAGTACAAATAAATGCATTTTGATAAGTAATTTATTTCACCCATTGATAATTATTCTCAAGTCATATATATTAATTTTTTATTCATATTTATATATATATATATATATATATTCCTCTAATGGGGATTAAAATTTCATGATGAAGTGTTAAGAAGGAGTTTCATTATGTAATAAATAATTATATATTAGATAATGGGGTTGTGTATATGACACTAGTAATAGGGTTGTAAAAATTTATTATATTCCTTATTAGTACAACATAATCTACGGCCATGGTCATTCCCTTAAATATTTTATTTTGGATCACTCACTATTCCTAAAACATTTTTATATTTATGGTACTATATATATATTGAAAAAATGAAAAGTATTGAGGATTTTTTAAATTCATGCAAATAAAATAACAAAAATAATGAAAATATAATATTATTAATATAGTATTATCAAAAAACAGTGATCAATAATCATGGGATTTAATTTATATGTGTTTAATTTTTATCATAACGTGTCTTCCCAACTTAATAATCACTCTATAAAAATGATCAATATCATTCACCTAACCACCTTTGACCATTTATCCCATATAAGGAACCAGTGCATTAATATCACATGTTCATTAGGAATAATAATTCTTATGTACAATAGTTGGAGGCTTCCATCAATTGAGTAGAATACCCTTACCTTCCACATCCATTTGGATGAATGAATGAAGATAACCCCATTGTAAATTTCCAGTGGCCACTATGCCATTCTCTATATAGAAACGGAGAGCTATCTTATTCAATATAAATTTTTAAGGGTAAGAATTTATTAAGCTATAGTGTGGAATTCTTAAAACAATATAAAGTAGTAATAAAATGCCACAAGGGGTCATTAAAAAACCAAAATCATAAAATCCCCTAATTAAAAATTCATTATATAAGGGAAGTCTAGGTGTGATAATGAATAGAAGGATATAATGACCAAAAAATGATAATTGATATTTCAAAACAAGAAAATAAGTTGGGAGAAGGATAAAATAAAATGTCATCGATTGAAGATTTTAATTTTTTGAGGGAAATTAGAGATATCTCCAAACTATAAATTCTTTGGAGGTTTGGATTCGTTCGACCATTGAATCATTCAAG
The DNA here is from genome assembly GCA_963277665.1 of Viscum album. Lineage (NCBI taxonomy): Eukaryota > Viridiplantae > Streptophyta > Magnoliopsida > Santalales > Viscaceae > Viscum > Viscum album. Next base: position 1,697,363,907 of record OY728131.1, read on the forward strand.
CATTGGATTTGAGCCTTGGAATTATCTGATATTTTATTTTATCCTTGATTCAATATTAGATTCATTAATGAGGATCACTGAGAGTAGATATATTATGTAGAAATCTTTACATATCGCAACAAGTTTTCAGCTAGTAAGGGTTCATTATATAAATTTAGAAACTTTTATCAGATATTACAAAAAATTGATGATAAATATCTCTTTTATCATGAATAAATTATTTAGAGCTAATAAAAGGCATCTTTTTTAGAGCTACAAAAAAGAACTTATTAAAGTCATATTTATCATCACTAAAGATATAGCGTTGATGAAGGATTTATACATTATACATAAATTTTTTGTAAATATATTTATATAATAATATAATTTTAATGAATGAATTTAAATTTAAATATATTAAATATAATAATTTTTTAAATATATTTATTATAATTTTATAATTATTTAAATATATAATTATTTATTTATAATTATATAAATACGTTATTAAAAAATAATATTTAAATATTTAAATATTTAAACTATTTTATATATTTTTATAATTATATAATTATATATTTAATAAATATATATATATTTATATATAGTAAATATATTCATTGTAATAGTTGAGAATTAGCGATTCTAGATCAAGTAATAAATACATAAACATTACAAATGTGACCCAATTTTTTCCATAAAGACATAAACTATAAAAAATAAATAATGGATCACTTAAAACTACAATGATATATTAGGTTTTAATTTTTAGAGTATTAGGGATAAACCTTACAAGTTTAAAAAAAAAATAATTAACTAGCCCATATAAATCTATCTTATATCTAAAAAATAACATCCAGAAAAATTCTTATATATATCCCATTTAAAACAATTATTCATAACCTGGGGAAAGGAAAAAAAGAAAGGGTGACCTCAGATGACAAGTAAGGGAAATCAAGGGAGGTAACAAAAGTGTATGGGAATAAGAACATGGAAATCACTTCCAAAATGTATATCCTACATATCAAAGATTATGATATCGTGACATGGCATAAATCATACATGTTCATAAATAATAAAATATCATAATCAATGAGAGAATAACATAATATGTAAAATTTTAGAATAAATATATGAATATAAAATCATTTCTATATTAGTCAAGGCTCACATCCAAGACCATCATAGTGGACAAAGTCCCTTACTAAATCGATTTCACTCCTTCTTCTTTCCCTATATCACTTAATTGAGAATACTACCCATTACATTCATATATATCACATGAGATATAAATATTTAACTAATTAATTTTAGAGAGATATAGGTCCCACGTAGCACATAATTAAAACTATTCTTTTTGTTTCATAAGAACAAAAATCATATCAGACCCCATAAAAATAAACCGTTTTCCTAAAAAATTTCATCGTAACATAACTCATAGAAATGAAAAAAAAAACATAAGTTTAAATACATCATAAAAAATTAAGACAAATAATAAGAATGGTATCATTTTATCATATCCCCAGTAAACAATAATTATCATCAAATAACATTATCAGAGATAGAAAATGATTTAAAAATATCAATTGAAATAATTATTGAGTAGAATATCCTTTCTATTTTCAAAAATTATTTTTATAACATAATTTTTTTAGTAAACGTTTATCATCGGAAATAAAATTTAAATATTATTAAGGAAAAATTGAAAACAATTTTAAATGTTTTAAAAATCCATTTTTAATAAAAATGCCTAAAAGAACATTTAAAATCTTTTTAAATCATTTTTAGAAAACATAATTATAAATGAACATAGATTTATAACCAAATAGAGAATATATTACATAAAACGTATAATATCACTAAAATAAGGATATTCATGATACAACATATCAAAGTTCACTATACTCACATTGTAAATAAATTTAGGAGTATAACATAAAATCTGCCTCAAATAAGGAAAATTGAGACAAAGATATCTTATCGATTTGGTAACATTTGAATTGTAAAGTCCATAAAATAGAGGTCATAAAATGGATATATAACTTCCCATAAATTTAGATATATGAATAATATATTAAATTAATGATAATAATATACACCACAAAAAACAAAAAAGTATAGAATATAGAAAAGTCTCTCAGAAATAAAAGTTAGACTAAACATCTCCTTAAGATAAGAGTAATTTTTGAATCGTGAGCCCTGTGAAAGAGTAACATCAATTTAATCAATTAAAATCATGAAATAAATTTAATTCAGGATATAAAATTTCAAAATTAAGTTTATATAGTATACAAAGAAAATGGTGAATATAGAATATATCTCACAAAAAAAAGTTAGATGAGAAAACCCTTACCTTATTTCATGAATCATTTCGAACTCATTCAATACTCTTGCATAATAAATATAAGTTTATTCTAAAAATATTAATGAAACTTATTCAATTTTATAATACCATATACGATTTTATTATGATATTATATTACCCATTTATTAATAATTCCATGTTAAATTTATGTTTTGAGTGACAACCAATGTATTTTGATTTGTTATTTTTTTGGTCTTTTTATTTCACAATTACATCACCCCCAAAGTGACATTAATTATATAAATATAATATATTTTATTTTATTTTTTTACCCATTAGAATATAGAAATATTAAATGGAATACATCCTTCATAGAGATGGTAGGTCATACGTACGCTTGAATGTTGTTTCTTTTTTCATCTCGTATTGAAAAGCAAGTAAAATAAATACATATATATATATATTAACATTCAAGTGGAGTTATTATTTCATATATATTATATTGATTTTACAAAATTTTCTATAATACATTCCATGTTATGTGTGGATGAATCACATCACATTTAGGAGGTTGTAGTCCACACTTCAACATACAAAGTTATCGTATTACCGTAAAATGGAAATAATGATTGTATATGTCATATAATAATTAAATATGCATAAATCAGTCATAAATATAATAAATATCATATAAAAATATAAATTACATCATTTTAAGAATTCATGAATAGTGTAAATAGAATTAATAATTACATCGGTTCTTAAGGTGGCCGCTCGCCATACACACACATGATGATTGTGTATCCAATTTGATAGAAGTGTGAGTTATTTTAGGTAAAAACATAATATAAAAACATATAAGTATATTAATGATAATATGATTATTATATAAATATAAATTAAAAATTATTTAATGGGTTTAGGTAAAAAATAAAATAAAAACATTCATTGAAGTACATTACCTCTTCTTAGGGTATCTCCTATTGATTTGTTCAAAATGAATTCATTGGATAGATTTTACTCCAATTAAAGGATATGGTATAAAGTGAAGGAATTTAAGAGGGGATTTGAGTATAATATTTCTTAACCTAGTAGGTTATGGTGTGTGAAGAGAATATAAGAATAGGTTTCCTTTTATAAGAGAGGTGAGAGGCACTTTTGGAATTTCTACAATGAATTATTCATAATAAATTAAATATCAATAAAAATAACTCAAAATAAAAATGTATTATAAGAAAATGAGGTATAGTGTGGAAATAATAAAAATAAATATATTTTAGATAGTTTTTGGTGTAATTTTAATCCTTATCATATTTATTAACCATTTATTAGCCTAATTTAATTTTAACTATGGTAAGGACATTTTTATATCAAAATGTGGATAATTTTCTTTATAAGATTTAAATTGAAAAATAAATTGGAAACTAATGATAATTTGTAACATAATTTATCCCTTATGTCTTTATTGATTATTTTTATGACTTTATAATAATTCTATGAAATATTTATTTCATAAAATATCATTAGTGTCAATTTTGAAACTATTCATTATATTGACTTTAAGAAAATAAATATAGAAATATAAAATTGAAAAAATTAATTTTATACATCCAAAAAATATCATATTAACCTAGAAAATTCATGGATAACCTTACGTAATTCAAAATATAACTCTTTTAATATTTTTAATATCATTTAATTTAGTTTTTCATTTATCTAATATATATTTTATCATCATAATAAAATTATTTATGATAATTATTTATTCACTATAAATAAAAAATAAAATTCCATGATATATATAAACCTTTGAAATATTATAATAATACTTATTGTTGAGAATAAATTATATTTAAATTCAAATTAAAAATATTAAAATTATTAAAATTAAGTCTGTGACATTTTCTCACTCTCTTTTATTTTAATAATATCTAAGTCATTTTCATGGAAAAGTTCCCATTAAATAATTAAATTTTAGAACCCTATGTTTTAATGGCTAAATTAAATTCATCCAATAACTCTTTTATGGTGATTGTGTAATACTTTAATATTGATAACATTCTTTCAATCTTGATCACTTGATTTACACATAACTGTGGTCACTTTTTTTACCATTGGTACAGTTCATATTGAAAAAAAGGAACCAAATTACTACGTTCGGGTGTTTTGAATCCAAATATTTAATCCATTTTTCAAAATTCTATTCCAATAAGATGCATAAATTAATTTAAAATTAGTCTTACAAACCTAATGCAAATGTGTATTTAAAGAAAAAAATGATCACATTTTGAAAAGTTTTTTATATATAATTTCAATGTGAAATTGATTATAATGATATATATTGGGTTAAATGATAAAAAATTTATCTAATTATAATTTAAAACCATTATAAATTATAATTTTACACTTAATATTATTTAGAAGAAAAATAACGTTTCAATTAAAATTCATTATTATTCACTATTAATCAAAAAATGCAACTTAATAGAAAAATAATAAAAACCAACCAAATAAAATGTTGATATTAACCTTTTAAGGATTAACTTTATTTATTCAAGTATAATTTATAAAATTTTCAAAAAACTAGATTTAAAACTAGTTCGACCTCAAAAGGTAGAATTTTTTTTAAAAAAAATATACATCTTTTATGCTTAGAATTGGATTTATATTTATAACATGTATAGAAAGAACATCAGATGAATTTTAAACATTATATTTTATATATAATTCATCAATATAACTCAAATAGTGTAATTTTTTAATTATAGGTATGAAACACAATTTTTTTTGAAAACATATTGAATTTTATTTTAAAAATGTTTTTATTTTCATTTATAATTTTCTAGTCGCAGAATAATTATTTACTTAAACATATATAAAAAATATTTTCATAATTCACTTAATATTGTTCATAAGCACCAATATAATATCTAGGTTATGGTTTTTAGATTTAAATAATTATAATAATAAAATGATGTCTTTTATAAAATCTGTCTTTTGTTTAACAGAAGACATCAAAGAAATAAAATTATTAAAAAATAGTTCATAAAAATTTCATGGTGTCAAATTATAGCCCACTTAACATATTTTTCCCTTAAAATTAATTACTCTAATACAAACAAATGAGGATACCTTTACCTCATCAAATACTCAAGTTCCCATATAGCTTCTTCAAACTGGTGGTTCCACCACAAAACATTAACCGGATGAGTGGTCTTATTTTTGTAGAATATTATCTCTATGATCAAGAATTTCTATCATTTTCTCTTTAGAAGAGACATAGTTTTCTAGTGGTTTGATATCAGAGTTTATTACATGTAAATAATCGGGTATGTAATTCCTCACCATAGATACATTGAACACATCATGAACTTGATAAATATTTAAATGTATACCCTACAATAAGCTATTATTCCAATATGATCAATAATTTTAAAGGATATCACATGATTCAAAATTTAAATTTATCACATAAAATAAAAGGTGGAAGTTTGAGAATTTTCTTGTGGAAACCCACATCATAAAAAGGGACCATAAAAGAAGATAACCACATAACACAGATTTCAACTAGGAGAACACTAGTAAAAAGTGAAAACAAGTAAATGGAAGAGAATTAAAATTATCATGTTTTGATGGTTAGTGATATAAAACATGGTCATTAAAAAGGTAACCATACCAAAACTGTAAATTTCTGATCAATTATAAGATTATTATTTTCTCATAATGAAAATTAAAAATATTTCATATTTTACAAATATCCATTCACTACTGTATAGAAATTTTTTTATTACTTATAGTAAAATTATAAAAAAATAATTTCATGAAAGGTAGAGATTTATCCATTAATAAATCTAATAAAATCATCATTTTCCCCAATGATGAGTATTCAATATAATTTTTTCGTTCCTAAAACTCCAAAATACCCTTCTACAGATAAAAACATCCATAGAAGAATCTAAAAAACTATTATACCTATCTTTAAGAATTTATCAAAACCTAAATAGTGAGTACATAATAAGATAATTCATTATTAAGAATAATCCATTATATAAGTAAAACTCAAACCTCAACGTTGATCATTCAATAAAAATTTATCCTCAAAATTCATAAAATTTATTGAAGAAAATGATTGAAACCTAACAATTAAACAGTATATAATTCCATCATCCTACAATATATATTTTAACATTTTTCTTCAAATACAATTATTCACTCTTAATACCTCATACCAAAAAGTAATTCCCCTAATAATATTCAAGGTATGATAACAATTTTCATAGAAAACCAGAATAAGCATAAATCAAAAATAAAAACATATATTCCAAAAAAATAAAATTAAACCAATATTCACAAAATAATTTCCTATAATATCATATAAGTTTTTCCAAAATATAAATAATCATCTAAAATAAAATTAATCAGTTGTTAAAAAAATAAAAAACTAAACTCTTGGTTATCAATATGATAAAACATTACTTCCGAAAATTGAACATATTCTCTAACCAAAAAAAGTTAACTAAATAATAAATGTAATATTAACTAGGACATTAGATAATCCATTGGTAAGAGATGAACACTTGTCAGCATTTTTTTGGATCAATCCCCGTAACTTTTCTAGACATGATGGGTTGTCACCCATCCTCTGGGTTTTTCTTTTTCTAAACCAATATTAATATAATCCTTATAAAAATCATGAGATGTGATAAACATCCTAAAAAATAACCTTATCATTCTCATCACTAAAAAATGTTTTAAAATGAATGGTTTTTAATACATTTCATCTTGCATCTCAAAATGTAATAAACCATAATTACCTAATGTAAAAATATATCCAAAAATATCATTACTGGTTTTAAAATTTCATCTAATAAACCAACAATATAGGTTATAAGATTATAAAAATATGATATTATATTCTGATGATTTTATTTATAACCCTAAGGATAACTTATCATCAAAACATCCTGATATCTAATGTAATCATAACCCTGCTCTAATACCAAAAGTAACAACCCAGAATATAAAATTTATGATCTACTGATAAATGCATAAACTTTCCAAATGTGGCCAAATTATTTCCATCATAATATAAATCATAAAAAGGAATTAATGGATTAATGACAAATATGAAAAAAGTTTAGGTTTTTTGTTTTTCATTATTAATACAAACTCTATCATATCTTAGAAAATAAAAAACTTTTCCATACAAATCAATATTAACTCTAATCATTTCTCCACGTACAGAACCATTCTAGATAAATCACACTAAAAACAATTATTAATAAGATCGGGAAATTAAATAGAATAAATGGTGATCTTATATGCTCAATAAGGATAATCGTGGGAGATAACATAATCATAAGGTCATAATAATGAGAAAATAATGTTTAAAAATTATATAGATCAAATTAAAGATCGTTATATCATGTCATGGAGTAAGTCATAGAAGCTCATAAAGAATAAAATAACAAATTACATGAGATAATAACATAATACATGAATTTTTTTCACACACATAAGCATATAAAATCATTTCCAAATTAGTCAATGCTCATTTCTATGTCAATCATAGCATATAAATACTTTATTGAACTTATTTCATTCTTCATCCAAGCCCTATATTACTAAACCAAGTTTACTAACAGCACCAATATTGTCTATTTCATGAGATAAAAATAATTACCCAATTCATTTTCGGGGTATATAGTTCCCAACTATCACATAATAAAAAACATTCATATTGGTGACACAAGAATATAAATAATATTAGAATGCATAAAATTAAATAGGTTTCATGAAAATTTCATTATAAAATAATGAATTGAAAGGGAAAAATGTATAACTATAAATAAATCATAAACCATTAATATAACTAATTTAAATAGTATCATTATATCATATCCCCAAAAAAACAAATGTATCATCAAATTACATTGTATTATATGGAAAATTATTTTGGAAGATCAATTTAAATAATTATTGAGGAAAATAAACCTTCCATTTTAAAAAAAACTTTTCGAATATTAAATAATTTATAAAAAAAATTAAAATAAAATTTAATTATTATAAAAGAATATTTAAAAATATTTAAAACTTATATGAAATACTTTTTCCATAAAAACTCCAAGAAGATCATTTAAAATACTTATAAATCCTTTTTAGAATCCATTGTTTTGAAGGAACATAGATTTCCAAAAGAAGAGATAATAAAAATACATGAATGATATAATATCATGAAAATAAGGGTATTAATCATACAACATGTACATGCGTAGTATTAAAAAATTGTAAAAATATGTTGGTGCATAACATAACATGTGTCTCAAAGAGGGAAAATTGAGAAACAATTCTCTTTCCAATTTGGTGACATTTGAAATGTAAGACCCATGAAAGAGAGATTATAAAATGGATATAAAAGTATCCATATATTTAATTATATGACTCATGGATTACACTAACAGGAATTATATACACCACACAGAGGAAACTAGTGGCAAATATTGAATAAACCATACCAAAATAAAAGTGGGACTAGAAATCCCATAACTACTAGAGTAACTTCATCATCATGGGCCACTTGAAAGGGTAACATAACGAAAATTCATTAAATAAAATGTAATTATTTAAGTATATACGCTATATAATAAGAATATGTTGTCGATATAACAAATATCTCACAAAAATAAATGTGAGGTGAGAAAAATATTTTGTTATTTCTAGAATCAATTCATACTCAATAAATAATCCTGTAATAAAAATATAATTTAATTATAAATATATTGTAGAACCTTATTAAATTATATCATACCATATATTATTTACATGGGAACTTCTATTGCGTATTTATCAACAATTCAATGTCAATGTTATGTTTTAGGTAATAAACAATGTGTTTTGATTTGTTATATTTTTTCCTCTTATATATATCCCGATTTCATCATATCCAAAGTGATAATAATGATATAGATATTATATATATTCAGTATATTTGTTTGTATTATTATAAATATGAGGTATAATGGAATATAACATTGATGAAGATGGTAGGTCGTACATACGCATAAACGTTGTTTCTATTTTTATGTCATATTAAAAAAATAATGTAAATTACATATATGTATATATAAATTAACATTAAAGTAGAATTATTATGTAATATATATCATATAGGTTTAGTAAATTCCTTTTTAGTACATCCTACATAAAGTGTGAACGAAGCACATCTCTTTGAGGAGGAGGTAGTCCACACATTCATATACGAAGTTATCGTATTCCTAGAAAATGGAAAGGATAAAGGTATATGTTTATTTATAATTTAAGAATAAAAAATACTTAATAAATATCATAAATATCATATATAAATTTAAATTCCATCATTATTTCAAACCTTGAAATGTGTTAATGGAAAATTGAATGACATGGGTTTGTGAGGCAGTATTCCACGATACACCTGCATGATGATTGTGTACCATATTTGATGGAAGTGTGATTGATCCAAGGTATAAAAATTATTATAAAAAAATTAGTACAATTATTATTCTGATTTTATTATGTAATCATTAAATTATATTAATTTTAGTGGTTTAAGAAATTCATAAAATAAATCTGTTTGTTGATGAATGTTACCACTTCTTTTGTTGTTTCCTTTTAATTTTCTCAGATTGACTTCATTGTAAAATTTATTCCCAATGTAAGGTTTCTAGGATAAAGGGAGAGAAGTTTTAAGAATACTTGAAAAGAAATTTTTAGAACCAAATAGTTTCTTAAGTACTAATAAAAAAGATGAAGATGTTCCCTTTTATAAGAGAGGAGAGGGTCACTTTTGGAATTTCTTAAAAAAATAATTTATAATTAAAAAATATCAATCCAAATACACCCAAATGTAATTTTTTTCTGGGATTATTTATTATAAGATTTTAATACCATTAAATAATAGATTTTATATTGGTTTTTGTGTAATTATAAACCTTATCATTTTGATTAATCCTTATTAAACAAAATTTAATTTTTACTACGGTAATGACTTTTTGATATTGAAAGGTTGATAGTATTAATTATAATATCTAAGTTGAACCATAAATGGTTGATTTATGAAATTTTAGAAAATAATTTCTCTCCTTTGTAATTATATATGATTTTTATGTTTTTTATAAAATTTAATAAAATATTAAATGAATAAAATATCAATAGTATCAATTCGGACACTATTCATTACACTAACATTATGAAAATAAATACTGAAATATATTTTAGAATTAATTAATTAAATACATCCCAAATATGTCATATTAACCTAGTAAATTTTTGTATAACCTTAAGTTATTTAAATTATCTCTATTTTTATGTTTTCAATATCACATCATTGAGTTTTTGGATTATTTAATAATTACTACCTCATTATTATGTAATTATTTATGAAAATTATTTACTCAATAAAAATAAAAAATAACATTCCATGATGTATATAAAATAAAAATATTCTATAATAATATATATAGTTGAGCATATCTTCTATATAATTTCATATGAAAAATATTATTCTCATTAAAAGTAAAATGTGTGACATTTTGTCCCTCTCATTGATTTTAATAACATCTTTGTTATTTTCATTGACCACTGTAAATTAAATAATTAAATTTTGAAAAATAGGTTTTATGAGTAGAATAAAAATTATCAAATAAAAATTAGGAATTTTTACGGTAATATTATAATATTTATAATATTATTTTTACTCTTAATTACCATATTTACCTTTAAGTGTCGTAAAAAACATCCAAAGTTATTACTAATATTGTACAAAATTAAGTTCGTAATATTTACTAAATTTTTACCTTTTGATTACAAATATGAAATCATTTTATAAAATTTCAATTCACAGTATATGCATAACTTAATTTAAAATTAATCCTGTATAAGGGACGAAACAATGGGATTTTAAAGTAAAAATGTTCAAAAGTTTGAAATTTATTTTAATATATAATTTTATTGTGAGGTTGATACCAATAAACTATACTGGATTAAATTATAGTATATTTATAAAATTATAATTTAAAACCAATAAAAATTATAAATGTTCAAAAAAATTATTCAGATTAAAAAAAGATGTTTACAATTAAAATTCATATTTTTTTACTATTCTTCAAAACATGAAACCTATCAGAAAAAAAAATTCATTAAACCAATTTAAATTTTTATGTGCCTCATTAAAACAAGAAGTATATTTATTATAATATAATTTATAAATTTATAAAAACTAAATTTAAAACATGTGAACTATCAAATGGAGGTAAAAGTCTCTTTTTTAAAAAATACATCTTTTATGAGTAAAATTGGATTTTTTTATATCATTTCTAAAAAACACATTAAGTGAATGTTAAAAAATATATTGAATATATATTTTATTAATATAATACAACAAGTGTTCCTTTTTTATTTATTTCTATAAAACAGAATGGTTTTTCAGAAAAACATTTCATTTTATTTTAAAATTAGTTTTATATTCGTTTATAATTAATTGGTCACCAAAAAATTAATTATATATACATCATATAAATTACATATTCATAATTCTACTGATATTTTTCATACTCACCATTCTAATGGATATGTTATAATTATCTTGATAAAATAATTACAATAATAAAATGATGTTTCTAGAAACTCAATCTTCCATGTAATGCAAGACATTAAGGAAATAAAATTATTTAATATATATATATATATATATTTCATAAAATTATTGTGGTATAACATTCATTATTTAAACATAATTATTATAATTTTATAAATATGTAAATATGTAAAAAATTATTAATAATTATATAAATAATTTTTAACAAAATAATATTTATAAATTTATGATTAAAGTATCTAAATATATTAATAGAGTAAATATAATATTTTAAATATATTTTTTATAAATTTTTAATAAAAAATGTAATTTTAAAATTATTAAGTAATAATTACTCTTAAGTGTATGCATATAAAAAATGTGTGATATTGAATATATAAAAATGAGTACTCAATAGCAATATTAAAAAATGTATATTTTTTATTAATTATATATAATTTATTAAAAAATATGGATATATATTGTAATAATTATGAGTACATTTTTAATGTATTAAAATATATTATATATATATATGTGTAATAAAAATTGATTAAAATCCCAAAAAATGTTAAAAAAATATTTAATATTAATTAACAACTACCTGTTTTAAAATTACAAATAAATAAATAATGTTTATGATTAAATAACTGATAAATTAAATGTATAATTTTATATTGAAATTCTATAATGGATACTAAAATTTGAATAAATTAAATAAATAATAGGTGTATGTGTTACTTTATAATATTTCATTAATTAAGATAATATATTTGATTGTGCATTGTATATAAAAATGCATTAATTGTGTATATAAATATATTCAAAATAAATGTGACACACATTTGATATATATTTAATAGAAGAATCAAATGACATTCAATTATTCACATTACATGATATAATTAGAATATATTTCTAATTCATTTTAATCATTGATTATAAACCATTCATAAATAAATTTATGACTTATTTAATGTAAAGAAAATATATTTTGTATTATATAAATCAAATTTATTTAAATTCATATATATTTATATATTTATATACATATTTAATATTTTTTAATATTATGAATGATTATGTAATTAATAATTTTTTTAATAGTTTTCAAAATTTAATTACTTTTAATTTTTATTTGTTTAATTTTCATTTTACATATATGTATTTATATTATATATACTATTTATTAGTGATTATAATTTATATAAAGTATATTTAATTTAATCATTTTTATCAATAATTATTTAATTAAGAAATAATTTTTTTTAATAAACTCACTTCTATTTTTTATTTAATTAATTATTTAATTTTATTCTAGACCTTTAATAGTGCTAAAAATAAAGTGCCGATTAAGGGTAAATTATATCAACAGTAATCAAGTGTGTAGATAATGTGTACCTTTTATAAAAGGTTCCCCTTATTAGTTCCTGTTTTGGAACTGATAACAGACACCATTATGAGTGATTTTTATAGTGGTGATAAAGGCCATTTTGGTTAAAGGATGGATTTGTAGTATTGATTCCTCTCGTAGTTAAGTCCTCTAGATAAAATTACTTCTTGGTCAAGATCCTATCTAAATGAATAGGTATAAAATTTGTTGATGTTAAAACAACTTTTCCTTTAGACTCTAGAACATCTGAATTCATTCCATTAAAAGTTTTATCACCTGCCTCCCATCAAATGACTCATATACTACCTTATTTTTCATCTCTTGTCTCAAATAATTGGTAATGATGTTTCCCAAGTCCGGAGAATAATCCAACTGAACGTTGAAAGACTGTTAATACTTGACCCACCTTCTATGTTGATGGTTTATATCCTGCTGGGAATAGATGTACCTAAGGCTCCTGTGGTATTTGTATACCAAAAATTTCTCACCCATGATATATTAAATCCAAAATCTCAAGGAATTGACCACTTCTTCCAACTAAAAATTATTATAAATATAATCCCTCTCATGATATGTAAGTGTTCTGGAGCCTTAAGCGTCCACTCAATCCTACTACATCAGAACTAAATTGAGTCCAACTTTTGAGGCCTTACAGTATACGGTATATTATTTACCTAGAATATGTAATGTGAGGATACATGAGGAGGTTAACTAACTTTTCAACACTAGAAAAACATCTCCTAAGAATTATACCGAAAAAACATCACACCATTCTTGGCCATCCAAGGTATCAATGCTTTTAAATGGGAGAATAGGTAAAGTGTTGATGATGACATATTAAACCCAAAAACCCTTAAATCATAATGAAATTATTAGGATGTTCCCCAGATACCACATCTAAAACATTATTTAGGTCCAATAACACACTATCCTATGAGAAGGAATGGCTCAAGAAGTGCACATTATTAATCTGGAAACATCATTTTGTTAGATTGGTGTAAATCTGATGCTCTCTAAATTTACTCAGTAGTATTTTAATATTTTTGGAATTATAATATTATAAATGGGAGTACACAATGATTTAATTGACAAAACCATCTCAAACTGGTCCATAGAATGATGAAATTTCTAATTCATAAAATCTATGAATACCTCTGGTACATTTTTCAAACCAAACAACATCACCACAAACTCATACAAGTGATACCTTCTATTAAAAGCAGTTTGCGGTATATATGATAGTCTCACCCTCAAATGATAATATCTTGATCTAAAATAGATCATATTAAAGATCATAGTAACTCAAATCTACTTTAAAAGTTCATCTATATGTGGAAAGGGTTAATGGTTCATGAAAATCATTGTGTTCAATCTATGATAATCCACAAAAATGCATAAGGTCACATGATAATTCATGGAAGAGTTATCTAGATAACCCCAATGATTTTTACTAGGCTTTATGAAAACATAAGCTTCTATATCTTAACATAGAACTTTTAACTCTTGAAGCTCTTTTGCTACCATTTTATAAGGTGGGATATAAATTTGATGTACTCTTGGTACTAAATCGATCGCCAAATTGATATATCACTTGGGTGGGGATCTATATAACTAATTAGGAAATACCTATGAAATTTTTTTTGACCTTAAAACAAAAGTAATATGATTTAATTCTACTATAATCTTGAAAAATATCAATTATCTGATCCACTAGACAATCTATTCTATACTGAATTGGTCATGAACTACCAGCCTAATGATCCAAATCACCATGGAAAGAATAGATACCTCCATATGGATATATAAAGGTAATTATATTCCACTAATATTCAATATATTCCTAGAATAGAACTAACCAATCCATACTAAGAATCACATCCAAGCCTTTCATTTACAACACTAAAAATTCCCACAAGAAATGGTAACCACCAAACATAAGAAAACACACTGTGAAACATTTTAAATTCTCTGACCACAATCCCAACATTGTATCTATGGTCAAAACACCATCAAAGAACAATAAATTTAAAAAAGATAGGATAAAAATTATTATCATGATACTCTATCAAACAAAATAAAATCCATTGTATATTATACAATAATTTTACCACTTATAGTAGATGGTCTTTCATCCACAATTGTTGGAGTACACTTCATAGAATAAAATTGAAAATCCCCTCTACTTAGGGCTCCATATTTACTCCACTGAGCTATTCCATCTACATGGTACTAAAATTCTTACACTAGGGTACCAAGTCACCAACCATGACCATAATTTCTTGTGTAACTATAGCTATCTATCCACTGAAGAGTATATGAGTTCTTCTCAAACCCATCTACCTATCATGTCCCCCTAATACTCTTATGCTAATTAATTCCCCTACAAAACCTCCACAAGTGGCCCCTCCTAATGCCATCAGGACCCTCCCATATGGGGTACAAAAATCGAGGTCACTTCTGAACCATTTTTCAACACTAACATAACTTCAATAGAATATGGTCCAGATATAGATTCCCAAAACCCTCACTACTCTAACATTTTATGACTTAGAGGAAACTTTTATGTTGATTCTTCCTTCCTCTAGAATCAGATTTCACAATTTTCCCTATTCAAATAGCATAGCCACTAGTTGGGGACAATCTTTGATTACCATCTGTGATGAGTGCACGATTCATCACATTTGAAAAACTTCTTAGATGGAACATGTTCATCTGTGACCAGATATCAATGTAATGACGACCTTGAAAATATATCAACCTGGTGATATCATAAGCTACCGAATATGGAACAATGTGCTATAGGTAGATGAAACATTCAGTGTAGTCTAGCGCTGACATTTCCTCTTTCATTAGGTGCATAAACTCATGATCCTTATCATCCCTTAATGTATCAAGATAAAATAGAACAATTTTTTTTTATTGATTTTCTTCATGGATAAATCCTCTCACTCCCATGACTACTATAGAATGTCTTAATAATAATTGGCTAGTCCATGAAGCATATATTCAGAAACTATCACCTCCTATCTATTGGTGTCTCATGATGATTAAGGATTGTATGGAAATATTCGATCCAAAACTAAGAATTATGGGGGTATTCATCCCTTTTGAACATAAATATATGCTACAGTTAGAACTATCACATAAATTAAGACATCAATGACATGATGTGAGCACTCTCTCTTTCCACAGATTGCATCACCCTAAAGAATCTATCAAATAGGTGAACATCCATATAATCCTTAAGAACTACAGAAATATATGGCTTACCTATGTGAGGAGGATACAAATTCCCACTCTCTTGATTTTCAACTCAAAGAGGGTGATGATACATTTTCTCTACCTAACAGACACACTCCTTAGAACACTGATTACAATAAAAGTTCTAACCTCAAATGGTGGGGAAAAAATGAACCACATAATCCTAGTCTTTCTAAACACAGCTTACAAATGTTTTAGAGTGACATAAAAATTATTTTATTTAATTTATCAGATACAATAGGATTCATATATCACATTTTAAGTAGGAAATAATATACCACATGAAAATAAATATGTCCATATCATGAACAGTGCATGTCAACATGCATACCTATGTGCCTGTCATGATGCATGAATACTCATCTTGTGCCATACCAGACCACATGTATATATATAAAGTACAAATAACATCATAAAAACAATAACCTCACAAAACATGTGAATCACTCTGGGTTAGATAACATCATCTGTAATAAAAAAACTATAAAAACAAAAATATACCTCTAGGAACTCTGATTTTACCCTGTTCATATGTTAAATACTCCCATGAAAAAGATCATTACCAGGTCTCATAATATCCTATATTAATTTATACCTTTAATAAACAATAATGTAATAGAATATAAATATGGTGTGCTCTGATACCATTTTGTAACATCCCCCTATCCATTGCTCTCCCGCGTTGCTAAAATATACTGATTATGAGAACTCAAGTGTGCCCCATGTATGTCAAAGGGTGACGAAAAGTATTGGGATTGTGATTTGGGTAGTGGTGAAATTTTACTCATAGGAACAGAGTTACTAAATATCCTAAATAATAAATATAAATTAATGAATAAATATTAATTTTTGTAAAAAATGGATACAAATTAGTACTATGGAAAACCCATAGTAAAAGCCAATTTAATAATCCAACAAAAAATAAAGTAAATAAGGTATTTTATTGTTGGAATGTTACTAAAATTCATGCTAGATGTAATAAAAATAATGGACTGTTAGAATTAAATAAAGACTAAAAAGTCCCCAGTTCTAAACACCATGTTATCCCCATCCCCTGAATCCATCTCATCCAATAAGAAACAATCCTTTTCAAGGTCCTTTTCCCTTGTTCAAACATACATCCATGTAATTTAAACATGTACTAAATGGTGGCCCATTTATGGTGTGAGTATAACATAGTAAGTTGACACCACCATGTCAAAACATAAGTAGTTTCATGATTACTGTATGGAATAATTCGATAACTGGTGTATTATTTAATTTTAAAATTCATTTAAAACGATATCAACCAAGTTTTACACTATACTGAAATATCTCTTAATATGTCTCACAACTATTCCAACATAACCTTATAACCATTTTAAAACATAAGCTTCCTCAGTTCCATGTCAAAAATGTATCTGACCATGTATCAAAGATATGAAAACAAAACCATATCTATATTACCATGGTAAAAATAACACACAACTAGGTCAAAACCTACTCTATATTAATTTCATCATTTAATCTAGATTGATCTTAGTACCTAATCATTCTGTATGTATTAGTTCCATGGCTAGTATATAAGTATTTTTGCATATGTCACTAAGTATATCCCACTAATAAGCATTTCAACCTGTCTGGAGGATTTCTCAATATATACATATTTTAGTATGTCTTTGGGTGTATTTCAATATATAAGTATTTTATCATGTCTTGGGGTATAAACCGATATATAATAATTTCAACATATCAAATGGGACAACTCCCCCTATAATCAGAAAAACATGTAAACCGGAACACATGTCACACGAGTAAGGATATCACCATATAAATTCATAAGGATCAATGTTTAATTTTTAAAATTACCATTTATCATTAAATTACAATCTTTATTAATCAGTTTTCATTAAGAAACAATTATATTATCATTTAAATAATCAGTCCAATCCAAGGTAAATCTATATCAAGATAACACCCAAATCCCATGACACGCTAAACACACATTAATCCATTAAAAAAATTATTTATAATAATTTTTTTTCTTCCCCAAACAGATTCCACAAGACAGGTCAATAATAGTTGTATCCAATGGGACTCCATGGAATAATCCATTTCATTATATAATTAATTTAATCACATTATATGTAGTCACAATAAAAATATTTCACATACATGACATTTAAAAAACCATAAAGTTATGGTTTAAACACCCTACCTTCAAATGATGATTAAAAAGGCATCCAATTACAAACTCCAATGAGGAAGAAGTTGTGGATCGTCAAAAGAAGGATTCGGTGATCAGATGTGTTATCATTATGTCTGGAATCAAGAGAGGATCTGAAAAATATCTTGGAAGCTACCATAGGGTCTTGAGGAAGAAGCCACACATTAGGGAATGATACTAATATCACACATTGAAATTTTTCAAAACCCACTCAAAAAATTACATGGCATGTAATTAAGTTACACATCATGTATTTATTTTTATAGTCATGCTCTGAATAATGTGTTGCCTCAGGTGATTTTTAATACTTCACAAAAATTACACGATGTGTAAAAAGATCATATCGTATATTAATTTCACTTCATGAACTAGTATCACATCATGTTCTTAGAAATATTTACATGTTCTATAACTTCACTAGATGTCTTTTAATTTCTCTAGACACGTCCATTATCCCTTTTCCCATGAAAATAATTTTGACCTCCTCGGAAGCCATAAAAATCATTGAAACCACTAATAAACCTATTTAGAATATTTATACCTAGGCCCCATTAATTAAAATAATCATATTTCCCCATAAGTGATATCATTTTACCATATAATAGACCTTAGTTACTGAACAAGACTTGTATATCAATGCTCAAATGAAAAACACAAAGAGTGATGTACTTGGAAAAGTATGGGATCTAACAAAGATGTTTATCAAACCGATTTATTTTCTATGGGTTATAAAATGATATAATTCTAATGAGTCATAATCCATTTTCCACATGTTATTCTATGATAAAATGATAAAATGATTATGAAACCTTTACCTTTTCTATAGGTTATGATATTTTGAAATGTAAATGAAACAAGTTTCATTTTTTAGTTATAGTATTGTAAATGTTTTATGATCTTGTGGAACACATATGTATGATTTTAATTATGTGAACTTTAGAAAATATATATCCATCTGATTTATTGGTAATATATTTTTATATCACGATATAGATAAGAATAGAATAGAGAGTGAACCCAGTTTCGTAAGGGACTTGGTCCGCTCTGATATTCTAAGGTGTAAACATTAATTACTAATATGGTTTAGGGAATAAACTCATTAAACTATAATATCCTTGGAATTAATACTTGAATACTATGGAAAGGATTTTATAGTCTTATTTTTATCCCAAAATTCATTGTCTTATACCAATGTTATACTCTCATGGATCGTGTTCTTTGATTTTCTTATGATCAATGTATTATGAACATCCATTATTTATTCAATTACTCAAAATTTATATCTTTATAATGATGAGTATGTTCTTAAAATTTTATTCTCATGTTCTCATTCCCATATACACATTTAATTCTTTTTTGCATTATTTATATACACATAATGATTATCTGACCTCACCATTTTTTAATATTCATTCTCCCATGTTATGAAGAATTGTATTATGTGTGAACTTTTTAAGAAGGGTGATAGGTAATAAGAACATAGTGGGAGATGATGTAGTTCACCTATGAACCAGTTATTTATATTTCCATTTTTTCAAAGGAACTTTTCTATTACCATCTGGAAACATGCGCAAATATTTTTTGTGTAATTTAATGACTTTTAAACAATAAATTATGTAATATCGACGTATAAAAGTCATGGGTCACAATATTTTGTATCAGGGGATAGTTTTAGTAAAACTTTGGAAACATAGATGATAAAACATTAGTGTGATTCCTAAGGATATTTCTATGGACAAGTCTAAGGATGAATCAAAATATTAGAAATTTTCCTTGAATTTTGGTAATGGATTGACAGAGTGATTTACAAGAAATTAAATCCCTATACGAATACTATAAGTGGATGAGGAATTTTAATAGAGTTACTTGGGTGTAATAACATTAAAAATGTGGCTATAATATGGACTCATTCATCACTTGGATCATGAAAATGAACTTTACCACACATCTATTTTGACACAACCAAGATATATTCATTGGAAATTTACAAACACTATATGAACCGTCATAGAGGATTTAAATATATAATTAATTTTAATGACCTATTATAAACCTAATTTTTCATAGATTAAAAATACGGTTTCACTATTGAGATATCATATAAGTTATTTTTCCGGATTATGTTGTTCCCCACTATGATTATTGTCTCTCACACTATGCTTTTTTGTTTTAGATAGTTGTAGGAACCCAAGGGATCTGTGTCAATGCTAAGTATGATAGAAATGAAATAATTCTCCCCATGAGTATCAAAAAAATTTTGGGATCTATAATGAAAAATATCATTGTAGTTCACACACAATATTCTTGAGAAATTAATTATGAAACACTTAAAATGAATAGAGGATGGAATAATATTTTTTTTACTTCATCATGTAGATATTTATACCTATTTTCAGTGGTTTTTTTAATCCTCTAGTTGAGGAGAAATGGATAAAAACCACTGAAATGATATTTTCCATACTTTAGTTTTTGTAACATGAAAAAAGTAAATTTGTTATTCTACATTTTATAAGGTAAAATAGATCAGTGTTGGAATCTCATTAGGAATCCAATAAAACATGATGAAATTGACTACATGGATCGGGATGAGTTCAAGAACATATTTTTTCTAATTGTATATTCCTAGAATCTATCATATGAAGATAGAGTATGAGTTCCTTGAGATAAATAGAAAGGATAATTAATCTGTTAGCACCAATGAGGAATATTTTACATGACATGTGAGGTATGATTTTGTTATTCTCATCTAACCTGAAAGTAAGGTTGATCGATTTTTAGTGTGTTAAAACCAAGTATTCAACAATAATTATCTATAAGATAAATTAGAATGTAAGAAATTTTTGTATATGCTAGATGGTGTATATTCAGTATGGAGTTACATATCAAGATCATATTTTTTAAAATAATAGGAAAATAGAACTCAAATAAAATTATAAAAAACAACAAGATAAGAATATGATATTTTATTCTCATTTTATGGGAAAAAACATTGAGTAAATTTTATTAAAGTATATAGTAATTGAATTATGTGTGAAATAGAAGTTCTTTAGAAAATTAAATGTCAATATAATGGGAATAAGTGAGATAATGATGAAAATAGATTGAAATCTCAATCGAAGAAACCACATGTACTCGTATGTTTCAATAAAAGGATTATGGGAACTAAACTACCAAATTCTCATATCCACAGGATAATGATTATGTAAACCTTCATCAACATCATAAGATTAGTGACAAATGGAAATCTCAAATGATCACTATTTGAAATGAGGGGTATGATAAAAACATGGTGAAAGGTAAACATACATTCACAATAGAATATATAATGTAATATTTGACATATGATATTACCATTTATCCATAACTGAAGACTTTTATATGGGTATCAATATTTCACCAAAATTAATATATATATAATTAGTGTTGAAACTCACTAATGGTATGATGCTAAAATTTGAAGTATATGATTCATCTTCAGTACATGTGTGGGAATTTTCTTCCTAAAAATCTCTTAATTCTTCCTCTTGTTGAATTTGATGTTATCTTATTCTTAGATTGGCATTAACTATATAAATACCACATAAATTTATGAGGAAGGGAAATAATATATGATATTCTAACCAAACTTATGAGAATATACCAATGTGAATATATGTATTCACTTCTAATAGAGATCACATCCATTGTGTGGGCCTTGATTTATATTCAAAAGGGGTGTTTATCTATGATGGGTGCAGAGAATCATGACATCAATAATATTTATATTGTGATTAAAATTTGTAATGAATTCCTAGAATATTTGCATTTTCATTCACTGAATCATGAAGATGAGATTTCAATATATCTCATACATAATTCAACACAACTTTTAAATACTCCCAATAGGATCGTACTAATTTAGTTAATATAATTGAAGAATAAACTGCATGAGAACCTTGAAAAGGTATTTATTCGACCAAGTGGCTCACCTTATGGAGAAACTATTCTTTTTTAAGATTAATGATGGATTGATTCAACTCTGTATTGATTATAAGGTGCTGAAAAATATCATGATCAAGAACAGTCATCCTACACCCCATATTGATAACGTATTTGATCAACTACATGGAGCTCAATATGTTCTAACATTAAACATAATTTAGTATATCATCAATTGAGGATCAAGAAGGGGTATATACATAATGAAACATTACATATAATATATGGAAACTATGAATATATAGTGATTCTATCATTGCATACTAATTCCCCCATTATCCTCGTGGATTTAGTGAACCGAGTCTTTAATAATTACCTAGATCAATTTGTGGTATCATTTAGAGATGATATTATTATTAATTCAGTGATAATGGAAGAGAATGAATGTAAATTTATAGTTATACTAAATACCCTATAGAATGATAAAATATTGGAAAATTTTACTAGGTGACATTTTTTGTTGCTAAAGGTTTCATTTTGAAGTTATATAATCTCAAGAGAGGGAAAATCTAAAGGTCCATAAATGTTGGAGGATTTTTAGTGTCTTTTAATACCAACCATGGTAAATTAGATCCATATTTTTCTTGGTTTATATGGTTATTATTGAATGTTTGTAGATAATTCCTCATGAATATCTAATCCAATCACTATGTTAACTCTGAAGAGAGTCATGTTCTGCTAGATAGATAACTATGAAGAAAATTTCAAGGAATAGAATAAATGATTAGTCAGTTCACCTATGATTACATTAACCTATAGTGGTGATGGGTTTGTAATATATATTTATGCATAAAATAATGCATTGAGATGTATTATTATATATAATGACCAATTAAAAACTTATACATCATGAAAATAGATAGTTCATGAGAAACAGTATCCCCAACTCATGATTTGGAGTCAACTATGGTTAGTTTTGCATTAAATTTATAGAGGAATTATCATTATGGAGAAAATTGTGATATATATATATATACAATAAAACATTAGTGAATATATTCACACCTGATTAGTTTAATATTTTCCATATAATATGGTTAGATATTATTAATGGTTATGAATTCCCAATACATTACCACACCAAAAAAAGAGAACAAGGTTTAAGAAGCTTTGAGGAAAAATGGTCCTACTAGATCATAAATTATTAGGATAAAAATAGATCCAATATTTATATATTTTCAAATTATGGATCATAAAATCAAAAATTATGGGTACAAATCTTATCTTTCTCAATTGAATGTCCAACCATTTATCCATGTTAACAATAAAGTTCTATAGAATAAAGATAAATATCTATAAAAATGTTATAAATGATTATGATTTTAGAATTGATCATGATTGATTGATAAGGTTCATGAATAATGTATGTGTTCTATCCATACAAAATTTTAAGATGTATTTTTTAAGGAAGCTCATAGTTATTCATGCCCTATTCATCATGGAAATATGAATATGAATAGATATTTCAAAGAGTATTTCTTATGGGATGGAATGAAGAGTCAAATTGTAGAGACCCGAATCCTGATGTACATGGACATTACATTACTTTAGCAGAATACTTAATACATAACAAAAACAGACACACAAGGACCGTAATAGTTTAGTGTCTTTGGAAACTTGGAACGTAATCTTCTAATCATGGTGAAAGATCTTCAACATCTCCCATAAAGATCTTCCCATTTTTTTCTTACCTAAACCCGTTCTTTATACCCTGGGGAAAAGAAAACATAAAAAGGGTGAGCTCAAATGCTCAGTAAGGGTAAGCATGGATAAAATAAAACATACCATATACATTTGAACTTAAAAACATGAACATAATGTTTAAACATCAAAAGCTTGAGCAATGACATAAAACATGGAAGTTTGCAAGACATATATCATAATGGAACATAAATCATGATAAAATAGCATGGGAATAAAACATGTAATTGTGGCAACCATTAAGCACATGATATGATTTCCATAGTAGCCAAGACATTGCTGCCAAGACCATCTTAGTGGACAAAGTCCCTTTCTGAATCGAGTTCACTCCTCGTTTCAGTCCTATTTTACTGAACCGGTTTAACCTGCCATTCCAGCCATGTCTATATCATGAGATATAAATCTTTACCCAATGCATTGGAGGGAGATATAGGTCCCACCCATCTCATAATTAAATCATTCTTACTTGTTCCACAAAATAAACATACATCATTCATAATAACCCAACGAATAAAATGGGTTTCATAAATATCATCCCATCATCACATAATCTATATAGAAGAAATGGATATCATTTCATAATAAGAAAAGGTAAACCATGTAAATCATAGAGACATTACACTTGAAACATACACATATGAGATAATTTCATCTTAGATGGAAAATGGTTTTGATAAAACACTTGAAATGAATTCTTGAGGAAAATATCCTTTCTTCTTCAAAATCAATTTCTTTTCACAAAACGTCATGCAATTTTAAAAGAAAGATATTTTGTTGAAAATATTTATGAAATCATTTATAGGAAGCTTCATGAAAATAAGGCTTTATAAAACCGTAAAAATCCGTTCGTGCCATATAATTTAAAAAAAATATTCTTTTCTTACTTTTGCCAGAAAAGTCAAAAAGTACCTCGTAACGTAAACAAAAGAAAGATTCCTTACATACCATGTAGTAAAATTCAAAAATGTGTAAAAAGGACTTTATACAAACATGAAAAAACTTTTATAAAACATGTACATGGATGATAGAAATAACCCCAGTAAATACTTACAAATATGCAATCTCGGATAAAAATGAGATATGCAAAATTATCCCTTACCTTATGTCCGATATGCTTTGTATGTATCCGAACCTCCTGTATAATGATTTAAATAATGTCATTGACTTATTACAGAATCATATTCATTGTAATGATATCATATATGGTTCACTTATTACTTTATATTACCCGTTCTTTTGTAAATTCCATGGTAAAGAGTGTTTTGGGAAAAATCGTTTCATTTGTCGTCTGTGTTTTGACTTGTAATTATTCATATGATTACTTAGATCATGATTACATAATTACAGAATATAAAACATGATTTATATATAATATATATTAAGAATATACATATATATAGTATATCGATAAATGGAATGAAATACACCGTTCATGGAGACGGTAGGCCATACGTAAGCATGAACGCTGTTTTCATTTCCTTACTGAGTTGAATGGAATTAAGTAGATGAAATACATATATACATAAATCAAGTAGCTTTATAATGTCATATATTTCATTATTATTGCTTATATATACTTTATAATCATTCTTAAATGGTTAACATGGAGAATGAATCTCAACGCGTTGTGGAGACGGTAGTCCGTACGTACGCACGAGCGATGATATCGTTTCCATAATTATTGAATTGAATTGAAGTGGATGATACAATATATCAGAATCAGTGTGATGTTATAATAACTATGTATAGTTATTCTTTACACCATTATACCCATCCATGTAAGGTGTTGGTGGAAAAACAGATTACACCACGGCATGGAGACAGTAGTCCGTACGTACGCACGCGCGGTGATTTTGTTTTCCGTAGGATGGATAGAAGGTGGAATGGGGTTGTTTCATATTTATAATAAAAAATCAGTATATTAGGTATACTGATATTATTACTTTATAATTAAACAACTAAAGAAGATGAATTTGAAGAAGAAAGAAGCTTGAACGAATCAGGAGAAGAAATTACCTCTTCTTCGATACGGCTCTTTGAAACCTCCTCTTAGGGCACTAAGATTGGTCATTAAAGTAGACCATAACCATTAGGATGTTTCTATGTAATTGGAGAAGATAATTTGTCAGTGGTTGGCCGATCTTGAAGGCTCAAATTGGTGTGAGGAGGAGAGGGAGGAGGTGCCCTTTTATAAGGGAGGAGAGGGGCACCTTTGGAATTCTTAAAAATATTAATTTATAATAAATCTAACCCCACCTAAAAACCTCTAAAAATGACAAATATTCGAATACAAGATGATATAGGGTTGTAATCTCATCATCCAATCAAATTTATACATGTTTGGATCTTATTTTAAACCTTATCATTTTGATTTATCCTTATTTAATCTATTTAAGTTTATTTGTGGTAATAAAATTATAAATATTAAATTATAACAAATAATTACTTATTTGTTGTGAATTATCCATAATTGTTTACTTTATAAATTTAAATTTATAATTTTTAAATATTTTTGTGATTTTTAAACAATTTTATAATATGTTATTTTTATAAAATAACAATAGTGTCAATTTTGACACTATTCATTTATTTGAATTTAAATAAAATATATACAGAATATATGTTCGAAATAAAATATTTAATAGATTAATAAATGGTCATATGTATCTATTAAATTAGTGGATAACATTAAATAGTTCATATAATATTTATTTTATTATTTTTAAAACCATTTATTTGGTTTAACTCTTAAAAAAATAATTACTACAACATTTTTGTATAATTATTTAATATACTGATTTGTTGCATAAAAACTTAAAATAAAATCCTATGATGAAGATAAATCTATTACCGTTCACAATAATACTTTTACTCGAATTTATCATCTTAAAACCACAATATTTAAATTTTTATATTTATTAAATTGTGAAGGTGACTCCTTTGGCATCATTTACAATAAAATTATATAAGTGTCATAATCACTTTTATAAGGATCAAAATGGTTATATATTAGTTAATTGGATGATTAAGGTGTATATATACACTACCAATAAGTTTTGGTCAGGTTTGTGGGCCTTTTAATGGGTATTATTATTTCAATAATAACTATATTACTTATTTTCCACTTAATAAATAATTTCTATATCATTAATGTATCTCTTTTAAGGACAATTATATAATCCCTAAAAATTCTAAATAAATTATCATGATGTGGATAATTTTATTATCTTTCTGGAGACTATTCATGTTCTAAGTTTTATGATGTTTATCACTAAATTAAAATTATTATACTTATAAGATTTAAGAGAGTGACAAGTTGTCACTTTCATTGGTTTTAATAATAATTAAATTATTTTCATGGTCAAAAGTCCATAAAATGAATCTAATCCGACCCTTAGTTGATATGGGTTTAAGTTTAGCCATCCAATAGAATTTTGGCATGTGTTAGGGTAATTTTATAATATTATATTTACCCTTAATTACCAGATTTACCATTAAAATTTATCGTAGTTACTATTCATAATTCCCAAAAATAAAAAGTAGCCTATTAACATAATTTGGACCCACTTATTCCAAATATGGAATCAATTTTTTCAAATTCAATACACAGAATTCGCAGAAATTAAATTAAAATTAATCCCGTTGTCGAATGAAAACAGGTTTTTGTTTGAAACATTGCAAAAGATTGAATTGATTTAACCTACGAATTAAATGTAAAATCAATTCTAATGACATACATTATATTAAATGGTACAAATATATTCTATTTATACTTTGAAACCATTCAATATTATAATTTAACCATATAAAGTTTTACGATGAAAAAAGTTGTTTTTCATTAAAATATAGCGTGTTTTTACTATTCATCAAAATATGAAAGTTACCAGAATAATACGAAAAATTTATCCAAAGTAAATTTTTATTTCTTGATTCAAAAGAAGAATTTTATTTTGTCAAATTTAACTTATAAACATGTCAAAAACTAGATTTAAAGTGGGTGTGCCATCAAAAGACGGCAAAACGGCATTTTTTTAAAAATACTTATTTTACCCGAAAAATTTATTTTGTAGTTATACCATGTTTTATAAAATGTGTAAGATGAATAATAATGTTATAAAATCCAAAATTTAGATAATACTATTCCTAACGGCTAGTTCATAATAATATTATAATAATATATCGTTGTTTAGTAAAACCCGGTATTGCGTACAACACACGCTATTAAGGAAGGTCGTGATTGTGTGTAATGCAAGCCAAGTCAGGGTGAGTGTTGTGAAAGAATCCATTTTTGTTTCCTATAATAGAATCCAACCATATTTCATTTAAACATTTAATATATATATATATATATACACTCAATGTTGCGTATAATAACTATTATCAAAATTGTGTGTAACATGATCCAAGAATAGTATTGCGTATACTGTAAGCTAATACGGTGTTGCATATAGCACAAGGTAATCTTGGTGTAGCATACAAAAAAAGACATTAATGAAATTAAAAGAATATTTTTCATAAAATCTCGGGGTGTTACATTCTACCCCCCTTAAAATGAATTTCGCCCTCGAAATTCGTCGGGGTTATAAATGGTTTTTCTACATGAAAGTTTCTTTAATTGAAACCCACATCGTAAAAAAGGAATACCAAAACTTATCTTTATAAACTAAATTATGAAATGTAATGGTTACCCAGATAAACTAATCACTGGGTTTCCATATAGGAGAACAATGGTGAAAATATTGATATGGAAGAACAATCTAACGATCAAGTACTGATAGAGAGTGGTAGAGAACATGGCAATGAAAAAGACATCAATCACAAAGCCATAAATTTGTGATGATCTAAGGTACCACCTGATTCATCGAATATAAGAGCACTAGGAAAACATTTTTGGTTTTCAATATCATTTATCTAAAGTTGAAAATTTTGAATTAGAAGAAAAGCTTGATTTTGGTACAATCTCACTATTTTTCATGCTTTGAACAATTTCCACTTCATCTCTTAATGAAATGAAGTTGAATTTGTTATTCGTGAAGTGTTAACAGATCATGTGATAGAATTATGGGTCATTCCATCTATTTAAAACAAAAGGTTAGAAAAAGTTATCAAATATACATAAGTCCATCTATGGTGCGATTAATAATATATGGTTCCTAAAATGGACTTATACTTCATATATCATACTGCTTAATAAAATAAAACTAGTTTCTACTAACCAAGGACTTCTTATAGGCCAGTGGTAGGCGATAAAGGCCAGTCGCACTTCGGTTGTGAGATCGATTCCCACAGCCTTGTCCGACGCGATGGGTTGTCGCCTGTCCTACAGGTTGTCCTTTTTCTAAAGCTATATTACTATAATATCCCATAAATAATATCAAAAAAAAGTTCTATCCTTAAACAATACTAACTTATGTCCAACATAATCCATTCCAATCTTTAGTCTTATCTAAAATACTTCGGTCCAAGCTCATAGTATAAAGAAAGCGATTACATGAAATGTCATCAACCAAGCATGTGAATACCATCATTTATCCCCCATAAATCTTGTTGGTCACATTCCAATCAAGTGAATACCTTAATCATGTATTTTCTTGAAAATGAATACTAATTAAACCATGGTGAAAACATGAATGCTGTCAAAAGTTAACTCATTCCATATAACAAAATCAAAAAATTCT
This sequence comes from Viscum album, assembly GCA_963277665.1. Lineage (NCBI taxonomy): Eukaryota > Viridiplantae > Streptophyta > Magnoliopsida > Santalales > Viscaceae > Viscum > Viscum album. The sequence goes on from OY728131.1 coordinate 1,697,394,018, forward strand.
ATATACTAAAACCATGATATAACCTTCTCCTTATATCAGTCATGAGCTCATGAATACTATAAAACATTTAATTTTATCCTTATCCCTTCATTATGAGCATATCATCTACATTCCAAAAATATCTGATTAACCTTTCATTGATACCGGTACCATTAATCATACACTTTCAAAACTCAAGGAAAGGCAACAGTGTAACAATCCTTAGATGTCTCTTTATTCCATAGTACCAAGAGATTACTTATACAACATTACACATGATAAACATGTAATCGTTCCACTACATTCTTAAACCATTGACCGAGCATCAAAAATTCTTTCATCTCACATATCATTTGTAGTCTCTTCATCATCAACAACATAAATACTACCCATATGACCATACTGATTCTCTTCATGAGACTTCCCCTTAGGGAATTGGTTTGCATAATGCCCGTACATTCCACATTTAAAACATTTAACCATTTTTTATGTTATAGCAATACCATTATCCTCATCCCTGGTGTTAACTGAACCTTTTACTTTGCACTTACTAGCTTTGTGTCCTTCTTTTCCACACCCAAAGAATCTTCCAGTTCCTTTGAAACATTCTCCTTGATGCCTCTTCCCACATGATTTACATAGGGGAAATTGAACTTTCTTTCCTCTAGGATCATTATGAAACTACATCTTTCTCTTATTAGCTGAGTCAGGAAACCTACCAAATTTTACTTTATTGATCATATTATGAGATTGCTGATTCGGCATAATAATGATGTTTGGACCTCCAAATCCAATTTCATTTGGTTTCTCTTGAAGAATATCATTCCATTGTCCATCATATCCCCCATTATCGTGAATCATCTTGTTTCCAGCCATTTTCTAAAACCCAAAAATAATAGTGTGAGAGGAAAATATCATAATAAAGGGGGTGTAACTTCAATATCTAACATCTTTGGTTTAATCTAATATCGTTACCATAGTTCTAGTACTATATCGTATACGTATACTTATCCTTAGAGACATCCCTAGACATACCTTAGAAATATCTCTAGGGATCTCACTAACGTTTTCACATCCTAATTTCCGATGGTTGACTAAAATTTTCCTCTGATACCAACTGTAGAGACCCAAATCTTGACGTACATGGACATTAAATTACTTTAGCAGAATACTTAATACATAACAAAAACAGACACACAAGGACCGTAATAGTTTAGTGTCTTTGGAAACTTGGAACGTAATCTTCTAATAGTGGTGAAAGATCTTCAACATCTCCCATAAAGATCTTCCCCTTTTTTTCTTACCTAAAACCTTTCTTTATATCCTGGGGAAAAGAAAACACAAAAAGGTTAAGCTCAAATGATCAGTAAGGGTAGGCATGGATAAAAAAAAACATACCATATACATTTGAACTTAAAAACATGAACATAATGTTTAAACATCAAAAGCTTGAGCAATGACATAAAACATGGAAGTATGCAAGACATAGATCATAATGGAACATAAATCATGATAAAATAGAATGGTCATAAAACATGTAATTGTGGCATCCATTATGCACATGACATGATTTCCATAGTAGCAAAGGCATTGCTGCCAAGACCATCTTAGTGGACAAAGTCCCTTTCTGAATCGAGTTCACTCCTCGTTTCAGTCCTGTTTTACTGAACCGGTTTAACCTGCCATTCTAGCCATGTCTATATCATGAGATATAAATCTTTTCCCAATGCATTGTAGGGAGATATATGTCCCAGTCATCTCATAATGAAATCATTCCTACTTGTGACACAAAATAAACATACAACATTCATAATAACCCAACGAATAAAATGGGTTTCATAAATATCATCCCATTATCACATAATATATATAGAAGAAATGGATATCATTTAATAATAAGAAAAGTGAAACCATGTAAATCATATATACACTACCCTTGAAACATATGCATATGAAATAATTTCATCTTAGATGGAAAATGGTTTTGATAAAACACTTGAAATGAATTCTTGACGAAAATATCGTTTCTTCTTCAAAATCAATTTCTTTTCACAAAACGTCATGCAATTTTAAAAGAAATAGATTTTGTTGAAAATAGTCATGAAATCTTTTAGAGGAAACTTCAAGAAAATAAAGCATTATAAAACCATAAAAATCCATTCGTGTCGTATAAGTCAAAAAAACATTCTTTTCTGACATTTGCCGGAAAAGTCAAAAAGTACCTCGTAACGTAAACAAAAGAAAGATTCCTTACTTACCATGTAGAAAAAGTAAAAAATTGTTAAAAATGACTTTAAACATACATGAAAACACTTTTATAAAACATGGACATGGATGATAGAAATAACCCCAGTAAATACTTACAAGTATGCAATCTCGGATAAAAATGATATTTGAAAAATTATCCCTTACCTTATGTCTGATATGCTTCGTATGTATTCGAACCTCCTGTATAATAATTTAAATAATGTCATTGACTTATTAAATAATCATATTCATTGTTATTCTATCATATACGGTTCACTTATGACTTTATATTACCCGTTCTTTTATAAATTCCATTTTAAATAGTGTTTTTTGAAAAATCGTTTCATTTGTCGTCCGTGTTTTGACTTGTAATTATTCATATGATTACTTATATCATGATTACATAATTCCAGAATATAAAACATGATTTATAAATAATATATATTCAGAATATACATATATATAATAGATCGATAAATGGAAAGAAATACAGCGTTCATGGAGACGGTAGGCCGTACGTACGCATGAACGCTGTTTTCGTTTCCTTACTGAGTTGAATGGAATTAAGTAGATGAAATACATACATACATAAATACAGTAACTTTATAATGTCATATATTTAATTATTATTTCTTATATATACTTTATAATCATTCTTAAATGGTTAACATGGAGAATGAATCTCAACGCGTCGTGGAGACGGTAGTCCGTACGTACGCACGAGCGATTATATCGTTTCCATAATTATTGAATTGAATTGGAGTGGATGATACAATATATCAGAATCAGTATGATGTTATAATAACTATGTATAGTTATTCTTTACACCATTATACCCATCCATGTAAGGTGTTGGTGGAAAAATAGATTACACCACGGCGTGGAGACGGTATTCCGTACGTACGCACGCGCGGTGATTTTGTTTTCCGTAGGATGGATAGAAGGTGAAATGGGGTTGTTTCATATTTATAATAACAAATAATTATATTAGTTATACTGATGTTATTACTTTATAACGAAACAACTAAAGAAGATGAAGTTGAAGAATAAAGAAGCTTGAATGAATCGGGAGAAGAAATTACCTCTTCTTCGATACGCCTCTTTGAAACCGCCTCTTAGGGCACTAAGATTGGTCTTTAAAGTAGACCAGAACCTCTAGGATGTTTTTAGGGAAGTTTAGAAGATAATTTTTCAGGGGTTGGCCGAGCTTGAACGCTCAAATTGGTGTGAGGTGGAGAGGGAGGAGGTTCCCTTTTATAAGGGAGGAGAGGGGCACCTTTGGAATTCTTAAAAATATTAATTTATAATAAATCTAACCCCACTTAAAAAGATACAAAAATGACTCATATTCGAATATTAGATGATATAGGGTTGTAATATCATCAACCAATCAAATTTAGACATGTTTGGATCTTATTTGAATCCTTATCATTTTGATTTATCCTTATTTAATCTATTTAAGTTTATTTGTGGTAATAAAATTCTAAATTTTAAATTATAACAAATAATTACTAATTTGTTGAGAATTGTCCATAATTGTTTACTTTATAACATTATAGACCATTTAAATTCAAATTTATAATTTTTAAATATTTTTGTGATTTTTAAACAATTTTATAATATGTTATTTTTATAAAATAACAATAGTGTCAATTTTGACACTATTCATTTATTTGAATTCATATAAAATATATACAGAAGATATGTTCGAAAAAAAGCTTTAATAGATTCATAAAAGGTAATATGTATCTATAAAATTAGTGGATCACATTAAATAGTTCATATAATATTTATTTTATTATTTTTAAAACCATTTATTTGGTTTATCTCTTCATAAAATAATTACTACAACATTTCTGTATAATTATTTAATATACTGATTTGTTTCATAAAAATTTAAAATAAGATCCTATGATGAAGATAAATCTATTACCTTTCACAATAATACTTTTACTTGAATTTATCATCTTAAAATCACAATATTTAAATTTTTATATTTATTAAACTATGAAGGTGAAAACTTTGGCATCATTTACAATAAAATTATATAAGGGTCATAATCACTTTTATAAGGATCCAAACGGTTATATATTAGGTCATTGGATGATTAAGGTGTATATATACACTAAAAATAAGTTTTTGTTCAGGTTTGTGAGCCTTTTAATGGGTATTATTATTTCAATAAAAACTATATTTCTTATTTTCCACTTAATAAATAATTTCTGTATCATTAATGTATCACCTTTAATGACAATTATTTAATCCATAATAATTCTAAATAAATTATCATGATGTGGATAATTTTATTTTCTTTCTGGATACTATTCATGTTCAAAGTTTTATGATGTTTATCACTAAATTAAAATTATTATACTTATAAGATTTAAGAGAGTGACATGTTGTCACTTTCTTTGGTTTTAATAATAATTTAATTACTTTCAAGGTCAAAAGTCCATAAAATGAATCTAATACGACCCTTAGTTGATATGGGTTTACTTTTATCCATCCTATATAATTTTTGCATGTGTTAGGGTAATTTTATAATATTATATTTATCCTTAATTACCCGATTTACCTTTAAAATTTACCGTAGTTATTATTCATAATTTCCAAAAATAAAAAGTAGTCTATTAACATAATTTGGACCCACTAATTCCAAATATGGAATACATTTTTCTAAATTCAATACACAGAAGTTACAGAAATTAAATTAAAATTAATCCTGTTGTCGAATGAAAATAGGTTTTTGTTTGAAACATTGCAAAAGATTGAATTGATTTAACCTACGAATTCAATGAAAAATCAATGCTAATGACATAAATTATATTAAATGGTAAAAATATATTCTATTTATACTTTAAAAAAATTCAATATTATAATTTATCCAAATAAATTATTACTATGAAAAAAGCTTTTTTCCCTTAAAATATAGCGTGTTTTTATTATTCATCAAAATATGAAAGTTACCAGAATAATACGAAAAATTTATCCAATGTAAATTTTTATTTCTTGATTCCAAAGAAAAAATTTATTTTGTAAAATTGAACTTATAAACATGTCAAAAATTATATTTAAAGTGGGTGCACCATCAAAAGACGGCAAAACTGCATTTTTTGAAAAATACTTACTTTACCCGAAAAATTTATTTTGTTCTTATACCATGTTCTAGAAAATGTGTAAGATGAATAATAATGTTATAAAATCCGAAATTTAATTAATACTATTACTAATGGATAGTTCATAATAATATTATAATAATATATCGTTGTTTAGTAAAACACAGTATTACGTACAACACACGCTATTAAGGAAGGTCGTGATTGCGTGTAATGCAAGCCAAGTCAGGGTTGCCTGTTGTGAAAGAATCCTTCATTGTTTCATATAAAAAAATCCAACCATATTTAATTTAAACATTTAATATATATATATATACACTTAATGTTGCGTAGAATAACTATTATCAAAATTGTGTGTAACACTATCCAAGAATAGTGTTGCGTATACTACAAGCTAATACGGTGTTGCGTATAGCGCAAGGTAATCTTGGTGTAGCGTACAACACAAGTGAATAATGAAATTAAACGAATATTTTTCATAAAATATCAGGTTGTTACACATATCATATAATTTTTATATTTTTTCTTAGTATTTCAGAAAGATAATTCTATTATACAAAAGATTATGGTGATGTTACATCTATTACCCATTCCAAAATGGAAATGGGAAAACATCACTATGGATTTTTTCATCTTACTCCCCAAAATGTCTGAAGGAAATAGTGTTATAAGTGTTGTAGTTGATTTTGTTTTAAAATCTGCACATTTAATCACCATCAGAGAGGAATTCAATATTTTCCATCTATCTATAATAAACATTAATGAATTGTTATTGTCTAATGTAATACCACATTCAATTGTATCAGAATATGGACTTATTTTTCCCTCATAGTTCTGGTGAATAATTTGACAAGATCTCGATATGTAGTTGAGTTTCAAAACTTGTTTATCATCCTTGGACAGATGATCATACTGAGATAATAACTAAAATAATAGAAGATATGTTTATATAATTTTATATGGATTACAATTGTGGTTTGAATCAACACCATTTGGTGGATTATTTTTCATACAACAATAGATTTTACTCAATCATTCATATCGATTCTTATATATCCCTCTAGGTATTAAAGTGTATATTTCCTACACGAAAGTATGAAGATGTAGAAAATTATTTTTTGGGACCTAAGATAGCTAAAGAAATGGTAGAGAAGTCTTGATCCATTCAATAACACATCATGGAATCTTATAATAGATAGAAAGTTATGTTAAAAATTACTGTTGTGAAGTAGAACTTGAAGTTGGTGATAAGAATTTTATAAGATTATCTCTATTCTAGATGTTAATGATAGTTAGAATTAGGGTCAAATAATACATATGTATGTGATTCCCATTAATATTATTGATCATATCACGACTATAGGCTATCAGTTGGTTCTTCCAACATACCATTCCCAAGTACACGATGTGTTCTATGTATCTCTTCTTAGTAAGTAATTAAATGAACATTCACATATACCTAACTCATAGGTTATATCGCTAGATCGTGATCAATATTAAATGAAAAAACTAGTGTATATTCTATTATTTATAGAGAAAGTTCAATGAAATAAGTCTCCTCACCTGTTCAATGTTTTATGGTGAGGAAACTAGTTTTATAATGCTATGTGAGAACGGAAGGAAATTATAAGGAAACAATACACTCCATTTTTTTATTAGAGTGATAAAATTTCGAGTAAAAATTTCAATTTAAGGGGATAGAAAATGTTATAAGGATGTTTCTAATGGAAATATTTTATATATATGGAAAATAATTATTTTTTAATTGTAATATATTATTTGACTTTATATCTTTCATTTTATTGAGAAAATGGAAATATTGTTCGTATGTACGTATGGAATATTGTCTCTATGAATATTTTATTTCATTATCTATCTCTAACTCTTATAGATTAATATAAAACCATTTATAATGAATATATATTCTTTTTATATAATGTTTTACATTCTGTAGATTATGTAACTGTGATAAAATTAAGAGGGTAAAAATATAAAATAAAAACAAACATGATAAGAATCCCAATTATTTCTCAAGACATGTGTTTAACATTGAATTATTAATAAATATATAACAAAAGGTAATTAATAAATCATACATGGTATTGTATATGTATATATGGTTCATTAATAGTTTTATAATAATATTATATTTTTTATTCAGCATGTTTCAACATGTATGAACAAAGTCGAGACATAAGGTAAGGGATTTTTGTCACAATTTTTTTCTTTACACAAATTTTATGTCTTGCACCTATATTCATTAATGACGTGTATATACATCCACTTCTCCATGTAATATAATGAAATTATTTAGTCTCATGATGTTATATGATTCATTTAATTTTCTTTCATGGGTCTTATGATTCAAGGATACCATAGTAGTGAGGGTATTTTGTTGCAATCTCATCATTTATTAGTATTTCTCATGATTTAGTTTCCAATGATGAAATAATTTGATCATCCACTCTTGAAACTCATGATAATTATTATAATTTTTTTATTTTATTAGAATACATATTTTACCTAAATTTTACCCTCATTAAGTATATTATAATTCAAAATGTATTTTTTAAGAAAATATAACAGTATTCTTCCCCTTTTGCTGAAAATCCCTTTTCCATCAAACCCATATTTTTTAAAAATGTATTAAATTTGTTTATTAATATCTGATGTTTTTATTACATACTTTAATACCTATAATTTATTTATTTTTTAAAAAAAATTATAGAAATTTTTATTTTTTTCCAAACAAGTCCCATTTGGATTTTACTAAAAATGTAAAATGTATATTTATTTCCAAGTATACTGCATGAATGGTATTTTACACCATTATGACTGCTTGATTTTTTAAGAGTCCTTTATGAAACCCATTTTATTTCATGGGTATGATTTCATGAATGTTTTATGATATTTTCGATCACATATGTATGATTTTCATTATGTTAAGCGTGGGACTTATATTTATCTCTGATGAATTGGGTAAATATTTATATATCAAGAGATAGGCATTATTGGAATGGGGAGTTAACCTTTCTCAGAAATGGATGTTGTTTTCTATGATTTTCTTGGAGTGATCCTTGAATTCTATATTAGTTTGGAGTATAGACCCATTTCACTATAAGATCCTTAGCAGTAATCTTTGACTGTTATGGAAATTATTTTTTATGATTATTTGTATTCAACAATTATATTTCCTGTGATAATTTTATTACCCCATTCATTATGTTCTTTCATTCAATTATGATTCATGTCATATTAACTACAAATAATTATTTCATGTTTCAATATTATGATATTTTATATGTAGGGTATGTTTTTCAAATGTTATTCTCATATTATTATACCCTTATGATCTTGTTATTCTTATGTATCTCTCTTATTTACCCTAACTAATCATCTAAGACCACTCGTTCTTATGTTTCAATTCCCCAAGTTATGAAGAAATTTATTTCGTAATATTTTTCTTTTAAGATTGAAATATATGAAGAACATATTGAGAGATTATGTAGTTCACATATGAACCAATTTTTTATGTTTCCATGTTTCCAAAGGAACAATACATATATGATACCCAAGAATGTGTTTTTGTAATGTAATTAATATTAATAAAAAATTATTTAGTATCTATGTATAAAAATATAAGGTTGTTATTAGTACCATGTCCAATAAAAAACAAGACTTTTCCCGTCAAACTACTATTCAAAAATAAAAACATGTGTAAAAATTTATTTCATAAGTCATTTTCCATAATATTAAATATATTCTTGAATTTTTTTAGATACCATACATATGGATGAAAAATAATTTTCATCTGAAGAGATAAATGTAGTCACCTTTTGTTAAAAAATACCAATCATTTTCAATACCAAAGAGAATAAATTGTAATATTACTTAACGATTTTTGTAATTTCTAGAGGAAAATAAATTTATTGTGTTTTATTATAAAATTAACAAATAATTTCTTACTATGGAAATTATGGCATAGAAAATCCCAACTAAAATGAGATTGAAACATAAACCCTCTAAACTTTGTATAATTTTAATCATTACACCCTTGAACAAAGTAAATTAATTATAAATTATACATTATATAATATTTAAATTGGTAATATATGCTCCATCTAAAATAAATTAGATGCATAAAATAACTTGTGTCTTATTGATGGGATTTTTTATATAAAACCCTCACCTCGAGTCTAAAACTTTTCATGTATATACTTTATATATTGTATAATAAACCTATTTAAATTATATTTTTCATAGAGACTTTTTATAGGTTTAATCCATTATACTTATACAATTTACTTAATTTATTTTAATTATTTGTTTAATAACTTAATCAGTTATGTCCATGTTGGGTGTTTTTAGGAAACTTCGTTCATAATTTCAAAACGGAAATGGTGTGTTAACCTTGGTCAATTAGTTCATTATTCTATAATATCCATAACATTAATCATTAAATAATTATAATTTTTATTCATAAATTATAATTTTAAAAATAAACTTCAATCTTGGTTATGAAAAATGAATTGTGATAGGACCATCGATATAGAAGGTCGTATGTATGTATGTGAAATGTTTCCATTTATCATAGATCGTAATGGAAAGAAGAAACGTGTTATTTAATATTTCAATAATTATAATTCCAACTTGAATATATTATTATTTATTTAAATAAACTTATATATTCAATATATGTGATTCAGTAATAATAAATGAATCACATTGCTTGGCGAGGTGATAGTCCTCCATACAAAAGAATGATGTTCTCATTTTTCCAAGGATTTTAAGCTAATAAATTATATGATATATTAATTTTTGGAAATGATTTAATTTTATTAATATAATATATATATATATATATTTATATGTATATATATATTATAGATATCATTATAAATATCCATGATAGTAAATGATGGAAAAGTAATTACATTGGTATGGGAGGTAGTAGTATGTAATACACATGAACTACGGTTTTGTATCACATTTGATTGAGTAGGGGATGGGTTTATGTTAGAAAATTAAATTAAAAACAGCGTAGTGAATCATAGATACATTTTTAATATACCATTATAATCCAATATTATTTTATGGAGTTTGAAGAAGAAATAAAACCCATATGCTCGAATAAGAATGGAATCTCTTCTTCAGAAAACCTTTTTGAGACTGTACATAAAGCCCCAATATATTTTATTTATGGTCATAAAATGGAATCTAGGTTGTGGATGAGGAATAATAGAAGGTATAATTATATAAATTTTTAGATCTAAAAGGCTTTATAGGTGTAAATATAAGAGGATATGGGGTCCCTTTTATAATTGGGAAAGAGGAAACACTTTGAATTTCTAAAAATAATATGTTATACAATAAACTTACACATTCAAACGGGATAGAAATGTATCATCACCGAAATATTAGATGATAAATAGTAAAAATATGGTCTTAATATTGGTTTTGGATAAGTTTTTTACTAATTTAACACTTCTCTTTTTAGTTTAACCCCCGGTAACACCATTTTATCCTTTTCACAATAATTCACTTTTACTCTTCTTATTATTCACTCAGACAAAAGAAAAAATTTGAAATTATGATGATTGTGACTATTTAATCCTTTTTTATGAATTCATTTCATAAAATTTTTTGATTTTCCTTTAAAATTAATCATACATATGAAATGATAAACCGTTTTCAAAAGAAAATATTTCCTTACGTAAAAATGGTTTTTATATGAAAATTCAACATAAATATATTATAGTTAAATAAATTGTATTAATAATAACATAATTTTTCTATTTTTACTTTTAATCTATTTAGAAACAAAAATAACATTTTAAATGACTCAAACAAAAACACAGTTTCTAACCAAATCCAGTATCTTTCAATAATCACTGAAAAATTTAAGCAATTATAAAAATTGAAAAGATTAATCCGATATTATTTTTTCACGTTGAATCCAAAAATATAGTTCATTTTTTCAAAAAAAATTAAATTAGGAAGAAAATATTTTTATTATTTATTATCAAAAAATAATAAAAAACATTCTTTTAGAAAAAATGCATTCCCAAAGGCGATAAAGACATTATGAAGAATTAATTACTTATTTATCAATATTTTTTTCATCATATATACATAATTTTATAAGTTATTTTACTCTTACTCATTCAAATAAATTTATTGGCTAGGTTATAATGATCATGTTTAAATAATAATATTTGGATACTATATCACATTTCATTTAAACATAGTGTTGCATACTGTAAATGCTATTTGACATAACATTCTTATAAAATCAGAATGTGTTAAAAATATACCCAAATTATATAAACTATTTCCCCAAGAATTTAACTTTTTCATAGTTATTAAGGCAATAACATTTAAAATTTCATTTTTGGAAAATTGATATTTTAAAAATGGTTAACAAAAATTCCTCTTAAAAACCGGAATAGGGAAAAATAAAGTTCATCACATGGATAATATTAAAAATACATTAACATTGGTTAGAAGTGAAAACATTTATTATGAAATAAGATCCATTTAGAATATAGTGTTATAATATTTTTAAGAGAGGAGAGACCATAAATTTATCAAAAAAATTGTTTCAAAGTAATATTCCTAATGTTAAGGGATCAATTTACCATCTAGAATAACAAGATAATGTATAGTTACTTGAAATTTATAATTTCATCCAATATTAATTGTTTCCATAACCTTGTTCTATAATGCCCAATGAATTTAAAATATTTTTCATTTTTAAATAAATTTTGTATATTCCATATTTTTTTAACGCACAAAACACTAAGTAATCTAGAATTACACCCAAGATCCACTTTCCTTTATAGCTTACATTTCACCCAAGACTGAGTTTTACCAAACTACAGTATATTATTAAAATATTAATTCTTAATATAATAATATATAACCTAGAGGTTAAATTATCAGTTATGAATATTATTAACTAAATTTTGAAAACACATAAATATAATAGTATTTCATTAGTTACTAATAAATTAGAAACAAAAATATAAACCAATTTAATATAAATAAAATATTTTTAATTTTGTTCTCCTGAATCCATTTAATCATAAAAAATTAAATTAACTAAAATTAGTAAATAATGTCAATGAAATATACATTTTATATATTTAATTAGATATTTTTTATATTCATCCAATAGATGTAATAAGTATAATATATGAACAAATCCAATTTTAAACATAAAAACCTATGTTTTTATAAAGGTAGTTTTGTAGCCTATTAATTGGAAACCTACTATAAATAATTTTTTTAAACCATTATATATTCTATTTGAAAAAATATACTTATTATTTGAAACTATAATATCAAATTTTACAATGGTTGAATTTTTGGTATATTCATAACAAGTTTTATATTTTTATGAATAATGATAAAATATTTCATTACAATTGAAAATAACTTTGTGTTTATTTATCTTATAGTGTTAAATTATATTTTTAATTGATTATAAATTATAAATATGTTAAATTATTATCATTTAACACAATTTAAGTCATTTTAATCAATTCAATATTCAATTTGGATATTAAAAACATTTAAATATTTTGAAAGATTCACATTAAAAACTTGTTTTCTCATTCCATTAACGAGATTAATTTAAAATTAATTACTCAAACTTATATGTTTTCAATTATGAAAAATGGATTTTATATTTAGAATCAATGGCTACAAATTATTTTAATAGGTTTATTTTATTTTATTGAATTATGAATAGTAAAATTAGTAATTTTTTTATTAACACAATTAAAGGTAAATCAAGTAATTAAGGGTAAAAATGATTTTATAAATATTAGAACATTTCCATGAATTTTTTAAAAATTTAATTGTATGAATGGGTGTCATCAAATGTTTTCCTTAATCCATGATTAAAACCTTTGGATACAACTTAGGTGAGATTTTGAGATTAATTATATTTTATTTAACTAGAAGTTAAAGATGTCGTACTCAAATTTTTAATAAAAAAAATTATTAATATAGGGTTATACATTATATGAATTTAACTATAAATAGTAAATTGAATGAATAAATTTTTATTTTCATCATTATAATTTATTTTTTATTTTTATGAAATAAATCATTACATTAATGTCTTATACAATAATGATGTGGTTTTAATTTAATTAATGGAATATCAAAAATATTGTATTAAAAATTCTACAATAAACGTAATTTTGGATTATTAATGTCATAAACGAATTTAAATGATTACATAGACATATTAAGGATGTATAAAAGGTTTTTTCAGATTTATCTTCTATATTAATATTTTTTTAAAAATGTGAAGTAATTAATAGTGTCAAAATTGACTTTAATAATATTTTAAATTAAATAATAGTTTATTAAATGACAAAAAATTCATAAAAATCTCAGATTCGACCAAATGAATAGGATGAATTTAAAATTTTTATCAACGATACATTTTTGTTTCTATTTTATTTTTATAGTAAATATACTAATAATTAAATAATAGGTACTCATATTGTCACTGTAAGAGTTAAAAGAATTAAGTAATGGTTAAAGCCAAAAGATAATTGTAAGGATGTAACCTAAACATGAAAAAATTATTTTTTGATATTATTTATACCCAAACTCATTTAATAATATAAATAACTCACTTTAGATCAATTTATATTTAAAATTTATTTTATATTGATTTAATAATTTGATAGTTTCCAAAAGTTCTCCCACCTTAATTATAAAACAACACCTCATCCCTCACTTAATCACACAAAAATTAATCCTATATATTGGCCAAACCCTACCCATTTATACTACAAACATCCTTACCTATGTTCTAGAGGTTTTTTTAAAAGACCAACTGAAAACATTGTTTTACGAAATCCTAAGGTATTCCGCCAAAGAGAAGGTAATTGTTTTTACCAACTCATCCTACATAATTTCCTTTTTTACATCATCATCATCATTTTTTCCATTATAAAGTAAAAACCCATATAATATATATTATAAGATGTTATTTTTGTTAATGTACATCATTATTACACCTTTTTTCTATCCTATGAGAAACAAAAGCAGTGCGCCTTCGTACATACGACTTAAAATCTCCTCATCATGGTGTAATTTTTTTTTCATCACCACGTTATTTGGATGGGTATAAAAATAGATATAGGTGATAAAAATATTAATCATGACATGATAATAATTATTTATTATTAATATAACATTCAATTTCTTACCCTTTCATCATTAATAGAATCATATTGTTGCTCAGGCGTACGTACGCCCTACCATCTCCACGATATGATGAGATTAATTTTCCACATTAAACATTCTTGAATGAATATAATAATGTATATAATGACTAAAAATAATATCTATGTACTTAATATAATTATTTATATAAATGATATGCATCATTTGTATAAGAAATAAGACCTACATGACAATACATGCATAGTAAAATGAAGTAGTTAACACCCAAAACTGTGGTAATAACAGAATATTATTAAAAAATAGATATTAGAATTTAATATTTGATATAATTCCTATGGATATAGTTTTTTATAAGTTAATAACATGTTTTTAAACTATTATACACGATTTTAAAGAAACTTAGACTAAATGCACATACAAGGTAAGACTTATTTTACAATTTCATTATAATCCAAGATTGTTTATACATAAGTATCTATTGGGTAATATTTATCATCCATGTCTATATTTCTTATACACTTTTTCAAAAATATTATTACTATTATCCATTAATTATTAATAGATTATTACCATTTTTAACATTTTATATATGGTTTTATGGAATCTTTTTATCATTTTCTAAATGATGTACTTTATGAAATCTTGAAAAAAAATATAGATGGAATGTTTTCTATATTATGTGGAATGACCAGATTTATTGTCCATCATGAAGCATTAATATTTTGATTCTTTTTTTATAGTTTTAAATTTTTGATTTCAATGAAAATTTTTCTTTCAAAACTCATTGGATTTTTAAATAAATGACTTCAATGTAAAAAGGGTGTTTCTATCATGATGTTTTTAATGATTTTATTAGATTAGTTTAATCTAGGTTAATATCATTAATCAGATATTATTCTTGATTGAATTGGATATCTTATGATACAATATACTATATTTTATCGAAGGGTTTATGATCAGTTTGACTGAGAATGTGTTGCTTTGATTCCATTCCAAGATTATGGTGGAATTATTTGTATTTTGTGTGGATTTTTTTCAATATGAATGATTATATTGTTTATATTTCACACTTTTTATATAAGAAATGAAATGGACATACTAATTGAAGGAAATGGACCACTATATCCCATTGATGCATCAATAGGTCTCCTGAGACAAACTAGTTTGGGTATTGGATGATGTCTTGCCTGTTTATATATACTGTATTGGATGAATCCTTATTGGTATGTTTATGATATCATACATTTTTAATTCACTCATTGTGATATTAGTTATTGATATTCCATGTTATTATTCAATTAGTAGAATATCCATGTGACTATTTATATGGAATTATATTATTTTATTATATTATTTTCATATTATGATCAGGACTATGTTTTGTGGCTTGTATTTTAGTTATACACCATGCGTTAATGTTTTTTATTACTATTCATAATAGCTTCCTCTAAATGTATACCTTTACTGAGAATATGATTTCACCCCTTTGTTATGATTTATATTTCTTTAGGATTCCAATAAGTATTTTATGATGGATATTAATTTTAGATATATAAGAATAATTGTATTCTCAAAGTATAATCTATGTCATATTTTATGTTTTAAATTGTAATGTAGGATTCATATATATAATTTGGCTTCCAAAACTGCTAAAATGATTTTTCATTTGGGATTTTAATATTATATATATGAAAATGTAATAAAGTGTTTCACCAGCTCTACGCTATTGGGGTTGGTGTATTTGTAGTTGGTATCAAATCATGTTTAGAAAAAACATTGGAAACTATATTTTGAAAACACATATTTTTGAAAATAAACTTAAGGTAGACTTTGAGAATATGTATAGAATAAAATCTCAATGAAATCATGTTTATAATTATGATATTAGATACACATAAAATTTTCAATTTGTGTGAAATATTTTTTAATTTTTTCGATTATAAATTATGATATGATATTACAAGTGTATTTTATAATTTAAAAATGGAACCTAGTAGAAGGAATGTGAACCTCGCTGATTCATCTGATCCAAATAGTAATTTTGATCATATATTTTATTTTCTGAATCCAATATTTCACTGAGAAATAGTATCCCAAGAATTCTCATCATATGAGGATATAACATCTTGTGAAAGTGGGACATGTATAGAGTACTCTTCGTATAATGTCTTTGGATAGAAGTGCAAGAATTAGAGAAAAATGGGAAAATGAATAAATAAAAGAAGGGGAAAAAAGTATTTTTTTTCACATGTAATAATTTTGGAAATAATGACCATGGTACTAGATTAAAATTAATGTTAGTTTGACACAAGTGTGGATTGAAAGGCACCATTCATGGTATTTCAAGGATAAGAAAAATATTTCAAATATACAGTGCTTCAACTATAAGGATATGGAATTCTACACAAATCAATGTATCATGCATTGAAGAAGAGTACCCTAAAAGTGTCTAATGGATCATGTTCAAGATTATTATACATCAATGGATGAAGAGTAATTATTAATGTGCTTATATTTGTATTCAATAATTATTTTAGTTGGTTATTTTATAAATCATTTTCTAGTTATAATAATTTTGAAATATATAAGGATATTACTATTATACTATTTCATTAAGGATATGAGATCGTATGTTGAATGGTACTAATGACAAAGAAATGTGACTTAGTAGAAAGTAAATTTTTTTTTGAAATCATATGTTTAAGGGAAAGATATGATTTAATAAGTTCCTAATACTAAGATAATAGTGTCAAAATAAAGAAATTATAGATTTGGATAAAGTAAATTGGATTGTACCGACTACCATAGAACTAGTCAATGGTTGGCTGAAATAGAGTTTTACACCATCATTAATGGATTCTATATCACTTTTGGATTTATGGAGTATATACAATAACCTGTGTTTTATTTATGGAATATAGAAACAATAATTTTTTTAAAAAATGATTTATTGTAATTAATGTTACTACCATATTTAAAATACCTGATTTACATGTTTGGAATGTGATAAATATAAACTTCTTCATTCGGTGTAAGGATTAAAGATAAGTTCATTCTGAAATAGTTAAAAATTTACGAAATTGTTTTAGTGTTTAATGTATTAAATCACTCTATGATGAAACTATTGATATGAAATTAAGTATACATATTTCAAGGCACAACCAATATGTTATATTTTCTTTGTAGAAACGTACCGAGTAATTATATTCCCTTTCATTCATATAGAGTGAAATAATTCCTCAAAACATGTAAAATAATCTAAAAAATATTATTTTTTATTGAACTAAATGTATTTTAAAGAGTAATAGATTTATTTATTTGAGGACCTTAATAATCCAATGATCATTCAGTAGTTTATGATTGATGACCACAATCACACCCTAAAAATATTTATGATTTTGCTCTATTTTTATATCTCTAATTTCCACTAATTTTCTCTTATTTGAAATCATGGTATTTTGGTCATCTTCAAATTATCATTATCTATTATTAATAATATGTGTTATTAACCCTATTTATGATGTGGGTGCTTCACTAGTAGTATTTGAAAATATCATGCTCCTGATTACAGAGTAGAAGTTTAAATTGATAGGTCGCAATTTAATTAAGGTGGGGAGAATTTAACACCCTAATAATTTAAATTTTTTTATTTATAAATAAATTTAATATATTCTGTAGATTTTAATGCATGAAAAAACTGAGTTATCTTTTCTTACACATAAGAAAAACATTCCTTGATATCTTTCATTACATTCAAGACTGAGTTTTACAATAAAAATATATAATAAGAATATTATTAAAAAAATAACAAGAAATAACATAGATATTAAATTATATGTTATGAAAAGTATTAATTAAATTATGAAAAATATATAAATATAATATTAATTATTTGGACAAAAATTAATTTGAAATGAAAATATAAACCTATTCAATAAAAATGAAATATTTTTATTTTTATGCACCCAAAGAAGATTCTTCTTAATAAATTAAATTAATTATAAATATTAAATGATATAAATGAAATATATATTTTTTCTTTTTAATAAAATATATTTTATATTCAACAAAGACATATTCTAGTCATAAGATTAGACAAACCCCACTTTTTCCATAAAACAAATATTTTTCTAAAGGCAATTTTATTATCTTTTAATGGAGAATCTATTATAAATCCAATTTTTGAATAATTTATATATTCTAATTGGACCAAAATTCTAATTTTAAATCATAAAACTGAAATTTAATTTGTTTTGAATTTTTTCTATTTTTAAAATATTTTTTTTTGTTTTGAGAAATAGTAATAACATAATGAATTTTAATTGAATACAGCTTTTCATCTATAAAATATATAAAGTTAAATTATATATTTAATTGGTTTTAAAGCATAATTAGATTAAATTTTTAACATTTAATATAATTTTTGACAATTTAATCAATTCCACGTTGAATTTTTATATAAAACATTTCTATATTTTGAATGTTTCACTTTAGAAACTTGTTTTTCATTTGGTCAAAAAGATTAATTTTAAATTAATTACAAAAACTTATATGTTTTTTCACTTTGGAAAATGGATTCCATACATGGAATCAATGTTTCCATATTATTTATATAGGTTTATTATATTTTTGATTATTTTGAATAGTAGATTTAGTAATTTTTTATAAACACAATTAATGCTAAATAAAGTAATTAAGGGTAAAAATTATGTTATCAATGTTATAAAATTACCCTAAAATGTGTCCATGTTTCCTTATATGAGTGGGTGTTGAATGAGATCATACTTATAAAAAATTATAACCTTTTTAAGCCACTTAAATGAGAGTATGAAATTTATAATATTTTATTAAAACAAAATTTAAGATGTCATATGTAACGACCCGAACCTAGTTACCCAGAGTCGGTGCATTATTACGTAACATTGGCATGATCACAAAAGATCAAGTCTCGAAAGAACGATTAGTTTATTAGCCTTAGAAACACTAAATACATTCATAAATATTACATTGCATAATAAAGTGAAAAATCACAATGACATAGTCTCCATAGTCCACACTCCTATCCCCTTCAGACTATCCATGTGGGTTAGTCATAAAATATTTCTTTACATCCTGGGAAAATATAACATAGAAAGTGGTGATCTCATATGCTCAGTAAGGATAAAAATACAGCGGAAACATTCATAAATAAAAACAAACATTTAAGGAAATGTATAACTAAAACAAAAGCATTTTAAACTTCAAATTTAGCATAATATGGAAAAAGTAAAATGAAATAATGCCAATTAATTACTCACATGAATATTATACTATTCGAATAATCACATGAAATATCAATAACCACTTTCATAATGATGGAATGCATAATTCCAGACTATCATAACAATGTAGCCAAGGCCTCGTGACAAGACTACAAATAAGATTTTGTCAAGGCCTTTTGACAAGTCACTAGTGTGTCTCATGAGACCTACTGATGCATCGAGGAGCTATAGCGGGCTCCACCCATC
This sequence comes from Viscum album, assembly GCA_963277665.1. Taxonomy (NCBI): domain Eukaryota; kingdom Viridiplantae; phylum Streptophyta; class Magnoliopsida; order Santalales; family Viscaceae; genus Viscum; species Viscum album. The sequence continues at coordinate 1,697,414,077 of OY728131.1, forward strand.
ACTTATTATGTCCAATGCATTCCTCATATGAACAGGTTTAAACATATCATAAACCATAACATAATCATATCATATAAATCATATATAAAGGAAACATAACATTTCCACATTTCAATCACAAGATATCTATACAACACATTGATATAATTAAAAAATTATCAAAACCATTTTCAATACCAAAATAAAATAAAAGTAAAACTTGGTATTTATTTTTCATTTTAAAAAAATTTATGGCTTGTAGAGGAAACCGACACTCAAATAATGGTCACGGTGGAGGAGAAGTCCTTGTAGCCACATACGTACTGCAAGAAAACATTAATTTTTTCATTTAGTAAAAACTCTTCGTATAAAAAGATTCCTTTTGAATAAAAGTAAAAGTCAAAGGGGTTTATACACCGTATAAAATAAAGTAGTGTATAAAACAAAATATGCCTCAATGAAAGGAGATTGAGACGAAGTCCCTTAAAAAGATCATTTTTTAAATAAAATAGATCTATTATGTGTATTCATTATAAGTAGACATAAATAAAGTAAAATTACAAGACATGAAATAATAATATCATGACATAATTTGAAAGTAGGGGATTAACCCAATGAACGGAAATTGGGTTAAGAAGTTCCCTTACCTCGTGTTTGACTTGACTCGGTCATTCTTTAGTCTCCTGAATAATAAACTAGTGTTAATTTAGAATTTCCTAAGAACCTTTTTCAAGTTCATTATTCCTTTTATAACACTTATTACCATGTTATGAAAATTACGTAGTCATTTAAGTTAATAATGGTCATTTTTGTCGCTCTTTAGTACTTGAGTCAAAAATAAACTTCTTATAATCACAAGTTGTTCATGTTCTGAAATATCCATTATGTCCAAAATTATATTCATGATGTATATATCATATATATCATATATATATATCCAGTATATACATACATTTATAATATTACATTACATTTAGAGGTAAGAAATGAAATGCACCGTTCATAGAGACGGTAAGCCGTACGTATGCAAGAACGCTACTTTCATTTCTATTTTGTATTTAACGGAATGAAATCATAATTATATAAAGTTGTATTATAAATCGATTATAAAGTCATATATAATATAATTTACTCCATCATTTATACATCCCACATTTGGAATTAATGATTCAAATCACTTTGAGGGGGCGATAGTCCGCACTTCCTAAAATGAAATTATCGCGTTTACCCATAATGGAAATCATAAATGTATGACATAAATGAAAAATAAAAAAGAATAAGGAACAAATAAAAATAATATATATCATATATAAATATAGTGACATCTTAATGGCCACCATGAGATGTGTTAAAAGAAGATTAAACAATCATCGTTTCGTGAGGTAGTAATTCGCCACCCACAAAAACTACATGTTCTTTAACCATTAGATGAAGGTGTGTATAAGGGTAAATCAAATAATTCCCATAAAAACATCCTAGTATATTTAAGATACATATTTTTTCACAAAATAATGGAATAAGAAGATTTCAAGGGGTTGGAGAAGCAAAATAAAACAAAAGAACATAATAGAAGACAATACCTTAAAATCGGGTAACTCTTTTTTATTTGAGCCAAAGGATTCCATGAGAAGACTTCTGCCCAAAGTGAGGCTTCTAGGAGTAAGATAGGTAAGTTGAGAGATTATTTGGGCAGATTTTGGCTGATCCAAATGGCTTGGAAGGTGTGAATAATGTGGTAGTGGTGGGGGCCTTTTATAATATGAGATGAGGGGAACTCTTGGAAAGTCATGAAATGTTACATTATTATGAATTTTTTTCGGATTTAAAAGGTCCCACTATTATATATTTTGAGTATAAGGTGATAAGAGTTCTAAAAACACCCATCCAATAGGTTTTTTACATGTGTAAGTCTTAGATTTTACATTATCTTTTCATTTTATTTAAATCGTTAATTAATGAGGTAATCGCTGCATCATCATGGTGTCATAAAAATTTTAATTTTTTTAATGTCTAAAAATTATACAAAAATACCAGGATGTAGGAAATATTTTTATCTTTCCAATGAAAATTTAAAGTCTAAAAGTTAACTTATATAACCCCGTGTAATAATTTTTTTTGTAAAACAACACATATTTGTGACAATTTTATTTTTACTTTAAATAAAAAGTTATTAATGTGATTTTCTTACCCAGGTGGCTCCATGGGGTCCCCAAGTTGACCCATGGATTCTCTTTGTCGACCATGACTCATCCAATAAGTTTAGGACAAGTGTAAAGGTAATTTCATATTTTTATAACATTATATTTACCTTCAATTACACTAATAACCTTTAATCGCGATTAATAGAACTTAAAAGTTAATATTCACCAAAAATTATTTTATTCACATTTAACCACATTTTACTTCCTAATGACAATGATGTATGTCAGATTTTTTAAATTCAAATCACAGAGGTGGTAAATTTTCATTTAAACAAAAAATCGGTTTTTTAACTACCACTTAGTGGTTTCACTATTCATTAAAATTGATGTTTTTCAAAAAAAATACCAAAAATTCACCCTAAGATATATTTGATATTCCTAATTCAAAAATGATTTCTATTTTACAAAATTAAAAACATATAAGTTGAATTAATTATTTAAATAATTAATTCCCACTGTCACAACAAATCGTGTGTTTTTAAGAAGCAATATATATCAAAAGATTGACAATTATTTATGTACAATTTCAAAGTGAAATTAATTCTAATGACCACCATTGGATAAAATGGTAAAAATATATTCTAATTATACTGTAAAACCACTCAATAGTATGAGTTATCACTATAAATTATTTTGATTAAAAAAATTGTTTCTAAGTATATTCTCTATTCATAGAAAATTGGAAGTTCTCAGAAAATTACAAAAAATTTGAACTTGGGATAATTTCGATATTCCGAATACAAAAATTAAGTCCATATTGAAATATGAAATTTATATGATTTCAAAAAGTGGTTATTACTATTCATAACTGTTACTTTTATTGGCCATGGTGTGTTAGAATCTCGAACTTGCGTACAGTGCAAGCTATTACATTATTGAAAGAGAAGCGTATCGTGAAAGCTTGGGGTGTTACATTCTCCCCTACTTAAATAAATTGAATCCTCACAATTTGAAAATGTTCTTCAAAAATAAAAGGTTCAAAGTATAAAATACCTTTGTGGAAAACCCACATTAGAAATAAGGTTAATAAAATTTAGCCTTAATAAGAGGGAAAGGGAAATGAAAAAGTCACCACCAAATTATGATCTCGATTATGAGAACATTGGTGGCAATTAGAGACATATAATTGTAGGAAAAACATAGATATTTGTAGGGAGTTATTGAGGTCATCAATAACAAACAAGTGTAAAATTGGGGGCCTCAAAGCCTTCAATCTATGTTGAGTTAAAATATCATCAGTTCAACAAAACATAATGTATTACGATAAAATATTTTTTTTTTTTTATATCCATTCCCTAAAGTTTAATAATTAATTAATTCATAGAATAAGAGATAGGTATATATATATATGCTTGAAAAGTAGATATTCAACCTTCAACTAATTTATACCACAAACTCATCTTTCACTCAAAAAGATAATAGAACTCAAAAATATTATATTTATCCAAATCGTATAAGGTTCCAAATAATAACATATACCATGAAGAAAAATATTTTGTAATAACCAGGGACTTCTTGAAGGGTAGTGGCAGGTAATAAAGGCCTGGCGCACTATGCTTGTGGGTTCGATTCCTACATCTTTGTCTGACGTGATGGGTTATCCCCCGACTTGCAGGTTGTCCTTTTCATAATAATATTCCAAAAATAATCTTCAAAAATGTTTTAACCTTAAACAATACTTTCCAAAGTTAAACATAATCCATTCCAACCTTCATAGTTATCCAAAATACCTCCATCCAGTCTTTCTCTAAAATGTCACTAAATTCGAAAATGAATTCATCAGATTCCCAAAACAATGTAAAGTTTCTCTTATTTTCATATACTAAAAATATGATTACCTTCATCATATTAAAACCTTAATTAAAATTAAAATTATTACAGTACAATCCTTATATATATCACATTATTCCTATAACCATAATATAGTTCTTGAGTCCAATAACACAAATACAATAATTATTCTACTTCAACTGTAGTAACAGCATAAGATTGGCCTTGATCCCTTGGCATTTTCTGAGATAATTTTCCCTGACGATTAGGAAATTCATTTGAATAATGCACCATTTCTTTAAAATTGTAGCGTTAAACATTGATAGCCTCTTTATTTCCATTACAATCATGAGCCTAGTGACCTTTTTCTCTACATTTATAACAAACTCCCATTCCTTTTAGGCAAGTACCGGGGTTATTCTTCCCACAATTATCGCATAATGGATAATCCTTCTGTCCCTTTTTCCCTTTATCTATCTCTTGTTCCACCGTTCTCTTCTTCTCTTACTTTACTATATTGTCATGAGATTTAGAGAATTCATTTTCTATCTTGATAGCACACGACATAATATCTTCATACGATGAGAAGGATTGCGATACTAAATCTCGACGGAGAAATTGTTTTAACCCATCAAAAAAACAATCAATATTACTTCGTGGGTTACATATATAATCTGATGCATGCCTTGATAACCTTGTAATGTTAGCCTCATACTTTGTGAAATTTTCATCCTGCTTTTATCTCAGACTCAAAAATTGCTTTTCCATATCTGCGCGATGGTCACGAGGAAACTATTTTCCTTAGAAAAGATATTTGAACTCCCTCTATTCCATATTTTATACTTCATCATCTTCCTTTGTGTTTTGAATCAATTACCACCATTGATCAGCATCTCTAATGAGGTGGTAAACTACCATGATAACCTTTTCCCTTTCACTACTCCCCATGGCATGGAATATTTTCTCTAAGGAATTTATCCATTGCTTAATAACTAAGGGATTTTTACTCCCATTGAATGTTGGTGGTTGTTGCCTCATGAAGCAGTCTAACGTTGAACCTCCACATTGCGGATCAGGGTGCTCTATACGAGTAAGGTTTTTATTCAAAACCTGAGTGAGTTGTCCCAGTATGGTGATAAGAAGATTAGCACTAGTTGTATCACCAACTCCATTATAATTATCTTGAGTAGGAGGGAAATCCCTACATGGAGTACGTGCTTTGATACGGTTTCCATTCCATCCACTAGGCACCATTTCTAAACAATGTCATAAACTATATTAGTTTATGAATCAAAATACATAATTCCATAATTGTAAAAAACTTAATATAAATTTTACTATTTACTGATATAATCCAATAAAAAATGTTTTCTCTGAGGAAGTATATACTCATAAACCCTTCATAATGGTTTTTAATGAAATCGTGAATTATCCTATGCATATCCCTCAGGAGTATCGTAACCAAGAGTGCAGCAAGGCCCATTGTCATGCACCAGTTCCCGTTTGAGTCTAGATCAAAGCAGTGTTCTTGGGTTTTACCCCTAGGTACATCTGTTCTAGAGCCGCCTCTACCTGCTCGTATCTAGACAGGGATGTATTGCTGAGAAAACTCACAAAATCTCAATAATACCAAAATTCTAGGAAGTTCTTCTATAGTAATCTTCAAAGTCTATCATAGTTATATGTGATCTAATTAGAGTTTATCTAAATATAGCTTCCAAGGTTAGTACAAAACTTCCTCTAATTCTAACTGTAACACACCGACCCTAGTTACCTAGAGTCGGTGCATTATTACGTAACATTGGCATGATCACAAAAGATTATGTCTTGAAAGACTGATTAGTTTAGTAGCCTTGGAAACACTAGATACATTCATAAATTTTACATTACATAATAAATTGAAAAATCACAATAACATAGTCTCCATAGTCCACACTTCTATCTCCTTCATACTATCCCTGTAGGTCAGTCATAAAATATTTCTTCACATCCTGGGAAAATAAAACATAGAAAGTGGTGAGCTGAGATGCTCAGTAAGGATAACAATACAGCGGAAACTTTCATAAATAAACATAAACATTTAAGGAAATGTATAACTAAAACAAAAGCCTTTTAAACTTTGACATTAGCATAATATGGAAAGAAGTAAAATGATATAATGAGATTTACTTACTTGCATGGATATTCTACTAGTCGAATAATCACATGCAATATCAATAACCACTTTCATAATGATGGAATTCATAATGCCAGACTATTATAACCACATAGCCAAGGAATCGTGCCAACACTACAGATAATATTTTTTCAAGGCCTCATACCAAGACACTAGTTTGTCTCATGAGACCTACCGATGCATCGAGGAGCTATAGAGAGCTCCACCTGTTACTTATTTAGTCCAATGCATTCCTCATATGAACATGTTTAAACATATCATAAACCATAACATAATCGTATCACATAAAACATGCATAAATGAAACATAACATTTCAACATTTCAATCACAAGATATCAATAAAATACATTGAAATAATAAAAACATTATCAAAACCATTTTCAATACCACAATAAAAGAAAAGTAAAACTTGGTATATATTTTTCATTTTAAAAAAAGTTATGGCTTGTAGAGGAAGCTGAAACTCAAATAATGGTCACGGCGACGGAGAAGTAATTTTCACCACATAAGTACAACAAAAAAACATTAATTTTTTCGTTTATTAAAAAAGATTCGTATAAAAATATTCCTTTTGAATAAAAGTAAAAGTCAAAGTGGTTTATACACTGTATAAAAGAAAGTTATGTATAAAACAAAATATGCCTCAATGAAAGGAGATTGTGATGAAGTCCCTTAAAATATCATTTTTTAAATAAAATAGATCTATTATGTCTATTCACTATAAGTACACAAAAATAAAGTACAAATACAAGATAGGACATAATAATATCATGACATAATTTGAAAGTAGGAGATTATCCCAAAGAATGGAAATTGGGTTAAGAAGTTAACTTACCTCGGGTCTAACTTGACTCGATCGTTCTTTAGTCTCTTGAATAATAAAGTAGAGTTAATTTATACTTTCTTATGAACCTTTTTCAAGTTCATTATTCCTTTTATATAACTTATTACCATGTTATTAAAATTATGTAGTCATTTAAGTTAATAATGGTCGTTTTTGTCGCACTTTGGTACTTGAGTCAAACATAAACTTCTTATAATTACAAGTTGTTCATGTGGTGAAATATCCATTATATCCAGAATTATATTCATGATGTAGATATCATATATATCATATATATCAGGTATATACAAACATTTATAATATTACATTACATTCAGAGGTAATAAATGAAATGCACCGTTCATGGAGACGGTAAGCCGTATGTACGCATGAACGGTACTTTCATTTCTATTTTGTATTTAATGGAATGAAATAATAATAATATAAAGTTATATTATAATTCCAGTATAATATCATATATAATATCATTTACTCCATCCTTTATACATCCCACATTTGCCATTAACGATCCAAATCACTTTGAGGGGGCGGTAGTCTGCACTTCCTAAAATGAAATTATCGCGTTTACCCATAATGGAAATCATAAAGGTATGACATAAATGAAAAATAAATAAGAATATGGAAAATATAAACATAATATATATAATATATAAATATAGTGACATCTTAATGGCCACTATGAGAGGTGTTAAAAGAAGATTGAACAATCCTCTTTTCGTGAGGCAGTAATTTGCCACCCACAGAAACAATGTGTTCTTTAACCATTAGACCAAGGTGTGTGTAAGTGTAAAAAAAATAATTCTAATAAAAACATACTAGTATATTTATGACACTTGTGTTGTTACAAAATAATGGAATTAAAAGAGTTTAAGGGGTTGGAGAAGCAAAATAAAACAAAAGAACATAACAGAAGACAATACCTTAAAATCGGGTAACTCTTTTCGATTTGAGCCAAAGGCTTCCTTGGGAAGACTTCTGACCAAAGTGAGGATTCTAGGAGTAAGATTGGGAAGTTGAGAGAGTATTTGGGCATATTTTGGCTGAGCCAAATGGCTTGGAAGTTGTGAATAAGGTGGTAGTGGTGGGGACCTTTTATAATAGGAGACGAGGGGCACTCTTGGAAAGTCATGAAATGTTACATTATTATGAAGTGCTTTTTGGATTTCAAAGGTCCCACAATTATATATTTCGAGGATAAGGTGATAATGGTTCTAAATAAATCCATCCAATCGTTTTTTGACAAGTTTATGTCTTATATTTTACATTATCTTTTCATTTTATTTAAATCGTTAATTAATGAGGTAATCACTACATCATCATGGTGTCATAAAAATTTTAATTTATTTAATGTTTAAAAATTATAAAAAAGTTCCATGATGTAGGAAATATTTTTAGATTTCTAATGAAAATTTATAGTTGAAATGTTAACTTATATAACCTCGTGTAATAATTGTTTTTGTAAAACAACACATGTTTGTGACAATTTTATTTTTACTTTAAATAAAAAGTTATTAATAACATTTTCTTAACCAAGTGGCTCCATTGGGTCCCCAAGTTGACCCATGGATTCTCTTAGTAGGCCATGACTCATCCAATAAGGGTAGGACAAGTGTAAAAATAATTTCATATTATTATAACATTATATTTACCTTAAATTACACTAATTACCTTTAATCGCGATTAATAGAACATAAAAGTTACTATTCACAAAAAAATTATTTTAATACCATTGAACCAAATTTAACTTCCTAATGACAATGATGTATGTCTGATTATTGTAATTCAATTCAAATAGGTGGTAAAATTTCATTTAAATGAAAAATCAGTTTTTAACTACCACTTAGTGGTTTCACTATTTATCAAAAATTGAAGTTTTTTAGAAAAATACCAAAAATTCACACTGAGATATATTTGATTTTCCTAATTCAAAAATGATGTCTATTATACCAAATTAAAAATATATAAGTTGAATTAATTAATTTAATAATTAATTCCAACTGTCACAACAAATACCGTGTTTTTAAGAAGCAATATATATCAAAAGATTGACAATTATTTATGTCCAATTTCGAAGTGATATTAATTATAATGACCATCATTGGATAAAATTTTAAAAATATATTCTAATTATACTTTAAAATTAGTCAATAGTATAAATTATCATTTTAAATTATTTTTATTAAAAAATTTGTTTCTAAGTATTTTCTCTATTCATATAAAATTGGATGTTCTTAGAATATTACAAAAAAATCAACTTAGGTTAATTTCGATATTCTGAATACAAAAATGAAGTCCATTTTGAAATATAAAATTTATATAACTTCTAAAGGTGGGAATTACTATTCATAACTACTACTTTGATTGGTCGCGATGTGTTAGAATCTCGAACTTGCGTATAATGCAAGCTTTTGCATTATTGAAAAAGAAGCATATCGTGAAATCTTGGGGTGTTACATCATACTCATATTTTTAAAAAATAAATCATTTTTAATATTGGATTATAGAGAAGATAAATTCTAGTATAAATAATAAATTTAAAGATAAAATACATATTTAGATAATTTAAATTATATTTAATTTTTATAAAATAAATAATTACCTGGAGGGCTTACACAATGATGACGGAGTTATTATTATATTAATGTAAATATCATGTAAGTGATCTTAAAAATATAAAAAATAAATATAATTTTAGAAACATAATGTAATTCACTAATTTTATAGAAAAAATAGACATATTTAGGATTCATTAAAGGTTTTTTTAACTTATCTTGTGTATTAATATTTTTTAAAAATGTCAAACCATGAATCATTAGAAAATTGACATTAATAATACATTATAATAATTAATAGTTTATTAAAAGATATAAAATTCATAAAAATATAAAATTATTCCAACTTATTGGGATGAAGTTAAAAAAAATCAATAATCAATTTATAGTTCTTTTTTCATTTTATAGAAAGTATATTAACCCTTAATACAGAAAAACACAAGTTTTCACTATAATCGTAAAAAGAAATAAATAATGGTTAAACCTGAAATAAAGGGGAAATCATATAATCTAAACTTGTTGAAAAATTAGTTTTTGAAATTATTTTTACACATAATCATCTTATATTCTAAATAACACAATTTTTATCAATTTTTAATTAAAAATTAATTTATGTTAATTTATTATTTTTAGCATTTCAAAAAGTGACCCCCACCTCAATCGTAAATTAGATCATATCCCTCACTTCTTGACAACACATTGTGACTTATATCTTGACCAAAAAATACCAATTTCTTCTTTTAATGTTGTTATTCATTTTTTGGATGTCCTAGTCTTCCAAAATATCCAACTCTAAACCCCTTAAGAATAATTCTAAAGGGAGTCATCCCAAGAATAGGTAATTGTTTTTACCAACTCGTCCCAAATCTTTCCTTCTTATACTTCCTTTTAATGTGTTATTTCTATTATAAATTAATTAACTAAATATCATATATATTTTGAGATGTTATTATGATTATGGGATAACCATATTTCATATGTTATTCATCCTTTGAAATATAAAATCAGCGCACGCGTGTATGTACGACATACCGTCTCCACATCGTGGTATATTTTTTCCATCTCTACTTGGATGGGTGTAATGATTGTTATAATGTATATATATAAAAAATATTACATTTTACTGATTAATTATAATAATTATACCATCCAATTCCCTATACTTTCGTAATTAAACAGAATGATACTATCACTTGTGCATCTGTACGACCTACCGTCTCTATACTGCGATGATATTAATTTCCCACATTAACCATTCACAATGATTATAAAAATGTATATAATGAATAAATATAATATTTATTAATATAATATATTTTTTTTGATCATATATATATATATATATAACTTTTTCATATAAAAATACAATTACCTGACAAAACATGCATAGGAAAATGAAGCTGCTAAACCCCGAAACGAGTGTAATAACATAATATTATTAACAAAATAATATAATAATACCATATATGATATAATAAACATGGATATGGTTTGGGTATAAATTAATAACATTTTTTAGAGAATTATACAGACAGTTAAATAAAATTCAACAAAAGGAAATTACACAATAAGGGTTATTTCAGAATCTCATTATTATTATGGATTTTTTATACATAAGTATCTATGGGGGAATATTTATCTTTTATGTCTATTTTTTTATAAGAGATTCCCAAAATAATTTTACTATTATGCTTTAAATTTTTAATGTATTTCTTCTATTTTTGAATTTTTATAAAATGGTTTGTGTGGAATATTTTTTTCATTTTATAAATGAGGTAATTTGTGACTTCTCGATAAAAATATAAAAAGACTGTTTTTTTATATTATGAAGCATGAGTGGAGTTATCTACCTTAATGACACCTTCATTTTTTGAAACATCATTTAAAAGTTTAAAAGTTTATTTTAAATGAAAATTTTTTCTTTTAAATTTTCATGACTTTTTATATATATGATTTCCACGTAAAAAAGGGGTATTTCTATCAAGAAATATTATTGGTTTTATTATAGTATTTTCATCTATATTAACATACTTTCTTAGATCTTATGGTTGATTGAGATTGATCTCTTATGATACCATATACCATGTTTTATTGAATGTTTTATGTTTATTTGGACTATTGATGTGCCATTTTGATACCATTCAAGGTTTATAGTTGAAGTATTCAAATTTTTCATGCTAGTATTTCAATATAAAGGTATATGTTATTAATATTTCACCATTATTATATTAGTAATGTATTGGAATTAGTATGTGACTATTGGGGTCCTCTATATCCCCACTATACATCGATCTTTATCATTAGGAAAACTGGTTTGGGTATTGGATGATGTACTACCCATTTATTTATGGTGTCTTGGATGAAGCCATAATAATGTGTTTATGTTTTTTACATTACGCATTACCTCATGTGATTATTTATTAATATTACTTGTGATTATTTGATTATTATAATACACATGTGACTGTTTATATCGAATTAAATGATTTTCATTTATTCTTTCCATATTATGCTCAATATTATTTTTATGTGGTTTGTGTTTTAGTTGTACACCATGTCTTAATGTTTATGCTTATTATTCATAAGAGATTACTTAGTTTGTATACCCTTACTGAGAATCTGAGCCCACCCCTTTCTTATATTTCATCTTTCTCTAGGATTACAATAAGTATTATAGGGATGATATATTGTTGATCTAGGAGAATAATTGTGATATTAAAGGATTTTATAGGTTGTATTTTATTTTTTAAATTGTAATTTATATTTAATTTATTAATTTGTCTTCCAACACAACTCAAATGATATATCCTTTTTGATTTTAATCTTTTATCTATTCCAATGTATTAAAGTTAGTCACCGGCTTCTAGTTACTAGGGTAGGGTCTTTACATGTTTTTTCTACAAAAAATGAGTAATATAGATAGATTCTTAATGCCTGAAGTCCCCATATTTAATTCTAATAGATCACATGATTCCACAAAATGATATCAACATATTACCCTTGTCTTTATACCTTAACCAAAAACATAAATTATAATAATAAGGTATGAGTATTCCCAAAATTAATACACCATTATTTTCTTCTCCAAATAAAAAATTCAACTTAAATAAATTCAGAATTAAACAAACCTACATCCAAAATAACATAAACATTGAATGATTTAATAATGTTCTTCCCAAATAATCATTCACATTAAATCAAAAATTACATCTAAGTGTTATATATACCTCAAATAAATGAATCATTTCCCAAAATATAATTAATAACCACAATGTCTGAAAAATTAAAAAAGATTTAATACTAGAATATGTTTACAAAAATTAAGTTAAAATTTAACCATCAAAATTTTTAAGTAATGAAATTTTCATACTAACATGTACATCACGTAATTTATGCTATGTGGTCTACCCTTATTAATCTTATATTTGGGTTAAAGTCATATAACCATTCAAGATGTCATGGTTCTTCACTTGGTATGTATTTTTCCTTATTATTAAACCTTAGTTATATAATTCCTAAAAAATTCATAAAAAATAAGATGAACATACTCAAAATGACATTATTCGTCAATTCAGTTTTTAGCCACCAAATTCTCTATATAAATCTTCTTTTCCTCACAATTAATTAATATTTATGGAATATAATTACCTGAGTATCATGAATATATAAAATATTATATTTTCCTCAATATGTTTTTCTATAAAATATCACATTACCATTAAATAACCATTCCATGTAATTATTACCATTCCACATGTTATTGGAAATAATTAAAGAGAACTGTAACAAAATATTCCTTATAAGTTTCATGATTCCAAAAACCACTATTCCTCTGATAAAAATACTTCAACAACATGATTATTGAGTTTCAACACCTAAAAATTCCAATCATTACACTTCAATGATTCTCATAATAATATTCATTAGTAATTAATCATTACATTAGAGAATGTGCTCATATAATTAACATGTTACCAAAATTTATGACATTTTACTTTTACAGGTGCCTTTGGTTGAACTTTATTTACCATGTATTGTTAATGATAATATTCATTTTTTTTTGTAAATTAGATAATTTTATCCCTTATTTTTCCCACCTAAAGATTATTATAGTTTTTTTAAGTCATGTTTGATTGTTCTTCTACCAAAATTTGTTTTCATGAAAGAAAATGAATATTATTTTTTATCATGTTCGACACTTGAACATCCATGAGAAACCATCATTTTATACTTTTATTTTACTATCAACTGAAATACATTCTATTTTTTAATCGTAAATTAAAATAGCTCATTTGGAATAATCACAAGATTTCTAAATTATTTCCCCATTAGGTTTGGAATAAAATTACGGAAATCCATTAGTTTCTTATCACATTTTTTTGGTATTATTTCAGATATATCCATCCATTATCTAAAAATAATCAAAGAAACAAGATGATATTTCATAAACATAAAACATTTTAAACATTTAAACCAATTAGTAATAACATAAAAATAAAATTTATACCACGAATTATGAGTCTCTATGATTAAATATAGGGTATCAATGGTAAAATATCCTATTTTATTATATAACATAAATTTTTCTTATTCTGATAGTCAAAAGGAGTTTTTGAATTTATAAAACATAGCCCCCAGGATTGTCAAACCTGGTGTGTTGTAAGGAAAAATTTCATAAACCATGTGACAATAAATACAAGATCAATGATTATTTTTCATGGTTATTACACCTCGATGTAACTATTCAACCACAGAACCAACAAAAAGTATCTAGATCAGCATGCAATTTCATGGAATCAACTCTATCTCTACATCACCAAAATTCAAGGATATTTTGATATAACAATTATTGTCCTTAGAATTATCCCTTGGGTTCAAAATAAATTATTCCATTACTAGTCCTGAAAAATAACAAGACCATTATCTTAAAGAAGCAAAATATACCCAAGACATTGATACATTTTGTTATATGAGTTTTTATATAAACATATTATAATTACAAATGAAAGATTGTTATTCCATATTTCATTGGGAGACTAGTTACATAAATAATCTAAATAAAACTAAAACATGACAGTTTTTTATTCTTCTTGTTGATATCCTAATTGCATTTCAACTCTTAAAACTAAATAAGATGAATTGGAAAATACGTAAAATAAAGGGGTGATTTAATAATACTAATATAGGAATAAATGGGAGAAGAAGAAAAAACATTTGATTCCATGGAATAACATGATATAAATAAAGTTACAGGTCAAGGGTAATCCCATGAGAGAAGAACATAGAGAATATGGTATCATACAATCATAGAATGATAATAAATATTGAAGCAACATATAAAATGACATAGACATCTGTCAAGGCTAACTTCTTAGACAATATATTATGGTGGAAAATGTTTTATAATAGATTAGGATTAATCCCTAATACCATACATGATGCCACATGAGACTAAAGAATTACTAATTTAATGCAACACTCTCTAAGAACACCCATAATAACTTGTTCATGATTTATGTTTTCTATAAAAACGAAAAAATCATATGTCATAACATTATAACTACCCATTTAAAGTAAATTGGTGGAATAATCATTCAACAAATCAAAATAAAATGAAATCTCATAATTAAGGAATTATATAAATGAACATAAGGAATGTATTTCATCATCAATGTAAGGGAGAATAATCTTAGTATATAAGTGAGGGAAATATATATATATATTTACAAGTAATCCAATACATCAAAGGTTATCATCATTTATGAATTTTATAAGAGATTACATGTCATATTTCCAAAGTAAAATAACCATTCCAATTTGAAACCACTTATTCAAAGAATAAAAATTTCCAAAATATTTTATAAAAACTATTATTTATAAAACCATGTAAAATTTTAAATGGAACATCATGAATTTATTGGATTTGAAGGAGGTAAATTATCAACATGTCCTATAAGTAAAAAATAATTACATTAACATTGTAAAAAATTATTAATAAGTGTCTCATTAAGAAAAAAATACTATTCCCTTTATAAAATATTATTAAAACAAAATCATTGGTAAAAATATATTTAATATTTAATTTGGATAATGTTGTCAATATTCATTAAAATATTATTTTTAAACATGGATATATATGGAAAAAAATTTCGACTAAATATAGAAATGAAGTTAGCGATTCTTAAAATACATTAAAAACTTTTATGTACCAAATAGAGGAAAATGGTACTATTAATAGAAAATTTCATAAATAACCAAGGTTCATGACAAATAATTTTTTTATTAGATAATGATCACATAATTTATCATAACTGAAATTCATGAAAAAAAACCTAATTAAATAAAACAAAATCATAAACCCTTACAGCTTATTGACATTTGAATCATAACTCAAATAAATAAATAAATTTAATTTTAACATAAATATCTTGATTTATAATGGATTCTTGATATAATATTTAATGGGGAAGTATATATGACACATAATTAAAATTAGCTGAATAAAGGAATATGTGTCTGGAAGAATAACTTTTTGAGATAAAACCTTTCTCTCGAATCCAGAATTTAATTTTTGTATTTAATTTATTGTGTAGTAAAAATATATAAATCACTATTTTTATTTATATAAATTTCTAGTTTTAATCCCTTATATTTAATCCATTTACTTAAATTATTTTAATAAAATATTTAATTACTCAATTTTTTATGTCCACATCAGGTGTTTTTTGGATGCTCGGTTCATAATTTCAAAATGGCATTAGCGTGTTAACCATGGTCAAATGGATCACTATTTAATCATATCTATAATAACTATCTAGATATAATTATCATTTTTATGTACAAATTATACCTTTAAAAAATTTTATGTATTATTTTTATGAAAATTTAAATATGTTTCAATCATGGAGACAATTGTATGTGTGTACTCCTGTAAAACATTTCCATTTTTTAAAGACAATGATTGAAAGAAGTTATGTGTTATTTATTCACTATATAATGATTATAGTAACATATATATAATATTATTTCAGAAAATTTTTATTCAAATACTGCCCATTTTTCAGTAATAAAAAATGAATAACATCAATTTCCAAGATGGTAATCCTCCACTCACATGAACAATATTATAATTTTTACATTGATTGTATGATATGAAAGTACAAGTTATATTAAAATTAAATTATTATTAATAACTAATTAATATAATATATAAATATTAAATCTATCATCATAATCATATGTAAGAAGCGATGGTGCAAAATGAATTACATCACTTCGCAATGTGGTACTCCGCCAACACCCAAACGATGGTTTCATTTCTCATTTGATGGAAGAGGAGATGTAATAATGTGATTAAATTAACAGAATAAATTCATTGTATCAATGAAATGTTAATTTTAATATAACATCATGATTGAGTTATAAATTAAGGATTTAATATAAGATGAAAAAAACGATGATTGGTTGAGAATGATTCCTCTGTTTCAGACCACCTCTTTAAGATTATACCTAATGCCACTATAGATTGTATTTATAAGAAAAAATGCACAATAAGACGTGGGTATAAAATTAATGAATTCATTTCAGTTGGGAATAGATGAACCACAATGATTTATAGGAATAATTTCTGGAAAGGAGGGAGTGTCCTTTTATAATTGGGGGAGAGGAAACACCTAAAATTTTTTAAAATAAAAAGTTATACCCATTCTTTACACTTTCCATAGGGTTCCAAAAATATATAATTATATAACATTAAATTATATGTGGTTGAAATATGGCCATAAAATAGTATTTGGGAATGTTTTAAGGTCATTTTAAACCTTATCATATTAGTTTTACCCCTAATAAACTTATTTTGAATTTTACCACAGTAATTAATTTTCTATGTCTTTACTATTAATAATCAAAAAAACTAAACTTAAACTAATTAAAAAATATTAATAATGATTATTTCTAATATTAATTCAATTTTTAAAAATTAAATTCACAAAAGTGGTATAATATATTTTAAAATTAAATTATAAGATATGATAAAAACAGTTTTCTGAAGAAAATGTTTTCATAAGTATTAAAGGATTATATATAAAAAATCAATATGAAATTTATTTTAATAAAATAAATAGAATTATTAATAAGATTACAGAAATTGGATTTGTTTTATACAATTTTAAAACTACATTTATATTTTTTAATTATTCAAGAGAAAAGATAGTTTTCAATAATAGCCATTATTTTACACAATTCATTAAAAATTTAAAATTTTTAATAAAATAACAAAAAATAATCATAACATAATTTTTGAATAATTATTAATAAAATTTATTTGATTTATCAAATATGGTTTTTAAATTTGGGGAAAACAATTTTATTATTTGATCACTGAATGAAAAAAAATTGTTAAAAATTTATTTTTAAATCCTGTAAAGATGTTTCCAAGAATTAATTACCTATTTATCAATATATTTCCTTCATCCTAAATACTTAATTTTAAAAAAATTATAAATATTCATGCTTCTAAACTTAATAGATAGTTTATAAGAGTACTTTTTTAATAATAATATGTTAATATTATATCATACATCGGGTAAACTCAATGGTCCATGTTATATATGATATAGAACAAAGTGATATTTTAAAATAAATTTGTATTAAATTATGACCCCTTAAATAAATATTTTCCTACCAATTTTAATTTTGTCTTAACAATCAAGGTTTTGACATTCACAATTATTTTGGAAAACCAATATCGTAAAGTTGTTTAATAAATCCTCTTCATAAAAATAGAAAATGAAATATGAAGGCCATCACAAGAAATATTATAAAAATATTATAACTTTGGTGGGAGTGGAAAACATGAATTTTGTAAGATGATACATTTAGGAGATATTGTTTTACTTTTTTTTAATATAGAATATAACATGGATTTATCAAAATGAAATAAAATTCTTATTTCAAGGCCAATTTCCTAATGTTGAGGGGCCCATTTTTAATATAGTCAAATATCATAATGAAATATACTTAATTGATTTGTATAATTTCTTCCCTTGCTATTTTTTACGATAACCTCATTTTTCAACAAAAAATTAATTAATCAAGATTAATTTTTCATTCCTAATGAACTAAGATTAAATTATAACAGATCACCATATTGAACAAAATGACATTAAGATATTCCTATTTTCATTAGATATTAAAAAACCAAAAATGTTTAATACAAGGTAAGATAATTACCAAAATAAATTCACATTCATATTAATCTCCAAATAAAAAATTCAAATTTAATTACTCCAAAAAAAATAACAGTACATCCCATATAATCTCAACATTAATAATTAAATTTTTTTCATCCTAGATAATCCTTCATCTTAAAAAACATTTTATACCTAAGGGTTACACAAACCACAACCAAATGAAATATTCCCAAAATATCATTAATAACCAAAAAAATTATAAAATCAAAAAATAATTAGACATAAACTATGTTTCATAAATGTAATTTAATATTTATCTATAAAATCATTTAACTTGAAAAAGAAAAACCACTACATCACATAAAACATTAGTAGTCACTTCACCCTTATTAGCCTTATTAGTGGGTTCAAGCCTTGTGGTATTTCTTGATGCAATGGGTTGTCACTCAGTATAAAAATTTTCCTTTTTCAAATAGCATATTTATATAATTTTTATAGTATTTACAAAATATATTATCAATATTCTAAAAACAAAATTAATCACAAAATTATTTTTTATCCAATAATTCCTTATATACAGATTTTCCCCATAAAATCAAATAATTTTAACTGACTGAAAATTAAATTTTAATTTATTTTCAAAAGCATCTTTTTGGTTGATCTGTAACCAACATACCACCCGAAAACCGAATGAAGGGTGCCAAAATTTGAAATTCAATCTCTAAAAACCAAAGCAGCACAATACACGAGAAGATCAAGTTCCAAGACCTCATTAGCCAAAAATTGTTGCTAGCCATCAACCACTTCATCACTGACATCGTCAACACCACTATCATCAAGCCGTCATCACCACCGGCAACCCAGAACACCATTGTCATCACTAGCAACCCGAGTGCCCAAAACACAACCAGAATGTCGTCATTGTCCATACCGTCATCGTCGTCATCGTAGTTCAAAACTCCATCAAAATCAGTCGGAGCTACTGTAAAACAAAAACACCCTTTTATCATCGTACCCTAGTAAACAAGAATCAACCACACCACCAATACAATAAGGCCCCCAGCCTTAAACCTTACTTAATATTTAATTAAATGAATAATTCACATCGAGGATCATTTTAGGTTTAGAGTTTTAGAGAATTAGGAAATAACTATTACATCTAAAATGATTACAAAGTAGAAACGTCTACTGAGTTTCCATAAAATAAAAACTCATAAAAAGAAACATGTCTAGTTCCATGTTTTAGGTAGCATTACTTTCCCTTGATCCCATCCTTGACACTATTCCCCGTTATGTCCTGTAAAAAACATTTCAAAAAATTTGGATGAGCATAAAAATCTCATTAAGGGATACACAAAGAATGAAAACTGTTAGCTTTTCAAAACAACAAGTAAACAATGTATACTTTATCAAAGTAATAATTTTCACCTTCTCGAAGTAGTAAATACTCTTCACTGAATAAAAGTTTATTACATACCCTTCTGTAACCAAAATATTACCATAAAACCCATATAAAGATCACATAACATATAAAGGTAACTTGGGACATAAACATACTTAAGTGGAATAACCATAAGGTTGACTTCCACACATATCACTTAATGGAATAGCCATTCAGCCAACTTCCATACATACTTAATCGAATAGCCATACGGCCGACTTCCATACCCAATGCATTGGAGGTTATAACGTAACCACCCATCCTGGTATTCACGGCACGACCCATCATATGGTTTATCACGTAACCACCAGTCAAATGTCCAAGTACCATTATAATATTATAACACATATAACCAATATAAAGGAATGATAACATTTCCACATTTCAATCCCAATATTTAATTTAAATATATTGACATAATAGAATCTTTTATCAAAACCATTTTCAATACAAAAATACATAAAAGAGTACATGGCAGTTATTTTATTTTAAAAAACATTACGACTTGTTGAGGAAGCCAAAGATCAAATAATACTCACGGCGGCGGAAAAGGTCGTTGTCACCGCGTACGTTAAAAGAAACATTCCTTTTTTTCGTTTAGTAAAACGCTTCATAGAAAAAAGATTCCTTTAGTATAAAAGTAAATGTAAAAGTGTTTTATACACCATATAAAAGAATGTTGTGTATAAAACTAAATATGCCTCAACGAAAGGAGATTGATATGAAGTCCCTTACAAAGACGGTATCCTTGGATTAAGGATAAATCAATTACATAATTATGTGTGACAAATGAATACACCAAATATAAGTGGATATTTAGTGTAAAACAATCAGATGTTATTCACACATATTCATAGAATGACATATTCAAGGAGCATAATCTTATCCCAAAGAATCAAAATTGGGTTAAGAAGTTCCCTTGCAAAAATTTGACGGCCTAATGGCGTCAGTACAAAATTCAGAAAATGAGTTGATGAGAGATAAAAAGGTTATCTCATCACTTGGAAATAAAATTTAAATCAATAAGGATGTATAAGAACATTTCCCAATATAATATTATGTGAATTAAAAGACATAACAAAATAATTCTTTTACAAAAAGAGGAGGGTGAAAGGTTCCCTTACCGACATGGGTATCTTTCGAGACATGCACCCCGTGAAAGAAGGAAAATATGACATTGATGTAAATACTCATAAATGAAAGTATATTACACAACGAGTAAAATAATGGGCAGTAGATACACCACTCAAAGTAAATTGTGGAAAATGTAGCATAAATCTCATGGGAATAAAAGTGAGATGAAAAATCACTTACGAAAACTCGGCAGCCTAACGGCGCCACTTAAAACTTCCAAATGGATTTATGAGATCAAATAGGATCTATCATCGTATTAACATAATGTTTATAGAAAGAGGAATATAAAAGAACATCCCCCAACATAACAAATAGGTTCTTAAAAGAAGTGACAGAAAGGAGAGTACTTAAAAAGAAAGAGAGAGGTTAGATCCCTTACGAAAATTCGGCAGCCTAACGGCGCCACTCAAAACTTACAAAATGGATTGATGAGAGAAAATATGGCCTCTAATCATATAAACATAAAAATTACAGTAATAGTAACATATAATAACATCCCAATAACAAGAAAGATGAGCTTTAAAATGAATGACATAAAAGATTGTACTTAAAAAGAAAGAGAGGAGTAGGATCCCTTACCTCAAGTCCAACTTGTCTTGTTCGTTTCTCTATATTCCTGAATAATAAACTTTGTTCAATTTATAATTTCTTAAGGAACTTCTATAAAGATTATTATTCAGTTAATATCACATATTTTAATGTTATAATAATTGGTTAATAATATGACTTTATATCAGACGTTTTGGTTGATGTTTGGTACATGAGTCAAAAATTTAACTTGTTGGAAAATGTAGGTATAGGTACATCATATCCAGAATAGTATTTATGTTTTAAATATCATATATATCTAGTATATATTCATTTTATACTATTCCATAGCATTTGGATATAAAAAATTAAAAGCACTGTTCATGGAGACGGTAGGCCGTACGTACGCATGAAAGCTAATTCCATTTTTTGTCATATTAATGGAATTACAAAAAATGAGAGATATATATATTATAATTCCTGAATGATATCCATCATTTAGACTTAATATATTACCTATATATCCATTATATATATGTACTTATAATAGTACATAACATTTGGTGATAAGAAATGAAAAGCACGGTTAATGGAGACGGTAAGCAGTACGTACGCATGAACGCTACTTTCATTTCTATCTCATACTTTAATGGAAAGAAAATAATAATGATATAAAGGTATATAATAATTCCATTATAAAATCATATATAATAACTTTAAATCCATCCTTTATACATCCCACATATGGCATTAACGAATCAAATCACTTTGAGGGGGCGGTAGTCTGCACTTCCTAAAATGAAGATATCGCGTTTACCCATAATGAAAACCCTAAAGGTATGCCATAAATGAAAAATATAGAAGTTTAAGTAAAACATAAACATATTATATATCATATATAAATATATTGAAATATTAATGGCCACCTTTGATGGTGTTATATGAGTTTTGAATAATCATCGTTTCGTGAGAAAGAAATTCTCCATCTACAGAAACTGTATCTTCTTTAACCATTAGATGGAGGTGTGTGTAAGTGTAGCTAGAATATTTATCATAACGACATCCTAGTATATTTAAGATACAATTTTTGTTACAAAATAAAAGAATAAAAAGAGTTTTGGGGGTTGGAGAAGCAAAATAAAACAAAAGGACTCTAGTGAAGACATTACCTTAAAATCGGGTAACTCCCTTTGGTTTGAGCTCAAAGGCTTCCTTGGGAAGACTTCTGCCCAAAGTGAGGCGTCAAGGAATAAGAGAGGAATGTGGAGGGACAAAATGGGCAAGTGTTGGCTGAGCCAAAGGCTTTGGAAGTGTGGGTAAGGTGGTAGAGGTTGGGGCCATTTATAAGAGGAGAGGAGGGGCACTCTTGGAAAGTAAGGAAATGTTACTTTATTTTAGAATGAGTTTTGGATTTTAATGGTCCCAAATTGATGTTTCTCAAGGATAAGGTTATAAGGGTCGATATACACCCATCCAATAGGTTTTTATATTTTTAGGTCTTAGATTTTACATTATCATTCAATTTTATTTAAATCGTTAAATAATGAAGTCATCGCGGTATCATTATGATGTCATAAATAATTAAATTTATTTAATGTCTAAAAATTATAAAAAAAATACTATGATGTAGAAAATCGTGTCAGCTTTCCAATTACTATTTATAGTCCAAAAGATCATTTATTTAGACAAAATTAAAAATATTTTACTGCGATGATACATTCTTTGTAACATTTAACATTCTTTAAAAATAAAAAGATAAAAAGTCACTTTCTCCCAAAAGTGATTCCATGGGGCCCCCAAGTTTGGCACAAGGAATCCCATGGTCGGCCATGAAACAACCAGTAGCCTTAGGACACATGTTGTGGTCATTTGTTATTATTATGATGTTATCTTATTATCTTTAACTACCAGATTACTCATTAATCAAGATAATTAAAGATAATTACTGTCGTTACTATTCATAATGTCCAAAAACAAAATAGTATTAATTACATAATTTGGACCTTATGATTCCAAATATTTAATTCATTTTACCAAATTACAAACATATAAATTGAAATAATTAATTTAAAAAAACTTCCTGTTGTCAAAACAAATAGCGGGTTTTTAGAAACAATATTTGTGAAAATTTTGGCACTTGTTTATGCCCAATTCCAAAGTGAAATTAATCCCAATGACCATCATTGGATTAAATGGTAAAAATATATTACAATTAAACTTTAAAAAAAATTAAAAATATAATATAACCAAATATTTAAATTAAATGAAAAAGCAGTTTTGATGTAAAATGCAGAATTGTTGACTATTCATTAAAAAATGAACATTGTCAGAAAAATACCAAAAATTAACCCAAGGTAAATTTCTATGTCCCAATCATAAATAATATGTTTATTTTGAAAAATAGTGATTATAAAATTTTTAAATGTTTTATTTAAAAATGGTTTTCCATCGAAAGGTAGTAAAACAATCTTTTAAAAATACTAGTGTATTCAATGCTTAAGATTGTATTCATTTGTATTTTAATCCTCTAAATTTTTTTGGATAAAAGTAAAAACATTTAACACACATATATAATCATAATATATTTATTTATATTCAATCCCGCCAATACAACGGCTATGTGTTAACTACTATTTAAAATAATATTATTTTATTATTAGGGTGCAACGTAAGATTTCAATGGAACTCGTTGTTGCGTATTGGG
This sequence comes from Viscum album, assembly GCA_963277665.1. Taxonomy (NCBI): domain Eukaryota; kingdom Viridiplantae; phylum Streptophyta; class Magnoliopsida; order Santalales; family Viscaceae; genus Viscum; species Viscum album. Next base: position 1,697,438,598 of record OY728131.1, read on the forward strand.
TAAGCCATCGAGCATAGCATTCCATTTAAGTTAATATTGACATTTTTTCCACAAATAGTGATAAATATAAAAATTTCATATTCTTTATTTACCTGGGGTGTTACATCCTTCCCCCCTTTTGGAAATTGCATCCTCGCAATTATAAAACTGGGCTTGGAAACATCATTGAAAATCCCACATCAGAACAAGTGTCCGTAAAACAATCAATTTAAAATAAAGAAAGAGAAGTATAAGGGTCACCCGAGTTAACCCATACTTGGATTCCATGAAGGAAAACATGGACATGGAGGAGAAAACATAGGGTCATGTGCTGATGTAGAGTGATATAAAACATGTTTAGGAGAAAGTTAACCACAAGAAAATCACAAACATGTGATGGGTTAAACGGTATTCGATTCCCCAGTATGAAAAGTTAATAGACAACATTTTGTTTTAAGTTACTTTTTATTGAGGAATTTATTCATAAGGAAAAATATTTACTTATCATGTTGACTTTCAACTTTTATTAGATTTATTACACAAACACATACTTTCCCCAAAAGACGAGTATTTAGGAAGACTTGTTCACATTAAGAGTACTATAATCAACATCTAGAGAATCACCAAATCCACAAAAGAGAACTATATACTTCCCATTTCTTTATACTTTAACCAAAACCAAAACCAAAAAGGTTAGTACAAGATTAGAAAATCCAGAAAAGGATAACCCTTTATAAAAAGATAATCTATTCTTAATCTCCAAAATTTGTCCAACAAACCCAAAGTTCAACGAGGACCATTCGATAAACAATTTTTCCATACAATCCTTCAAAGAAAACCAATATAAGATTGAAACCAAATTATTTGAAGGTTTTAGTCATATAGTCTTCCAAGTTAAATCACAACATTTATCTCCAAACAACATCAGTTGCTCTTAAAGTCTCGTATTGAAAAGTAATTAACCGAATCACATATCCTCCATGACAGGTTAATATATTTCCATAGATAACCCAAAATCAAATTAATCATAATTCATAAAATCATCTAACTAAAAAGAATCAATCAAACTAACCAGGGACTTCATGTAGTCCAGTGGTAGGCGATAAATACCAGTTGCACTTTGGTTGTGGGTTCGATTCCCGCAGCTTTGTCCGACGTGACGGGTTGACACACGGTCTGCATGTTGTCCTTTTTCCAAAACTATATAATTCTCAAATCATTCCCAAAAAGAGATAAAATCATAAAAAATAACCATAACATAATTTAACATCAATTTTATCTCATGCCTTTCACTTCCATAATATAGTAACCCATAATTACCTCAAAAGTAAGGATCATATAAACCCAAATGGTTCTTTATAACTATGTCCACAAAATAAAAGATAACTATTCCTTGAATAAAATTTTCATATATTAAACATCAGGGTTACACATACTATAAAAATATTCTAATGTAACCCCATCATCAAAAGAGACTTAATACTCTTAAGAATTTCACCATAACTCTTGAAGCCCTTATATGTTGACTTTTTACTCATTCAACATTCTTCATGATCCATTAACCATTCCTTTCTAACTTATTCTGAAATACTTATTTCCTACAAACAAAATCATGAATCATATCCTAAGATTCCATAATAGGAAAACAATAGTTATGAAATAATCCATACCTTTGATTGGTCATTGTCAGTTTCTTCATCCTCAATCAGAATGGCATTAGGTATTGGTAAACAATAATTTGTACGATCTTGGTGATCCCATTCATGAAACTTCTTCATAGGGCATGTGTTTGCATAATGAGCATGCACACCACATTTAAAACATTCAATTGATCCCTCCGAAAGAACTTCTTTCCCTTTCCTCAAGTCAACTGGATGCTTCCTTTTTCCATGGCAGGTTCTTTCTTTATGACCTTCATTTCCACATCTATAGCATCTTTCTGTCCCTTTGAAACATTTTCATAGGTGTTTCTTTCCACATCTTTGACACATAGGTTTTTGAACACACTTACCTTTATGATTATTACCTGTACTTCCGTAGGGATTTTTTTCTCGCATATAAGATGACTTAGAGAAATCACCAAGGTTTAGGTGGTCAATCATGACTCCAGATAGTTTGTTGAGGATAATCACAAGAGTTCTCATTGTAGCTCCCATATCATTTAGTTGCTTGCTCAAAAAACTATCACAGTTTCCTTCACATCCACTGTTACTTTGGTTCCTGCTAGATCCAGCCATTTACTAAAACCAAAAAGGTCAGTGTGAGTATATGAAAAAAACCATCATGTACTAATGAGGAAAATAAGCACTAAGATATACTTAATCATTCACTTTATCTAAAACTAGGACTCTTTCTGAAATCCTAACCATTATGGTAATGTCACTTATGCTTAATGAATACCCTAACCTCTAAAGTTATCTAAACTGACCTCTAATACCAACTATAAGGCCCCCAACCTTAAACCTTAATTAATATTGAATTAAATGAATAATTCACATCGAGGATCTTTTCAGGTTTAGAGTTTAAGAGAATTAGGAAATAACTATTACGTCTCAAAATATTACAAAGTAGAAACTTCTACTAAGTTTCCATAAAATAAAAACTCATAAAAAGAAACATGTCTAGTTCCATGTTTTAGGTAGCATGACTTTCCCTTTCTCCCATCCTTGAAACTATTCCACGTTAAGTCCTGTGAAAAAAAATTCAAAAACATGGGATGAGCATAATAAGCTCAGTAAGGGATACACAAAGAATGAAAAATGTTAGTTTTTCAAAACAATAAGTAAACCATGTATACTTTATCAAATTAATACTTTTCACCTTCTCGAATTAGTAAATACTCTTCACTGAATAAAAGTTCATTACTTACCCTTCTGTAACCAAAAGATTACCATAAAACCCATATAAAGATCACATAACATATAAAGGTAACTTCGGACATAAACATACTTAAGTGGAATAACCATAAGGTCTACTTCCACACATATCACTTAATGGAATAGCCATTGAGCCAACTTCCATACATACTTAATGGAATATCCATACGGCCGACTTCCATACCCAATGAATTGGAGGTTATAATGTAACCACCTATCCTGATATTCATGGTACCACCCGTCATATGGTTTATCACTTAACCACCCATCAAATGTCCAAGTACCATTATAAAATTATAAAACATAAAACCAATATAAAGGAATGATAACATTTCCACATTTCAATCATAATATTTCATTTAAATATATTGGCATAATAGAATCCTTTATCAAAACCATTTTCAATACCAAAAAACATAAAAGAGTACAGGGTATATATTTTATTTTAAAAAACATTACGGCTTGTTGAGGAAGCCAAAGATCAAACAATACTCGCGGCGGCGGAAAAGGTCGTTGTCACCACGTGCATTAAAAGAAACATTCCTGTTTGTCGTTTAGTAAAACGCTTCGTAGAAAAATATTCCTTTTGTATTAAAAGTCAAAGTCAATGTGGTTTATACACCGTATAAAATAAAGTTGTGTATAAAACGAAATATGCCTCAATTAAAGGAGATTGAGACAAAGTCCCTTACAAAGACGGTATCCTTGATTAAGGATAAATCAATTACATAATTATGTTTGACAAATGAATGCACCAAATATAAGTGGATATTAAGTGTAAAACAGTCAGATGTTATTCACACATATTCATAGAACGAAATATTCAAGGAGTACAAGATTATCCCAATGAATCAAAATTGGGTTAAGAAGTTCCCTTGCAAAAATTTGACGGCCTAACTGCGTCACTAAAAAATTCAGAAAATGAGTTGATGAGAGATAAAAAGGGTATATCATCACTTGGAAATAAAATTTAAATCAATAAGCATGTAGAAGAACATATCCCAACATAATATTATATGAATTAAAATACATAACAAAAGATTTCTTTTGCAAATAGAGGAGGGTGAAAGGTTCCCTTACCGACATGGGTATCTTTCAAAACATGCACCTTGTGAAAGAAGGACAATACAACATTGATGTAAATAATCATAAATGAAATTATATTACACAATGAGTAAAATAATGGGTAGTTCATACACCACTCAATGGAAATTTTGGCCAATGTAGCATAAATCTCATGCGAATAAAAGTGAGATGAAAAATCCCTTACGAAAACTCGGCAGCCTAACGGCGCCACTTAAAACATCAAAAATGGATTTATGAGATCAAATAGGGTATCTCATAATATTAACATAATGTTTATAGAAAAAGGAATATAAAATAACATCCCCCAACATAACAAATAGGTTCTTAAAATAATTGACATAAAGGAGAGTACTTAAAAAGAAAGAGAGAGGTTAGATCCCTTACGAAAATTCGGCAGCCTAACAGCGCCACTCAAAACATCAAAAATGGATTGATGAGAGAGAATAGGGTCTCTCATCATATGAACATAAAAATTATAGTAAGATTAACATGAAATAACATCCCAATAACAAGAAATATGAGCTTTAAAATGAGTGGCATAAAAGAGTGTACTTAAAAAGAAAGAGAGGAGTATGATCCCTTACCTCAAGTCCAACTTGTCTTGTTCATTTCTCTATATTCCTGAATAATAAACTTTGGTCAATTTATAATTGCTTAAGGACCCCCTATAAAGATTATTATTCAGTTCATATCACATATTTTAATGTTATAAAAGTTGGTTAATAATATGAGTTCATATCAGACGTTTTTGTCGATGTTTGATACATGAGTCAAAAATTGAACTTGTTGGAAAATTTAGTTATAGGTACATCATATCCAGAATAGTATTGATGTTTTAAATATCATATATATCCATTATATATTCATTTTATACTATTCCATAGCATTTTGAGATAAAAAAGTAAACGAACCATTCATGGAGACGGTAAGCCGTTGGTACGCATGAACGCTACTTTCATTTTTTGTCATATTAATGGAATTAAAACAAAATGAGAGATATATATATTATAATTCCAGAATTATATCCATCATTTAGATGTAATATATTACATATATATCCATTATATATATGTACTTATAATAGTACATAACATTTGGAGATAAGAAATGAAATGCATCGTTCATGGAGACGGTAAGTCGTACGTACGCATGAACGCTACTTTCATTTCTATCTCATACATTAATGGAAAGAAAATAATAATGATATAAAGGTGTATTATAATTCCAGTATAAAATCATATATAATAAATTTAAATCCATCCATTATACACCCCACATATGGAATTAACGAATCAAATCACTTTGAGGGGGTGGTAGTCCGCACTTTCTAAAATGAAGATATCGTGTTTACCGTTAATGGAAACCATAAAGGTATGCCATAAATGAAAAATATAGAAACTTAAGTAAAATATAAACATATTATATATCATATATAAATATAGTGACATCTTAATGGCCACCTTTGAAGTTGTTATATGTGTGTTGAACAATCATCAATTCGTGAGACAGAAACCATCCATAGAAACCGTATGTTCTTTAACCATTAGATGGATGTGTGTGTAAGTTTAGCATGAATAATTAACATAAAAAAATCATAGTATATTAAATATACTGGTTATGTTACAAAATGAAATAATAAAAAGAGTTTAAGGGGTTGGAGAATCAAAATAAAACAAAAGGACTCAAGTGAAGACATTAACTTAAAATCGGGTAACTCCCTTTGGTTTGAGCTCAAAGGCTTCCTTGGGAAGACTTATGCCCAAAGTGAGGCTTCAAGGAATAATAGAGGGATGTGGAGAGAGAAAATGGGCATGTTTTGGCCGAGCCAAAGGCTTTGGAAGTGCGGGTAAGGTGGTAGAGGTGGGGGCCTTTTATAAGAGGAGAGGAGGGGCACTCTTGGAAAGTAAGGAAATGTTACCTTATTTTAGAATGAGTTTTGGATTTTAATGGTCCCACATTGATGTTTCTAAATTATAAGGTGATAAGGGTTCTAAATCCACCCATACAATAGGTTTTGGAGATGTTTAGGTCTTAGATTTTACATTATCTTTCTTTTTTATTTAAATCGTTAAATAATGAGGTCATCGCGACATTATTATTATGTCATAAATAATTTAATTTATTTGATGTCTAAAAATTATAAAAAAATACTATGATGTAGAAAATATTTTTAGATTTCCAATTACTATTTATAGTCCAAAATATCATTTATGTAGACAAAATTAAAAATATTTTACTTAGGTGATACATTCTTTGTTACATTTAACATTCTTTAAAAATAAAAAGACAAAAAGTCACTTTCTCCAAAAAGTGATTCCATGGGGCCCCCAAGTTTGGCACAAGGCATGCCATGGTCGGAAATGAGACAACAAGTAGCCTTAGGGCACATGTTCTGGTCATTTTGTATTATTATGATATTATCTTATTATCTTTAACTACCCGATTACTCATTAATCAAGATAATTAAAGATAATTACCGTCATTACTATTCATAATGTCCAAAAACATAAGAGTCCTAATTACATAATTTGGACCTTATGATTCCAAATATGTAATCAATTTTACCAAATTACAAACACATAAATTGCAATAATTAATTTAAAAAAACTTCTCGTTGTCAAAATAAATAGCGGGTTTTTTCGAAACAAAATTTATGAAAAGTTTGGCACTTGTTTATGCCCAGTTCCAAAGTAAAATTAATCCCAATTGCCATAATTGGATTTAATGGTAAAAATATATTCCAATTAAACTTTAAAACAAATTAAAAAGATAATATAACCATATAATTAAATTATATGAAAAAGCAGTTTTGATGTAAAATGGAGTATTTTTCACTATTCATTGAAAATGAACATTGTCAGAAAAATACCAAAAATTAACCCAAGGTAAATTTATATGTCCCAATCATAAATAATATGTTTATTTTGAAAAATAGAGCTTATAAAATTGTCAAAATTTTGATTTAAAAATGGTTTTCCATCAAAAGGTAGTAAAACAATCTTTTCAAAATACTAGTGTATTCAATGCTTAAGATTGGATTCATTTGTATTTTAAGCCTCTAAATTTTTTGGATAAAAGTAAAAACATTTAACACACATATATAATCGTAATTTAGTTATTTATATTCATTCCCACCAATACAATGGCTATGTGTTAACTACTATTTAAAATAATATTATTTTATTATTAGAGTGCAACGTAAGATTTCAAAGGGACTCGTTGTTGCGTATTGGGTAATCCATCTAGCATAGCGTTCCATTTAAGTTAATATTGACATTTTTTACACAAATTGGGATTAATATAAAAATTTCATATTCTTTATTTACCTAGGGTGTTACAAATACATGACATGCACACCACATCAAACCATAACAATCAGCAGCACAGCACCACCGTGAACAAACCGAAGGCCTCCACCAAGAGAAAACAAGAACAAAAATAAACCAGAAATTCAAAACACAAAACGGAACCATCACCGAACAACCATTGTAGAAGAACCAAACACTCATTAACTGAAAACAGGGGGAAGAAATCCGATGAAAAATTGGGAACCAAAAAAACAAGAGCAAGCATCCCAGCAGCGACTTGAGATCCGTCGACTGCCAAACCGTACAACCCAAAACCTCTGTGAACCACCGCTATATATCCAACTTGGAGAGGATTAGAGGAATATGAGGTCATATCCATGGTAAGGGAAATTTAAGGCATCCTCAACAGACAACCATCCTTGCATCCCGAGAACCTCCTTGCAGAAGATGTCGTCGTCGCGAAGGAAAAGGAACCCAAGCGTCTTCAATAGAGCGAATAAAAAGTTCCAAAAGAAAGACTGAGGCACGGACAACCCAAGAAAGCAACACATGTGGAAGAAACCAAGGAGAGCAGCATCATTTTGAGGGAGAACCATCGCCAAAGGAGGAAAACCCCACGAAGAGGGTGAGGGAGACATGAGCACGTCAAAGACCAGAGAAAAGTGAGAGAGAACCATCTCCCAAGTAGGAGAAACATATGTCCTTATAAATTAATCCTTTTATTATGTTATTAACTCGAATAATTACCATTTCCCCCAAATATACTACATTAGATTGTTAGTAATGCCTAAAATTTAACTTTATATCCATGAAACCTGTTAATTGGACTCAATTTTTTTTAAATAATTAGTTATTTTTTATCCACTTTTCTACATATAAATCACCTTATGGTTTGATTGAGGCATGATCCATGGACCCTCTTCCAACATTTTTTAAATGTAGGAAATTGAATATTCTTTTCTCTATCATCTTTAACACTTGAGCATATATGAGATGAAATCCATATCTTCTTTGATGTGTTTGATAATAAAACTATATTTTAGTTGTTAATAATAATTAGAGATATATCAATTGGAATTATCATGTTATTTCTATATTTTATTTCCATTCAACTTGGAGTCTCATTTGGGAAATAATTACATTGGTTGTTGGCATGATTTTACCCATTTACTACTATAAACTAAAAATAATAAAAGAAACAAGATGAGATTAATTTAATATACAAATGGGAAATCTTATAAAACTAGAAGGAATAACTTATAAATGATAAGTATATCCTTAATTATGAGTTTCTAGGATTCAATTATGGTTAACCATGGTAAAATTTCCTATTAGGTTTTCAATCAAAAAAAATTCATGTCCTTTATAATTTCTATTAAGAAGATTATGAATTTATAGACTATATATCCCAGGATTATCAAAATTGGTATTTATCAAGTCCTTTTGTTATCCACTTGGTGATGATCAATTGCCTCTCAATGTGAAATTTTTTTGGTTATTATCCCCATAAAAAACTATGTGAGATCCATATCCCCTTGTAGTATCTGAAAATATATTTAATTAATTGGAACCCAAAATAACCATATTTTAAAATAAAATAAGTATATTTTTATATACATTGTCCATTACATAGACTTATCCCTGGGGTTCTCACTAAATTATTATAGTATTGTTACCCAAAAATATGTTAACCTTTATCTGAAAATAACTATAGAAACCCCATCATTTTACATATATTATTATAGGATTGTTAACAAAAACATTTATTAATTATAATATAAAGATCATTAGGACTTGTATAATATTAATACTAGGTATATAAGAAATAAAAAAACTAAAAAATGAAATATTTATTTATATTATCCTTAATGTCCTTTCAAATCCATTTGATATTATTAAACTACATAGGATAACATGGGGAAATACATAAAATAAATGGGTGATCTAAAAAGCCTAGTAAGTGAATAAACATGACAAGGAAACACAACATGATAGCAATACATATAACATCATCTAATAAAATATAAGTATCAAGTGTAATAACTTTGGATAATGTAACAAAGAACATGATTTTATAAGATAATGACGTCATTGGAAATGTATAAAAGAACATATAACATGACATAAACATGATTCAAGGCGAACAACATTGAAAATATCACAAGGTGTAAAAATTCCCATAATATATTATATTTATTACCTAATCCCATACATGAATCCTTATGGGACTAAATCTTTACCCAATGCATTGGATAAATGTCCGAGTGCACCGGTTATAAAATGTTTATGATTAATGTGCACCACATAAAGAAGTCAATCATAAGACATAAAATAATAATTACCCAGGGAAATAAATTGGGTTGCATAATCATTTCTCATATCATAATAAAATGAAATTTAATAATTTAGTAATTTTATAAATGATCATAAGGTATATATTAAATTCATATATTAATAGAAAATAAACCAGGTGTAACACCACAAGATTTAAAAAGATTAAAATAGGGTTTGATAGTGTATATGAAAAATGATATCGATCTTAGAAGATAATGTAACCCCTCCATAATTTATATATATATATATATATATTATTATTTCTACGATATCTTACGACGCACACATCACTGGTTTAAAATGAAACACTACACTCTATAGAAAAAATTATTATTTAATACATGATCATTAAATAAAAGTCTTTATGTTAATGGGTATTAATAAATATAAATAAATTGTGAAATGTTTATGGTTTTAATATTTATCAATAAATTAATTATTTATTTATTAATTATAATTAAAATAAGAATCATTCAAATGAGAAAGAAATGTTTTTTTGAAAAAACTATATTTTTCTAAAAGGGTTTTCAATCTCACTTTTGAGATATAATTTATAGTCAAATTCTAAATTATTTATACACATTATTTGAAAAAATAATTTTCGTTTTTTGAATATAAATTTCAAAATTTTCATTCGGTGAATTTATGGAAATTTTTTAGAAAATATTAATTTTTTGATGAATAATAAAAATTAATTATTTTTAATAAAAAAATTTATATCATATATAATATATAAAAGTATAAATTTTATTTTATTTTTAAATTTAAATAAAATAAGTTAAATGATATCAATTTTATATATTTTATATCATTTTAATTAATTTCATATTGAATAATTATATAATTTTTTTTAAAATTTTGATTGTTTTTTATAAGAAGGCCGCTTTTTCAATGAATCTATAGGATTTATTTAAAATTGAATTCCACCACTTGTGGGAATATAATTTAGAAAATGGATTCCATATTTAGAATAAAATTAATTTATATTATATAATAATTACATCTTAATTATTTACCATTACGTATATTAATACCAGTTAAAATTAATTATCATAGTTAAGGTAAAAAGAGTTTTATTGGGAGTTAGACTAATAATGCAATGGTCAAAAGTGACATAAAAATTCTCTAAAATCCACTAGATTTATATATTTCGTCCATAAAACCTCTAAGGTTCAATAATTATTTATTTTGGATGATTTTTTCATGAAAATAACAAGGGAATACTTTATTATTTTTAAAACATTCATGTTTTTGTCCTCTCCCCCACTTATAAAAGGCCTCTCCAACCCTTAATTTTTTACACATCTCAAGAACATTGTCTCGACCAACCCTTATAAAAATCTCTCCAAAATATTATTATATACCTTTTTTAGATAATTTTCCTCGAAAAATTTCAACTGTAGGGTCCCTAAGATGATATATAATGGAGGTTTTCATTAGACAATGTAAGGGTCTTAATAAAGATCTTTCATTTTCAGCCTTCCTTTTACAACCTCAATTATGTGTTAAGATTATAATATAATAACAAAAATAACCACCATATAATTTTATGTCAATATTTTTAGGGAATAATATTTATCCACCTCCTCATTCATCAAAATGGAAAATAAATCGATGATCATGTGTGCGGCCGACTACCGCCTTGCGAACTGATGTAACCCATTTTTCATCAACACATATAATGACTGTATATAACAAAGAATTTAATGTTTATATAAAATATAATTATATTTTTAAAATTTTATAATGGTAATATAAAATATAACTTCTTACATTTCATGTTTTTTTAAAATATGATAAAGTCAATTGTGTGTGTGGTGGAATACAGCCTTGTGAAGAAATGTGATTCATTTTTAACTAATGAATTATATATAATGTAAAAAGTAAAATATAATGAATTTTTTTGATATATATGTCATGATTTTGATTAATTAAAAATTATATACCATACACCTTCTTACCCTTCCACTCTTAAAGGGAATGATATAGTTTCCCATACGTACGTACAATATACCATCTTCTTAAACTAATGTGATTCATTTTCCAGGTCTAGCCATAATGAATGATTCTAAAAATGAATCTAATGAGTAAATATTATATTAATAAAAATTTTATTTTATTTTTATGATTTATATATAAACTATTAAAAATAAACTAAACTTCTATGGGAAAAATGCAATAGAAAACAAGGCAATTTACACCTGAAATAATTAAAATATTGAAATATTATTAAAAAATGCATGGTAAAATGTCATAAGAGGATTTTATTTGATATAATAATGATTAATATCATTTTGGTATAAATTAAAGATATAATTAAAATAATTATACATGATTTTAAAGATTGTTTATCAAAAAAAATTAATGTAAGGGAAGGGGCTTCATCTCAATTTCTCTTCATTGAGGCCTGTTAAAATGTTATGCAGCTAATTTCTTTTATATGGTGTATATAATTCCCCATTTACATTTGAAATCATAAATACATAATAATTCATGAAATTTTAAGTTTCAATTTCAATTATTTGACCCAAATTTATTTTAATTATAAGTAACATAGTGGTGAAAAATTTCATTACATAATTACTTTTTATTGGGTTATTTTACATCTTAATTACATATGATATTATAAGATTATGTATGTAATGAAATTCAAATATATTATGGTGTATACCTATTTTTTATGTGCATTTATATATGATACACATAATTTTTTCATTGGTTAATTCTCACTTCAATGTTATGATCTTCGTAAGGGTTTATTTTACAATCTCATTTTAATCAGAATTATTTATGATTGAATACACATTATTGGATTATATTTAATATTTGGATAATAAACCCATTTAATTTTTATCTCTATAATTTATTCATGAATTTTTCATGTAATAAATCCATTTATCTAATCCTTGTAACATAATATTATTTTGAAATTTTTTTATTAATATCTAAATTTATTTCTCTCTTCAGTAGAAAATATTTTTTCTGAATAAAAATATTTATTAAAATAAAGATTTCAACATTTTTTTTAAAAATAATCACAAATGATTTATTAAATACATTTTTACCCGTGTTTTACTTTTTTAAAAGAATTAAAATAAATATTCATGTCATTTTTCAATCAAGGACTGTTTGGATTTTACCAAAAATGTAAAAGAAATTTTTTTATAATGTATAGAATGTACATGAATTCATACAATCATAAACACTAAATTTTCTAATTATTCCTTTAAAATTTTCATATTTTATTTTCAATGAAAATAAATTACTTAATATTACGTCAAATTTATGTCTTAAAACTATATTTTATGTAAAATAGATATTTTTTACAATAATGTTTTTAATGAAATTTTTATTCTACTTATATTCTACAATGACACCAACCATTAATTTTACTTATAATACACTGGGAATATTTTGAATTGATCCCAACATTAGTATTTCTCTAGATGAGATATGATAATTTGGACCAATTAAACTATTGACTATCTCATTATTTATTCTTTTTTAGTCATTATCTTTCCCATTTAATATTCACTTTCCTGTGACCAATGAACATTAAATTTATCCAAAATATCCATATTATTTATCGTGGATATACTTATTTCTTAAACTATATACCATTTTTATATATGGTTTTTAATTTTAATGTTATTTGATCTACTTGGGATTTATTGATAAATCAGTATCTTCTACTCAATATAGATATTTTATATTAAATCATATTGATTAATGAATTAAATTAATTATTTAATATATATGAGGAATTTATTAGATATGAAGACTTGGGTGGGTATTGGTTATTGATATCCCCTTGATTCATCGGTAGTCTCATGGTATGAATTAGTTTTCTATACTTAGTAAAATGGGATTCTATTATCTACTTACCTATCGATTTTAAACTATCTTGTGAATGTTTTTAACAGTAGAGGTTTCATGATTCAAAATATCATGACTTCAAATAAATTATAATTTATATAATTAAGAATTTAATTTTTATTATTATCCATTATATTTTCACAATGATATTATTTTCTGATGCATTTCCATTATCAGTTTATTGATTAAATGAAATGTGTGTTCAAATATTTACCTATCCATATTGATTATTCTTTATCTATTCATGATAGTCATGTTATTTATATGGGTTGGGTTTCATTTATTTATAATTCCAAAATGATTATGGTTTATCTATTCATTTTTGTAAAATTAGGTAAGTGGAATGTGTGTTTAGTTATTTACATTCCCATATTTTGGAGTACTAAAACTTAGAGGAGGATCATAAGAACTATTTTCTAATAATTCTATGATCCATCAATGGACCATGTATGTGTAGTAAAATTTCCATGTTTTATTTTTGGATCAATGAATATTATTTCTAGGTAATTTTATATTTGAGAGTAGAGTATCAAAGTATCTTAAAAAATAATGGATTTTCTACCATGGGAGTAGCTTATTAATATGTTTGAGATCTGGACATTCCTTAGATTAGTTGGTTACTATAGAGATCATGTTTAGTATTTCTACATGATCCCATGTTCAGTGGAAGATTTAGAATATAAGGGTGAAATGATTTAATGTAATGATAAATTTTAGGAATATTTTGAGGAGATAATGGTTTGGAGGACTTCAACACTATTTTCTATTCCTTGAAAACCATGTTCAGGTTATGATGTTTTCCATGAATTTTATGGTATGGGTTTATTATGTGTCTTAATGGGGATTATATATGTGGTGGCCTATATATCTCACTATTTATTTCCTCATGAGTATAGAACTTCTACAAAAATGGGCAAGGGAAGTGACACCTTATATCTGTGCTAGGCAAAAACCACTGATAAAGAACACCTTTATCAGAACTAAAATTTTACCACTGATACAGGGTAACCTTTATTAGTGCTAAAAAAGCACTGATAAAAAGACCCTTTATCAACACTAGAAGAGCGCTGAAAAGGAACCCCTTTATCAGTGCTAAAATGTTAGCACTGATAGAAGATGGACTTATCAGCACTTTTTTAGCGCTAATAAAGGTAGTCTTTATCAGTGCTTTGTTAGCGCTGATAAAACCATAGTCCCTTTTTTATAATGTTGGTCACACAGTGCCATAATTTTATCGCCACCTAAAGCTCTCGCGGTATGGGAACCCTACGACTCCCCTCTACTACCCGCTGAGCTTCACACTACTAAATCTCCACCGCCCACGAGCATCGCGTTTTCGGACGTCCGCTGCCCGCTGTGCATTGTGTTCCCGGACCTTCGCCGCCCTCGAGCTTCGCTTTGCTGGACCTCTTCTTCCCATTGAGCTTCGTATTACCAGACCTCCTCCGCCCTCAAGCTTCACATTGTCAGACCTCCATCACCCCTGATCATCATGTGTCAGACCTCCACCGCCCTTGATCTTTGCATTTCCGAACCTTCGCCGCCCTTGATCTTCGCGTGGTCGGACTAGGAGTGCAATGTTTTTTTGGTCCCCTATTACACATACTCTACTATAATTAAGAGGAACTATGTTTAAGTACTATTACATCATAATGTTGAGTTTGTGAAATTTTTGAGTGAAGGTTTAACACCCTTGGTTTTCTGCCACCACATGTCAGAACGCACCTAGATGGAGTGCATCCATGACTGAGAGAAAAACATGTTTTCATTGATGGATGTGTTGAGTTAGTTCAATGAGTTAGCAGAGCCAATGATATATATTTTTTAAGTATCTTGATATTCCATGATATTAAATGGGAATCAATCCTTATTTATTTCTTCAACATGGGGCGGTAAGTGATCAGCATCAGAAATAGGGAGCCCTCTAGGTTGAAGGATAAATTCATTTTAATGTTTTATATCATACAATAGGGACATGAACCATGTTTTTTAACTTCCTTAAATGAGAAAATTGGACACAAATTTTAATATCTTGTGATTATGATAATGATAATGTATTTTAAGGCTGAATGCATGTTACTAAAATGTCATACAGTTTCATATCATGAAACTAGAACATATAGTGAGGGTGAGGTGAATTTTCCATCCATATAGTCCCTACACCATGTGAAAGTGGTAGAGTATGAAAAAGGTTTATGTTCATGATTCATGGACCAAAAGGGGGTGTGTCCCATAATTTTTGGCATGCCATTCAAGAATAACGACCAGATGTGAGAAGGGGCTTGTGGTGGCTCAACACCACACAAAAGAACATATAACTAGGATGTTGTATTTTTAGTTCAAATCAATATATATCATACTAAAGGGATGGTTTATTCATGTGAAATATCTCTTGAGAAAACTAGCATTGGAGGAAATATTGATATGCTCATCATAAACGATGATCAATTAGTTTTCACTATCAGAGTGAAGTTTATGAAAAATTTAAGGTCCTTCCCACTTGGATTCCAGTTTCACTAGACTCTTCCTAGGTATCATCAATTCTCTTAGATCCAACACCATGTCACCTTAAAGTATGGAATTAATGATAACATTTTCTTTAAGTATAACACCACCCGATTCTGATGCATTTCTAGGTCATCCAATTCTAGAACTCTATTTTCTCGAGGGGTTCTCCACATCTTTCCTTCATGCTATCTAAGTGGATTTTTTTGGCAGTGCACTTGTATGGCATGATTCCCAGACCATCAAGCTTTCTTGCCTTATCACCCTTACCTCCATATCTGTCCTTCTCCCTCACTGAGATTACTGACTGCTTCTCTGTAGTGGCCAGAACCCTTCCTAGTATTGTTTGTTCTGTCTCCCTTGGCACTAAGCCTGTCATCAAGCTCCAAATACTTATTGATATAGAGAGAACTCCCTTACCATCCCCTATGTTTCATTACCCATCCTTCCCCTGCCCCTTTTTATCCTCATCTCCCACTCATATGAAGCTTACCAACCAGAAGGGATTATGAACATGGTCAAAATCAAGGGACCTCAATGAGAGATCATCATTCCACTTCAATAAGGCTACTAGCTGTAGATCCAATTCCATAGCCCTGTCCTACCCATCATTGTTGTCTTCATATGTAATGCTCATGGTCTTAGTTCCCATGTCAAATCGTACTTCCTCACTATTGAAATCAAAAATCATAATTTCAGTATTGTTGTTGTCAAATAACACAAAAAACACTATAATAATCACAAAATTCTCCAGGAAGATTAAGTGGCATGTATTTCTACACTCTGACCCCTCCAAATGACACAAATGGGTATTTTGGCACAATAAATATGTTTTTGAGACGGTTCAAAATTGCAATCAATTCATCACTACTGTAGAGACCCAAATCTTGACGTACATTGACATTACATTACATTTGAGGAATACTTAGTACATAACCAAAACACACACACAAGGACCGTAATAGTTTAGTGTCTTTGGAAACTCGGAATATAATCCTCTAATTCTGGAGAAAGATCTTCAACATCTCCCATAAAGATCTTCCTTTTTATTATACCAAAAACCTTTCTTTATATCCTGGGGAAAAAACATAAAAGGGTGAGCTCAAATGCTCAGTAAGGGTAAAAAAAGAAAAATCAATCACATTATATTCATAAGAACATAACTTTTGGAAATATTAACCTGCAAAAGAGAGCATAATTTCATAACATGGGATAAATCATAGCAGTGAAATGTAATCATAGTAATCATAACATAAAACATGAAATTTTGTGGCATACACACATAATCATAGAGAATCATTTCTTGTTAGTCAAGACTCATTTCCAAGACTATCTTAGTGGACAAAGTCCTTTTTTGAACCGAGTCACCCTCGTTTCAGTCCTGTTTCACTGAACCGGTATAACCTACCGTTCTAGCCATGTCTATCTCATGAGATATAAAATCATTACCCAATGCATTGGAGGGAGATATAGGTCCAACCCATCTCTTAATGACACCATTATTATGTGTGCCACAAAATCATAAATCATACATCATTTCTATAACCCATGTAATAAAATGGGATTCTTAAACATCATGCCATCATAATCCATAAACAATTGATATCATTTCATCATAAGAAAATTGAAACCATTTAAATCATAGAGACATTTTACTTGAAACATTCATATCAAATAACGTCATCTTATATGGGAAATAGTTTTGAAAAAACACTTGAAATGAATTCTTGAGGAAAATATCCTTTCTTCTTTAAAAACATTTTTCCTTTCTTAACATGTCATAAAACTTTAAACTAAAAGAAGTTGATTAAAAATAAACTTGAAAACTTGTAAAGGAAGATTCTTGGAAATAATGTTTTAAAAATCCATTCATGCCGTATAAGTTAAAAAAACATTCTTCTCGTACTTTTGTTGGAAAAGTCAAAAAAAATACCTTGTACGAAAAACGACAAAAGATTCATTTCATATCTTTTACTAGAAACACACCAAAGGGTAAAATTGGATTTAAACCATTGTAGGTGGATGTAAATAATATGTCATATCGAGGAAACATGAATGTGGATGATAAAATGAACCCCATTAAATTCCAATGTATAAACAATCTCTGATAAAAAATGAGATTGTGATATTTCCCTTACCTTAGGTCCGATTTTCTTCGTAAGTGTCCGAACCTCCTCTTTTTGACGCGCCTTTTCTTAACCTCCACTTAAAGAACTAAGGATGGTCTTTGAAGAAGACCATGACCTCTAGGATGATACTAGGGAAGTGTAGAAGAGATTTTTTCAGGGTTTGGCCGAGCTTGAATGCTCAAATTGGTGTCAGGAGGAGAGGGAGGAGGTGCCCTTTTATAAGGGAGGAGAGGGGCACCTTAAGAATATCTCAAAATATTATTTTATATTAAGGTAAAATTCGGTTTATAATGGTTCCAAATGGTCTTATTTCGAAGATAAAGTGGGGATGGGTCGAAATCCTCTCATCCAATAGGATTTATACAAGTTTAGGTTATTATTTTATCCTTATCAATTAGATTTAATTCTAAGTTAAATAATTTAACTTTTACCGTGTCTTTTTGTTTTCTTACACTATATGGTTAATAAACGTACTATATCAAGCAAAACGAACCCCAAGTTGTTTATTATTAATATATATATCCTTATCTAAGTCATTTGGCCGAACCATAGATTTTTAGGAATTAAATAACAATTAATAATATAATATTTGTTTTAAAAACTAATTTATGTCAATTTTGACACTATTTGGTACATGATTTTTATGAAATTTTTAACAGAATGATAAGTTCGAACCAAGTTACTTAAATCAACAATAACATGTCATATTAACCTAGAAAATTATTTTATGTCATAAAAAGTCTCAAATTACATTTATTTGGGCATTTATAACATCAATTATGTTAATATGTTCTTAAAATGGTAATTACTGCATCATTGTTCTGTCATAAATAAATTAAATTATTTAAAGTATAAAAATTACAAATAAAATACCATTATGTAGGAAATCTTTTTAGCTTTCTAATGAATATTTATAGTGGAAATTATATTATGTAAAACCCAATATTAAAATTTTTTAGTTATTAAACTTTGATTTTTAACTATTTTAACTATTCCTTAAATAAAATAATATTATATGTCATAATATAATCCAAGTGGACCTAAATGGTCATATTATATTCATAAGGTTGTTTTTGGTCGAATTACACTTATCCAATAGAATTAGGACATGTGTTAGGGTAATAGTAATATCATATTTACCCTTAGTTACCATATTTACTATTAACCGCGGTAAAAAAAGCAAAAAGTTACTATTCACCAAAAAAATATTTTTATCTCATTGAACCACATTTTACTTACTGATATGAACCGTGTCTGTCGTATTTTCAAAATTCCATTCACAGAAGCGGTAAAATTAAGTTTTATGCAAAATTCAGTTTTTAACCTACCACTTAGTGGTTTCACTATTCATCAAAAATTGAAAGTTTTCAGAAAAATACCAAAATTTCACCCTAGGATAATTTCGGTATTCCGAATCCAAAAATGAATTCCATTTTTAAAAATAAAATTTACAAAATTTCAAAAAGTGGTTATTACTATTCATAACGGCTAGTTTTAATAATATTTTAATAGCATATCATTGTTTAGTGAAACTCGGTATTGCGTACTACACACGCTATCGAGGAAGGTCGTGATTGCGTGTAATGGAATGCAAGTCAAGGATGCGTGTTGTGAAAGCTTCTTTTGGTGTAGCGTACAACACAAGACATTAATGAAATTAAAAAGAATATTTTTCATAAAATTTCGGGGTGTTACATTCTACCCCCATTAAAATGAATTTCGCCCTCGAAATTCGTCAAGGTTATAAATGGTTTACTATTCGAAAGTTTCTTTAATAGAAACCCACATACCAAAACCAATCTTTTAAAAACAAAAGTATGAAACGTAACGGTTACCCAATTAAACTAATCACTAGGTTTCCACATAGGTGAAAATATGGATATGGAAGAGAAATCTAACCATCATGTTCTGATGGAGAGTGGTAGATAACATGGCTATGGAAAAGCCAGAAATCACAAAGCCATAAATTTGTGACGATCTAGGGTACCATCTGATTCATCGGATATAAGGGCACTAGGACAACATTTTTGGTTTTCAAGATCATTTCCCTAAAGTTGAAAATTTGAATTAGAATAAATACTTGCTTTATTTTGGTACAATCTCACTATTGTTCGTGCCTTGAACAATTTTCACTTCATCTCTTAAATAAATGAAGTTGAATTTGTTATTCGTGAGGTGTTAGCAGATCATGTGATAGAATGACGGGTCATTCCATCTGTCTCAAACAAAAGGTTAGCAAAAATTATATACATAAGTCGATCTATAGTGAGATTAATCATATATGGTTCCTAAAATGGACTTATACTTCATATATCATAGTGCTTAATATAATAAAACTAGTTTCTACTAAACAGGGACTTCCTGTAGGCCAGTGGTAGGCGATAAAGGCCAGCTGCACTTCAGTTGTGAGTTCGATTCCCACAGCCTTGTCTGAAGTGATGGGTTGTCGCCCGTTCCTGTAGGTTATCCTTTTTCTAAAACTACATTACTATAACATCCCATCAATAATATCGAAAATCTTCTATCCTTAAACAATACTAACTTATGTCCAACATAATCCATTCCAATCTTTAGGCTTATCCATAATACTGCAGTCCACTCTCATAACATAGTGAAAATGATTACCAGAGATTTAATACCATTGTTGATCCCCATATATCATAAGATATGTTTTGTTGGTCACATTCCAAACATTCAAAGTCCTTAATAATTTATTTTCTTGAATACCCATTGAACCTTAGTGAAAACATGAATGCAGTTAAAAGTTAACAGTTTCCACATACCAAAATCCTCAAAATTCTATATACTCAAACCATGATATCACTTAGTCCTTATATCAATCATGAGCTCATGAATACTATTAAACATTTCATTTTCTCGTTTTCCCTTCATTATGCGCATATCATCTTATTTCCAAAAATATATCAATCACTTTGAATACCACATTATGAAGGTTCCGGGTGCAGCGGAAGCGCGTGGGTGAATGTGCCCACTTGGCTTTTTGTCATTAGCAATGATCAATCCGGGATCAATACGACGATAAACGCCAGTCTCCACGGATCGAATCACAGAAAAAGATAAAGAAGATGGTTTTTCCCGGAACCACAAACAAGCATCGTTACAGGTTGATTATAATTAATTTAATTAATTATAAAGAAATACCTTTTGGGTGTTCTTTCTTCATTGATGTTCTCAATCACGTTGTCGATGTGATCCGTAGTTGCGTCACAGAAGCCATGTGTAGACTCCCTCTAGCAGTTATCCACACGTGTACCTCGTATCTCTGGACGTCGCCAAAAGATTCTCCAGGTGCTAGCGTGGAGAAGCCTTTGCTTGCGTTGTCCGCCTTAGATTGTCTTGATCCGATGGAAGAGGATCTCTCTCGGTCTTGAGAGCGTTCTTGGAGGAAGAGGTTCTTTCGGCCTTGAAAGAATTCTCCAGAGATGTTGTGCACAATGATTCTCTTGTGTGTCAGAAAAGAGTTGGGGTTGTGAGGATATTTATAATCGGGTGTGTGGGGTTATATAGTTATGACAATAAATAAATGCGTTACGCATTTTATTTATTTCATTGACTCTTTATTTAAAACCCCATGTCGAATAAATAATTCCTTGACATGCGCCCACGCTGATTATAATAAATATCATTTAAAACAATATTATATCCTCAAAATCCCAACTAAAAAAAACTACACGGCGTGTATTAATAAATACACGGCGTGTACTTGTTTTTCATTGAAAACTACACGACGTGTACATTAAATGTACACGGCGTGTATATCTTGTTTTCATTTATTCATTTCCTTTCCAAAATAAAACTACACAGCATGTAATAATAATACATGATGTGTACTTGTTTTATTTTCTTTTTCCTCCATCATTTAAAACAACTTAGACTTCCTTGAATAATTATTAAACCACGTACGAGAATAATCTTTATTCAACTTGAGATACTTGGATACACTTAGTGTGTGACCCTCTAGGCCACTTTCTCGTTGGCATTAGGCGGGCTTGCCTAAAGTCCAAGATTACTGTCTAGCAATGGGTCAAGGCACCCAAGAGAAAGAAGTTGACGCCGCATTGACGTATCACCTCATATGAACGCTTACTGTGTAATTTAATCGCTTTGTCTCAATATCTCATCAAGCAGGTTTCATGGTAGTTTCATAAACCTATATGCTTGATATGTCGTTCTTTGACTACCTGAAATAAACTCATCGTTTACACCATGGCCATGGAATTTAATGCGACAGTTCTATTTCAATCAAAGGGCCGAGATATCAACTTCCATAAATGGAAGGGGCAAATCCTTCCTTGACTTATCCATTAACAACATGTCACTCGTGACGCACCCAACGTACCCTACTTCTCGCCAACTGTCTGCGTGACGGTTTTCGTCAGTAAATCTAAGTGCGCGAGTCATGACATGAGTTAATGATAATCTTCCAGTCTAAGGACCATTACACACGCTCGTAGATAGCAATATCCGATGACACCAAGTCACGCGGAATTACTACTGGCGGGTCTGTTCTCATAATCTCCCATCTTGGAGATTACCAAGTGCGAACTCCATGAGAGAGAGTCTCGTCTTCTTATGAGTACTCGCACATGACAGTCTGTATACTATGTGCCCTATCATAGTATGTCATCCAACCGCAGAACTTTATTTAAGAAGATTGTTATAGCATTTCAAGGTTCTCATCATAGCGGGGATCTGCTATGACCTTATTAATGCAACAAATATTTCAGGACATTATTATATTATAGTCATGGAGAACAATGAACAATATATAATAAGTGAACATTTATGTAATCAAAGTACAAAACAGTTGGTTCTGAGGACACCAACCCTTACAAACTCCCACTTGGACTAGAGCCAACTGCCTACGACTTTTAGTCCGCTAGACCTCACATGATGATCATGTTTCTGCTGAGTCAAGGCTTTAGTCAATGGGTCCACCACGTTGTCTTCCGTGGAAATACTGCTCACTACAACTTCACCTCTCTGAGAAAAATCCCTCAAGATATGATACTTCTGAATTATGTGCTTTGTCTGCTGATGTGACCTTGGCTCTTTTGCAAGTGCCACCGCTGCAGTATTATCACAATAGAGTGTGATACGATCTTTACTGCTCGGTACAACATCCATATCTTGGACAAAGATTCGCATCCATACTGCTTTTTTAGCTGCCTCAGAAGCTGCGATATACTCGGAATCCGCTGTAGAATCTTCCACCACACTTTGTTTTGAGCTCTTCCAGCTCACTGCACCTCCATTCAAACTGAAGATGTATCCAGTCTGCGACTTCATGTCATCTTGATCTGTCTGGAAACTAGCATCTACATGTCCTCTAATGACTAGTTCCTCATCTCCTCCATAAACCAAGAACATATCCTTAGTACGCCTCAGATACTTAAGGATAGTCTTGACTGCCATCCAATGGCGGTCTCCTGGATCAGCTTGATATCTGCCTACCGCACTTAATGCATAAGCAACATCTAGCCTCATACATAGAATAGCATACATGATTGACCGAATCACAGATGCGTAAGGGATCCTTGCCATTCTCTTTCTTTCCTCATGTGTCTGAGGACACATTTTCTTGGAAAGATGAATGCCATGTGACACTGGAAACAATCCCCTCTTATACTGTTCCATACTGAATCTCTTCAGTATCTTGTCAATGTATGTACTTTGACTTAGGCCCAGCATTTTCTTGGATCTATCACGATGGATCATGATCCCAAGAATATATGCCGCCTCGCCCAAGTCTTTCATGGAGAAGCATTTATTCAACCATGCCTTAACTGACTGTAAGACAGGTACTTCGTTTCCAATTAGCAAT
This sequence comes from Viscum album, assembly GCA_963277665.1. Taxonomy (NCBI): domain Eukaryota; kingdom Viridiplantae; phylum Streptophyta; class Magnoliopsida; order Santalales; family Viscaceae; genus Viscum; species Viscum album. Next base: position 1,697,462,536 of record OY728131.1, read on the forward strand.
ATGTCATCGACATATACTATTAGGAAAATGACTGCACTTCCACTACACCTTTTGTAGACACAAGGCTCACATTCGTTCTTAACAAAGCCAAATTCTTTAACAGCTTCATCAAAACGAATGTTCCATGACCTTGATGCTTGATTTAATCCATAAATGGATTTTTGCAACTTGCATACCTTGTTGGCATCCTTTGAAGTCACAAACCCTTCAGGTTGTGTCATGTAGACATCTTCCTGGAGGTTCCCGTTAAGGAAAGCTGTTTTGACATCCATTTGCCAAATTTCATAGTCATGGTAAGTAGCAATGGCCAATAGGATTCTGATAGACTTCAGCATTGCAACCGGTGAAAAGGTTTCATCATAGTCAATTCCTTGACGCTGTCTAAAACCATTTGCAACCAGTCGTGCCTTGTAGGTGCTGACTTACCCCTCCATGTCCAGTTTCTTCTTGAATACCCATTTATTACCAATAGGCTTTACATCAACTAGAGGATCTACCCAAATCCAGACTTGGTTTTGGTACATGAAATCCATTTCAGAATTCATGGCTTCTTGCCACTTGGCAACGTCTGTGCCTTCAACTGCTTCCTTGTAGGTAAGAGGATCATCATTGTCAACCAATAATGAGTCACCATCCTTAGTGAAAAGAAAACCATATCGTTCTGGTTCTCTCACCTCTCTCATGCTCCTACGCAGTTCTTGTGTCTCTGGAACAGATTGTTCTTCCACGGGGCTTTGTGGAATCTGTTCTTGTACCAACTCATGTGTATCTTGAGCCTCGACTTCATCGAAGTCTATCTCGCTCCCACTATCTCTTCTGGAGATGTGATCCCTCTCAAGGAATATGGCGTGTCTTGCCACTGTAACCTCTTTTTCTGAGGGGTTGTATAGGTAATATCCCCTTGTTTCCTTGGGATATCCTATAAAGATACACTTTGTGCCTCGGGGTGCAAGTTTGTTACCTGAAGAGGCCTTAACAAATGCTTCCCTACCCCACACGTGTAAATTCGATAACATGGATTTGCGTCTACTCCATAACTCGTATGGAATACCATTTATCGATTTAGTTGGTACTTGGTTTAGTATGTGTGCTGTTGTTTTTAATGCATATCCCGAAAAGGATAATGGAAGACTCGCATGACTCATCATTGATCTCACCATGTCCAACAGGGTGCGGTTCCTCCTTTCACTTACACCATTCCACTGTGGTGTGTAAGGAGGAGTGAGTTGAGATAGAATCCCAAACTCCCGTAAGAAATCAATAAAGTCTTGATTAAGATATTCTCCTCCTCTGTCTGAGCGGAGTTTCTTAATCTTCTTACCAAGCTGGTTCTCAACTTCATTCTTGTATTCTTTGAACCGATCAAAATAATCTGACTTATACCTCATTAAATAGATATATCCATATCTACTAAAATCATCAGTAAAGGTTATGAAGTACGAGAACCCACCCCTTGCTTCAACTGGAAATGGTCCACACACATCTGTGTGAACTAATTCTATAAGCTCTTTAGCTCTTTCACCTTTCCCACTAAATGGGGATTTGGTCATTTTGACTTGTAGACACGCATGACATACACCAAGTGGTTGTAGTTCGAAAGAATCTAAATACCCATCTTGATGTAATTTTGTCAAATGTTTCTCATTGACATGACCTAGTCGGTGATGCCAAAGTTGGGTGTGGTATGAGTCATGTAAATTAACTTTGTTATCAATTTCCATTACTTTGTTTGTGTAGTCTAACACATAAAGGCCGTTATATAAATGTGCCCTACCAAAACAAATGTTATCTTTATAAAAGTAGCAACATTCATTTACAAACTTGAATATGAATCCATCAGTATATAATCTGGATACTAAAATAATGTTTTTGGTTACAGAGGGCACATAGTAACATCCTTTCAAAACCAAGACCATCTCGGTAGGCAATGTGAGGTGGTAGTCCCCGACAGCTACAGCAGCAAGTCTGGCTCCGTTGGCTGCTTGTAGATCTATCTCTCCTCGATCAATCTTCCTGAATCTACTTGGTTCCTGTATTTGGATACAGATGTGAGCACCACAAGTAGTATCTAATACCCAATTAGTAGAAACAGATAGATTGCATTCGATAACAAATGAACCTGAAGCTTCCCCTTGCTTCCTTGGCTGGGTGCAGTTTTTCTTCCAGTGACGCTTCTTGCCACATGCGAAACAAACAGCATCATATTCCTTTGCCTCCCCTTTGATCTTCCTTTTCTTGGAAGGCCTTGAAGAAGCTTTGGGCTTAAATCTCTTCGCCTTCCCTTTCCTTTTATTCACCATAAGGACAGAAGGGTTTTCACGCTTCATGTCATTGTCCACTTGGCGAATAAGGATAATAAGATCAGATAGAGACTTCTCAATATTGTTCATGTTGAAATTAACAACAAAGTTTGAGAAGCTCTGGGGGAGTGATGCGAGAATGAGATCGGTACCCAGTTCTTCAGGGAGTTTAAACCCTAGAACCTCCAAGCGCTCAATGTAGCCAATGAGCTTGACTACATGAGGGCCAGCTGGGGCACCCTCTCCAAGATTGCTCTGAAATAGAGCCTTGGAGATCTCAAACCTTTCCTGTCTTGCTCTCTCCTGGTATAAACCACGGAGGTGCTCAAGCATACTGTAGGCATCCATGTCTTCATGAGACTTCATGAGCTCACTAGACATAGATGAAAGCATCAAACATTGAACGTCGAGAGTATCATTCAAATTTTGATCATAGACTAGGAAATCATCATCACTTGCCCCTGGGGCAGGAGAATCAGGAAGTGAGGACTCCAGCACATAAAACCACCTCTCATGGCGTAGGATAACCCGAAGGCGCCTAAACCATTCCTGAAAGTTACTGCCGGTGAGGATGTTGTCTTTATCCAGAATTGATCGCAGAGAAAATGTGGTTGATGTGTTTGTCATTTTGATTCTACAATTTAAAAGAGCAGATTCATCAGTACTTTCTTGATTACATTTTATGAGAAATAATAAATTTTATTAAGTCTCCCACTATTTTATCAATTCCCAATGGCCCTCACCATTGAACTCGGAATGTTCAGTTGCTTTGACATTCTAATGGCAAGGATCCATATTTCCCTTCGCATAACCCCAACAAGGGTTGGTGAAGCTATTTGAAGGTATTTAGGTAGGCGGGTCTTTGCCAACTGTGAGCTTACAGTTCCTTGATCTGTTGTGTGGACTCCCCAATCCTGAAATCCTGACTTGGACTTCCTCAACTCCTGCCTCCAATATTACATCAAGTCTATCAAGGGCTACTTATCTTGATGTAATATGGTTAAGTCAACCCGAAACCTTTCATAAGGGCTTCCTTTATAAAAGTATGTGTCCCAACAAGGGTTGGTCAAACACATAGTTTTATTGAGTCTTGCCCTTAATCATGTAACGGAAGGCTTGGTATGACTTAATATGGTATTTGAGGTATTTTATTCTTTATGCGTATCTTTTCATTATCACATGCTTGTTAATATTAAGTGATGCTTGCTTAAGTGATTAACTATGTTCCGATAATGTATACGCATAGACCAGTTTTTATTTTATTCCATCTTTGCATGCTTGTTCATTTTATTAATTATGTGATCGCGACAACACATTGATAATATATAAACCATGCAATCAGACAGAAATAAAATAAGATGGCATGATCATGAGCTTCTATTTGGTTGGCTTATATAGCGGTTTTGAAAAGCTTACCCTGACCTAGGGAAAACTCCTTGCACCGGATGGTTCGTGTTTTGCAGCTCCCACCTGTCCACCTTTGTATCTTCTTGTGTCGGTTTCACCTCGGCTTCGGGATTTGAACCGTCTCCTCTGGCTTGGGAGATCCTCCATTACATGGGTTTACATTAAAGAAACCATGGGCACGCAGGCCCTACATTTTATTGGAAGAAGGCTCGCAGGCCAACAAATTTAAATTAAATAAATTTAAATGAAACCATACACATACAAAGGGTCTTTGGTCTAGCTCATGATCATCCATAGTATGCAACGAAATTTACGTATATTTAGAATTCAAATTCTTTTAATCGTTCTTTTATTTATGATAAGACACGGTCGAATTCAATTAATTATGATCTTATAATTAATCAATTCTTTATCATAAATTCCTTTCTGAATTTCCTTGATATTCTTCTCATCCATATTCCTTGTACGGGTCTTTGTACATTGGAGGAAACCTGGTGAAATTCCATTTCTGGAAAGTACACGGCGTGTAGTTTATAATTACACGGCGTGTATTTTTCTTTTCACCCTTTGTCCAAAGTACACGCCGGGGCTTTGGCGTGTTTTTCTGTACTTTGTAAATTTTAGAGTACATGGCATGTAGATGAATCATACATGGCGTGTACTTCCTTGTTACGCGGTAACCGGCCTGGCGATCCCGTATACGCGGTACGCGACTTATCTTTGTACACGGTTTCACCTGGGTCGGAACGGACTACACGGCGTATTGTTCCAACATACACGTCGTGTATTCCGGTTTCAACGTGCCGTTCTATTCTGGTCAACACGGCGTGATTAAAACTTAGGCATAATCAATTCACACGGCGTGGTTTGGCGGACCAGGGTCGGTTCGTTGAACCTAAGTACACGGCGTGTAGTTTTAATTACACGCCGTGTAATCCCGTGTTGTACAGACAGAAAGAGCGGCTCCTCCGGATGAGTTCCTCGTTTTTAGTTAAATCATAATTAAAATTAAAAGGTCGTTTCTGTGATATGAATCGAGAAACGAAGGAGGAAGAATAGATCTCGTTAATTCAGATTTATAGAACGATTTATTTCGAATTGAATCAAATATGAATGCGTAAATTATCAACGAAAATTAAATAACTATAATCAACGTTGTAACCTCGCTCTGATACCATTTGAAGGTTCTGGGTGCAGCGGAAGCGTGTGGGTGAATGTGCCCACTTGGCTTTTTGTCATTAGCAATGATCAATCTGGGATCAATACGACGATAAACGCCAGTCTCCACAGATCGAATCACAGAAAAAGACAAAGAAGATGGTTTTTCCCGGAACCACAAACAAGGATCGTTACAGGTTGATTATAATTAATTTAATTAATTATAAAGAAATACATTTTGGGTGTTTTTCTTCATTGATGTTCTCAATCACGTTGTCGATGTGATCTGTCGTTGCGTCGCAGAAGCCAAGTGTAGACTCCCTCTAGCGGTGATCCACACGTGTACCTTGTATCTTTGGACATCACCAGTAGATTCTCCGGGTGCTAGCGTGGAGAAGCCTTTGCTTGCGTTGTCCGCCTTAGATTGTCTTGATCCGATGGAAGAGGATCTCTCTCGGTCTTGAGAGCGTTCTTGGAGGAAGAGGTTCTTTCGGCCTTGAAAGAATTCTCCAGAGATGTTGTGCACAACGATTCTCTTGTGTGTCAGAAAAGAGTTGGGGTTGTGAGGATATTTATAATCGGGTGTGTGGGGTTATTGAGTTATGACAATAAATAAACGGGTTACGTGTTTTATTTATTTCATTGACTCTTTATTTAAAACACCATGTCGAATAAATAATTCCTTGACATGCGCCCATACTGATTATAATAAATATCATTTAAAACAATATTATATCCTCAAAATACCAACTAAAAAAACTACACGGCGTGTATTAATAAATACACGGAGTGTACTTGTTTTTCATTGAAAACTACACGGCGTGTACATTAAATGTACACGGCGTGTATATCTTGTTTTCATTTATTCATTTCCATTCCAAAATAAAACTACACGACTTTTAATAATAATACACGACGTGTACTTGTTTTATTTTCTTTTTCCTCTATCATTTAAAACAACATAGGCTTCCTTGAATAATTATTAAACCACGTACGAGAATAATCTTTATTCAACTTGAGATACTTGGATACACTTAGTGTGTGACCCTCTATGCCTCTTTCTCGTTGGCATTAGGCGGGTTTGCCTAATGTCCAAGATTTCTGTCTAGCAACGGGACAAGGCACCCATGAGAAAGAAGTTGACGCCGCATTGATGTATCACCTCATACGAACGCTTACTGTGTAATTTAATCCCTTTGTCTCAATATCTCATCAAGCATGTTTCATGGCAGTGTCATAAACCTATTTTCTTGATATGTCATTCTTTGACTACCTGAAATAAACTCATCGTTTACACCATGGCCATGGAATTTAATGCGACAGTTCTATTTCTATCAAAGGGCCGAGATATCAACTTCCATAAATGGAAGGGACAAATCCTTCCATGACTTATCCATTAACAACATGTCACTCGTGACTCACCCAACGTACCCTACTTCCCGCCAACTGTCTGCGTGACGGTTTTCTTCAGTAAATCTAAGTGCGCGAGTCATGACATGAGTTAATGATAATCTTCCAGTCTAAGGACCATTACACATGCTCGTAGATAGAAATATCTGATGACACCAAGACATGCAGAATTACTACTGGCGGGTCTGTTATCATAATCTCCCATCATGGAGATTACCAAGTGTGAACTCCATGAGAGAGAGTCTCGTCTTCTTATGAGTACTCGCACATGACGGTCTGTATACTATGTGTCCAATCATAGTATGTCATCCAACTGCAGAACTTTATTTAAGAATATTGTTATAGCATTTCAAGGTTCTCATCATAGCGGGGATCTGCTATGACCTTATTAATGCAACAAATATTTCAGGACATTATTATATTATAGTCAGGCAGAACAATGAACAATATATAATAAGTGAACATTTATGTAATCAAAGTACAAAACAGTTGGTTCTGAGGACACCAACCCTTACACATTAGACCAATACATAAATATTCCAATACTCCATGATACAACATTATTTTGGAATCCCATTACATAAACACTTAATCATTCCACCACATCGTTGTCATATTCAACATCGCCAATAGTGATCGCATGTGACTTCCCTTTGTCCTTTTCCTTAAGCGGTTTCTCATGTCAATCATCACTAACCCATGGATTAGGGAATTTATTAGCATAATGCCCCATTTCCCTGCACTTGAAGCATTGAAGTGTTGGTGGTGCGTTCTCTGCATTGTTTGCATTATTCACATCATTAGAAAACCTTTTTCCATTACTTCGACACTCAGCTGCTCAATGACCTTCTATTCCAAACATAAAACATTTTCTAGTCCCTTTAAGACAATCTCCACCTTGCTTCTTTCCACACATTTTGCATAAGGAAACATTCATAATCTTTTCACCATTATTCTGAGATTTCTCCTTGAACTCCATCTTTCGTTTCTTGTCAAAACCATGAGATGGATATGTAACACCAACTTCCATTTCTACCTTGATAGCACAACGCACAATTTCTTCAAAGCTATTAAAGTCTCTTATAGCTAATTCCCTTCGAAGACTTGGTTTTAAGCCACTGAAAAATTGATCAACTTTACTTTCAGGTTGGATGATAATGCCAGATGCATACCTTGCAAGTCTTGTAAAATTCACTTCGTATATACCAACAGATTCATCATCCTTCTGCTTCAGCTCAATAAACTCATTTTCCATCTTTGTTCGAAGAATACGAGGGAAGTACTTACTGAAAAACAAGTTCTTGAACTCGTCCCATTCCATGGACTCAATTTCATCTCTTGGCCTTGTATTCTTGATAAGATTACACCATTGATCAGCTTCACCTTCCAAACGATATACTGCTAAGATGACTTTATCATGCTCAGAACATTGAAGAACTGAGAATATCTTTTCAGTGGTACTGATCCATTGTTCAGCAACAAGTGGATCGGAAGTCCCACTGAAAGAAGGTGGACGTTGCCTCATGAAGGACTCTATAGAATATTGTTCCCTTCTCTGCTCATTTGGAAGTCCATAATGATTCATAGCTTGTGTAAGTATAGCAATAAGATTTTTCACTCCATCTCCAATAACATTTGATTGTTCAGGAGGGCAATCATTGCATTGTCCATTGCATTGATCAACACGGTTCCTTCGGGTTCCATCCATCGTCTAAAACCCAAAAAGAATAGTGTGAGAGGCAAAAATCATGCTAGGGAAAACAACATAATAAAGGGGGAGTACCTTCAATATCTAACATCTTAGGATTAATTCCATGATCGTTAGCGTAATTCTAGTACTATAACCTATACATATACTTAACCTTAGGGACATCCCTAGAAATACCTTAGAAATATCTCTAGGGATCTCACTAACGTTTTCGCATCCTAGTTTCCAAAGGTTGACTAAACCTTTCCTCTGATACCAACTGTAGAGACCCGAAGCTTGACGTACATTGACATTACATTACATTTGAGGAATACTTAGTACATAAAAAAAACACACACACAAGGACCGTAATAGTTTAGTGTCTTTGGAAAGTCGGAATATAATCCTCTAATCCTGGTAAAAGATCTTCAACATCTCCCATAAAGATTTTCATTTTTATTATACCTAAAACCTTTCTTTATATCCTGGGGAAAAGAAAACATAAAAGGGTGAGCTCAAATGCTCAGTAAGGGTAAACAAAAGAAAAATCAATCACATCATATTCATAAGAACATAAATTTTGGAAATCTTAACCTGCAAAATAGAGCATAATTTCATAACATGGGATAAATCATAGCAGTGAAATGTAATCACAGTAATCATAACTTAAAACATGAATTTTTTTGGAATACACACATAATCATATGGAATCATTTCTTGTTAGTCAAGACTCATTTCCAAGACTATCTTAGTGGACAAAGTCCATTTCTGAACTGAGTCACCCTCATTTCATTCCTGTTTCACTGAACCGATATAACCTACCATTCCAGCCATGTCTATCTCATGAGATATAAAATCTTTACCCAATGCATTGGAGGGAGATATAGGTCCCACCCATCTCATAATGATAACATTCTTATGTGTGCCACAAAATCATAAATCATACTTCATTTCATAACCCATGTAATAAAATGGGATTCTTAAACATCATGCCATCATAATCCATAAACAATTGATATCATTTCATCATAAGAAAATTGAAACCATTTAAATCATAGAGACATTTTACTGGAAACATACATATCAAATAACATCATCTTAGATGGAAAATAGTGTTGAAAAAACACTTGAAATTAATTCTTGAGGAAAATATCCTTTCTTCTTTAAAAACATTTTTCCTTTCTTAACATGTCATAAATCTTTAAACTAAAAGAAGTTGATTAAAAATAAAGTTGAAAACCTGTAAAGGAAGCTTCTTGGAAATAATGTTTTCAAAATCCATTCATGCCATATAAGTTAAAAAAACATTCTTCTCGTACTTTTGTCAGAAAAGTCAAAAAAAAATACCGCATATGAAAAACGACAAAAGATTCCTTTCATATCTTTTACTAAAAACACACCGAAGGGTAAAATTGGATTTAAACCATTGTAGGTGGATGTAAATAATATGTCATATCGAGGAAACATGAATGTGGATGATAAAATGCACCCCAGTAAATGCCAATGTATAAAAAATCTCAGATAAAAAATGAGATTGTGATATTTCTCTTACCTTAGGTCTGATTTGCTTCGTAAGTGTCCGAACCTCCTCTTTTTGACGCGCATTTTCTTAACCTCCACTTAACGAAATAAGGATGGTCTTTGAAGAAGACCAGGACCTCTAGGATGATACTAGGGAAGTGGATAAGAGATTTTGGCAGGGTTTGGCCGAGCTTGAATGCACAAATTGGTGTGAGGAGGAGAGGTAGGAGGTGCCCTTTTATAAGGGATGAGAGGGGCACCTTAGGAATATCTCAAAATATTATTTTATATTAAGGTCAAATTCGGTTTATAATGGTTCCAAATGGACTTATTTCGAAGATAAAGTAGGGATGGGTCGAAATACTCTCATCCAATAGGATTTATACAAGTTTAGGTTATTATTTTAACCTTATCAATTAGATTTAATTCTAAGTTAAATAATTTAACTTTTACCGTGTCTTTTTGTTTTCTTACACTATATGGTTAATAAACTTACTATATCAAGCCAAACGAACCCCAAGTTGTTTATTATTAATATATCTATCCTTATATAAGTCATTTGGCCGAGCCTTAGATTTTTTGGAATTAAATAACAATTAATAATATAATATTTGTTTTAAAAACTAATTTATGTCAATTTTGACACTATTTGGTACATGATTTTTATGAAATTTTTAACAGAATGATAAGTTCGAACCAAGTTACTTAAATCCACAATAACATGTCATATTAACCTTGAAAATTATTATAAGTCATAAAAAGTCTCAAAATACATTTATTTGGGCATTTATAACATCAATTATGTTAATATTTTCTTAAAAAGGTAATTACTGCATCATAGTTGTGTCATAAATAAATTAAATTATTTAAAGTATAAAAATTACAAATAAAATACCATTATGTAGGAAATATTTTTATCTTTATAATGAATATTTATAGTCGAAATTATATTATGTATAACCCTATATTATAAAATTTTTAGTTATTAAACTTTGATTTTTAACTATTTTAACTATTCATTAAATAAAATAATATTAAATGTCATAATCTAATCCAAGTGGACCTAAATGGTCATATTATATTCATAAGGTTGTTTTTTGTCGAATTACACTTATCCAATAGAATTAGTACATGTTTTATGGTAATAGTAATATCATATTTACGCTTAGTTACCCTATTTACTATTAACCGCGGTAAAAAAAGTAAAAAAGTTACTATTCACCAAAAAAATATTTTTATCTCATTGAACAACATTTTACTTACTGATATCAACCGTGTCTGTTGGATTTTCGAAATTCCATTCACAGAAGCGGTAAAATTATGTTTTATGCAAAATTCAGTTTTTAACCTACCACTTAGTGGTTTCACTATTCATAAAAAATTGAAAGTTTTCAGAAAAATACCAAAATTTCACCCTAGGCTAATTTCGGTATTTCGAATCCAAAAATGAATTCCATTTTGAAAAATAAAATTTACAAAATTTCAAAAAGTGGTTATTACTATTCATAACGGCTAATTTTAATAATATTTTAATAGCATATCGTTGTTTAGTGAAACTCGGTATTGCGTACTACACACGCTATCGAGGAAGGTCGCGATTGTGTGTAATGGAAGGCAAGTCAACGATGCATGTTGTGAAAGATTCTTTTTGTGTAGCGTACAACACAAGACATTAATGAAATTAAAAAGAATATTTTTCATAAAATTTCGGGGTGTTACAACTACCAAGTTGTCCAATGTTGACACCTCCATATTTATGAATTTTGTTTTTGGATGTTATGACCCTCTTAAAAGGGAATCTCTATGGAGTGCAAAAATACCTTTGACCCTAGCAAATATACATTGTTTTTTGGGGGTGACATTAATGTCATTTCCAACCCAAAGGAAAGGAATGGAAGAAGCCCATTCTAGAGGAAGGTCATCATGGAGTTTGTTCAATTCATGGCTGGGAATGGCCTCATTAATCTCAGCTTATCATGTGAAATTTTCACCTGGTGCAGCAACTGCATTGGCGATCACCGCTTATAGAGTCTATTGGATAGGGGTCTAGACAACATGAAATCCACTAACCTATTCTCAAATACCATTTATTTTCATCTTGCTTGAGGTGTTTTGAACCACTCCCCATCTTGGTTTCCATTTATTCTTGTCATGATCATCAGGAATGGTTTCACATCCACCGGTAGTGGGTTAACATCCTAGGGTACCAGGACATGGTTTATGAAATATGGAATGAACCCTTTTAAGAGTATTGGGCCACCTTCAACCTCAGTGACCGGAACTCAAACCCCAATAGGTGCGTGTTTTCCCCTTCCTCCTTAGGAACCTTCACCACCTGTGAATACTGTCACATATGGGATACTTCAGAGTATTCTGATAGATGGAATGATGCCTTGGGTTTATTGGATTATTAACACCAGTTTGAGATTTATGTGTGACTATATACTTATTATATTTTCATATTATTTCTTACACACCACTACATGAGTCGAGTAACCTAATTTAAATCCATATTGGTACTTTGGTTCTAATGTGGATATGATTTTTTATGTGTTTGTGACATGTGTATGTGAGGATATATTGGTATTTAGGCATGATGATATTGAATGTAGGGAAGAGACCTAGGAGTGGTATATGTATCATTCTTGATTATTCTTGTGTTTGGACTGGGGTGATTTGAGGAGACAATAATGAATCTAAAGTAATTATATTTAATGAAGATGAATAAATACTAATGGTCACTCTCTATTAATATCTATTTCTATAAGGAAGTGGTTATCTTCTACTGTATTTGGAAGTCTTTTTTTTGTGTACTTGTGCCATAAATACTAATATTTGAGATTCAAATAAGATGAAGATAAATAATGATTTGATGGATGCTAATCGTTTGAAAATAGAGTACGAGAATAGAGTGAAAGAGTTCATAAAATTTGCAATGGATCAAGCAAAGGATCCTTCTGAAATCCTTTGTCAATGTTTATGTTGTTGTTATTATAGACAACTTACTCTAGTGGAGTTGTAAGAACATTTGACATGTCACGAAATATATCAGAGTTATAAATGTTGAAATAAACATGGAGAAAAAGAGAATGTAGCTACTGGCTGGGATAAAATTGCATTTTATGGATCATCATATATGAATACAAATATGGATAATGAAGAAGACCATATGGATGATGTGGTTAAAGATATCAATGATGATTGTGATAGATTGAGGAAATGAAAAAAACAATTGAAGATGAACTTCATGATTGCCCGAAATTGTTTGAGAAGATAAAGAGTTGTGAAAAGACACCATTGTATGCTAGTTTCCCCAAGTATACAACATTATGAGTTGTACTTAAGTTGTATAAATTGAAAACATGCAACAGATTAAGTGATGTTAGTTTTAGAGAACTACTTGCTCTCTTGAATGACATGCTCCCTAAAGATAATGAGCTCCCAAGCCGGACATATGAAGCTAAGCGAATGGTACACTCGATGTGTATGATTTCTGAAAGAATAAATGCCTCCCCAAAAGACATTATATTGTTTCACAAGGAGAAACAATCACTTACATAATTACCAAAGTGTGGTGCTTCTCGATATAAGAATGATGAATCCAATATTATGAATTTTTTATGGTACTTTCCAATCATTCCAAGGTTTAGGTGTCTATATGTAAGTGAAGAAACTACAAGACAATTGTCATGGCATGTAGATAAAATAAATAAAGATGGGAAATTACGTCAGCCGACCGACTTTCCTCAATGGAATAAAATTGATCACAAGTATCCTTAATTTGGAAAAGATCCAAGAAAACTTCGTCTTGCTTTATCTACAAATGGATTAAATCCATTAGGTTTTCAAACTAGCAATCATAGTACATGTCATGTTATGTTGGTAAATTATAACTTGTCACCCTGGTTATGCATGAAGTAGAAACTCATCATGTTATCTATGCATATATCGGGACCAAAATAACCAGGTAATGATATTGACGTTTATTTGGATCCTTTTATTGAGGATTTGATGTTATTGTGGGATTCAGGTGTTATGATGTATGATGCTTAAAAAAGTGAATACATCACGTTGAGAGCGATGTTGTATGGGACAATAAATGATCTCCCTGCTTATGGAAATTTGTCAGTCTATAGAATTAAAGTAACTCAAGGGTGTCCCATGTGTGAAGAAGACACATAATCAATTAGGTTGAATAATTCATTGAAATATATGTTTCTAGGACATCTTAGATTTCTACCTCATCAGCATAAGTACCTATCTTGCACGACATCATTCAATGGATGTTCAGAACAACGCACAACACCATCTCCACTAACAAGTGATCATCTGTTTGAGAAAGTAAAAGATATGAACACTATTTTTGGTAAACCATTTTTGAGAGACCTTACGAAAATCAGTTGGAAAAAGAGATCAGTTTTTTTGAATTACTATACTGGAATTGTTTGTACGTCAGACATTTTCTTGATGTGATGCACGTGGAAAAAAATGTATGTGATAGTGTTATTAGAACGTTGCTAAATTTTACTGGAAAAATAGAGGATGTAATTAAGGCAAGGTTGTACATGGTTGACATGGGAATTGGAGAAGAGTTGGCTCCCATAAAGGGTAAAAATTGAATGTTTCTTCCTCCAGCTGCTTATACTCTTTCTAGGGAGCATAGATACCAGTTTTTCAAATTTTTCAATGATTTAATGGTTCTAGAGGGGTATTCAAATAATATAATGAACATTGTGTCAATGAATGATTTAAATCTAAAAGGTTTGAAATCACTTGACTTCCATTTTTTGATGCAAGATTTAATTCCTTTAGATTTACGTTGCATTTTCCCCAAAATTTTCATCATACGTTAACCAAACTTTGTTTCTTTTTCAAAGCTATATATAGCAATGTTTTAGACCGGGTGAAATTTCCAGCTATGGAAAAAGAAATTTTCATCATATTTTGTGAATTAGAAATGTTCTTCCCACCAACATTCTTTTATATGATGGTTCATTTGATGATTCACTTGGTGAGAGAGATTCGACTTTGTGGTCCTGTGCACTATATATGGATGTATCCTGTACAAAGGTATATGAAGATTTTGAAAGGGTATGTCAAAAATTAAAGTATTCTAGAGTGTTGTATAGTGGAGAGATATATTGTTGAGGAAGCCATTGAATTTTGTAAATAATACCTATCTGATGTGGAAGGCATTGGTCTCCGGAAATCTTGTCACACTGGCCGCATTGAGGGTGAGGGAATTTCTGGAAGAGATGTCGTGACAATCATCATTACAGATCAGGGGCAGGCCCACCATTATGTTTTGCATAATAGTTGGGAGGTTTCTACATATATTGAAACTCACAAATAAATTCTTAGGCAGTTGAATCCATCAAGGGAAGAAAAATGGTTATCAAATACACATAATCACCAGTATATAGGATAGTTTCTGGACCATAATTTTAAGCAGTTGGATGAAAATAAAAATTCAATTTCAGAACGACTTGGATGACTAGCCACTAGACCAAGTGGGTATGTATTATCTTATAGTGGTTATGTAATTAATGGTTATACATTCTATATAAATGAACATGATAAAGATAGTACCATGAAAAATAGTAGAGTTACAGTAGTGGATGAAGCGATGCATGTTTCTTGTAGTAAGGATAGAAATCCAATTTATTCAAATATGTCACACTTTGGAATTATCAAACTAATATGGGAGTTGGATTATACGACAATACAATTACTGATTATTCAATGAAAATGGGTTGATAACAACAGTGGTACTAAAATAGATGAATGGATATTTTTGAAAGATTATTTTAGTAAAGAAGGGTACAAAGAAAAACAGTTTATAATGGAATCACAAGTGGTATATGTTTTTTATCTTCTAGATCTCGCAAGCCGAAAGTGGTTGATTATTCTGTTAGAGTCCAAAACTACTGAAGGTTCTAATGAAAATATAGTTGAGAAAGATCCTTTCAGTGGTACGTCGCAATCATTTCAAAGCAGTCCCAATGTAGATGATGTTTTGTATGTTATAGGAGACCACAATGAAAGGATTTGGATAATTGATAGAGGTGTAAAATCCCTTCAGCCTTTGAAAAATATAAATAGTGTTCAATAAACAGGTTATATTTTGTTTGTAATATAGATCTTATTATCTCATGTTATTATATTATCATTACTAAATTTATGTAATCTAAATTAACTGTTCAACCACTTTTTCAGATAATGACTTCTGCACATTTTGGTTCTCCTAACCTTGAGGCTAAACAAGTCTCTCAAGCTACTACTGCGGCTGCTGCTGTAGCTACTGCTGCCGCCGCTGCTGCTCCTGCTGCGGCTACTGCTGCTCCTGCTACTGCTCCTACTGTCGCGGCTCATGCTGCTTCTATTGTTGAGGTCCAAAAACCATCAATACATGCCGTTTCTACCATTTCAGATGAACATATAGATGATGTTGATATCGATGAAATGGTCAGGAATGAAGGATCGACGTCACAGAAAACACAGGTACGTCGTAGTTTGACAGTATTAGCCAAAGTTATTAAGGTGAAAAGAAAATGCATCTAATTTGATGTTGGATAGATTTCAAAAGGCCAACATGTGATTCTCAACAAGGATATGTTTAGTAGTTACATTGGAGTTTTCACTCGGCAATGTGTGCCGATTGACATAGATTCATGGCACCATGTTGTGTCCGGACTGAAGGTTGTGATCATGGAAGAAATTATAGTAACATTATTAATTTATTTCTTTAATTTAATAGAAAATAAAATAATTAAGCAATGTATTACTCTTTTCAATCTCTTACAGAATAAAATTATAGTAGATGATTCACACAAAGATTATGTACTAAGGATTTCAAGAAGGATTCATTGAGGTTTTCGCACTATTTTAACAAGATGTCACCTGAAAGATTCCAAAGGTAAAATAATCCTACACCCACCCATTTTCTACTCTCACCTGATATCCAAAGATGCATGGGATACATTTGTGGGCTGCCGTGGGGATGAGAAGTTTATGATACATTGTGGGTGATAATACGTTGTTTTAGGATACATGTATTCATCACTTTTTTTGTCAATATTTCATTTATAAAACAGCAACTCTGTAAATAAAATATGGAACGTGAATCAAAACTAACATACCCCTATTGTAAATCAAGGATGGGGTATGCTTCACAAGAAAAGAAAATGGTACGTATTTTAAATTTACAGTAATATTTTTAAGTTCCAACAAACAATATCATTTTTATATTTCTATGTTTATATGTAGATTGATGATTATAAAACCAAATACACTTCCATCCCACATCATGTGCTTTGGAAGGAGGAACGTGCGAATAAATAAGTGAATCTATTAAATGATAACACACAAAAAGTGTGGAAAATTTGTGTAAGTATGACATGATGATAAAAATATTTGTTTTAAATTTCTATTACTTAAAAATAATTAGTTATTTTCCTATATCTGATAGTCACAAGAATCAGTTACTCCTACAGTGGATGAAGACCTATTATTGATGGCATTGAAGTGGCCAGAAAAATATGGTTGTGTCTGGGGGTGTGGGGTTTGGGGTGACACCCTGAGTATATTTTGAGAATAAAAAAACGTATGATAGAGATGAAACATTGAAACAAATGAGAGAAAAACTAGAAACCCTTGAAGAATGATTGCAATGGCAGGGCGAGTTGATAACAACTTTAATGGGTGGGATTCAAGGAGAAGACACAACTCTGGAACAACCAGTGGGTGATGATCCCACCCCACCCCCATCAGCTTTGAGATGAGCCATTCCCCCCAAAGAGCTGTCTTAGCTGTGGTAATCAATATTTTAATAATTGTTCCCATGAAATGTGAATCAAAAAAACACTGAAACTCTTCATGTACTAATCCTCTACAGGGTGACAATGATTGTGATTTATATCTATCAACAGCCACTTATCACCTTGTAGTGAGGGCTATAGTGTTCAACATCCCAGATGACACGCTGCATAATAGACCACTTTTGAAAGATCATCTGAAAGTGACGATTACTGTAGCTCATGAGCCAAATGCAGAACTGCCTATTCCACTTTATGATGATGATATTCATACGGTAAAAAAGGATATTGGGACTTTCATTGCATGGCCTTCACAACATGTAAGATTACATGCGGCCAAAGAGGTATTTATTTCCTTTTTTTCAAGATAACCCTTTAATAATTAATGAAAAAAGGGTCTGATCTAATGAATGTTAATATAGATGGAGAAAGGGATGGGGGTGACAAAAGTTGGCTCAAAACCATCTAAAGGATCAACCAACTGATCCTAAGGATCTACTGAAAGCACAATAACACCACATGTTCTCTATCCACATTTACTATCATTTAAGACTCACGTGGATATGAAGCTAAGAGGGTGTATTATTCATTTAGTGTTTTTCAAAGAGAATATATACAGCATGGAAATTCAAGATTTTATTACTACTGAAAATGTAAATGAGATCCTTGATAATGGTTGGCTAGGAATCACAGTTGTAAATATATATATATGTGGTACGTTTCTGTGAATTGATTTTCTAAATGCTAATCTAATGTAAAAATTATGACTAAATGCATTTTATATTATTAACAAATGTATATATGAAAAATATTTGAAGGAATTTTCCCATGAGCCAAATTTTTGACTCGTTAGTCCTCATACCACATCATCACATCTAACAAAAATATAGCCAGCAAAAAAGAATGAAAAAGTGAATGGCTTGCTGAAAACATTTGAAAGCAAGATTACAGATGAAAGACTCTTCTTAATAACAACCATGCAAGGGTAAAACTCTACAATTAAAGCATATCAATTATATTTTGATTTATTTTATTACTATTCATTTTTTGTTTTTAGAAAACATTGGATGCTAATTTTGGTGAACTTGGATACTCCAAATATTTATTTTATGGATTCAAAGCAAAGATATCTATAAAACTGACCACACATGATGGAGTTTGTGAATCTGTAAGACACTACATCCCACATTTTAGGTCTAAACATAATGTAATATAATTTATATTATCTTTTACTAAGGATTCTTTTTTGATAAGTTGGTGTATCATTATCTTCTAAAAAAGGAATGAGGACAGGGGCTAAGCATAAGGAGGTGAGAAAGTACTATTTCTGGACAAATATCAGGGTATATATAATAAAATTCACTATCTAAACACATCTCAACACAAGTTAATTATTCTCTTAATGATCAATTTTTTTCAGTGCCCAAAAAAACAAATGATAATGATTTTGGTTATTATGTTTGAATATTTATGAAAAAGATTATTTTTCATCAACAAACAAGCATCCCTAAAGAGGTATTTTCAAAAATGAATTCTAGTTCGTTTAATTTATATATTAATTGTTTATTTTTATATTTTATAGTACTACTATAACTGGTAAAAATCCTCATACACACAAGATGATATAGATATGTTTAGAAAAGAGTGGCCCATATACCTGATGACAGATTGTATACAAATAACATGAAGATTTTACTTCGGGACGTGTACAATTGGCGGTTATTTTTTGAGGGGTTTAGGGGATCAAAAGATGACACATTATGGTACGTAAATGTTCGTAGGAATATTTTAATTGTTATTAAATAAAAATTTCTTTCTACAATTAGTCAATTTCCCATTATAACAGATGACATGCACAAAAAACATGAATGAATGATGAACCACTGAAAGGGTCTCTCTTTTGTTTAAAATGGACACAATTTTATGTGAAAACAAAAACTGACCAATGTAAATCTGACCAAATGCATTCGGATTGTGTTGATCTTTTAAGAGAACGATCCACATGTGTGTTGGGGACATGTACGAGTCATCCCTGCCTCAATCTGAGGCACGGTGTGGTTGGTATCACTCAAAGGGTCTATCTTTTGTTTAAAATGAACAAAATTCTAAGTGAAAACAAAAACTGACCTACAGAAATATGACCAAACGAATTTGAATTGTATTGATACTTTATGAGAACGATACACATGTCCTTTGTGACGTGAAAAAGTCATCCCCACCTCAATCTGAGGCACAGTGTGGCCGGTTTCATTCAAAGGGTCTTTCTTTTGTTTAAAATGGATACAATTTTAAGTGAAAACAAAAACTGACCTATGAAAATCCAACCAAACGCATAAGGATTATCTTGACTCTTTAAGAGAACGATCCAAGAGTCCTTTGTGATGTGCATGAGTCATCCCCACCTCAATCCGAGGCACAGAGTGACCGGTACCACTCAAAGGGTCTCTCTTTGGTTTAAAATGGACACCATTTTAAGTGAAAAAACAACTGACCTATGGAAATCCAACCAAACGCATTAATATTGTGTTGATACTTTAGGATAAAAATTTACGGGTGTGTTGGGGATGTGTAAGAGTCATATCCACCTCAATATGTGGCACGGTGTGGCCGGTACCACTTAAAGGGTCTCTCTTTTGTTTAAAATGGAAAAACATTTTAGTGAAAACAACAACTGACCTACAGAAATCTGACCAAATGCATTATGATTGTGTTGATACTTTATGATAATTATTCATGGGTGCATTGGGGATGTGTACGAATAATTCCCACCTCAATACGAGGCACGGTGTGGCCGGTACCACTCAAAAGGTCTCTCTTTTTTTTAAATGGAAAAAAGTTTAAGTGAAAACAACAACTGACCTACGGAAATCCGACCAAACACATTCTTATTGTGTTTATCCTTTAATAAAATGATCCATGGGTGCATTGGGGATTTGTATGAGTCATACCTGCCTTAATCCGAGTCACGGTGTAGCCAGTATCACTCAAAGGGTCTCTATTTTGATTAAAATGAACAAAATTTTAAGTGAAAACAACAACTGACCTATGAAAATCATACCAAATGCATTAATATTGTATTGATCCTTTAGGATAATGATCCACAGGTCCTTTGTGACATTTAATAGTCATACCCGCCTTAATCCGATGCACGTTGTGGCCGGTATCATTCAAAGAGTTTCTCTTTTGTTTAAAATGGACCCAATTTTAAGTGAAAACAACAACCAGCCTACTGAAATCCAATCAAACGCATTCATATTATCTTTATCCTTTAGTAGAAAAATCCATGGGTGTGTTGGGGATGTGTATGAGTCATCCCCACCTCAATCCGAGGCCCAGTGTGTCCAGTACCAATCAAAGGGTCTCTTTTTTTTAAATGGACACAATTTAATGTGAAAACAACAACTAACCTACAAAAATCTGACAAAATGCATTCCTATTTTCTTGATCCTTTAGGAGAACCGTCCATGAGTTTTTTTTGGCATGAAATAGTTATCCCCACCTCAATCTGAGGCACGGTGTGGCCGGTACCACTCAATGGTTCTCTCTTTTATTTAAAAAGGACACAATTTTATGTGAAAACAACAACTAACCTATGGAAATCCAACCAAACACATTAAAATTGTGTTTATCTTTTAATATAATGATCCACGGGTGTGTTGGGGACATTTACAAGTCATTCCCGCCTCAATCTGAGGCATGTTGTGGCTGGAACCACTTAAATGGTCTCTCTTTTGTTTAAAGTGGAAAAAATTTTAAGTGAAAACAACAACTGACCTATGGAAATCCAACCAAACGCATTCATATTGTGTTGATCCTTTATGATAATGAACCAAGGGTGTTTTGGGGATGTTTAAAAGTCATCGCTGCCTCAATCCGAGGCACGGTGTGGTCGGTATCACTCAAAGGGTCTCTCTTTTGTTTAAAATGGATAAATATTTAAGTGAAAACAGCAACTGACCTATGAAAATCTGAACAACACATTCATATTGTCTTGATATTTTAAGAGAAAGATCCATGGGTGCATTGGGGATGTGTATGAGTCATCCCTATCATAATATGTGGCATGGTGTGGCCTTTATCACTCAAAAGGTATCTCTTTTGTTTAAAATGGACAAAATTTTAAGTGAAAAAAATAACCGACCTACGGAAATCTAACCAAACACTTTTGGATTGTATTGACACTTCATTATAACAATCCACGGGTCCTTTATGATGTTCAAGAGTCATCCAAACCTCAATCCATTGCACGGTGTGGCCGGTATCTTTCAAAGGGTCTCTCTTTTGTTTAAAATGGACACAATTTTAAGTGAAAATAACAACTGACCTACAAAAATCCAACCAAATGCATTCGGATTGTATTTATCCTTCAGGAGAATTATCCAAGGGTTCTTTTTGAAATTTAAGAGTAATTACCACCTCAATTAGAGGCTCGGTGTGGCCGGTATAACTTAAAGGGTCTCTCTTTTGTTTAAATTGGACACAATTTTAAGTGAAAACAACAACTAACCTATGAAAATCCAACCAAATTAATTCATATTGTATTTATCCTTTATAATAAATCTCCATGGGTAATTTTTGACATGTACGATTCATCTTTGCCTCAATCCAAGGCACGATGTGGTCGATATCACTCAAATGGTCTCTCTTTAGTTTAAATTGGACACAATTTTAAGTTAAAAAAACAACTAACCTACAAGAATCTGACCAAAAGCATTCAGCTTGTCCTGATCCTTTAGGATAACTATCCAAGGGTGTTTTGGGGATTTGGAAGAGTCATCCTTTCCTAAATCCGAGGCACGGTGTAGCCGGTACCACTCAAAGGTTCTCTCTTTTGTTTAAAATGGACACAATTTTGAGTGAAAACAACAACTGGCCTAACGAAATCTGACCAGACTCATTTGGATTGTGTTGATCCTTTAATATAATGATACATGGGTGCTTTGGGGACGTTTAAGAGTCATCATCGCCTCATTCCGAGGCACGATGTGTCCAGTACCACTCAAAGGGTCTTTCTTTTGTTTAAAATGGACAAATTTTTAAGTAAAAACAATAACTGACCTACATAAATCCAAATAAACGCATTAGGATTGTGTTGATATTTTAAATTAATGATCAAAAGGTGTTTTGGGGACGTGTATGAGTCATCCCCTCCTAAATATGAGGCACGGTGTGGCCGGTATCACTCAAAGGGTCTCTCTTCTGTTTAAAATGGACAAATTTTTAAGTAAAAACTACAACTAACCTACAAAAATCTGATAAAATGCATTCAAATTGTATTGATCCTTTAGGATAACGATCCAAGGGTCATTTGTGATGTTTATGAGTCATCCTTGACACAATCCGGGGCACAGTGTGGCCGATATCACTCAAAGGGTCTCTCTTTTGTATAATATGGACACAATTGTAGGTCAAAACAACAACTGACCTATGAAAATCCGAACAAACACATTCAGATTGTAGTTATCCTTTAGTAGAATTATCCAGGGGTCCTTTTTGACATGTAAGATTCATCCTTGCCTCAATGTGAGGCACGTTGTGGCTGGTATCACTCAAAGGGTCTCTCTATGGTTTAAATTGGACACAATTTTAATTGAAAACAAAAATTGACCTACAAAAATCCAACAAAAAACATTCAGATTGTCTTGATTCATTATGAGAACGATCCATGGGTCCTTTTTTATGTGATAGAGTCATCCCCACATCAATCTGTTGCATGGTGTAGCTGGTACCACTCAAAGGGTCTCTCTTTTTTTAAAATGGACACATTTTTAAGTGAAAATAACAACTGACCAACGAAAATTTGACCAAAAGCATTAAAATTGTCTTTATACTTTTGTATAATGATCCACATGTCCTTTGTGATGTGTAAAAGTAATCTATGCCATAATCTGAGGCACAGGGTGGCCTATAACACTCAAAGGTCCTCTCTTTTGTTTAAAATGGAAAATATTTTAAGTTAAAACAACAACTGACCTACGGAAATCGGACCAAATTCATTCAGATTGTGTTGATCCTTTAAGATAATGATCCAGGGGTGTGTTGGGGATGTGTACGAGTCATCCCCACCTCAATCCAAGGCACAGTGTGTCCGGTATCACTCAAAGGGTCTCTCTTTTGTTTAAAATGGAAAAAATTTTAACTTAAAACAACAACTGACCTACGGAAATCCAACCAAACACATTCAGATTGTATTGATCATTTAGTAAAATGATCCAAGGGTCCTTTTTGATGTGTATGATTTATCCCCTCCTCAATCTGAGGCATGGTGTGGCTGATATAATTCATAGAGTTTCTATTTTGTTTAAAATGGACACAATTTTAAGTGAAAACAACAACTAACCTACATAAATCCGACCAAATGCATTCGGATTGTATTTATCCTTTAAGAGAAAGATCCACAGCTCCATTTTTATGTGTAAGAGTCATCCCAAACTCAATCTGTGGCACAGTGTGGCGGGTATCACTCAAAGGGTCTCTCTTTTGTTTAAATTCAACACAATTTTAAGAGAAAACAACAACTGGCCTATAGAAATCTGACTGACCACATTCGGATTGTCTTGATACCTTATGAGAACAATCCATGGGTCCTTTGGGACATGTAAGAGTCAACCCCACCAACCCCCAGGACCCCCCTAGATACCAACCCTCCCCCTGGACACCCCCACCCCTCTGGACACCCCCACCCCCTTGAAAGCCCCCCACCCCCTTGGACACCGCACCCCTTAGACATGCCCATGGACAGCCCCCCCCCCACCAGGACACCAACCCCTGGACAACCACCACCCCACAAAACGACACCCCCACCCCTCCATGACACCACCCCACCACCTGCATACCCCCAACCCCCCAGGACACCCCCAACCCCCCTTGACACCCCAACCCATGGACGGACACCCCCACCCTCCCAAATACCATCCCACCCCCTTGAATATCCCTACCAACGCCTTGTACCCCCCCCCCCCCCAAGACCGTGGACACCAACCTAACCCCATGGGCACCCCATAGACACCCCCCCCACCTGGACACCTCCCTCCTTGGACACCACCCAACCCCCCTTGGGCATCCCTACCAACACCTTGGACCGCCCCACCCCCTGGAAACCCCCACGCCCCTGGACACCCCGATCCTGTAAAGACCCTAAGCTTGACATACATGGACATTACATTACTTTTTCAGAATACTTAATACATAAAAAAACAGACACACAAGGACCGTACTAGTTTAGTGTCTTTGGAAACATGGAACATAATCTTCTAATCGAGGTGAAAGATCTTCAACATCTCCCATAAAAATCTTCCACTTTTTGTTTCCTGACCTAAAACCATTATTTTGATCCTGGGGGAAAATAAAACAAATAAAAGGTGAGCTCAAATGCTCAGTAAGGGTAAGCATGGATAAAATAAAACATACCATATACATTGGAACTAAAAATCATGAACATAATCTTTAAACATTAAAATCATGAGCAACGACATAAAACATGGAAGTACATAAGGCATAGATCATAATGGAACATAAACCATGATAAAATAGAATGGGAATAAAACATGTAATTGTGGAATCCATTAGGAACATGTAATGATTTCTATAGTAGCCAAGGCATTGCTGCCAAGACCATCTTAGTGGACAAAGTCCCATTCTGAATCGAGTTCACTCCTCGTTTCAGTCCTGTAACACTAAACCGGATTAACTTACCATTCCATCCATGTCTATATCATGAGATATAAAATCATTACCCAATGCATTGGAGGGAGATATAGGTCCCACCCATCTCATAATGAAATCATTCTTACTTGTGCCACAAATTAAACATACATCATTCATAATAACCCAATGAATAAAATGGGTTTCATAAACATCATCCCATCATCACATAATCTATATAAATGAAATAGATATCATTTCATTAAAAGAAATGTGAAACCATGTAAATCATAGAGAAATTACACTTGAAACATACACATATGAAATAGTTTCATCTTAGATGGAAAATGGTTTTGATAAAACACTTAAAATGAATTCTTGAGGAAAATATCCTTTCTAATTCAAAATCAATTTCTTTTCACAAAACTTCATGAAATTTTAAAAGAAATATATTTTGTTGAAAATAGTCATGAAATATTTTGGAGGAATATTCATGAAAATAAGGATTTATAAAACCGTAAAAATACGTTCGTGCCGTATAAGTTAAAAACATTATTTTTCTACTTTTTCCGGAAAAGTCAAAAAGTACCTCGTAATGTAAACAAAAGAAATATTCCTTACATACCATGTAGTAAAAGTCAAAAATGGGTAAAAAGGACATTAAACATACATGAGAAAAATTTATAAAACATGGACATTGATGATAGAAATAACCCCAGTAAATACTTACGAATAAGCAATCTTGGATAAAAATGAGATTTGCAAAATTATCCCTTACCTTATGTCCAATATGCTTCGTATGTATCCAAACCTCC
Organism: Viscum album; assembly: GCA_963277665.1. Classification (NCBI taxonomy): domain Eukaryota; kingdom Viridiplantae; phylum Streptophyta; class Magnoliopsida; order Santalales; family Viscaceae; genus Viscum; species Viscum album. The sequence continues at coordinate 1,697,488,292 of OY728131.1, forward strand.
TGTATAATGATTTTAATAATGTCATTGACTTATTACAGAATCATATTCATTGTTATGATATCATATATGGTTCACTTATGACTTTATATTACCTGTTCTTTTGTAAATTCCATTTTAAAGATTGTTTTGGGTAAAATCGTTTCATTTGTCATCCGTGTTTTGACTTGTAATTATTCATATGATTACTTAGATCACAATTTCATAATTCCAGAATATAAAACATGATTTATATATAATATATATTCAGAATATACATATATATAATCGATCGATAAATGGAAAGAAATACACTGTTCATGGAGACGGTAGGTCGTACGTACGCATGAACGCTGTTTTCGTTTCCTTATTTAGTTGAATGGAATTAATTAGATGAAATACATATATACATAAATCCATTAGCTTTATAATTTCATGTATTTCATTATTTTTGCTTATATATACTTTATAATCATTCTTAAATGGTTAACATGGAGAATGAATCTCATCGCGTCGTGGAGACGGTAGTCCGTACGTACGCACGAGCGATGATATCGTTTCCATAATTATTGAATTGAATTGGAGTGGATGATACAATATATCAGAATCCGTATGATGTTATAATAACTATGTATAGTCATTATTTACACAATTATACCCATCCATGTAAGTTGTTTGTGGAAAAACTTATTACACCACAGCGTGGAGACGGTATTTCGTACGTACGCACGTGCGGTGATTTTGTTTTCCGTAGAATGGATAGAAGGTGAAATGGGGTTGTTTCCTATTTATAATAACAAATCAGTATATTAGTGATACTTATGTTATTACTTTATAATGAAACAACTAAAGAAGAAGAAGTTGAAGAAGAAAGAAGCTTGAATGAATCGGGAGAAGAAATTACCTCTTCTTCGATACGCCTTTTTGAAACCTCCTCTTAGGGCACTAAGATTGGTTCGAAAAGAAGACCAGAACCTCTAGGATGTTTCTATGGAATTGGAGAAGATAATTTTTCAGGGGTTGGCCGAGCTCGAAGGCTCAAATTGGTTTGAGGGGAAGAGGGAGGAGGTGCCCTTTTATAAGGGAGTAGAGGGGCACCTTTGGAATTCTTAAAAATATTAATTTATAATAAATATAACCCCACTTAAAAACCTCAAAAAATGACTCATATTCTAATATTAGATGACATAGGGTTTTAATCGCATCAACCAATCAAATTTATACATTTTTGGATCTTATTTTAAACCTTATCATTTTGATTTATCTTTATTTAATCTATTTAAGTTTATTTGTGGTAATAAAATTCTAAATTTTAAATTATAACAAATAATTACTTATTTGTTTTTAATTTTATGTAATTATTTACTTTATTAAATTACAGACCATATAAATTTAAATTTATAATTTTTAAATATTTTTGTGATTTTTAAACAATTTTATAATATGTTATTTTTATAAAATAACAATAGTGTCAATTTTGACACTATTCATTTATTTGAATTTAAATAAAATATATACAAAAGATATGTTCGAACTAAAAGATTTAATAGATTCATAAAAGGACATATGTATCTAAAAAATTAGTGGATCACATTAAATAGTTCATATAATATTTATTTTATTATTTTTAAAACCATTTATTTGGTTTATCTCGTAATAAAATAATTACTACAACATTTTTGTATAATTATTTAATATACTGATTTGTTGCATAAAAATATAAAATATAATCCTATGATAAATATAAATCTATTAACTTTCCCAATAATAATTTTACATGAATTTATCATCTTAAAATCACAATATTTAAATTTTTATATTTATTAAATTATGAAGGTGACAGCTTTGGCATCATTTAAAATAAAATAATATAAGTGCAATAATCACTTTTATAAGGATCCAAACGGTTATATATTAGGTACTTGGATGAGTAAGGTGTATATATACACTACCAATATGTTTTGGTCAGGTTTGTGGGCCTTTTAATGGGTATTATTTTTTCAATAAAAACTATATTACTTATTTTCCACTTAATAAATAATTTTTGTATCATTAATGTATCACCCTTAATGAAAATTATTTAATCACTAAAAATCCTAAATAAATTAACATGATGTAGATAATTTTATTATATTTCTGGAGACTATTCATTTTCTAAGTTTTATGATGTTTAGCACTAAATTAAAATTATTATACTTATAAGATTTAAGAGAGTGACATGTTGTCACTTTCGTTGGTTTTAATAATAATTAAATTATTTTCATGGTCAAAAGTCCATAAAATGAATCTAATCAGACCCTTAGTTGATATGGGATTACTTTTATCCATCCAATAGAATTTTGGCATGTGTTAGGGTAATTTTATAAAATTATATTTACCCTTAATTACCCAATTTACCTTTAACTGTGGTAAATAAAATTTACCGTAATTACTATTCATAATTCCCAAAAATAAAAAGTAGCCTATTAACATAATTTGGACACACTGATTCCAAATATGGAATCCATTTTTTTCAAATTCAATACACAGAAGTTGCAGAAATTAAATTAAAATTAATCCCGTTGTCGAATGAAAACGGGTTTTTGTTTAAAACATTGCAAAAGATTGAATTTATTTAACCTAGAAATTCAATGTAAAATCAATGATAATGACATACGTTATATTAAATGGTAAAAATATATTCTATTTATACTTTAAAACCATTAAATATTATAATTTAACCATATAAAATTTTACGATGAAAAAAGTTGTTTTTCATTAAAATATAGCGTGTTTTTACTATTCATCAAAATATGAAAGTTACCAGAATAATACGAAAAATTTATCCAAAGTAAATTTTTATTTCATGATTCCAAAGAAGAATTTTATTTTTTCAAATTTAACTTATAAATATGTCAAAAACTATATTTAATGTGGGTGTGCCATCAAAAGGCGACAAAACTGCATTTTTTGAAAAATACTTATTTTACCCGAAAAATTTATTTTGTTCTTATACCATGTTCTAGAAATTGTGTAAGATGAATAAAAATGTTATAAAATTCAAAATTTAGTTAATAATATTCATAACAGCTAGTTTATAATAATATTATAATAATAAATCGTTGTTTAGTAAAACCTGGTATTGTGTACAACACACGCTATCGAGGAAGGTCGTGATTGCGTGTAATGCAAGCCAAGTCAGGGTTGCGTGTTGTGAAAGAATCCTTTGTTGTTTCGTATAACAGAATCCAACCATATTTCATTTATACATTGAATATATATATATATATACTCAATGTTGCATAGAATAACTATTATCAAAATTGTGTGTAACACGATCCAAGAATAGTGTTGCGTATACTGCAACCTAATACGGTGTTGCATATACCACAAGGTAATCTTGGTGTAGCATAAAACACAAGACATTAATGAAATTAAAAGAATATTTTTCATAAAATCTCAGGGTGTTACATTTTACCCCCCTTAAAATGAATTTCGCCCTCGAAATTCGTCAGGGTTATAAATGGTTTACTACTCGAAAGTTTGTTTAATAGAAACCCACATCGTAAAAGGGAATACCATAACATGGATTTAAAAACTAAAGTATGAAATGTAATGGTTACCCAAATTAACTCATCACTGGGTTTCCACGTAGGAGAACATAGGTGAAAATATGGATATGGAAGAAAAATCTAACCATCAAGTTCTAATGGAGAGTGGTTGAGAACATGGCTATGAAAAAGCCAACTATCACAAAGCTATTGATTTGTGATGATCTAATGTACCATCTGATTCATCGGATATAAGGGCACTAGGAAAACAATTTTGGCTTTCAAGATCATTTCCCTAAAGTTGATGAATTAAAAGAAATACTTACATGATTTTGGTACAATCTCACTATTGTTCGTTAATTGAACAATTTCTACTTCATCCCTTAATGAAATGAAGTTGAATTTGTTATTTTTGATGGGTTAGCAGATCATGTGATAGAATGATGGGTCATTCCATCTGTCTCAAAAAAAAGGTTATAAAAGTTATCAAAAATACATAAGTCCATCTATAGTGAGATTAATCATATATGGTTACTAAAATGGACTTATACTTCATATGTCATACTGTTTAATATAATAAAACTAGTTTCTACTAAACAGGGACTCCTTGTAGGCCAGTGGTAGGCGATAAAGGCCAGTCGCACTTCGGTTGTGGGTTCGATTCCCACAGCCTTGTCCGACACGATGGGCTATCGTCCGTCCTTCAGGTTTTCCTTTTTTCTAAAACTAAATTACGATATCATCCCATCAATAATATCGAAAAAAGGTTCTATCCTTAAACAATACTAACTTATGTCCAACATAATCCATTCCAATCTTTAGGCTTATCCATAATATTTCAGTCCATTGTCATATTATAGTGAAAACGATTACCAGATATTTCATATAAGAATCATGTTAATACAATCGTTGATCCCCGTATATCATAAGATATGTCTTGTTGGTCACATTACAAACGTTCGAATTCCTTAATCATGTATTCTCTTGAAAAATGAATACCCATTAAACCATAGTGAAAACATGAATGCAGTTAAAAGTTAACACTTTCCACATACCAAAATCCTCAAAATTCCATATACTCAAACCATGATATCACTTAGTCCTTATATCAATCATGAACTCATGAATAAAATCAATCATCTCATTATCTTCTTATTCCTTCATTATGCGCATATCATCTACTTTACAAAAATATCTGAATGAAATTCCATGGTTACTGGTACCATTCAACATATACTTTCAAATACTTTTAGGAAAAACAATAGTGTAACAATCCTTAGATGATTCTTTAGTCCATAGTACCATTAACTATACAACATAAATCTCGGTAAACATACAATCATTCCACTACCTTCTAAAACAACCGACTGAGCTTCAACACTTCTTTCAGCTCATATATCATTTGTAGTCTCCTCATCATCATCCACATAAATACTACCCATATGACCATGCTGATTCTCTTCATGAGATTTTCCATTAGGGCATTGGTTTTCATAATGCCTGTACATTGCACATTTAAAACATCTAATCATTGTTGATGTCTTAGCAATACCATTATCCTTGTCCATCGTGTTAACTGAACCTTTTCCTTTTCACTTACTGGCTTGGTGTCCTTCTTTTCCACACCCAAAGCATCTTCCAGTTCCTCTGAAACAATCTCCCTGATGCCTCTTCCCACATTATTTACATGAGGGAAATTGAACTTTCTTTCCTCTATGATCATCATGAAACTCCATATTTCTTTTATTATTCGAGTTGTGAAACTTACCAAAGTTGAGATTATTGATCATATTATGCGATTTCTGATTAGGCATAATAACGATGTTTGGACTTCCAGATCACTTTTCATTTGGTTTCTCATGAAGAAAATCATTACATTGTCCGTCATATCCTCCATAATCATGAATCTTCTTGTTTCCAGCCATTTTCTAAAACCCAAAAAGAATAGTGTGAGTGGAAAAAATCATGCTAGGGAAAACAACATAATAAAGGGGGAGCACCCTCAATATCTAACATATTAGGTTAAATTATAAGATCGTTACCGTAGTTCTAGGACTATATCCTATACGTATTCTTATCCTTAGGTACATCCCTAGACATACCTTAGAAATATCTCTAGGGATCTCACTAACGTTTTCGCATCCTAGTTTCCAAAGGATGACTAAACCTTTCCTCTGATACCAACTATAGAGACCCTAAGCTTGATGTACATGGAAATTACATTACTTTTGTGGAATAGTTAATACATAATAAAAATAGACACACATGGACCGTAATAGTTTTGTGTCTTTGGAAACTTGGAACGTAATCTTCTAATCATGGTTAAAGATCTTCAACATCTCCCATAAAGATCTTCCACAATTTGTTTCCTGCCCTAAAACCTTTCTTTTGATCCTGGGGGAAAATAAAACATAAAAAGGGTGAGCTCAAATGCTCAGTAAGGGTAAGCATTGATAAAATAAAACATACCATATACATTGGAACTTAAAATCATGAACATAATGTTTAAACATTAAAATATTTAGCAACAACATAAAACATGGAAGTACATAAGGCATAGATCATAATGGAACATAAACCATGATAAAATATCATGGGAATAAAACATGTAATTGTGGAATCCATTAAGCACATATAATGAATTCCATAGTAGCCAAGGCATTGCTGGCAAGACCATCTTAGTGGACAAAGTCCCATTCTGAATCGAGTTCACTCCTCATTTCAGTCCTGTAACAATGAACCGGATTTATTTACCATTCCAGCCATATCTATCTCATGAGATATAAAATATTTACCTAAGGCATTGGAGGGAGATATAGGTCCCACCCATCTCATAATTAAATCATTCTTACTTGTGCCACAAAATAAACACACATTATTCATAATAACCCAACAAATAAAATGGGTTTCATAAACATCATCCCATCATCACATAATCCATATTAAAGAAATGGATATCATTTCATAAAAAGAAAATTGAAAACATGTAAATCATAGAGACATTACACTTGAAACATAGACATATTAAATAATTTCATCTTAGATGGAAAATGGTTTTGATAAAACACTTGAAATGAATTCTTGAGGAAAATATCATTTCTTCTTCAAAATCAATTTCTTTTCACAAAACGTCATGCAATTTTAAAAGAAAGATATTTTTTTTAAAATAGTCATGAAATCTTTGGAGGAAGTTTCATGAAAATGAGGCTTTATAAAACCATAAAAATACGTTCCTGCTGTATAAATTAAAAAAACATTCTTTTTGTACTTTTGCCGGAAAAGTCAAAAAGTACCTCATAACGTAAACAAAAGAAATATTTCTTACATACAATGTAGTAAAAGTAAAAAATGGGTAAAAAGGACTTTAAACATACATGAAAAAAAAATTATAAAACATGGACATGGATGATAGAAATACCCCCAGTAAATACTTACGAATAAGCAATCTCGGATAAAAATGAGATTTACAAAATTATCCCTTATCATATGTCTGATATGCTTTGTATGTATCTGAACCTCCTGTATAATGATTTAAATAATTTCATTGACTTATTACAGAATCATATTCATTTTTATGATATCATATATGGTTCACTTATGACTTTATATTACCCGTTCTTTTGTAAATTCCATGTTAAAGAGTGTTTTGGGTAAAATCGTTTCATTTGTCGTCCGTGTTTTGACTTGTAATTATTCATATGATTACTTAGATCACGATTTCATAATTCCAGAATATAAAACATGATTTATATATAATATATATTCACAATATACATATATATAATAGATAGATAAATGGAAATAAATACACCGTTCATGGAGACGGTAGGCCGTATGTACGCATGAACGCTGTTTTCGTTTCCTTATTGAGTTGAACGGAATTAAGTAGATGACATACATATATACATAAATCCAGTAGCTTTATAATTTCATATATTTCATTATGATTGCTTATATATACTTTATAATCATTCTTAAATGGTTAACATGGAGAATGAATCTCATTGCGTCATGGAGATGGTAGTCCGTACGTACGCACGAACGATGATATCGTTTCCATAATTATTGAATTGAATTGGAGTGGATGATACAATATATCAGATTCATTATGATGTTATAATAACTATGTATAGTTATTCTTTACACCATTATACCCATCCATGTATGGTGTTGGTGGAAAAAACAGATTACACCACGGCGTGGAGACGGTATTTCGTACGTACGCACGTGCGGTGATTTTGTTTTCCGTAGGATGGATAGAAGGTGAAATGGGGTTGTTTCAAATTTATAATACAAAATAAGTATATTAGTGATACTGATGTTATTAATTTATAATGAAACAACTAAATAAGAGTAAGTTGAAGAAGAAAGAAACTTGAATGATTCGGGAGAAGAAATTACCTCTTCTTCGATACGCCTTTTTGAAACCTCCTCTTAGGGCACTAAGATTGGTCTTTAAAGTAGACCGGAACCTCTAGGATGTTTCTAGGGAAGTGTAAAATATAATTTTACAGGGTTTGGCTGAGTATGAAGGCTAAAATTGGTGTGAGGGGATGAGGGAGGAGGTGCCCTTTTATAAGGGAGGAGAGGGGCACCTTTGGAATTCTAAAAAGTATTAATTTATAATAAGTCTAACCCCTCTTAAAAACCTCCAACAATGACTCATATTCGAAGATTAGATGATATAGGGTTTTAATATCATCAACCAATCAAATTTAGACATGTTTGGATCTTATGTTAAACCTTATCATTTTGATTTATCCTTATTTAATCTATTTAAGTTTATTTGTGGTAATAAAATTATAAATTTTAAATTATAACAAATAATTACTTATTTGTTTTTAATTTTACATAATTGTTTATTTTATAAAATTACAGACCATATAAATTTAAATTTATAATTTTTAAATATTTTTGTGATTTTTAAACAATTTTATAATATGTTATTTTTATAAAATAACAATAGTGTCAATTTTGACACAATTCATTTATTTGAATTTAAATAAAATATATACAGAAGATATGTTTGAACTAAAAGCTTTAATAGATTCATAAAAGGTCATATGTATCTATAAAATTTGTGTATCACATTAAATAGTTCATATAATATTTATTTTATTATTTTTAAAACCATTTATTTGGTTTATCTCTTAATAAAATAATTACTACAACATTGTTGTATAATTATTTAATATACTGCTTTTTTGCATAAAAATTTAAAATAAAATCCTATGATGAAGATAAATATATTACCTTTCACAATAATACTTTTACTTGAATTTATCATCTTAAAATCACAATATTTAAATTTTTATATTTTTTAAATTATGAAGGTGACAACTTTGGCATCATTTAAAATAAAATAATATAAGTGTCATAATCACTTTTATAAGGATAAAAACGGTTATATATTACGTAATTTGATGATTAAGGTGTATATATATACTAAAAATAAGTTTTGGTCAGGTTTGTGGGCCTTTTAATGGGTATTATTATTTCAATAAAAACTGTGTTACTTATTTTCCACTTAATAAATAATTTCTGTATCATTAATGTATCACCCTTAATGGCAATTATTTAATCCCTAAAAATTCTAAATAAATTATCATGATGTAGATAATTTTATTATATTTCTGGAGACTATTCATGTGCGAAGTTGTATGATGTTTATCACTAAATTAAAATTATTATACTTTTAAGATTTAACAGAGTGACATGTTGTCACTTTCTTTGGTTTTAATAATAATTAAATTATTTTTATGGTCAAAAGTCAATAAAATGAATCTAATCCGACCATTAGTTGATATGGGTTTTCTTTTATCCATCCAATAGAATTTTGGCATGTGTTAGGGTAATTTTATAATATTATATTTACCCTTAATTACTCGATTTACCTTTAACTATGGTAAATAAAATTTACCGTAGTTACTATTCATAATTCCAAAAAATAAAAAGTAGCCTATTAACATAATTTGGACCCACTTATTCCAAATATGGAATCAATTTTTTAAAATTCAATCTACATAAGTTGCAGAAATTAAATTAAAATTAATCTTGTGGTCGAATGAAAACGGGTTTTTGTTTAAAACATTGCAAAAGATTGAATTGATTTAACCTACGAATTCAATGTAAAATCAATGATAATGACATACATTATATTAAATGGTAAAAATATATTCTATTTATACTTTAAAACCAATCAATATTATAATTTAACCATATATATTATTACGATGAAAAAAGTTGTTTTTCATTAAAATATAGCGTGTTTTTACTATTCATCAAAATATGAAAGTTACCAGAATAATACGAAAAATTTATACAAAGTAAATTTTTATTTCTTGATTCCAAAGAAAGATTTTATTTTGTAAAATTGAACTTATAAACATGTCAAAAACTAGATTTAAAGTGGGTGCGCCATCAAAAGGCGGCAAAACTGCATTTTTTTAAAAATACTTTTTTTACCCGAAAAATTTATTTTGTTCTAATACCATGTTCTAGAAAATGTGTAAGATGAATAATAATGTTATAAAATTAAAATTTTAGTTACTAATATTCATAACGGCTAGTTCATAGTAATATTATAATAATATATCATTTTTTAGTAAAACCCGGTATTGCGTACAACACATGCTATCGAGGAAGGTCGTGATTGCGTGTAATGCAAGCCAAGTCAGGGTTGGTGTTGTGAAAGAATCCTTCGTTGTTTCGTATAACAGAATCCAACCATATTTCATTTATACATTGAATATATATATATATATATATACTCAATGTGGCGTAGAATAACTATTATCAAAATTGTGTGTAACACGATCCAAGAATAGTTTTGTGTATACTGCAAGCTAATACAGTGTTACGTATAGCGCAAGGTAATCTTGGTGTAGCATAAAACACAAGACATTAATGAAATTAAATGAATATTTTTCATAAAATCTCGTGGTGTTACAGATCCCCCCTGACTCCCCCATCCCACCCTTCTGGACACCACCCCACCCTCCTTGGACAGCCCCACCAACCCCACAGACTGCCCCCACCCCCCGAACACCCCACCCACCCCCTTGAAAGCCCCCTGACACTCTGGACACCAGCCCACCCCCTAAACACCCTTATGGAAACCCCCCCCCCCCCCACCTGGACCCCCCCCCCTCCCAGACACCACCCCACCACCTGAACGCCCCCACCCCCCCCCTAGACACCACCACCATACTTGGATAGCCCCCCAACCTCCTGGACCGCCCCCACCCCCCTGGACACCCCCATCCCCCCGGAAACCCCTACCCCCTGCACATACACCCAAAACCCCTGAACAACCCTGCGAACCCCTTGATTTCTGAATAGAAATTTTTATGTATTTAATTAACTTATGAATTATGTGTTAATGGTGTACGGGTATACATGGTGTAATTATCATATGAGTTATGTGTTAATTTTGTATGGGTATACTTTTTGAGATGCTGAATTATTTACCGGTGTTGATGGGTGTGTTGCTGCAGAATTTTTTTTGTAGTAGACATGGCATTTATCAGCGCTAAAAAAGCGTTGATAAAATACACATTTTATCAGTGCTAAAATAGTACAGATAAAGGCTTCCTTTATCAACACTGATAAACTAATCCTTTATCAGTTCTTTTTTTGCGCTGATAAATGTCCATTTTATTAGTGCTTTTTGAGCACTAATAAAGGCTTCCTTTATCAGCACTGAGCAATATAGTACTTTTTTAGCACTGATAAAGCCCATTTTGATCTCTGATAAATCCCGTTTTTGTAGTAGTGTAACTACCCTATCCCAAACCTTAAGCTATAATAAAATATGAATAAAATCAAAATGTGGCATCACTATCTATTTGGGTGGAAGATTACTATGTATTCTAATCATAAGATCCTAAAATATATTTTTACTTAGAGGGATATGAACATGAAACTGAAATGTTGGGTGGAGTGTCATTTGACGTTTGATTTTGAAATTTCATATACTCTTAGGAAAGGTAACGTTGTTCCAAATGTGTTTTGTATAAAAAACTGACAAAAGACATGAAGGAATTGTTTGAGGGATTGTCTCTGAGGAGATTGTTTGCTGAGAAGAACATTAGAGTTGAAGAGGTTGGTTGAAAGGTGTATATGTCTTTGATGAAAGAAAACTCATCCTTTAATGAGTTACTTAAGAAAAAAATTTTGATATACACTAAGTGATAAGACTTTATAAAAATAATTTATGGTGGTGATGCATCAAGAGAGTAGTCTTTGTATCCTAGTAGACCTTTTAGCTTCCGTAACAAGTTAGTTTTTTAATTTTCAATATGGTATGATTTAATTGACATTGGACATCAGTCTTATAGTGGAATACACACTAGAGCTACCAAGATGTTTCATGACCATATAAATTAGTATTGGTGGGTAGGTATGAGGTAGTCAGTTTTAGAAATTATTTTATAGTGTATCATAGGTTAGAAAAATAAAGTTGATCACCTGAGACATGCTAGTTTGTTTCAAACATTACCCATTCCAGTAGGGAATTGATATGACATTTATGTGGACTTATTCATTGTATTACATCATACTCTAACTGGTTGGGATTTAATTTTTCGAATCATTGATTTACTTATGAAATTGGTGCCTTTCATACCAATATAAGAGATAAAGAATGTGGGAAAGCTCTGAGACTTGAATGTATAAGTGATTATGATACATCATTGGGTTCTATCTACTATGGTTTCTGATTGGGTCCCAAGGTAAAAATCTAAATTATTCAAAGGTTTATTGAAGTAGATATGTTCCTAGGTAATGTTGAGAATAGATTATCATCCAAATACATATGAAAAAAAATATTGAGGCTCTTGAGGATATGATATAAGCCCACATTCTTGATTTTAATAGATTTTTGGAATAAATCCATTTCTTCTAGTCAAATGTTATATAGAAATAGTTATGAATAATTGATAAAGGTAGTGACCTTTGATGTTTTGAATACTTATCCATGTAGGTCTCCCTTTTTTCAAGGTAGATTTGGGATATTTGTCTATTTTTTGGGTCAAGTCTCATTCATTAGAAGATAGAAAATATTCTATTAATCAAAAAGAGGTTATTCACAACCTAAAGATATCATAAATCTTATACAGAACATATTTTGTGGCCACTACAGATTTATTTTGATGTTTGGGTTTTTATTAGGGTTTCACCTCATATTGGACATCATTGGTTGTTCATGAATGGTATGTTTGCACCATGGTTTTTTATTCCTTTGAGATGATGGATAAACTCATAAAGGTGGCATATTAGTAGGAATTACCATCTCATTTTACATTGATACATAATGTATTTCATGTTTTTGAGCTAAATAGGTATCACCCGAATCCTTCCAATGTTATTGAATGGGATAATTTTTCTTTTGATATTAATACCATCGTTTCTCCACAACCAATTGATATTATATATCTCCATGATAAGGTACTATGAGGTAAAAAGATTACCTTAATATGAGAAATGATGTTGTGAAGATGGGATATCCAAAATATGTGGGAGTGGGAATTGTTGATGAATCAGTAATGGAATTATCTTTTTTTTATCCAGGAATCATGATCACTTTATTGGGATAAAACCCTTTAGGCGGGGTAATTATAACTTTTCATTACATTATTACTGGTTCATTATGACCCTTATTTATTATCCTTTCAGTTAGGATTTATTTTGTGTTTTTTTGGTATATTTTTTATTTTTTTTATGATCATGGTTTTTTGCGTGATTGAGAACACATTAATGTAAAACCATGAGATTTTTTCCAGCAAATAGTGTGGTTTCTATTGAGCCACTAGAAGGGGGCACACAATTTTTCCAAACTGTGTGGAAACCCACTAAAAAATGTGATCCCTTTGAAATATGTGTTTTAAATATTGGGAAAATCTTAAACAAAAAGTGTGAAAAAACCATGCACCCAAAAAATAAGACTTTTATAAGTTCATATGTAGGGTGAAAAGTTTTTTTAACCCTGAGGCTAAACATAGAAAATCATGTGTGCATTTTTTAATCCTGTAATTTTTTTAAAAGTTCATATGACCCTAGGTTTAATACTTAATCACCCCCTAATATAATATTGGATCTATCTAATACTTCCCCACTTTTCTAGATGAAACTCTCTTTGGAATATAGATAAATTGCTTTTTCTATTGATGTAAAAACTAATGGTATATTAAATTTTTTTCCATTTTTTATTTTTTATCCTTAAAAGATCTATTATGCTCACATTTTTTGTAACCTAAAGGGTATATTTATTATAGACAAAAGGGTTTTTACTATTTATTGATTCATTTATAGGGGATCTCAGATCTTGAGGCCCTAGTATACTCTTCCCCAGTAATTATTTTCAAAGGAGAGTATTTTTACTTCCACTCATGAGGTTTGGGTTTCTACATAAGAGTTAATTATATGAATTTCTTATTATTCTTGAAATTTTCATTGGTCTATTAATTGAATGGTATTTGATTTAGTTTAATGGTATTTCATTAAAAGAAACATATTTTTATCAGTAATTTGTCTTTAAAAACGTGTTTTCCACACCAAGTGTTTTATTTAATACATGAAAGCTGGTTTTGGTTTGGAAATTTTTTTTCAAACATTGAAGTGACTTTTCATTCTTTTGAAATTATTTTATAAATTATTATCATGGTTTTGAAATTTATTTTGAAAATATTGGAACATTGGGAACCTTAAGTGTATCTTCGAAAGGAGATAGGAAAACCTAGTGTGTGTTGAACCACTAGGGGTTACTTTTGTGATATTAAAATATTATGGAATGTCTCAATAACGATTTGAAAAAATGTATTAATAGTATATTATTATTTATTTTCTAGTACATTTTTTAATATACTAAGGCACAATACAAAGTTCATTTTCATTTATGGTTTTTTTATCATAAGATTGATTTTTTCATGGATAGTTGCTCACATGTTTATTACATGAGGTTTTATTAGATAGTTTCACATGATGGATTTTTTCATGGATACATATTTACTTAATTATAATATTTTTTCTGGATATGATTTCTTACTTTATCGTTTATATTTATCTTATTAATATATTTTTAAATATGGATAGATGTTTTGAAAACAATAGAAAATGATTGATATATGGGTTTGAATTTATGAAAATTCTTTGTAAAAATTATTATTTTTAAATATAGAACTACTTCATTCCTATTATTGGACCTTGTATAGACCCTTTGGTGGTATCTTACAAATACTTTAACACACACCAAACCTTTTATTTTGGCTGGTTTTAGATGTTATTTTATTGGACCCATATGAAGGGAATGGCACTGTGTAGCATGTCAGCTTCTATTTTCATCACTACCTTTATAGAGGGATAATAGAGAGGTGAAGGTTACTTATATGGATAATTTTATGTCTTTTCTTATCATACGTTCTTTTTTATCTGGTTTAGATTTTATTGTTTAATTCATGGATGTGTCTATATCTTTTACATTGTACTTCCATTTTTTTATTATTTTGGTTATAATCAATACTTGTTTCCATAATATCATTTCACCTCAACACCATGACTGGCTGGCTCTTGTGTATTTTCAATTAGACTCTGGTTTGTTTGATTAAGAAGTAATTTTCAAAAAAGGTTATTTAACCCATGATTTCAATGAAAATAAATATCATCATTCTAGTATAATTACAGAGCCTATGAATATTTAGATAATTAATTATATTAGACATGAATTGAGGATAATTAATTATTTGAATATCTTAATCTTAGTTTGTAATCCTAGTAATTGATTAATTATTATTTTTTAATAATTTGCCTCTGTAGGTAAATATTTTTCATAGAGTAACCAAGAAGTATGGTTTACATGATATGTATACCAACTATGAGTTTTTTATACGGTTAGTATTCCTACCACGTCTAGTTTTTTATGAATTTAGTACAGCTGTTGTAGAAATTAACTCCCAAGTTCTCTATACTTACAATAATTTTTAATCCCATTCTCACTACCACCCTTTTGAGAATATTATATTCATGTGGTTAGTATACCTACCATGATTTTATGCTCACTATACCAACCGTACCTTTTTTCCCAAATCCAAAATCGTAATACCCATGGTGTCTACTTTATATGTAGAGTTTTTCATGATATTTCATTTGGAAAAGTTTATCTTATGTTTACTATTATATTAATCAAAAAATGATCTAAATGAAATTCAAATATTAATCTTAATGAATTCCCATAATTTCCCTAAAATATTTTCCTACCTTTTGGATGAATTTAATTCAAATTTAAACCCACCAGCTTCAAATCTACTCACACACGTGAAAATTAAACTTTTGAGAAATCTATTTAGATCGAAATTTATAGGGATGAAAAATATTTTCGAAGCCATACTTCACATTATGTCACATCTATCAATGAATTGAATGAGTAAAAAATTTATCATGAGTGAGATAGTGTGGCTGGTGAATCTTTATATAGTGTATCATCTAGTTTCTATAGAAGATGAATTTTATAAATAGTTTATATTATTGTGAAAATTTATGGTTTGGGATATAATTTAGAATCTATTATGGGATGATTGGTTTAATGATAATGGTAATACATTCTACCCAAAAAATGTTAAATATTAGTATTCACACGTGTAATTTATTCCTAGAGGTAAATAGGATATCATTAAGATAGTGATCAATAGGTATGTTCTAGTGTTTTATTCTATGTGTTGGGTAAATTTCATAAGTGTTCAATATAATAGAAAATTTTAGGATTACAAGAGCTTATATTCAACCAAACATCGTCACTTGGAATTTCAAAGTTCTTTAGAAGATATTACTATGAATGGAACTCCAAGATGACCAAATTATTTTGAGTTAAGTGGATAATTTATACTGCTAGTTAAATTAAAACAACAGCTTATCTATCTATGAAAATAATATTTCCACATTTTTTCTACTAAAAACACATTTTATGGGAGATATTTAAAAATTTACATCTGATTCAAAGGTAATTATGCCCCAATAAGATAATAAAATATACCTATGGTTATATATTTGTTGAGGTAAAAACATTCATGAAATTTTGTAACATCATTAAGGCTATCAGATGAACACAGAAGTTGAGGTGGTAACTTCTCTGTAGCATATGTTCATTCAAAGAACTCTATATCTAGAGGCAATCCTTCTTGAAATTCAATTGTAAGGAATTATATTTTGGGAAAAAGAATTATCATCCTTAAGATAAGTTATATATAACTCATTACATATGACTTATAAGGGTATATAACATTTCGGATACCATTAAAGGCTCTAAATTTACAAAACATTGACCTCTGTGAGGAAAATAGTATATGGATTCTGGGAGGGACCCATCTTTTTAAAAAAAACCTATCATGGGTTCTTGATAACCTAAAACCATTGTAGGGATTCCTATCATGATGTTCTTGGGAATATTTTAGTTGAAGTATCATTGTGGTTATTGTAGTCTCACGCGATAGTTATCCTTCATTAAACCAACCACATGGGAATGAAGACATTACTCCAAGGAAGTGCCACCCGATTTCAAAAAAGATACACCTTCGGGAGACCCCTACCCATTGTGAATCTCTCAAACATAGTGAACCCCCAAACATCATGAATCTCATCCACTGGGACTCTCCCTGGTTCCTTATTTCGTAAAACATGTTTTTATAAAAGATAAGTCTCAAGGAGCCTATACCTATCCAAAAATGGTTCATCCACACACTGATCTATTATGTGACTGGTATCACCAACCCTTGAGTTTAGCCCCTTTGTTTCAAGATAGGACTAGACCACCACCTCACTATTCATTCTTAAGAGTAGGCACCCTAAGGAATCTTTAACCATATCCAATGATCCCTAATTTTGGGGTCTTTTTTTCCACTACACCATGATAATGATTACCCCATGCACCACTAATTGGTGAATTTTTAGTAAACACGTAATCCCTATAGGTGGAATCATCAAGGGAACTAGCCAACATTTTTTGTCTTGAGGCCTAGTTATTTTTACTATTATCCTTCACAAAAATGGTCTCCAAGAGAGTAGGCTCATCAAATATATGAGTTTCATATTGTAAAACATCCTAGAACAATGTCATAGTCATATTTCATTAAACTGCATGAGAATTTCCATAGCACATGACGTAAATCTATAGACCTACCTTGTCTGATGATCATAAGATACCCCATGTATGACTATCATGGGATGACCCCAAACATCCTACCATGTTTTTTGAGCATAGTATTCCCCTTTTTTATCATTATGGGATAAATCCTCCTTCACTACCATGATATGATCCTCCTACATCGAGCATCCTCTAAGCGTAATACCCACACTATCACTTACAGTCACTCAATTTTTGATTCTGCAATCCTTGCAACATGATTTCAAAATAAATCAACTGGTCTTATCATGTCAGTTTAAAATATAGAATCTAAGTAAATATTTATTATCCATGTATATTAAAAATTTACATAATATGCCTCTATTAGGATCAATCTCGACATACCCGGGATACATCAATCTGGGTCAATCCTAAAACCCCAATATTCTAATCAAATCTACATCTATTCCTCTCAGAATACTGAATTGTCAATTTGTGATCCTAAACCCTTTTAGAAACACTCTCCCTCATCTATATGTCATCATAATAAATTAAATTTATGTCCCACCTACCACCACATGTTTTTAAAAATGTAAGCTATATTTCCCCACTTGACGTTAAACATGTGACCTACCTATCTCTATAATACATTAAATATGTTTCATATAAGTCCCCACAAGATGTTAAATATCTACCTACCTATACCCATCATATGTTAATATTGTTACCAACATATCCCCATAATAAATAAAATATGGGACTTATCAATCACCACAACAAGTTAATCGCATGACAAACCTACCTCAAAAGGGCCCTAAATCTATGACCTAGTTCAAAATCATTACCGAAAAAATAAAAATTGGATGACCATGTTAAAATGACATGAAATTCATACAACCACTTTTGTGTAAAAAACCCAATGTCCTACATAATATGGCTTCAGTTCCATGCATATGATCCCTCGTATATGAGTTTCATTGTACTTAGAAAGATTAAGACTTTATAGGTTCCCAGCACACCCAACATCAATCTATGATTATACATTCCCAATGCTACCATCCACTCTAACCATAGGTTTCTTCCCAATCAAGATAGATATATCATAATTAATTATAGTAAAAGATGATATGAAGTTGATAATGAGTTTCTTGAACACGACTAAAGTCATTTGGGGAGACCTCAACAAGACTAGGAGTTACAATGAGTAATCCATGGAAGGAGAAGTCTAAATCCCAATGTCAAGGAAAAAATTTCATCAATCATAGTTGGAGAGTCCATCCTCCTTGGGAAAGTGGAAATTTTGGGTAAGAATAGTGTGTCACTATCTCAAACACACATTCCCAATAGAGGGTTTATGATAACAAAACATTGAAGTGCACATGAAATTTTATTCCCTTCAACAGTGAGTAGATAAGTAATTCTAAGAACTACCATATTTGAGGATGAATGGTTCTGTATGTCTAGCATCAGGCCCCTACCAAATATAAGGTGGGACTAGTATAGAGCTCTTCTTCTACAACATGGTAATGTGGAGGATGTTGTGAATGCTTGGTTTGGGAAATTATTGACATAGATCATACCTCAACCATAGAGAAGTCTGAATGAGGTTGGGAACATTGGTCATCACACTCATGTGGTATTTACATATGGATGGATCTATATATCCCAAGGCTAATGCAATATGGTTCACACGATAACCCACCATAAATATCTATAGGGGTAGGGGGACTAAAAGTACAATGTCCCCACACCGCCACACTATTATTATAATTGAAAAATCTTCCATGACAATTGGGTGAACTGACCTAATGTCCCCTTCCAATATTATCCAAATAATGTTCATCAATTACCATTTTAATTTGTATGGGAAATAATGGGTAATATCAATAAGGAATATGGCCTAAAATGATCTGAAGGCCATGGAACTATATCAGGACCACCACCCTTAGAAAAGTGATGGGAGACCCCCCCCTAGACACACACATATATCATAATGTTGAACCATTTTAGTATATTATCACTAGAATGATATAATACTTTCTTTCCTTACTTTGAGTATGTTGGAGAAAGACAAGTCGAACCCACAGTGACCTTCCCCTAGGAGAAGACTTGGAGGAATCCCACCCAGCCTTGTCAACAATGTCAACAAGATTCATAGGTCCTATAGCCAGTCTATCCCATTAATTCACCTCCAGTATGACCCATAATTCCTACTGTCGATTTTGGGGGTAGGCCATGAACTATTCCCATTAGTAGGTCTCTTCCTCAGATCTATTGGCCCCATCCACTATGGAAACATCATACCATGTCCTTGAAACCACCACATAGGAAGCCATCTTTTCCAACTTTTTATTGAGATTGAAACCTATTCTTAGGTAGTTTTTGTTGAATATAACAATATTCGACACCACTATAAAACCTCATAGGCCATCATGTAATGAATAGTTTCACAATGGTGGTCCTACCCACAATATAGACATTCCATTATAAAAATACCCATCATGGTAAGGAAGCCCAAAAAACTTTGGCAGAGGCTATTCACATGACACTAGACCCAAGACCTGAGGTAGAAATCGAAGAGATTCTCTTTTTCTCAAACTTGGTGAGATTTATCGATATTGGAGACAGGACCAAGGGAAATGTTGTGTCACAATCGATAATTTATTCTTTCATATTAGGAGTGAATCTATGATCTCACATTCACATAAACTTCTAGAGAAGTAGATGAATCCCATCTATTATGGATAGTAATCCCTAAAGTTGAGCTCCATAAAAATCTTAAATTTATCAATAAATACCTACATATTGAGGGCTTTTTGCATCTTTTTGGGACTTTCATTGCATCCATCTCTATCTCCATCAGCTTGTCTCCCCTCAAACTCTAAACTAATAGTGGGAGTGATATCAGAGTTTTAATTTACACACACAGATGATGGTGAATCCTCCACATATCCCTAAAAAGATGTTGTAATTATCGATAATTTGGAGTTTATGAAAACCTTTTTCTATTGGGACATGGTCTTGACACTGACCACGTTTCCAAATTACATTCCAATATTCATAGGATGGTTGGCCTGTGTGACACCCCTCTTATTAGAATGTAACCAGAAATCTAGGTATGTATTAATCCAACCACATGTTTCTAGGATAGAACCCACATGGTATTTGGCCAATTAGGAGTAATTTCATCCTCCATGAAATTAACAAGATGATTTTTGAGGAATCATAGCCACTGACCAACTACCTATCACATTCCATCCAACTATAAACCTAAATTTTGTTATCCCATACTCCCTAACAAATTTACATGTGCTAGGATTAACTAAAATATTTTGTTGATGCTCAATGACCTTTTGGATCACTAGTCGATTTAACTAGGAATCCATAAGAAACTCATTGTCATTAAACAATAGTGTTGGATATTTTACATCTAAAATCTCTTCGTAGCTCAGTATTATAAAATATATGGATACTATCAAACTATCAAATAAAATATTATTAAGAGCCTCACTATGTGTCAATGATTAATGGGAGAGGATCCAAAACATTCTCAGATTATAGGATGGGGAATTATGTTTCCCTCCACATCATCCCCATACCATGGCAGTAATGGAATTCTTAGTTTGGAATATGCACTAGTAGTGAGAGTTCTCCAGTGTACATTGCTACAATGAACATAATCACTTTTTACACAATGTATGATCTATAAACCAAAACCATTGACACATGGAATGATAGGGAAAAATAACCCCAAATAGAGTCATAGTACTAGGAAGATCCTTCAATAGGTTCCAGCACTCATTAGTATATATATGAGCTGTGACTCAGTAGTCCCCCAAAAGAATTTTATTATCTTCCCATTGACACCTCATCAAATGAATTAGGACAAATAATCATTTAAGACTATATGAAATTGTGTTGGAAACTAATTCATATGTAAGTTTAAAAACATTTCTCTAAGATAATGAATTCTATAAGAGGCTTATTACTGAGCTTGTATATTAGAATCATTTGGGTTAGTATATTACAAAAAATGGTCCCATTCCTGCTCCAGTTGGGAAACCATCCCTCCCTCGTCCGGAAATGTTGTTTGACCCATATGATATGTACATATGATTTGGGAATAATCCATTAGAGATAAAACAATAACCATTGTAGGATCCATCCACACAATATGATTTGTGAGACTACCTGACAAAAGATCATGATCACTCCGCCTCCCAATCTAATGAGTCGTTCAATTTGTTAGTGACCGCAAACCCCCACCAAGATGATTCGATTTCCAATCTTGTCACTATCATTGATCCATTAGAGACAAGAAAATTTTAAATCCAACGTGAGGGGATACAATACCTGTAAATAGTGGAATACATCATCCACAACTTGAAGTCAATAATACTATTTTTACAATGAAAAAAATATGGGTGACACTCTGCAACATTTGGTCCACTTTTCTTAACATTACCATCCAATATTTGGGACTCCAAAGCATCAAGAGGCTTCCAAACACATTTTTTTATCTAGAATCTAGTAGTTTCATATTTTTTTTATTATATCCAGTTATCCCCAAGGACTTTTCATGAATGGGAGAATTATCATTGGAAGTTAGTCTATCAGTTCATCTCCACCATGCATAAGACCACTGTCATTGACCTCTCTGAGAACCAATAATGGTATCATGAGTGTGTTAGAAAACAAATAGCCCTATGGAATGGGATCAGTTTCTCTTTTTATATGAATATTTCACATGGGTATTT
The DNA here is from genome assembly GCA_963277665.1 of Viscum album. Classification (NCBI taxonomy): domain Eukaryota; kingdom Viridiplantae; phylum Streptophyta; class Magnoliopsida; order Santalales; family Viscaceae; genus Viscum; species Viscum album. The sequence goes on from OY728131.1 coordinate 1,697,510,665, forward strand.
GTTAAAATTGTGTGTGTAGAATATTATAGATGAGTTGGTCCCTACCGTCATCTACATGAATTATCCAGTTAAATTTTGAGAACAAGAAGAAAAGTCTCAGTGATAGAATGATTTCATAAAGTGGACCATGAAAATTTCATTCCCATTAACCATTCTATATTTAGTATGAAGGATTGTGAAAATAAAAACTACAATTTTTCTAAATAAAAAATCCTCTAAGATGATTTACATGTTGCAAAATTTGTCTGATGAACCTAGAAAAGTGTATCCTCACCAACAGAAGCCTCTCTAACTCAATCCTCATCAAGTACCGCCTCAGTGGGATAATGTCACACCATCATCCATTTAAGTCCCAGAGCCAAGTTTTCCTTTCATGGAAAGTCAAAATAATAGAAACTCCTTCAAGTACGATCATGTTCCCGGGTACTTCATCTCCTAACTAGAAAAAGGTATTCTAATGCTTCCAAAATATAGGTGTACCCAAGAGGTTAAACATATTAATCTTTCCAAACTTTTACCATACCATAGGATCCTGGGGCATACCATTAAAGAATTTGTCATTTTAAAACCTTAAATTTATAACTATGTATATCATTGACTAGTAAATATGGGTGATGTAACATCACATGTATCCCATGTCTCTTACGACCCTAATCGTGACAATGAAGATCCAAGTTAATGGATATAGGTCCCTGGATGTGCTATGAAATATTACAATGACGGGTTGTCTCAACACATAGTTTCTCACAAAAAGGGTATTATTATCTCCTGATTGGTCAAACCTGAACCTCATATGATTTCTAAAAATCCTTAAGCCAATGTATCTATTTTAGTGAATTAACATTCCATGAATCTAAATAATAAACGTTGGCAGCACATAGGTGACCATAATCCCCAACTAGTTCTAAAACCGCATGTACTATTGTTGATTTCATGCCTATTGATTTGGGATTGGTCTATATAATTCACCCCATCCAAGAATATTCCTCTAAAGAAAAAGAGTAATATTCTTCTATAAGTGTTGTAAAGATAATTGATACATGTATAATTCCCAATGATGAGGAAATGTATGTTTCGTCCTCATGCTCCTCAGGATAACTCCCTCAAAGGAGATATAGGGTAAAAACATTAGGTAAAATGTACTCTATGTGTCTGGATAGTATGTTCATGTGACTTAGACTAGAAAACAATTATTCTAATAGAATCAAGAAGCATGGCCCTCGGAGGATGCCTATTTGGGTACACCTCCACAAACATCTATGACAACAGACCGCATGACTTAACCACAATCACATCATGATAATCCATAAATATCAAGGTCCTAACATTAATCATCTATCACTTTGCCACTACAAATTTAACCTAAACTAGTAAACCAAAAAGTGATACCAAAATTAGTTTGGCTGAAGCATCTCAACTAGCATCACCCACTATAATCCACTTAAAAGAGTTAACATAGATAGAATTAAATATTTCAATTACATGAAAATATATCATGATGAAACACATTTTCATCATACGAGTGAATATTTCAATATTAAAAGAACTCCACCTATTAAAGGAAGGGCATTAGGCCCTTATCGAGTCTCAAAAAACTCATATCATGTTTGAGATTGTGGAAGCTACTGTGGAGGCCTATTATGAAGAAGAATACAAACATGAGGAATGTTTTACATTCATTAACTTCTCCATGGAAGATTATGGTGAAACCATTCAGGTGCACATATTCCCATTCTATGTCACCAGATAGTTGAATGGAACGAGAATCCACTACTACCAAGTCGATAATAGCTGCTGGGTGAATCTCTTCCTAATCCAAATAGTCTATAAGCTGGGGTTTATGGAAATAGATCTGAATCCATCTATCCTGATGAATTATGGGTGTGAAAAGAGTCATTAGAAACCATATAAAATGATTTAGATAATGAACTAATTTGCTCTAATTATAGAAAGCATAAAATTTATGGTAATCGCATGTGATACTACCGATAATGACCTGCTAGGAATTCCTTGTCTAAATTTTCATATAGTTGTCCCCACTTCACAACTATAACCCCTCAAATACCCCATTGATGGTTGTGTAGTAGTACTTTAGTGCAACACTCCTCCCTTTAACTCTTGTGAGGCTCTCTACCTGGATGTTGGTTACTATAAAAGGGAGGGTAAAAAATCTATAGTTATGTGGATGAGTGTATTAACACCCCTAATGAACTATAACCTACTTATGTAAATCCATATGTATGTTAGAAAGACCACTTTGCCCTCCCTATCCATTTGTTGGAACCTACAACACCAGACCCGAGATGTTGTTTCATAGTCTCTAAGAAGAATGAGTGATCACATATTTCCACTTAAACATACACTGGATAGGTTTGCCTAATAATATAAAACCATACCCTAATAAATTACCATAAGGTTTTACCCATGGCCACCAATCCATGTCATTCTTGTATGCTCCTTGATGGAGGTCTGACTCAATGGAAGATGAATTTTCCTTAGTACATTAATATTAATCATATATCTCACTCTTAGAAAACATATGGGATATGATCATTATCCTTTGTCACTATCGTCACCATAGATTGGGGGTTCATGTTTAAGACTCTCCCCCATCATATCAGATTCTATCACCCCCCCACCAAATCTGTAATTTGAGAAAAATATTTATTTCTCCCACAGATCCTTGTGCCTCAGCTAATAAGAAAATTTTGATTCTTCCCCCTCTTAAATTTAAATAAAGTGTCTTTGTGACTGTTAAAGAGTACAGCCTAGTCAATCACATCACTAATAAAGATTTGAGGTAGACACTGATAAGTTCTCCTATATCAATTGAGGATAAATATAAATAAGTAAATTTTCTAAAATAACATTATGTGGTGTTCACATGGAGATATAATGAGATATCACTACATGATACTTTTTTTTTCCATCCATTATCTTGGCCTCTCATTGGGTCACTATTGTTTCAAACAACCTTCTAAAAATGTGCACACATCCCAACATTAAATTATTGAGGTCAAATTTTACATGATTTTTATGGAAAACTTAATCAGAGTGGTTTAGTTCCCCAAGTTGTTGGATAATATTGTTCAAGTTAGAAAGAAAAATTGGATAATAATTATATTCATTGAATACTGGGGCTTCAACAACTATTATCAAAAGGATGAAATTCCACTTTTAGTGATAGTTATATTGATTGAAACTATAGTTGGTTTGCAGGAACTTTCTTTCATGGATGAATATTTGGGATATAAATAGATCTCTATATACCATCAGGATTAAGAATCCACTACCTTAAGGGTAGCATAGAGACATTACTGCTTTTCGGTAATGTATTTTACCTTAAATAAATATGAGGATACTTACTATTGTGTCAAGAACTATATCTTCAACTCTCTGATTTGGTCATTGGTAAATTGTTACATAGATGGGTTTTTGGTAATGTATCACCAATGCTGGGACCATCTCAAAGGAAGTGAGAATGATTTTGACTTCCATTTCTCTTGTAACTTGATGATGAACCCCGTAATGTTTTCATTAGTGATTACCATTGGAAATTTTGTCATCCTTGTTATCAGATATAGAGGAATTTGGATCGTTCTCAATAAATTCATGGGTATCAACCAAATGCCTCCTCCATGCAACCTATGTAAGTTTTGAGGCCGCCAAGTACACAAATCCTATATTCACTAATTTATTACAAATATTTCCATCAATTGTAAGACTATTTCGAGGATCATAAAGAAATTCATCACCAATATTTTGTATAAGTACTCCTTATCCACCTTTCAATACATTAAATACTATCTTCTTATGACCTATAATCAGGATTCCACATGTCCTAGGAAAACCCTTTGTCCTTTATGTGACCTCCAATGAGTGTTCCCATAGTCAAATTCTCACCAAATGAGTAATGAGGTTCTGGATTACATTTTATACTATCTCATATTTATGTTCCTTGATAGAGATATGAGATACTCCTCAATATAGAGGAATTGCCTCACATTAGTCTTTGTAGTGTAGAAGTTGCGTCACTACATACAGCACCAAGAGATAAAAATAGTTTCCTTGGTTGACCCACTGAAATATATTATCATCCGCCTAATGTTGATAGGGTTACTAGTGTATTGGATGGTAATCATGTAGATGTTTGATAGTAATGTTTTTCCCAGAAAGCTATTAAAGGTCAAGCACTCTCAATTTTTTTTCTACACACCAAACCCCTAGGTTGTATCACCCTAAGACATTAATATATAATCATTTATGAATAATATTAATTTGTTTCTATATTTCTTTATTCAAAACAACATTCTAGGATTATGCTACACAAAATAGTGATTTATCTTGCATTACACGTAAGATCAAGTTTTACCGCATTTTAATGGTGCACCTATTTCAATAATAAATTTTAAAACATTTATAAATTTTATTTACCAAAATAAACTTCATTTTGTATGAGAAATGTCAAAACAATATTAATATTATTTTTTTAATTTTTCTTAAAGTCTCATTTTTTTATGAGTAGTGAAAAATACTTCTTTTAATTAAAAACCATTCCTTTCATTTAAATAATTATTTATTTTAAACAATAATTTAAATTTGTTTTTTAAGACAAAATTAATCAATATTAAATATATTAATCTAATTTAGGTCATTTTAATCATGTTTATATTGAACATAGACATAAAATTATATTCACATTTTTTATATTTTCACTTCAAAAAACATGATTTCTTTACACGTCAGTGGGATTAGCTTTAAATTTAATTTTTTCACTTCTGTAAATTGAATAGAGAAAAATAGATATATATATTTATAATCAGTATTGTATTTATTGTCTAATAATATTAAATTATTTTTTGACCTAAAATATTTGTAAAATTAATTATTATTAATTATAGTGATTAAGGTAAAACTAAGCTTAACAAGGGACTAACCCTTAATCTTAAGGGCTAAAATGACATAGAAACTTGTCCAAAACCCATTGGATTCCAATACATATAAAATAACACTTAGTTTTGAGAATTTTATGAGTTATTAGGACACATTTTCAAGAAAGTGATGTGTATAATAAGATAATTAAGGAGAAAGACAAAAAGGAACATTCCTTACCTTTAACATTTTTTAAGCATTAGAGTGTGGAATAAGCTACGTAGTTTCAGTTATAAAAATTATTTTTAAGGATAAATTATTTTTTATAATTATAATTAAAATATAATTTTAAGAGATGATATAATTACATTCGATGCTTAACAAATTTAAACACATGGACTAACTATTTAATAATTAAATACGATAAATTATTCTAAAAACAATAAAAGTAAAGTAAATTTAATGAATTATTATGTTACACATTTTTTAGAAAAATATATCATGTTAAAAATATGTGAACATAATATATTTTAATTCCAATAATTTTTTCGTATTTTTAAATTTTAATTAAATAAATAATATCAAAATTCACTTTAATTGTGGTTTACGACAAATGATGTCTTAATATATGATTTGAAAATATTACAAATCCTTTATTCATCAAAGTGATTCATATGTGTTAATAAATATATAATATGGTCCATTAATACAACAATTGATATTTTATAATTAACATATTGTCTCATAGATAGTAAAAAATTGTTTTTATTTTTCAAGTTGATGTTGTGTTTTTGCGTGTTACATGCTCTTATTTTAAAATTAATTTTCAAAAAAACATAGGATTTATATTTTTTAAAATATTTATAATATTTATAATTAATTGTGTGTAAATTTTCTTAAAATTATCACATTAATTTAGTCTTAAATTATTAATTACATAGGTTAGAAAAATAGTTAATAAATAAAAAACCAAAATAAACAATATAAGGAATCTTAAATACTAATGAACAAAATTCTAAAAATGCACATATTATTGGGTTTTGGGTATTTTTATCATCCATAAATTCACATTATTATATTAGTTTTCAATTTGGAGGCACCTAAGAAAAGGGAGACCTTCCAATAGTGTTTATCTTTTTATATTTATAAAAATGAAACATCTCCTCCACAGTAAAAGGCATTCAATATTACCCTTACCCACTCCTCTAAACCCAAATTTACTCATCCAAAATCTTACAAAATAATATTCCATCATCCCTAACATCCTATTATATTCCTAAACATGGGAATAAAGCAAACTGAGTAAGCCCTTTAGTAAAAACCTAAAGGAGTTACCCAAAAAAGAGGTAACATTCTACAATGTGAATTTATGTTTTATTTGTTTCTCCACCAAATAATTTAATATTATTACATGATTATATAATAACATAATTATAAAACATATACTGAATTTTTTTTCTATAATTTTTTTTACCTGCATCGACACACTCTTCCATCAAATTGGTAATGAACTTACCATTAGTGTACCACGAACTACCACCTCATGAAATGAGGTAGTAATTTTCCCTTTAACGACCTTTCATGGTTGGGAATTATGGTTCAAAATTAGTTTCTATATGATATATATGAAATTTATTTTTTTATTAATATCGAATTTTCATTCAACACATAACATTATGTGTTCCACTTGGTGTAATTACAATAACTTCATTATGGACGTGTAGATTATTGCCCCTAAATGTCATGTGATACATTCACACATTACATTGAATGTTTTAACTATTATTATAATTAAAAATATGTGGCATAAATTAAATATATATGAGTTTAATTTAATAATAATTTTTTGTAAATATAACATATCATTTCTTATATTACCCGTTTCTCACATTAAAAAAGTGATAATGTCATTTGTAAACGTATCAACTACCACCCCTCGATGTGATGTAGTTCCATTTAGATAACAATAATTATATTTATAAGTATATATTATTAAAAAACGTTAATTATGATATAATAATCATTATGTAATGATATAATGTTAGTTACATTTTATCCACAATAGTCATTGATAAATGGGGACGTTACTCATCCATATGTATGGCCTACCGTCTCCTTGGTTGTAATGTTGGTTCATTTTTCATAGGCCTAAATAAATAATGGTTTAAAACTATAATTGAATAATAAATATGAAATTTATGTGATAATTCTATATTTTTAATATAATGACCCTCTTTAAATGTATTTTTCCTAAAAAAGCCCTTTGGACACACAAACTGCATATGGTAAAAACCTACAATATAAACTTATGTATTGAAGTAGTTTTTTAAAAAATTGTAATTAGTGAAATTAACTCATTATCAAACATGAAAAATATCTGAGTTAATTTTATTATAAAAAATTTTCATTATTCTAGAAGATAAATACACACGTGAAATTTTAGACTCAAGGTAAGGGATTTCGTCTCAATTTCAATTCATTGGGGTATATTGTAATTATATGAACCTAGAATATTTTTGTGGTGTATATACTAACCTTTGAAATTTTATATCTTTAATATACTTTTTATGTTAATATTATAAGTTTCATTTAATGTTCTTCCTTTATGGATATTATTATTCAAATATTTCAAAGTGGTATTAGTAACTTCGTATTATTTAATGATTATTTTACTCTAGAATGGTTTTAATTATATTTAAATGGAATTTAAAATAATAAATGAAAAAGAAATCTTTTTAGATTCTAGTCATCCATTGGAGAATTATTGATAAATACTTTTTATTTATTCAATATAGAAATCTGTTGAGAAGTAACATTTTTTATTAATTAATATGATTAATCAATATATAAGGAATGCTTTGGACTAATACGACACCAGTTTGGGACCATTTAAACTATGACCCTTAACACATTGGTAGTCTAGTAGGATGAAATCAGTTATAGAAAAACCATTTATGTTTGTTTCCAAGAAGAATATACATGTATGATATAGGTTGGGGACTAGTTAATGCAATCCCCTCGATGCATCAACAGTCTCATGAGATGAATCATTAGGCTAAATCAGAGTACTCTAAACTATTTTGAGAATAGATTTTTATGGTAAATATACCTTATACCTAGGAAACATGGTTTCCAATAATAAATAATTTCATTCATTTAGAATTAGTTTTTATGGATCCATGATATTTTTTCTTTGACTTTATATATAGATTCATTTTATTCACTATTTATTGACTAAATAGAAAGTGTTTTAGTAATTTACATTTACATAATGAATATTCCTTATAAAATTGTTTAAATGGAATGTATGTTTAGGTATTTATCCTTGCATATTGATTTCTTTCATTTTATCATGATTACTTCCACTATATTATTACCTTTATTGAGAATTTTATCTTAGCCTTATTTTGTTTCATTCCCTAATGATATGATGATGAATTCATGGAATGAATTTCAAGGATGTAGTATATTTGTATTTTTTAGGTATTATGTTCTCCTTCCAATGTAAAATAAGAATAACACATTTAATCTAGTTTTACAACACTAAAAAACTATTCGGTCCTCCAAATTTTGATTCATTGTAATAATTTCATTGTAATAATGTAATGCACCAGCTTCAGGCATCTATATTTTGGGTGCTGTTAGAGTTGATTCTCAGTGACAGTGATTTCCTAAATGAATACATCCTCTGAATGGATCATATTACTCCTTGTTATATGATTCACTTTGATTAGGATTCTCAAAGCCCAACTGATAGAAGGATTAACAACCCTAAACTCAAAAAGGTTTCCCTGGTATTGTATTCATCATCCATTTATGTATTTTCATCTTCTAATTTTTCCTATTGTTATAAGGATACACTAAAAATGAAGTTGAAAATAATTCCATTATTACTATTCTTGAGTTGGCCCTTGAGATTGATGTCCCCTATTTTCATGTTAAGGGTGACTCTATTTTGGTTATCAAGAACATCATAAGTGACTACATTATTAGAGAGAAAGCACTTGTTTCCCTAGTGGAGTGGACTCATTAGATAATAGGCTAGTTACCTTTCCAAACAGAGCTTACTGTTTTTCTTCAAAAACAAAATATGTGATCTAATGGAATAGATAACCTTGAAACATCACGATCAGAGTCCAACTAGGATAATTCTTTCATTTATGTTGCACATAGTAGGTTCATTTTGCTCTCAAACTATCAAGGGGAGAACCAACTTGTAAATCTTCCAGCTACTCATATTTCTACACAAGGGCCCTCAAATTCCCCCACAGCCAAGGTAACACCTGATTAGATCACTCCCTCTCTTTAGTGTCTCCATCAAAAAACTATCCTATAAGTATGAGTTGAGCATGGAAAAATCTGGCAGGTGTGTAGCATATCTCTCCCTCTAAAGAGGTCCTAACATTTATAATACTCGCTATAAGTCTGGGTTTGATGGAATTTTTTGTTGTTGCAGCCAATGAAAGGATATAAATCATGTCATGAAAGAGGAAAATGATGGATCCTCTAGATCCCATCATGTATGATTGAAGATTTAATACCAAATTTTATGGATGGGTTACTTTTATAATTCCATAGTTCACAACTTCATAGAGTTCACCAAGAGGCATCATGCTTTCGAGATCCATACCAACATTGTCTATTAACTACAAGATAATCTCCAAACAAAAAAATATTCTTAGACCTTTGTATATTGTGGACATGAAAATGTGGTTCCCTACCCACTAGTGACATATCGAAAATGAAAATTTATTCTAACCACAATAGACTTCTTCTCAAATTTTGAAAAAGTGGTTCCCCATAATGAATTTAAAACCCAATTCGTGATCGAGTTCAAGAAGTCCCTCATAATTCCTTGGTTTTAGGTTCATCACACAATTATCTTAGACAATGAAACTAACTTACTATATACACATTTAAATATGTTATATAAAAAATAAATAATTTTATCCAATCATACATCCCACTACTATACACAAGTGAAAGGCCAGATTGAGGAGTCCAAAAAACTTCTAAAACATCCTATATAAAATGACATTCAATAATAAGAAGATTTTCCATGATAAATGCACCATTCCAATATAGTAATGTTGAATGAAATCTCAAAATTATACCCATGAGACCCAATAATCCCATGTTTATGGAATAGAGGCAGTTTTACCAATAGAGGTTCATCTCCTATCTCTCTATAAGATCATTTATGGACAAATAATAAAATGAAATGTAATAGAAGTCCATTTAGATTATGTGTATTCCCTTTATAAAAAGTTATATAGTAACTGAATAATATGTAATGTCCCCAGAACTTGGTAGCATGAGTGTTTATCAAAACATTCAACTTCTGGTCCTCTCTTCAATGTGATATCATACTGGCTCTCAGAATGCTTCTAATACCAGGAAAAATGATGTTGAATGTAGAAACTAAGTGGTAAGGACATTATATATTTCATTATTTATAGTCCAATAGATTTTTCTATTGATAAACATGTGTGAGGATCATATTACACCTCCCACTAATTCATGGTACCTTAGGTGGTACTATACATGAACTCTCATATCTAAGCTCAACGATCATAAACTTTCAGTTGTTCCTATAATTCAAATTTTATAATGTTATACTAAAATGTCTAACATCATCATCACATGTTGTTTATGATATGCGTAGCCTATGTGAAAAATATGTGATGCCTCGTATGAAAAATTTGAGATGTCCAAAACCAACATCATCATTACATAACGTTAACATTTAGCTCATCCTTGTGTGAAAAAACATGATTCCTCATATGAAAAATGATTGATGACCAAAACCAATGTCCTCAAAAAATGATTTTAAAATGTATTCTTAACTTATGTGGTGAGAATATGATGCCTCATTTGAAAAAATGATAGATAACCAAAACTAATTTCCTTGGTCCATGACATTAAACTGTATCCTTACCCTATGTGACAAGAATATGATGCTTGATATGATAAATTTGAAATTACTAAAACCAACATCTTTAAAAAATGATGTTAAATTATAGACTTATACTTTATAAAAATCATATTATACCTCATATAAAAAAATGAGATGACCACCACCAATTTCTTCTTTACATGACTCTGAACTGTAGCATTACCCTACGTCCTCAATCTAGTGCACTACCACCTTTTTCGACATTGTTCACATACCACACCACATTCTAGAACTACATGTGGCATGATTCTTAGTCACATGGGATACATACTGATTCATGGGTTTTATACCCTGTGACCAAACCCACTTCTAACTCATCCCTAGGACTTTCATCTAAGGGTATGGAATAATCCTTATCTTCCAATAATCTCATCCAGTGCATTAGATCACAAAGTGGAATAACTCATAGATTATTTAACATCCTAGGTTACATTCACCACATCTATTATAATTGTGTTGTTTTTTAGATTTTCAACACTATCATACACTTGATCTTAATATTACTCCCTAATAGTAATTGATCATAGCCACACAGGCTCATTTATCATCTTAGGAACATTCCAAAAATTATCTTCGATGAAATTTGGTGGATATTAAGTTTCAAATATGTTCAATGGTCGATCCTTAATCTATTCTCATTATCCAATACTATTTTGGTTATTTTTATTGTGTATTAAACTTAGTCAATAATCATTCCATTCCCCATTTTACTAAAACATTCCCAATTCGTGTCCCATAATTCACAATTTTCCTTTATTCACACCACCTATTCCTATCTAAAGGACCTTAAATTTCAAACCCCAGTCTGAATTACATGAACTTAAACTACCCCAGGAAAGAGATTTATATGTAAGTAATGTTGAATCCCATAGGGGAAAAATGAATAAAATGTCACTCGTTGTATCAACATGACACACTCACAGCATGGGAAAATGAGAGAATGAATAAGAAAGAAACATGATAGAGGGACCCACCATGATCCACTGCAAACATTTTGATCTTCTCACTGGACACATTATTTCAAAAAATGGTCCAAACCTTAAATCCTACCCTCATTCACATCAATTCATATATACTAGTCACAATACCTTAAACAATACTACACACATCTATACCACGCGTCATTAAACTATAAATCATCATGGAAAATTTTATGTAACCTTAAACTATAGAAATCAAGTCCTCACCATATGACATCTATGTTTTCATTGTCCTTAACATAATATGATAAAATTTATTCTCTATATCCTCATTAAAGAATGAAAAACATCAAAAGTGTATTTGGACCTCACCTGAGAAAACATTTCCTCCCTATGATGATGATCACCTACCACAGAATTCATGTTCCTTGAGATTAACATGGAATCCAAAATGACACTTACCTTGGAAGAATTTTCTCACATTAATTCTGACCAATAACCCAACTGATGTGCTCTAAAATATGGTGGTGTAATGATAAGAGTATTAAAATAAATTTAAAAATTGCTTAAATTTAACCTCACACTTTAGGCCTTACTTGATATGGATTTTCACCGTCCTTCACATTTGAATGGGTCCCCTAATGAAAATGGTTTTGGACCATAAAGTCTCACCTACCTTCCTTTGAATAGGCTCATAATGACCTTCGATGAAATTTTGAAAGGTCCAATGTTTCAAACATTATCAATGGTCAACCCAAATTTATTTATCCCCATCATAAATGGAATGATAGATGATATTTTTTTTCAAACATGGTCATAAATCATCATTTTTGTCCCATCACACGTCTTTCATTCTAGATCATTGGTGTCCTGATTCACACCATTCATCCATCCATTTATTTATTGTATAATTCAATTCCCCTATCATTATGCAATTAATATAGCTATACATGTTGGGAAACAAATTCAACTATATAGAGAGTCTAACTCTCGAACCAAATCATTCCTAGTAAGGATTCTCTTGGGTTTTTAATAATAAATCTTGACACCGAGTGTTAATACCATATCTAGAACACTAATTAAGTGAGAAATATCATGTTTCCATCTTTTTTACTTCACATAGTATTACTCACATGTGCATAGGTATTTATTGTTGGTTGTCTCATTAATATAATCAAGATTCTGGAAATAAATTTTTTTCATGATCATGATTTTAAAAAGGAACCTCAAAATTTTGTGTAGGGTTGTACAAAAACTGAAGGATCTTTTTTATTTAAATCAAGATAATTCCCCCAATGTTATGGTCTAGGAAAATGATTATTATAAATTGATTAGACATTATTGGGAAGCCTCTAGTGTTCTCTAGTGATTGGTCATCCAAATTGCTTCATCCTTAGAACTGGTGTGATATTAATTAGACCTAAATCCCACCAGATCATTCATATCTCTCCACTTAGCCATCAGAGATTCTTCTCCCATGACCCTAGCCCCAATGGATACCAACTACACCCTCAGTTGGTTGATAGTATCCACTTTATAATTGGATATGACTTCACGTTACTTCACATACACCTACATCTGAGAAAAATCATCCACTAATGATGGGAGAACTTTGGTGCCATTAAACACATCTTCATATTAGGAGTTATATATCCCCTTACACTCCTCTTAGACTCATTAAGTGAGAATGTTTTTGTCAAGATCATGAAGAATATATATGTGTACACCACCAGTCAATAGGCACATGTGTAAATTGTAATGGGACCCCAAATATCTTATCAAATAATTCTATAGAGTGAGAATGATGAAGTTCATCCCACTTCTCCAAGACCTACAACATATTATTCATTTCTCTTCATCCATATAAGAATTGATACCCTTGATTTCTTCTAGAGGCATAGGTTCATATTCATGGAAGACCACCAACACATCTATCTCTTAGAAATTGATAAGAATTTTATCATTTAGGCTACGTTCCACATCTATAAGTTATTATCCCTCATACAAATATCCATTTTTTGATTTGGCGTACACATCTGTAGGATAATCTGTGATGTATCGACCATCACAATCCCATCATCTACCACTATTGGGGACATAGATTTAACCATTATCATTTGAGGTGCCTCTCGAATAGGTGGTGCTTCTGAAACATCTTCTAATATCACCATTGATGGAATAAAATTGTTCACCTCCATAGAGGCATCATCATTAGTCATCATTACCTCAGCTAGAGGCCTAGTTGGATAAATCATTGGAACTGGTGGTTAATCTTTATACATAGTTTTCACATCTATTTGAGGTACATAGTTAGTCGAGTTTATCTTTTCTGAGGGAAAATGATAACATTGGTGAAAATTGGATATTACCAATGGGAGTTATAAATACCATCCAATAACTCAATGAGTTATAGTGAGACCCCCCCCCCTTATAAGTGACACTAAAATAAATGATTCTTTGCCATATATTCCCATTTCATTAATGAGAGTGTTTATTCATTCCCCTCAAAGAATTGAGATCAATCATTCATTACTATAATATCATCAATATCCTCTCATTTCTCGATTCTCATAAATTCATTCATAATTAAAAAAGGAGTTTGACTGCAATCCTAATGGTTTTCAAGTAGTTCATGTTAGAAAAAACAATAAAAATTACATTTTTAGTAGTAGTTTATTCATCTAAAGGGTATTCCAATATAGAATCTATCCTCCCCAATATTCGTCTCCAAGAAACCCCCCTTAGCGAGATTCATTAGCAATAAATTGATCCATAAAAATATATGGGGTAGAAGGCATGCCTAATGGCACCATCACCTGGCTATCCAGGTGATGTGTAATGTTGTGATAGAGGACTATGTATCACATCATCATGATATATTGCACCCTATGGACTATGAGAGCTTGGATTCCACTACTTTTATAGCCCATCCCAAGAAGGTTTATCCCCTCACCATGAAGAAGCATTCATGAACCACAGAGAAAGTTGATCTTTCTATAAATTCCCTAGCTCTCCTAGACATTAGGGAAAACAATTTCCCTAAGTAAATCTTCTTGTCAAAACCACTCCCATATTTCTTTGTCTTGGACCGTGAAAAAATCTTCAATGGATCCACATTCCTCCCAAGGCCATTTTTTCATAATTTATATTTTTGGTTCCACTCTTCATTCAATAAATGAAGGAGGTATAAGCTTTGAAATCCTAGATATTGGGCTAGAATTAGGTCCTAATATTTCTATATATGTTATTGCCTTGATTTTCCATATGGATGTAGGGCCCCTTCCTCAACATCCACCCAAGTGACCCTACACATGAGAATCTCCCCAAGATTATCACTTTCATGAAAAAATGGGTAATCATGGAAGATCCCATATGTGGAATGGGCTGGTGGGAACTGATTTCCCCCTCTACAATCTCCCCATAGGAACATCATCCATATTTTCTATAGAACCAAGTGATTATGTTAATCAAAAATTCTCATTTAGATGTTCAATGTAAGACTTTGAAGGAACATGAACTTCTATTGAACTAGAATGGCATGTACAGTTCAAAGTTTTCATTGAAATCCACCCTCGCTACAATTACCCTACCACAGAAGTCTGTGGGATATATCTTTTTCACCACTATCCACATTACATTATTTATTAACACTCTCGTTGGAAGGGAAAATGAGTGGATGATTAATTGATCTCCTACGCTAGTCCCCTTTAGCAAGCTGAATAGATTAAACATAATGGAAAAATTTTCAGTGACGCTTAGCATTGATGGATGGAATTTGGTCCCATATGGGAGATAAGATTCAGGTACTCATACAACCCACATGTGTGTGGTGACCCAACCGTACATAAAATGGAAAGGCCCACACACATAGAAATGGGTCTTTCTCTAGATTATGTGTTTTATCATCATGTATAGATTCACCAATACTGATATTGAAAGGTTGATAATCTTTCCAACATATAGTGTTTCCTCTATAATAAGGGTTATTATACTTAAACCCATGTGAGAATAAAATACCAATAGAATTCACCCACAAAGGAGTATCATAATAAATCCGGATGTTCTAACTATAGGGGCCTCATTCATGACACTTTATCTCCACATGTTCCACAAGAATTCCAATATAATCTTCTTGTACAAATTCTCCTTGCATCTCTAAGATGCTTTTAGACACTAGAGAGGACTACCTAGTAGATTTTGCATGGGATCTTTTAAAAATAACTCTACCACTATTTGAAATCGATATCATTTATCCTTATTTATTACTCTATCTCCATGTACTAAATTCTTCAAAGCCCTTTCTATGGTCATCATCTACACAAGTTCCTCCCATACATCCTCTACAAACTAATAATTTCAACACTAACATCTGAATGTCCATTTCCCACTTCATAATGTCAATGTTTAATACATACACCACCTAGAGGTGAGTATTAAATATACATGTGACCCCCAATAGTGGAACAATTAGGGGTAACTTCCAACTAGTCCTAGTAGGCAGGCCTATTTTCATATAATATTCTCTTACCTAGAAAGAGTCTCCTTGGGTGTAGGATTCTCAAACGTCAGATTTTTATGACATAAAACATACTAGGCTAATGTCCAAGTCATACGATGTTAATCTATATGAAAACATCTTTAGGACATGATATAAAACTGTAGCCCTACCGTATGGGGTGAACATAGAATTACCCATGTATGAATAGGATGGGATTAACCCATGCATCATGCCCTATATGATGATCACATGATTTACAAGGTAAGATAATAAAGAGGCAACACTTCTTTCTTTTCCATGGGATGGACCTCTTGATTTGAAAATCCATCATTCATAATCCCCACACTATCTCTTTTTGTATCTCTTTATGTGACATGAAAATACTTACCAAGTGATTTTAATCTTCATAAACCAGTCCCATCACATGACATTATGATATGGAATCTAACTACATGGGTATTGATCCCTTTATCCAAACAAGACATATAAGACACATCCCTAAGGTTCAATCATGAAATCCCATCTATACATGGGATACCTCCATGAGGTACAACATTGACACCCCGTCATTCCCATGAAATCATCATGACTTCCTATTAGAAGAATAAAATAGCTATGTGTGATCATATCCCTTTTGGGATACACTATACTACACATACCTAACCTCAAAAATATGTAAAAC
Source organism: Viscum album (assembly GCA_963277665.1). Classification (NCBI taxonomy): domain Eukaryota; kingdom Viridiplantae; phylum Streptophyta; class Magnoliopsida; order Santalales; family Viscaceae; genus Viscum; species Viscum album. Next base: position 1,697,527,593 of record OY728131.1, read on the forward strand.
ATATAACTTAACTATCCTCACAAGTCATTAAACTCGTATCATACATGTCTCCGCATGAAATTAAACCTTTAACCTAACTATTTCTCCAAAACATTAAACACATGACCAAAATGCCCCAAAAAACATTAAACCTATGACTTACCTATCCCCACATGATGTTAAAATTGTGACCTACCTAACCCTACAAGATGATAAACCTGTGACCTACATATCCCATCATGATTTTGAAAATATGACATTCCAATATCCATATGACCATAAACATGTGACCTAGTTCAAACTATTTACCCCGTAAAATAAACATGGGATGTATGGGGTAGATATCCTAAATACTATCACACCCCATCTAAAATTAACTACACCATAGTTGACAAAGGATTCCTTGGATTCCATTTTTAAGATGACTCACATATGATATTTCCTAGACTTCTTAAGAGGAAGACATTACATGTTCCCAAAATTCCCAAAATCGAGTTATTCTCAAACATGCCAAATGATACCAATTATTTTGATGGAAGGTGGCTAACATTCCCAAATAGAAGCAGTGTAACTAAATGGTGTCCACCTTGAGATGGTGTCAAATATGAGTTTCATGAACATGGCTCAAATCATTAATGGAGTCCTAGACTTGGAGCTTATCTTCAAGGAGGAATCTATGGAAGGAGAATATGAAATACCATAATCATATTTCTATCAAGGATCCAATGTCACTAAAAAAGTGGCGGAGTCTAGATGCCTTTTAAAGGTAAAATTTTAGGTAGGAATAATACTTCACCAACTCTAATACAAGACCTCAGTAGAAACCATTAGAAAACATGAATCTTGATGATCTGATATCTATTTTACTTGATTTTAAAGAAAAATGGTTTTCAGATCATTCTGTATAGATATATCATGACACATATATATGGGTTATGTAATCTGTCATAAAAGTATAGGCTTTTACCTTACCCAAATCTTATTTAAGACATATTGGATTCTAAAGGATTAGTTCTTTAGGTGGGATATAATAAGTTCATATAATTTTCATTTCATATCCTATAATATTTGTATGAAAATGAATGTGAAGTATAACACATGGAAAAGGGAGTGGATGAAAATATCTAGAAAACATTTATGAGAGGTTTTATATAATGGAGAATATGGTTATACAAAGTAATTAAGTAGATCCAGGTATTGAAATAGATGAATTTGTTCCAAATTATATTAATGAAGTAATTGTTGGTATGGAAGAAGTGGATGTTGATAGTGTTAATGAAGATTGAGAGGATGATATGGATTTTGTGGTTGATATTATTGTTGAATTCTTATTGATTCATGATGATGATAGTGTAGACACTCTTATCATGTATTATAAATTACTTAAGTCTCCTTTACCTTCACCAACACACGAGGAAGAACGAAATTTTGAGGATATGATTCACACATAAGTATCCTTCAATGATTATCATATGGAATGGGATGAGTTTGAAGAATTTGATGGTGATGAAAGTAGTTCATATAAACATACTATGATAGGTATTAATCCCAGATGTCCTATAACTGGTGGACTTTCTAAATAGAAAAAGTCCTTGGGATCAATTTTTTCAGAATAGGATATCCACAATATTATAATAATAATGGGAGAAATAAACCATGAAAAAATATACATTTAGACCCTTATATATCGATAATACTAGAAGGATATCTTATAGTTATAATATATTCTCATGAAATGATTGAGGTAACTCCCATGAGACACTTGGTTGAAAAAACTCTATAGAATATCATGGGTCTTACTCCTTCTATGGATGACGAGGAAGCAGACAAAGTTAGTGCTCACGGTGAAGATTCTAAATATGTTGAACAATTTTTTCATTAGTATATTAGAACTACTATTAGATTTTGAGATTAGTTTAAAAGAGATATATTGGAATATGATTTAGCTATGTTATATGGTAGGAATATATATTATGTTCTATCTACTTGAATTTATTCTACAAATTATATCAACAATGATTATTTGAATTAATTCAAATCATATACTATGGTGTTTTTAAATGAATTTTTTTATTTTATAAATTATTTTGAACTAACTTGAGATATTATCTTAGAAATACACTGATGTTAGTGATTTTTTATCCTTAAAAATAATTTTATCTTGAGATGTATTTAATGAGAAATGAGGTTGATGATTTTGAATCGCAGATATGATGTTTTAAAATAGATCTATCTAACAAGATGTTTTAATTATATCATATATTCATGAATGTAGGGTTTCTTCCTTATTCTCCTCACATTCTTGTCCATCCTTTTTCTGATCATATACAACCATATTTTGAGGAAAATAAAATTGGATAACTAATAAGGGATGATTTGAAGGTTGTTTTGGATGGGTTCAAAAAAACCATGTATGTTTTGTTATGTTGTGTTCAAACACTTGCTTCAAAAAACATGGAACTATCCCAAGATGAGGATAAAAATTCTAGGAAATATTGAAAATTATTCTATAAGTCAATTTATTTATACATTAGAAGAATCATTATCAAGTCATATTTAAAGGCTATGTTTAGAATGATTTCTTTGGATCTCCGGATTACACCAATGATCCATGATTTTAATTATCATTTTGAGAAGTTCAATGTCTGTACCCAAGTATTAGATGCTTTCAAAAAACCATAGAATATTTTCATCATAATTTAGAACATGGTTCTCAAGATATGAGTTGTTTTATAAGGATGATGAAACCCTTCATATATAATTCTCATATTATTGTGTTAGCTCCGCCAACCATTCCTATATCCCAAGATCATACGACTACATTTTCTACCAACAATCATTTTTTCTTCCCTCCCAGGAAATCCATCCAGTATATTATTCCCATGTCTAAGAGTGTAGTCATTAGTGACACTGCTTCGACTACTACCCAACCAATTGTACATTTCTCATTTCTTATAAAACTAAATGAACGTATCCTATCCAAACTTTAAATTTAAGCGATGTTTCATATTCAGATTCAATATATAATTTCTCATATGGAGAACTTATAAATCCTTTTTAACCTCTTTTCCAATATTAATGAAATTATCATTTTTACTTTAGTTTTATTTATCTTTATCTAATTCTATGATTATTTTTCCTCTAATAATATTTTTTTTAATAAAAAAATGTGGAGTAAATGTCTCACTTCAATTTAATTCAATGGAATTATTTTACCACTTTAAGGGCTTGAGAAACCTTGCATAAATATATGTTTCTATTATCTGTAAATATACTTTATTGTATTCAATTTATATAATTTTAAATGCCTTGATTTTTTATCATCAAAAGCGTTATATTATTATCATAGACCAAAAAATACTTACTTTAATGATCCCATATAATATTTATAATTTTATTTATTAATTTCATTTATTTATTTTGTAAATAATTTTCTTTCCAAACATAAAAAAATGGATAACTCTATATCTTATCATGGTAGGTAAGATGAATTTCATTAAGTCTTATACTAACTATGTTTATCTATATGTGTAGTAATAATAGAAAAAACTACCTACCATATTAAGAACTGATGGGATCATAGAAATTTTTTATTCCTACTAAACTTGATTACTGACTATGAGCTTAAGCAACCATGTTTTATATAATGATAACCTATCTTTTATAACATATAAGTGAAGTATTTTAATATATATAATGGCTCAATTTTATATAATTAATTGTAGTGTGATCGAAATTTAGGATTCATTGAGTGTACTCTAATAATTTTTTTTTTGATGGAGTTATTTTTTAGAAAAATAAGAACTTGTGGACAATAATATTTTTTTATATACTCTTTTAAAGAGTAATTGAGAAACATGTGTGTGGACTTGTGTTATAAATATGAATCATTCAAAACAATTCACTATGATCTTTTTTCCGCACTTCCTCTGAAAACTTGGTTGAAGTTTATCAAATATAAATTAAAATACATCTAAACAACTGATGATAATCAGATTGAGTTGCACATAATTTTAACATCTCTCTTCCTATTTCTATTTTTTTTATATTTTATTTCAATATATGTTTTATTATAATTGGAAATCTCACTCAGAGGCAAGCCTCACACCATTTATTAATTAGAAAAAATCATCATCCAAGTATAGAAAGGAAGAAAAGACAACTACATATCATTAAAATCACACACATCACCACATCCATTATCGATTATATCTTCCACAGTAGCTGATTCCCACTCTGAACTTTCATAATTCTTATGTACCTTGGAATATTTCCTTCTTAGATTCAACTTCTCCAAAGACAGAAACTCTTTTGAAAACTGCATGCCCCCACATTCCTCTACAATAGAAGATTTGGTAAGCACCTACCATAGAATATAAGAGTAATGTTTTCTCGACCTTCGTCATGGATATGTTTTATTATAGTCAGTTTATCTATAAAACATTTCTCATATATTAAATTGAAGAGTTCTTCATGCTCTATTTTGCATACATTTCTCTGTAAGATGATGTATAACTATAGAAGATGTCCTATGTGAACAAGAATATCATTCTCCAAGGTAGAACTATAGATTATGGTTATATGTGGGGTTTTCTTTGAATATATGAAAATAAATCCTACTCTATGTTTTGGATATGTTTGTTTAATAATAAACTTCTAGAAATAGGGTTGTTACCGAGTGGAGGGGATTAGGAATTTTCCTTAGATTGTGCCACTTATTTAATTTATGTTGTGTGATATCCAGTTCGATTTTAACTATTATACCTAAACAATATTTTTTCTATTTTATAAATATTAATATAAATATAAGTCAAAATTTATCTTTAATTTCAGTATTATATAAGTTTTTTTGTTTCTGGTATATTATTATTTCAAAATTTAATGTTTTTTTAAAATTATATTTAATTAATTTTAAGGAAACTATCAAGAGAATTTTCGAAAGAAACAATTATATAATTATATAGTTTTATTTAACCAGGTTTATTTCATAAATAAGGTTATTTTAGTTTTAAATGTCATTAATTTAAATCTTTTATTAGAAAATAAATCCACCCCCTCTTTAGTGTTTTTCTCTGACCAACAAAAAAATTATCGTAAATTAAATTCCTGGATGATTATTTTCAAAACCAACTCATCCAAAAAATTAAATAAATATTTTCAGGTTTTTCTTCTTTATCATTTTATTTTTAAACTTAATTATTAGATTTACAATTACTTAGGTGACAAAATTTTCTATGGTTATTATTCATAATGAAAAAATAAATAAAAGGGTAATATTTAACAAATTACAGCCTCCTAGTTAAAAATATGGAACCAATTTTTCAATATTCTATTTCATCAAATTTAAGAAATAAACTCTAATATAAAAGTTTGAAATTCAAATAAAAGCAGTTTGTAGAAGAAGAAAAAAAAATTTCTCTTAAGCCTAAAAATGAACATATTCCTAAATCATGTATAATATTGATTAATATGTACATAATTAGATTATATATATTGAAAAAGTATTTTCATTACATGAATACTAAATTAAAATAATAATTAAATTTTCAATTGAAAATAAATTAATATTTTACAAAATAGAAAATTTCCACTATTCACTAACAAATCGGTATTTTCAGTAAAATCCAAAAATTTTATCACAATATATTTTTTATATTATGATTTCATAAATAATTTTTATTCTGAAAAATTAAAGTTTAAAATTTAATGAAATTATTTATAAGTTCTTTAAAAAATCAATGAATTTTTTTCAACAAATAATTCAAAAAAATCATTCTTAATTTTGACAGAATTATTCATTAAATTTGTATTTATTAGGAATACTATACATATATTTCATAATAAAGAATATCAAATTCATAAATTCCAATTAATTTTAAAATTCTAATTAAAATAATAATATTTTTATAATATATTTCAATTACATTCAAGCTCACCTTTGTGTGTTAAGAATTTTATTGATCTTATTATTTTCTTATACTAAATTTTCATGTTTTTGAGTCACCCCATTTAATAAATTAAAACCTATAAATTCTTACATGAACTCAGTAATCAGTTCTTTAACATTTGAAAATACATTTTTCGAAAACCCAAATAAAAAATTGTTAATAAATAATCCTCTTAAAAAGTGGGAATGGAAAATATTAAGCTCATCTAGAATGACACATAACTAGGTTTCCAAATAGAAGAACATTAGTGGGAGGTGAAAAAAATGGATAATGATGAAAAATTAATTTTCAAGTAATGATAAAGAGAGATATGGAACATTTTCATGAGAAATTTAACAGAACCATTAATCATTGTGGGGTAAAAAGACCATAAATTAATCAGTAATAAATGTAAACGTATAATTTTTTTAATTAATGACCCCTTTCCTAAAGATGAGGGATTTATTTATTATCATGAAAGTGAACAAAATAAAATGTAATTAACTGATTTCATTCCATTTTATAATCACAATTTTATTATTCGGTTGGAATTTGATGAATTTACACTTCATTTATTATTCAAAGATGAATTTCTCATGCCTTAAGTACAAAATTTATCTTTTAATATATCATTTAATCAAAAAAATGTTAAATTATTCCTTATTTATCATAAAATTTGACAAACCCAAAATATTAATAAAATGTATACATTAATCACTTAGACATCAACAATATCCCCTAATGTTCATGTATGTATATTCCATAAATAGTTAACCAAAATAATCCTCTAAAATATTTCAAACCAAATTAAAAATAAAAAAATAATTTATAAAAACAAATTTCAAAGATTAAAATTTAAATTTATCCCCACAAAACATGAAGTATCCACAAATATTTTATAAAACATTTTTCCTAGATCATAATTAAAATTTATCCCCAAAAAACTTTAAGTATCACATAATTTCACATACCAACCATATTAATAACTTGATCATATATTTTATTAAAACATATGAATAACCCAAAGAAGCATAAAAACTCAATGAAAACATAATTTATTTAAAAAATTAACAATATCCTTTTTCTCTAATATAATAATATAATAATTAATATATTTTATAAATCCAAAAAATGAAATAATATTCATAAAACATTATGTAAATCACTTTTTCATCAAATAACTGACAAATTTTAAGATCGTCAATACTATCCCATTTACATTATAAATGTTAGTAATCTCATTATCTCATACAAACATTATTATCTCAAAATTTGTAAAATATTAAGGGTTATCATTCCCTAAAACATGTTTTTTTAAATTTATCCTTATGACTAAATAAATTTTATAGGTCATCAATACTATTCAAAATATTCTTGAAAAACCTTAATGAAATACCACTAATGAAAAGTTCTTAGATGTTTCTTAATTTGTATGAAAAAATATCAATGATAAAAATACTTTTAGAATATAATTTCTCAATCCTAATAAATATACCCATCAAACCTTTCAAATCATTGATTGGAATATCATTGGTCCATTGTTGTTTTTGGATTTAACCCTTAGATTAGGGATTTTACTCAGATAATGTCCAAGTTCCCCTCATATAAGATATAAAATATCTTGGGAATTCATTTCTCAATACCCATTATTTTATCATAGAAAACATCATCCCTTTACTTTAAGATATTCTCCATTTTGATTTGTCTCAAAATATTCAAATTAAGGAAATTCATCTTTATTACATTCATGATCATTACCTCCTGAACTACCTTAAAAATACATTTTACTCTTCTTTTATGATTTTATGAAACTCACCAATGTCTAAATTTTTGTCATATATCGTGATAGATAATTTAGAATATTCCTATGGTTTTTCATTGAAGTTTATATTTCATTTAGGTTATCAATAGGACAGTCATTCCACTGTTTGTTATATTCATTTTTTACAAGAATCCTCCTAGTTCCAACTATACACTCGAAGAAAAAATCATAGTGTAGGAAACAATACACATATTTTTAAATAATTTAATCAAGAAAAATCATTCATAGGATTTCTAAATCATGACACAATCTTTTCAATATATGAATCCATAGGTTTAACCTAAAAAATATTTAATTTTTCCTCAATTAAAGTCTCTCATAATAGATCTTAATGAATATATGAGTTATCCTAAGTATATCCCCCAAGATAGATAAACCATGTGTGTTCTAAGGGCACATTCACAATGAACCATTTTTATGGATGAGATATGATTGGCCAAATCATTTCAATGGTATTACACGTAGATGTATATTCTTCAAAACAACATTTACATATAGTATCCTGAGAGGGATTTATTGCTTTAAAAACCCCATTATCTCTATATTATCAAAAAAAAATTAGATGTTATCTTATTATTACGCTCATCCATAAGCTTTTAACTAAATTTATCAAATCTTATTCTTCAACTGTTAACTAAACCTATCTTTAATACCAACTATAGATACACATACTTTTCATACATAGATATTAGATATATATATATATATATATATATAAATGTTCATTATTTCAAATTATTATTCAATCCATATACATAATGTTTTAGTGTATTTGAAAACATTGATACCTAAAAAACTAGTTTATAAAATATTTATATAATCTCCCAATTATTTCTTCATAACTATAACACTTCATAAATAAATCATACATAAATATTTTCCTCGTATCCTGGGGAAAAGTTAACATAATAAAGGGTAAGCTCATATGCTTGATAATGGTAAATGAGGGAGATATCAATGATCATTTAAAGACAAAATGATCTTAAATTTTATTGGAATATACACTTAACCATTGACAATCATACCCATAAAATATTAGATCATAAAAATGAGTCATGGAATAAATATTAGCATTTTATAAGACATAAATTCTAAAAGGATCAAATAGCAAAATCCATGGGAATATAAAAATGGTATTAGATGATTTCAAAAAATTGTGGAATAATAATAACCATATATATCATATGCCAAGGACAACCACTATGACAGTAATAATATTTTATTCTTTTTATAACCACCCATGTGCTTACTTGAGGCTTGGGATAATGTCTTGTGTACCCTCTTTTAGCCATTGGACAAACTATCATATACCCTATTTTTTTCCTTGAAATAACCTCTCATGTACCCCTTCAGATCATATAATATTATTCTTCCCCCAATTCAATGTATTAATATATAATTTGTTGGCCAATCAGTTATGTAATCATTAAACCATTCATATGAATTCCACAATGTCATAAAAACACCCATTACAACTTAACCTATGGAAACTGAAATTGGATTCAATGATATTTCATCATCATAAACATAAACCATATAGATAAAGAATAAATATGGGTTCATTAGATCATATCACTATTAAAACATAAGTAACATCAATGGTTGTTATCATGGATGCAAATTTATTTTAAAAGATCCCTGAAATATTTTTGGAAGAAAATTCTATTTTCAAATTTAAATCACTTATTAACAATATAAAATTAAAAATAATAAAAAAAATTTTATTTTAAGATAACTATAGAAAAATTTAATGGAATCTGAAAATCAATGAGATTCCATGATAATGGAAAATTATTTTGAACTTCAGTATATTAAAATTAGGATTTAATTCCCATTTTCGATAAAAAGTAAAACGAAACTCATTTAAGAAATTACAAGGATATACCTTTTAAAAATTTTGGAAAAAAATTAATAATGGGGAAAAAATACATCAAAAAATCATATATTTTTTTAATTTTATTTAGAAAACATAGAGATCGATGAAAAAGGATATTCGACTAATTATAATAATACATTAATTTTTCCTTAAAATTTCATTCAGATTCTTGAGTGCATAAAGTGATGAAAAATAAAAGAAAAAATATATATTCTAAGAAAATAAATAGATGATAATGAAATAAGAATGATTTATTATGATAGAATCATATAATTTCCATCAAAAAAAATTCAAGCATAAATAATATCTTTTATAAATTATATTGTTAAATAAATCAATTACCACTTTGGTAAAATTTGAAACATAGGCCCCATGAAATAAAAATATCAAATAAAACTTAAATATCATAATAATAATTTTTTTAATTACATTACATGTTATAAAGGGATGTATATACTCCTTATAATGTATGATAGGTATGTCATATAATGTTAAACCCATACCATATGTTCGAATTGATTAAAAATAATTATCAATACCTTTATAATGAATTTTAATATATAATAATAATATACTATAATAATATAAAAGTTAATAAAATCATTTATGATCCAGTTATATGAATTTCACAACTATTTATTATTAATTCCTTATTAAATTCATCATTTTTATGTGTTAACAGTTTCATTTTTTTGAGAATTTCAGTTCGATGGCTTTGGTACGGATAATTTTTCCATAGTCCCATAATCTATAAAATATTAATCATTATATAAATAAAATCTATATTCCTTATTTATATTTTTACATTAATCCTTAAATGGTAGAAATAGAAAAATGAATAATATTTTATATATTGAAGGTAGTTGTACAAATACACAAATGGTATTTTCACTTTTTGAAAGATGGAATAAAAGAATGGTAAATAATAATTCAGATTTAAATAATCATTAATATATATTATATATCATAAATATTCATTAAATCTTACATTAATAAAAACCATGTATATCAAAAACAAAAAACTGATCAGATCACTTCATGGAGGTGGTAGTCCCCATATACACATTAGCGATGATAACGTTTACCAAGGGATTGGATGGTAAGAAGGTTGATATCATATTATAATTCAATAAGAATAATTATTTCATAAAAATCATAAATATTAATTATTTATACATTTATAAACATATAAATAATATTTTCATGAAAAATATATTTCACCACCTTGTGGAGATGGTAAGTCGTATATACACACAAATGATGTTTTTATTTATCATATGATATAAAATAAGGGTAAAATTATTATAAATTTTAATATTAATATCAATAAATTATTATATTTAGGATGCTATATGTATTTATTAATAGGTATTAAAATATATTTATAGAAAATATAAGGATAAATAAATTTGAAAGAGTTGGTAAAGAAGAATACCTCTTCTTTAATAGACACACTTTAGATACCTTCTTAATCACAATTGGAAAGGTATTTAAAGAATACCAGAACTTGTATCTCATATATATAGAAGTTCAGAATATTTTTTTTTAAGTTTTGGTTAAGATATATGGCTCTTAGAGTGTTAGTAGGAGAGGAGAAGAGGTTTCCTTTTATAAGCGAGGAGGGGGACACTCTTGGAATTATATAAAGTAATAAACTAATATAAAAATATTTTCTTGTTAAATTCGATTGAAATTTATATATTTATATTATATGGTGATTATGAATATAAACACACTCATATAATAAAAATGGATATGTTTATGTAATTTTTAACCTTTATCTCTTTGTTTTAACCCACTATTACACCTTTTTGTAACTACCACAAAATCAATGTTTTTTACATTTTAAGGGACATGGATGTTACCATAAAAAATAATATGATATATAAATATAGAATTTTTTTATTATAAACCATAGTCCATTAACATGTATGAATATAAGATTTTTATGAGTTTTCAATGATTTATAAAATATTTCTTATTTTAGATTATCATTAATGTCATTTTTAGAAATACATTAAATTTATAATATAAAATTTTTATAAATATTTTAAAATGTATAAAAAATGAAAAGGATTAAAATATTATTATAATATGGTACTAATATAATTACCAAATCAAAATTTTATTTTTTTAATTTTTTTAGACCTTATCTTATTGATTATCCAATTTGTTAATCACTTTTAGCCTTAACTTTGGTAATGAATTATTAAATATTAAAGGATTATATTTTTAATTATAAGGTTAAAAATTCATCATATATTTAAATTGGATTTAATATTTGAGAAATTATCATAGTAATTGTCATATTTAGATATTAATATTATTTTAAAATTTTATTTAGCATTAAATAATATTAATTTCACTTAAAGAATTATTAACATTATTTTACATTGAAAAATAATGAAATCAATATAATTAAAATATAAACCATTCACACATATATAATGTTTCATATGTGTATTTAACTCACCTAAACTTTAAAAAAAATTTATTTTTAAAAAATTATTTATAATTTTTCTAATTTCTTGTTCAAGCACTGGCTCAGCATTGCGTAAAAATTGAAAAAAATTATATTATCCCTAAAAATAAATATAAAAATACCTTAATAAAATTTCATTATCTTTCAAATAAACATTTATAACCAGACTTAATTTAATTTTTTACCCTATAAGAATTTTTATATATATTTAAATCTAGAGAGACACATGTTTTACTTTATATTTACTTAGATTAATATATATGTCATTCCTTAATGAAAATGGAATGTTTTTAAAAAAATATAGCTTTTCATTATTATGGTATAACAACACTCATAAAATATATTAAATACACATTTCAGGGTTTTTATTTTCATTATCATGTTATTTTTAACCTTAATTACTTAATTTGCCCTTATTGAGGTGATAATATTTACTATGTTTATTGTTCAGAATGAAAAAAATAAAAGGAAAATATTTACCAAATTTGAAATTATAGATTCCAAATATGAAAAAAAATCAATTTTATATTTCTATATGTTTTAAAAATAATTAATATAAATATGTAAAATGAAATGAAAATTTATTTTTAGACAAATGTGTTTGTAAGATGAAAATGAGCATATACCAACATATATTATATTGTTTATTAATATATAATTAATTATATTATATTTAATTAAATTATAATTTATATAATTTAAGATAAAATTAAAATAATAATGAAAAATTTAAATGAAAAGAATTTGGATTGGTACAAAAATCATAATTTTCACAATTCACTAAAAAAATAATATGTTCGAATAACTCAGAAAATTTTACCCAATGCTTATTTTTATATGGTGATTTAAAAAATAAAGATGATTTTTTAAAAAAATTAATATGGATGAAATTATTTATAATTTATGAGAAAAAATAAAAAAACTACATTTTCATAAAATAACTTCACAAAAATTTATTGCTTCTTTAATAAGAATTATTTAATACATTTAGACTTATATATACTAATATACATATAATTCATAATTTAGTTACACATTTTCATACCTAATAACTCAACAACTAGTTCACATTTATATAATAATAATTTTATAGTACATATCAATTTTTTTAAAGCTCAGTGTTACGGGTTAATCAAGATACTGAACTTATTATTCTTTTAAACTAACTATTCAAGGTTATAAAACTTAGTTGGGATTTTAATATATCATGTATAAACCCTCAACTAAATAAATTTAATAATATAAATATAAATTTATAACTAAATCAATGATAATATCATAGCATCTACACATTCATATTACCCCTAATTAAAAAAAACCCAACATACACCTCAAACTTCCTTATTTATTATTTGATAAAAAGATATAAAAACCAAAATACAAATTACTACAATAATTTCAAAACTATATTTAAATAATTTTAAAAGTATAATATTATTTTAATTAAAATAAAACATTAATTCCCAAAGGATTTGGCACTCTAATGTTTACAAAATAATCCATTTATATTAACACAATACCAAAATGAAACAATTCTTCTAAATATGAGATCCAACCTCCCAATTAGCTTCTCCAAAAAAAACATAAAAAATACCAATTTTTTAAAAACTAACATCTTATTTAATACAAAAATTATATGGTTAGGGTTTTTCCAATAATAAAAATAAAACAAAAACCAAATATATGTTATTTTAGCTAATGTAACATTAATGTAACATTGTAGAACATTAAGATTTAAGATAGCCATGATCGTAGAAAAAAATACCATAAAATTTAAAAATATATTCTTATAACAATATAAAAGTTGGGAAGAATGAAATTATAAGTAATGTCTTTCCAATATTATGCCAAAATACATATTTTAGATGTAATTCCCCAAAATTATAAAGTAAGAACAATTTATTAGATAGTGTTTATAACACGCAACACCAAGAACATAAGTAAATGTAATATCATGATACATTACAATATAATTTCAATTTATAATAAATTTAACATATTCGATATCTCATGTTACACGCATGACAAAGTTTTAACCAAACAAAAATATATTATGAAGATATTTTTATTTTATATAATAAGATTTAACCAAGCTGTAAAATTTCTCATTATGAATATTATTAACAAAAATATGAAAATATCTTGTGGTAAAAACTATAGAATCTTTTCATTAGTTAAAAATTGATTATAAAAATGATTATTACAACCAATTGAATATAAATAAAATGTTGTTTATAAAAACAATTTTTTATGCATTGAAAGGTGTTTCTACTTAATAGATTGCATTAATTACTTTTATTGGAAGATTTTATGATATATATATATATATATATTATTTTCAATCAATTTTTTTATATTCATCCAATTTATTTGACAGGAATAAGATAAGACAAACCCAATTTTATGCAGAAAAACTATTGTTTTTATAAATGTAGTTTTACCACCTTTTAATGGGGAATCCATTTTTAAAAAAAATCAATTTTTAAACTATATATGTCAAAATAAAATTTATATTTGAATGATAAACAAATTATCTTAGGGTATATGTTTATTATTTTTCTATGAAGTTTCATTTTTTAATGAATAATGAAAAATACTGAATTTTAATTAAAAACTACTTTTTAATATAATTTATTTATAAAAATGAATTATATTTTTAATTAGTTTTAATTTTGAATTGAATTAACATTATTCTATTAATCCAATTTATGTAATTAAAATCAATTTCACATTGAAATAGAATATATAAACTTTCCAAACATTTTGATGTTTTTACTTTAAAAACTCGCATTGATGCCCCATCTATACAATTAATTATAAATTAATATCAACAACTTATATAATTTTAAATTGACATAATAACTTCCATTTCAATAATCATAAGAATTTATAATTTCTAATACATTCAAATTATTTTTTTAAAAAAATATAAGTGAAAGTAATTAAAATTAATTATAACGATTTTTGTGAAATTAATATTAACTAAGGACTAAATCTCACTATTAAGGGCCTAAATGACCTATAAACTTGTCAAAATGAATTTTATAGACATATTTATACCCTATAATCCCTTTTTTAATTTATACTATTATTTTATCCACATTCAATAGAAAAATGAGGGTGAAATTCCATTTCTAATATTTACAAGAGTGCCACTCCACCTCAACTTTAAAAGGCCATCTCTCCTCCCACATCCTAACACATCTCAAGACACTTTTAGTAAACTAATATCTACCAAAATGTATCCTAAAAATCCCTCCTCTCATCCTATAATCCTCCTCTTGTGAAAAAATGTTTCCAAGGAAGCCCTTTGGTGAAAACCAAAAGAAGTTACCCGACAAATAGGTAACATATTTCCTCAATCCCTTTAGTTTTATTTAAATTATCCACCCCAAACTCTTATTTTTAAATGATTACATAAAAAAGGTATCATAAATATACAAGGATATTTTTATTTAAATTATTCTACCTACACTCACACTCACTTCCATCTAATGGGTAACGAACATACTATTTATGTGTGTGGTGAACTACCGCCTCGCAAAAATATGATTGTTCATTTTTACATTACCACCCTTCATGGTTGGAAATTATGATCGGAAATATTTTTATATATATTATATATGATATTTATTATGTATTAAATTTTATTTAATTATTTATATCACTTACCCTTATACTTCCATTTTTGTAAATATGATAACATCGTTTGTGGAAGTGTGGACTACCGCATCCTCAAAGAGATGTGACTTGTTCAAACTATACATGTAACATATAAAGGATGGTTTTAATTAAAATTATATAACATAAATAACATATATATGATATTAATTACATAATTAAATTTCTATAAAAATAATATATATCATTTTTTTATTACCTATTCAAACACTTAAAAAGTGCTAACGTCTTCCGTGGATGAATGGACTACCACCTCCTCAACATGAAGTGATTAATTTTAAATAAAAATACTTTTTATATATGTATATGTGATTTAATGATATTTTATTTGTTACGTAATTATCAATTTATAAATATTGAATCCACTTAACTTATTTACATAAAAATTATTTAAAAATGGGAAGCTTACTCATGCGTATGTATAACCTACCATCTCCATGATTATAATGTTGATAATTTTTTATAAATGTCTTTCATGATTGGTTTTAAAATTATAATTGATGAATAATTATGATAATTATGTAATTATTATTATTCTCTATATGTTTATATAATTAACCCTTGGACAATAGTTAATCTACCAGAATATTTTTGACACATAAACCAAATAATGTCAAAACAACCAATGTAAACATAGTTATTTAATTAAATGTATACAGAATTGTAATAAGTGAAGTAAAATTAGTAATAAACAATAAAAATATACACAAGAAATTAAATAATTATCATAATTTTATTATTAGTAATATAAATACAAACATGTCAATTCACACTCAAGGTAAGGGATTTTTCTTCAATTTACATTCTATTGAGACTTGTTAGTTGTTATGAACCAATTCACTTTTATATACTGTATATACTTCCGTTTGAAAAGTTATATAATAAATATATATACTATGAAGATAATATATAATTAATTTAATTTTATTCTATCATGTGAATTATGATTTAAATGTTTCAATGTGGTATGGGGAACTTTGGAATGATTAAATATTATTCTCCTCAAGAATGCTCTTAATTATTATATTCTAAATATCACTTAATTTTGAGATTGTTAACTTATTATTGAAATAATAAATTTGTTGAAATCATTATTCATTGGAAATTTACTTTAATATTCATATTCACATAAATTGATACTAGTATTTCCTAAATTTTATATCACATTGAAATACAGTCTTTACATAGACAGTTATTCGATTAACTGGGGAATTATTTAAAAATCCATTTTCATTATTCAATCTAGATATTTAATAAGGTATATAAATTATTTTGATTATTTTATATGAGGAATAATTTATAATGGTAATTAATGGTAGGTCTTGGACATCATATATCCCCTAAATGTATAGATAGGTTTTCAAGAGATGAATAAGTTGGAGAAATTAAACAGGTTTCTATCTGTAGTTTTAAACCATCTTGCGAAAGGTCTTGATATTATAGGATTTCATGTTCCTTAGAAATAAAATCCAATAATCAATAATTTACTTCCTTTTTATTCAATTATAAATTATTCATGAGGTTTTTTAGCATATGTATGGATGAATTCTAATTTTCAATTTATTAATTAAATGGCATGTATTTCAGTTTCTTACATTTACTTATTGATTTCACCTCATTTAGTTCTTTGAATGGAATTTGTTATCAGTTATTTACCTTTATATTTATATTTATTCTTATTATTTCATTATTTATTCTTCTTTAAATACCCTTACTGAGCATTTGACCTCACCCTTATTATGTTTCCTTTCCCCATGTTATGAAAAGGAATAATTTGAATGGTTTTCAAACATTTTATTATTATTTTTTTATGAAAATTGTTTGTATTTATATTTTCTAATGTATTATGTGTTTTTATGTATTTAATATAGCTTAAAAAGACTGATAAACTAATGGTTCCTTCGATAATTGATTCCATGTACTCAAGCTAATTTTATAAAATAATTCCCCAACTCCATGCTTCTAGGGTTGGGGCATTAATGTTGGTATCAAATGAAGTTTTGTGGAAACCTTGGTAACTAGATTTAGAAAACATAGATTAAGGAACATAACCCTAATATAGTCATTGAGTATAAGTGTATAATACCATCCAAGAATTTTGGTAAGGTATAGATTATGTGGGTATTCCTAAAAATACATCCCTATTTGGATACTAAATGTGGACGGGTTCTAGAACAGATGTACTTTGGAGTAGCAACTCCAACATTGTGTAAAAGGCCTGAATATATATAACCGAGTATATGAAATTAGGCCATACTACGCACCTAGTTTGACTCTCCCAAGAGATACTCTTATTATAGTTCACATTTTATTTATAAACCATTTTTAAGGATGTGAATGTAATGATGTCCCCAATGAAATAATGGCTATTATTGTGATATTAGTTATGGAAAAAAATTTCAACTTTATTAATAGTGTTTAACTTGTTTTATGATTATAAATTACATTAAATATTTTTTTCTAATCGAGTATATTCCCTTATTTAGAAATAGCACCTGGAAGGAAGAATGGTATCAATAATCCTTGCAAAGGTAGATATTTTCCTGCTAAGAGACCCAATACAGCTGGTATTGGAACTGAGAATATTTTGGAATTATTAGGTTAGCATAATTAGGTAATGAGAAATTACCTTTCTTAAATAGATCAATGTATTCTAGGAATATAATCTCCCATGTTGGGTCGCTTTATGTGACAGAGGCCCACTTAATTTTGTTGGACTACTGATCCAACAGTGGCTGATCAATATATTAAGTCTTTGGAGAGGATATTTATGGCATTAGGATGTTGTAAAAATGAAAATTTTATATCTATTTTGTATTGCCTCCAAGGTGATGTAGATCAACGACAGTCTTTGATCAAAAATACTAGGTAGGAAGATGAAACAAAACTCATAGAATGGAGAACTTTTAAGGAGACATTATTCGATATATACATCAGCCATTTTCAACAAACATAAATGCATAATATTTTCCTCAGATTAATGAAAAAGGAGGAAGAAATTATTGTAGAGTATGAAGATAATTTTTTAAGGTCTGAATGGTATGATATATTTTTTATCTGCAACACAGAAAATAAGATTGGTTATTTATTTAAAGATCTAAAGCCAAATCTCTAAAGGGAAGTGTCCTCTCAAAAAATTTCTTCATAATGTTATATATTTTTTTGTAATATCAATATTGAGAAATAATTATAAAATTATAATATATTAATATGTAGTCATTATAGGAAGTGAAAGGGAGATAAAATAACAGATAAAGTGGATAAAGGAAAGAATTATTTTTCCACATGTTATAACTGTGGAAAGAATCACCCTGGTAAATTCTTGAATGAATTGGATGTTTTTCATATGTGAATATAAAATAATCACCCTGAAAAAGAATGATAATAAATAGAGTAAATTGCTTCTATTTATTGGTATAACTACAAAGAGATAGGTAACTACACAAACAAATGCCCCAAGCATCAAGAGAATATACCTCAGAATAAGCTAAGGCATCATAGTCAAGCATATGTTATTAACATGAATGAACTGAAATGATTAATGTAATTATGTATTTGGATCTATTATATATATTATAAAATTATTTTAGTGACAATGTTCTCATAAAATTTATTATTTAATTTATAATGATTGTACTGTAGTAATTTTTCATAAAGGATTGGAGATCATATGTTAAATGATAACAAGAAAGTGATTTAGTGGCAAGTTCACCTCAATGTAAAACATATGATTGAGAGAAATAAAAACCTTAATATATTCCTAATGTTGATATAATGATGAAGACATTATTTATTGGGATATGTGTTGACTACCTTGGAACTAATTAATGACTTTTCAAAAATGTGGTCTATACTATCATTGATAGAGTTTACATCTTTTCTATATTTAAGAAATATATTCAATAATAAGTTTATTACATATGGAATAAGTAATAATACATTTTCTAAATAAATTATTATTAAAATTCAATGTATTACCATATTTCAAGAGAATTAATTACTAAGGTGTTCACATATTCATTTTTTGATGATTAAAGAGCTACATAATGTAGACGGAAAGATAATGATATGTTCAATTTTAGAAATTTTATGACCTTCCTTCTAATTTTTTGGATCATAGCATTTTGAAAAATTTAACCCTTTATGAAATGTATTAATTTTATCTTTGGACATGGTTTTAGTTATTTTTTTATTAATTAAACATGGAAAAAAGTATAAATAGTTCAAGGAAATACAAAAAGATGATGTTTTTTATAGAAACATATCTTTACTTATATTCACATAGAGAGAAATAATTCCTCAACTATATAAAAAATGGTGGTTTAGAGACAAAAGTATTTCCTTATTATCATCGTTTTTAATGATATTAATTAACTTTATTAAAACCTTTGATTTATGGTTTTTTGGTCAACAACATTCATCTTTACATGTTCTCTAGAACTCTCTCCTCAGAAATTTATTGTTATATTTTTCTTCCATATCCATGTTTCCATTACTAAACTATGTTCCCCAACTAGGAATCCTAGTCCTGAAAATTATATAATTTTCATTCCCTCTTATTAGGAATATGTTTTATTAACCCCATTTATGATGTGAGTTATTCAAAAATAGTATTTTAAAAATTTGTCCCTTGATTACCAACGTTAAATTTAAATTGTGAGGACACAATTTTATTATCGAGGGGTTGAATGTAACTTCCTAAAATTATAAATGAAGAACATTATATTTGATAGCATGTATAACATGTAACAATAATCTCATAATCGAATGTAATATGCTGATACATTACTATATAATTACTATTTTAGATAAATTTAATATATTTTATAGCTTTTATTACACATAAGAACTAGATTTAACCGAGAAACAATATATCATGAAAATATTATTATTTAATATATTAATACTTGACATAGTTGTTAAATTATAAGTTATGAATAATATTAACTAAATTCTGAAAATATATGGGTTACACAAATATAAAATTATTTCATTAGATATAATTTGATTAGAAATTTATATAAGAACTAATTGAATAAAAAGGAAACCTTTTTCAGAAAAACACACTTTTTTCCACATAGAGGGGTTTTACCGATTTAAATTAAATTACTTACTATTATTGTATTATTTGAATGAAATATATATATATTATATATTCAATAAATTATTTTTTATATTAATCCATTTGATTTAATGGGCTTAAGATAAGAACAAACACAATTTTATTCATAAAAATTATATTTTTATAAAGGTTGGTTTACCACATTTTAATGTAAAACTAATTTTAAATCCAATTTTTGGAAAATTTTAATAGTTTATATGTCATAATGAACTTATTATTTGAAATATAATTAAAATACATCCTAGGGTGAATTTTTGGTATTTTTCTATGAAGTTTCAATTTTTAATGAATAATGAAAAATACTGAATTTTAATTCAAAAATTATTTTTCATCTAATTTATTTATAATGTTAAATTATATTTTTAAATGGTGTTAAAGTTTAATTGGATTAAATTTTTTCAATTAATAAAATTCAGGTCATTTTAATCAGTTTCAATTTTAAATTCAATATAAAAGCAAATAATACTTATAGACATTTTTACATTAAAAACATTCATTATCGTCCCATCTACGAGATTAATTTTATATTTATTTCTACCACTTATGTGATTTAAATTTAGAGAAATGGATTCCCTAATTAGAATAAAAATAATTTATATTATCTAATGAGTTAAAATTAGTTTTTTTCCAAATATACTAGTGAAAGTAAATAAAATTATTTAAAATGATTATAGTGAAATTGAGCCTAATAAGGGACTGAAACTCAATCTTAAAGGCCCAAATAACCTAAACACACATAAAAATCCTTTTTATATCCTTATTTCAACCATATAATTCATTCTATGTAATTTTAACCCTTATTTGATGAACATTCAATGGAAAAAAATGGGTGTAATTGTAACGACCCAATGTTTTTCAATGGAAATTCCCTTATTATATTTATGTCATAAAATAACATGAAAACACAACATAATAAAATACTAATTGATAAGTGACCTTTAAACATAATTTTGTCACTTCTCTGTTTGGAATTTTAAAAATTCGACAAACACGATTGTGCTCAAGATGATTCTTGGAGTCTAATGAAACAAAAATAATTTTTGGTGAATAGTCATGTACCCTTAGGAATAGTAACATACCCATATTAATAGTAATATGACCCTTATGAATATTAAATCATCCAATATAATAGTAACCTTACCCATGAATAATTAAATTAAATTTAGACATCTTAAAAAGTATTAATTTGACCTTAGCAAACATTTTGGAATTTTGTATGTCATAAATAATTAATTATAACTAATTAATTAATTTAAAGGAAAATTTATTTTCTCCAAATTTATTCATTATTTATCAAATCAATGTCTAAGAGTTTTTTATATAATTTTATAAGACCCTACGTAATTTTTTAAAGCACTATAAAATCGGTTTTTATCTTAAAAACTGTTTTTTAAGTAAATTATGATTTTAATTAAATTTTAAATTAATAATATTTAGAAAATTATTTTTGAAAAATTGAATTCATATTTTGGATTATGCACATCAAAAAGTGGTTGGGGGAAATTTTTGAGATTTTTCTGAGCTACTTGAATTTTTGATGAATAGTAGAATCCGATAATTTACAATAAATGCTAAATAATGGATTAATTGAGTCATCGATGATGCTCTGATGATGTAAGTCCACTTGGTTCGGGATAACATGATAAAATTACTATTCTTGGTCATCCAAGACTCACTATTCCTTGTCCTAGGGTAAATTCATAAACTAAGGAATTTTATATTAAGGAAACCCCTCTCCCCTCCACTATAAAAGCCACCCTTCACACCCTCATTTCCTCACACCTCTCAAGCTCCAATACTTCTCTACAATCTTCCCAAACACCTTCCCTTGTCCCTAACCCACGTCTAAGAGCTTCTGGTCTCATAAAAAGACCAATCTTAAGCCCTTAATGAGGTTCTCAAGAGAAGGATTCCAGAGGTAATTTCTCTCCCTCTTCTCCTTTAATTTCCTTTCAAGTTCAAGTTCATTTCTTGATCTCTCCCCACCTATATTCATCTTAATTGTATTGTAACTCCATTATTATACATCTAATAGAATGTTACATTTCTAATGGGATATTATATCATCCAAACCCCTTTTACTCTTCATTTTATTTTATTAAAGAGAATGTTGTTCGTGAGGTGTTAATTTTTCACATGCAAGAAATACATGCTTTCTTCTTCCATTTCTACATTTAGATATGGTGATGAAACCATTTTTATCGTTGAAACATTACATGTTATATGTATTATATCCTATTTAAATATCTGTAACTAACTTATGATCATATTTTTAAGTGATAAAATTAATCAAGTTCCTTATGATCGAAAAAACGCCCAAATTAACCAAAATAATCATCATTTAATTCTTATCTAATGATGCATACATGTATATATAATTTGATTCATTATAAGATCATCAAAACTCCTGTAATATAATTAATAATAAGTAATATCAGTTCTGTATTTTTAACCATGTTCTACCCAAACTTGAATTTAAGAATACAAGTGAACCACTCAAGAAAACCATAAAAACAAACATTCCCAAATAATGATTTTAAATGCTATAACTCATCCAAAGGCACATTAATTCACTTAATGCAACAATAATGAACCATATTAATGTACAAAAGGTTCTTTATTTCTAATTAATTAATATAATTTCATTATATAGGACATTAAAGAGAAGGAAGCATTCGGGTACAAGGTAAGGGGAAATTCTCGAACCCATCTTTCATCCTTCGGGTTCTCTCACATTCACTCCATTATTTTTGATATGGTTACTCCTTAAGGATAATTTTTGTCTTTCCATTTCTAGTATATACATTTTTAACACTACTGTTTATGTCATACAAAATTTTTTCCAAATTAACTCTTCTTTTAAGAACTCACCTTTTACTTCTTATTCAAGATTTGTGGTTCTTGTATCAAGTATGCTATTACCTCTTTATTTTGGGAATCCAAAGCCTATGAATGTGTTCCTATGAGATGAAACACATTCATTTTCCAGGGTTAGTTATGTTCATTTATTCTATATTTTCATTGTGTCATTCATGATAAATGAAAATGTTATGATGCGACGGGTGTGCCTGGAATTATATAGTGCAATATGAATGTTTCAAAGTCACGGGTGCACCCGGAATTATACATCGCTCCAATGCATTGGGTAAAGTGATGAATCTCATGAGTAAATGTGAAATTATTTGTGAACAAGATTATATATTGGTTCACAAGTATGTGTGGTAGTTAACCACTAAGATATGATGTTTCATTTCTATGCATTGCCACATTCCAAGTCTTATATTTATGCTTCCTCTCATGTTCATGATCTTTTTACCATTTTATGATTATGATCACCCCATCATATATTGATCTTATATATCCTATAAATGGGCTTATATCTCACCCCTTTTTATGTATATCCATAGATGTCTACATGTAATAAGGAAAAGACAAGTGCTAATAATACGTTAGAGAAAAAGAAATTAAATAAATGTTTATGCTTGATGTTGTAATTGTTATGTATAGTCCTTGTTTTCCCAAGACACTAAACCTTTGTATCCTCTATGTTTAATACTATTATGTTATTTATCTTTAAAATTATGTAATATTAATTTAAGAAAATGCGGGGTCACTATAGTTGGTATCAGAGGCACAGTTTAGTTAATTTGGGAATTAGGATTAGTGAACCCTAGAGAAAACCTATAGCTTGAGACTAAGTATAAATGTGCACAAAATAATATTTACATAAGGATACCATATGTTATGTTTTTTGAATAAATTGTTTAAATGAATACGTTATTAATGACGTTCTTACTTATGTTCTATTCTAACCATTTTCTATTTTGGAAAATGGTGGGAACCAGGAGAAATAAAGCCAACAACTCTTACAAGGTCCAATGCAACGATTTCCCGAACAACATCCCCAATGATTTGGGAGGTGGAGTTCAAAAATTCATGGCGATTCTTACCCAATTATCTCAGTTTATGAACAATAACCATAATAACGGGGAACGTCCTCCTTCACCAAAGAGGGAGCAACTGGATATTGAATGTTTTATGCAGCAACGACCACCGACGTTTAGTGGATCTTCCAATAAACTAGTTGTGGAATAGTGGGTCAACTCCATGGAGAAGATCTTTTCCATTCTTTAATATTCTGAGATGGAGAAGGTGACCCTGTCTATTTATCATCTATATGGAGTAATCTATCAATGGTGGCCTTTGATTAAGAACACCAAGCCAAGGGAGGAAATTGAATAGATGTAATGGGAAGACTTTAAGATATTGTTTCTTAATAATAACTTCCCATAAACTCTTCACACAAATATAGAGAGAGATTTTATATAGCTTAAGAAAAAATAAATGGAGCCTATCTCATCCTATGAAGCAAATTTCACCATGCTCTCAAGGTACACTTCGGGTTTTATTATAAAAAATTATAGTAAAATTAATAGATTCTTTAGTGGTTAAAACCACACCATCAAAAGGATCTTGCAATTCGTGACTTTGGGAGTTATGAAGAAGTTTTTTGGTGTGCTCTCAAAGTGGAGATGGATTTTGTAGAATGGTCCCATGGGTATGGTGAGAAGAAAAGAAAAATGGAGTTTAAAGCCGGTGGAACTAATGATAAAGGTGGCAAGAAAACTCAATGACCCACATGCCAAAAATGTGGGAAGTTGTACCATGGGAACAACCTCAAAGGGATGGGGAAGTGCTTCAAGTGTGGGAAGGAAGGAAGCCATGATCAAGAGTGTCTAAAAGACACTAAAAGGAAAGATAATGTAGCTGATGAAAGGAGATAACCACTCACGGTTCAATGTTACAAATGTTGGGAGCTAGGGAACTATGAAAACTAGTGCACTAAACCTCGAGCTCTCGAGGGTAATCAGTATCAGCATCCACCAAAGCCAAAGGAACAAGGGAAGGCATATGCCATCACTACTGTAGAGGTGGAACATGATAATGAAGTCGTACAGGGTACACTTCCTATTCACTGAAGAATGGAAAAAGTCTTATTTGATTCTAGATCTATGCATTCCTTTATATCTTGCAAGTTTTCAAGAAGTATAGAATTGAAGTCCTAATACCTTGAAGTATAGATATCTATAAAAACACCAAGTGGTTCAATCATTTCAACCCAAGTGTTTGAATCTTATCCTGTTAGCGTATGTGGGAAGATTCTTCCGGTAAATCTTGTAATACTTCCCTTGGTGGAATTCGAGGATATAATGGGAATGGATTGGCTCTCGTTATATAGAGAACATATCAACTGTAGGGAAAAGTAAATATGTAATGCATGGACCTCTCTGGTCCATTCCGTTGTGAAATGTGTTGCTGGAGGTGTGCCATGAGGTCAAGGTTTGTTGGGGGTGCATTTGGGTGGACTTTTAAGGAGAGCTAAGGGCAATAGCTTTCGCACGGTTAGTGCACGGTTTGGCTAAACCATGCGGCCAAAGCATTCATGGTTGGTGTTGGAGGCAATGGATAACACACGTTTAGTGCACGGTTTGGCTAACCATGCGGACTAACCGTGTGAGGAGTGTCTGGAGAGAGAGAAGCTAACACACGGTTAGTGCACAGTTTGCTAAACCGTATGGAGTAACCCTGTAGGCACATAAAGTTAGATCCCTAAATTGTGGATTTGAACTCTTTTGCCTCTAAATGGTTCGTTTAAGAACCTAAGAATCCATAACACAGTATTACCCTTTCTTAGAGGTAGAAGAACCTCTCCCAAGTGTTTTGGAGGTGACCCAGAGATTTTTCTTGGTGAATCGAATCTAGTTCCTTGAGGTATGTGATCGTTCTAGCTTGTATTCTTAGATCTACTCCTCCTACTCTCTCGGTTTCATAGATCTATTCTCATTATGGGTAGATCTAAGATTGTGGATGTCGAATATGAAGATCTTTGGTCCTGGTTGTATTAGGAGAGGATATCTAAAGAAGATTCGTGGAGAATCGACCCGGTTTCTTGAGCGTTCTTCGACCGTCGTGGTTTCATCAAAAACCTTTAAGGTAGGGATTTTACGTTTTTCTCTCTAATTTGGGAATCGTGTGGGATGGGTGTCCTCTTAGTTTCAGGAGACATAGTTAAACCGGTTAAATGAAGATAATAACAGGCTTAAATAACGGGGATGGGGAAGTCTTTATGATTATCATTGTTTATCCGATTCTTATGTTGTGAATTAAATAGGATTATGCCTATTGAATATCACGGTAATTGGGGGCCTTTGCATGCACAATTAAATGTTGCCCTATCTTTTGAGACCATTTTTTGGAAACCTTGTGGAATATGGAAATTGGTTAATCATGTAAATTTGGCTGATTAAATGAATATCTGGAACCCTTGTTTGATCACCTCGGTTGAAGAGAATGGAATAATGAACATGTGGGTGTTGGTTTGGTAACGTGGTGTGTGAAAAGGTGGGGGGTGAATCCTGGGTTATTATGAATAGGATGGGCAGCAGGGCTGCAGTAAATGATATTAAAGGGGAAATGATGTGGCATGAGCCTTGTTTTGGGATACGGTTATGGGGATGTGATATGTGGTTTGTGAGGCTCAGGTGTGTTCGGGTAGGATGTGTGGTTGGTGAGGCTCAGGTGTGTGCGTGCGGGAAGTGTGGCTTTTGAGGCCCAGGTGTGTGCGGGCAGGAAGAGTGTGGTAGCATCAGGACGTTTTCCGTTTGGAAGAGCAGCTAACTAGTGGGGTAAATGATGCGGGGTACCCAATACTCTTGTTCATATATACTACTACCTGTTTTTTTTTGTTTTTTTGAGCATGGCTGGTGAGGTCCGGTGGATAAAATTCCTTTCTAGGTTTTACTTCTTTTATTGTTCTCACGGGACATTAGGATGTCTCCCCACCTGTGCATGAGAGCTTTAGGTTTCCTTACTAAGTATACTTGTATGCTCACCCTATGTTTACTTTCAGGTTTCTAGGAGGACTACCAGCGTGTTTTCAGACCCTACTAGTCTGGACAGTTGGATTTGTTGCAGTTGTTGTACTCTTATTTCTGTTGGAATTTCACTTTTGAGTTTTCTTGTACTTGTACTTTGTTTCAGAATTGTTTAAATATGCATGTGGGATTGGTTTGGGTTTATTTTCATTTACTTGTTCCTTTTACTCTTGGTGTTTGAATCTTCCTATTTCCTGATCTTAAATAATAAAAAGGGTAATTCCTCCCATATTTGTGAAAACTCATACCCTTGGTTCTAGTCGCCACTCCGAGGCCTACTAGAGGCAGGACTCGGGGGGTCATTATCTCCCTTTCACCATTTCCATCTCAGAAGGGGCATCTTTGGTGGGAGGGGTCGTGACATAATGGTATCAAAGGAGGTTGAGAGGTAGGATGGAGTCTGGAGTTAGGTATATTAAGGATTGCATGGGATGGTAGGGTAACAGTGTTCGGTGATCTTGGTGTGTGACATAGCCCAGGGAATACCGGCTAGGACATGGGATTTTAGGGCCCCCCATGATCCGATGCAAGGACTTTGAGCCTACCTAATAACCATGTGAGACTACATTGATTGTAGGGTAGAGACCCCAAGGAAAGTACATGCATCATCATGTTTGTTCTTTACATGATTTGGGTGTTCTGTGAAAGAAATTGAAATAAAGTGATAAAATGAAACCTTGAGAAATTTCCATACTACTTGGGCTTAGGAAATATTTGTTTACCATACATCTATGGCACCTAGACGTCTTACCTAGGTGACTCAGACAGTCGAGGCCCAACAGATTCAAGTGGTCGAGCAGTTGAGGATTGACCGAGAGGATGAAGGTGATCAGTGACAGATGACTCTCCGTTCTTTCCAGCAATAAACCCTGAAGAAGTATGAGGGTATTACTTCGAATATGGAGACGTAGGGGTGGCTTGAGGAGATAGGGATCACTTTTACTTTGATCCGTGCTCTAAGGGTAAACTGGGTTCCCCTAACAGTCATTCAGCTGAGAGGTTCGGTGCATCAGTGGTAGACACTCTACCTCGGGGAGTGGTCAGAGGTAGAGGTTCTATGGGCTGACTTTGAGAATGAGTTCCAAGTGGAATTCCTTTATTCCATGATCAAGGCAGAGAATCAGCAGGAGTTACTCTCCCTCCAGCAGTGGAGTATGTCAGTACGAGAAATGGGGATCAAGGTCAAGGGTCTACTATGATTTTCTCCAGATCTTTTTTTGGATGAGGTGTCTCAGGTGAGATGTTTGGAAGAGGTGCTTCATCCTAAGATCCAGTATGTTGTCACCCGCTTCACCCTTCCTACATACATGGCAGTACAGAATAAGGCATAGGTTGTAGAGAGGATTCACTCACAGGGAGTTGCACCACGAGAAGGGATCTATCCGGCTTCATAGAAGGGGAAGGCAGTCAGGATAAGGTCTCCTACGACAGGGCCTTCCAGATTCATGTTAGTAGGGAGCAGGCCCCAGCAGTTCCAGTTCAAATCTTCGGGTCCTTGTACCTTTTTCACGAGCCCAGGACCAAAGGGTTTCTCTTGCGGATTTTTTGGGCACATTCAAAGTCGGTGACCGACCCGAGCTCAGTATGGTGGAGGTGGGCAGGTTCAACGACCTCCTCAACAGCACCAATTGCCGGCGAGGCCCTTCCTATAGCAGCAGAACCCTACTCCTCTGAGGGCAGACTTTACAGGAGGAGTCCGACCTCAGGGTGCTCCTCAGGGACCTCAACCAGGGCATGGCTGGGGAGGTGGTCAACATCAGAGAGGTATAGGAGCTGGGCGTGGACAGTTGCATGTAGTAGAGTTGGCAGCTCCGGCAGGACCAGAGGTGGTGCGAGGTAAGATTTGATTGTTCAACACTCTCATTTCTACTTTCATCAATTTGGGAGATTCACACTCCTTTGTTGCACCCAGTCTAGCCTATGATTTGGGTATAGAGGTAGAGAGACTTTCCGTACCCCTGGTTTTGAGTACATTAGTTGGAGGTCAGACCAGCGTATCTTGTGTTTGACGGGGATGTGGGCTGATGTTGGGACCGCATCGATCTAGTGGGGATATTCTTTTGCTACAGATGCATCCATACAATTTCATCCTAGTCATCGACTGGTTTTTTTCTGCTAGTTTCGTTATAGACTACTTCTGAAGAAGAGTCGTTTTCTCCAACGTCGATGTGCAGTTTGTAGCTTTTGTTGGCGACAGGAGCTATCTGGTGGGAAGCCGACATTTGAAGCCTCCCCTGTATTTGTTAGGTGGGTTATTAGTGGGTTCATCTGATACAAGGATGATGGATGTTCCATAGGTTTTTGGGGAGTTCCTCGATGTTTTTCCCGAGGAGGTTGTGACTCTACCCCCCCCCCCCACACATGACATTGAGTTCGAGATAGACTTACAGCCTAGTGTCCATATGATTTTGATGGCCCCTTATCGGATGTCACCTTCGAAGTTGTGGGAGTTGCGGATTCAGATTGAATGTCTGATGGAGAAGGGTTTTGTTCGACCCAGCATGTCACCATTGGGTGCACCAGTTTTGTTCTTGAAGAAGGCAGATGGTGGCCTCTGGCTATGCATAGACTACCGAAGGTTGAATCAGGTAATGTTCAAGAACCGATACCCCCTTCCAAGGATAGATGATCTCTCCAAAAAGCTAAAGGGAGGATGTTGGTTTTCAAAGATTGATCTACGATCTGGATATCATCATCTTAGGGTAATGTAAAATGACATCTCGAATATGTCTTTCAGGTGAAGGTATGGGCACTTCGAGTTTGTAGTGATGCTGTTTGGAGTTACGAATGCACCAGCTCTGTTCATGGGACTTATGAACTTTGACTTCTGAGAGTTTCTAGACCGGTTCATTGTTGTGTTTATCGATGACATCCTGATCTACTCAAGATCACAGGAGGAGCACGTTGAGAATCATAGGGCAGTCTTGGAAGTCATTCGACACCACCAACTTTATGGTAAATTGTTGAAGTGTAAGTTCTTGATGCAAGAAGTACACTTACTTTGGCATGTGATGTCTCAGCATGGAGTGTCAGTGGACCTGTCGAAGGTGGAGGCAGTTGTTTCTTGGGTGGAACCCAAGAGCGTGGTAGAAGTTCGTAGTTTCCGGGGGTGGAAGGTTATTATCGGAGGTTCATTTCAGACTTCTCTTGAGTTATTGCGCCGTTGAATGCTTTGACTTGGAAGGACCAGGTCTTCCTATGGAGCGAGCAGTGCTCTAAAGCTTTCGACTACCTGAAGGAGAAGTTGGTTAGTGCTCCCGTACTCAAATTTCCAGAGGAAGGGTTTTTGTATGAGTTGTTTTGTGATGCTTCTATCCTTGGTTTGGGGTGTATACTGATGCATAGTAAGGGTGTGATCGGTTAAGGGTCTAGAAAGTTTCTCCCTCATGAGCGTAACTATTCCACCCATGACCTAGAGCTTGCATTAGTAGAGCTCGCACTGAATTTTTGGATACATTACCTCTTTGGGGAGTGCTTCGTGATCTTCCCAAATCACAAAAGCTTACGTCATATCTTCTCCCAATGTGACGTAAACTTACAGCAGCGGAGATGGGTTGAGTCTCTTCAAGACCATGACTTCGAGATCTCTTACACTGAAGGTAAGGAAAACATTGTGGCTGATGCCCTAAGAATTAAGTCACATAAGGAAGTGTTTTAGGAATCCAATGATACTTAGAAAGCGATGGAAGAGTTGGCTGCCTTGCACTTGGATGCAAGGGTAGAGGGTGTTAGAGGCTATTTGTTTTAGATGACAGTGCAGTCCTCCTTGTTGCAGCAGGTGGAAGAGTCTCAGTGGGGAGACTCTGAGGTGGAAGAAATGCAGGATCATATTGATCAGAGAAATGCTCCAGAAGGATAATCATAGGATATCCGACATCCAATGCTTTTTCATGGAAGGTTGTTTGTTCCAGAAGCGATGCCTGAGGGAGTTCTCCATGAGTTCCATGTCTCGCCTTAGAGCTACATCCGAGAGTTTCGAAAATGTACCAAGGCCTGAGGGAACTGTTTCGGTGGTGTGGGGGTGAAACGGGTAGTGGCGGAGTTTGTGGCTAAGTGCCTAGTGTGTCTGCAAGTAAAGGTTGAACACCGTGTTCCTAGTGGTTTGTTGCATCCTTTAGATGTCCCCGAGTGGAAGTGGGATGACATCTCAATGGACTTCGTCACATGACTTCCCAGAGCTCACGGTAGTTATGATGCTATCTGGGTAGTGGTGGATCGACTCACTAAATCACCTCACTTCATAGCAATTAAGGAGTCGGGCCCGGTGAGTACCTTTGCACAGAGGTACGTAGACGAGGTGGTGAGTTTGCATGGAGTTGTGAAGATTATCATCTCAAATTGGGATACTCGGTTTACCTCATGAGTCTATAGGGGGTTATATCATGATTTTGGAACCCAGCTACTCCTTAGAACTTCTTTCCACCCCTAGACCGATGGGCAGACAGAGCAGACTATCCAGACATTGGAGGACATGCTGCGAGCATGCGTTCTGGATTTCATAGGATCATGGGTGGGACACTTGCCTTTAGTAGAGTTTTCCTACAACAACATCTTCCACTCTACTATTGGAATGGAACCGTTTGAGGCTTTTTATGGAAGACCATTTCATTCACCCATTTGCTGGGTAGAGGTTGGTGTGACAGGTGCTCTTGGGCCAGAGGTAGTACATAACACCATTGAGAAATTTTAGCTTATGCGTGAGAGGATAAAAGCGGCTCTGGACTGACAAAATTCTATGCTGATCATCAGAGGAGGCCCTTGGAGTTCGAGGGGGGAGATCATGTGTTCTTGAAGGTTTCCGCTCGATGGGGGAAGCAGAGGTTTGAGAAGGGGAGTAAGATCTTCCCTAGGTTCATCGGACCATTCATGGTGCTGAGGCGAGTCAGCGAGGTAGCATATCAGCTGGCCCAGCCACCTCAGTTGGAGAAGGTTCATGACGTCTTCCACATCTCCTAGCTTCGTCGGTACTTACACAACAACTCTCATGTTATCGACTGGGGAGAGAAAGATATTGGAGATGATGTGACCTTCTAGGAATGACCAGTCAGAATTGAGTATCGTGAAGAGAAGGTGCTATGTGGAAGAACCATTGCCTTGGTTTGTGTTTTGTGGAGGCATGGCAGCCTTGAGGAGAGAACTTGGGAGTGGGAGGCTCAGATGCACGTTCAGTACCCAGAGTTGTTTTGACTTGTGTTTTTCTTTGTTCTTCTAAGTTTTATTTTGATGTTATACTCCGTACCTTTGATATATGGAATTATTAGCTTGTCAGTTGTGATACATTTTGTTTCCATGTTCTCTGGAAGTGTGTAACATGTCCAGATGTGTGGGGAAAGGGAAAAACCTGATCCTTAATCAAGACACATTAATGCGGATGCGATTTAACCTGTGCAGGCGAGTCAGTGCCGCCTAAAGTGGATAATATCTCGACATGTGAGAAGAAATTCCCCAAGCCATGTGTCGGGAAATGTGTTGGTTGTACGGTGTTGGGGGCAGTGTAAGTTTGAAAATCCTAATATATAGAAATGGGAAGACCCAATTCTTAATTGAGACGCATTAATGCCGATGTGATTAAACATGTGAAGGAGAGTTAGTTCTGCCTAAAGTGGATTATATCTTAACATAGGATTAGGAATTCCTAACACCTATGATTAGGGTTATTGGTTGTTTTCATGTTAAAATGAGATCCCTAAGAGGTATCGTTTTGGGTTCCTCTGGGTTGGTTTTGAATTCCTAGGGAAGAGATTGTTTTAAGAGGTATATGGTGTAATGGCCTAGGCCTCTCTGGTCCATTCCTTTGTGAAATGTGGTGCTGGAGGTGTGTCAGGAGGTCAAGGTTCCTTGGGGGTGCGTTTGGATGGACTTTTATGGAGAGCTAAGGGCAATAGATTTTGCAGGTTTAGCGCACGGTTTTGATAAACTGTGTGGCCATACCGTGAAAGGTTGGTGTTGGAGGCAGCGGCTAACGCATGGTTAGTGCACGGTTTGTCTAACATTACAGACTAACTGTGCGAGGAGTGTTTGGAGAGGCAGAAGCTAATGCACGGTTAGCGCACGTTTCGCTAAACCATATGGACTAACCATGCATGCACTTAAAGTTAGATCCTAAACTTGTGGATCTGAACTGTTCTATCTCTAAATGGTTCGTATAAACCCTTAAGTGGCCATAACTCGGGATTACCCTTTCTTGAAGGTAGAAGAACCTCTCCCAAGCGTTTTAGAGGTGACCCGAAGGTTTTTCTTGGCGAATCGAAGCCGATTCTTTGAGGTATGTGATCATTCTTGCTTGTTTTCTTAGATCTACACCTCCTACTCTCTCAGTTTCTTAGATCTATGCCCGTTATGGGTAGATCTATGCATGTAGATATCGAATATGAAGATATTTGGTCTTCGTTGTGTTAGGAGAGGATATCTAAAGAAGATTCGTGGAGAATCGACCCGGTTTCTTGAGCGTTCTTCGACCGTCGTGGTTTCGTCAAGAACCTTTAAGGTAGGTATTTTTACTTTCGTCTCTCTAATTTGTGCATCCTGCGGGATGGGTGTCCTCTTGCTTTCACAAGACATAGTTGAACCATTTAAATGAATATAATAATGGGCTTAAATAATGGGGATGCTGAAGTTGTTATGTTTATCATTGTTTATCCTATTGTTTTTTGTGAATTGAATAAGCTTGTGCCTACTGAAAATCATTGTCTTTGGGGGACTTTTCTTGTGTAATTAAATGTTTCCCTATCTTTCTAGACCATTTTATGTAAACCTTGTGGAATATGGAAATTGGTTAATCACATAGTGTTGTCTGATTAAATGAATATCTGGAACCCTTGTGTGATCACCCCGGTTGAACAAAATGCAATAATGAACATGTGGGTGTTGGTTTGGTTACGTGGTATGTGAAAGTGGTGGGTGAATCCTAGGTTATTACGAATAGGATTGGAAACGGGGCTGTAGTAAATGATATTAAAGTGTAAATGATGTGGCACGAGCCTTGTTTTTAGATACGTTTTCGGGGATGTGATATGTGGTTTTTGAGGCCCAGGTGTGTGTGGGAGGGATGTGCAGTTTGTGAGGCCCAGGTGTGTGCGGGTGGGATGTGTGGCTTTTGAGGCCCAGGTGTGTGTGGTCAGGAAGAGATTGGTAGCATTAGTACATTCTCCATTAGGAAGAGCAGCTAACTAGTTGGGGAAATGGTGCGGGGTACCCAATATTATTGATCATATATACTACTACCTATTGTTTTGTGTTTTGGTAAGAGTGGTTGGTGAGGTTGGGTGGATAGAATTCCTTGCTAGGTTTTGGTTCTTCTGTTGTTCTCACGAGACATTAGGAATTCTCCACACTTGTGCATGAGATCATTAAGTTTCCTTACTGAGTATACTTGTATGCTCACCCTAAGTTTACATTCAGGTTTCCAGGTGGACTACTAGGGTCGTGCGGTACCCTACTAGTCAGGACAGTTAGAGTTGTTACAGATGTTGTACTCCTGTTTCTTTTGGTATTGCACTTTTGAGTTTTCTTGTACTTGTACTTTGTTTTAGAATTGTTTAAACATGCATTTGGGATTGGTTTGGGTTTATTTTCATTTACTTGTTCCTTTTCCTCTTTGTTGTTTGACTCATCCTATTTCCCGGTCTTAAATAATAAAAAGGGTAATGCCTCCCATATTTGTGAAAACTCATACCCTTGGTGCTAGTCGCCACTCCGGGGCCTACTAGAGGTGGGACTCGGGGGGTCATTATCTCCCTTTCACCATTGCCAGCTCAGAAGGGGCATCTTTGGTGGGATGGGGTCGTTACAAAATATCTTTTGATATTCTGAACCATCCCATGCTCCTCTACAAATGAATGGAAGATCATGAATCTCTTTTGAAAAATCCTTTAATGGTGTGGGTGTTGATTCCTAATGAAGAAGCATACCTTTCCCAAATGGTTGAGTCAAAGGAAAGTTCCAACAATGAGTAAATTCACATCAGGAGGGAATACGGAGATGTATTTCACAAAGAGTTACTTGGAATTACCTCGAATCGTGAGGTAGAGTTATTAATTGAACTCATGCCCGGAGATACTCCAGTCTCAAAGTGTCCCTATAGGATAGATCCTATCGAACTGGAGGGGTTGAAGAAGCGGCTACAAGAGCATCTATACAAAGGTTTCATACGCCCTAGTGCATCACCATGGGGTGCACCGGTGCTCTTTGTAAATAAGAAGGATGGAACAATGTGGTTGTGTATCGATTATCTGGAACTCAACAATATCACCATAAAGAACAAGTATCCTCTCTCAAGGATTGATGAATTGTTCGATCAGTTAAGAGGAGCTCAATACTTCTCAAAGGTGTATCTTTATTCTGGATACCATCAAGTAAAGGTAAAGAAGGAAGATATTAAGAAGATTTCCTTCCATACAAGGTATGGGCACTATGAGTTTTTGGTGCTGCCCTTCATACTTACTAATTCCCTTGAAATATTCATGGATTTGATGAATAGAGTCTTTAGACATTACCTTGACAAATTTGTGGTAGTGTTTATTGATGATATTATCATGTACTCCAATAGCAAGGAGGAAAATGAAGAACATCTAATACTTGTTCTAGAGATATTGAGATAGGAGAATTTGTATGCCAAGTTCATCAAGTGTTACTTTTGGATGAATCAACTCACGTTCTTGGGACATGTGATCACAATTGAGGGAATTTATGTGGATCCTTCAAAGGCAAAGGTGATCGCAGAATGGCCCAGGCCCTATAGTGTCACATAAATCCATAGTTTTCTTGGATTAGTTGGTTACTACCGACGTTTTTTGAGAAAATTATCATGATTGTCAAGCCTGCTAACTAAGTTAACAAGAAAGGGGTAAAGTATGTCTGGACGGAAGAATGTGAGGGAAGCTTCAAAGAGCTAAAGAGAAGGCTGATCACTGCACCTGTACTCACACTACTAAAAAGTAGAGAAAATTTGGTAATATATAGTGATGATTAAAGGAAAGTCTTGGGTTGTGTACTCATGAAAAATGACAATGTGATAGCCTACACCTCACGACAGTTGAAGATCTATGATCAGAACTACCTGACGTATGATCTAGAGCTGGCAGCCGTGATGTTTTCCTTGAAAATCTGGCGGCACTACCTTTATGGCGAGAGGTGTGACAAATACACCGACCACAAGAGCCTAAAGTATAAATTCACACAAAAGGAGCTCAACATGTGTCAAAGGATATGGTTAGAGCTAATCAAGTATTACGATTGATATATTCACTATCATCCTGGAAAGGCGAACAAGGTAGTTGATGCTCTATGTAGAAAAGAACCTGCGACTCCATCCATGTTACAGATTGAGAAAAACCCTATCTTCTTAGATATGCAAAAGATGGATTTGGAAATCATAAGGGTAGGGGATACATCCTACCCTGACCAAATTATTGTGAAACCATCCATCCAGGAGAATATTAAGGAAGCACAAAGGGATTATGTGGAGATACAAAAGAGGTTGAATGCAGTAAAGGAATGGAAGCTGCTAGAGTTCCATATCGATGATGATGGTGTGATTCGGTTTGGAACGCAGCTTTGTGTGCCTTCATCACCTGGGATAAAGAATGAGCTATTGGATAATGTACATAGCTCAACATTCTCTATCCATCCTGGGAGTACAAAGATGTACTGTGATCTCCAATAACACTTCTGGTGGGATAACATGAAGAAGGAGATTGTATAATATATATCAAGGTTCATGGTATTTTAGTAAGTTAAATCTGAGCGAAAAAAGTCAAATGGTATGATGTATCCATTGACTATACCCCTGTGGAAATGGGAAAATGTTACTATAGACTTTATCACAGGTCTTCTGAAGATTTCAAAGGGAAATAATGTGATATGGGTTGTGGCTGATCGACTCACCAAGACTGTCCATTTTATTGCTATTCGATAATATATCTCACTTGAACAACTTGAAAAGATTTATGTTAAGGATGTGGTGAGACCGAATGGTGTTTGACTCTCAATTGTCTCTGACCCTGATCCAAGGATCACATCTAACTTCTGGAGGATCCATCAACTTTCTTTGAGTACTCAATTAAATTTCAGCACAGCCTATCACCCCCAAACTGATGGCCAGTCTGAAAGGACTATTCAAAAGCTTGAAGACATGCTAAGATCCTTCTCTCTTGAATTCGAAGGTGGTTGGGGTTAGCATCTCCCATTGGTTGAGTTCTCATACAACAATAGCTTCTACTCGAGTATCCAGATGGCTCCATATGAAGCTCTGTATGGAAAGCGATGTAGAACTCCAACCTATTGGGATAAAGATGGTGAAATAAAGCTACTTAGACCCTATGATGTTCAAGAGATGACAGAAAAGGTTCAAGTCATCCATAAACACATCAAATCTGTTCAAAGTCAGCAAAAGATCTATGCTGACAACCGTCGAAGGGACTTAGAGTTCGACGTTGGAGATAAAGTCTTCCTTTGAATATCTCCATGGAATAGAGTCATGTGATTCAGGAAGAAAGGGAAGCTAAACCCAAGGTATATTAGACCCTTTGAAATCCTTGACCGCATAGGAGTCGTGGCCTATCATCTTGCACTTCCACCAAATATGGCTCAAGTTCATGATGTGTTTCATGTATCACTATTGAGGAAGTACTTACCATACCCCTCACATGTACTAAACATAGAGGTGGTGCAGCTGGATGATGATCTCTCCTATGTGGAGCAGCCAGTAAAGATTCTTGATCAGAGAGATAAGGTTCTACGCAACAATACAACTAATCTTGTCAAAGTTTTGTGGAGGAACCATAAGTTTGAGGAAACAACTTAGGAACCAGAAGAGGCAATTGAGGAGAAGTACCCTCACCTGTTTGTGTAAAGTGAAATTTCAGGGGTGAAATTTCTTAAGGGGGGAAGAATTTAACGACCCAATGTTTTTCAATAGAAATTCCTTTCTTATATTTATGTCATAAAATAACATTAAAACACAACACAATGTACTACTAAATGATAAGTGTCCTTTAAACATAAGTTTGTCACTTCTGTGTTCGGAATTTTAAAACTCCGACATACACGGTTGTACTCAAGATGATTTATGAAGTCTAATGAAACAGAAATAATTTTTTTTGAATAGTAATGTACCCTTATGAATAGTAACATACCCTTATGAATAGTAATATGACCCTTATTAATATTAAATCATCCAACATAAGAGTAACCTTACCCATGAATAATTAAATAAAATTAGGACATCTTATAAAGTGATAATTTGACCTTAGTAAACGTTTTGGAATTTTGTAAGTCATAAATAATTAATTATAACTAATTAATTAATTTAAAGTAAAATGTATTTTCTTAAAATGTATTAATTATTTATCAAATCAATTTATTATAGTTTTTAGATAATTTTATAAGACCCTACGTAATTTTTGAAAGCACTATAAAATCAATTTTAATCTTAAAACAATTTTTTTAAGTAAATTATGATTTAAATTAATAATATTTAGAATTTTTTTGAAAATTGGACTACATTTATTGATTATCCACATCAAAAAATGGTTGGGGTAAATTTTTGGAATTTTTTGGAGATACTTGAATTTTTGATGAATAGTAGAATCTGATAATTTGCAATTAATGCTAAATAATGGATTAATTGAGTCATTAATGATGATATGTTGATGTAATCCCACTTGTTTCGGTATCACATTATAAAATTAATATTATTGGTCATACAAGAATCACTATTCCTTGTCTTAGTGGTAATTAATAAACTAATGAATTTTATATTAAGGAAACCCATCTCCCCTCCACTTTAAAAGCCAAACTTTACACCCTTATTTCCTCACACCTCTAAAGCTCCAAGCATTCTCTATACTCAGCCCAAACACCTTTCCTAGCCCCTCCCCACGTGCAAGAGCTGTTGGTCTCATCAAAATACCAAGCTTAGGCCCTTAAGGAGGTTCTCAAGAGAAGGATTCAAGAGGTAATTTCTCTCCCTCTTCTCCTTTAATTTCCTTTCATGTACAAGGTCATTTCTTGATCTCTCCCCATCTATCTTCATCTAAATTGTATTTTAACTCCAGTATTATACATATAATTGAATTTAATGATGCTAATGGGATATTATATTATCCAACCCTCTTTCCCTATTCCATTTTATTTTATTAAAGAGAATGTTGTTCGTGAGAAGTTAATTTCTCACCTTCAAGAACGACATGCTTTCTTCTTCCATTTATACCTTCAAATCTGGTCATTAAACCAATTTCAATGTAGAGACAGAACATTTAATATGTATTATTTCCTATATAAATATTTTTAACTAACTTATGATCATATTTCTAAGTGATAAAATAAAACAAGTTCCTTTTGATTGAAAAACCGCCCAAATTAAACCAAATAATCATCATTTAATTTTTATCTAATGATTCATCAACGTGGATCTAATTTGATTCATTATGAGATCATAAAAACTCCAGTAATATCAATAATAACATTTAATATCATTTTTGGATGTTTACCCATGTTCTACCCAATCTTCAATTTAATAATACAAGTGAACCACTCATGAAAACCATAAAAACATACATTCCTAAATATTGTTTTTAAACACTATAACTCATCGAAAGGCACATAAATTCAATTAATGAAACCATAATGAACCATATTAATGTACACAAGGTTCTGGATTTCTAATTAATGAATATAATGTCATTATACATGACATTAAAGAGAAGGAAGCATTCAGGTACAAGGTAAGCGGAAATTCTCGAACCCAACTTTCATCATTCGGGTTATCCCTCTTTCACTCCATTCTTTTTGATATAGTTACTCCTTAAGGATAATTTTTTTCATTCCTTTTCTGGGATATAAATATTTACCACTACTGTTTATGTCAAACAAATTTTTTTCCAAAAGAACCCTTCTTTTAAGAACTCACCTTTTACTTCTCATTCAAGATTTACGGTTCTTGTATTAAGTATGTTATTCCCTCTTTATTTTGGGAACCCAAAGTTTATGAATGTGTACCTATGAGATGAAACTCATTCCTTTTAATAGTTTAATTTTGTTCGTTTATTCTATATGTTCATTGTGGCATTCATGTTAAATGATAATGTTATGATGTGACGGGTGCGCCTGGAATTATATAGCGCAATATGAATGTTTCAAAGTGATGGGTGTGCCCGGAATTATACAGTGGTTCAATGCATTGGGTAAAGTAATAAATCTCATGAGTAAATGTGAAATGATGTGTGAATAAGATTCTGGCTTGGTTCACAAGTATGTGTGGTAGTTAACCACTAAGACATGATGTTTCATTTTTATGCATTGCCATATTTCAAGTCTTATTTTTATTCTTCCTCTCATATTCATGATCTTTCCCCCATGATATGATTATGATCACCCCATGATATATTGTTCTTATCTATCCTCTTACTGGGCTTCTAGCTCACCCCTTTTGATGTATATCTTCAGGTGGCTACATGTACTAAGGAGAGGACAAATGCCAATGAGAAGCTAGTTAAGAAGAAATTAGATAAATGTTTATGCTTGATGTTGTAATTGTTATATATGATCCTAGTTATCCCAAGAAACTAAACCTTTGGATACTCTATTTGTAATAATATTATGTTATTTATCTTTAAAATGATATAATAGTAATGTATGAAAAGGCTAGGTCTCTATAGTAATTCTCTTTTCCCAAATATACAAGTGTGCCACTCTTCCCCCACAATAAAAAGGTCACTACTCCTCCCACATCCTCACACACATAAAGATACTTTTTAT
This sequence comes from Viscum album, assembly GCA_963277665.1. Classification (NCBI taxonomy): domain Eukaryota; kingdom Viridiplantae; phylum Streptophyta; class Magnoliopsida; order Santalales; family Viscaceae; genus Viscum; species Viscum album. The sequence continues at coordinate 1,697,569,175 of OY728131.1, forward strand.
AGACCAATATTTACACAAATAGATCCTAAAATTTTCTCCCCATAGTCTAGGGGGATCATCTTCGGTATGAATTCATCCAAGGAAGACCTTTTGTGCAAACCAAAATGAGTTTCCTAAAGAAGAGGTAAAACTTTTCTTAAGATCTTCAATTTTATTTCAATTATCCACCCACTCAAATATTCTTATTCTATGATAATATAACAAAAAATTCCTAAATATAATTCAATTCATTTATTCTAATCTTTATACCTACATTCACACACACATAGATCTAATTAATAACATAAATATTGTTTATATGTATAGTGAACTACAGACTCACGAAATGATGATTGTTAGTTTTTCCATTACCACCATTAATGGTTATAAATTATGATTTAAAATCTATTTATATATGTTATATATGATATTTATTATATATATTTTCTTATTTAAATTGTTTATAACACATACCCATATACATTCCATTTTTTGTAAATACGATAACATCGTTTGAGGAAGTGTGGACTACCCCTCCTCAAAGATATGTGATTAGTTCATACTATACATTAAATTTATAAAGGATGGATTTAATTAAAAATATTTGATATAAAAAATCAATATTATATTCATGAAATAATTTAAATTTTTTAATAAAATATATATCATTTTCTTTAAAACCCTTTTACAAACTTAAAACGTGATAACGTCATTTATGGGCGTGTGGACTACCACCTCCTCAACACGATGAGATTCCTATAAATCACAAGAATTATATATATAATTATATACTATTTTATAATATTGTATTTATTATATAGTCATAATTATATCAATATTTATGGTATATACCTTTTGTCCATGAAGATCATTTAAAAATTGGAATGTTACTCATGTGTTTGTACGACCTATCATCTCTCTAATTGTAACATTGGTTCATTTCTCATAACCATAATTCAGGATTGGTTTTAAAAGTATAATTTGTGTTAGATATGATAATTATTAATGATTATTGTTTTTTATACGTTTATGTGATGACCCCTTTGACGATAGTCGATATACAATAGTGGTTTTTGACACATAAACCATATGTGGTCAAAACACCCGATGTAGACATAGTTATTTAAGTAGTTTCATAAAAAATTATAATAATTAAATTAAACTTAATAATAAATATGGAAGGTTTAAAAATAATTTAAATAATTTACAAAAGTTTATTATTCAGTAATATAAAGACACACGTGACAATTTGGACTCAAGGTAAGGGATTTTGTCTGAATTTAAATTCCATTGATACTTATTTGTTGTTATCTACCAATTCAATTTTATATGGTTTATATACATCCCTTTGAAAATTTATACCATGGATATCCACAATCACATGACATTATATATTTTATTTAATATTATTTCTCTATAGGTATTATGATTATAATTCTTCAACGTGGTATGTAACACTTTGGAATGTTTAAAGATTATTCCCCTTAAGAATCTTTTTAAGGATTATCTTTGTAATATCACTTCATTTTATGATTGTTAAAATTTTAATGAAACAGTAAATTTGTTGTAATAATTTTCATTAGAAATTTAGTTTAATATCCACATTCTCTAACAATGGATATTAGTATTTCATAAAATATAAATGATTTTTTCATACGGTGTTCACATTGACAGTTACTTGATTAACTGGGGAATTATTGATAAAACTATATTTTTATTCAATACAGATATTTGATAAGTCATATAATTTATTTATAATATTTGATATGATTAATTATTTGGAATATTAATTATGGGTGGGTCTCAGAATTTATATATCCCATCGATACATTGATACGTTCTCATGACACAAATAATTTTTCTAAACTAAATAGGTTTTTATCTATTGTTTTCACCTGTTTTATGAAAATTATCGATGATATAGGTTTTCATGTTACTTGTAAATTATGTCCAATAATTATGTTTACCCTTCATTTTTATTTATTTATTAATTATCCATGATATTTTTCATCTATATATCTATGGATGCATTAAAATTCTCATTTTATTGGTTAAATGGAATGTGTTTTATTTTCTTACTTTTCTACCATGATTTTTCTTTACCTAGTTATCTGAATGGAATGTGTTGTTATTTATTTACCAATTAATGTTTATTTATTCTCATTAATTAATTATTTCTTCCAATTTACTTACCCTTTCGGAGCATTAGAGGTCACCATTATAATGTTTCCATTCACTAGGTTTTGAGGAGGAATCCTTTGAATGAGTTTTGTGAATATTATTTATTATGTTTTTATATATAATGGTTGATTTTTACATTTTAAAATGTATCATGAGTATATTGTATGTAATATTTATTTTTAAGATTGATAAACTGATCAGTCTTTTGGGATTCAATTCCTTATAATCATTCTAATTTAATAAAATAATGCATCAGCTCTAGGCTTCTAGGATCAGGGAATTACAATAAGATAACCATTAAACAAAATCATGGTATGTCTATATGATTGACCCATTCATGATTTTTTCTATGTTCCCTATATTTTACCAAATATATACACTAAATAATTCATCACATGATTAACAAGGACAATGTGTCTTATGATGCAATATTTTCTAAATCATTTTTTCCACCTTATATGGAAGCATGTGTAAGATCAATTTTTTATGGATCCTTTCCTTTGTGATTTAAATGATTTCAAGTTGTCAAGTGGGATTTAGGAGATTTTTTTTAGGAAATGATTGATTTAGTATGAAATTATAACCAGGTGATACTTTTAATCTTTCTTGGGTTTTGTTACATCGTGGAGGATGGCTATTGTGGAATGGATCCTTCAAGCTACTCTATAGATTTTCGTATAAATTATTTCTATATTTTTCCATTATAAATAAAATTTTAGTATAGATGAATTTTTTAATATTTTAGAGGCTAGTTGGAATACCCTTATAGGGTTTAGTACAATTTGTTGTAATTCTGAGACATGGTAGGATGAATCCAGTGGCTCGGTCATCTCAAGGACCCTTACGGTAGAATACATTGGATATATCATGGTATTGGTCTAGGGTTGGATGAACTGGGGTATATTTCAGGGGGTTATATCATGGTCCTTGGTGGTATTCCATGAATCAAAAAATATTTAGTCATGTCCCCTTATCAATTTTGAGGTGTTTATGATATGGGTTTTAGAACGTGACTTAGATACGTAAGGGTTAGTTTTCTTACCTTGGTTGGTTAGGATACTATTATGGCATAGTGTTTAAATTTCATTATGGTAGGTCTAGGAGCCTAAAGGTTGTGGTGTGGATATGATCCTTTAATTGAAGACTTATCCTAGATTATTAGATATAGGTTCAATTTTTAGTGTCAAATATAGTAGTTTTTCTATCATAGGGCCAATGTTCTATAGTGAGATAGGTTTCATCATGGTTTTATAAAAATCCCTAGATATTATAGTGTGGTAAAGGGTTTTAAATTGTGGGATTATATATTTCTATCCTAGTTATAAATTCATATGCCTACCAAAATTTCATTATATTACCTCTCATACAATAAACACTTGGGTGACTATAGGGAACTTTTTAGGGAGCTTTAAAACCCTATTATTTGGCCTCATTGGTCAGCTTCAATATGGTAATTTTTTATGATCCAACAAGATTTAATTTCCTTATTGTGGAATATATCCATGACATTCTTCTTGGTAGTTTATGTAAATTTAATTTGTACTTTTTTTTGTAGATTTTGGTTGATAGAATGATGATAACATTGATGTTACTGGTTTAATAATGTATCATTCAGATTCATTAATTCTATGATTTAACTCTCCCGATGTGTAATTTCATGAAATTGTTGAGGAATTAGATTTATGGATTTCTTATATCTCCTAAAAATATTTTTTCCTTTATATGATTTAGAATCATTAGGGTTAACCTTGTTTATCCCATATACCTTTCATTATAACCCCTTTAAATCAAATTACTAGAAATATCATCATTCCTTCTCTATTATTATCCCTTGCGAATGAGTACATCGATAATCCAACATTATCTTGATCAAAATCATACCATTTGGTCTTATAACACATTATTATTTGTCCATATTTTACAATTCATGAACTACCCCCATAAGAATTTCCTTCATAACTTTTAAGTCTCTAATATATCCTATATCTCAATGTAGATGGCCTTATTTGATGGGATGGGTTACATTTATCTTATACTCTTTCTACCACACACTTCTCTTGGGCCCTTGAATGGTTTTATGTGTGATTCATTATACTATTTTCTTTAATAAATTTTGTAATCCATTATATTTTGATCAATGCTTTTTTTTGTCCAAAAAAATGTTGTGTTTTTTTATTTTTCCATAAATTTATTGTCATTTATTAATCCTTTATTATAATTATTATTACATAAATTATTTTAAATTATTCCCTTGGATGAAACTACTATGATTCTATATTTATATTATATGGAAGATTATTTATAGGAGACGAGAATATAAACATGACCTCGAAGTAGTGAGGGGATCCAAACATTAAATATATTAATATTAAATATTATTATATGAGTATATATTTCATTTTTTATGATCCAAAATAGTACAATAGTGGATTATTGTATTTGATAACTCTGATACATAAAAAACTGGTATATTTTCACGACCCATCCCACAAGGCCTTGACGTGACTACCCCAAGCCCACCTTCCATAGGCCAGGGGTTGGTGACTAGAACCAGAAGGCTTTTCCCAAATAGGGAATGCATTACCATAGAGATATGTACACACTCAAAAGGATAAACTAAAGTAAACATCCAAAAAAAGTAAGGTATAACCACGATAGTAAAGTACAACCACAAGTACAACTGAAAACTGAAAACAGTGGGCTGGAATACAAGCCCTAGATGCTAAAAAGAAAGTAAAAAACTATTGTATCTGCCCTGGAGTTCTAATTTGAGGGTAGTATCTATAAGTCTGAAGTCGAAGAAAAGGATCTCGACTGCTCCCATCGCACAAAGCTCCACCATGTATCGAACCTCCAAATTCTCCTTAGAGCATCAATAGTCTGCACCAAACACACACATGCAAGCGGAGCCCATGCAAGGGTGAGTATAACAACTCAGTAGGGGACCTTGAGACCCCTGATGGTCTCTCAGTAATCCCCAATGGAAAACTTCACATGAAATACCATAAAGGTATTATCAAAATCATGATATAAATAATGAAGTATAATGAAAAATAGATAGCTCACTCTTATGGTATAACTTCAAGGTTACTAGGATAGGGATGACTAGTCATAAAGCCAGATCATCCTATCTGTAGTAATCCAACTGCTAACCCGAATAGGTCACCGTATGTTGACCCGTATTGGTCACTAGATGTTGACCTGTATTGGTCACTGGTGGTGACCTGTATTGGTCGTTGGTGATGACCTATATTGGTCGCTAGTGCTGACTCGTATTGGTCACTAGTGCTGACCTACGTTAGTCATTGGTGCTGACCGATCTTGGTTGCTGGTTCTGACCTATATTGGTCACTGGTACAGAGGTAAGGATGATTAGTCATACAGCTAGATCATCCCACTTTGGAGTTTCTGATGCTGAGCTGTTTTGGTCACTCTTCTTCTTCATGTCACAACCAGCCACTGGATTCCTACACAAAGCATGCATGATCTCCGAAATACTTTTCTCCTCAATCCATCGGTCATATTTCAACGGGTACGAATTCTCGAAAACATCATACCCAAGGGACTGCCCCGTTATAGGAGTCCCAACGTGATAGACAGCGCGTCGATCAGACGATGGGTCTGTGAGATATGGGCACTTTTGTAAAAAGGGCCTGGTTGGATTCAAGTCTGATCCAACCCAGGTTGCATGTCAAAACTTTGTCAAAACTCACATAGAGTATCTCTAAAGGACCGCCTTGTCAAGAGGATCCTAATTCCACTAATTATAAGTCGATCGGATGATCGGTTTGTTAGTTACACTTCTTTCTGTGAAACGAGAGTGATCACACCTCGGTCCAACCCAGCTTGGTTAGGCCCACTGGAATATTCCAATGGAACTACTTCCCAAAAGGGGTCCCAACACCACTGGAGAAGTGTCAAACGGACACCTGGTTCATTTGTTATGGGTGGTTCCTTATTCGGGGGCCAGTTGGGTCTTGTCCCGGTCTAAATCGGTCAGGTTGGCCAGATGCAATGGGTCTTGGGTCTACCTAACCCCACCCGAGTCTAACCAGTTAAATGTCAGCCTGATTCACTAGGTCTAGACCAGCTAGATTGTGGTCCTGGGTCGTGGTTGTCCTAGCCTTCCAGGTGTGGCTCGACCTAGACGCTCAGTCCCATGGGCCCTGCCCGTCCCACAGGATGGGTCTGGCCCGCTAGGCCGCGGGTCCAGACTATTGGTCTGGCCCACAGACATAGGTTCATTTCATCTGGCCTGTGGGGCACTGCCCCACCACATGCAACGGTTAGCCCGATGGCTGACTGGTCTCTAGCCGACGCGGCGTGAGGCCTCACCGCCCCCTCCTTCCACCGGCAGTGCATACGAGTGATTCCCTTCTCCATCGTGGTAGGCTTGGGTCAGCCTCCTCTGTCCATCATGGTGCACAACAGCATGCCTCCTCCCAACCTCCCACAACCAGTTTCTAGGGGCCTCCTTCGGCCATCACCAGTATAGTGCGCCGGCGGTTCTTTCTGCGGGCCACCAGAAATTCTCTGGTGGTCCGTTCTTAGTGTTGTCTGTGGCTATGATCCTCCTAGACTGCTAAAATAATAGTGGGACCCTATGTCTCTCATTGTTATCAAAATTGCGGAAAGTCATCCCAAAATAACGCAACATGAATGAAGCAGCGGAGGGTTTGGGCCTTGTTCGTTTGTCCCGCACCCTCTGCATTAACATGATAACAAGCGAGAGAATATTTATCAGACATTAAAGATTAAATAAATTCATTCAATAATGTTATTCCAAAACTGAACATAAACCTACTACATTGAGATCTGTTGGAGGTGTCATAGTTGTGGTGGTAGGATCGTCCATGTTGGATGCATTTTGCGGCGTTCGTTGATCTCAGATCATTGCCTCCCTAGATCTTGTCCTCCATTAGAGGATGTTGTCGTAGAACTCCATCAAAGTTTCCTCGCTTGAAGAATCTGTGCCAAAACCCCACCCCTATCTTCATTTAACTAAGATGGGGAAAGGTGAGTAACGTGTTGAAGAATTAATGTGGTTCATTAAATGAATTAATTATCATCTTTTAATTCACAGTGGTGGAGCAACGCAGTTGATGAGTTAAGCAATTACATGGAATGAAAATTCACCGATCTCACCACCACCGCTCATCTGTTGGAGAAAAAATAAATAAAAATTTAATTACATGTTATTTTATTATTCTGTAAAAAGTATAAAATCTATCTTTTTCTCCGGATCAACTGTGGTCAAAGTTAATCTTCCCATAAGAGAATCTCGATGTTGTGGATTCAATAGTGCCTTTGATTTTTAATACGAGCACCTGTTCAAAAGATATAAAATTTTACATGTGCATTTACTTAATTTACCTTTAGAAAACTTCATAAAATAATTCCAAGCACATCAGGCCTTGGAATCACATGCCACAAATTTTTGCAGACTCGTAAAAATTTCAAATAATTTAAAAAAAAATACATGGAATTTTCAGGTCTTTACATTCTCCCCACCTTGGGGCTTTATGTCCTTGAAATACAAACAAGGCTACACAAAGAGGGGTAGTGGGCACACATATGATCCTTTTTCTCCCATGTGATATCTTAGAGATTCCTGTGCTACCATAGAACATGCCCCAGAGGTATCGACCACCCATGAAGGATCTACTTCTGTTGATCCTTTATCTCCACTAGGTAATCTGCAAAATTCACCTCGTCGTCAATCTCCAACTCGCCATAGATGATGACGTGAGATGGGTCATGCATGTATCTCCTCAACTGGGATACGTGGAAGACGTAGAACACTCTCTCCAACTGCAGTGGCAGTGCCAAGTAGTATGCCCCCTTGCCAACCCTCTGAAGTATCAGGAATGGTCTGGTAAACATTGGTGAGAGTTTTCTGCATTGGCAAAATCTTTGTAGTCCCCATCGATGGGATACATGAAAGAATACATGTTCGCCCTCTTAGAACTTCAGGGGTCTCAGACGCCTATCACCATTGGACATATGTCAGCTATGTACAGTCTTAATCTGCTCTTGGATGACCTGTACATTCTTTGTGGTTGCTTGTACCATCTCTGTGGTCATGATTACTGGCTCTCTTAGATTCATCTAGCACAAGGGGGATCTGCACGGTCATTCATAAAATTCCACAAAAGTTTCCATACCAATGGTGGAGTGATATGTATTGTTGTACACGAAATCCACAAAGGGTAGGTGTTCCTCCCAATTGCGACCAAAATATAGGACACATGCACGAAGCATGTCCTCCTTGGTCTGGATAGTCCACTCAGTCTGCCATCTGTATGCCGGTGGAAAGCTATGCTCGAGCGAAGCTGAGTCCTGAAATCCTCCTGCAAACCTTTCCACAATCGGGATGTGAATCATGTGTCATGGTCTAAGTCTATAGTTGAAGTCACCCTGAGAAGTCGCACGATATCCAAAACCTAGAGACATCCCAAGCTCTCTATTGAACCTATATCTCAAATAGAAAGGAAGTGGTCTGACTTGGTGAGTCGGACAATGTTCACCCAGATGGTATCATTCCCTCTTGATGTACATGGTGACCCCATCAGAAAGTCCATCTATATCCCTTCCCACTTCCACTTTGGTATCTTGAGGGGTTGGGTCACGCCTACAAGTACCTGATGCTCAGACTTCACTTTCTAGCTAGTGATGCATCAGGAAACAAACTTGGACGTAGATTTCTTCATCCTAGACCACCAGTACTGATGCTCGAGGTACTTATACGTCTTCATCATTCCTGGATATACGGCCAATGGGGTGTATGGAACTACCACATCACGTCATCTTGTAGTTCTACTGGTACAACTGTATGTCCTCTGAAAAGGATAGTGTTCTCCCCACCTTAAGAATATCTGTCAGGTGACTAGCCTATGGATATATGGGCACGTGTAATCACACATTTTTTGTCTCCGAGTTGGGCCTCCTTGACTCACTAAAGGACTGGATTTCCAACTGATATCGACTAGAGGTAGATTGGCTCATCTCTATCCATGTAGGATATCTAAGGAGATGCTAACTACTCTGAAGCCTCATTCAGTAGCTGCAAACGCAATCTCCGATTAAGTGAATCTGCTACTATGTTCCCCTTACCAGGAGTATAGAATTTCTCAAAGTCATAGTCCATGAGGAACTCTAGCCAATTTCATTGTGTTATATTTATATCTCTCTATGTGAACATATATATAAGAATCTTCTGGTCTAGGTAAACAATTAACTACTCACCCATCAAGTAGTGTCACGAAATATTCAGTTAGAAGACTAATACTACCTACTCCATGTCATGAGTCTTATAATTCTTCTCATGAGGCCTCAGTTTTCATGAGCCATAAGTAATCACTACATCATCCTACATTAGGATGCAACCTAGTCTGGTCCCTGATGTATCACATTAAATGACATAGTCAGTGCCCTCCTCTGTCAACCTCAATATGGGAGTGCTAGTCATGATTTTCCTCAGATATTGAAAGCTCTGTTTGCATGTCTCTTACCATAATAAGGGTTTCCCCTTATTCTTCAAGGAAATCATAGGTGATACAACTCTTAAAAAATTTGTTACGAACCTCCGATAGTATCCTAATAAATCAAAGAAGCTCCACACCTCAATAAAACTCCTAGGTGGCTCCCAATCAAGTACTGCCTCGATATTCAGTGGATCCACTACAACTCCAGCCTCTGAGATGACATGTCCCAAGAAGTAGACCTTCTATATCTAGAACTCACACTCTAGGAATTTACCATATAACTGGTGCTCTCAGAGTGTGTCCAAGACTATCCTCAAATGTATAATGTGATCTTCCTTAGACAATGAGTACACCAAGATTTCATTTATGAATACTACCACAAAGAAATCGAGGTATGGCTAGAATATCTTGTTAATGATCCCCATGAACACTGTTGTAGTGTTGGTCACACCAAAAGGCCTCACCACGAACTCAGAATGGAAATACCAGTATCTGAAGGCTATCTTCGGTACGTCCTCATCTTGTACCTTGAGATCGTGATAGCCAGATCTGAGGTGTATCTTTGAAAACAAATGAGCTCTCTTTAGATGGTAAAAGAGATCGTTGACCCTCTGTAGAGGATATTTGTTCTTCACAGTCACCTGGTTTAGGTGCTGAAAGACCACGCATAACCTCAAAATTTATTCTCCCTTCTTGGAAAACAACACTGGGGTGCCCATGGAGAAACACTGGGCCTTAAGAATCCCTTCCTCTTTAATTACTCTAACTGTACCTTGAGATCCCAAATCTCTGCAGGGGCCATCTGATATGTTGGTGTAGATATCAATGTTGTTTTTAGGTACAAGTCAATGAGGAATACTACCTCTACAAATAGGTAGTCCTGGAACATCTTCTGGAAATATGTCATCATACTCATCCACAACCACTGGGAACTTTTGACTCACCTCATCCACCATCTAGAAGGACATGCAAGCTAGCTGATATGTAATCAACTACACCCTCCCGAGCACAAGTCCATATCATGCTGCTATGTTTTATTTCTCACCATCAAAGGAAACTGGCTTCTAACTCTGCACGTACATCACACCGTATGTCTCAAGAAATCAATATGTGTGTGAACTTTTGATAGCCAGTCCATTCTTGGAATGAAGTCTTAGGGATTCAACGTCGCTACTAAAATATCTCATCTGAAAATCTATCCTCTGAGAGTAAGATCACACTCTTGGAATCAGTGTGTGACCACTAAATCTCCTCCCATATGAGTATCCAAATGCAAAGGTCTATCTAAAAGCTCAATTGGAATATTAGAGTCTTGAACTAAGTATATGGAAAAGAAATAATGGCTAGAACCTATTTCGATAAGAACTATCGCAAAAGTAGATAAGATATATATTGTACCTTGTATCATCTTAGGGAAGTCAGGATCGTGAGCCTCTACTGCCTGTAGTTGAGAATGTCAATGTCCAACTGCTCCCTAAGCTTGTTATGGACCACCTGGGGATGGTGGTGGTAGTTCCTGGTGACCCCGACCACCTCCCGGTGCACATCCTGCTCCCCTACCTCATTCGCCACCTGGATGACACTCATGTTCCTTCTGTTACCGCTGCCTCGATGGCCCCTCTACCATCTGTCGATCATCCATGTGGGGATTCTGATTGTCACGAGCTCTGGGAAATTGTCCCCTATAAGAGAAACATATCAGGGCTCTTGGGTGGCTCCCTCATCCTCTCGAGCCTCGCATCACTAACCCTTCATACCAGGGTCACCCTCCGAAATTTCTATCCTTCTTGGTATTCTACGTCATCTATCTTCTACCAGCTTCAGATGACTATACTACCTATTGTTCGGTAGGGGCGATCACTATTGGTGTATGTTCGGAAAATAATCTCTCCATCAACAAATCTCTCTCTTTCACCCTATCCTGTGTTGGGATGCTAAGAGAAATTGTCACAACTCTAATCTCTCAATTAAACCACTAACCAAATGTTTGGGCCCTAAAGTAGGGGTCTCGTACCATGTCAGTGGAGTATTGGGAGGGGTCAATAAATCTCACTGAGTACAGAGCCATATTCTGGCTTCCCTACTGTAGATATAGCATCTCTTGAATATCCACAGACCGTAGTGTCCCTGGCACAAAACTCATTCCTGAAAATTCTCTCAAAGTCTGGCTAGGTGAGGGTCATCTCCTCATGCACGTGGAGAATTGAGCTCCACCATCGTTCTTCCTAGCCCTGAAGAAGGCTAGTGGCCCATATCGCTATCTGCTCGGTAGGTGTCTCTGTTAAGAAAAAGACCCACAAAACCACCTCAAGTCAGTCCTCTGCTGCCTGGGGTTCCATCTCACCAAGAAACCTCAGAGGCCTCTATCTCTGGAACTCATGCAATGTGCTCAGCCTATCTTCATGATCCACTATTTCATATTCTACTTAATGTGTGTTGGTGTTGCTGGTACACCAACTGAATGTTCCATCACGGTGAGTTCTCCCTATACCAATGCCTCATCACTCAGTAGACCACTTTCATGATCTCTTACTAGAATCCTAGAAAGCTGTCTTTGTGGAGGCATCCTGTAACAAATAGATCTGCCACATTCAATAATTTATTCCTAGTGAGATGACTCAAAAAATATCATGAAAACTTTTCAAAACATTATAAACCGGGGTTTTCATGTACCAAGTTGGAAAAAAAGAATTTAGGGTCCTGGTGTATGGATATGTCAGCTGCCACACCAACACTAGACTCCTTGTACTAAAAACCAAACTCAAGACACTTTACACCATTGCCTCATTAGAATTATACTCTTAGTTATTATGTTTGAAACGATTTCCCTTTGATACCACTTTGTCATGACTCATCCCACGGGGCCCAAATATAACTACTCCAAACCGACCTTCCATATTCCATGGGTTGGTTACATGCACCTGATGGATTTTCCCGAATAGAGAAGGTGTTTACTTAGAGATATGTACACACTCAAAATGGGAAAATGATTTAAATAACCAAAAAAAAGTAAGGTATAACCACAAGAGTAAAGTACAACCACAAGTAAAACTATAAACAGAAAACAGTTGGCCAGAATACAGGCCCAAGAAACTGAGAAAAAAGTAAAAAACTGTGGAATCTACCCAGAAGCCCAACCTGAAGGTTAATAGTTATAAGTCTGATTTTGAAGAAGAGGATCTCAACTTCTCCTATCGCATCATGCTCCACCAAGTCCTGAACCTCCAAAGTGTTCCTCAGAGCATCAATATTCTACACCAGACACACATGTGCGGGTGGTACCCATGTAAGGGTGAGTATAACAACTCAGTAGGGGACCCTGAGACCCCCGAAAATCTCTTAGTAATACACAAATGAAAACATCAAAAGAAATACCACAAAGGTAATATCACAAGTATGATCTAAATCATAAAGCACAAATAAAAAGATACATCTCACTCTAAAAATATAACTTCAAGGTTACTAGGATAGGGATGATTAGTCTTAAAGCCACATCATCATATCCATAGTAACTCTACTACTAACCCATATAGTTCACTGTATGATAACTTGTATCGGTTGCTAGATGCTAACCCATATTGGTCGTTGGTGCTTACCTGCATTGGTTGCTGGTGCTGACCTGTATTATTCACTGGTGTTGGCCCATATTAGTCGCTGGTGCTGACCTATGTTGGTCATTGGTATTAACCCGTATTGGTCGTTGGTGATGACCTATATTGGTCACTGAGACAAAGGTAGGGATTATTATTTGTACAACTATATGATCTCACTCTGATGTTTCTGATGTTAACCCGTATTTTTCACTCTTCTTCTTCTTCATGTCACAGCCAGGTACTGGATTCCTACACAAAACACACCTAATATCCGTAACAATATGCTCCTCAATCCATCAGTCATATTTAAACTGGGTCAATGCCCCGCAAAAATCTTACCCAAGGTACCACCCCATCATATGGGTCCCAACATGATAGACGATGCGTCGATTGGACGCTTGGCCTGTGAGATATAGGCACTTTTGTAAAAAGGTCCCAGTTGGATTCAAGTATGATCCAACCCATTTCATTTGTAAAACAACATAAAACCCTACTGAGAGTATCTACAAATGATTACCTTGCCACAAGGGTCCAAATTCCACAGACGGTGTGTCGATCGGACACTCGGTCTATTAATTAGACCCCTTTTGTGAAACGGGGGTGATCGCACCTTGGTTCAGCCTGGCTTTGTCGAGCCTACTGAAATATGGAAAAGGGACCATTTCCCAAAATGGGTCCCAAATCCACTAACGGTGTGTTACACGGACACCCAGTTTGTTAGTTGCGGGCATTTCTTTATTCGGGGGCAGGTTGGGTCTAGGCCTAGTCCGACTCGGTCAGGTTTTCCCTATGCAATGGTTCCTTGAGTCTACCTAACCCTGCCTGGGTCCAGCCCATTAAGGGTTTCCCCGGTTCACTGGGTCCAGCCTTTCGGGGTCAGCCCGGATAGTTAGCGTGCCCAAGACGTCATCGACACGGCTGGCCGGGTGCGGCTCAACCCACCCGTACTGGCCCGCTGGGCCGCAGGTCCAGCCTGACCCACTGAACAGGTATCGCCCAATGGGCCCTTGTTCTGGTCCATCCCATGTCCGCATAAAGGCAGACTCCATCTCTAGCAGGCCCAGTGGACGCAGGGCGGTTTCATCAAACCAGTGGGGCACTTTCCCACTACGTGTAATGGTCAGCTTGGTGGTCGACCAGTCTCCAGCCGATGTTGCGTGGCACTACACTGTGCCACCCCCTCTGGCCAACGGCGACGCCTGTGGGTGCTTCCATTCTTCTTTTGGGCCATCTCAGGTTGGATGCCTCTGGACACTTCAGCACACGATGGCACGCTGCCTCCCCACCACTCGCGGCCAGTTGTTATGGGCCTCCTCAGGCCTCCTTCGGCCGCCACCAGTATGGCGTGCTGGAAGTTCTCTCTGTAGGCCATCGTATAATTACCCATACTTTAAATACATTATTATTAATTCAGAATTGAAGCATACTTATTACAACATATAACAAAACCATGAAAGGACCGTATGGGTATAGTGTCTTTAGAAACTAGGGAAGATAAACAAATGGTTCATAAAGCATCTATATTGTCTCCAATTTATTTTATCATATTTAGAGTCCCTTTTGGAATATCCTACCTAATAACTTTCTTCCTGACCTGGGGAAAATATAAAATACAAAAGTTTGGGCTCAAATGCTCAGTAAGGGTAAAAAAAAGAAATATCAATCATATACTATTCATAAGAACATAACATTTTGAAAATCTTAATCATCAAAAGAGATCACAATATCAAAACATGGGATAAATCATAATTAGGAAATGTAATCCCAATAATCATTAATTAAAACATGAAACTTTGTGGAATACACTCATAATCATATAAAGTCAATTCTTATTTGTCAAGACTCATTTCCAAAACTATCATAGTGGAAAAGTTCCATTTCTGAACCGATTTCACTCTCGTTCTAGTCCTGTATCACTGAACCAGATTAACTTTTCGTTCCAGCCATGTTTATCTCAGGAGATATAAATCGTAACCAATGCATCGGAGGGAGATATAGGTCCCACCCATCTCATAATGAAACCATTCTTATGTGTGCCAAAAAATCATAAATCATACATCATAGCATAACCCATGTAATAAAAATGGGATTCTTAAACATCATGCCATCATAACATAATTCATATAAGATAAAAGAAATTAATAAAAATAATTCCATCATAACATATTCAAATCAATGTAAAAATAGGGATAGAAACATAACCCTATATTATCTAATATGGAAAATAATTTTGATAAAATACTTGAACTCCATTCTTGAGGAAAATACCCTTTCTACTTCAAAAACAGTTTTCTTTTCTTAACATGTCATACTATTTTAAACTAAAATAAGTTAATTAAAAATAAACTTGAAAAATTGTAATTAAATCTTCATGTAAATAATTTTCTATTAAATCATAAAAATCCATTCATGGCGTATAAGTTAAAAAACATTCCTCTCGTACTTTGGCCGAAAAAGTCAAAAAGTATCTCGTACTGAAAACGACAAAATATTCTTTACATATTTTTTACTAAAATTCACCAATAGGTAAAATTGGATTTAAAAAATTGTAGGAGGATGTAAATAATATTACATTTTGAAGAAACATGGATGTGTATGATAAATATTCCCCAGTAAATTCTGAAGTATAAACAATCTTGGATAAAAATGAGATTGCAAGATTTTCCCTTACCTTAGGTTCGATATGCTTTGTACGTGTCCAAACATCCTGTATAATTATTTAAATAATGTCATTGACTTATTCCAAAATCATAATAATTTTTATGATATCATATATGGTCATATTCATAGCTTCTTATTAGTAAAAGTTCATTGTTACTTGTTATTCGGGTGTTCATTGTTCTATGTTCGTATTCCTGTTTTGTCGAATAAATTATTATTCCACTTTTTATGTTATAGCTACATCATTTATAGAATGATAATATTATAATATATATCATATTTATTCATTAAATTCGTTTATATAATCAAGGTTTAGTGAAGATCATGTAGAATGAATCACATCGCATTGTGGAGACGATAAATCGTACGTATGCACGAGCGACGATATCATTCCCATAATTATTGAATGGTCTTGGAGTGTATGGTAGAATATCTAAAATTTAGTATCATGTTATAATAATAATATAAATAGTTATTACTTTCACCATTATACTCATCCAAGTAAGGTGGTGGAGGAATACATATTACACCACGGCGTGGAGATGGTATTTCGTACGTACACACACACACGGTGATTTCATTTTCCATAGGATGGATATAAGGTGAAATAGGGTTGTTTTATATTTATAATAAAATATTATTATATGAGTGATTCTAATGTTTTTATTTTATAATGAAACAACTAAATAAGAGGAAGAAGAAGAAGGAAGAAACTTGAAAGAATCGGTAGAAGAGATTAACTCTTCCTCGACGTGCCTCCTTTAATGTTCCTCTTAAGGGAATAGAGTTGGTCTTTTGAGAAGACCAGAACCTCTAGAATATTACTAGAGAAGTTGAGAAGATTAATGGTCTGGGTTTGGCCGAGCTTGAAGGCTCAAAGCTGTGTAAAGAGTAGAGGGAGGAGGTTCCCTTTTATAAGGGAGGAGAGGGGCACCTTTGGAAACCTCAAAAATATTAATTTATAATGAATCAAAACCCTCTTAAAAAATAAAAAAATTCCTCATATTCAACTATTAGTTGAGATAGGTTTTTAATCTCATCAATCAATAAAATTTAGTCATGTTGGAAATTTATTTTAAACCTTATCAACTTGATTTATTCTAATATAATCTATTTAATTTTATTTTTGGTAATAAGATTCTAAATTTTAAATTATTATAAATAATTACTTATGTGTTGTGAATAGTCCATAATTGTATAATTTATGAAATTTTAGACCATATAAATTTTAAATATTTTTGTGATTTTTAAACAATTTTATAATATATTATTTTTATAAAATAACAGTAGTGACAATTTTAACACTATTAATTTATTTGGATTTAAATAAAATCCGCACAGAATTAATGATCAAAATAAAAGATTTAATAGATTCATAACATGTCATATATATCTATAAAATTAGTGTATCACATTAAATAGTTCATATAATATTTATTTTAATATTTTTAAAACCATTTATTTGATATTTCAATCCATAAAATAATTTCAACATCACTATTGTGTCACCTTTAATGATAATTATTTAGTCCCTAAAAAATATATATATTTTCACATGATTTATATAATTTTATTAGATTTTTGGAGACTATTCATGTTCGATGTTTCATGAATTTTCATTACTAAATTAAAATTCTTATACTTATAAGATTTAAGAGAGTGACATGTCATCACTTTCTTTGATTTTAATAATAATTAAATTTTTTTCAAGGTCAAATGTCCATAAAATGAATCTAATACGAACCTTAGGGGATATGGGTCGACTTTTAGTCATCAAATATAATTTTGGTAGGTGTTAGGGTAATTCTATAATCTTATTTTTACCCTTTATTACCCGATTTACCAATAACTGCAGTAAATAAAAATTACCGTAGTTACTATTCATAATATCAAAAAAAGTAAGAGTAACCTATTAACATAATTTAGACCCACTAAATTAAAATATGGAATCAATTTTTCAAAATTCAAAACACAGAAGTTTCAAAAATTAATTTAAAATTAATCTTCTTTTTAAGAAAATGAGTTTTAAAAGTTAAAACATTGCCAAAGATTGAAATGTTTTTACCAAATAATTCAATGTAAAATTAATGGTAATGGAATATATTATATTAAATGGTAAAAAGAATACTCTATTTATAATTTAAAACCATTAAATATTATTATTTAACCATATAAATTATTGCGATGGAAAAAGTAGTTTTTAATTAAAATATAGCGTGTTTTTACTATTTATTAAAATATGAATGTTATCAGAATAATATGAAAATTTTATCCTAAGTAAATTATTATATCCTGATTCCAAAATAGAATTTTATTTTTCAAATTGAACTTATAAACACGTCAAAAACTAGATTTAAAGTGGGTGTGCCATCAAAGGGTGGAAAAATTGCATTATTGAAAAACAATTATTTTACCTGAAAAAATTATTTTTTTCTCATACCATGTTCTAGAAAATGTGTAAGATAAATAATAATTTTATAAAATTCAAAATGTATTTAATACTATTCATAACCTATAGTCCATAATAATAGTATAACAATATATCGATGTTTTGTGAAACTCGGTATTGCATACTACACATGTTATCGAGGAAGGTCACAATTTCATGTAACGCAAGCCAAGCCAGTGTTGTGTGTAGTGAAAGATTCCTTTGGTGTTGCGTATAACATAAGACATAAAAAACTTTCTCATAAAATCTTAGGATGTTACATTCTACACCCCTAAAAATGAATTTCTCTCTTGAAATTCGTCATTTCGTAACCAACAGATGAGGATACCTCTCCCTCATCATATCCCCAAGTTCCCATATTTTTTCTTCTAATTGGTGGTTCCTCGATAAAACTTTAACCAAGCGAGTGGTCTTTTTTTGTAGAAATTATTCTCTATGATCCAGAATCTCTATTAGTTTTTCATCATAAGAAATATCTTGCTCTAGTGGTACAACTTATGAGCTTAGTACATGTATAGGATTGGGTATCTACTTTCTTAGGAGGGATACATGGAACACATCATAAACTTGAGAGAGATTTGGTAGAAGCGCCAATTGGTAAGCTACCTTCCCAACACAATCCAGTATTTATAAAGGACCAATATACCTAGGGATCAGCTTTCCCTTCTTTCCAAATCTCAGCAATCTCTTCTAAGGAGATATTTGTAAGAACACTTTATCACCCACTTCAAACTCTAGGTCTTTTCTTCAGTTGTTAGCATAATTTTTTTCGACTCTGAGCTGCTCTTATGTGTTGTTGAATAGATCGGACCTTTTCTACCATCTCATCAACAAGATCAGGTCCTAATAGCTTTCTTTCCCCAACTTCATCCTAGAAAGTTAGAGGTTGGCATTTCTTTCCATAGAGAGCTTCATATGGAGCCATATGAATACTGTAGTGAAAGCTATTATTATAATAAAATTCCACCAAAGATAGGCGTTGATCCCAAACACCTTTGAAATCCATAAATCAATCTCTGAACATGTCTTCTAGAGTTTGAATTTTCCTCTCAGACTGACCATCTGTCTGAGGTTAATAAGAAGTGCTGAAATTCAAATCTGTATCCAGAGTATACTAAAGTCTTCGCCAAAACTTTGAGGTAAACCTCGGATCCCAATCACATATAATGGAAAGTGGTACTCCATACAATCTTATAACTTCCTTCACATATATCCTAGTATGATGGTCAAGAGATAAATATTCTCTAATATCAATTTAGTGTGCTGACTTCATAATACAATCAACTATAACTGAGATATAATTATTGCCTTTGGATGTTTTAGGAAGTCTAGTAAAAAAGTCCATAGTGAAGTTTTACTATTTACATTCTGGTATGGGTAATGGTTGTAACATCCCCTTATACTTCTGTCTCTCAGCTTTAACTTACTGACAAACCAAGCATCGAGATACATATTCAGCAACATCTCTTTTCATTCCATCCCATCATAAGTACTCTTTCAGATCCCTATACATATTTGTGATTCCATGGTGAATAGAGAATGAAGAACTATGACCTTCATACATTATTTCCTTTTTTAATTCCAGGATGGGAGGAACAAAAACCTGATTCCTGAACCTTATTATTTCATCACAATCAATGTGGAATTCAGGAACATTTCTCACCTTCTTTTGTAACTCTATATCTTCTTTCTATGCCTCTTTAATCTTCACATGAATAGACGGTTGAACATTCATTTGATAAAGATAATATTTCTCCCCTTCCATTATAATTTCAAGATCCATCTTTGGTAAATCCATAAATATTGGATCTTTTGTGATCCTCATCATGGATAGACTAGCATGGTCTTGTAAACTTAATGTGTTTTCCTCCTTGTTTTCTTTCCTAGGGTGGTAATGAAATGAGAAGTCATAATCCTTAATCAGCTCCAACCATCTTCATTGGGGCATATTCTGCTCCTTTTGTGTGAAAATATACTTTAAAATTTTATGATCGGTATAAATATCACACCATTCACCATGAAGATAATGCCTCCAAATATTTAATGAAAATATTACCGCAGCTAAATCCAAATCATGTGTTGGGTAATTTTACTCAAGGATTTTCAACTGTTATGAGGCATAAGCTATCACCGTATCATCTTTCAGGAGAAAAAACCCCCATCCCCTTCTTGGATGCATCACTATAGATCACAAACCTTTCTCCACTACAAGGCAGTGTGAGCACAGGTGCACTGTCTAACCTTACTTTTAGCTCTTTTAAATTATCCTCACATTCCTCCATCCAAACAAACATAACTCTTCTCTGAGTCAATTTGGTGATTGGGCTAGATAATATTGAACAATAATTCACCAAACGTCGATAGTACCGAGATAAACCAATAAAACTTCGGGTCTCAATTACTTTTGTTGGTCTCGATCATCTTTTAATAACCTCTATTTTTGCTGGATCCACAGATCTCCCCTCTTTTGAGAGTATGTGACTTAAAAAAGAAACTTTTTAAGCCAAAATTCACACTTGGTAAATTTGGAATAAAGCTTATCCTTTCTCATGGTCTTCAATACAATTCTCAAGTGATCTTCATGTTCATACTTTCTCTTTGAATGGACAATAATATCTTCTATAAAGACTACTACAAACTGATTAAGATAGTCTCTAAAGACTCTATTCATTAGATCCAAGAAGATAGTAGGGTCATTAGTAAGACCAAATGGCATCACTATAAATTCATAGTGTCCATACCTTGTACGTAAATCCGTCTTTGGTATATCCTCCCTTTTAACCCTTAATTGATGATACCCTAAACAAAGATCAATCTTGGAAAATTAATGAGCTCCACGTAGTTGGTCTAATAAGTCATCAATGGGTGGGAGAGGATATTTGTTCTCGATAGTGATCTTTTTAATTTCTCAATAATCAATGGAGAGTCTCATTGATCCATATTTCTTCTTAACAAACAGAACAGGTGCTCCCCAAGGTGATGCACTAGGGCGTATGAATCCATTATCAGGATTCTGTTGGAGTTGTTTCTTCAATTCCTACAACTCAATTAGGTCCATTCTATAAGGTGTCTTTGAAATAGGTAAAGCACCTGGTATGAGTTCTATTGAAAACTCAATTTCACAATTTGGTGGAAGACCTGGAAATTCCTTTTGGAAGACATCATCGAACTCCCGTACAATGGGTATATTCTTAATCATGAGTTTCTCACCAACCATTTGAGATAAATAACCTTCATTTAGTGGAATCAAGACCCATAAGATGGATAAAATTTCCATTGAAAGGTTATGTTCATCCTTGCATCGATAGACGATTATAGATTGATCTGGAATATGAAATGTGACTTCCCTTATTTGGAAATCGATATGAGCTCCATATAAGGAAATCCAATCCATACCAAGAATTATATCAAATTCTACTATAGGTAGGATCACAAGATTTTCATGAGGAAATTTCCCACAAACATCAACCAGAGAAGAATTGTAAACTTTTGATGCGACCGTTGTGCCATTAGGAGTTGTCATAGCTAACTCAACATCTAATTATAGAGGTAATACAGTGATAACTTCAGAAAATTCTTCTGAAATAAAAGATTGGGTAGATCCAGAATCAAATAAAACATTTAGAACTTTAGAGTGGATGGTAAGTGTACCTTTTACCACTTCGTTACCGTACTCTATATTGCCGATAAAAATTACATGTGACATTCCTTTGTCTTTGTCCTTAAGAGATTGTTGATGTAGATCATTATTAAAAACCCATGGATTAGGAAATTGATTAGAATAATTCCCCATTTCCTTGCACTAGTAACATTGAAGTGCAGGAGGTGCATTCTGTGCAGCCTTTTCTTT
Source organism: Viscum album (assembly GCA_963277665.1). Taxonomy (NCBI): domain Eukaryota; kingdom Viridiplantae; phylum Streptophyta; class Magnoliopsida; order Santalales; family Viscaceae; genus Viscum; species Viscum album. The sequence continues at coordinate 1,697,591,372 of OY728131.1, forward strand.
GTTCACATCACTAGACATCTTCTTCCCATCATTGCAGCATTCAAATGCCCGATGACCTTATTTTCAACATTTGAAACATTTACTTATCCCTTTAAGAAAACTCCCTCCATGTTTCTTTCTACACTTTGAGCATAAGGGAAAATCATCTTCTTTTTAGTGTGATCTTTAAATTTTCCTTTGAATTCCATTTGCCTCTTCTTATCAAACCCTTATGACTGATGGCTTAATCCAATTTCCATATCAACCTTGAGAGCACAACGAACAATTTCCTCGTATCTATTGAAGTCCCTTATGGATAATTCCCTTTGGAGACTTGGTTTTGAGCCACTAAATAATCGATCGATCTTACTCTCAAGTTGGATAATAATCCCAAAGGCGTACCTTGCAAGTTTTGTAAAATTTTCTTCATAGGTACCAACAGATTCATCATCCTTTTGCTTCAGTTCAAGAAACTCCATCTCCATCTTTGATCGAATAATACGAGGGAAGTACTTATTGAAAAATTTGTTCTTGATCTCATCCAATTCCATGGACTCAATTTCGTCTCTTTGCCTCGTATTCTTGATAAGATTCCACCATTGATCAGATTCACCTTCCAAATGATATACTGCTAAGATTACTTTATCATGTTCAAAACATTATAGATCTGAAAATATCTTTTTATTGGTACTAATCCATTGTTCAGCCACTAATGGATCAGAAGACCCACTGAATGAAGGTGGACGCTGCGTCATGAAGGATTCAATAGAATTTGGCACCTTTCTTTGCTCATTTAGAAGGCCTTCATGATTCCTAGCTTCAGAAAGTTTTGTGAGCATGGCTATAAGATTTTTCATTCCATATCCCATAATGTTTGGTTTCTTAGGGGGACAATCATTGCATTTCATGTCGCATTCAACATTAACACCGTTCCATTAGCTTCCATCCATTGACTAAAACCAATAAGAATATTATGATAAATACTAATCATAATAGGAAACCCACATAATCAAGAATAAAATTTCACACCTTAGGTCTTATCATAGGTTATTCATGGCCATTTCTAAATCACTAAAATTGTTTTCTATGCTTAGACGTATCCTTAGGGTTCTCACTCAGGATATTCACATCATAGTTTCTAAAGGTTGACAATACCTTTCCTCTGATACCAACTATAATAAAACATACATTACATACATTTTTATTACTTCAGAATTGAAGAATTCTTATTACAACAAATAACAAAACCATGAAAGGACCGTATAATTATACTGTATTTAGAAACTGGGAAACATAAAAACTGGTTCATAAAACTTCTACATTGTCTCTCGTTTATTTCATCATATTTAGAGTCCCTTTTGTCATAACCAACTTAATACCTTTCTTCCTAAACTAGGGAAAAGAAAACATACAAAAGGGTGATCTCAAATGGTCAATAAGGGTAAACAAAGAAAATATCAATCATATCATATTCATAGGAACATAACATTTTGAAAATCTTAACCTGCAAAAGAGATCATAATATCAAAAAATGGGATAAATCATAGTAGTGAAATGTAATCCTAATAATCATAACATAAAACATGAAAATTTGTGGCATACACACATAATCATATAAAATCATTTCTTATTAGTCAAGACTCATTTCCAAGACTATCATAGCGGACAAAGTCTATTTCTGAACCGAGTTCACTCCGTATTCCAGTCTTGTATCACTAAACCAGATTAACTTGTTGTTCCAGCCATGTCTATCTCATGAGATATAAATCATAACCCAATGAATTTGAGGGAGATATAGGCCCCACCCATCTCATAATTATACCATGTTATGCGTGCCACAAAATCATAAATCATACATCATAGCATAACCCATGTAATAGAAATGGGACTCTTAAACATCACGCCATCATAACATAATCCATATAAGATAAAAGAACATCATAAAAATAATTCTATCATAACATAATCAAATAAATGTAAAAATAGATATAGAAACATAACCCTATATTATCTTATATGGAAAATAATTTTGATAAAACACTTGAACTCCATTATTGAGGAAAATATCCTTTCTACTTCAAAAACATTTTTCCTTTCTTAACATGTCATACAATTTTAAAGTAAAAGAAGTTAATTAAAAATAAACTTGAAAAATTATAAAGAAATATTGATGTAAATAATGTTCTATGAAATCATAAAAATCCATTCATTCTATATAAGTTAAAAAACAGTTTTCTCGTACTTTGGCCGAAAAAGTCAAAAAGTATCTTGTACTGAAAACGACAAACGATTCCTTTCATATATATATTACTAAAATTAACCAATAGGTGAAATTGAATTTAAACAATTGTAGGAGGATAGAAATAATATTACATATTGAGGAAACATGCATGTGTATGATAAGTATTCCTCAGTAAATTCTAATGTATAAACAATCTTGGATAAAAATGAGATTTGCGAGAATTTCCCTTACCTTAGGTCTGATATGCTTTATACGTGTCTGAACTTCCTGTATAATGATTTAAATAATGTCATTGACTTATTCTAGAATCATAATCATTGATATGGTATCATATATGGTAATATTCTTAGATTTTTATTAGTAATATTTCATTGCTTCTTGTTATTTGGGTGTTCGTTGCTTTATGTTCTTATGCTTGTTTTTTTAAATAAATTCTTATTCTTATTTTTAGGTTATAGATACATCATTTAAAAAAGTATAATATTATAATATATATCATATTTATTCATTCAATTAATTTATATAATCATGGCTTACTGAAGATCATGTAGAACGAATCGCATCGCATCTTGGAGATGGTAAGCCGTATGTACGCATGAGCGACGATATCGTTCCCAAAATTATTGAATAATCTTGGATTGGATGGTAGAATATCTCATAATTAGTATAATGTTATAATAATCATATAAATATTTATTATTTGATCCATTATACCCATCCAAGTAAGGTGGTGGTGGAAAACAGATTACACTACGGCGTGGAGACGGTATTCTGTACGTACGCACGCGCGGTGATTTTGTTTTCTGTAGGATGGATAGAAGATGAAATAGGGTTGTTTCATATTAATAAGAACATATTAGAATAGGAGTGACACTGATGTTATTACTTTATAATGAAACAACTAAGTAAGAGTAATAATAAGAATGAAGAAACTTGAAATAATCGGCAGAAGAGATTAACTCTTCCTCGACGTGCATCCTTTAATGTTCCTCTTAATGGAATAGAGTTGGTCATTTGAGAAGACCAAAACCACAAGAATATTAATAGGGAAGTTGAGAAGAGTAATTTTCAGGGTTTTTCCAAGCTTGAAGGCTTAAATCTATGTAAAGAGGAGAGGGAGGAGGTGCCCTTTTATAAGGGAGGATAGGGGCACCTTTGGAAACCTCAAAAATATTAATTTATAATAAATCATACCCCACATAAAAACCTCCAAAAATGACTCATATTAGAATATTAGATGATATCTGGTTGTAATATCATCAAAAAATAAAATTTAGACACGTTGGAAATTTAGTTTAAACCTTATCAACTTGATTTATCCTTATTTAATCTATTTAATTTTATTTGTTGAAATAAGATTCTAAATTTTAAATTTTTATAAATAATTACTTATGTGGTGTTAATTGTCCATAATTGGATATTTTATGACATTTTAGACCATATAAATTTTAATTTATAATTTTTAAATTTTTCTGTGATTTTTAAACAATTTTATATTATGTTATTTCTATAAAATAACAATAGTGTCAATTTTGACATTATTCATTTATTTAAATTTAAATAAAATCCATACAGAATATATGTTAATAATAAATTATTTAATAGATTCATAAAATTTCATATTTTTCTATAAAATTTGTGGAGCACATTAAATAGTTCATATAATATTTATTTTAATATTTTTAAAACCATTTATTTGACATTTCAATCCCTAAAATAATTTCAACATCTCTATTGTGTCACATTTTCATGATAATTATTTAATCCCTAAAAATTATAAATAAATTCACATGATGTAGATAATTGTATTATATTTATGGATACTATTCATGTTCTATGTTTCATGAAGTTTATCACTAAATTAAAATTATTATACTTATAATATTTAAGAGAGTGACATGTCGTCACTTTCTTTGGTTTTAATAATAGTTACATTATTTTCATGGTCAAAAGTCTATAAAATTAATCTAATCTGACCCTTAGGTGATATGGGAAGACTTTTATCCATCCAATAGAATTTTGGCAGCTGTTATGGTAATTTTATAATCTTATTTTTACCCTTAATTACCCGATTTACCTTTAACAGCAGTAAATAAAAATTACCATAGTTACTATTCATAATATAAAAAAATTAAGAGTAACATAAATTAAAATATGGAATCCATTTTTCAAAATTAAAAACACATAATTTGCAGTAATTAATTTAAAATTAATCCTGTTATTAAGAAAATGAGTTTTAAAAGATAAAATAGTACCAAAGATTGAAATGTTTTTACCTAAGAATTCAATGTAAAACTAATGGTGATGACATAAATTATATTAAATGGTAAAAATATATTATATTTATACTTTAAAACCATTAAATTTTTTAATTTAACCATATAAATTATTTCAATGAAAAGAGTAGTTTTTAATTAAAATATAGCGTGTTTTTACTATTCATTAAAATATCAAAGTTATCAGAATAATATGAAAATTTTATCCAATGTAAATTATTATATCCTGATTCCAACAAAGAATTTTATTTTGTGAAATTGAACTTATTAACATGTAAAAAACTAGATTTAAAGTGGGTGTGCCATCAAAAGGCAGCATAACAACATTTTTTGAAAAATACTTATTTTACCCCAAAAATTTATTTTGTTCTCATACCATGTTATAGAAAATGTGTAACATGAATAATAATGTTATAAAATTCAATATTTAGTTAATAATATTCATAACAACTATACTATAATAATATTATAACAATATATTGATGTTTCGTGAAACTAGGTATTGCGTACTACACACGCTATCGAGGAAGGTCATGATTGCGTGTAACGCAAGCCAGGCTAGTGTTATGTGTAGTGAAATATTCCTTTGCTGTTGCGTATAAATTAAGACATAAAAAAATATTTCTCATAAAATCTCAGGGTGTTACACATTGGACTTGCTCCGGTGGTCTGTTTTTGGTGTCATGTGCTACTATGGGCCTCCCGGACTACCATCGTCATAACATGACCCTCTGTCTCGCATTACCATCAAAATTAAGGAAATATGTCCCCGAATAACGTAATATGAACAAAGCGGTGGAGGGTCCAAGCCTTGTTAGTTTTTCTCAAGCCCTCCACGTTAACATGATAACAGTCATGAGAACATTTATCTAACATTAAAGATTGAATAAACTCATTTCAGTAATGTTAAACCAAAACTAAACATAAACCCCTTATCTTAAGATCTGTTGGAGGTGTCACAGTTACGGCAGGAGAAGCATCCATGTTGGATGGAGTCTTTGGCATTCTTCAATCCCAGATCATTATCGCCTGATCTTTCATCCTCCATCGGTGGGTATTTCTACAAAACTCTACTATAGTTTCCTCTCTTGAATAATTTGTGCCAAAACCCCACCCCGAGCACTATTTAGATTGGAGGGGGAATGGTGAGTAACACATTGAAGAATAAATTTGGTTCATTAAATGAATTAGTAAACCTATTTTAATTAACAATGGTGGAGTTACACAGTTGATCAGTCAAGCCATTAACTGTCTTGAAAAGTCACCAGTTCTGCAACCACCACTCATCTACTAGAGAAAAAATAACAATTAAATGTTATTTTATTAATATTTAAAAAGTTCAAAAACTATCTTTTTCTCCTGAGTAACTGCGGTCTAAGTGAAGATTTTATTAAGCGAATCTCGGCGCTACGGATTCAATGTTACCTTCAAATTTTTAATCTGATCACTAGTTCAAAAGACAGAAAACAATCGCACATGTTTTTACTGGACGTAACTTAAAAAAAATTCTTAAATTAATTTCAGGCACACCAGGCCTCAGAATCACGCACCGTAAATTTACATAGACTCGTAAAAATCCCAAATATTTTAAAAAAAATACATGTAATTATCATGTCTTTACATATATAAAAGTTCAAGATCATCTCCCACTAATTTTTTCAAAACTATTATCCTTCATAGACATACCATACATAAAACCATTATTTTTATTTTGGGGAAAAGGAAATATAAAAGGTGAGATCAGAGCATCAATAAGGAAAATAGGAATGATATCAGGTGATCATTTAATCATAACATGATTATATGTGTATAAGAACATGGTATTAACATTTTAAAATTATACCAAGTAATTCATCAATCATAATAATAATTCAAGTGATAATACTTATAAGTTCCCGAGATATGAATTATAATGGAATCAAAGAACATGGGGAATGTTAGTATAACATTGGAATAATATAAAGTCATAAAATAGGGGCATAAATTGTCGAGTCTTCATAATCAGATAAATTTTATATCAAGGATACCCACAAATACATTCAGCAGAAGTTAGGATTGGGATAACTAGTCATTTACCTATATATTATTGGTATAACATCTCATGTAACCCCTTTGGGATTAGGAAAACCTCCTAGGTACTCATTGATTTCCTAAAACAATAATATTTACACAATTAATTGGAGGCATATTACTAACCCACATGTCACATAATCTTAATCTATTCAAATATAATCCATTAGATCATAAAAACATATATCATTTCAAAAAAAATATCACATTGAATGGGAAATGGGTATCATCAATATTTTATCTTTATAATAATAAACTATTCATAGAAGGAGTAGGTATGGAAACATAGGATCATATCCCCATTTAATCATAATCAACATCAATGGATTTTATAATTGTTGAAAATGCCTCTAAAAGTTCACTGGAATATTTCTTGAGGAAAATACCCTTTTCATTTATAAAGAAAATATTTAAAATAAATAATTTAAATAATATTAGGGAAAAAAATTAATTGAAAGTAAAAATTAAAAATTCTAATGTAATATTTAAATAAATTATTATACATTACAACATGATTTTTTTGTGATGTATATTAAAACAAATATTTTGATCACACCTTTAGTAAAAAGTACCTCATTCATAAAATGAGTAGATGATTACTAATAAAAAAATTTATAGAATGTAAAGATTTTCTTAAAATTAAATTAGTAAATATTTTTATATTATTAAAAAAATACTTTAAAACGTTTTAAGGAAGATATGGATATGGGAGAAAATATTCCCTACTGAAAAAAAGACTATGTTGTTTTTCCTTAGAAAATGTTTTTAGTGTCTTGAGTACATGAATAGATAAAATTGAAATAATAACATTAAATATAAATATATAAGGTATAATAAGATTCATGATGTTTATGAGAGATAGATAATTTTTTCATCACTAGAAATGAAATTATAAACATTCATTGTAATATTGAGATAGTAACATATAACCCTTACCTAAAGATTGATTTTCTTCATAATCACTCTATCCAATCATATAATAAATTAATATTTATTAAAATTTTATAATATGAAAATATTGAAACCTATAATGACATATATTATCCACTTATAACATGTAAACACCCATTTTTTCATAATGCTTTTTTAAAATCCTCATTTTTTTATATTAAGTATTTCATTCTTCATTAATGTTTTAACTTTTTGGTTCCATACTTATACTTTAATCATGGTCCAATAATATCCTGAATTTTTATCAGGATATAAGTAATATACATATTCTTTATATAAATATTTATAATCATACATAAAATATAGATATTATAAAATTAATTACAATATTTATAGAGATGGTTGTCCATACATATGCATGGACGTTGTTTTTATTTTATACTCAAAAAAAGAAAAATTGATAAATAAAATTTTATAAGTAAATATTTATATATATAATATATAATGTATATAAGTTAAATATATCATTATATAGCTAAATTTGTTTTGGTGATGAAAAATTAATCACATTACATTTAGATTATAGTCCACACGTACACATGAGCAATACTTTAATTTCCCATTTGATAGAAAAAATGTTGTTAAAATTTATTCCATTATCATAATAACATATTAGTATATTGATAATACTCTATTTATCATAGTATTTTTGATAAAATAAGTTTTTATATAGTGCAAGATGAAATAAAATTTAATGATCTTAGTTAAGATTTATACCTCTTTTTTGAGAGTTCTCTTTTGGATTACACTATAATCCGCAAAAGATTTTTCTTTTGAGAACAATATGTGATCTAAAATGATGGGAAGGAATTTTGGAAGTTTTTTGTGTAGGTATTATCTAATCTGGAATGCTCATAATTTGTGAACAATGGATGAGAGTAAGTTCCCTTTTTATGGTGAGGGAGAGGACACACATGGAATTACACTAATGATTTTAATAACATAATATCAATTTTTTGTTCATGTGAAAAAAAATCCAAGGAAAAAAGGTGAGTTATTATAGTCTCTAGAATATTCAGAATATTAATTATTATAAATTTTTATGTGGAAATATAACCCTTATCTTTTGTTTTACCCTTGGTAAACCCATTTTAACATCAATTGTGGTGGCAAATTTTCAATTTTTACTATTCATTGTGAACAAAATGGAAGTGTAATCTTCACAAAATATTTTAATTTTAATTCCCAATATAGAAACCATTTTATAAAATTAACTTTCAATAAGTTTCATTAATTTTAACTTAAACATGCACAATATAGTGAAACCCATTTTTAGAAAAAATGAATTTATAAGCATAAAATAGAATTTACGTGTATCCCATTCCTAGTAAAAACCCTAAAATGAAGGTAAAGATGTATGATATAATATCTAATATATAAATTTCATTTAAAACATTAGTAGACATTGATTTATTTAATTATTTATTATAAAATCACATTGTGATCCTAGAAATAGTTTTATTAAAAATACACTTCTTACCATTGATTGTTTTTATATTCATTATTAACTTTTAGATAACTAATTTATAGACTTTCATTCAAAAAAATCCAGTAATGTTAATTAATGTAACTTTTTAATAGTTATAATTATAATTTTTATCGATAATAATAAAAAACATATAAAAAATTTCTTGGATAAAATTTTACTTTTAATAATTAGATGATTTTATTAAAAATTTAATGATTATTTATTAGGAATTAATCAATACAATTGAATTTACTGGAAATTTTTTTTGTATACTTCATATTGTGGTTATTTCTATTCATAACAATCAATCCAATGGTTATTTTATAATCGTATATTATTTCATGGATTCATTTATTATTAAGGTTTCATTTAAAGTAGTGTTTCAAATACATCAAGTATATTTCATTGGAAATGCATATTAAAACCTGAGTTGTTAAAAGTAGTAAGTTCAGAATAATGACTAACATCCTATTTATTCCCCATTGGAATATTGAAATTTTAATTTATATTTTAGTATGGTGATTCATAGTTATGGATAAAATTATTCTAATTCATATATGTGGAATATGGAAAAGAGGTTGTGTATATAAATTAAGAATTTATTTAGTTAAATTAGACACACTTTAAGAATTGTAATTTGAATGTATTGTAATATCAAGTTAATTTTTACTAATATAAATAATGATTTAATTATGTAATGTGTGAATTTATTTTTGGTTGTTTTATCAATTTTTAATGGTTTATTGAATCATTATAAGCTATTTTATTATGGTAGATTTCATGGATGGTTTAGAATTATATGCAAGTCCTTTATTTTTTCATTGTTGTATTAGTAAGGGAAGGATTGTAACCTAAGTTAGTTTAAAAATTATATTGTTAATCTCATTGCGTAGGTTAATTATTTAAATATTTTCAATCCCTTATAGTTATTACTCTAACCTTGGGTTTTATATTAAGGATATAGTGGTCTTTTAGTGGAGGTTTTTTGGTATTTACATATCATATGGGTTTGTCAACTTCATTTTTCCAAGTGAGATACTAGAATAAGATATTAGTGTGTAGGTTTTTTGTTATTTTAGATTAATTGTTATGTTTTTTATGGTTTATATATATAACTTGAGTGGGTATACCTCATTTTATATAATAATCTATATAGTCTTATAGAGTTCTATAACAATATATTTGGATTGGGATATCTTAGAAATTGTGAGATATGGTTGTTCTATGAGTTATTGTTTTCTAAAGGTGTGGTTTAATTCATAAAAGGACTAAAAAATATAAATGTGTAGAATTAAAATATTTCACTACATTAATGTTTAAATAATTATTTAAGAGGTAATCAGAACATGTAATGTAAATTTAGTAGTGTGATTAAAAATGAATTATTGAAAGATGCTAGATTAATTTTATCAAAGAATGATCTTATGTTGTTATTAAAAAATGAACTTGATAAATGATTTTTTTTTAATTAATATATTGGGTTTCCATAGATTTTTAAAGGATTCCTCGAGAATCATCCATGGAAGAGAAATTAAATATGATGTATGAATAGATTATGTAATGGGTAAATTGATAAAATAAAGTCCTCAATGATGATGGTATTTACTTTAATATGTTGTTTATTAATATAGTGTTTTCAATTATTTTACATGAACACAATCTTATATAATTAGTAAGTCTCTCAATCATGGTCAAAATTATTTTTCTATCATGGGTTTACATTTGACTTGGCGCAATTCATAGAATGTATAAATTCATTATATCATGACATTGTTTTGGTAGGCTACATGAGATATAGATTTGATGATAATATATAACTGTTTTTTATTTGGTTGTTATAGATTTATTCCAATGAAAGAATTTTGGGCCCTACTAGAGGCTGAGATATGTAGGTTTTTTGGTCCAACGCACATCATAGGTGACTTGATATGATAGATTAACATACTCATAAAAAATATAATTATTCACTCTATAAAAGGATGGGCTAGGTAGTTTGGGGAAACAAACCACATCTAATAGTACTCAGTATATCAGTTGGGCCTCATGGTTTCATGACAATATTATTGGGTGATTTCCAATCCTAATAGGTTTCCCTTAATTTTGAATGATTAAGATTTTGTTTTTGGTGAGAATTTTTTTTGATAAATTGTGCTAAATATTGGTGACCGTATTGAATAAAATTTGATCAAGATGAATTTTTTTGAATAAGATGTTTCAGTCGAATGATTAAAATTATTAAACTTAAAAAAATGAAATATCATTTCATATTTTATGTTGAACATATTATTTTTCAGGTTTATTAAAATTGAATAAAAACTAAGAATATGATTTTATTTAATTAAAATGAAACATAGAGTTATCAATCTGGTTATTTATCCTCTATGATTTAATTAAATGTTGTGATAGATTCCAATAACATAATGTTATTATAAGGAATTAATATAAAATAATTAAATCTATAAGTAATGATTTATATAAAAACTAATTAACATAGGTATCATGTAAAATTATTATGAATTCTAAAGTTCATACAAGTAAATTATAATATATGACTTCTAAATTGTACCGTATATGATGATTTTGAATGATGTTATCAAACATTCATCAATATTTTTAGTGTAAGTCAATTAGAATTTTATAATCTAATTTAAATATAAATCATTAATTCAATACATGTGTAAACCTATAGTGAATTAAAAATGAATTTTATGATATTATTAGCTCAATATTATGATGTAAGTATTGTAAATAATATATTTTAAGAGAATATTAATATGAATATATCATGTTTTCCCCCATTAAATGTTACTAATAATACTAGTTTCATATTTCATATTTGGGTAATAATCCTTTTTTTCATTAGTTCTGATCTGATAATGAGTCTCCTTAAGGCCATATATTTGGATAATTTTATTATTAATTAATTATAATTTGTAAGTGTTTTCTATATTAGAATGTTGTGATATTATTTTTAATATCCCTTATATGATTTAATATGATAATATGTTGTGGATGATATTATATTGATATAGAAAAAATTACCTTGGTGAATAAGTGTAGTGGAAGACATTTAAATGGGTGAGATATTTTTATGGAAAATACTTGTTAAGTTGGCTATAAGTTATGATAATGTGGTTATAGTAAGGAATATGAAGTATGGGTATATTAGATTTTTATGTTGTTTTCTGAATGATTCAGTGTTCTCTATGGTTTTTTTATTGATTTATTTGATTTCCACCTTGGTTTTCATATTTTGAAAAAAAAATCTTCCAGGAAAATTTCGTGAAGATGTTACATGAAGGATGAAGAAAAATAGGCCTTTGGGATGATTTTTTACTGATGTTCCAGGGATAAGATGTATTAAAGTTCCACTATAAAGCTTCTTCTAATAGTTATAAGGAGTGAATGGAAAATATTGATGTTTCCTTTTATTTAGTGAGAAATATTGATTTATTCAAAGTCTTCTTCATGGTTGGATTGTTTCAAAATGTAAATAAAATATATATAGAGGTGAATTATGAAAACCCATATGGGGTCACTTGGAGGGGGTTTCATTAAATGAAAAATGAGGATACTATTTTTCAAGTTAATATATATAATTTTACAAAATATTCCTCACCATTATTCAGAATAGATTGATTGAATATCCTATGTTGTGGGTCTCGATGTCCATGAAAAAGGATTGTAAGGTGATATTCTAGTGTTAGAGTATAGATTTTATCCCTATAATGGAGTAGGTTAAAGTGTTCAGTGTTGGGTGAAATGATCTATATCAATTATGATTCTATGGTAAATAATTAATATGGTTACATCAATATTTATAATGCATAAAAATCAATAATGGGTAATTATTTATGTTGAGGGAGTTGAAGCTTATTCTATGAAATTTTTAGAAGTGAGCCAATCCTATTTAAGAGGTATCTCCAAAATATTATTTTTTGTTTTCCTATTTTGATTTATTTTTGGATTCTCTATATATAAATCATTAGATCTGAATTTAATGTGATGTCTTGGGTTTCCCTAATCCATTATTTGTGGATTTATTTCTTTTCTAATGGTTTTATTTTAATTATGAATGATTATAATTGTTCAATAGGTATATAAACTATGATATTAGTTTTAAGGATTATTTCATTTGTGATTTTAGGTCATTGAATGTTATAAGAGGGTGTCTAAAGGAATGTTATAGAATGAAAGCTAGATTTAGGCAAAAAAAATTGAAAAGTGTTATTTTGTAGGAATGATCGGTTAATATTTACTATGGTGTTTAGGATTTGTTGGATAAGGACTTTGAGATATTTTATTGAGTATTATAGTAAAGATTCATTATTTCAATCATTCCAACCAATATTGTGGCATGTAAGGCTGGTATAAATATTATATATGATTATGTTCCATTATGAGAGGCTAGTTTGATGGGCTAGTGATGGTGTGATGTTTATAGTTGCACTATTGGAACCTCGGAGGTCAGATTCAGGAGCCCTAAAATTTTAGGGACCCTTTCATTACAGCACTTTATATGTGTTGTGCTATTTTTAAATATTTTATAGAGATAGGATATATGCTTTGGGGTTGTGACATGGTCCTTAGCATTGATCCATAGATCATTGATGTCTAGTTATGTGGATCTTTTAATTTAGAAGTGGTTTGGGTGTGGAATTTGGATTGCATCATAGATCATTAGGGTTATACTTCATTTTCTTGGTTCATTAGGGAACCATTATTGTGTATTTTTTATACTACATCATGTATGGTTCTGGAATCTTGAATTATACAGTCTTGAGGAGAACCTCACATCATATCCTTACCCCAATTTATCAGATCTTTGGTTGATTTTTGTCATGGTATTCAAACGTATGTTTGACCACGAGATTTTGGGGAGTAGCTGGGTAGTTTGAAAATTGGTTTTTGTAAAACCCTAACTATTATTACTTTGTTTAATTTGTTACATCATGGATTTATTTATTCCATAATTGTATTAAATTTAGGTGTTCCATCATACTTGATTATATTCCCTCATTTTCTATTGACTATTTGGAAACTCAAGGAAAATTTGGGAAGATATTTTATCCCCTCTAACTTTGATTTATCCCTCAACATTAGGAGATTGATTAAATGGGATATATGTTGACATTATTTCCATATTTTAGAATCTCACCTTGTTCTTCATTAATCAAGTCTATAGATGTGGAATTTTTTCCTGGATATAGTGGATTTTCATTTATAAAATTATGATTAAGGTGATTATATGGGTTCAAGGAAGATTCTTTTGAATTAATTGGTTCTTAGTTTTAGTTTTCATGAGATAGTACTACTTACATTTGCTGAGATATGGGATTTCTACATTTATTCTCTCTCCTGATATTATTTTTGATTCATATTCTAAGGAATCATTGAATTTATCCATATCAAACCTAGATACTTTAAATGATAAACCCCTTCACATGTGTGATTGAATAATCCATAATTCTCTTTATTAAAAAAAACTTATTGAATACTATGATCCATTAGTATTTAGACCACATTAACCATTGATAAAAAAACCCACACTAAAATTACCATCAGAAATGTTAAATGAATGTGATGTACTTTGTTTTAATGGATATGGTTTAGTTTAGGGGAGGGGTTGCGTTTATCATATTCTTTTACTATTAAACTATTTTCCATGATCCTTGTTTGGTTTTTGGTTAGGAGTTATTATATTATTTATATTACTTTTTTTAACCTCTTCTCTAGAGCTCAGTGGTGTTGGTTTGGTCTAGGGGAAGGGGTTTTGTTTTCTTTTTCCACACAATGATATTTTTCTATTAATCCTTATTTATTATTATTCTTCTCTCATGTTATTTATATTATTTCCTTGAAATAAAATGTTATGTTGTTATATTTAAATTATAACCATGCTGACTGATATGAGACATTAATGAGAATATGACTCTAGATTATTATGGTTTGAGAAATATGACTGACATCCTCTTTATTCCTATATTAATATTATTAACTAGTAATTTATATTTTTGTATGTTTCTAAATATTTATTTATAAAATTGTCTTAGAATATATATATATATATATAGAAAAGAATATAACCAAGTAGATACATAATTGAATTAATGAAATTGGAAATACCTTGACAATGGGACTTTGAATAGAAGGTAATCTCACAATAATTTTTACTAATATGGATAGTGATTCATGTATGTAACATTTAAATTAATTTTGTTGGTTTATTTCCAAATTTGATTTGGTTTTTTCCTCCTTATATAAGTTATTATCTTGTGTTAGGGTTCAAGGCTAGTTTAGAATTAGATTCCAATCCTCTATTTTCTATCTTTTTTTATTAGTTGTGGATGGATTATAGAATAGATTAGTGAGATAATAGTGTAGATCATCTAATTTGGCAGGTCAATCCCTTACATTTTTTCCTTTCCATAATGTGATTCGGATAACATTGTTTTGTATTATGAAATTCTAGGGGTCTAATAGTAGAGGTGGTTTTTTGGTTACTTCCTTTATGGTCTTGATTATTTAAATAAGTTGTGTGATTTTATACTACAGTTAAGGGTTGTACAAGTTTATTATTGTGAGATTAGATTTTGATATTTTTATATTTTAAAGGTAGGACTATAGTGGTTTTAACTCTTAGTATATGATAGGTTATGTTGTCTTATAGTGTTCCATGGATATGGGATTGGATTGGTTTACATTAGAAATGCTAGGATAAGGTTTCAATGTGAGTTATTAATGCTTAAATGTGTGGGTTAATACTTAAAGTAAAAAATAAATATAAAAGTGTGGTATTTAATTATTTCACAACATTATAACATTTTATAATTAAATAACGAATAAATATGTCATATGGACTTGTATTGGAAATTTATTAGTGTGTTTGGAAAAGAATGAATGAATAATATTGAATAATTAACTATAATAATTATTATAGTATGATTTTATTAAATGAAGTTGATGAATTATTATTTTTATTATTTTATATGGTTGTTAAATATTTTATGGTAATTCCTTGAGATGCTTCAATTGAATAAGATTGTATTATGATGCAAAATTTATTATAGAAGATATAAACGGATAAAGATATAAATTAATATATTATGATGGAATTCCATTGATTATTTGTTCTATTGATATAATGATGTTTTATTTTTTTTTATCATCATCATTCATAATTATTAAACAACACTAACTCTTGCATTGCATGAATATGATTTTATGGGTTTATATTGGATTTTTTCTAATTCAATGAACAAATAATTTTTTTATGTCATGATATTGTGGGGATGGTTTATATAGGGTAAATTATGTGATGTTAAAATAGAATTTTTTGTGTGGAAATTATAGATTTATGCCAATAAGAGAACATTGGACCCTACTAGAGGCTGGTGTAGGTATAGGTGAGGCTAGACCCACATCATAGGTGACTCGATATGGTGGATTGAAATATTGTTTCTACCAGTATAATGTTTTCCACAACATGAGGATAATGTAGGTAGGGATATGAAATTTCATACATCAAACATGAATTAATATATCTGTATGGAAGACATGTTGTTGTTGAGATATTATACATCATCTTTGATTACGATAGTTTGATGAATATACTCTTATTTCATGCATTTTATAATCATTTATTCCCAAAAATATCTACCCTAGTATATTAAATTTACATGGATTATTTTATGACTCTAGATTTGATAAAACTATTTAATCCTAGGTAGTCACTTATACATAGGGTTTTATGTGTGTTTTTACATGATAATTTCAGAGAGAATATGAAATGTTATTGTGTAGGTAGAATGAGTGGATCTCTAGAGCTCAATCATGGCTTATTTTTTTTATTTCATCTATTTTTATATATTTGTAGCCTATAATGGGTAATATTAGCTTTTAAACATAGATATATATATATATATGATCTTTTTTAGTGTAATTTTACATTTTCCTTTGAATTTAGATGGAAATTAATCTCATATTTATAGTAAATACCTCTAGTGAAAGCCGACTAACCATAGCCTATTTGAGGTGGGATTTAGGGTTTACTCCCAACACCTATTTAGTCCCATTAAGGGTTTTAGCTTGGGAGGATCATGATAGTGTGGAATGAAATCCTTTAGTTATGAGTTGAGATAGAGTTTTTAGTTGGGAAATTGTGATGATTAATGTGTTTGGTAGTGAAATATTTTCATATAAACATAACTTGTTATGTATCATATGAGACTATTTTGGACATGGGTATTTCAGGAACCTTGTGATATCATTCAAGGAACGTTTTTTTTCTACTAAGCATGTTTATATGTTCACTAATTGTGTGAGAAATAATATAGGAAGGTTTCACACATCATTCTCATATGATTCATTCTAATCATGTATTTTTTATTTATGGCTATGATTAGTCTTTTTGTTTTTATTTACATATAATTATTTGGCCATTTATTTATAATTTTTATATGTATGTTTTAATAAGTTAATTCATGTATATTTAAACATGCCTCCCTAGAAATTTATGGTATCTCAAGGTACATACATCTCTTAGCATGCCAGTTATAGTCTTAATTAGAGGAATAATGTATATAAAACAATTAATCTGTAGTAATATGATAATAATTAAAGAATTTTTTTATATTAATGGAAGGTAAATTATATTATCTTCTTCCTAATAATGAGTCTTGGTTTTTTTATTATTATACTATGAGTATCTTTTTTAGGAAACATTCCTAATTAATTGTGGCCCTATTGGTTAATAATAACCATTTCTAAAGTAAATAAATTATAAAAATGATGAATTAATTCCCCTATGTATGTATTATAAATTATTTCTTATGTCATAATTGAAAATGATGTTCTCAATCTATCATCTAGATTTTACAATTTAATTCAACGACTATTCTATCACATTATTTAAAAATAAATCATGAATGAAATTAATGTGTAAACCTAGAACATTAAAATCTAGTTATAATATTATTTTCATAATTACATAATAAATTTATTATAAATATATCATTATAAGTAACTGTAAAGATTAATATTAAAATTTCCCCCATGAATTTTTCCTTCTAATTCTGGTTAAATATTTGATGTTAGAGTAATAATAATTTTCATGATTAGTTATGAGATTATAATGAGTTCCTAAGGATCAATGATATGATAATTTAATAATCAATAAACTATTATTTAGTTGAATTTTCTGTATTTGAGTATTGTGATATTATTTTTAATATCCCTAATATGATTTGATATGATGATTTGTGTTGGATGCGATGGTAGTGGTATGGATTGAATGAATGGTTTTAATAGGTGATAGGGATGACATGAGGATGGTTACCACTGATTGAGAGTTGTGTTTACTAGTGTTGTATTCTTGTTATGATGAAGTGGATATTTTTTGGTAGGGAAGTGTGGGTATTATCAGTCATTAATGTATTTCCTAAATGATATGATGTTCACTAGGGTGTTTTTTTTTTGATTCCTTTAATCTATTTTGACCTAGTTTTTTCAGTTTTTAAGTGAATATAATCCATTTAAATGTCTTCAAGATATTTTCCAATGTAAATAAGAAGAGGGATACTTGCATGATGTTTTTTTGAAGTTCCTATATAATAAAATAGAAAATTTTCTTAAAAGATCTTATTTAAATATGACTGAGTAGTGATTGGAATATATTAATGTTTCATTTATGTTAGTGATGACTCTATATCAATTTTGAGTATCTAGGATAGTTTTCTTATACCAAAAGGTGTCTTGAATCTCATAAGAGGGGAACTATGATAACCTATATAGATTCCATGGTTGGAGTTTGTTGAAGTGTTCAAGAAGAATATTTTTACTCATGTGTATATGGACACTAATATAAAAGATCCCTCTATAGCTTTTATAAAAGAGGATATTAATATTCTGATTTTTGGTTTTAGATATATATGAAAAAATTAGAGTGAGTAGAAATTCTCAAGTTGGAGAATAGATTCAAACACTGGGATTGAGTATATCAAAGTGTTTGATGTTATGTGAGTGGATATGTTTCTTTGGTAATACTATAGGGAATCATCAATATGATTACCCTAATAGTAATATTTCTTATATGCCTTCAATGGGATGTTAGTTATAGTCATGATGGTGAAGCATGCTTAATGATATTATTGGTGGTTTATTCATTTAGTTTGAGAGATATCTCCCCTTGGTTCTTGTGTTATAATTTCTTTATTCTGAATTATATTCAGTTTCTCTAGTTTTCAAATATTTTAGTTTAATATAATGATATGTCTTGGGTTTTGTATTCATTTATTCAAGTGTTGATTTAATTTTTCAATAATTGTTTGTGTTTATAAAATTAAAAATTTATTGATAGGTATATTATATAAAATCTGGTTTTTTTGGGATAGTTTAATTTTTTCAATTATTTGGAGGTGTAAATAGGTATTTGGGATGTGTTTTTAGGAAGTAAAAGCAGCGTTCAAATGAAATTTAAACTAGTGGACAATTTCACATTAGGATGGGTTTTGTTGCACCAGGGAGGTTAGGCATTGTGGAAAGGATCCTTTAAGCTGCATTGTTGATGTTTTTATAATGTTTTATTTATTTCTATAATTATAAGGAATATTTTTGAATGGATTCATCTGTTTTATCCTTATATTATAGTTGTAATTATTTTCTATGACATGGAAATGGATGTTATGACATAAGTATAATTTCTAGTAATATAAAAAAACCCATAATTACATTATTTACAACAAATATTTAAAATTATTACATTTCAATAATGTATTCAATTAATATTTTTATAGAATTAGTTTATATTTCTTACAAAAAAAATCCATATAGTATACACTGGATACTTCCACTAAGTATTCATCTTTTCCACAAAACAATAATGTTAAAATAAATGTTTTCTTGTCATAAAAAATCATATCAATTTTAAAAATGAATTCATCACAAATCCCTTTTAAATTAAATTTAAATCCATGTTATGGTCACAAATTCAAAGTAAAGTACAAATAAAAATATCAAATGAAACTTGATATTCCATTTCAAAACCATCAAATCAAAGAATTTTCGATCAATATAAAACATTTAGAACTTAAATAATCATTTACAAAGACATAAAATCAGATGTACTACTTATATTAATTCATTAAACACATTATCAACTAACATAAATTAAAATAAATATTCATAAGTGTTTCCTAAAAAACATTATCACACATTAAAACAATTCTTTAAAAAATTACAAATTTACCCTTAATGGGCATAGTCATTCTATTGAAAAATTTAATTTGATTACTATATGAAATCAACATATTTCAATGAAAACTGGTTCTTAGGTATAAAAAATCACGTAGGTTCCTTGGGATATCATGGTCATATAACTCTTATAATAATCCTTACAATTGGAACAACCCACTTGATTAATTCCATCGAAATTATTTGAGAACATAATTGTTACTCAATGAATTGAAGATCTATATTGGGCTCACACATGATCATAAACAATTAAATATTAAATTAAAATAGAATAAAAACATTTAATATGTTATTTTATTTGTTAAAATTTAAAAAAATATAGTTTTGAATCCATATTCCAAATAATTTATGTTTTAATATATCCCTTTCCTTTAAAATGAAATTTTTTAAATTAAATACACATAATAAAAGTAAGTATGGGATGAAATTCAATAAAAAATTATAAATTATAAATGAATCTTGACATAAAATAATAATTGTAGAGGTGGTAAAAGAAATAGACATTGTAGATGGTAAAACATTGTTTTTTCTTTTTGTATATAATGTCATAAAGTCCTATATGAAATATGTAAAAAGATACCTTTTGAAAAAAATTAATTGATTGTTAAAATAAGTTTAAAAATTAATTTATAAGTTATTTATTTTAATATAAATACATCTATAAAATTATTATAAAAATATGTTCTTTCAGAGAAATTTTTTTGAAATTAAATCTTTAAAAGTTTTAAAATGATGATTTAATGTAATGTTTCCCTTACCCTGAGTTTGACTTGTCGCATATGTTATTTATCATAATAAATAATAAAACTATATTAATTTTTGAATTTTTTAATATCCTTTTCCATTATTATTATTCCTTTAAATTCTCTTATATTGCTATTTTAGTTAATTAAATATTCAATTAAGTTCACAATATGCATTTTGAGAAAAATCGTATTAAAGGTTGGAAATTGATTAGGTAGGTAGAAAGTGATCAATTGGATCATTATTCCATACCATCCTAAATCTTATTCATGTCATAATTATCATTATTATAAATGAAATACATTTTCATAAAATATATGAAAGGCTTTTATGAAAAACGAATCTCATATTTTCATGAAGATAGTAGTCTGGACGTACGAATGAAAAACATTATCATTTTTAAATGGATGAAAATATTGGATTATAAATGATATAAAATATGTACATAATTATTATTATTATCTCATTAATGTCATATATATTAATTAAATACATCATACTAGTCAACCTTGTGAGGTGGTGGTGAAAAAAGAAACGCATTGCTTCCTGGAGGTGGTAATTCACATGTACATAGGATTAAAGTTTTCATTTCCCATAGGATGGGAAAGAAGATGAAAAAATGTTATTCAAATATACATAATAACATTTAACTATATTAATGAATATTATATTATTATTATAACATGGTTAATGAATATTTGAAATATTTTGATGAAACGATAATCTTGAAATACGTCAGCTATGACTTCTAACTTCTCTTAAAAAACCACTTTGGATTACTAATTAATCCTACTAGGATTGGTCTTACAATGATAAACAGACCTCTAAAAAATGGGGATGTATGTTGGGGAGAGGTTTAAGCATGGATTGGCTGAGCTAGAGTGCTCAATATATGTGAGTATGGGAGGAGGGAAGGTTCCCTTTCATAATTGAAGGGAGGGAACACATAGAAATACATAAAGTATTAAATTAATATTAATTATATTTGATGTTAATATTGAACTAAATTTTCATATTTTGGATATAGGATGATTATGAGTTATAATGAAATCATACAATAAAATTTGGACTAGTTTATGTCATTTTTTCACCATTATCTCTTAGTTTGAACACCTTTATTAACCCTTTTGATTATTACCACGATATAAAACTTTTTTACCCTATCGAAGCCAATAAGTTACTATAAAAGGAAAAGTGGCCCATAAGTGTATAATGGTTGATATTATTGACTATATACCAGTCAATTTTTTAAGGATAATATTTGTTTGAATTTTAAATTATTAAAGAATATTTTATTTTACTTAATATACAATTAAAGTTATTTTTTAGACTATTAACATAAATGAAATTAATGACATCTATATAGTAAAGGAATGAGAGTATAAAAATTTACCATGAATATAATATGTTATATTTATCTTAAAAATTATTAGAATAAAATAATTTATCCAAATTTTATTAATTGTAATGTTTTTTTAAAATATTTACTTTATTTTTCTATTACTTAAATAATCATTATGTCAGCATTTTGTAAGAATTTAAATTAATTATTTAATCACTAAACATTAAAAATAAATAAAAAAAATTAAAAAAATCATTAATATTTCAAATACCTACTTATAATTGAATATAAATTTTTTTACACAAATGAAAACATATATATATATATATATTAAAATAATTAGAGTGACATTACGTTTTTATTCTTTACTTGAAATAATATTAAGGAAAATAGAAAATATAAGTGGATTGAAATTTCCACATTTGATAATATTGGATGGCTATGGGAAAGAACTCATACATTAAAATATATATAATTTTTGACTACTTTTAAGCCTCATCCCATAATTTTAACCTTGTTTTTCCTATTTTACCCCGACCAAAGTAAAAAAACATTCATTATAGTAACTATTCAACATGACCAAAAATAAAAGAAACATGTTTTAAGAAAACTAACTGCCTGATTTCAAATATATAATCCATTTTTCACAGGTCAATTTATAGAATTCTTAGAAATCATTTTTAATATAATTACAAAAAATACAACGAAAAACAATTTTTTGAAAATTGTTTTTTAATCCTAAAAATAATCTTATAAAATAATATAGTATAATATATATTTCTATGTGATTATTTATATTATAATTAATTAAATGAGACTTATATAACATTGGTTTCAAATTAAAAACACAAGGGGTCTTTTCAATTACATTATTTATTTGAAATAAATTATGTTTTAAAAAAATCTAATTTTTAAATACTCACTACAAAATAAATCTATTTAGAATAATTAAAAAATTTCACACTAATATAATTTTTACTTGCTGATTTAGAAAAATGATATTAATTTTCTCAAATAAAATGCCAAAAAATGGAATTAATTAATTATTATTTATTCCCCCAGATTCATTAAACACCATTTTTTAGAAAATGAAATTATTAAAAATTGGGTACATATTTATTATGATGTTATCATTACATTTGAATTATATAAATTATTCTAATTAATCCCAAAAATTTAATGATATTTTTATAAATATCAAATTTAAAAATTAAAATTTTAATAGTATATCTTAATTCGCTTAAATATTGATATTTCATGTTAATCAAGTTATCGAGTATAATATTTTTTTTAAACTAAATTTTTAGGGTGTTACATCATACCACCATTAAATAAATTTTATCCTAGAATATTATATTATTCTAGATTAAAAGGGATTTAAATATTTTAAAAATCAGTTCCCAAGAGTGGAAGATAAAACATATGATCATCAAAGGAAAAACTGCTTGAATATTTGAAAATACATTTATTAAAAAGGGAAATTAGAAAAGGCGGTAATAAAAAAATCATTTCAAAAAGTGGAGAAATGAAATATAAATCTTACTAGGAATGAAACATAATTGGGTTCCCATATAATAATAACATTTTTAGAAATAGGAAATATATGCATGGGGGAGAAATATTCTTCTAAGGGATGATATAGAGTAATAGAGAACATGTTCATAATAATTTTAATTACTAGAAAATCATATATTATTATGGGATAAAGAAGAAATTAAAATCATAAAAAATGAAGGAAATAGGATAAAATTATTATTTAAAAATCTATTTCTTATAGTTTAGTGATTTTTTACTCTCAATGTAGAAAACATAATAAAATATAATAACATGATTAATTTCGAATCCAAAAGAACAATTTCATCCTTTGGATGTAATTTGACTGGTTTTTTCACCTATATCTAGACTCTTAATCCTAGAAAATAATATATAAGATGAATATTTGTTTATGCCTAAATCATTGAAATAAATTTTTAACATATTAGAAGATATAGAAAAGGATAACAAGTTATTACTCTTATTTGTAGACATTAATCAAAAAAATGGCAAGCATAATATAATATAATATCCAGTATGTATAATACATTATATAAATAATACATAATCAGAAAATATCAAACAATAACTCCCATTGTTCAACATAAAACATTCAACAAATATAAATCATTAAAACACTTTAAAATATTTCTATCGTATATTAAAACTCCAATATTACAATGTTTTTTTTCTTATACACTTACATGATCTACTTAACGATTATCTATAAATCACTCATAAATATATATTCCAAAAACTTATATTACTTAATCATATAATCTCGAATATATTTTATTTATTTCGACAAATAATGTAAATCAACATAACGTTGCAATAAAATCATATATGATTCTGAAAGTTAATTCTTCCCTTATTATTTAAATTAACTTACATATGAACCAAAAAGAATTCTATTTAACTTCTTTATATAATATTCTAAATATATTTAATTTATTAAAAAATAAATTTAATCATATAGTCTCTAAATATCATTTCAATCCCATGGTTATCTATATGATAAATATTTTTTCCCTAAAATGTAAAAACCCTTTTATCCTAATTAACTATAATTACCTCACCATTAAATATCATATTAACTATAAAGGTTATTAATACCTTTAATGTTATATCTATAAAATATAAAATTTTTATTCCTCAAATAGTTATTACACTACAACAAAAGTTAAATGTAATAGTTACAAAAACATAATATATTTAAGAAACCCAATAAATGTATCCCAATATACTATCATCACATAAAACCTTAAAAAGGGTATCTATTAAATTAAACATATGATCAACCATAGACTTATAAAACCTTGAAACTTTAGTTTAATCACATATCACCATGTCTTATCATAGGTTTTCATATTTTCTATACACTTATTATTCATAATGGTCATAATTAGAACATTTGGCTTATAATTAAAAAACAGCTAGGGTGGGATGACTATTTTTAGTGAGATCATTATTTTATAATATCTATGATATTAATCATGAAATAATTAACATTATTAAACATTAAATACTATTTTATTACTATTCTTGACTGGAATACATGAAAATGGAATCACATCTCCTCATTAGGTGGTAGTCAACATGTATACAAGAACAATGTTTTCATTTTTCAATGGATTAAATGTTAAGATAATAGATGATATATTGTCATTATAAAATGATTATAATTTCAAGATTATAATTTATATAAATTAAATATATCATAGTAACTATCCTTGTGATATGCATATGAGAAACAAAACACATCGCCTCATAGAGGTGGTAATCTACAGGTACGCATGAGTGATGTTTTCATTTCCAATTAGATAGAAAAGTAAATTAAAGGGGTCATATTAAAATAATAATAAAATTTATTATATTAAATATAATTATTTTATAATTTAATCATTTTTATAAAATATTTTAAATATTTATAATAATAAATAATCTTCAAAAAATATAAGTTATGACTTATGCCTTCTCAAGAGATAACATTTTTCGATTACACCTTAATCCTTTTATGTTTTTCCTTTTTTTTAGAAAATGATGCATAAGACATGGGGAGGGATATTGGGGATATATTATTTCATGACTTAGAAAAACTATAGAGATCAAAAGGTTTGATTAAGAGTGGAGGGGGTTCCATATTATAAGTGAGTGGTGGGACACTCTTGGAAATAATTAAATTATTAAATTAATATAAATTAATTAACATGTAAATATGGAACAAAAATTAAAATATATAGAATATATGATGATTATTAATATAAATGATCTCATAAAGTAAAACTTGTACAAATTTGGATGATTTATTCGACCTTATCAATTATTTTTAACCCCACTATTAACCCTTTTTATGATTACCAGGATATTGATTTTTTAACTCTGTAGGAGTCAAGAAAGATACTATAAAAGGAAAAGTGATAAATAAGTGTAACATGGTTGATATTATATAACATATCTCATTAAATTATAAATATACATTATTTTTTAATTTTAAATCATTAAATTAAATATAATTTGTTCATAATATATCATTAAATTCATTTTTTTGGTCTATTCAATTAGTTTGTTATTAATAAAATTAATATAATAATATAATAAAAGTATAAAAATTTAAAAAATTAATGAAATATTATATTTATCTAAAATTTAATGGAAAAAAATTCATCCAAATTTTATTACATTAAATGGTTTTTTTAAATAATTTACTTGATTTTTATATTAAATGAATAGGCATGGCGTTAGGGTTGCATAATAATTTATGATAATTAGTCCTTCGCTAAAAATTAAAATTATATTATCATGATAATAAAAAATAATTTATATTGAAAGAACCATTAATAACTACATATAACTTCATTTTATCCCTTATAAAAAATTGTTATAGATATTAAAATAGAGTGACATTATTTGGTTCTTTATATAAAATATTATTAAAGAAATTATCAATGGAAAGAGGAATTAAAATCAAAAGTTTTTAAACATGGATGTTTATAGTTGAAAAAACATATAAAATATAATTAATACTTGTTTTAGGTGTATTCTCAGGCTTTATCTCATTTTTTGAACCCTTTTTTCATTTTTTAACTTTACCAAGGTAACAAATATTCACTATAGTTACTATTCATAACGAAGAGTAATAAAAGGATTTTTTACAAAATTTCAACCTACTAATTGAAAATTTGCATCCAATTTTCCATTATTTAATTTCAGTAAGTTGAATGAATAATTTTTAATATAAATTTGAAAAATGCAATGAAAACACTTTAAAAAAATTACAATAAAAAATGAACTTATATGAAAATAAAGTACAATACCAATTAATATGAAATTAATTATAAAATTTTTATTTAAATTAACCCTATGTTAAATTAATTTCACATTGAAAATTTAATTACTATTTCCAAAAAAAATTAACGAAAATAATAGGGTGTTTTATAAAAAATAATATTTTTCAATATTCAATGAAAAAACTAATTTTCAAATAAATAAGAATATTTCAACCCATAATAATTTTTCGATGATAATTGGAAAAATGAAATTATTTTCCATAAATAAAAATTCTTAAAATAGTGTAAAGTAATTATAATGATTTTTCATAAAATTCATTAAAACCATTTTTTATGAAAAATATTTTATTGAAAATTAAGCACTATTTTTTTAATTAATAATTAAATTTTCATTATATAAAAATATCTTACATATTTTTCAAAATTTTGTTATTCCTAAACTTACCTTTATTTTAATGACAAGGTTATAATGATCATATTTATATATTTATTTTTTATAGTATATAAAATTTCACTTATATCTTGGTGTTGAGTTTTAACAAAGCTATCGAGCATAGCATTATTTTAAAATAAATTAATTGATTACTATATTTGGAACATGGGAGGTAGAATTCAATATGCCTTTCAGTTTAGGGACACTTTTGGAATAACACATTGGTTTTATCCTCATATAGGTCTAAAGATAAATGAGATGGGTGTAGGTTATGGGGTTGTAGTGTGGCCCTTAGTGCTACATCATGGAGCCTTGAGGGAAAGTTAGGTATAAATATATATTTATAGGTGGATATGGTGTTGGGAAAAGTTTTTTGGTAGATTCATGATTGATTGAATCCATTCCTTAGTTGGTTGGGGGACTATTAGAGAATGATGTTCATATTGTACTATGTTTGGGTCTTTGATCCCAGAGGCTGATGTGTGGAGGGGAGCCATGAATCATATTATTTCCCCAGTTTATATGATGGGTGTTGTATTTGGGGCATGGTATTTGGAGGTTTTTTGACATACAGACATTGTGGAATTACGGACTGGGTTATGCCATCAGTTTGTGGAATACTAAATCCACTAAAGGGTTGTCAAAAGTATTTCATCATTATAATCTATTTTTATAGTAGGTTTATAAATTTTGGGATTCCCCATAATTCTATTTTATTCCCTCCCACTCCCTTAACTCTTGGAAAACACTATGAGAAATTTGGGAGACAATTCAATCCCTCTTCCATAGAAAAATCCCACGACATCAAAATGTTGATTACTTGGATCTAAAGTTATATTAATTTCAATATTTTAAATCTCTCTATATTATTCTTCTTCTCATTTTATGAATGAAAAATTCTTTTATGTTTAAGTGTATTTATATTGTTTGAATTATGATTAAGGTGGTTCAATGGGTTCATGGAATATTTATATAGATTCATTTTTACTCAGTCTCAGTTCTCTCAATATGTAATTTCTCATCATTATGGAGGTTGGGGATTTCTAACTCTATTTAATCTCATAAAATTAATATTTTTTGATATGTTTTGGATTCATTGAATTTTCCCATATTGAATCTAAGTCCCTTTTATTGTTATCCACCCTTGAATAAGATGACTTGAATCACCATCATTAATTTACAAATGTTAGTCCCTTCAAATGAGTTTTTGGAGAATCAACAATTCCCATATTTATACACAACTACTAAGTCCTATTATTGATTATTTTCTATACCACATCAACCATTGATAAAAAACTATATCAAAATTTCCATTAAACATGGTAAATATCCACTCTCTCCTCAAGATTGATGGAGATGTGTATGTTTGGGGGTATATTTAACTTAGGATCTTACTACCACACTCATATCTAAAGAACCTATTTAGGTAGGATATGGTTTAATTATACACATTAATTTAATTTTTTTACTCCACCTTCTCTTGAGCTTGAATATTTTGTTTTGGTTTGGGGGGAAGGGTGTGTTCTATATGTTGTCCTTATATTTCTTATAATATACTGTTATTTTCTTTTTATGAATCTTCTGTCACTTGTTTTAAATGAACCCATGGAATTACATTGATATATGTTCATATTTATATATTATTGTATGTTTATTGATAAGATACATGAATAGTAACATGTCCTGATAGTGGTATGGTGATCATGGTGACTGAATTTCTCTATATTCCTATGTTAATATTATAAAATAGAAATTTATATTTGATTATAGTAATTCATAGTTATATATAACATTGTGATCGATTGAAAATTGAGTGAGAATTTAAATATGGATTGAATTAATGAAATTTAAAGTACCAGGAGATCTTGAATTTGAATTTATAGTAATATGGAAGTAATTTCCATTGATATGATTATTGATTCAACCATATAACCTATGATTTTATTATGCTATGGTTTTTTCAAAGTCGATTGGGTGTTTTTATCCTTATTAGGTATTTTACTATGGTATAGTTCATGATATTTTAGAATTATATCATATCACATAATTTTATATCTTGTTTTACTAGTTAGGGAAGGATTAGAATGACCCTGACCCAAGTTTCTCAGAGTTGCTGACAAATTTATTACATTGTCATAAGACATAAGGAACCTCATCTTGTATGATTTTATAGTTTAGTAATATTGGTAAACTATATACATACTTGAGTATTTATTTACATTTGAATACAAAAAATTATAACACAATGTTTCATTCAACAATACCATTATTTCCTCTATTATATCCTTACATATCATTTATAATAGACTTCAAATATTCTTGTGAATGGAATGAAAATAAGGGTGAATATATATGCTAAATAATAGTTACATAAAGAGGAATTTATCTTGAATAAAAAGGAATAATTAACCTAGAAAGTTAATTAACTGAACTCACATACAATTTAAACATATTGACTACCACTAATAGATAAGTATTAATCAATAAATAAAGGTAAATATCAAAAAACCCATTCCATTTAATCAATAACATGAATAACCTGAATAGATAAGGAATGATAAATTTGAAAACTTAAATAACAGAACACATTTTCCATTTGAACAACATTATTTTCATTAATAGATGAGTCATAATAAATACATCAAGGTGAATTACTAAAAACACATTTCATTTAATCAATAAACTGAGAATGAAATGCATTCAGAGATAATATCCTTGAGAAAATATCATGGATAATAGTAATTGAATTCTTAATGAGGGAAATGTTTAATTATTAGATGTATTGATATCAGGAATAATGATACCACTATATGATTTATAAAATAATAAATAAACATATCCTTGATAGATAATATATATATTTAGAAAAAAATTTAATATCTAATGATCACAAGACTATAAATATTTCAAGGGAATTACAATGACTACAAAAATGATTCTAGAAAGTGAATGTTAGTACATTCTAGAATCAAAATGATCATAAACCATCAATGGGAATAGTAAGGATGGTATAAATAAAATATGTACCTAATTTAGTATAACTAAAATAATTGTATTTTATTTATGAATATAAATATAATTAAAATTTATCAACAAAAATTCTTAGTGAAAATGTCATGTTCGCAAGAAAAACTGCATATTAAAATTTAATGTTCATAATTAATTTTGAAAATAATTTTATTTGAAAATAACCTTTAAAACATAAAATTACAAATTTTAAATAATTATTGTCCAACATAGTAGGAAATTAAATACATGATGTACATGTTAAAATAAATATTATTTTCACATTTTCAAAAAAATAAAGAAGAGCCTTCTAATTAAAGGACATGAATATTGGTTTGAAAATATTTTGTAAAAATAATAAAATGGGTAAAATTTTCTTTAATGAATCATTTGGAAATTTAAAAAAAATTATTGATAACCTTTTTTATGAAAAAATTTTTTGTATGAAAAATTATTTCCAATCAAAAAGTGACATGAAGATGAATTTTAATAAAAATATTTTATCAATCATTTCATATACCAAATAGTGTAAAATTAACTACTGATTTAAAAAAATCTCAATAGGAAAATAAAGTTAAATGGTATTATTATATAATGATTAATTAATTTCTTTTAGTGGACATTCAAGAGTAAACAATCTTGATTAAAATGAGACTGTAAAATAAAAAATTAGAAAGATCAAAACATTAAATTTAGAATTAACCAATAGATTACTAATTTTTATCTAATGTAAATAATTATAAATAAATTTTATATAAAAAATGATATGGTCAAAATTAAATACACACATAATCATAGAATATCATAGACAACAAAGAAGTAATATAACCCAATGAAAATAAATTAAGTTATAAACTTCTTTTTCACGTGGTAAATTTCAATTCAAATACCCTTGGATGAAATAATTAAAATATAAACATAAAATAAAATGAATTATTAATTAATAATTATATTACATGTCATTGGGTTATTATATACCTCATATAAAATAAATTAGGTCCATAACATTACAATATTCTTCAAGGAAGGGAAATTGACAGGATGCCCCTTACCTCACTCTTAAATTTTGTTTAATGTGATTTAACATCATGAATAATAGTTTTATGAAAGTTTTTAACTTATAAAAGAACCATATTAATATTTATAATATCAAAAATTATCCTCTTATAACAAAATATCACCACTTCATTAATAATATTTTATTATCTTCATTGTTTATGGTGTTAATTGCCTTGTTTTCTCAGGAATTTTTTGTTATTAAAGATCTGGTTTTACTGAATTATATATTTATATAATCTATAAAAAATATATTATTTTTATAAATAACATATTTTTTATTAGATAAATTTTTACAATCATTGTTGTAATTTTTACATGGATAATGTATCACACTGTTTCATTAAGAAGATATGTCATATATATGCATTAGAGAAATTACTATTTCTTTAATGGGTGATAGGGAAAAAAGTTGTAGAAATATTAATTTTACATAATCAATATAATTTAATATTTATCCAATATATTAAAAAAAATATCCTTATTACTTTCCAAATAAATCTTAAGTGAAAAAATGAACACATTAACTCGTGAGTCGATAGTTTTCTATACACATGAGTGAAGTGATCATAATTCAAACTGAAGGGTAATTAATAAGGTGATGTGATATTTTTATTTAATAATAATAATACCACATTAAATATTATATATATATATATATATTAAATCCATCATTATATATAAACTTTAATTGTGTTGATCCAAATTGATTTAAATCGGTCCACGAAGAGGTAGTATGTTATACACATGATCAATGGTTTCATTTCCAATTTGATGGATAATGAGATAGATATATGTCATGAATATAGCTTAATAAAATATTAGTATAATTAATATAATGATTATTTTACATTATCATAGATTTATAATATTTTAAGGATTTCGAATAGGAAAAAAAATAATTCTCATTTAAGAAAATTTCTTCTTTTTCATACAACTACTTTAGGTTTTCACCAAAATCTTTCATAGTTTTGATTTATGATTATAAAAGGTTCTCTATTATTTTTGGATGGGATTAATTAAGTTATTTTAGTAGGTATTTTATGATAAAATTGAATTTTATTTGTGATGAGGGAAGGATATTGGGTATACTTTTATATGTGAGGGAGAGGACACACATTGAATTTTTGAAATAATCGATTACACAAACTTTTTAAACTTCTAAAATACCCCCAAAATGGGTTTTTATATAAAATTATAGGTAATTATAATGATACATTACCATCCAATTTGTTTGGAACATTTTTATTAGTCATTTTATCAATTTTATTTTTAGTTTATCCCCTAGTAAATCATTTATTACCTTAACCGCAGTAAATAGATTTTAATTATTTAAATACTAATAACGATAAAAAATAAGTTCACATTATTAGATAAAAAAATTATTTTTATTCTAAATATTGAATCCAGTTTTTCAAATTCAATTCACAAAAGTTTCAAAATCCAATTTAAAATTATACACATAGACGCAATGAAAAATCAGGTTTCCAAATAGAAAATTCACACAAATATAGAAGGTTTTAATATAACAATTAAAATGAAAATTTATTCCAATAACCTATATTATTTAAACAATAAGATAATTTAACTAATAATATTTTATAAAAAAATTAAAATATAACTTATCCTTGTAAATTATTTAAATGAAAATTAATTTTTAAATAAAAATAAATATTTTTCACTATTAATCAAAAAAATGAATATTTTAAAAAAATCACAAAATTCATCTTAAGATTAATTTTATATGATTATTTATTAAATTGAGTTCATTATTTAAAATAAATTTTATAAAATTATTAAGTTTTATTTTTAACTTATGTGTGAAATGCGCGACAAAACCATTTTTTAGAAAAGTACAGTTTTTAAGAAACAATTTGTATATAATTTAAAAGATTTATATTTTTTCAAACAATAAATAAATATAAATTTATAAATTTAATTACTAACATTCATCCACTCTAATTTAAATCATAGTTTATAAAAATATATTATAATATATTTTACTTATGGATCGGTTTACATGTTTCCAAATATACCAAAGAGGTAAAATTTATAGAAATATATTTCATCTGATGTGTAATATTGGTGTTTCATGTATCAATGGCTATAAATTAAAATATTGATCATTTAAAATATCATATTGATACATTCTCTCCAATAATAATAAATTACATCCACTAAATTTGAACATGATCTAGATAATCAAGTGTTTCACATTTTTAAATACCATTGTTAAGATACCCACATCATAAAATAGAAAATAAAACTTCTTCTTGATACAATAAAATGGGAAATATGAATTTCATATGTAATAACACATAACTAGGTTTACAAATAGGGGTGAATTCATGGTATGTTAGGATATGAACATGGAAGCAAATTTTAAATAACTAGAGAGAGTAATAGAGGTCATTGATCATTAGAATGCTAATGATCAATGGAAAGTTAAGGAAGCTGAAACCCAAAATATGTGATGATTTTAAAGACCATATGAATCTTTATATTCAAAATTAATTGGATAAAAAAATTGTTTCATGATCATTTTCATAATATTGTTGAATTATTTTATAATTTAATAATATATGGAAATACACTTTCTTGATAACATTCTATTTCATAAGAACAATTTCTTCATTTGTTCGTACTAGGATCAATTTACAGTTCATCATTTTCTAAGAAAATAATATCCAAAAAAATATTTTTGAATCACTAAAATTTACTTATAATGAATCGTAACATCAATAAATTGGTGCCAATTTTTTCTTTTAATCAGTAACTATTTTCTAAAACAAATATGGTTATCACAAGTTATCCAATATTATATATTAATTTCTAATCTATAATAGAGTCACCACTTATTCATCATTAATATTTATTCATCAAATCATTTAAGTAAAAATAATAACATATCAACCAAAACATTATGTAGGCTAGTGGTAGACATTAAACCCTCATCGCCCTTCGGTTATGGGTTCAAGCTTCATGACCTTGCCGGATATGATGAGTTTTCACCTAACATGAAAGTTTTACATTTTACAAAAACAATAATAATATAATTCCTATAACATTACCAAATTTTGATAACCCATAAATATTATAACATCAAATATAAGATAGAACATAAATTTTACCAATACCATTAGTTTTTTCAACAAAATGTTATCAATTTCTTCTTTAAATATCTTTTTCACTGAAACATATTTTATACCAATGGGGTGTATTTAAAAAATGTTTCCAATAATTTCATTAAATATTCTAAATTCCATCACATAAAACCAAAATGGGTTTTTTAAGAAATTGAACATATTATCAATCTTAAACTCATAAACTCATGATGGTATCCATAACACTTAAGTTATTAAAGACATATTTTCTTCAAAAATATAACACAATAGTTATATGTTTCATGATTATTATAACCAAAATACCATTAATAAAAATGTGTCTATTGTATAATCATGAAATCCAAAAATAATACATCAAATTATTTATTTTAACCTAGTTCCTTTCTCGGTCTAGGATTTAATATTTAAAAGGGAAATTGCCTTGGAAAAATCCTAATTTCCCAAAATTTTAAACTAATAAATATAAATTTATTCCTAAGAATAATTGTATTTCATTCAATTTAACACTTATTTTTCCTTTATAAATTCATTAATTTATGCCCTTATTTTCCAAAAGTTAAACATTTTCCATTTTCTTTGATCCACTGTCCTCATTTCTATAAAAAATGAAAAAGATCCACCATTCCTTTATGGTTTCCATCACTTGATATTTTAGTGAAATATATCCTTCTATTTTTTTGTTGATTCTGAGAGTTGGTTATGGTTTATGTTGTTAGAAATATTTTGGGATAACTAATTTCGAAAAATCATGATATAATTCACATTAGTCATCATCCAATTTTGTTTCTTATAGTCACCACATTTTCCCTCATATTAAATATTAATATGATCCCCTTGGGTTCCTTCCATTTAATAATTCTAAAATTATTGGATAAGGAACAATAATTATTGTGGGAAACCATATAATCATTTATATGATGTCTAAATCATGAAAACATCTTTTCAGTATAAGACACCTTTGGTATAAAAAAGGCTATTCATTTTCATCATATATTCAAAACCTCTATAATGTATTGATGAAAATGTGATTTATACAAAGAATATACCCTATAAGTGTCAGACTATGTGTACAGTAAGGTAAGATTTAATGTACTAGTAAAGACCTGATTCATGGCTGACAAGAATTTTTCAGAGTTTTTACCCATAATTGATTCTTTTCCTGAACCAATTATATTTTTAGTGTCCACATAATGTTGTATTTATAGGAAAAAACATAATCTCTACCTTAAAAAAATATTAGGATTTTGTTCTATACTTATCCTCAAAGTCTATCAAGGGTAATATTCACCAATATATGTTTTCAAAAATCAATTTCCTTTGATTTCTATAGAACTTCCTCAAATATAAAATGTAACAACCCATACCCCAATAACCTAAAGTTGGTATTTTTTTTCTTACATTATCTTAATATACAAGGAATATCATCCCAAGTACCAAATGGTTTATTTTTCTTGGTAAAATAGAAAAATCCTTAATTCTTTCGTAACATTTTGTAAAAAAAATTGACATATATTTTATTTCAAGAAATACTTTATTCCCTATATCATATCCCTATTAATCATTAATATTAGACTTCTTATATTCCTAGGAGAGAAACAAAAAAGGGTTATCTGAGATTCTCAAAAAGTGTTATGTAAATTGAAAACTATCCTAAATAAATAAGCATAATCAAAGTGGAATATTGAATAACTTAGCACAC
The DNA here is from genome assembly GCA_963277665.1 of Viscum album. Lineage (NCBI taxonomy): Eukaryota > Viridiplantae > Streptophyta > Magnoliopsida > Santalales > Viscaceae > Viscum > Viscum album. The sequence continues at coordinate 1,697,627,836 of OY728131.1, forward strand.
ATTTCTTTTAATAAACATGACTATCATGAATAGATAAGTCTTAATCAATATGGCTAGGTAAATATCATAACACCCATGTTATTTATTCAATAACATTATTACCCTTACTAGATAATGAATGATCAATATAAAAATGAAAAAACATAAATAGACATGAAATTTTTAAAATGTGACTACCATGAATAGATAAGGCTTAATCAATATAGTAAGGTAAAAATTGGAAATACTTTCCATTTAATCAATAAATACATAAATAAATTCACCTAAAGGTAATATCACTGAGAAAAAAATCAAGGATAATAATAACTGATTTGTTAATAATGTAAATTCTTACTTATTAGACTTCAGTATATTAAGTATCATAATACATCTACCATCATTCCCTTTCACAAGAAGGTTTAAAACTATATATAGAAACTCAATTAATTATAACTTACTTATTTTCCACATGATTCTACTAATTCATCAATAGGATACATAGTTTTGGTCCCCACCCAAAAATACATGTCTAAACCATTCATTTTATATCAAAAAAATCATTTTAATTCATGAGCAATGTGCCTTATCATTAAATATCTATAATGAGTAAAGAATATAGATTTATCATTATTTCCCAAGATGAAAAAATAAATTTCAATATATAACACCATATGTATAAATGATATTTGTTTTGAGGAATAAAAATATCAATTATAAATAAAATTAAAATTTAGGGAAAATTGAATTTCCAATTATCATAGGAAAGTGAATATTTCAAGGGAAAGTTAATGACTACAAAAATAAATCGAGAATGTGAATTTCAATACTTTATATGGTCAAAAAGATAAATAACAATTTATATAAATAATAAGTGTGGTATAAATATAGTATATATATTTTAGAGAATACATTAAATAATGGGATGTTTTCATTTATGAATAGAATTAAATTAAAATGATCTTTAATAAAATTCCTGAGTAACGTATTCTTTTCACTTTAAAAATTACCTTTTAAAACTAATGTTTCACAAAATATTTCAAAAATATTATTTATTTAAAATAACCTCTGAAACATATAATGTATTCTTTAAAAATTTTATTGGTTATGAGGGAAATAAATTATATACATCTAATGCTCATTAAACAAATTATTCCTTTCATATTTTCAGTTAAATAAAAATCGGACTTGTATGCAAAAAAATGAGGATTCCTATGATTTTTTTTTAAAAAATAAAAAATTGGTAAAGATTAATATTAAATTCTTCTTCTAAATTGTAAAAACATTTTTGAAAACATTTTTTTTGAAAACATGGTTTTATATGAAATATTATTGTCGACCAAAGACCGAAATGAATTCGGGTCTTATTAAAAAAAGTTTCTTGGACATTTTATGTGTCAAAGAGTATAAAAATTGTAATATGACATAGAAAAATAATGAATAAATATAATAGATGAAAATAAAAATGATTTTATAAGAAAATGATTAATAAATATCCTTTAATATAAATTTAATAAAAAACAGTCCCAATTGAAACGAGTTTGTGAAATAAACCCTAATAAAGATCATAACATTAAAGTGAGAATAAACAAATTAATTGATAATTTCTATCAAATGTAAACCACTATAAAAATAATGGATATTTAAAATATTATTTTCAATTTTTAATACACATATAATCATATAATATAAAATACAATGATGAAATAATATAACCCAATGAAATGAAATTGAGTTATAAAATTCTTTACTGCTTGGTGATTTTTAAGTCAAATCCACATAGATGAAATAATTCAAATTGAAATAAAAAAATACCATGAATTATTAATTAATAATTATATACATATAAATTGGGAAGTATATAAACCATATGAAACAAATTAGGTGAATAGAATTATAATATTCCTCAATGGAGGGAAATTGAGATGAAGTCCCCTACCTCATGCTTCCTTTTGGTTGAACATGATTTAACCTCCTATTTAATTAATTTATGCATGTTATTAATTTATATTAGAATAATATTCAAATTTTAAATATCATATATGATCCTATTATAACATATTATCACCCATTTGTTAATAATATTTCATTATTTTCATTGTTCTGGGTACTAAATTTCTTATTTTCCCATGCATGTATTGTCATTATAATTTCTGTTCTTATGTATTGTGTAGTTCCATCATCTAAAAAATAAATTAAATTTTTTAAATATCATTTTTTTCATTTGATATATTTTTAGAATATTTATTTAAATTTTAACATCTAAAATGTATCACATCTCTTTATGGAGATGGTATGCCATACATACACATGAGCGGTATGGTTGACATAATGAGTGATGTTATCGTAGTTTAAACAACAAGGAATGTAAGATTTTATATATAATATTATAATTTGATAAGTATAATATTATAAAAAATATTATATATATAATTTCAATCCATCATTATATATAATCTTTATATGTGTTGATGGAAAATTAATTACATCGGTTCGGGAGATGGTAATCCACCAAACACACGGTTGACATAATAATTTCCCATTTGATGGAAGAAGAGTTGGATATAGATCATACCCTAAACATATTAAAATAAAAGTATACTTAAGATGATTTTCATATTATATTACAATGGTCTAATAATACTTTTTTGATGTGGATTAAGAAATAGAATAAAAACACTCATTTAAGAATGTTACCTATTATCTGGATAACTTCTTTATGCAGACACAAAAATCCTTACTAGTTTGGTTTTTAGATCATAATAATGGATATGGGATGATTTAGCGGACTAAAGAAGTTATTTTGGAAGTATTGGATAAACCAAATGTCTTTGGATGTTTGAATAGGGGATGATAGGGGTGGAAATTTATATGTGAGGGAGTGGACAATCATGGAATTTTTGAAAAGAATAAATTACACCCCCATTTTTATAATAATCCTATAAAATGGGTTATTATCAATCCTTATAGAAGATAAAATAAAAATATTCCAAAAAAATCATTTTTAGGTCATTTTGTCACAGATCTTTTTAGTTTAACCCCCCAGTAAATCATTTTTTACATTACTCATTTTACCATTCAAAATGTTAAAAAATAAGTTGAAATAATTAGATAATATAAATTTTTCTGATTCATAATATTGAATTCATTTAGCAAAATTAGATTCAAATAAGAGGGAAAATCTAATATATATAAGTACACCCGTAGATGCTATTAAAAAATGGCTTCCAAAGGAAAAATTCATATATGTATAAAATGTTTTAATATGATAATTCTATATAAAATTGATTAGAATGACCTAAATTAATTAAATTTTACTATAATTTTACTAATTTAAAAATAATATCCATTTTAAATTATAAATTAACATCCTGAATTGTATAAATGAGAATGATGTTTTCAATAAAAATCGGTATTTTTCATTATTCATCATAAAATTAAAATTTTATGAAAAATAAAAAAACACCCTAAGAGTATTTTTATATTATAATTTAAAAAATAAAGTTCAGTTTATAAAATAAATTTTCTATAAGTATAAAAAATTAATTTTAAATTATTTGTTCAAAGTACTACTAAACCATTTTTTAGAAAAAATATATTTTCTTAGAAAACGTTACATTTTATTTTATATAATCAATATTTTATTTCCAAACAATAGATAACCATTATTCTCATAATTAAGTTATCACAATTCATACCCACCAATTTACTTGCTAGTTTATAATGGTATACTATATTATTGTTCATTTAGGTTCTAGGTTATATATTTTCCAAGATATTGAAGAGATTAAATTAAAAAAAAATATTTCATGTGTTGTTTAACCATGGTGTTGCATGTTTCATACACTATTGAATAAAATGTCTATATTACAAGATCACATGGTGTTACATGGATTATATCTTGAATTCATAAGCCAATAATGTTGATTATCTCATTTGGTAGGTCAATCCATATATATTTTCCATTCCCTAGAGTGATTCCTTGAACCTTGGATTGTATATTGAGGATCATGGAATCCATTATAAGATGTAGTATTATAAGACCATAACATTTTAGTATGAATTTTTTTTTTATAAAATATATGTTTATTAAATGGATTTTTCATAAATAAAAAAACCATGATATATTTAAGAATTAAGTAATTTTATGAAAATAATTTTTTTTCTCTATAAAAATGGAATAAATAATATAATACCCTATTATAATTAAATATGGATATGAAAATATAATATTCCACCCTTTGAGAAAATGTAAAATATGTAAATAAAGGGTAGTACATTGTAAAATATTGAGATCATAGAATAGATTTTCATAATCGACGATGAAGATAACTCCACCAAATATGACTCTAACCAGAATGTAGATTAGTAGGAATATTGGAATAATTTATCTAAGTGCAAAATGATATATGATTTATAATTATTTAAAGAAATAATTTATTATTGTTTTATGATTTTGTGATATTATCATTGAAGCAACTGTTAAGGGTAAGTCATTATAATATATTTTCTGATAAGTGATTGTATAAATAAACATAAAATGATCATGTTATACTATTATTCCAATAAAAATATTTTTTTTTAATCAAAATATTAATATATATATATATATATATTAATGTTTTTATAGGTAATTTCTTAATGAAGTTACATATCAATTATTTGTAATTATTTTATGAAAAATTATAGTGTATGATAAATATGAATTTAAATAGTAATAATATATTTACTGAGAAATATAAATATCTTCGTATATAATATAATAACTTGAAAAGAATATGTATAAGATAATTATAATTATAAAGTTATTGTGTTAATTTGATATGAATATACTTAATTGTAAATTTTAATAGCAATATAATATTTATTATGGTATATAAAGTATTAAATTCAAATGAATATATATTTATATATATAAGATAATGATAATCACAAGGGAATTATATTTACAAAATTGAATATATTTAATATATATTTTAGAATAGTTAAAATACAAAATATATTAATGATACATGAAAAATAATAAATAATTATTATTTGACAATGGAAATAAATAAATTTATAAAATAATTATAACATGTATTAAATAAAAATATTGAATTTTTTTTAAATAATTTATTATATATATTTAGTATTATACTATAAAAAGTTACATTTATAAAAATTAATGAATAAGATTCGATTATTAAATAAATATCTAAATTAGGAATTTCAAATATTTTTATTTCATTAATGGAATTTATATATTGAATACTAAAATAAATAGAATCCCACCATCCATGCAAAATGTGAGATCAATCCGTATACCTTGGTAGACATCCAATCATTATCCACAACACAAGACTAAAAACATGGGTTAGTTCGAGCACTGGCCAAACATGTGTTGGTGCTAAAAAAACAAAGGTGATATTTTCATGGGGTTGAACTAGTGAGAGAAAAAATAGGTGACCCCAACAATGTAGCGCCTAAGAGACATGTTCATGTATTAGTTGTCACGTCCAAGGTAATAAGGATCCATGATTTAAATCTAAAAATCGATGTGAGAGCAGTTCACATGGGTACTATTCATTCTTTCTAAAACAACACATGTCATATTTTTAAATACTATTTTATCCCATAATTGAATTAATTAGTCTATAATTTATATTATGTAGGGAATGTTTCATTCATATTTACTAAAAGGGAACTCATAGTCATATCATAATACGTAGAGTCTCTTTTATTCCAGTTATTGCAATAGATCAGTAAGTGTTATATTATATTTTTAGTATGATCTCTATGGTGATCATATGATGTGAACATAATTGAAACATGAATAGTTGAAAATTTATATATATATATACATATATTACTATATTAATCTCATTAAAAATATTCTTTTCATGATCTCATGTGGCAGCTTGATTTCCAACTGATATTATAAATAAATATAAAATTAACCATTCAATATTTTTTGGTTTATAGTATTAGTGACTCGGTTCATTACTTGTAAGACTTTAGAATATGTTAACTAGTATTTTGGATCTATGTTCTGAGATGTCATGAAATTTTGAAGTAAGATGATCCCTAAATTGATATTATATAAAAATATTAAATATATTTATATCATAAGTGAATTATTTTCCTTAAATAGATTAAGGAATCCCAAATGGTGTCTCTAATCATATATCAGATGCCATGATTGATACCTAGATGCATGGGTACCCTAGTAATGACCTATGGTTGGTCAGCATTGGATGTCTGGATGAGGTAGTCATTGGTGGTGTGTTTCATTAAAAATAATAATTACATTTATTTATTTATTTTAAATTCACACAACAAGATTACCTCTATAAGTACCTTATTATAAAATTTTTACAGATTTATCTAGATAAACGCTTGGTGTATTGAGAGGATTTCATAGTATTTTTTATTGGATGGTCGCATCTAAGGGTGAAAGGTGGTGGAATTTAGGTGGATCAAGAGGCAGTAAATCCATTGAGTATTCCTCATCATTGGTGAAAACATTATTTCCCAAAGATCGATCCAAAATAAAGTTAGGGATGATCATTTTAGGTTTTATCCCTATTTATTAAATTTCTAAAGAAAATATATTATATTCTTTATTTTATTTTGTGAATACACATTCTTCACATGAGCTTGGAATACTATTAATTTTTTTAATATGTTTATTTATTTATTTTCCATACCCTCAGCCATGATATCCCAATTTTTTGATTTTTTTCCAATAAATTCTTACCAATGACATTCCAAAAATTTTCATCTTCCTTTCACCCACTCGTTCTTTTCATTCTTCATCGTTGTCCAATAGGGTTATGGTTTGAAATTTCTTGGGGAGGATTCAACAGTAGTTGAGCCCCAAGATTTTTTGTATATTATATAATTAATAATATATTAATTTTTTTAGGATGGATAAGGATGTATTAGGTAAAACACCCCAATAAATTATGATATATTTCCACTAAAAATAAATTTTATCATTTTTATATTTTTTGAAACATAAATAACCTGGTTTAAATAAAATGTGATATTCTATTAAAATATTAATATTTAAAAATTTCAAATTAACCTATCCTTTAAGTTAGTTGTATGAATTAGAATAAACTAATTACGACTTATTATATGAAATACACTTATATAAAGTAAATTCAATGGTTGTCTAATAATTATAAATTAAATAAGAACAATTTGAAATAAAAATAATGGTTTTCTACAAAAAAAAATATTTTTATAAAAGGAAGATTAGACTCACATTGAGAAAATAATATAAAATTAATTTTTCCAAATTTTAAAAAAATTAATTTTAATAAAATAAAATATTTTTTAAATAATCTTTTTAGAATCATCTTATAATTATTTTTTTATTTTTCAAAAAAAAACATTTTTTAATTAATTGTGTAAGATACTAATTTTTATTAAATATTTTATTTTATTTAAAAGAATTTATATGCCCTATTTTATTTTAATTTGGTTTTAAAATTAATATTATTTAAATTATATATTATTCAATTATAATCAATTTCATAATGCTTTTTTATATAAAATCTTTTTCAACTTGTGAATGTTTTTCTTTTGGAAAATTTCTTTTTTTAAATGTTTGAGGGTTCAATTTTAAATTAAATTCCATAACAAATGTTAGTTTAATTTAAAAATGGATCTAATATTTCAAATAATAATTATTTATATTATCAAATATGTTAAAATTAATTTCTCACCATAATTATTGGCAAAACAATTATAAAGTATTCAACGTGGTTAATGTAAAAACATGTTTACCAGGGGTTGAACTAAAAATATAAGTGTTTAAAATGAACCAAAACATTAATAATTCCAATTTTTAGGTCATATTATGACCTTATTTATTCTATTTTTTTAAATGGCCCATTTTATAATCATTGTGTAATGAGAAAACCATGAGTAGAATTCTTTCTTTTTTAAAAATTTCAAGTGTGTCATTTCCCGCACTTATAAAATGCCACCCCCTATCCTGTCCTCTTTTAATTTCCATATTGCATTGGATCATCCAATAATAACCTAAATCACTCTATTTCACCTCATACCCTAATCAAAGAATACTTTTTTGGATATAAATCTGATGTATGAAGGCCATTTGTGCAAATCAATATAAGTTGTCCAAAGAAGAGGTAACAAACTTTGCTGAGGATTTTATTTTATTTGTTCACCCAACACATTAATATCTTATTAATATATTCTTATATAATAAAACAAGTATCATACATATATTTTTATGTTTTTAAGTTAATTTAAGGACAAAAAATATCTCATTCTCTTTAAAATGGTAAATTAAACCATTGATCTTGTGAATGATGGACTACCGCTTTATGAACTGATATAATTCATTCTTAAACAATCCTTCTCATGTCTAGATATAATGATGGGTTTAATGATTATATATCATATATATGAAAGGGTAATAAATACTGATTTAATTTTTATATATTAAAAACATGTAATATTTACATTATAGAAAATTAATATATCATATACATTATTACCTTACCATCCATTGAAATTATTATGATGTTCTTGTTTACAGTAGACTATCGCCTAATGAAGTTTTGTGATTTATTTTTTATTTTATTATAAATGCATCACATGGATGGTATGAGTAAGGTTATTTAAAGAAATAATTTTATATTTATGTTATAATAATAATCCTTCAAATATAAAATAACAATTACATTCTTTCCCCCATTATATTTGAAAAATAGAAATGTTACTCATGCATATGTATGGCATACCATCTCTATGATTGTAAGGTAGTTCATCATTCATAACCATATTTCATGGTTGGTTTGAAAATTAAAATTTATTTATAAATATTATAATTATTTCATTGTTACCAGTGTGTATAAGATTAATTAATATTCTCTTTGACCTTATTCAATATAACAAGGTGATTTTGGACATATTAACCATTTATCATTAAAATGTATGATGTGGAATTAATTAGTTAGGTAATAGAATATTACATAGTAACAATTAAAATAAAAGGAATAGTAATCATTAAATAGAATCATAAACATGTATATAATAGGTTTATACTTATTATTTAGGGATATAATGAACACACATGAAAAAATGTGCTCAAGGTAATGGATCTCTCGAACCATCGTTTTTCCTCACGTTATGATCATTATCTCTCTAACTCACTTTATCTCTCATTAATTTATGGAATGATACTTAATTATGTATAAATATACCTTATATGTATACCTAGATATTTATCCCTTCCCATGATGTTTTAATACATAAATTATGATTATTTCTAAAATTTCTTATTTGTGAAATGTATTTAGATTCTTTTATGATACATGATTATGAAACCTTTTTAATTCTATGGGAAATTATTATGTTTATTATTTATGATTTATATCCTTATATAGAACATATATTATTTTTAATGAAATGAATGTGATAGGTGGGACTAGAATTATATATCCTTATAATACATTTTATATTGTTTTAGTCTCATGTGAAGTCATGTAATGGATTAAGGAGTAAACCAAATCCATTATAGGACTATTTAAAACATGTGATGTTATCTTGAAAATTATCATCCACATATGTTTATGTCATTTTTTATGCCATTTCCACTTTTTCTCCTTTTTATTATCTTATCATATGAATATATTTATTTCATTATTCCACTATATTTCTCATGTTCCTTCTCTCTTATGGTTTATCATTATACCTAGAATCACATGTTATGCTTCCTTATCATTATTATTCCCATAAATTAATTTTTAGCTCACCCATTTTTTATGTATTCCCTAGGTTATCCCATGTTGATTTAGGAGCTTGAATTAATTTTAGGATATAACTATAGAGAATAAAATAAATATGAAATGTTTTAGTTTTATTTTAGGTATTATAAAGCAATTCGTCTGAAGACACAAGGTATTTATGGTCATTGTGTTATAATTAAAAGAAATTTATGTTTAAGAATCATGTAATAATTTGTGTTAAAAGTTTTGGGTCTCCATAGTTATTATACAATGAAATTTTTTTAAAACCTTTTCAAACTAGTATGAGAAAACGTTAGTGAAACCCTAAGGATATGTCTCAGTATAAGTTTTACTATAAGAAAAAGTATCATAAAATATCCTGGAATTTTTGTAAAGTATAGAGAGATTAGTTTCTGAGAACTTAAAATCACTATCAAGGTATTTCAAGTGGATATTGTGCAAGAAAATATTTATCAAGAAAATATAACAATGAAAAATAAATGTTTCCATTCACTCATGCATTACCCGGTACATGACAAAAAACCTTATTGTGTACCTCGATTGACCCTCTTAGGGGATATGTTTTCTAAATTCACAAACATTTCATGAACCATTATGAAGGGAAAAAAATCATATAATATTTTATATTAATAAATAGATCAGGGATAACATAGGTTGAAACATTGAAATTCATAAGTTATAGAATATATTTCAATTATGAGTTATCCGTTTAATTTATATAGTTTCCAATTTATGTTTTTGATAAATTAAAAATAATCATTTCTAATTCTCCATTGATTTTAGTTAAGTGGATTTAAAAATAAGAAACTTAGTCAACAACCACTGTGAGGGGTAACATTATTACTACCCAAATGATATTTCCAACTTGATGGGAGTAAGAGTTAGTAATATCATGAAAATACATTATCATATTACTCAAGTGTTGAACAAAAACATTAATCAAGAGGATCTCTAGATTCCCCACAACAAAGAGAACATTTCAATTAAAACCATTATATGACAAATGCCTCAAAAATTCAATGGATCTTTTAATCCTTTTATTGTGTAAAAATTGACCAAATTCATTAAAAATGTCTTATCTATCCTTTAATGCTATGAGATATACATTGTCATGATGGATGTTTAACATGTGGAAACATAATCCTATCAATGATGGATTTTGATAAAAAAAATATGAATATTGAGAAAGATATCAAATATATGGAGTGGAAGGAATTCTGGAAAGTGTGTTTTGGAAAATATTTTCATCATACTCTCCAATTAGAAATAGAGAGAAATTTTCTTACACTTACTAAAAGGGATGAAGAATTGTTTAGTGAGTTCAAATTAAACATCACTTGACATTCTTGAAATGCCTCTATATTTTTCACCCCCACCCAAAATTAAAGTAAACTGCTTATTTGTTGGGATGTAGATATTTCTTAAAAAACATTGGTAGTTAAAGGCTTAGAAGACTATAACAAAATGTTATGATGTTCCATAAAATAGTAGATGTATATCAATGAATATCAAGGCTCTCATGGGAATAAAAATTAGAAAATAGTGATTAACTATGATGATATGATAGAGAAATCTAATAGTGGGAAAACTTAGAACACTCTACTTATTAAAAGTTTTGGAAGAATAACCCTAGAAATATTCTAAAGGGTATTTATAAGTGCTTTACGTGTAGGAAGGAAGGGATTATAGCTAGTGATTGATGATGGGAGAAACCTCCCAATGATATGGAAGAAAGGAATACTCTAACTAACCCTAAAATTGTTGTATAAAGTAAAAAAATACAAGGAATATGGAAACTATAAGATCCAATTTACTAAGAGAGGGGTTGTTGATGACTACTGATGACAACAACCTCCATGGTCTAGAGAGTAAGGGAGTGTTTATTCTCTTGTGACTATAGAGGTTGATCCCTATAATGAAGTGATGAAAGTTACTATATTTATTAAATCAATATTATTTAATATACTATTTCATTTTTGTTTTATATATTATTTCATATCATGCTTTTTAGTAGAACTATTCAAGAACCATCTCATAAAATAGATGTTTCTTTATCAGTGATGATGAAAAATGGGTCAATTATTTCACCACTGGTATATAAATCATCCCCTATCTATATTTTTTGTCTAAACATCCCATCAAACCTTGTTATACTTCATTTATAGGAATTTAATTCAATTATAGACATGGATTAACATTACTTATATAGAGACAACATAAAATGATGGTAGAATGAACTCTCCCTTAGAATCAAGAAACACCATATGATTATATACATGGATAATGAGAAGGATAAATATCCTTTGGTATCGTCATATAAGTCATGGATAATTTTTTCTTTTGAGAAAGAATATCTTGCTCAAATTATTGAGACTATGGAATGAACCATGCATTAAAACATACCCCTTGTAAGGGATAATACTGAAGTATTTACCAAAGAGTTTCTTGATATTCCTCTTATCCAGGACGTTGAATTTTAAATAGTGATTCTACCTGGATCCTTTACAATATACAAGTCTCTGTATATTTTCCTTTTTTGAACAAGAGTATATGAAATATAATCTATAGGATAATATTTATAAATGGTTTAAACACCCAAGTGCTTTACTATGGGGTTCCCCAGTCCTCTTTATTAATAAGAAGTATTGATCAATAAACTTATTCATTGATTATCATTATATCAACATAATCATGATAAAAAACAAGTATCTCTTTCCATGGATATAGTAATTATTCAGTCGATTAAATAAGGAATAATATTTCATTAAGGTTGACCTTTGGTTAGGATATCACCAATTAAAGGTGGATGTGGAAGATAATCCTTAAACATATTTTCAAAAATGGTATGGAAATAATGAGTTCCTAGTGATTCTATTCACACTCAATAATTCTCCAATAATATTTATAGACATGATGAATAGAGTCTTTAGATATTACCTCAAAAAAATTAGGGTATTATTTATAGGGGATAATTTGATATACTCTAAGGGTAACGAGGCACATGAGGAGAATTTTAATACTCTAATAATATAATTGAGAATGGATAATCAATATGATATTTATTGTAAATTAGATTTTTAGATGAAGGACATATCATTATTAGGGCATATTATTACCAAGAAAAGGCATATCTAAGGACATGTTTAAGAAAAAGGAAATCAAGGACTAACATTTACCAACATATGTAACAGATATATTTAGTATCTATGGACTAGGTGAGTATTAACCATGGTTTGTGAAAAAACTATTGATGGTTCTAAAACCCACAAAACAAGCTAAATTAAACGAGATTAAATGTTTTCTAGAAATTTTAATGTGATGAGATCATTAAAGAGTTTAAAAATTATTCTTATCACTACAATATTACCTACAAATCCCTCAAATAGGGAGATTTTTATTTATACAATGATTCTATAATAAATATTTTATTTTTTTCACTAATGCATAATGATAAAGTGGCATCATACACCCCAAGGTAGTTGAAATTTAATTAATAGAAATATTCAAAACAAGATCAAGAGTTGGGTACAGTGATCTTTATGTTAAATATATAGTAAAATTATCTCTATTTGTAAAAGTGTGAAATATATAAATATCCCAAATTTCTCAAATATATATGTACACATAAGGATATTAAGATGTTCTAATGAATATGGTTATAACTGATTAGGGACTATGATGGCATGATCCATTACCATCCTGGGGAAGAAATAAAATTTGTAGATTCTCTAAGTATAAAGGATCCATCAATTTTTTCAATGATGATAATTATAAATGATACAATATTATTTTATTTGAAAATTATATATATGGTAACAGTAAAAGTATCATCATCCTATAATACTGAAATAACTACTCAATCATCCATTATTTATAGGATTAGGGTGGCCTATAAAGAGGATGAGGTGCTATAAAAAGGGTAACCAATATTCTATAGTTCAACTTTGATAAAGATGGGGTTAAAATGTTTGGATACCATATATGTGTCCTATAAGAACCAAATATTAAGAGGGACTTTTTGGATTTTTTTCATAGGTCCACCTCCTCTATTCATCTAGGAAGAACTAATATTTATATAGATATAAAGAAAAAATATGGTAGAAAAAAATGATGAGGGAGATTGTGTAAATTGTGTCATGTTTCTTAGTATTCCAAAAAGTGAAGGCTTAATGATATATGTCTAATGGTTATATGTATGGATATCCCATAATATTATGGAAATTGGAAAACATAACCATAGATTTTAATGTAGGAATATCTAAAATTGTAAAATGAAATAATTGCATCAGGGTAGTAGTTGATCACCTTAAAAATTAAAAACATTTCATTTATATCAATAAATATTTTTCTCTTTACCATATCACTATTATATTTAAAAAATAAATTATAAGGATTCATGGAGTCACAATATCTATTTTATTTGATAAAGATCAGATATTTACCTCACAATTTTAGAGAATTGTTCAATAAGAAATAGATAGAAAACTCTACTGTGGTACTTCTTGTCACATTCAAATGGATGGTTAGTCTGAGACAACCATAAAAACCATGTATGATATGTTTAGGTCATTTTAAATATACTTCCATGAATTTGGGATCAACACAATCCCCTTTTAGAGTTTTCATATAACAACAATTTTCATTATACCATTCGAATAGATCCTTATAACGCTCTGTATGGGAAGTAGTTTTATACTATGATATTCTAAGATGAAATTAGAGATTGAGTGCTGATGGAACCTAATATTTAGTGAGATATTAAAAAAATGTTCAAATCATTTATAATCACAAGAAATCCCCACAAAGTTGAAGAAATTATATGTAGATAACCATCTAAGAGACCTAGATTTTGGGGTTAGAGATAAGGTGTTCCTCTATATTTCACCATGGCCGAATGTCTTGAGGTTTAAGAATAAGGGAAATATTAGTCCAAGATACATATCCCCTTTAAGATCCTTGATAATATCATATTTCTTTTCAACCAACTATCACTCCCACCTAAACTATCACAAGAACATTATTGGTTTTATGTATACAACTTGAGGATGTTCATAAATGATCACTCGCATGTACTGAATCTAGAGGTGGTACTTCTAGAGAAAGTACATACATATGTGGAGAATCTGTTGAAGTTATTGGATTTGATTAAAAAATTCTAAAAAACAAGTCACCTAACCTAGTTAAATCGACATTGTGAAAACACATCTTTGAGGAAGTAACTTTGGAACTAGAAGAGAAGAAAAAGTAGAAGTACCCTCACATATTTTCAATTTAGTATGAAATACCTATTATTGTGGTTAAAATTAATTAATGTGGTAATAATGTAACACCGTGATAATTTACGATATATTTCTTTTTTAAATAAATTCTAACTCATCGATAGCTTGAGATGCACACAACACTGGGTTTAATCAAAACTTGACACTCTATTAAAATATTCTTATTTAAATATGGTTAATGAAACCTAGCTGCTATGTTGGTGGGTAAGAATAGAACTAAATAAATTATGAAAAATTACATGTATTACACATGTATAAAATAAATTTAATGGTTATCTATTGATTCCAAATAATATAATAACCATTTGATAAAAAACATCTTTTTCAAAAAAAATATTTTTCTAAAAAGTAGTTTTGTAACACAAAGACCAACTAATTTAAAACTGATTTTTTCTAATATTAAAAAATAAATTTTCCCAAATAAAATATATTTATGAAATTTAATTATAAAAACTATATAAGGGTGATTTTTGGGATTTTTCTAAAAATTTTCATTTTTCTAATACTAGTGAAAAATAAAATTTTTATTAAACAAGTATATTAATTTAATGAATTTACAAGACCAATTTTATATTAATTTTTTTATAATTAAAATTTGGTTAATTATATATTAAATAATTTAATTTAGTTCATAGTATTCATTTTTATATTGACTTTTGATATGAATTTTTTCCATGTATTTAAAAGTTTTTATTTTGAAAACTCATTTCTTTCATCTGTCATTGGGTTTAATTTTAAATTAAATTCTGAAACTTCTATAAGTTAAATTTTAAAAAATGTATTCCATATTTCGAAAAAAAATTCAAATTATCTAATAAGGTAAATTTAATTTTTTTACTATAAATAATAGTGAAAACAATAAAAAAATATTTATTGTGGTTAAAATTAAAGGTGTTTATATGGGGTTAAACTAAAAAGATAAGGTTTAGAAATTCACCAAAACTTCAGAATTTCAAATTTTATGGTTTCATATTTAATTTTTATATTCTAAAGTTCTAAAATGATCTATTTTTTAGTCTTTTTTTTTTGAGATAAATGTGGTTGGAATACTTTGTTTTCCATAATTCCAAGTGTGTCCTCTCCCATAATTATAAAAGGATACCTCAAATCCTCTCTCCTTTACACTTCAAAAACATATTTTTTCTAAAATTCAAAAACCAAATAAATCTAATACATCCCTTAAATCATCATAAAATACTTTTTTCATAAATAAATAAATGAATTATTTGGGTCAAACTAATAGAAGTTC
Organism: Viscum album; assembly: GCA_963277665.1. Classification (NCBI taxonomy): domain Eukaryota; kingdom Viridiplantae; phylum Streptophyta; class Magnoliopsida; order Santalales; family Viscaceae; genus Viscum; species Viscum album. Next base: position 1,697,644,110 of record OY728131.1, read on the forward strand.
TCTTAAGAAGAGGTAACATCCTTAACCAAGAGTTTTATATTATTTATAACCCCAACTTATCAAAATTTTATTAAAACATGATTATATAATGAAATCAATATCTTAGATGTACATATATTCATTATTTTAAGGTAATTACACACAATCATATCATTCTCTCACAAATGGGATACAAAATCGTTGATCTTTTGTATGGAAGACTACCACCTCACAAATCGATGTAATTTGTATTCTATCATTGCTTCTAGTGGGTGGTTATAATGGTGAATTTAATTTTAATATATTCTATTTTTTATAATATTATAATTTTGGAACCATAATTTCATATATATATATATACCTTCTTACTTTACATCTTATATAAAATACAAGGATGTTTCTTGTTTATATTGCAGACTACCGTCTCATGAAGCGATGCAATTCATTTTTCACAAAAACTTTACATGGAAGTTAATAAGGATTAATATAGTGTTTATATATTAAAATACTGAAATATTAACCATTTTAAAAAAAAATAAACCTTATAATTTCTTACATTATCATCCATTGAAAATATTACATTGTTTATGTGTACAGTGGACTACCACGTTACAAAGCGATGTGATTCATTTTGTATAAATTTTATTTATTCCACATCACATGGATTTATAAGTAAGGTTATTTAAATAATTAATATTATATTTATTATATAATTATCATCAATTAATTATAAAATAATGGTTAACTTCTTTCAATCATGATATTCAAAAAAATGGAATCTTTACTCATGCATACGTACGCCCTACCATCTCCATGATTGTGAAATAATTCATTTTTAATAACCATATTTCAAAGTTGGTTTAAAAAGTATAATTTATATATAAAAATGATAACTATATCATGGATACCATTTTTGATATGATTAATTAAAAATCCCTTTTACCTTTGTCAGCTTATAAAATTGGTTTTGGACATATGATCCATTTGTCTTTAAAATGTCCGACATGGATTTAATTACATAGTTAATTGAATTTACAACAATAAAAACTAAAATAATATGAATGATAAACATTAAAAAGTTTATTTTTATAATAAATAATTATCTTTATTTAATTACTTAGGGAGATAAATAGCAAACAAGAAAAATCGGTCTCAAGTTAAGTGATCTTTCAAATCCACCCTTTTCATTAGGTTATGACCATTTTCTATCTAAATCACATTCTCTGTTATAAAATTATGTAATTATAATAATTATGTATATATTTATATCACATGTATAACTATATTATTATCCCTTCCTTTTGAGGGGTAATACATTCCTTATTACCATTTCCAAATTTCCATCTTTTAGAAATATCTTCTGATTATATTAAGAGACCAGATTATGACCCCATTTCTTTCCATTGAGAACTCCTATGTTTTTCCCATATGATTTATATCCTAATTTTTAAATCATATTCATTTATGTTAAATGAATTTTATGGGTGGGCCTATAATTATATATCCCATCAATTTATTGTGTAATTTTGTAGTTTCATGATATGTCATTTAATAGATTTGGGAGTGAACCAAACATATTTTTGGACTCTTTCAACCCTTTGATGTTGTCTTGGACGTTATACATGACTTGTATTTATGTCATGTTTAATTTATTTCCACTTTCCAATGATTCTATGATCTTACTAATCTATTATATTTATGTTATTATTCTAGTTTGTTACTCACGTACCTTCTCATTTATGATGTCTTATTATAGCTTGAATCACATGTTATGCTTACTTGTGGTTCGTATTACCCTAATAATCTTTTTATATTTCCATTATAATTATGTATTTTATATTTAAAATGCATGAATAATCTATCAATTCTTTGTAAAACACAACTACACACTGTATATCCCAAAAGAAGACATAGTGTGTATCCCTCGAGATATGGTGCTAGGTTTTCAAGAAAATTTAAGGATCACACATTGTGTGGCCGAAACCACATTCACTATGAACTTAACCTGGTATTTAGTCTATGTGGCAGCTACACATGACAAGGACCCCATTCAGGAAGGAACTTCATGTGCTAATTTGGTACATGAACATAGGTTGACACCTAAGCATGACCAGGTATGTGGCTAAGTACACCTATATTGCCCAAAATACAAGATAACAGCTAGGATCACATGATAATGGCCTAAATAGAAAAGGCACATTGTGAACCATATATAAACATCGTTTAATATGACATGTATTCCCATATGTGTCTAGTAAAAAACATATTCTGGTGATAAAATGGGGTAAAATGCTATGTGGACCACCATAAATGCTATTTCTTTCCTATATCAACTTATTCCTCTCTTATCCTCTTCCTTTGGAATATTATTTTCCTCTAAGAGTATCCAATCATAAGTATTTTTCTATGTAGACCATTATGGTTTCCTTTTTTGTGGTATATGAGGTTCTATATGGGATATTCTATGAAGGATTTTTCTTTGGGTGGGACATGATTATGGTAATGATTAAAGTAGGATCACTAGAGGTATTCCATGGTCAGTACTTCCATATCAAACTAATGAGTATGTTACATTTACTCTTTATAAATTTAGAGTTGAAACTCCTCTACACTAGGAGAAGGTCTTCTATCTATGGAGGGGTACACCCCTATATTCGAGATATGGTGGTGTGCGAGTCCTCAATAGGAGTTGTGGCTCCCTAGGATATGGAGCATTGAAGAAAAAAGATGACCCCTCCATAAAAAAGTGAGGTTGAGTTTGATTATGGTTATTTGTGATAGAATTTTGGAGTTACATGCATAATTATCAACTTTTGTTAGGTTGTGATATGTAAATCCCCCATCTCTCTCATCTTGGTTTATTTATGATAATATATATGCATATGTGTGTGTAACTATTGGTTTTCCATTACCTATTGAATTAGGTTGAGATGAATAATTTAGTTATTCCTCTCCATCTCTCCCTCTTCAGTTTTTTTGGTGTTCTATTGGGAATGTATATACGCACCCCTACATGGGAATTTACCACATGTTTCTTATATTATGTATATGAGGGGAATATTAGCAGTGACTTTGGAAGATATTAGGGATACATGGGTTTATTCATCTCATATGGTGGTTGGGTCTTGGAGATTATAAGTTAGACTCTCTCATCTTTCTTATATTTTTTTTGGGTTGGAACCTCTTTTAATTTTGGGAATATTTTTTACCCTTACACATTTTTTATTCTATTATAGTCTGATGTATTCACTAGAGGTTTTTGATTTCATTGTTATATTAGATGTTACTATCTTTAATTATTCCTTTTTACTATTTTTTGGAGTTGAATGGGTTCATGTAAACTGGTACATTATGAAAAGGCCTCTCAATTTATATTATGTCTTTTTGGTTCTTTTACTCATCCTCTGGCATATTGTATGTGGTATTGTGGTTTTCACTTCTTAGCCTTTAGTTGCATAAAAGGGACCCTTTGAATCATGTCATGATAGGAGTTTTTGGAATATTTTATTTTATGAGTGGGACGAATATGTTGAATGAGATATTTTTAGGGACCAAGTACTTCCATTCTTAATTTTTCATTGATAAGGATTCTAAAATGTAGATCAACGAACTGAAAGTTAAGAATAAAAAATTTGTAATACAATTGTAATAAGAGTCCATTTTAGAATCTGTTAATTAAATATATATATATATATATATATATATAAAGACACACACACACGTACACATACATGCATGAACCTCAAATTTAACTAGATAATATAAAAACATATATAATAATCCACTTTGATAGCATCTCATTTATCAATTATAAAATTAAGGTCCTTTATTCACTTATTCTATGAATAGTTATGGCATGGGTTTAAATTTTACTCTTGTTTTCACCTCCCTCATTAAAACTATTCATTTTTTAATATTAATATGGGGCCATTAGAGGAATTAAATATATAAATATTTTACATATGAGATCCGTCTATAGAAGGGGTTATTCATTTAAAAATTACTATTTTATGTTTAGAGTGTTTCACTTCAAAAACCCATTATTTTTTCTCCTTTTATATAATCCATGAATATTTTGAAAATAAACTTTATCCATTGAATAGTGTCTTTCAATGTTATCATTATTTTTTAAAATATTTCAATGTGAAGAACTCTCTCTATTTATATAGTCACCAATTTTAAATTTTTATTTTAACATGAATTTTTCTTTATGATTAAATTTATTGTTTTATTTAATAGATGTTTCAATAAATTTTCAGTTTTCCATTATCAATAACTTTATTTTATGTTAAAGAATTTATTTCAAGGGAATCATTACTTGTGGAGTTTTCATCAACTAATCATGTATTTATTTATATAAATTCTCTTTTATAGATTAATTTTTAAAACTTATATAAAATATTTAAAAATAATTTATTAATGGAATTTATGATGAGAAACACATGATTCTATAGATTTTCATTAATATTGAGTCATAGGAATTATAGAAGATGAGAATGAAATGGGAGTGAACCCAAACCCTCAAGAGACATTCATCACTGAGTGGTTTCTATTCCAAAATTTATATTGTTATCTAATATATTAGGTAATTTTTTTACCTTATGATACACCATGTATAGTGCATGAGTGGTTAAACATGCACACAATGTTATGCGGTAATTGTAAGTGAGCCTTGACTGTTGATTATGATGTTGTAATTTTCCATAATTAGGTTATTCCATTAATAATGATACTTTAAATAGTTTGTTAAGCTATTCTAATTAAAGTATGATAATGTTCCATGATATATCTAATATTTTTTATTCTTGAAATAAGTTTAATCATTTATAAATTATTAAATTTCTTATAGAGATGGAAGCTTTATTTCATAAGAAAATACTGTGATATTTCCAATTGTAAAGATTTGAATTTTTAAATAATTTCTGATTTAAAAAGAACTTAATTTTTTTTTCAAAAATATTTTTTTGAGGTTTTTTCCCACTCAAAAAAATATTCAAATACATTATTTTTTCATATAATGGTTTATGAAAGTTTTATTATGATAAACTTATAAGTCATTAAGTATAATTTATGTTTAAATTATTATTTATTTATTTTTAAATAAATATTTTATCCACAAATGTTTAAATGTATTTCAATAAACTAATAGTTTTCTTCATCCTTTAAAAACCCCATATTGGGAAATTTTGTGCTCACCCCATGTTTCAAAAAAAATGAATGTCTTATGGATGTGTGGGAATGATTTTTCAAGATGAAATTTTTTTCATTTGGTGTTGTACAAGATTCCTATATATTTATTTTATTAATGGTAAAAATTTTCATTTTAATGGAAATATGGGTTTCGATACGTAATATTATTACTAATTATTTAATTATCTAATACTAAAAATATCTTGGGTATATAGTAAGTCAATAATAGGAATTGATGTTTTAATTATAAATGATTAAATTTTAGTTACTTCTTTTAGTATTAGATCCATTATATAAAAGAGTATATGTTTTAGCACAAAATATAGGAGTGCGGTTCTAGAGTGTCACTATGGGTATCAAATCATGGATTAGATATCATTAAACATTTTCATGTTATTGGTTGAGGGAATTTAAATTTTGATATTTTTAGATTATATTTTAATTTGGACAAATATATTTATCAGATGTATTTTATATATATTTTATAGAGAGATTATAATCTATAAAGGTACTCTATAAGCTTTCATGGGTTTTAGTACATTGGATTTTGAAGAATAATAATCAATAGAGTATTCTAGTAAAGGGAAAATTTCTCATAGATGTATTTCTTATACTAGTAATATTGTAATCATAATTTTAAAAAAATATTATTTATATTCTTCTAAATTAACAACTATGTTTTTGTACATGTTATAGATAATTAAAATTCTTTTATGTGGTATTTAAAATTAAAGGACTAGTTTCATGATGGAAGGAGGAAAAGCTCAAAAAAATATTTTATCCCTTTTATATGACATAGAAACAATAATTATTCAAAATTTGAGCACACCTAGTTTTTGAAATTTTTTCCAACATAAAAATCTTATACAAATAATTATAATAAATATAACACCACCTCCACACCCCAAAATATCAATGGTTTTTAAATTTTTTATGATTAAATTCTAAGATCCCAATATATTTTTTCCTGACAACCACCATTATATTTTGAAATATTAAACATTATCATGAAATTATGAAGCACATAATGATTTTAGAACAGTTTTGGAGATGGAATATCTTCATGAAATATATTTAATTATTTATTTTTAACATTTTTTATTTATGAAATATAGTTAATATTTTTGAAATACTAAAATTTAAAAATATAAAAATTTAATCTATCAAGTTATTTTATAAAAATTCAGTTCATTCAAATTTAATGAAATTATTTATAGATAATAAAAAAACAAATATATATCCATATTTATGTAAATTTAATCCAATTTTTTCCATATGTATATAGATAGAGGAATTGAAAGATTTTGAAAATTCCTTAAACTATTATTGCATTTCATGGACCCTCTCTCTTTGTGAATGGAACAAAAATGGTGATTACTGTATACACTATTACATTTATGATTATTTCATAGATATTATTCATATTAAAAAATTTTATCAGATTATGATTGATAGATTATTATTAAACATTATATGTAATGATCATTATGTAATGAAACTATAACTCCTGGTTTAAATTATATATGCTTGAGAGTAGTAAACTTTTTTCTTCTTCAATATAAAACATTAAAATTGTGGGGGTGAAATTTATTTAAGGGGTATAATATACCAACCCAAGATGTTTTTATGAATTTTCATTTAAATATTTGTTTATTAAATAGATCATTTCACAACTGTAATAATATTATGGTATATTTAAGAATTATGTATCATTTATAAAACTAAATTGTATCTCTATAAATTTATTTTATATAAAATATTACCTTCGTATAATGAAATTTGGAAATTGAAATACAATATTACTCATTATATGAAAAAAGAAAAGAGGATAAAAAGGGTAATAATCAAGAATACATTGTGATTTTAGAATGTATCATCACAATAAGCCATGAAAATAAACTCATTGATGATGACTATTAAGAGAATGTAGATAATTTGGAATATGTGTATAATTTTATTGGTGTTATGTGAGATATAGGATGTGTGGGTATTTAATGAATGAAGATATAGTAATTTCATGTGTTTGTGGGGTTATCTTTGAAATGACCATTGAGGGGAAATCATTATAGTATTATTTTTTATAAGGGATGGAATACATCATTTTAAAATGATAATGTAATAAAAGTATTACATTAACTATACTTTTATTTATTTTATAACTGAATTTGTATTACATAGTTGAATTTTTTTACAATTAATATATTAATGAAATTATTTATTAATTATATTAAATTATTTGATAATAAATTATAATGAGTGATAAATATAAATTTTAACCATAATATAAAAATTATTAAAAAATATAAATATAATGGCATATAAGATATTGACTTGAAAGATACCTCTGTATATATATAAGGTAATGATAATTATAACATAATCATATTATTTTAAAATGAATATATTTAATTATAAATGTAGTAGATATTTAATATTTATTATGATATATAAAATATTTATTTGAAATGAATATATAAATAATAATGATAATTATAACGGAATTATGTTTATGTAATAGAACACATATAATATATATGTGAGAATAATTAAAATATAGATGATATGAATGTTAAGTTAAAATTAAATAATAATGGAAACAATTAAATGGATATAATAATTAAAATTCATATAATATAAAAATAAGGAAACATTTTAATTAATTGATAATATAGAATTATGATTATAGAATAAAAAATTAAATTTATAAAATTAAATGAATTAGATAAGATTATATAATTTATATATATATATATATAATTAATTTTTCATAATTTTATTTTAGAAAATTAATTTATATAGGGATTATTATAAAAAAAGTGGTCACCCATCAAAGAACAATGGGAGATCATGTTAGTAGATTATGTAGCAAGCCAATGATTAACTACAATGAAAGAATGGAGGCATGCACTACTACAAAAACGTGCAATGGAAGCGCCACCTTATATAAGAGCTATGTAGAAACATCTTATAAAGAAAGCCTGTATCAACGCTAAAATTTTAGCGCTGATAGAGGGATTCTTTATCAGTGCTTTTCTAGCGCTGATAGAGGGATATTTTATCAGTGATAGAAAAGCGCTGATATATATACATTGTATCAGCGGTAAAATTTTAGCACTGATAAAGAATCCCCCTATTAGCCTTAGAAAAGCACTGATAAAGAATCCATTTATCAGTGCTAAAAATTTAGCGATGATACAGGGTAACCATTATTAGTGCTAAAAAAGCGCTGATAAAAACACCCTTTATCAGCACTAGAAAAGTGATTATAAAGAACCCCATTATCAGAGTTAGAAAAGAGATGATAAATAACCCCTTTATCTGTGCTAAAATGTTAGCGCTGATACAGGAAGGATTTATCATCACTTTTTTAGTGCTGATAAAGAGGACCTTTATCAGTGCTAAACTTTTAGCCCTGATAAAACCGTAGTCCCTTTTTTTATAAAGTCAGTCGCACAGTTCCCTTGTTTTATCATGACCTAAAGTTCATGCGATACTGAAACCCTACTGCTCCCCTCCACTTCTCGCTGAGCTTCGCGTTGCCGGACCTCTGCCGCCCTCGAGCTTACCATTGCCGGACCTTCGCTGCCCGCTGAGCTTTGCATTGCCAGACCTCCACCTCCCTCAAGCTTGGCGTTGCCGGACCTCCGATGCACGCTGAACTTTTCTTTTATGGACCTCCACCGCCCTCTATCTTTGCGTTGTCGGACCTCCACTGCCCCCGATCTTCACGTGTGGTACCTCCGCTGACCTCGATCTTCGCATTTCCAGACCTCTGCCACCCTCGATATTCACATTTCCGGACCAGGTGTGTAATGTTTTTTTGGTCCCCTATTACACATACTCTTCTATAATTATGAGGAACTATGTTTAAGGATTATTACCTCATGAATTTGAGTTTGTGAAATTTTTGCTTGAAGGTTTAATACACTTGGTTTTCATCCACCACATGTCGGAAAGCACCTACATGGAGTGCATCCATGAGTGAGAGAAAAACTTGTTTTCATTGATGGAAGTGTTGAGGTAGTTCAATGAGTGAGGTGAGCCAATGATATATAATTTTTAAGTCTCTTGATATCCCATGATATTAAATGGGAATCAATCCTTATTTAGTTCTTCAACAAGGTGCGGTAAGTGATCAGCAACAGAAAGATATGGCCCTCTCGGTTGAAGGATAAATTAATTTCAAAGTTTTATATCATAAAATATGGACATGAAACATGTTTTTTAATTTCTCACAATGAGAACATTGGACACACATTTTAATATCTTTTGATTATGATTAGGATAAATTATTTAAATGGTGAATATATTTTACAAAAATGTCACACGGTTTTATATCATGAAACTAGAACATATAGTGAGGGTGAGGTGAATTTTCCATCCATAGAGTCTCTACACCATGCGAAATATGGGGAGAGGATGAAAAAGGTTTAAGTTCATAATTCATGAACCAAAGGGGGTGTGTCCCATAATTTTTGGTGTGTCATTCAAGAATAATGACCTGATGTGAGAATGGGCTTGTAGCAGCTCAACACCATAAGAAGAAACATATAACTAGGATGTTGGATTTTTAGTTCAAATCCTTATATCTCAGACTAAAGGTATGGTTTATTCATGTGAAATATCTCTTGAGAAACCTACTATTGGTGGAGAATTGATATTCTCATCATCAATGGCGATCAATGAATTTACAATATCAGAGTGAAGTTTATGAAAAATTTAAGGTCCTTCCCACTTGGATTCTAGTTTCACTGGATTCCTCCTAGGTATCATCAATTCCCTTAGATCCAAAACCATGTCACCGTAATGTAAGGAATTAAGGATAACCTTTTTCTTTATAGACAACACCACCTGGTTCTGATGCATTTCTTGGTCATCGAATTCTTGAACCCTATTTTCTTTGAGGGGTTCTCCCCTTCTTTCCTTCATGTTATCTAAGTGACTTTGTCTGGAAGTGCACTAGTATGTCAGGATGCCCAGAAAACCAATTTTTTTAGCCTTCCCACCCCTACCTCTATATTTGTCCTTCTCCCTCTCTGAGGTTACTGACTGCTTCTTTGTAGTAGTCAGGCCCCTTCCTAGTAGTGTTTGTTCTATCTCCCTTGGCTCTGAGCCTATCATCTAGATCCAAATACTTATTGATCCAGAGAGAACTCCCTCACTAGCCTCCAAGTTTCATTACCCATCCTTCCCCTTACCCTTTGGATCCTCATTTCCCATTCATGTGAAGCATACCAACCAGAAGGTATTATGAACATGTTCAAAATCAAGGGACCTCAATGAGAGATCATCCTACCACATCAATAAGGCTACTAGCTCTAGATCCAATGCCAGAGCCCTATCCTAGACATCATTATTATCTTCATATGTATTTCTCAAGGTCTTAGTTCCCATGTTAAATCGGACTTCCTCACCATAGAAATCAAAAAGCATAATTTCATTTTTGTTGTTGTCAAGTAACACAAAAAACCCTATAATAATCATAGAATTATCCTGTAAGATTAAGTTGCATGGATCTATACACACTGACCCCTCCAATAGACACAAATGAGTATTTTGGAACAATAAATATGTTGATTATACTATTCAAGATTTCAATCAATTCATCATTAATAAGGTGTCCAACGGTGACACCTCCTTCCTTATGATTTTTGTTTTTGGAAGCTATGACCCTCTTCAAAGGGAATATCTATGGATTGAACAAAATACCTTTGATCTCGGACACCATCCATTGTTTTTGGGGGGTGAATTTAATTTCATTTACAACCCAATGGAATGGAAAGGTAGATTCCCATTCTATAGGAAGGCCCTCATGGAGTTTCTTCAGTTCATGGCTGGAAGGGCCTCACTGATCTCAGCTTCTCAGGTGACAGTTTCACCTAGTGAAACAACTGTAGGTGTGATCACTACTTGTGGAGTCTATTAGATAGGTTTATAACCCACATGAAATCCACTAACCTATTCTCAAATACCATGTTTTCTCATCTTTCTTGAGGTATTTTGAATCACTCCCCCCTCTTGGTTTCCATTTCTTCTTGGCATGATCATCAGGAACAGTCTCATTCCACCAACAGTGGGTTAACATCCTAGGGTACCAGGACATGGTTTGTGAAATATAGAATTAAACCTTCTAGGTGTATCGGGCCACCTTCAACCTCAGTGACCTGACCTCGATCCCTGATAGGTTTGTGTTTGCCCCTTCCTCCTCAGGAACCTTCACCACCTGGGATTATTGTTGCATATGGGCTCCTTTAGAGTATTCTGATAGATGGAATGATACCTTGGGTTTCTTGGATTATTAACACAAGTTTGAGATGTATTTGTTCCTATATACTTATTATATTTTATTATTATTTCTTACACACCACCACTTGATTCGAGTAACCTGATTGAAATCCATATAGGTACTTTGGATCTGATGTGGATATGGTTTTTTATGTGTTTGTGACATGTGTATCTTTGGATATATGGGAATTTAGGCATAATGATATTGAATGTAGGGAAGAGACCTAGGAGTAGTAGATGTATCATTCTTGATTATTCTTGTGTTTGGACTGGGGTGATTTGAGGAAACAATAATGAATGTAAAGTAATTATATTTAATGAAGATGAATAAATACTAATGGTTACGCTCTATTAATCTCTATTTTTATAAGGAAGTGGTTCTATTCTAATGTATTTGGAAGTCTTTTTTTGTGTACATGAACCATAAATACAAATATTTGAGATTCAAATAAGATGAAGATGAATAAATATTGGATGGATGCTAATAATTTTACAATATAGTACGACAATGGAGTTAAAGAGTTCATCAAATTTGTAAAGGATCGTGCCAAGGATCCTTCTCAAATCCTTTGATTCTGTTTACATTGTAGTTATTCTAGACTACTTACTCCAGAGGAGTTAGAAGAACATTTGATATGTCACGGAATAGATCAAAGTTATAAATGTGGGAATAAACACGGAGAAAAGGCGAATATAGCTACTGGCTGGGATAAAACTATGTTTTATGGATCATCAGATATAAATACAAATATGGATAATGAAGAAGACTGTATGGAGCATGTTATTACAGATTTCAATGATGATGAAGATCGTATTGAGAAAATGACAAATACAATTGAATATTAACTTCTTTATTGCCCAAAATTGTTTGAGAAGTTAAAGAGTTGTGCAAAGACGTCATTGTATGGTGGTTGAACCAAGTATACAAAATTTTCAGTTGTACTAAAGTTGTATAAATTGAAAGCATGCAATAAATGGAGTGATGTTAGTTTTACAGAACTACTTTCTCTCTTGAATGACATGCTCCCTGAAGATAATGAGCTCCCAAGCCGGACATATGAAGCTAAACGAATGATACGCTCAATGGGTATGATTTCTGAAAGAATACATGCCTGCCTGAAAGACTGTATATTGTTTCTCAAGGAGAAAAAATCACTTATAGAATGCCCAAAGTGTAGTGATTCTTGACACAAGAAAGATGAATCCAATCCTATGAAAGTTTTATGGTACTTTCCAATCATTCCAAGGTTTATGTGTCTATATGGAAGTGATGATACTGCAAGACAATTGTCGTGGCATTCAGATAAAAGAAATAAATATGGGAAATTACGTCATCCGATCGACTCACCTCAACGGAAGAAAAATGACCATGAGTATCCTGAATTTGGAAAAGAGCCGAGAAACCTTCATCTTGCATTATCTGCAGATGGAGTAAATCATTTTGGTTTTCAAACTAGTACTCATAGTACATGGCATGTTTTTCAGTAAATTATAACTTGCAACCCTGGTTTTGTATAAATTGGAAATTAATCATGTTATATATGCTTATATCATGACCAAAACAACTAGGAAAAGATATTGATGTTTATTTGGCTCCTTTGATAGAGGATTTTAAGTTATTGTGGGATTTAGGTGGTATGTTTTATGATTCTTATAAAAGTGAATACATGACGTTGAGAGCGATGTTGTATGGGACAATAAATGATTTCCCTGTTATGGAAATTTGTCAGGCTATAGCATTAAAGGAACTCAAGGGTGTCCCATGTGTGAAGAATATATAGAATCAATTAGGTTGAATCATTCATCGAAATATGTGTTTCTAGTACATTGTAGATTTCTACCTCGTCAGCATAAGTACCGATCTTGGACAACATCATTCAATGGAAGTTCAGAACAACGGGTAGCACCATCTCCACTAAAAGGTGATCAGCTGTTTGAGAAAGTAAAATACGTGAACACTATTTTTGGTAAACCATTTTCAAAAAACCATACGAAAATTGGTTGGAAAAAGAGATCAATTTTTTTGGAATTACAATACTGGAATTGTTTGTACGTCAGACAGTTTCTTGATGTGATGCATGTGGAAAAAATGTATGTGATAGTGTTATCGGAACATTGCTAAATGCCCTTGGAAAAACAAATGATGTAATTAAGGAAATATTGGACATGGTTGACATGGGAATACGAGAAGAGTTGGCTCCCATGAAGGGTAAAAATCGAATGTTTCTTCCTCCAGCTGCTTATACTCTTTCTAGGGAAGAGAGATACCAGTTTTGCCACTTTTTCAATGATGTAAAGGTTCTAGAGGGGTATTCATCAAATATCATGAACATTGTGTCAATGAATGATTTGAAATTAAAAGGTTTGAAATCACATGACTATCATGTTTTGATGCAAGATCTAATTCATATAGCTTTATGTAGCATTTTTTCAAAGAATGTTTGTCATATGTTAACCAAACTTTGTTTATTTTTCAAAGCTATATGTAGCAAAGTTTTAGACCCGGAAAAATTTCCATCTATGGAAAAATAAATTGTCATCATATTATGTGAATTAGAAATGTTCTTACCACCCAAATTCTTTGATATGATGGTTCATTTGATGATTCACTTGGTGAGAGAGATTCATCTTTGTGGTTCTATGCACTATATATGGATGTGTCCTGTTGAACGGTATATGAATATTTTGAAAGGGTATGTCAAAAATTGAAGTCATCCAGAGGGTTGTATAGTGGAGTGATATATTGTTGAGTAAGCCATTGAATTTTGTACAAAATACCTATCTGATGTGGAAAGCATTGGTCTCCTGAAATCTCCTCACACTAGATGCATTGAGGGTGAGAGAATTTATGGAAGAGATGTCATGAAAATCAGCAATACAGATCGGGAGCAGGCCCACCTTTATGTTTTTCATAACAGTTTGGAGGTTGCTCCATATATTGAAACTCACAAAGAAATTCTTATGCAGTTGAATCCATCAAGGGCTGAAAAATGGTTATCAAATACACATAATCACCAGTTTATAGGATGTTTTTAGGACCATATTTTTAATCAGTTAGAATAAAATATAAATTCAATTTCAGAATAACTTTGATGGCTAGTCATTGGAAAAAGTGTGTATGTTTTATCTTACAATGGTTATGTAATTAATGGTTATACATTCTATACAAATGAACATGATGAAGATAATACCATGAAAAATTATGGAGTTACACTAGTGGATGAAGTGATTCGTGTTTCTTGTAGTAAGGACAGAAAACCAATTTATGAAAATATGGCATACATTGGCATTACCAAACTAATATGGGAGTTGGATTATACGACATTCCAATTGCCGATTTTTCAATGAAAATGGTTTGATAACAACAGTGGTGTTAAAATAGATTAATGGGGATTTGTGAAAGTTTATTTTAGTAAAGAAGGGTATAAAGATGAACAATTTATAATGGAATCACAAGTGGTACAAGTTTTTTATGTTCCAGATCCAGAAAACTGAAAGTGGTCGATTCTTCTATTAGCATCCAAAACTACTGAAGGTTCCGATGAAAATTCAGTTGAGGATGATCCTTTCAGTGGTATGTCACAATCATTTCGGATTTATCCCAATATAGATTATGTTTTATATGTTACAGGAGACCACAATGAAGGGATTTAGATAATAAATAGAGGTTTCAAATCCCTTTAGCGTTTGAAAAAAAGAAAGAATGTTCAATAAATAGGTTATATTTTGTTTGTAATATAGATCTTGTTATCTCATGTTATTATTTTACCATTTCTGAATTTATGTAATCTAAATTAACTATTCAAAAACTTTTTTAGATAATGACTTCTGCATATTCTGGTGCTTCTAACCTTGAGGCTGAACAAGTCTCTCAAGCTACTGCTGCTCCTGTTGCTGCTTCTACTACTCCTCCTACTCCTGCTGCTGCTCCTACTGCTCCTGCTGCTTCTGCTGCTACGGCTCTAGCTGCTCCTAGTGTTGAGGTCCAACAACCATCAGCACATGTTGATGCTACCATTTCAGATGAAAATATATATGATTTTGATATCGATGAAATGGTCTGGAATGAAGGATCACCGTCACAAAAAACACAGGTGCATCATAGTTTGACGGTGTTAGCCAAAGTTCTTAAGGTGAAAAGCAAAGGCATCAAATTTGATGTTGGATGGAATGAACGAGGCCAACATTTTAATCCCAACAAGGATATGTTTAGTAGTTAAATTGGAGTTGTCACTCGGCAATGCGTGCCGATTGACATAGGTTCATAGCACCGTGTTGTGTCCGGGATGAAGGCTATGATCTGGGAAGAAATTACAGTAACATTATGAATTTATTTCTATAATTTACTAGAAAATAAAATAATGAAAAAATATATTACTCTTCTCAATCTCTTATAGAATACATTTATAGTAGATAATTGACACAAGGATTATAAACTAAGGCTTGTAGGATGGATTCATCGAGGTTTTCACACTATTTTAACCAGATGTCACTTGAAGGGTTCCAAAGATAAAATAAACTTGCACCCACCCATTTTCAATGCTCACCAGATATCCCAATAATCATGGGATGAATTTATTTTTCATCATGGGGATGATAAGTTTAAGGTACATTGTGGGTAATAATACGTTGTTTGAGAATACGTGTATTCATCACATTGATTGTAAATATTTCATTTATGAAATAGAAACTCTATAAATAAAATAAGGAACGCACATCAAAACCAACATACCCCTATTGTAAAGCAAGGATGGGGTATGCTTCACTAGAAAAGAAAATGGTATGTATTTTAAATTTACAGTAATATTTTTAGGTTCCAACCAACAACATCATAATTATCTTTCTATGTTTATATGTAGATTGATGAGTCTAAAACAAAATACACTTCCACCTCATGTCATGTGCTTTGGAAGGAGGAACGTGTGAATAAGGAAGGGAAGCTAATAGACAAGAACACACAAAAAGTGTGGGAAATATGTGTAATTATGACACAACAATAAAAATATTTGTTTTAAATTGATATTACATAAAAATAATTAGTTATTTTCCTATATCTGACAGTCACAGGAATCATCTACTTCTATAGTGGATGTAGACCTATTATCGATGGCTTTGAAACAGCCAAAAAAATACGGTCATGTCAAGGGTGTGGGGTTTGGGGTGACACCCTGAGTATATTTTGAGAAGAAGAAAAAATGGATGATAGAGATGAAACATTGAATCAAATGAGCAAAAAACTAGAAACCCTTGAAGAAAAATTTAAATGGAAGGGAGAGTTGATAGAAACTTTTATGGGTGGGAAGCAAGGAGAAGACACAACTCAGGAACAACCAGTGCTTAGATCCCACCCCACCCCCCACTAGCTTTGAGGCGAGTCATTCCCCTCAAAGAGTGGTCTTAGCCATGGTAATAAATATTCTTATAATTGTTCCCACGAAATGTGAATCAGAAAAACACTGATTCTTTTCCTGTACTGATCTTATAGAGGGTTACAATGATTTTTATTTTTATCTATCAACACCCACCTATCACCTTGTAGCGGGGGCTACAGTGTTCAACATCCCAGATGACACCCTGTATAATAGACCACTTCTGAAAGATCATCTAAAAGTGACGATTATTGTATCTCATGAGCCAAATATAGAGCTACCTATTCCACTTGATGAATATGATATTCATACAGTCAAAAAGGCTATTGGGACATTCATTTCATGGTCGTCACAACTTGTAAGAGTACATGCGGCCAAAGAGGTATTTATTTCCTTTTTTTTCAAGCTAAACCTTTAACAATTAATGAAAAAGGGTATAAACCAATGAATGTTATTATAGACAGAGAAAGGGAAGGGGGTGACAAACGTCAGCTCAAAACCATCTAATGGATCGACCCACCGATCCCAAGGAGCTACTAAAAGCACAATAACACCACCTGTTCTATATCCACATTTACTAGCATTGAAGACTCATGTGGATATGAAGCTATGAGGTGGTAGTAGTCATATAGTGGTTTTCTAAGAGAATATATACTGCGTGGAAAGTCAAGATTTCATTGCCGCTAAAAATGTAAATGAGATCCTTGAAAATGGTTGGCTAGGTGTCACAGTGGTAAATATATATATGTGGTACATTTCCGTGAATTGATTTTCTAAAAGATGATCTAATATGAAAATTATGACTAAATGCATTTTATATTGTTGACAGACGTATATATGAAAAACAGTTGAAGGAATTTTCCCATGAGCAATAATTTGGACTCGTTAGTCCTCATACCACATCATCACATCTAACTAAAATATAGCCATCAAAAAAGAATTAAATAATAAACTCTATGCTGAAAACATTTGAAAGAAAGATTATAGATGACATACTCTTCTTAATACGAACCATTCAGGGGTAAAACTCTACAATTAAAGCATATCAATTATATTTTGACTTCTTTTATTACTTATTCTTTTTTGTGTTTTTGGGAAAAATTGGATGATAATTGTAGTGAACTTGGATACTCCAAATATTTATTTTTTGAATTCAAAGCAAGGATATCCATCAAACCGACCACACATGATGGAGTTTGTGAATCCATAAGATACTAAATCCTACGTTTTAGGACTAAAAATCATGTAACATAATTTTTATTATCTTTTATTGAGGATTCTGTTATGACAGGGTGGTGTATCATTATCATATAAAAAATGAATGAGGACAGGGGCTAAGAATAAGGAGACGAGCAAGTACTACGTCTGGACAAATATCAGGGTATATATAATAACATTTCACTATCCAAACACATCTCAACACAAGTTACTTATTATCCTAATGATCAATTTTTTTTCAGTGTCCAAAACAAACAAACGATAATGATTTCAGTTATTATTTTTGTAAATTTATGAAAGAAATCATTTTTCATCAACAAACAAGCATCCCTAAAGAGGTATTTTCAAAAACGACTACTAGTTCATTTATATTATTTTTTAATTATTTATTTTTATATTTTGTAGTACTACTCTGACTTCCAAAAAGCCTCATACTCACAAGAAGATATATGTATGTTCATAAATGAGTGGGCCACATACCTGGTGATATATTGTACACAAATTACATGAAGATCTGACTTGGGACGTGTATAATTGCCGGTCATTTTTTAGAGGGGTTTAGGTGATCAAAATATGACACATTGTTGTATGTAAATTATGTAGTAATATTTTAATTGTTATTAAATAGAACATCCTTTATCCAATGAGTAAATTTCCCATTTTAACAGATGATATGAACCAACAACATGTAAGAATGATGAAAAACTCAAAGGGTCTATCTTTTGTTTAAAATAGACACAATTTTAAGTAAAACAACAACTGACCTACGGAAATATGACCAAACACATTTGGATTGGGTTGATATTTTAATATAATGATCCATGGGTGTGTTGAGGATGTGTACGAGTCATCCCCGCCTCAATCAGAGGCACGATGTGGCCGGTATCACTCAAAGGGTCTCTCTTTTGTTTAAAATGGACAAAATTTTAAGTGAAAACAACAACTAACCTACGAAAATATGACCAAATGCATTAGGATTGTATTGATCCATTAGTATAATGATACACGGGTGCTTTTTGAGGTGCAAGAGTGATCCCCTCCTCAATCTGAGGCATGGTATGGCCGGTATCATTCAAAGGGTCTCTCTTTTGTTTAAAATGGACAAAATTTTAAGTGAAAACCACAACTGACCAACGAAAATCCGACCAAAAGCATTCAGATTGTCTTGATTATTTAATAGAATGATCCAAGAGTACTTTTTGACATACAAGAGTCATCCCCGCCTCAATCTGAGGCACAGTGTGACCGGTACCACTCAAAGGGTCTCTCTTTTGTTTAAAATGGACACAATTTTAGGTAAAAACAACAACTAACCTTTGTATATCTATCCCAACACATTCAGATTGTGTTTATCCTTTAAGAGAATGATTAAAGGGTGCATTGGGTACATGTATGAGTCATCCCATCCCTAATCCAAGGCACGGAGTGGCCGGTACCACTCAAAGGGTCTCTCTTTTGTTTAAAATGGACAAATTTTTAAGAGAAAACAACAACTGACCTACGTAAATCTGAGAAAACGCATTCATATTGTGTTTATCCTTTAAGGTAATGATCCAAGGGTACATTGGGGATGTGTAAGAGTCATCCCCACCTCAATTAGAGGCACGGTGTGTCCAGTACCACTCAAAGGTACTCTCTTTTGTTTAAAAAGGACACATTTTTAAGTGAAAACAACAACTAACCTATTGAAATCCAACCAAACACATTCAGATTGTGTTGATCCTTTAAGAGGACTATAAATGAGTTAATTGGGGACATGTATGAGTTATCCCCACCTCAATTTGAGGCATGGTGTGGTCGTCATCCTTCAAAGGGTCTCTCTTTTGTTTAAAATGGACAAAATTTTAAGTGAAAACAACAACTGACCTACGGAAATCTGACCAAAAACATTCAGATTATATTGATACTTTAAGAAAACAATCCACGGGTCCTTTTTGATGTGTACGAGACATCCCCACCTCAATCCAAGGCATGGTGTGGCCAATATCATTCAAAGAGTCTCTCTTTTGTTTAAAATGGAGACAATTTTAAGTGAAAACAACAACTGACCTATGGAAATCCAACCAAACCCATTCTAATTGTCTTGATCCTTTAGCATAATTATCCATGGGTGTGTTGGGGATGTTTAAGATTCATTCCTGCCTCAATCCGAGGCACGGTATTTCCGGTACCACTCAAAGGGTCTCTCTTTTGTTTAAAATGGACACAATTTTAAGTGAAAACAACAACTGACCTACGAAAATCTAACCAGACACATTCAGATTGTATTGATCCATTAGGATTACGATCCACGAGACCTTTTGGATGTGAGAGATTCATCTCCTCCTCAACACGAGGCATGGTGTTGCTGGTACCACTCAAACTATCTCTCTTTTGTTTAAAATAGACATATTTTTAAGTGAAAACAACAACTAACATACGATAATCAAAATGAATGCATTTCGATTGTGTTAATACTTTAAGATAATGATCCAAGAGTGTGTTGGGGACATGTATGAGTCATCCCCGAATCAATACGATGCACAATGTGGCCGGTACCACTTAAAGGGTCTCTCTTTTGTTTAAAATGGAAAAAAAATTTAATTGAAAACAACAACTAACCTACAGAAATATGACCAAATGCATTCGTATTTTGTTTATACTTTACTAGAATGATCCACGGGTGCTTTGGGGACATGTAAAAGTCATCCCTGCCTCAATCTGAGGCACAGTGTGGCCGTTATCACTCAAAGGGTCTCTCTTTTGTTTAAATTGGACACGATATTAAGTGATAACAACAACTGACCTATGGAAATCCAAACAAACACATTATGATTGTCATGATCCATTATGATAATGATCCATATGTCCATTTTTATGTGAAAGAGTCATCCTTGAATCAATAAGAGGCACGGTGTGGCTGGTATCACTCAAATGGTCTCTCTTTTGTTTAAATTCGACTCAATTTTAAGTCAAAACAACAATTGACCTAAAAAAATCCAACCAAATGCATTCATATTGTATTGATACTTTAGTATAACGATCCATGGGAGAATTGGGGACATGTACGAATTATCCCCGCCTCAATCTGAGGCACGATGTGGCCAGTACCACTCAAAGGGTCTCTCTTTTGTCTAAAATTGACACAATTTTAAGTGAAAACAATAACTAACCTATGGAAATACAAAAAAACACATTATTATTGTGTTGATACTTTAATATAATGATCCACGGGTGTGTTTGAGAAGTGTAAAAGTCATCCCCGCCTCAATCCAAGGCACGGTGCGGCCGGTAACACTCAAAGGGTCTCTCTTTTGTTTAAAATGGACAAATTTTTAAGTGAAAACAACAACTGACCTAAGGAAATCCAACCAAACGGATTTTTATTGTGTTGATCCTTTGAGATAACTATCCAAGGGTGCATTGGGTATGTGTATGAGTCATCCCCTCCTCGATCAAAGGCACGGTGTGGCTGGTATCACTCAAAGGATCTCTGTTTTCTTTAAAATGGACAAATTTTTAAGTGAAAAAAAAACTGACCTATGGAAATCTGTCCAAACACATTCGGATTGTGTTGATCCTTTAATAGAAGGATCTTCAAGTAAGTTGGGGATGTGTACAAGTCATACTTGCCTCAATCCGAGTCACGGTGTGGCCGTTATCACTCAAAGGGTCTCTCTTTTGTTTAAAATGGACAAAATTTTAAGTGAAAACAAAAACTGACCCACGGAAATCTGACCAAACACATTCGGATTGTATTGATCCTATAGTATAATGATCCAAGGGTCCTTTGTGACGTGCATAATTCATCACTGCCTTAATCTGAGGCACTGTGATACCGATATCATTAAAAGGGTCTCTCTTTTGTTTAAAATGGACACAATTTTAAGTGAAAAAAAAACAACTAACCTACAGAAATAAAAAAAACACATTTGGAATGTGTTGATCCTTTAGGAGAAATATCCACATATCCTTTTTGACATGTACGATTCATCCCCACAACAATATAAGGTACAGTGTGGCCGGTATCACTCATAGGGTCTCTCTTTTGTTTAAATTGGACACAATTTTAAGTGAAAACAATAACTGACCTATAGAAATCTGACCAAATGCATTCAGATTGTAATGATTCTTTATTAAAACGATCCATTGGTACTTTTTGACGTGTATGAGTCATCCTCGCCTCAATAAGAGGCACGGTGTGGCCGGTATCACTCAAAGGGTCTCTCTTTTGTTTAAATTTGACACAATTTTAAGTGAAAACAACAATTGACCTACATAAATAAGACCAAATTCATTAGGAATATCTTTATCCTTTATTAGAACGATCCAAGGGTGCGTTGGGGAAGTGCACGAGTCATCCCCACCTCAATCCGAGGCACGGTGTGGCCGGTACCCCTCAAAGGATCTCTCTTTTGTTTAAAATAGACACAATTTTAAGTGAAAACATCAACTGACCTACAAAAATCTGACCAAATGAATTAGGATTGTGTTGATACTTTAATATAATAATCCACGGGTTCATTTGGGACATGTATGAGTCATCCCTGCCTCAATCCAAGGCACGGTGTGGCTGGTACCACTCAAAGGGTCTCTCTTTTGTTTAAAATGGAAACAATTTTAAGTGAAAACAACAACTGACCTATATAAATTCGACCAAACGCATTCATATTGTGTTGATACTTTAATATAATGATCCAAGGTTGTGTTGGTG
This sequence comes from Viscum album, assembly GCA_963277665.1. Lineage (NCBI taxonomy): Eukaryota > Viridiplantae > Streptophyta > Magnoliopsida > Santalales > Viscaceae > Viscum > Viscum album. The sequence continues at coordinate 1,697,666,844 of OY728131.1, forward strand.
ATGTGTACGAGTCATCCCCACCTCAATACGAGGCACGGTGTGGCCGGTATCACTCAAAGGGTCTCTCTTTTGTTTAAAATCGGTAAATTTTTAAATGAAAACAACATTTGACCTATAGAAATCTGACCAAATGAATTCAGATTGTATTTATCCTTTAGTATAACAATCTACGAGTCCTTTTTGATTTGTAAGAGTCATCCCCACCTCAATCAGAGGCATGCTGTGGCCGGTATCACTCAAAGGGTCTCTCTTTTGTTTAAAATGGACACAATTTTAAGTGAAAGCAACAACTGTCCTACGGAAATCTGACCAAATGCAATAGGATTGTATTTATCCATTATTATAATGATCCACAAGTCCTTTGTGACATGTATGAGTCATCCCCTCCTCAATCTGAGGCATGGTGTGGCCGATATCACTCAAAGGGTCTCTCTTTTGATTGAATTGGACACAATTTTAAGTGAAAACAAAAACTGACCTACAAAAATCTGAACAAATGCATTAGGATTGTCTTGATCCTTTATGATAATGATCCATGGGTCCTTTATGATGTGTAAGATTCATCCCCACCTCAATCTATGGCATGGTGTTGCCGGTACCACTCAAAGGGTCTCTCTTTTGTTTACAAAGGAAAATTTTTTAATTGAAAACATCAACTGACCAACGGAAATCCAACCAAATGCATGAGGATTGTCTTGATCCTTTAGGAGAAAGATCCATGGGTTATTTTTGACATGTAAAAGTCATCCCCGCCTCAATCTGAGGCACAGTGTGGCCGGTACCACTCAAAGGGTCTCTCTTTTGTTTGAAATGGACAAAATTTTAAGTGAAAACAACAACTGACCTACAAAAATCTGACCAAACGCATTCCAATTGTGTTGATCTCTTAAGAGAACGATCCATGGGTGCATTGGGGACATGTACGAGTCATCTACACCTAAATATGAGGTATAGTGTGGCTGGTATCACTCAAAGGGTCTCTCTTTTGTTTAAAATGGACAAAATTTTAAGTGAAAGCAACAATTGACCAACGGAAATCCAACCAAACACATTTGGATTGTATTGATCCTTTAAGAGAACGATCCACATGTCCTTTTTGACATTTCTGAGACATACCCACCTTAATCTGAGGCACGGTGTGGCTGGTATCATTCAAAGAGTCTCTCTTTTGTTTAAAATAGACACTATTTTAAGTGAAAACAATAACTGACATACGGAAACCCGACCAAATGCATTAGGATTGTATTGATACTTTAGTAGAATGATCCACAGGTCCTTTGTGATGTGTATGAGTCATCTACTCTTCAATATGTAGCACAGTGTGGCCGGTATCACTCAAAAGGTCTCTCTTTTGTTTAAATTGGACACAATTTTAAGTGAAAACAACAACTATCCTACGAAAATCCGACCAAACGCATTCAGATTGTCTTGATCCTTTTTGAGAATGATCCATGGGTACTTTGTGACGTATAAGAGTCAACCCCCCAACCCCCTAGACTGCCCCCCACCCCCTTGGACACCAACCCACCACCTGGACACCCCCACCCCTCTAGACACCCCCACCCCCTGGAAATCCCCCTCAACCCCCTGGACACCCCCACCCCTAGACACGCCCATGGACACCCCCCCCCCACCTTGAACACCCCCCCCCCGGACACCTCCCCACCCCCTGGACAACCACCACCCCCTGGACGACACCCCCACACCTCCTTGACACCACCCCACCACCTACATACCCCCAACCCCCTGGACACCCCCCCCACCCATGGACGGCCACCCCCACCATCCTAAACATCATCTCACCCCCCTTGGATAGCCCCACCAACCCCCTGGACCCCCCCCCCCCCCCCCAGACATACCCCACCCACTAGATAGTCCCCCCCCCACCTGGACACCCCCCTCCTTGGACACCACCCCACCCCCTTGGACAGCCCTACCAACACCTTGGACCTCCCCCCACCCCCTGGACACCCCCACCCCTAGAAACCCCAATCCTCCTGAACTCCCCCATCCCACCCTCCTAGACACCACCCCACCATACTTGGATAGCCCCACCGACCCCCCAGACCTCCCCCACCCCCCAGACACCCCACCCACCCCCACTAGACACCCCGATGGACACCCCCCCTCCTAGACACCACCACAGAACATAGACACCCCCACCTCCCTGGACACCCCCACCCTCCTTGGACAGCCCCCAACCTCCTGGACCACCCCCACCCCTCCTGGACACCCCCATCCCCCAGACACCCCCTACCCCCCCTTGGACAGCCACCTAAAACCCCTGAACAACCCCCCAACCCTTTAAATTATGAACAGAATTCATTATGTATTTAATTAACTAATGAATTGTGTGTTAATGGTGTATGGGTATAATTGGTTTAATTAGCATATTATTTATTTGTTAATTTTTTATTGGTATACTTATTGAGATGCTGAATTATTTGCAGGTGTTGTTTGGGTGTGTTGCTGCAGAAATTTTTTTGCAGCAGACAGGGCATTTATCAGCACTTTTTTAGCGCTAATAGAATAATCCTTTATCAGCGCTAAAAGAGTGCTGATAAAATACACATTTTTTCCACGCAAAAACAGTGATGATAAAGGCTTCCTTTATCATCTCTCTTTTAGCACTAATAAACTGATCCTTTATCAGTGCTTTTTTAGCGCTAATAAATTTCCATTTTTTCCGTTCTATTTTAGCGCTGATAAATGTTTACTTTATCAGCTCTAAAAAATCACTGATAAAGGGGACCCCCCTTTATCAGCACTGATAAAGCCCATTTTGAGAGCTGATAAAGCCCGTTTTTGTAGTAGTGATGGGGAATTTTGAGCTGATACCTAGCATAGTTTTGGCACTAGGTAAATGGAAGGGAGGCTGGAATAAGGTTATTCCAGAGAGACGGGAAGTAGGTTACAGTCACATGTATTGGGCCTAAAGGACTTGTTTAGGTATCAAATGCTACATATAAGGTAATAAGAAAGTATTGTTTCTACTTAAAAATAGAATAGAATTAGATGACATAAGTTCTATTCACACCCTTTAAAATAACATGTGTGATCTATTTTAAATTATTTGATCATCCAAAATAATCCACCTTAATCTCCAACACATATTTAGTGATACATTGTTCATGCTGACTTCTTGGAATAAAACTAATAATCATATCACACAACTCATGATGTCATTTATTCAAGTAGTTATAAAGTATGAGTGGGTATTTTATTAAGATTTTAGAATGATCTATATTGGGATAATATGACATAATTATATTCGAAACATGGATTTTTATTAATGGATATATACATATATAAATTCACTAATCACATTAAATTTTATATTTTCTTGTCCTCATGTCATTACTCAATTGCAGACTAATATCTTATGTTGATATAAAATTAATCATTAATTAATTTAATAGTTTATATTTGTCTATATTATTTAATAATAATTGTGATAAGATTATATAGGATTCTATCTTGGTATGGATGAGTCCATAAATATTATTATTTTGAAAATATGTTTTATATGATTCAAGTCAGTTCACTATTAGTTTAGAATAAATAATATATAATACCACTGTAACACGAGTCCATTTTTTTAATCAAGTAATTATATATATCCATATACATTACTATTGACATCACATGCAACTGAATAATATTGAAACATATATATTATTTCTATTTGGTATAATTTATTATGTATGTTTAGTAATGTAAGCCCCTTTCTTTACTCGGTACATGACTAGTTGTCTCATGGGGTCTATTATAATCCTGTTTTTCACCTCCCTAATACCAAATATTTATTTTATAATGCCAAGAAAGAGCCTTAAAAATTTTTTACTTGAAAATATTCCATATAGGAGATAATTATATAATGGATGTTTTTATAAGGGGTTATTCATTTCAAAATTATCATTTAATGTTCAAAGAATTTTCTTTCAAAAACATCATTCATGTGTTTATTTTCAACAATCCCTGAAAATTTTGAAAATAAACCCACTTTCTGTGTTATTTTCATTAAAAGTTTTCATTTACATTCAATGTATTTCCTTGTGTAGAAATCCATTTATTTATATCTTCACTAACGATGCATGTTTATTTTTAATGTAATTCCTCAACTTGATTTAATTTAAATATTTATTTAATTGAAGTTTCCTTGGATTTTCTGTCCATTTTAATAAATACATTTATATTATTTATTATATTATTTTTTTCTCAAAAGGAATTATTTATTGATTTTCATTAACTAACCATGAATTTATTCATATAATTTCTCTTTGTAGATTAATTTTTAATAGTGATGTTATTGATATTATAGGAATTTTTTAATGAAATATGTCATGAGAAATGAACGATAATAAGTGTTTTATTTAATTGTACTTGAGAACATAGATGATGAAACTATATTGGGATTTAACCCAATTCCTAATGAATTTTTTTAACAAAGTGACAAGAGGGATTGAAAATATACAGTCCTTTACTACATTGGGTAATGTTTTTATATCATAACACACATAATATAGTGCATGGGGAGATTGACTAACATACTATATTATGTGTTCATTTGGAGTGATCCATGAATGATGATTATAATTTTGGAATTTATGGGATTTATTTTACTCCATGATGAATAATATTGGAAATATTTGGTTATGTTATTCAAATTAAATAATGAAAATTAAGTAATATACCCCAAATATTTTTAATTTTTGTAATAAGTTTCTATATATTTATATCATTTATGTTCATGAAATCAATAATTTTTTTTTCTTAATAAATTATTTTTCTATTTTTAATTGTAAATGTTTGAATTATCAAATAAGTTTGATGATATTATATGTAATTAATGGGTTGTGTATTCAAGAAAGCGATTTCTATGTTTTTCATGTTCTCTTAAATAATATTTCATTAACATTCTTTTCCTTGATGATATTTTATGAAATTTTTATTCTGAAAACTATTTTGGACTGCAAAAAATTATTTTATGATAAATAAATTTTTCATTAATTATAAATAAATTTATTATCAAATAATGATTCCATGTGTTTTCAAAACCTAACTAGTTCCTAGTTTTCTAAAACTCCTTTACTGATCTATTTTATAATCACAAATTATTTTTAAAAAATTCATATTGATTATATATATGTGGGAAGAATTATTCTAATTCAATTTTTTTTCTCTAAGTGTTGAAGGTGTATCCTTTGAGGAGATTGAATTAATTTTAAAAGTTCTCATTCTAAAGAAATATGGGTTTTGATATGAAATAGCAATCCAAATTATTGATATATCTAAAACTAAAGAGATATTAGGTGTGTAGGGATTCAATATTTAGAATTTATTTTGAAATAATGTTCAAATTTGGGTAGCTATGTTTTTTATTATAAATAGTATATATAAAAATATATGATTTATCACTAAATCTTGGTTTGTTAATCTGTGGCATCATAGGTTTGGTGATTATTTCTAAATAAAGTTGTTTTTTAGGTATGTTGAGTGCGCTTCTAGTATATATAATGGGTGTGAATGTGTGTATCCCTGAAATACTAGGTGGTATGAGTTTTTTTAGTTTAAAGGTTGGTCTTGAGTGGGGATACATATTAGTATATAATATGTTTTCAGGAAATTGAAAGATCCTTAGTTATATATTTGGAATAAGTTTCCTTTTCAAAATTGGGTTGAGGTTTTAGTGTGTATTATTGTTATATAAAGGTATGGATTAATTGTTAAACTAATTAATTGAATATAAAATTAGAGTATTAAATTATTTAACAACTTAATAACATGTAATGATAAAATAATAAATAAATATCTCATCCAAACATGGATTGAGAATGTAATTCTATGTTTAAAATGAATTACTAAAGGACATTGTATTGATTAATAAGAATGTTGAAAAAATTATTAGGTTGTGATATAATGATAATAATTTTTTTGTTAATTAATTTCCTGGGTTGTTATAGATTGTTACTGGGTTCCTTATGATGCATCAATATAAGAGGAATGAAATATGATGCATTGAAAATTATGTAATGGGTAAATGGATAAAAAGATAAATTCATCAATGATAATGGTATTTTCTTTATTATGTTATTTATTTATATAAAAATAATTTTTATTTTCTTTGACTGTAATTTCTTGATTAGTAAAATATACTCACTCATACTTCATGTGATATTTCTTATATTAATTTTTATTTGACTTGGTGTGATTTTTATAACCTATAACCTTGTGATATCATGTCATAGTTGTGAAGGGTTCTATGAGGTTTATCATATAATGAATACATGTAATTTATTTTGATGTGGATTTTAAAAACTCATTCCAATAGGAAAAAATTATACCTTGTGATAGGCTAGGGTTGGTAGGGATGAGTCCCAAACTATATCATAGGGGATTTGATATATTGGATTGATTTGATGATTTTACTAAAACAGTGTTGTTCCCTGTGAGAGGCTTTGGAAGGTAGGGATGAGGATTATTCTACATCAAAGGTGACTTGATATATCAATTGAGTGAATTGTTTACTGTTAACATATGATCCATCTCCTTTGATTATGATATTTTCACTAACATGCTCTTTTTTCAAGATTTCCTTACTCAGATATTCGGAAAAAAATTTGTCCCAATACATTTATTTGGCATGGATTTTGTAATTATTTTAGATATTCTCACATTATAAACTCCTAGTTTCTCGCACATGAATCTTGTGTTTTTTTGGATAATTATAAGGAAATTGGGGAACTTTGTTGTTCTAGAATCTAGATTGGAGCATAAGAGGCATATCATCCATTATCATTTATTGTATTTCATCTTATTTCATGTATTCATAGTTGGGGTTGGGAAATGTTATTTATGAATATATATATGGTATTGATTTTGTGATGATTACATTTTCCTCAGAATTAAATGGGTAATGCCTTTAGTACTTATGGTAAATACCCTTAGTGCTCATCTCTAACATGTGACCTATTGGAGGCAACATTATAGTGTTACGAATTCCTCATATTCTGACATAAGATGGGTTTTAGAGGGGGAGGGTTGTGACACCCGGGTGATACTTCATATTTTCTAATCAATCTTATACTCATACAGCCAACAAAAACCAATCCAAAATACCTAATTTCACTCAACACCTTATGATTCAACATAAAAAATATAATAAACATTCATATCTCATTTTTGTAACATCAAATATTTATGTATGTGGTTTTTCTTTGGGATAATTTTATTAATATTTTTATTGAATAGAAACATGAGTGGAAAGTAAATCATACAAGATAAGAATATAATTAACAAAACAATTCACACATAATATTACATTATAATAGATGTACATGAAACAAAGTATTAGATACCAAGAATTCTTACATTCCAAGGATTATTTAATCCCTTAAATGTTCATAAAATTTAATATGAAAATACTTTCCAAATAATAATATTTCTATAAATAGTCAATCTCCTGGGTCATCTTCACCTGAGAATCACTATTACAAGAATTAAACCTATAATGAGAAAAAAAACTAAATGAACATTGAAATAATTTTATAAAATATAAATGTAATAAGAAGCATTTATAAGTTATAATGGAATGAATTTATATAATGTAATTGGGATAATATAGTAATTATATGACTAACATAATACGGTATATATCCTTTGTGTGTAGTATAATTAAATATATTTCTGAATAAGTATTTTTGGAATGTATTTGTTATAAATATATTTTATTTTGATGAAATATATATATAAATTTTCATTGTTTACTTGAAAAAATATATATGTTTTTGGAATATAATAAAATGATATTAATTCACTTCTGAAAATACCTTAATTCTAAAGAATTTATATTTTTTCATTTTTCATTTTTTATTAAATTTATGGCTTTTATAGAATTATATCAATGAAATTTATTACATACATACAATGTATTATTACGAAAATACATAAATTAAATGTAAAAAATATTATAGGTTATTTAAATAGTATTAGTTTAATTATTCATCTTTCAAAAAACAATAATGAAAACCTTTTTTTAATATAAATTATACTTTTTATTTAAAAGATTAATATGTCATATTTATAGTATGCATTTTAAAGAAAAATTTTGTTCATATATTTGAGTAATGATTAAAAATACATGTATTAATTGGTTATTAATAAAGATAAAAAAAAGTTAACTTTAAAAGTAAATATTTTTTTAAAGAATTATTTTTTATATATTGCTTATTTTAATATTAAAAAATTGGATTAAGTTTAATTTAAGAATGATTTTAATGAAATATATTGTTTATATATAAAATAATAATTTAACACCAATATAATTATTGATACATGGAATTTTATAATTATAAATTTATTTTTACTCTTAAAATATATTTTTATAAAAATTATTTGTTATATGTTTTACATTTTTATTTTAAAATAATTTTTAATAACTTTTAAAAATTAGATTTAATTAAAAGTATATAATATTTTGAATTATCATTTAAAAATTAGGTAAAAATGTCAATTTTATTTTTTTGAAAATACATTATTAATGAGGTAAAAGTGATTTACCAAGGAAAATGGTAAAGTTAGATAAAAGGGATAAAATAAGGGGTAAAGTCATAAAATAACACCAAACATTATGTATATATGTGTGGATGGGAATATAATCGTCCTCCTACAATAAATTTTCCATTATTAATCTAATTTTCATTTGAAATTACATTCCATACATATTATGGAATGGATATTTATGAAAATTCCATTTAAGAAAACCTATAAATGAACCCCTCCTCTGGCCATGTCAACCCATTATTATCCTTATGTTTTCTCTTTAATCCTAACCAAAATTCTCTCCCTAACATGTCTCTCCTAAGTTTTTCATCATCTGGTCACAAGAAGTTCTAAATACTTTATTTTAAATATTCACTCTAAGATATTTTTTAAGCCTTCTAGGAAGTTAAAGAAACTAGGAAAATCAGGAATTTCATGTAAGGGTTTCGCACCTTTATTCCCCTTTTTTGAGGAATTTTTATATTTATGAATCTATTTACATTCATCTTTTTTATATATCATCGAATATATATATATATATATATATATATTTCATTCTTGGTATGTACTGTTCCATTTTTAAATCTATCATTCCTTGAAATTTGATTCATACATTACTTACGTAATAAGGGTTTATGTTGACCCAATGTCCATTAATAGAGTTATACACCTTCTACTTTTACTATGCACTTATATTATTTTTTTATTCAAACTTATGATGAATTATTTTATAATTTCTCTTTCATTTATGGGGGTTTACATTTCATTCTCATGAACTTCTTTTTAATTTATTCATACTTCATAAAATACAACAATGTAAGGTTTTTTCTATCATTTATTATTGTAATATGATATTCCTTATATATTATATTTATATTCTATTTACACATTTACATTCCATCTAAAATATCATATTTTCTGTAATTATGGTTATTTTGGATATTTGAATTCATTTTTTTTGTGTTGTTTATATTTATTCACATTTCACTCATTTTGGTGAATGTAAGGATTTTCTTGAAATAATTTTCTTTTCCTTGAGTCCTCTTTACTATTTGTTTATTATGTTCTTTAAATTTTGTTGTATTCTACAAAAAATTTATTCTAATAGGTATGTTTTCTCTCTTTATAAGGATATTACAATACATAACCAAAATGCTCTTATTTGTTTAGTCTAAGTAGATAAATTGGCCTCATTATAATGGAAATACATTAAGTTAATATTTTTTTGAATTTTCCCTCAAAATTCAAGTCCTTTATTAAAATTAATCTTTAATTGTATTTTTTTAATTCATATATTTACCCTTTTTAATAATTATCATAAATATCATATTTTATATTCCAAATTAATTTTTTATCATTTTTAATTGATGTCGGTTACATTAAAGGGGTTATATTTTTAAAAAAATTATTTCCCCCTTTTTAGAATTTTGTATCTTAAAATCCATATTTCTACATATTCCCCTCTATTTAGTTCTATTATTATAACATTTATTATTAGAATACAATTTAAAAGACCTTTATCATCTTTATAAAAATTATTGTTAAAGCCACTTTTAACATTTTTTTATGTTCCCTTTATGATAATTAAAGAAAACTTTTTTAATAAATTTTTATTCCATTTTCCACTTTTTGATATCAAGGTTCCATTAAAATGAAAATATTTTTATTGTATCCTAAAAACTTATTTATATCATTTTAAAATCTATTTATATCCTTATCTCATGACATTTAAATTGTGTTTATCATAGTTACATCCATATTTGATATTACTTCAATGTTTCATTAAATATATCAAATTGTTTTCCTAAATATTCTACAATATTTTAAATATTTCTACTATATTTTTCAACTATATAAATTCTTTTTCTGGATCTATCCTTTGAACATTCCATATGTTATATTTCTTCTCATTATACCCCTTTCTTATAAATCTATTATTCTGATATATTACTTTGATTCATGATAAAAACTTTCATTTATCAATGGTTATGGGAAAATGAAATCTTTATTGTAGGATTGATCCATCACTCCTTTATCTTTCCTTATTAACATTTTTACATAAAAATAAAATTCCATCCAATTCCTTCCCATTGTGATTACCACATTCATATTTACATAGATATAAGGGTATTCGACTTGGTTATCAGACATTTATATTTCCTGCAGAAACTAATTTAGATGACTATATAGAATTTTTTTTCTCTACAGTGTGAATACACTATAATTAATTATTACAATTAAAGGGTATGCACCCAAAAACCCATTATCATTATTTTGGTGAGTTTTACCACATGATTTTTTTTATTTATCCTATTTTATTAACATGGAATAATCATGTAATTATATTAAAATATTATTTAATATTTTTATATGAAACATATATGTATTAATATTTCATTAATTGATTGGTGGACTCAGAATTATATATCCCTCCAAGTAAATGGGTAAATATTATATCTCTTGAGATGTAATGCTATGTGACATAATAGTTTATCCTAATACACTATGATATGTGATTTGATAAGTGATATCTTATCCACTGTGTTAAAGGACATGGGTGGTTATCTCAAGTCCACTATATTGTGGGACATGAGTGTTTATCCATTTTACACTATTTTATGGGATCGATCATAAGCATATTACAAAATAATATGATTTTTTTGGTGATTAACCATGACATTTTTTATTCCTTTAATGCTTCTTATTATTCCAAATTCCTTTGTAATGTTACAATTTTTCATGTTTTTTATATTCTTATGTCTTGGTATATGTTATTCTTTCAGTAACATCGTTATAGATTCTATTTCATGATAAATGATTTTTTTATCATTTTTTATGATCACTTACTATGATTCCATGAGTTTATTATATTACCAATATTATATATTCCATGTACATTTCTCACACTTTTTTAAAATCTAATAATATATCCTTTATTTTTAATTAATGTTATTATTCCACTTGATAATAAATTTAACTACCTCCTTTATTATTTTTCCCAATTTTGATATGAATTTTTATAAAGATGTATATTTTGGAAGTATCCCTGTGTGGGGAATTTTATATAAGATGTTGATTCTATGACTATTATGATTTTTTAATAATTAAAATAAGAAGTTGATGGTATTAATAAAAAACTAAGAACAACCATTTATGAAAATTCACATACATGTAAACCATAAAAAATTTTAATAATTTCATGTATGTGTACCTTTAGTAGTTGATCACATTTACAATAATCTTCATCCATTATTGATGAAGATACTAGTATATGCATCTATAGTAAATCCCTCTAATTGAGTGTATCCACTGGCTATACTAAATCATTCATCTATTGAATTGGGACCTTACCTCTCAAAATATATTCTATAATCCAATTATCTAAATATAGGATAATAAGAGAGAATATGGGGAGATATGGTATTGGAAAGAGTTTGGAATGGAACACAAACCACCTATCATATGGATATTTTCTCTATATGAATGACCTAAAAGATTCTCCTCAGGAGTACTTAAATTAACTCATAAATTAAGATTTAATTCATGTTTTTAGTTCTACTAACCCTCATCGTAGATATCCCCCCATCTATTTTATAATTTAAAATTGTTCTTACTTGATGATAATCATCTATGATAGATTAAAATATTAAAACATTATTTTTCAACTTCTATGTAAGTACTTACTTGATCTCGAAGTGGTTACCTCATAATTTATCCAATGATAATACCTAATAATACAATATTATTGTTTGAAGGTAGTATTATATTATCAAATAATCTTCTTTATTATATACATATATCATTTTATATGATATATCCTAGTTTTGTCACATGAATTAAGGATTTAGGGAATTTATCTTTAAATCTCCCACTTGCACTAAAGCCTCATATACATAGTTACATATAACATTATATTGAATTATATAAAATTATTTTCCAAACAATCTAAAAAAATATTGTATATCATTTAAAAATTTGAATTTTTTTTCATAAATTTCACCATGTATTGCATCATATGAAATACATTGTCAACATCAATTCAAAAATCAATTTGGACAAAACCTAAAACTCTTTTAGAGAAGTTCCATATGTGGACATAATTATCTATTTAGTTAACCAATTTGTGACCCCAAAACCTTTTTATTATTTGAATAAAGTATGAATCAAGGGATCTATAATTTTAAAAAAATTATCATCAAACTGATAATCTATGTAACTAAAAGTGTAGAGGGACATGATCTTATCTCCTACAAACACATGTATCTCGTTACTTATACCCACTAGAAACATCATATGTAAGAATACATTTTTGTATAAACCATTTTCCAAGACATCTAGTGACCATGGGATATAGATTAAGTTAATCCCATATAGATAACTCATTTCCTTTTTATTCTCGAAGTATAGACTAATACGGTCACCCAATACAACACTTTTCATTTAGATTTACAGAAAATAAAATAACATTCCAATTAACTAATATATAATCACGTGGTCTTTAATATATAGGTATGTTTGTAAAAATTCTCTACCTATACCAATAAAGGTCCTAAATTACTTACCCTTCATACGATAGAAAGAAAATTTAATCATAGCTTATCTCAAATCGAAAACATGATCATTAACATAATTAACCTCTATCTATTTATCTATGTGTCAATGATATCATAATAATTTTCTCAAATTATAAAGGTTATAATTCTACATATCTCACTACCCTCAATTATTTAGGGAACCAAATATAAACCATGAACTACTAGTATACAAATTTTATAGTTTAAGATTCTAAATGTTGTCTACATAGAGGGGTATCTTATGGAAAAAACATGTTTTGTACCTAATAAGAATTTTATATATCTCTATTTAATAATCATAATCATGTTAACCTTATTATTTCATCATATCCTATAATAATCATGAAAAACATAAGTTAGAGATAAATTAATTTTATACATTGGGAAGTCAATTATCATTACGCATCAGGAAATATATGTTAATATATTAATATATTCGTCCAGTTTGAAAGAATAATAATGTAAAGAATTAATTTTTATATAGTATGATAAATATTGTATCCCTAAAATCATTTATTAATAATTGAAAACCCATAATAATAATAATTATAACATATCACATATGATAGACTCCGAGAGAATCCTTATGTTTGCCGCACTTTCATTGGTTTTTTAGCTCATTATATCTCTATGTAATTTCTATCACATCTCTATATGACCACCCTATAGAATCCACCCTATAGATGTTTTAATGAGTAAATTATATTAAGTAGTGTATTTTGAATAATGATGAGACTTAGGATTATATTATTAATGTCAAACTCTTTGAACATTTTCAAACTCCTTAAATACAGAACAAGTTGTGGAATGATATTAATAACTTATTTTTCCTACTGATAACTCACTATATGTATATAAAAATTATTTTTGAAAATATTTCCAAAACAATAATGAAGTATAAAAACAGTATATATATTATTAATTCACCAATACATCCTAATATCATTTTGGATAAGGAGAAATTCAATATGAATTTTGACTAGTGTAATCTTCAATTTGTTAAATTTTAACTTCTATAAGTACATGTTTACTAAAACAACCCAATTAGATAATAGATTCTATTTATAGTATATTTATAATACTTATAAATTTTAATTTTTTGGGAAATAATTGTTATTTATTTTTATTACAAAAAAAATTAACTACTAAACCATAGAGCTCTGGGATAAATTTCCTAAGATGGGGTGAATTAGTATACTTCTTTCATGAATTATTTTTTTTAACCTCATGAGCCTATTAAGTATGCTGATCCACACAATTTCTCATGACCTCAACTCATATGAATAAATATTAAGAGATAACAGAACACATTATATTTACAAGGTTTAGTTTTAAGACCAACTCCTTGACATTTTGGTTTGATTCCCCAACAATAGTTATCAACTATAATATTATCATAAATTATAATATAATTTTATTTAAATGGTTAAAAACTATATTATTTGATCCTCCACATGATATCAGTTATACACCACATCAACCAAAACATCTACTATAGATGGTTAGACACCCTAACCATATTCTCTTCTCTTAGATTGGGCATACACTGAAATCAATATTCTCTTTAGTTTTTATCAATAAATAGAATGATATCCAATTTTTCTTGGTTTATTAATCACTAAAAATTAATGAACACAAATCAAAATCATATAGGATCTATTAAAAACATATATAACTTCATTTTTTACATCAAATCCAAATCCAAATATTAATGTATGACTCAATATCTCATTCAGATCTCTATATGATCTAAATCTTCTCAATATACTGAATACATGGAAAATAAAGTCTTCCCTAGAAAATATCTTCTTTATTAAGTATCTTCTCTTTATTCCCATATTAATTCATGTAATAGTAATATTTTAATACTCAAAATAATCTTTCATCAAATTATAAACTCAACTCATTCTAGGAATAATTTATCAGGCATGATCATTTTACATAACCATTTGTCATTCACATTTTTATATCTTATTTTTATCAATTATATTTATTTTATCTCTCTAAGATACCTTGTACCATTATTGAAAAGTGTTTTATAAATGTGGATCGAGTTCTCATAGAATATCATGCTTAGTGATGCTATGTGAAAGTATGAATCTGTGAGGGATCATTCTTATTACTTTACACTATGTCTATATTCCACATGAAAACCAAAATATTTACACTCTATATTTGATTCTACTTCATGAAATTATATTATGGGATTTCTTCCTCAGACTTATAGAATTCTTCAAAAAATTATTCTTCATATTATTGAAAATAATATGGTTCCTTCAAGTACTTCATATTAATATATGAACATGATTCTTTCTACCACTTTTCTTCATGAATAAAAATATTACATCATGGATCCTCATTATATTCATAAAAAAATATGTTCAAGAGAAATTTTATCCTCCAAATGTATAATCCATTAGGGTCCTTTTAATTATGATTATATAGAGAACCTATGGTGCCTCACAGTTCACATTTATGTAATAGAGTATATGTATATTCTATTTCTTCTTTTCATAACTATGATAGATCAAATATTCTTACCTATAATCAATGTATATGTGTACACAATCCACTTTCTACCCTAGGACACTATAAATACACTCTATTTCTTGGTGAAATGAGAGTTCTATAAAAAAATATCATTATCATGCAAGGTAAGGGATCTTGATATTCATATGAATTTTTTCACTACCTCTTCTCAATTAGAAGAAGTGTTGTGTTCAATATAATTGGTGAGTGAAGAACATCAATGAAACCACAGATATCTCATATTCATGACACACTAATTTTAATGGTTTCAAGATGCAACATATTTGTCATCTTCCTTCTCCATGAATATTCACATGCATGTGATGAATTACATTTAATCCTTATCATTTTTTTAAACATAGTTAAAATTATGAATTCATATGTATTTTAATCACACTGAAACTATATATTACTTCTCTACAAAGTATTATTCTTAAAAAAACATATCCATGTAATATATAGATTTCATGCATGCAGGCTCATAGTGTTTGTATCTTGAGATATCCTTGATCTAATATTTCTTAATTCATGGTGTAAGGATCGAAATGGAAATTTATTTTCCCAAAAAAACATAGTGTTGGAAGGTAGGAGATAATTTATATTTTTATTTGATGGTCATGATAATATTACTCAACTGATCAATATAGTTTATATATAATTTGATAGATGAAGACAATGTATTTCTTGGGGAACTCCCCATATCCGAATTTCAAATGGATGACCTTTGATTAATAATGATGAATGATTTCAAACCCACTTTTATTTGACAATAGTAATTTTCAAGACACACTCTCACACACAAATCATGTGTTGTGGCTCCCAAAACTAACCAACCACCCTATATGTGCATTCTCCTTTGTGTACCCGACTGCCTATGTGTTTTCAATGAAACACCCACGTACTCCTTTGTAACAGGAATCAATTTGGGATAACCTTTGATTCTAGCTAGATATTCTTAAGGATTGTTCGATTGATTGGGTATCCTATTCTAGAAACTATGATTTTTTTGAAAATGTGTCACAAAAAGAGTTTATCAAAAACATCCACATAGTATATAAAATATAAGAACCCCAAACTCATCCCAATTTCTACCTTCTTTATATTCCCAACTTCCCTATGTAGTATCATAAAAAATGATTGTTTTTCTCCATACTCAATAGATATACATCAATAAACATTCCACACTTCACATTTTCATTTAAAAAAAATTATTTTTCAAAACATCATTACCACATGTTCAAAACATTAAGACACATTATCTAACCACATAAATATAAAGCATGATTTCATTTCAAAAAATACATCAAATTCATCTTTTTCTTAAATATTCTAAACAGTAATACCTTCAATTTAGTAACTTCAAAACAACTAATGGACATGGATACATTACCATGTATGAAATCCTATTTCAACTCACAAATCTATAAAAAAAACTCTCCTGGAAGGCTTCATCATTATATTGTTACACAAAACACATTTTTAAACAATGAAAATAAATACAATTATTTACTTGATATCTATATTATACCCATTTGAATTTATTGGATATAAAAATGCATATAAATATGTAAAAATATGTTATCCTATAAATTCCTTCTTCTCCCCTTTATTGAAAAGATATGAAAAGGTAAATGTATTGGGTGTTCTCATATCACCAATATTTTTCACATTTTATCAATGAATCCTCTTCACCTCCAATCATTTAAAGACTCAACCTCAGAAACTTGTGATAGAAGGATGAAATCATATTTTTTTTAAAGACACATTAGATAAAGAACTACATGTATACATAGTAAAATAATCTACAGAAAATAAATGTTTATAACAAAGTAGATAAACTCTTTCTATAAGTTATTCATTAGGTGATACCAAACTCAAATAACACGCTTTTCATATTTTTTGGTTGATCAAAATATATTTAACGAGAAATGCATTATGATATTCACATATCTAAAAAAACACCCCAAAAAGTTCAATTGATAAAAGATATATATACCAATTTTATATTAATATCAACTCCCATGTGATAAAAATATGAAATCATTCAAATTTTTTATATGGAATAGATTTTCATATCTCATCTTCCTATTTTAAAAATATATTTAAAAGATACACATTCACTATATAATAATGAAGTAATAGTTTTAACTAATCAATGCTCTCCCTTAAGTGTAACACCCATATCCTTTAAATACCTCCACGAAAGTAAAAATATATACCAAAAAGGAATAAGGCACGCCTCTAAAATCATCATAAGTAACAATTATGTTAAGATATTTTTCTCAATTTTGACTTCACATTCCTTCCAACCTCATAACTTCCATTCCTATAAGAAATATTAATAGGTTTCTTACTCATATTCTTCTCTTAAATAGATTATTTTGGTGAATTATGCTTCTCCATATCTGTTTTTTTACTCCATTTTACCCTTTATCCATTATATAATGGGGAGCATGAGTTAATTTAATTTTATTCTAAAATACTTTAAAATGTCCTGGAATCCATGTAATGAATTTACTGGTTGTATGTCTTTATATTTTGTACCATACCCACAAACACTCTACTACTTTTATGTTGTCATTTATTGAGTTATTATATTTTTTTATCTGGTATGATGGTATCACCTTCATCATCTATCATTTACTTTATAAAAGAAATTGTTGAAAAACATCACATTCTTATCACTATAAAAAAGTTAGAGATACAAAAATAAAATCAATCCAATAAAATATCAATTAAAATATAATGTAATTACAAAAGATATTATATTTTGTTTATATTCATTAAAGGTACAAAAACTTAATTTTAAATATATATATATATATATATGTGTGTTTATATTGATTTTTTAATAACAAAAAATCCTTTATCAATAATTAAATTTATTTCAATTTGATAATAAAATTTAAATATATCTTTCTCAAATATTAATATATTTCTATTAATTACTATCAAATATTTATTAATGATTTAACTTTATCATCAAATTATGAACCTATTCAATGTGTCCATCATAGAACACATTAATTTCATATAGAATTAATGGAATAAGATAATACAAGAGTAGAACTCTTTCAACATTCAATTTGGAATTTTTATAATAATTATGGTTATGAATAATGTTAATTCTCTTCATAATGGCCACTAAAAGAATTTTTTCTATTAATTATGAGTTATAAGACTCCAAAATATTATAAGTAATTTTTCCCTCTTTTAGTTTTTTTGTATGTCATTTCGAAATAATAATTTATTAGTTAGAATAAATGGAAATATGATGGATCTTATATAAGAAATATAGACCCTACAAAATGTGGGTTTGTTAAAATTGATCATAGTGGTCATGTCATAGTCTACTATTGTGGCCCATATTGAATAACCTCTTATTCAAAAGCCAAAATTCTGAGTTTAATTAATGAAATTGGATTAGAAATTCAACAAAGTTATAATAATATATAGATTTACTGTTATTATAACATGGTTTTTAAATATATTATAATTTCTAACATACACCTATCCTAGAAGATAACTGCTAGACTGATTAAATTTTTGGATATTCTATCCTCAATAATTATTTCATCAGTAAAACATATCATAAAGTTAACTCTCATATCAATGGTTTTACTTATAAAGGGGTGAGTTATTATTATTTCATATTTTCCAACACCATTCTTGATTTTCTGAGGCCTCTTTTCTAAAGATATAAATGTAAAATGAATTCCTTTTCACTGGTGTAACATTCATTGTCTTTAATTATAGGATTATTTTACTTTGGAAAAGGTCCCTCTAATTTTAAAAAAAATATCATTTACCATTAAAAACAATCATGACAATAAATTATCCAATATCAATATATATATTACTAATATACAACCTTATATATTTCATTAATATTTTATAAATTTAATAATGTTTTATAAAATTTGTATAAATAATTTTAAAATACTAATTTAATAATATATTATTATAAATTGATAATAATTAATTTTTTATAAATTTATATTTTATAATAATTATAATTTATTATATTTTTTAATCCCATACTCATGATAGACCATGTAGAAACTATTGGAATTCCACCCCACAAACCAGGAGCCCTAAAACCCTAAATATTACACATGAAATCAAGCTTTTGCTTATTTCTTCACTACCTACCCTACTATGATTCATCACAACACTATCCCCCTTTGATTCATCTTCCATTAAATATTCCTTTGTTTTATCTCTTTATGTTCTTCCCCCTTTTGTTACTCCCCTTTTTTTGTTACAATTCACCACAATTTATAATTTATTAATACATTATTCATCGCTAGTTATACATCATTTCTTTGAAAAGCCATTTTGAAATTTGTATATATACTTGTCTAAAATTTCTTTTCATTTTCATCCCATTCTTCCCTTACTCAAATCTACTTATAAAAAACTCAATGATCATCACAGGTGGGTGAAAATAAAATTTCTATATACAATTTATTTTTCTATGCTCAAGACATCGAATGAAGAAAGTAAAAAAGTAAAGTATGCATTAGATATAAAATAATAATTATGTAAAAAAATGATATTTAGTTTATCATTTCCCTATTTCAATATATTAAATTTTAGATAATTATTCCATGATAGTTATCATTGTTGATGATTATATAATGGTCTCATTTGTCACAAATAGTCACTTTTTTAATGAATTGGAGTGAGATGTACTTGGTGATAAATGGTAACATTATTGAAATCATGATTGAAAAGACACTTTTGTAAGATTCATTATTTTTACAAATGAAATTTTAATTGAAATAAAAATAATTTATTTCCATATAATGTATTAAAACATATAATCGTCAAAGAAATTTTGCACCTTATTTACTAGTGATTAAATTTTTTACATATAAATGCGCCCCCAACAATATTTTTAGAAGGGGGTTCATTCATACTCCTTTGATTATTTATTTTCTATTTTTTATTTGGGTTTAAATTTTTTTAAATTGGTGTTTTTAAGGGATCAATGTTGATTATTTTCATAGTTTAGGTATTATTTGCATTCAATTATTGATTAATGAATCCCAATCTATACAATATACAAACACATTATTTCCATTTTATTACATTATTCATTGTTTTGTATTATATAATGTACTATTTACAAGACTTACTAAATTTAATGACTAATTTTGATATATTTAATTAGTTTAAATATCTGTTACAGTCATTGTCTATATTGAATTTTATTCATATTTTAAAAATAATAATTATTTATTAACGTGACTAGATATTAGCAGTGTTTAATGTTAATATAAAATCTTATTAAATTATTTAAAATTCATAACTACATATGATATTGGAAATTTAGTTTCACTATTAATATTTATTTATGAAATTCTATAAATTTATAAAAAAAATTATATTACTTAAATTGAATTCAATTATTAATTGGTTTACTTGTTATGTTTTTTTCTTCGAATTTGGAATATATTTTAGAATTTTCATTACAGTACTTATTATTTTTTATAAAAAAATTCCATGAATATTAATCAAATATAGTATGATATTGATCAACCTATTCTAGTAGTGGATTTACCCTTTTGGGTTTCCTCTAGATAATATTAACTTAATAGATGTCAAGTGTTTCACTAATTTTCCTATTGGTTTATCTTTAGGATTTGGTCAACTAATTTAGGGGGAAATATTTTTTTATTCATGTTAATTGATGTTCTTTTAAATTAAATTTTTTTCCTCATGTTGTGAAGAGTTTAATTGGATAACTGGGGTAGAATTGTTTACTCCAATTTGGGTGAGTAATGTATTCCGTGTTTTTTTTATTTTTTTACCTTAAATTGTGTGGTTTTATTATTTCTTATTTTGTTATAATTTTTATACGAAATTATAATTTAAAAATTAAAATTTAATGATTGGTATCATGGAGAACATATTGGTAATATCAATTAGTTGATTGAGTTTCAGTCATCAAATAAAACCCTTATTATTGGTGTCCCACAAAAAAAGTAAATTTTTTATTTTTTATTTTTATTGAGATGAAAACCATTTGGATATATTTATTTATCATTAATAGATGTTTTATATATAATAATACTGAGTTAAATATTAGTACAATGATATTTAAATTAGTAAAATCTATGGATCTTGGTGAGTGGTGGAAGTATCTAACCATATACATGGTGGAAAGCCATAGGGATTTTATTTGATAAGATGTGAGGCAATTCCACAACACCAAATCCATAGTTCTTAGTGCAAGAGACCCCTTGGATTTGAACAATGTTTGGCATGTGATGATGGACTCTCCATGGTCTTATACCACCTTTCAATTATCACCCTTTTGTTTTTTCTTCATTATATTTTTTTTGTCTTTAGGTATCATTTCTATTATACTTATGTTTCATCATATATGGCTATTAAATTCAATTATTATAACATTGATTGTGTGATATATTTTTAGTTGATCCTCATTTTAATTTAATTTCACATATAATTCTCTTCAGTGATTGTGGGTTTTCTCTAGTCCCATAGTGGTCATACGAACACATTACCTCACGTATGTTTATTCATATATTTATATTTAATTAATGATTTTTTATAGATGGTGACCATTGATGGTAACTGGGTCATTAGGAATTATAGAAAGATGAAATGAACTGGTAATTTATATATATTTCTCAATACACAATAACATTATATCACTTAATGTCATTTGTATTCAAATATTTAGATTGTTATTTTAGTCCACATCTAAGTCTTGTAGGATTAATGCATAGCATGGATTCTAAAAATAATATGGAATATTCATTGGAATTATCTAAGAAAAGTTCGTTAAAGGGGTCATTAATACCCATAATAAGGAATATATGAGAAAATAATTTTATAAATTTCTCGAACAATTAAAGTACATCGTTAAAATTAATTTTTATTACATCAATGTAAATTAATGAAATTTATATTTGTATATTCTAGAATATAGGAATATAAATATAAATATTATTTCGTCTTGGATATTCTCACTATTCCAAGTGAATTAAATTTAAATTTCATCACCAAGTACTGATGTGGAGTAAGTGTTAGTTGACTTCATTAGTTTAATCCTACAATAATATCAAATTTATGATAAGTACTACAAGTCATGGTTTTTTTACTATTTTCTAGAGAGAAAGAGTATCAAAGGACATTACTATATGGTTTGGGATATGACGGAACATTTATATACTTCTAAGGGGATGAACAAAGCCATGAGAAAAAGGTTGGATTTCATTCCCATATGAAGATACTTGTTGATCATATACTCAAATAGTTTATTAGATAGATGAATCAATCTTCGAATATATTTTTTAACAAGTGTGTAAAATAAAAATATAACCTATAAAAGGGTATGCTCACTTATATTTATCCTAATTAATCATTTACCCAATCATATATAACCACTAGAAAACAAAATATTTCACTATTTAAATATAAAAAGAGTAATTAATATGTATAATACAATTGTATGGATGAAGGGAATAATTGTAGACCCTTACATACTATTATTTAGTATAAATATAATATGTGTTGAACTATATGAAATTGTTTTTATCCGTCCACATCCATGCTTTCTATCCAAGTTTCTTAGGGTTTAACATAGATTACACACATGGACAAGATTCTACATAGATTGAACTGATGTCCCCTCTATGAAATCTAGAATCCAAAAAAAAATTAGCGTTATAACTTCATTCTATCTCAAATCTTTGTTTTGGTGTTCTAATCATCATCACTGAGAAGTAATGTGAATAAAACAGTGATTTATATGAGTAGGAATTCATATTCATGTTCCAATTGAGGAGATGATGATGGTTGTTTTTAATAATGAGTGTTATAACTACCCATTTTCAGTCTTCTTAACTCTTCCATGATTATTATATTTAGGAATTTTATTGAATATTTTTACTAGTAATAATCATTTTTTAGAGGGAGTGCAATAAATGTGACATAGTTGGGGGATTTCTTGTATCTTGTAGAATATAATATGTTATATTATTCCTCCTTAACCCATAAAATGTTGGTCTTTTAATGTCTTAAATTATTTTATATAGGAGGTTGTTGAGAAATATTTGTTTTCAACAATGCATAATATTTTTATTAAAAAGGGGGAGATTGTTGAGAAGAATACTCTATCTCTTTATGATGATTTTGATGCTCACAAATACCCTTAATTATTTTATAATGATTTTATTTTTAAGTGTATTTTATGAATTTATTATTCATTATATTTTTATTTCTGGAATAAATATTTAAGTTCTTGAAAATTGAGAATAAATTTCCAAATTATTCGCATTAGTGTGTTCTATAAACAAAGTTCATTATCTACATATTCAAAAATTGCTTAAGTGTGTTCTGGAAACACTGTTCATACCCTACATAGAGAAGCATAGTGTAAGGATGGAACATATTGTATACTTTATGAGATATCAAAAATGTATGGTTAAACAACCATACGTTATTGGAAAAGTATGGAAGAAGAACCCTACATTAAGAAGGAACCCTATGTTTGGGATATTGGAAAAGTATGGAAAAAGAACCGTATGTAAGTTCTAAATTTTACATTTTTTTTCAAAAATATGGTTCATCAACCGTACTTTTGTGAACAACCTTATGTTTCATCAAAAATTATAGATCATGTATCTTTTTTTAGAAGCTTATAAAAGTAAGGATCCTTTTTCATACATTTTAATGATAGAAAGAAAAGTATGGGTGATAAACCCTACCTTTTTTATCAACCCTACGTTTGTATTCAACCTTATGTTTTAAGGATGCGTCATCAACCTTACCTTTGTAATATACCTTAAATTCAATAATATGCATGCTATAAAGTTGAAAATTACATTTAGCGTTAGAGAATTAAAGATCATATTATTATTCAACGGTATACAAGCTAATTATTTGGCTGATTTCAAGCCGGATTAAAAGCTGATTTTAAATCACGTCTTTGACTGATTCAAAGTAGTTTATCAATGATTTAATGGATCAATTTAAAAGGATAATTTCATGCTATACTTGAATGAAATGGATGCAATTATATGTGGTCTAGGACCTGATGAATTCAACAGAGTATCTCAATGCCCGACAGCATATGAGATGTGGAAAACTATTTATGTTTTTTATGATGGAACTGACAGTTTCAAGAAAATGAGATATGCTACTACTAAGCTTAAATTTGATACATTCAAAATGTTTGAGGGTGAAATAATTACTCAAATGAATGGAAGATTGATAGAAATTGTCAACAATATAAGTACTTTGGGAGAACCAATCAAACAATCAGATCAAGGCTTAAAATAACTAATAGTGACGCATACTAAAAGGATTGGAATCTCTTCTACAATTAGACAGTCAACACCTGTCAAAGACTTAGCCATGAGAGAGGTGATTGTAACACTAATTATGTATGAATACAAGATGTAATATTAAGAAAATGAGAATAAGGTTTTTATCAAGAAAGATGAAACTACCTTAAAAGTGCCATCCCAAAGTAAAATCAGAAAGATAAAGAAAAAGGAAGTAAAGGTGAAATCATACTATTCTGATACATCATATTCTAATGTAGAACTGGATCATCTAGCTAGAATGTTTAGTAAATTCTAAAAAAAAGAAGAAAGGCTTCATAAAAACATTCAAAAAGGATGAAAAGGAAGTCAGATGTTATGAGTGAAAGAAAATGGGACACATCAGACCTGACATTCCTCAGTTAAAACAAGAAAAGAAGAAGAAGTTCTTCAAAAGGAATGATTATGAAAAAAAGATAAGAATGAAATGAAAGCTACATGGTCCATGTCTGAAGACACCAGCAGCTCTTCAGAATTAGACTCAAAAAATTATGAAGTAAATCTAAAATACAACATGTGTTTTATAGAAGAAATAGATGAGGTATAATAATACTACTCTTCTGAATTTAATGCGGACTCTAGTTCTGAAACAAGATATTCTAATGAAAAACTTGTAGCTTACTGTAACATGCTTGAAGAAAAATTTGATTATCTTTTTAATAAGAATAATTCCATAAAGAAAATTCAAAAGGCTGTTTTAGATGAAAGATATACAATACTAAAACAAATTAAAGAGTTAAGTAATAAGTATAATTCAATTAACACTTACTATACAGATTATGAATCAAATTTAAAAAAACTACAAAATGAATTAGAAACCTATAAAACTATATCCCTTTATTTACTAAAGGAGAAAAATCTTTAAATGAAATTCGTGGGAAAACTATCATTATGAAAAAAAGATTTTGAATTGGCAGTGAGGGTGAAAAACCTATGCTATACAAGAATTATTTTGTTCCAAAAACAAAAAGATTAAATTGTAATTAATGTGGGACATGGGGACATATTTCTAAAAACTATTTCTTAAGAAAACCTCAAATAAGTGGCATTAAGAAAGATTTTGTATCAAATAATTTATTGTATTCTATTGAATTGAGAAAATACCAGCAAGTATGTATTCTCAAATCATTGCTGGCTAACACTCCTGGACCCAACAAAATATGGGTACCAAAGCAATTTTTTTAAATGCCTTTGCAAGAAGCAGGTCACAGAAGAAAAAAATTATATATGGTATATGGATAGTAGCTGCTCAATACATATGAGTGGAAGCTCATTGAATTTCACTACACTAACTCGAAAAGATGGTGTACTAGTCACTTTTAGTGACAATGCCAAAGGCAAGATAATGAGCATTGGAACAGTTGGAGATCCAAAACTTGCCTCAATCAATAAAGTACATTATGTACAAGGATTGAAACACAATATGATAATTATCTCTCAACTCTGTGATGATGGTTATGCTATTGATTTCTCTAATAATTGATGTTCTATTTTCAAAAATAAACTTCTTAAATTTAGAGAAAATAGAACTGATAATGTTTATACTCTGGATTTAAATTCCTTGTGTAAACAAGTAAAATGCATAACTACTAAGATAAATGAATCCTAGATTTGTCATAGAAGACTTGGACATTTCAATATATATGTTTTACATAAGTTATCCAAGAATCAATTAGATTCTGATTTTCCTAGTCTCAAGTTTTAAAGTGATAGATATTGTGATGCATGTTAACTTGGAAAGCAGCACAAATCATCCTTCAAATTTGTTAACAAAATAGCTACATCTAAACCTCTATAACTTATCCATATGGATTTTTTTGGACCTTCAAGAGTGGAAATATTGGATGGTAAATTATATGTATATGTTTTAGTTTATGACTATTGTATATTTACATGGATTTTCTTTTTAAAATTTAAAAATGAATCTTTTAAATTATTTGAAAGTTTTTGCAAAGCTGTTCAAAATGAAAAAGGTTTTAAAATAATTTCATTAAGAATTGATCATGGTGGAGAATTTGAGAATCTGGATTTCAATCCCTTTAGCTCAAATATGGGTATTAAACACAACTAATTTGCACCAAGAACACCTCAACAATATGGAATTTTTTAAAGAAAAAATAGGACTATGCTAAGTGAATAAAGTCTTCCTACATATTTTTGGGCAGAATCTATAAGTACAGCCTACTATATAATGAATAGAATTTTGATTTGACCAATTTTGAAAAATACACCCTATGAACCCTAGAATAATAGAAAACCTAATGTAAATTACTTCAATGTTTTTGGATGCATGTTTTACACCTTAAACACCAAGGACAATCTTGGTAGGTTTGATCCAAAATCTGATGAAGACATTTTATTAGGATATTATGCAACTTCCAAAGCTTATAGAGTTTTTAATAAAAAGTCAAGGATTGTTGAAGAATCAATTCATGTGAAATTTGATGAATCTGATCTCTTTGAGAAATGGAGTGATCAAATAGATGAACTTGATTCTAATGATACCATGAGACCTGAGGACCTGAATAATGATTTTAAAAAAGATATAAATAAAATTCAGTCCATTCCAAAAGAATATGACATTGAAGAACCTATAAGTTTACTACCTAGACATTCAAGGACCCTAAATAATCAACCTTTAGAAACTATAAAAGGAGACTTAGAAACAGGAATAAAAACCAGAAGCAACATAGGAAATCTTGTTGAGTTTTCTGCCTTTATATCCCAATTAGAACCCAAGCCTATAAAAGAAGATTTAGATGAAGAAATTTGTATGATAGCAATTCAAGAAGAACTAATCCAGTTCAAAAGAAATGAAGTCTAGAAATTAGTTCAAATTCCACAAAATTATCCATTTATAGGAAAAAATGGGTCTTTATAAATAAACAAGATGATCAAGGTATAATAGCTAGGAATAAAAAAATATTAGTAGCTAAAGGATATAATCAGGATGAAGGTATATATTATGATGAGACCTTTGCACCTGTAGTTAGATTAGAAGCCATTAAAATCCTTTTGGCATGTTCATCTCATATGAAATTTAAATTATTTGAGATTGATGTTAAGTCTTCCTTTTTAAATGGTTATTTAATGGAGGAAGTTTATGTTGAGAAACCTCCTAGTTTTGAAAATTCACAAAAACCAGATTTTGTTTCTAAACTTACTAAAGCTCTTTATGGCCTTAAAAAGCAGCTAGATATTGGTATGAAATATTAATCTCTTTTCTTTTGAAAAATGATTTTACTATTGGAATGGATTATCCAACACTATCTAATAAAACTGTAAATTCTAATATTTTATTGGTTCAAATTTATTTTGATGATGTAATTTTTGGATCAACTAATAAATCTCTTTGTCATGAGTTTTCAAATCCAATGTAAAAATAATTTGAAATGAGTATGATGGGAGAGTTGAAGTTCTTTTTAAGACTTAAAATTTATCAAAATTATTTTTGAAATGTTATAAATCAAAGAAAATACATTACTTATTTATTTAAGAAATTTGGACTTGAAAACAACAAGACATATATAACTCTTATGTCTAGTAATATAAAACTTGATTTAGATGAAACTGGGAAATCCATTGACAACAAGTTATATAGAGTTTTGATTGGTAGTTTATTCTGTGTTACTGCTTGCAGGCCATATATAATTTATTTAGTATGTATTTGTGCAAGATTTAAATCAAATCCTAAATAATCTCATTTAACTATTGTTAAAAGAATTTTTAGATATTTAAAAGTAACTATTTTTCAATCTCTTCTTTATTTAAAAAATTATGATTTTTATTTAATTTCATATTCAGATGTATAGTTTTGGAGTTGTAGATTAGATAAGAAAATCACTTTAGGTACTTTTCACTTTTTAGGAAAACCCTCGGTATCATGGTCAAGTAAGAAATAACATTTAGTTGTCCTGTCAACAGTCGAGGCAAAATATGTGTTTGCTGGCAGTTGTTGTGTGCATGTGTTGTGCTTGAAAAATATGCTTATAGAATTTAGAATAAATTTTAATAATAAACCTATTTTATGTGATATTATAAGTGCAATTAATATTTCAAAAAATCCTATTAATTATTCATAGACTAAGCATATTGATATCAGACATCATTTTCTAATAGACCATGTTCTTAAAAAGGATATATTCTTATAATTTGTAAGTACTGAAATTTTATTAACTGGTATTTTTACTAAATCTCCTCCCACAGTAAGGTTCGATTTTATTATGGGGGGATAGGTCTATTTAATTTTAAATAATGTTTTTTTCATAATTTTTTTTATAAGCATGCGTACGATTTTATTTGTTTTTAAAATTTATGATATGATTATTGATGACATGATAATCAAGTCTGTTAGATCCCTTTTGTATTCTGAATCGTTTAATTTCTATTGAAAATGCTTTAGATCCCCTGATGCATTACCTATATTTGTCAATCCGAACATGAACCTTGGAAACCCTAATAATTTTTTGAACCTTCAGAGATTTTCGATAGAAATGGACAAGACCAAGAGAACTGATGAGTCTAAGACCAGCACTGCCAAGAGATAACACTCTGAATGAAAGAAAACTCTGCAAGGAAAGGTGATAGATCTGAAATTATTATATCATACGAACATGTTACTGAAGCTGGCTCTTGCCTTTCAAAACCTCAAACAGAATTTTAATGGTGAGAAAACTGAGTTTTTACATGAGGTGGAGCTTTGTTATTTCTTTAAATCTATTCAGTTTAGTCTAGGGGATGATGGAGATTCTATGATAGAAAAAATAGAAGACAATGATTTTTCATTCTCATCTATAGAAATTTCTCGGATTCTAAATTGCCCTAAAATAGAGTTTTTCATTTTGATTTAAAATTTTTTGGCGATAGTACACATAAACATGAGGATATTATGTCATTTTTTCGGATCAAAAAATGTCAATAAAATGTTTGTAATGGACTTGGAACCAGACTAGAATATATTGGTTAAGTTTTTGAAAACTGGGATTTCCCCCATGATGTCTGAAATAGAAAATATTCTTTATCCAGATATGTATTAAATATTTTTGCTGATGAGTGATATTAAATTAAACTTTCCGAGATACATGGTGAGGTATCTCCGTTAATGTTTCCAACCAGAGGCAATAATGAGTTTTTATCCTTTTAGAAGATTTATCTTAAAAAAAATTTAAGATAGATATGATAAGATTTGTGGATGATCAGGTGAAATTCCACCATAGTAATATCTTTTATTTTGGTACTTTGAGAAAAATTGGAAATTTCTAGAACATTATAAAAGGAAAATGGCTGCCTGTTGGAGCTGAAGAGGATGAAGAATGTACTCAGACCTAACCAGAAAAACCAAAAGGAGTAACTGTATATAGAACAACTGCAGTATCATAGAGGATATGGTTTAAAGTAGTTGATCCATCAGCTGATGAGGAAAGTCAAAAGGAACTTCAGTGGTCATGACATCGAGTGACTCATGCTAATGAACAGACCACTCAACCACTCCCAGATGGAACTGAAACTATTCTGAGCTATAGATTCATTAGAGAATCTATAGTATAAGACATATCTCAACCAATAGCTTCTCATATTGAGATGACTCATCAAGTAGAAAAAGGAGCAGAGGCTCAAGCATAGGTAATAGTTTCAGCAGATATTGTAACTATTGTAGAGACTCTAGTAGAAACTAAAACTAAAAAAGGAAAGGAGGTCATTCCTGGTGAAGTAGATGTGTCTAGTCCTCATATAATTCAAGAGGAAATTGGTTTAGAAAATCTACTGGAGGAAATGGATGAAGATGATGCTCATGAGGTGAAACCTCCATCAATTGTTGAAATTTAGGATGAAAATGTTTCTGATGTACATACAGAGGTGTTGAATAAGGATTTTTCTATAGAAGAGTCTGGGAAAGTCTCTGAGGAAAATTCAGTGGAAAACCCAGCTTCGGAATTAGATAAGGAGAAATCAGATGTAGAGTCATTACCTATAGTGTCGCTGCATCAAGTACAAGATGAAGATGATAATCAAGCATAAAGTGCCTCTGATTTAGTGAATATGGAAGTAGAAGAGCTGTGTAGGAAGTTTTCATGTTTGGAATCTGGAAATGCAGCTCTAAGGAGCACCTTAGAAAAAGAACAGTTGAAATTTCAGAATTTTAAACCTAGTTCAGTTTCAAAGTAAGAAGTTGAAGTGTTTAAGAAGGAAATGTTAAATAAAGTTGCAAAGATTAAATCACCGATGGTTATGAAGATAGAATTAATGGAATTTAGATCATTTATGGAGAAACAATTTTTTTTTTGTTAGACTAAGTGAGGCCAGTACATCATGTAAATCACCTGATTTAATCGGAAAATTCCATGATATCATAGTAGCAATGAGTAATATGAATGAAACATTGCAGGACCTTCAATGAAATAGTGCCCCTATGTTAGTGCTATTAGATAATCAAAAGTTTTTAGATGACCAGTTTACCGAAAGTGAACCAAGTATTAGAACTGCACTGACTTAGTTCACAATGAAATTAACTCTCTTTATGGAGAGGGAAGAAAGGATCCATCAGTTTTTTAGATTAAATATGATCGAAGGTATTCATGTGACTCAGGAGAATCGAGGTCTTATTATCAAACTAGGAGATGGCATGATGAGAAGGCTGAGAGAGTAGTTTACAGAAATCAAGGTTTTAGTTTAGATGAGATAGACCATATCTCATACCCTTAACACACCTTGCTTCCTGTGTTCATCATGATTGTCATTGTTACATATTTTCAATGAATTGTTTTTCATTTAATATTTCTTTGTTTCAATTAAGTTTTTCTATCTTTGTTTAGATAAGTCGGTAATATAGATTCACTTATTAACAAAATAGTTAATAATATAATTTATTTAAGTTCATTTCTACATTAAAATGTTTTCTATTCCATATTATATCATTCATTTTTATGTCACAAAAAGGGGGAGAAATTGGGATAAAGTTTTTTTTTCTCACTTTAGAAAAAGGGGGAGAAAATTATTTTTATGATTACAGATAACAAAATGTTTTTTTATTTTTGAAATACTCTTGTTGAAATTAACTATTGTTTTATATAAGAAAAATTCTAAACTATATGTAATTAATTTTGGAAGTTAATTTCATTTATTATTTTATGGGTTTTTTTATCATCAAAAAGGGGGAGATTGTTGAGAAACGGTTGTTTTCAAAAATACATAATATTTTTAATAAAAATGGAGTGATTATTAAGAACAATACTCTATCTATTTATGATGATTTTGAGGCTCATAAATACCCTTATTTTTTCTAATGATTTTATTTTTAAGTGTATTTCAGGAAATTATTATTCATTATATTTTTATTACTGGAAGAAATATTTATGTCTGTGAAAAATGAGAATTAATTTCTAAAGTATTCGCATTAGTGTCTTTTGGAAACACTATTCATGCAATACATATTTAGTAATTTCTTAATCGTGTTCTACAAACACTATTCATACCCTATGTGGAGAAGCATAGCCTAAAGATGGAATGCAGTGTATGAATTATGAGATATCAAAAAAGTATGGTTAAACAACCATAATTTATCAGATAAGTGTTAAAAAACAACCCTACATTAGGAAGGAACCCTACGTTTGGGATATTGGAAAATTATGGAAGAAGAATCGTACGTAAGTTTTAAAGGTTACGTTTGTTTCTCAAAAGTATGGTTCGTCAACCTTAATTTTGTGAACAACCTTACATTTCATCAAAAATTATTGATCATGTATCTTTCGTTTGGAATCTTATAAAAGTATGGATCATTTATCATACGTTTGAATGATGGAAATAAAAGTATGGATGATCAGCCCTACTTTTTTTATCAACCATATATTTGTATTCAACCATAAGTTTTAAGGATGTGGTATCAAGCTTACGTTTTTAATCTACCTTACGTTTAGAAGATACATGCTATATAATTGATCCATACATTTTTCATCAGATAATTAAAGATGATATTGTTAAGCAATGGTCTACAAGTGAATTATTAGGCTGATTTCAAGATGGATTAAAAGATGATTTTAAAATCATGTCTTTGACTGATTCAAAGTAGTTTATCTATGATTCAAAGAATCATTTTAAAAGGAGATTTTCATGCTGAATTTTTAGGGGAGTTATGACTGCTCTGTTATTTCGAATTTATTGAATATCACGAGTCAGAAGGTGACTTTTTGGATATTACTTTGTAGAGAAAGCGCTTGATATATTTTTGTTATTATTAAATTCAATATATACAGTGTAAAATATCTAAAAAACAAAAAAAACGGGAGCATATATTCTTACGATATAAAAAATCTGTTGCATGACAACATTGAGACAATTGATATAATCGAGACTTATAGATCTATAGTTACGAAGAGTGAAAAAACTCAGAAGAAACACGACAGAAGATTCACCCATTCATCATCGATGATCTATTGTGAATCTACTGTTGCTGAAGTTGCGAATTATTTTTCTATATCTACTACAATCGGATCAACTCATAATGACACTTACATGAAGATTAATATTTATGAATACGACTATTCATCTACTTTCAATTGTATTCTGTTTCAATTGTGAAGAACAACAAGAAAGTATTTTCAAATAACAAATACTTATTTTTATCTTGAGTGACTAGATTCTTATACTAAGCTCTGTAGGTTCTGCGATTGAACCCGAATGCACTATTTTTCCTTAGATTGTAAAGGTGTCAACTGCATGTACTCAGTTGTGGATAGTTTTGTTGATAAGAATGCCATATAGTGAAAATCTCCAAGCTCATGGAGTGTAGTGTTGGTGGGGTGGACTAGGGTCATTCTATTACCCAAACCACTATACATCGTGTGTCCCTGCTATTTCAATTACTATTGCATTAATCTATCTAATTAAAGTTAAAGGACAGAACACGATCTCATGAAGAATTTGTAAAAGACACAATTCACCCCCCCCCCCCCTCTTGGGTATTATTGGTATAACCCAATCCAATAGAGGCATTGGATCTTGCTTTGATACTTTCTGGTTTAATTACATGTATTTTCACATTTATTTACAAATATTTAACTATTTTTAGGAAATAATTATATCTAACACTAGTAAATATATTTTTATTTTAAATGTTAATAAATTAGTTGGACTATTTTTGTGGTTTCAGATTCATGGAGCTATTATGATTTATTAAATGTTTTGTATTTAGTGAATTTTTGGGGTCACTCTCTTCATCCTCTCCATTCCCTTTCGGTTTTTTCTAATTGTGTTGTCTAATAATTCTTTTCCAGACTCAATATTCATTGATTTTTTTATAAATAAAATCAGAATCAATACAATCAGATATATTCTTTATGTTAATCCCATATACAAATTTTTAATCCCCTCTATTTTAGGATAATTGCATTTATATCTATTATATTCCATTATAATAAACTTATAAAAATGTCATGCATTTTATGAGTTCCTATATTAGATTTATAAAATGAAATTGGAATTAAAAATAGCCTTGTACTCTATTTATAATATAACACCTTGTCATATGATTTTGGATCTTTCTAACACTAATAGAATTGTTAAAAAATCATTGCAATATTTTTATATAAGAGTTTTTATTATCATATTTACTTAAATCTTCACATTTAATTATTTCATTTAAAAATTTTAAACATCATACAGATGATGTATTTTATTTTTCAAAAAGAAATGATATTCCTAAACATGTTAGACTCAATTAATCCAATTTTATATTTTGATTTTGATATTTTATTATTAATTTTTTTTAATCATTGGTTTCTTCTTATTGCAATTGTTTGATTGGGGGATGCACTGTTTCTATCCAGAGGTCCAAGAAAGGGGACCTGATTATATTTTTGAGGATGATAGTTTGTGAAACTTTTGTATAAAATTACATATTAAATGGTTCATTTTGACAATGTTTCCACCTATAGGTAATCATTCGCATTCGGTCTATATCATGAATGAGTTGATGAACTGCAATCATAGATTCAGTCACTTGTTTGAATAATGAAAATGACACTTGATGTGTAATAAGAACATATTTTAAATGAAGTTTGATAGAGTTTCAAGAAAAAAATTCATGTTTGAATATGTTTTTAATGTGTTTCATTGAGCATCATATATTTTATTAGAATATGAAAATGTTTTAAAATTACATTTGGAAAAAAATTTAATTAAATCCTCAGATTTTCAGAGTTTCATAAAATCCAATTTTATAATTAATATATATATAATATAAAAAATATATATTTTATATAATTGGATTAATAAATGTATTATTAAATTTTTTTAATTGATATTGCAATACCCAAGAATTATATTTCAATTAATATATAATTTATAAAAATATATTTATTATTGGTATTGATAAAAACAATTGAAAAGGTAAATTTTTAGTATTATCAATAGTTATATATGTCATATAAGTCTTTCACTAAACATTAAAACAAACATATATATTTTCTATTAATATTATTTTAGTTTCAATATAACAATTTTATCTATCAAAATAACTTTTAATGATAGAGTTTTTACAAATAATTTAGTGACATGGAAATATAATTTGGTAAAATTATTTATCCATGGAAAATTAACCTTAACAAATTGATATGTATTTATTTGAAAAGGCAAAATATTTTGAAGTATCTCCACCTCAAGACATACTTATTTTCTTTTTATATTGTCTTTTTGTTTTATTTAATTTGTTTTCTCATTTAATTAACATTCCTCTTCCTTTATTGGGGCCTCATATTATTTTCATAAATTTTTGTGTTACTATAATATTACAATGTCTTGTCCTCAAACTTCTATAATCACTAACAATATATTATAAACATTCTTCTCTTATTTTCTAGTACAATCTATAGTGATTTTTTTGGTTTTGTGACTTTTTGTTTTTTAGTGTAAATCCAAAACTTTTAAAAACATCTTGGGTAAAACATTCCACACATATTCTCAAATCCACCATTGATGTTATGGCATATTTTCAATATTTTCCCCCAACCATATTTTCCTAGAATTTGGTTTGAAAACTATGCGATCAAGTGAGATAGTATTTTTCACATTTTTTATTTTCATGGTTATGGGATACCTTCCATTTGGAGGAAATTTTCATTTGATTAGAGGATGATCTCAGGATCTTCTTGGAGTAATGACTCTCAATGAAAAATCGTGTGGAAATATCTCTTTTTTTAATATGGTATGTCCCATGTTTTAATAATTTTATATCAATAAATCTCACTACCAAATCAAAAGACTTCATACCAAGGGAGTTATTCTCATCCCCAATAGATATCATCCAATCTTATTAATCCTCCTTTATATTCATTATTTTTTATTCATTTTTTTAATTCTTGTAAATAATTACTATGTTATTTAATTAATTATTATTTGACCATAAATTGTGGTTCTTTTATATTAATAGTTGTTTTTTTTCTTTTTCTAAGTGCATGTAAAATATCAAAAAATAATTTTGCAAATCCCTATATCTCCCAAACATAACTTTTCAATTATTCTCCAACAAGGAAGCATATCCCATTGAAAATTAATATTAATTTCTATCTTGATTCAACTAATTCTATGAGATAAATTCACTTTCTGAACTTATGACTAAGTGAAATAACTAAATCGTTAATTTATTATTCTAGTAATGATTTATTTAAATGAATTCTCTTGATAGTACCCATAATACAATTTTCCACTTATTCTAAAAATTCATCATATGTTATATAATTTTAGAATGAATATTACTGAGTAGTACATCATCATTGTAGCTTTAATAGGATTCATTAGAATAATAATAATAATAATAATTACTACATATACCACTATGATTATCAATAGTTAGTGGTGTTTCTCCCATTACTTATTTATTCTTAATCAACTTCCATGCCTCTCTTTTCTTCCTATTTATATGAGTCTCGGAAGAAATCTCTAGAATTATATCATCATGGGTATAATTCTTTTTCTCCATATTCATATACATAAAAGAATCATGAAATATATGTATAATTAAACTATTTATATCAATAGGGAAATCTTGGGTCCTTATAGGAAAACACCCTTTGACGCCCCACTTAGAGACATGGGTCGGATTCTAATGAGAGGGGTCAAATCAGTGGTTGTCATTTATGAATTATTTTACTTTAACTTGTCCTATTGAGAATTTTATAGTTATTGATCTACTCAATGATACCTCATAGCGTCAACTAATATATAAAAATAATAATGTAGAACATAAAACATGATATGTACAAGGTGTGTCACTAAGACCATCTCCTTACCATATTTCTTAAACAAACAAACATAGATTCTCCACTATAATCTTATCATCAACTATAATTTCTTCGGTAGAATATTGTTATACCCCCATTATTTAATCCTCTAGAAGATCCTAGTTATAACTCCTTGTAAAAACTCCTCTAACATTATTGTTTAGACTCCCCATGTATCTAATATTCTCATCAATTGGTTATAAAACTCAATCCCCATTACCTTTAGTGTTGATCCACTAATAAAAATATCTCCAGTTTCTCTCAGTTTTTTCTTTCAAAACTAATAATGATCTTCCTTATCAATGAAACATGATATATTTTGATAACGTAAAATTTCATGTCTATACATTAGGTATACTTTAAAATATGAATTTTTGACTTCCAAACTAAATTAGATCTCTTCATGATCTAAAACTTCTCAACATATTGATTACATATACATACAAGTATTATCCCACATATATCTCCCTAATTCATCTTGTCTCTTTATTATGATATTATTTCATAGAAGTGTAAAATTATGAAACTAATAATAATCTATCTTTGAATTCTCAACTCAATTGATGAATACATTATATAATTCATGGTGTATTAAATTTTCTAATAAACATTTCTTATTCTCGTTATTTTATTTTATTTTCATCAATTCTATATATTATCTCTCTTTGAGCTTACTTGTATCTTTTATCCAAATTAGAGGATACATGGGGATAAATTTTTCAATTAAAATTATGGTTAGTGATTCTATGGGAAAGAGTGAATGCACATGTTATACTTCTTCTTCCTTCATATTTTTTATTTATTCCTAACACAAACCAAATTATATAATTATTGTATCATTTTCTACTTCATGATAGTATATCATACAAGTTTATATTAAACTAATTAAAATCATGTTTCTTCCTTTTGTTCTTCACAAATGTTATAATCATGGGTTTTCCTTAAATATATCATACTAATGGGAGAGAAAAATTCCTTCTATTACATTTCATAATGAATAAATATGTTTATACATGGATAAAGATTATCTCTATATAATTGATATTTATAAGGTATCTGTTATCCTCATATGTTAGTATCAACATGGGTTCTTCTTCTTCATGAGTCTTCAGAGAACTAATAGTGTATCTCCATTCATCATCTCAAAAGGTAGTATAAATCTCTTATATTAATTATTCACGTATCTAAGGTAGTTCTCATATTCTTACATCATGTATGTTAATTCACGAACTCAATCCTTCATGTAGCCTAGGAGACTATAGAAGCATTATTTTTTTAGTGGAATTTAGAGTGCTCTAAAAAAATACAACACTATAATGAATTTTTTGGGGTCTTTATTTTTATAGATTAGTTCTGACCACTTACTTTTATCTTAAAAAATTATCATTTTTGATAAAATTTGTGAGTAAAACATATGCCTAAAACCATCAATATCATAAAAAAATGTGATGTTAATTTTAATGGAATCAAGTTTCAACATATAAAGATTCTTCCTTAATTGTTAGTACTCATGTTCAAGTAGTTTTATTTCTATGATTCTTATTATTTTTTACAACATGATTTCATGTATGAATTTACATATATGGAAACCACAATGGAACATCATATTAGTACTTTGAAAAGGATCATTCACTGATAAAACTATATCATAAAATACATAGATTACATGAATGAAGATTTATATTGATTTTTTTCCAAGATATCATAGAATAGATATTTCTTCATTCATAGTTGATGGCATGGCATGAAAAATAATTCATGAATAGTAAAACCTGTAATCATGAGAATTAATGTGAAAAATATTTTGATCATATGACTGCAAATATTTTCATCAGGGACTGGTCTTAATTTTGTATCATTTAAATATAGAGGAACAATATCACGTATGGGGGTATCCCACATTACAATTTATTTGGGATAGTATCCACATAACATGTTTTTTCACTCCTCAAATATCTTATCAATGACATCGAGGTCAAATATCAAACAAACTAACATAAATAACTCATGGGTCAAGACTCCAGGCATTGACCCATTTCCATATATTCTTAATCAACCATGAACACATGTATGCCTATGTGTTGGCCATGAATCACACTTTGGCTCTTTTTTAGTATGTTTTTTTATGGGATGGACCTTTATTTTTTCCTTTAATGCTTAGATATTTCTAGCTAGCTTGGGCAGCCAAGGTTAGAGACTTGGAAAAAACATTATGTGGTTTCATGAAAATAGTTTTCCAAAAATCGCTACATAATAGTTACCATATAATAACTTCAAATCCATATCCAACTTAATATTCTTTATATTACTCAATTTGTCATGTTGGATCATTAAAAAAATTGTTTTTCTCAATAATCAACATATCTTCATCAATAAATTTTATAAAATTCAGTTTTCCATATTGTAAACAATTTTTACATTAATAACACCATTAACACTTGTTCTAATAATTAAGACTACTCATAAAACCATATAATTATAGAATTGGATGTATTTTCAAGAATTTCATCTGATGAAAAAATTTCATGAATATTTCAAACAATAATAATTTTATTCTAGTATCATGAATACAGCCAATAGGCTTAGATGAATTATTAACCATGTAATCTAATATCAACCTGATAATCCACAACATCTATCCTAGAAGGAATCATCATTAACATATTACACCAAAAACATATTGAATAATTGGAAAAAAAATTCTTCACCTTTTCTCTTTAATCTCCTCTTTTAATTTTTTTTTCAATAATAATACATACTAATTTGAATATATGTTGTCTTATGGATTATTTGTTCTCAATATTATAAATAAAAAATGAATTGTTAAGTGTAATAGTTCTTCTTATATCATGAATATTTTTAAAATTCCATCATGGAATCCTCTTCTCTTATAATCATTTAAATTCTTGTCCTTATCCCATTGAGATATAATGATAGGATCACCAGTTTTTCTTATTAAAGATATTTTATCTATGAAACTCTTTGTCTACATGAGGATATCATTTTTAAAAATATGAATGTATAAAGAAGAAGATCAATGTTTCCATTAAATTATTCATCATGTGATACCAAGATCAGATAAGATCCCCTTCATATTTTGGTGATGATCAAGATAGATTAATCAATCAATATGTTGTGTCTTACACATATCTCAATAAACATATGGAAATTTTATATTGGATATATATATATATATATCCTTTAACTCAATATCAACTCCCCTTGATGATAATTATAAAACCATTAAATGTTGGGATATGAGAGTGATTTCCACAAATCATTCTCTAATTTTTCAAATCTATTTAGAAGTTACACATTCACAATATAGTAAATATTTAACAGCTTTAACACATCAATGATATCCCTTAAGGGTAGCTTCATCTCCTTTAATTCTATACATAAAAGTAAAAAAACATATAAAAAAGGGAATAAGGATAGAACTATATATTTCCATAAAATAAATATCTAGGAAGAGAGGTTTTTCTCGACCTAGGATTTTCATTCCTTCCAAACTTAGAACATCTTTTTTCCATGCCATCTTAATAGGCCACATTCTCACATTATTTTCACAAACTACATCATTAAGAGAAGAAATATTATTAACCTCTTCATTTTATTTGTTAAAAATTCTATTTTTATCTTTATCTAATAGATAACAAGAATTATTAGATTTTTTTAATGTATTATAAAATAGATCCAACTTCTATGGTAGCCATGTCACGAATTTTCTAGCTGTATGTTCTAAATTATTAATAAATACACACAAACACGTTGTGCCCATAATGTCTTCATTTATTGGAATAATCTCCAATTTATTATATAGGATTATGGTATCCCCTTTTTTCCTTTATATTTTAATTGTGTGGAGTAGTTTTTAAAATACTTACCTTTTTTTCTCTACAATACATAATAGTTTTTAAAAAAATTGAAAGGAATAATTGTCTTAACACACATGGAGTGAATAAAATTTATTATCATCAGGACTACTCACTTATTTGAATCTTCCACTATGAAAAATCAAGGTTATTTTCAACGAAAATGTTTTCTTTTCTATTTGGATATATTTTATATTATAAATATTTTGTTTTGAATTGAATAGGGTGTTTTCTTCAAGAAATGTTTCAGGGATCTTTTAAAGGAATTTTTCATCTATAATAATATATATTGATGTTACTTATGATTTAATGGGGATATGATATAATTATACCATACACTTTCATTATTTGGATGGATTATGATGATGATAATGGTTTAAGTATGATTCTATGATAACTATTTCTTTTCTATGGTTGGTGTTATGATGTATTGATAAAATATTTATGAAACACATTTTATTTCTATAGGTTATTATATAGAGAATATTTTATAGTATTATAGAACACGTGTGTTTCATTTTTATTATGAGATTTGAGGGGTTGAAATTATATATCCCTCTAGTACATTGGTAAATATGGATATCTCATGAGATAATAAGGTCTGGAGGGTGGAGTAAACCTAGTTCAGTAAGGGAATTTTTACACTATAATAGTCTTGGGAATGAAACGTTTCTAAAAATATGATAGAATGGGTAGTGGATCCAATCCACTATGATATTATTTGAAGTGATCCTCTAATAAGGAATTAATTTTATATGCTTATGTTTATTCCATAAATGTATATCTTTTGAAAATGTTATTCTCTTATTGATCTTATTTATTTATTCCCTTATTATTATTCTCTTATGAATAATAAATATTTATACCATATTTAAATATTATGATCTATGATATATAGGGTATGGTTTTGAATTATTAAATTCATGTTATCATTCCCTTATTCTCATGTTCTGTTTTATTTATCATTGATATCTATCTTATTTACCCGTAGTCATCATCTGATCTCAACCTTTCTTATGTTTGTATTCCCCAAATTATGAAGAATGGTTTAAAGTGTGATATGTTTAATAAGGGTTCTATTTATGAATAATTTAGGGTGTAACAATTTAGATCTCATATGAATAATTTTTTTATTTATCTAGGTTTCAAAATATAATATAATTATAT
This sequence comes from Viscum album, assembly GCA_963277665.1. NCBI lineage: Eukaryota > Viridiplantae > Streptophyta > Magnoliopsida > Santalales > Viscaceae > Viscum > Viscum album. The sequence continues at coordinate 1,697,709,161 of OY728131.1, forward strand.
GGGTTTGGTATGGATATTAATGTTATGTATTGAGTATTCATTTAATAAAATGAGATATTTATGTATGAAAAGTATGAGATACTATAGTTTGTATCAGAGAAAGGTTTAGTTACCTTTGAAAAATAGTTTGATAATTTATTTTGTGAGAACCCTTAGGATAATACTATGTATAGAATAATTTCATAAGTTATGTAAAATAAAACAGTGTGGTTTTCCTAGAAATAACATCCATGTCTAGAAACTAAAAGTTTATATGTTTTTTAAATATATACATTTATCGGTAATCACTCCAAAATGAGTTGTTCGAGTATATCTCTACCATCATTCTGGTTCAAGGTGGTTGTTCCCTCACTACATGCCTAGTTTGACACTCTTATAGGGTATGCTTAGGTTAATTCACAATTACTTGAAGAACCATTATTAATGATTTTAATAAATGATGACCATTTATTACATATGTTATAATTGTTGTTCTATATAATGATAAGATGGTTTCATGATTTAAACATCTAATATATTATTTTTAATGATTATTTGGTTTCTGACTATGATTATTGTTTCTCACACTATGAATTTTGGAATTATTAAATGGATAGGACCCAAACGAATCATGTTAATTCTGAATTTTACACCCAATATAATGAGTATCCTCTTAAGAAACCAAAATTTATGGGTGCTGGAATTAAAAACATATTGTTATACTTACACAAATTTCACAATCTAATCATATTGAGCTTCCAAAAAAGAAAGTGAATCGATATTGTTCTTCTGAGTCCATTATAAGAAATCATACACCTTTCATGGAGGTTCAATGGATCTACATGTTACCAATAAATGAATCAGTACTAATGAAAATATATTTTTCCCTTATTTAGTTTTCAAAACATGAGAAATTGATTTTAGATAATTATCATTAATAAGATGAATCATATCAATAGTGTAATCGTATCAAGTATATGAGAAAATAGAATAAATTGAATCTATTTACTAGGATGATTTTATCAGATTATTTTTAAATAATTATTGTCTTTATATTCATCATATAAAATTGGAGAAGTTATTCCTTGGTCAAATGTACATGGATAATGGATCCATTAATATCCATGAGGAAAATATTACAATTCATGTGAGGTATGCTTCAGGTATTATCATCCAACTTGAAAGTAAGTGTAACTCCCGGACCCCAATTACGCAGAGTCAGTGCATTATTACATAACAATGGAATGATCAAAAAAGATCAAGTCTCAAAAGACTGATTAGTTTAGTATCCTTGGAATCACTAGATAAATTCAAAAAGTTTATATTTCATCATAAAATGAAAACTAACAGAACATAATCTCCATAGTCCACACTCATATCCCCTCATACTATACCTGCAGGTCATTCATAAAATACTTCTTCACATCCTGGGAAAAATAAAACATTGAAAGGGGTGATCTCAGATTCTCAATATGGATAACAATATATCAGAAACTTTAATAAATAATCATTAACATTTAAGGCAATGTATAACTAAAACCAAATCCTTTTAACATGAACTTCAGAATAATATGACAAAGATAAAATGAAATAATTTTATTTATTTATCCACATGGATATTCTACTAGTCGAATAATCACATGCAATATCAGTAACCACTTTCATAATGAAGGAATGCATAATGGCAGACTATCATAACCACGTAGTCAAGGCCCTGTGCCAAGAATAAAAATAATATTTTATCAAGGCCTTGTGCAAAGACACTATTTCATCTCATGAGACCTACCGATGCATCAAGGAGCTATAGCGGGCTTCACTCGTCACTTATTAAGTCCAATTCATTCCACATATGAACATGTTTAAACATAACATAAACATTCGTATTAAAACTAGCATAAGAGATGTCAATACTTTCTCCATAAACCATGGATGGTATAGAAATAACACATCCACAGTCAAACATATCACAAAACCTTCAATACAATATGGATGTTTTGTATCATAATAAATCAAATTCAAATAAGCATAAAATCCATCAAAGGATATTGACATAGATGAAATCAAAACTATTTGAGAGAAATATCTCTTTTTTTAGATATCATTTAAAATCCACATAATTATAAAAGAAAACATTTAATTTGAAAATATTCTTAAAAGCTTGTAAGGGAAGCTTCGGCGATTTTATAATGACGGAAAATAGCCTCACTCACCGTATATGTTAAAAAAATACATTCTTACCTTAATTCTGTCAAAAAGGTTAAAAAGGACCTTGTTTAGAAAACGATAGAAAGATTCCTTTATAAACTTCTTATAAAAAGTCAAAAAAGTGTATAAAAGAATTTAACCCATATTTTGTAAAATATTAATAATGAATTTAAATACATTTTTAAGAAACATGGATGTGGATGATAAAGATGCCCCAGTACATAATTACATTTTAAAAACCTCGGATAATAAAGATATTGTGAAATAAACCCTTACCTTGTACTTTTCATTAGTCAATTGTATGTTAACCTCCTTTATAATAGTTGAAACATTTTTATTAAATTATACAAGAACCATATACATATTTATGATATCATATATGATCTTCTAATATTGCTTTGTTAATAATATTTTAGTATTATCATCTTTTCGGGTGTTAACTTACTCATTTTATTCTATATGTTTTGTTACATAAGCCGTGTTTTTTAGGGATAGGTTATATCTTATTCATATCCATAATGATATCAAGTACATAAACATTATTTTTAATCATCAAATGATAATTAGACTTGAATGGATATGATGGGGAATGAATCTCATCGCGTTCGTGGAGACGGTAGTCCGTACGTACGCATGAGTAACAATTTCATTCTATTGATATTAAAAAAATTTATAATTGGATAGTATATAATATATAAAGAATCATTATCATGTTATATTTATTATTTAAATGAATTACACATCATTATTATATCCATCCAAAAAATAATGTTTTGAATAATAATTACCCCACGACGCGGAGATGGTAAGCCGTTCGTATGCACGTATGGTGGCATGTCATTTAAATGATGGATAGAATACTGAATACGGTTGTACCATATTTATAATAACATTACATTATATTGAAGATACTGGATTTATTATTTTATAAAGGAAATAACAATTAAAGAAAAAGTTGAAAAGAAAGGAACTTGAAAGAGGGTGGTGAAAACCTTATATTTCTTCGGGTTCTTCCTTTTGATTTGATCAAAAGGGCTCCATAGGTTGGCTTTCTAATCAAAATAAGGCCTCTAGATTTGATTGAGAGAAGTTTAGTGGATATTGGGGTAGGGTTTGGCTGAGCCAAAAGGCTTTTAAGGTACGAATTTGAGAAAAGGGAGAGTGCCCATTTATAAGAGGGGTGAGAGGCGCCTTTGGAAAAGCTAGAAATATGATTTTATAATAAATTAATATTCGGTTTCTAATGGATCCAAAGTAAATTATTCAAATTATAAGGTGGGGATAGGTCTAAAAAACTCAACCAATAGGTTTTAGATATGTTTGGGTCACATTATTAACCTTATTGTTTAGTTTTAACTCTTAGTTAATTAGTTTGACACTTACCATGTCACTTTTTATTTTTATATTATATTTTTAATAAACATAATATATACATCCAAGAGACCCCCAAGTGGTCCATTAATGATACACCTATCATGATATAAGTCCTTTTACCGAATATTAGATATTTATGAATTTAATATCAATTAATAATATAATATTTGTTTTAAAAACACTTTTATGTCAATTTTAAGACTATTTGGTATTTGATTTTTGTGAAAATCATAACAGCATGATTACTTCGAACAAACATAATTAAATCACTAATAACATTTCATATTAAGTAATAAAATTATTTTAATTCATTATAAGTCTCAAATTATATTTATTTTGGTATTTATAATATCAATTATTTTAATATTTCACTAATTAGGTAATTACCGCATCACCATTGTGTCATAAATAAATTAAACTATTTAATGTCTAAAAATTATAAATAAAATACCATTATGTAGGAAATAATTTTATCTTTATAATTAATATTTATAATCTAATTTATCTTACATATAAACTTATATTAAAAATGTTTTAGTTATAAAACTTTGATTTTATCTCTTTTAACTCTTCTTTGAATTAAATAATAATAAATGTCCTAATCAAATCCAAGTGGACCTAAATGATAATATTTTATTCCTAAGTCTGTTTTTGGTCTAGATACACTTTTCCAATAGAATTAGGACATGTGTTAGGGTAAAATTAATATCGTTTTTACCCTTAATTACCCTATTTACTTTTAACCGTGGTAAATAAAAATAAAAAGTTACTATTCACCAAGAATTATTTTCATCTCATTGAACCACATTTTACTCCTTGATATTATCCATGTATCTCATATTTTAGAAATTCCAATCATAGAAGCATTAAAATTAAGTTTTATGTGAATTTCTAAATTCTCTTAGGAGGTGGGTAAAAGAAAGTGAAAAGTTCAATAAAATTTGTATATATCTAAAATTATTCTAAACTAACTCCTGTGAATTACATTGAACTTATATAGGTATTATGTATCTATTTTGACCTTAATTAAATTTAAATACAATAAATAATTATTTAAATAAAATTTTGGTTTTAAACTATAACTCAGTGTTTTTTCACCATTCATCAAAAATTGAATGTTTTCAAAAAAAATACCACAAATTCACCCTAATCTAATTTCGATATTACAAATCCAAAATTGATGTTCATTTTGAAAGATAAAATTTATAAAATTTCAAAAAGTGGGTATTACTATTCATAACGGCTAGTTTGATTGGTTGTGGTGTGTGATAGAACTCGAAGTTGTGTACAACACACGCTATTGTATTATTCAAAGTGAAGCGTACCATGGAAGCTTGGGGTGTTACATTCTACCTTAAAATAATTTCATCATAGAAATTTCTTGAATAATACTGTATTAAAAGACTTGGGAGGTTCTTCATCATAAGTTCCTCGAGTTCCCATATTGCGTATTCCATCTTATGATTTCTCCATAGAACTTTTACCAGACGAGTTGTCTGGTTTCTCAGAACTTCTTCTCTTGTATCAAGAATCCTGACGGGTTCTTCGCAATAAGACAAATCAGGTTCCAGTTCTAATTCCTCATATGTGAGTACATGTGTTGGTTCAGGCATGTATTTCTTCAATAGAGATATGTGGAACACATGGTGAACTTTGTAGAGACTTGGTGGCATTGCCAAACAGTAAGCTACTACCCCGATTCGTTCAAGAGTTTTGAAAGGTCTGATGTACTTGGGACTCAATTTACACTTCTTACCGAAACATATAACTCCCTTCCATGGAGATACCTTCATGAAAACATGATCTCCAGCCTGAAATTTCCAATCCTTCCTTCGGTTATCGGCATAACTCTTCTACCTACCTTGAGTCTCTTTGATGTGGTTTTGGATTACCTTTACCTTTTCCATCGTTTCCTCCACCGGTTCTGGGCCTACAAGTTTTCTTTCACCAACGTCATCCCAAGAGGTTGGTGTGAAACATCTCTTTCCTTAAAATGCTTCATATGGTGCCATATGAATACTTGAATGGAAGATATTGTTATAGTAAAATTCCAACAGAGGTAAATATTGATCACACGTACCCTGAAAGTCAAGTGAGCATGATCTCAACATTTCTTCTAAGGTTTGAATAGTCTGTTATGATTGTCCATTTGTTTGAGGGTGGTAGGAAGTGCTCAAATGAAGTTCAGTATCCAAGTCCTTCTGAAGACTTTTCCAGAATCTTGAAGTAAAACATGGATCACAATCAGAAACAATAGATAGGGGTACTCCATTAAGTCTCAGGACATCATTAATATATAGTCTTTGCTAGACATTCAAGTGCTAAATATTCTCTTATAGAAAGAAAATGTGCTGACTTGGTAAGATGATCAACAATGACCCATATTGCATTGTTTCTTCTAGGAGTCTTTGGTAACCCCATGAAAAATTCCATCATGATATTATCCCATTTCCACTTAGGTATGCGAAGAGGTTGCATGACTCCTCCAAGCTGTTTCCTTCCAGCTTTCACTTGTTGACAAACCATACATCTTGACACAAAATCAGTAATCTCCCTCTTCATGTTTTCCCACCAATAATGTTCCTTCAAATCTCTATACATTTTGGTCTTCCCAGGGTGTATAGAGAAATTGGAACTATGAGCATCATCCAACAACTCCCTTTTTAGATTAGGTATATCGGGAACACAAAGTATCTTCCCGAATTTCAAAATTTCATCTTCATACACAAAGTCATTCAATCTCCCATCATTCACAGCTTTAATATTCTTTTGAAATTATTCACTATTGGTATGAGAACTCTTAATCCTTTCTAGTAAATATGGTTTGGCAACCATTTGAAAAATCATTCATGTTTCACCTTCCATGGTTATTACCATGTCCATCTTCACTAGATCCATAAAAATTGGATCCCTTCCAATTCTCATATTGTTCAAAACTCCATGATCTTTTATGCTCAAAGAATCTGTCACCTTATTTTCCTTCCTCGGGTGGTAGTGTATCGTGCAATCATAATCCTTGAGTAATTCAAGCCATCTCCTTTTCCTCAAGTTGAGTTCTTTTTGTGAGAAAATATACTTCAAACTCTTGTGATCAGTATAAATCTCACATTTTACACCATAGAGGTAGTGTCTTCATATCTTCAAAGAAAATATCATAGCTGCTAACTCTAGATCATGAGTAGGATAGTTTTTCTCATGAATTTTAAACTATCGTGATGCATAGGCAATAACCCTATCATTCTACATAAGGACACAACCAAGTCCTTTCTTTGATGCATCACTATAAATAATTAACCCATTATTCCTAGATAGAAGAGTCAATATAGAATCATTTACTAATCTTTCCTTCAGTTCTTCAAAACATTCTTCACACTCTTTTTTCCAAACAAATATAACCCCTTTACGTGTGATCTTTGTTAATGGGTTATCCAACAGGGGAAAATTCTGGATGAAACGTCGATAATAACCTGCTAATCCAATAAAACGGTGTACCTCAGTTATACTCGTTGGGGATTTCCATTCTTGGATTGCCTTGGTCGTAGAAGGATCAATAGAGATTCCATATTTGGAGACAATATGTCCATGAAAATAAATCTCCTGAAGCCAGAATTCACAGTCGCTAAACTTCCCATATAATTCATGTCTTCTAAGTGTCTTCAGAATAATGTGAAAGTGATTTTCACGATCTTCATAGATTTTGGAATATACCAAGATATCATAAATAAATACCACCACAAAATCATTGAGATATTCCTTGAAAACTCTATTCATTAGATCCATGAATACAAAAGGTGCATTAGTTAGCCCAAAAGGCATTACTGTAAACTCATAATGCCCGTACCTGGTTTGAAATGCTATCTTTGGAGTGTCTTCCTTATTCACACAGAACTGATGGTATCCAGATCAAAGTTCAATCTTTGAAAAGTATTGAGCTCCATGCATTTGGTCAAATAAATCATCAATGTGAGGTAGGGGATACTTTTTCTTTATGGGTATAGCATTGATCTCCTTGTAGTCAATATATAACTTCATAGATCCATCTTTCTTCTTAACAAAAAGGACAGGGGCTCCCCATAGAGAAACACTAGGGAAAATAAATCCCTTATTACTCAATTCCTCTAGTTGTTTCTTTAGTTCAACTAATTCCATAGTGGCCATTCTATAAGGGGTCTTCGATATAGGCCATGAATTAGGAATTAAATCAATGGAAAACTCAATTTCTCATTCAGGAGGATGTCCAGGTAAATCTTTTGGATACACATCAACATATTCTCTCACAATTGGTACATCCTCTATTTGAACATTTCATTCCTCACCCATAGTCATTTCATTCTCTTCCCCCCCCCCCAATAATTGAATTTCTTTGAGCTATTGGTGGTGGATCTAGGTAAGAATTAAGTGGTGATGATTCCGCTCTAAAGATAAGGTGTTCCTTATCATCATTATCAAAAATAGTAACCTCTTTATTCTTACAATAAATTTTTGAATCATGGTCCTAAAGACAATCCATACTAAGGATTATATCAAATTCAATCATATGTATGACAATGATATCCACATATAAAGAACTTTTATGTACTCTAATAGGGACTGAATCACAAAACATTGTTGTAATGATACTTCCCTTAGGATTTTTAACTGACAACTCCCTTGTTAAATAAAATTGGAAATATCTATTTTTCTTAGAAAACTGGGAAGATATGAAACAATGCAATGATACAGAATCAAATAATGCATTTTCTAAACTTGAGGAAACCATTAAATTACCTGCCACCACGTCTTTCCGATCTTCTACCTCAGCAGTAGTGATAGAATAATCTTGGCCTTGATACCTTGTCATTTTCTAAGGTAAGTTCCCCTAATTCTTATGAAATTCATTTGAATATTGTACCATCTCACTGCAATTGTAGCATTGGACATCGGTAGCTTCCTTCTTCCCCTGGCAATCACGAGCTTGGTGGCCTTTTTCACCACACTTCTAACAGACTCCCATTATTTTTAAGAAAGTACGGGGGTGTTTCTTCCCACATTTACTGCAGGAGGGATATTCAAATTTTCACTTCTTCCCCTTATTTCCATTCCCAGAGTGATCAGTAGATCTCCTCTTCTCCTGTTTTGATTTAAAGTTATAATACTTAGAGAATTCCTTTTCTATCTTGATAGCACATGAGAAAATATCTTTGTACAATGAGAAGGATTGTGAGACTAATGCTCGATGGATAAATGGTTTTAACCCATCAAAGCAGTGATCAATCTTACTTATTGGGTTACGTATATAATCCACAGCATACCTTGCTAACCTTGTAAATTTAGCCTCATACTTTGAGATATTCTCATCCTCCTTTTGCCTCAGACTCAGAAATTGTCTTTCGATATCATCTCGATGGTCACAAGGAAAGTATTTTTCTAATAAAATATCTTTTAACTCCCTCCATTCCATATTTTATACTTCATCATCTTCCTTTTTGTTTTGTATCAATGACCACCATTGATCAGCATTTCCAGTGAGGCGATAAAATGCGAGGATAACTTTTTCCCTTTCGCTACTCTCCAAAGCCTGAAATATTTTTTCTAGGGAATTTATTCATTGTTCAGCTACTAAGGGATTTGTACTCCCATTGAACGTTGGTGGATGTTTCCTCATGAAGCGATCTAACATTGATCCTCCACACTGCGGATCAGTGAAATCCATATGGGTAAGGTTATTATTCATAACCTAAGTGAGTTTTCCTAGTACGGTGATTATCTGATCAACACCAGTTGCATCACCAGCTCCACTATAATTATATTGAGTAGAAGGTAAATCCCTACATGGATTTCGTGCATTGATATGGTTTCCATTCATCCACTAGGAAACATTTCCAAACAATGGAATAAACTAGATCAGTTTATGATTCAAAATACATAATTTTATACTTGTAAAACACTTAACATAAATTGAATAGTCTATGGATATAATCCATAATCATAAAAATGTTTTCTTTGAGGAAGTATATACTCATAAACCCTTTATAATGGTTTATAAAGAAAATGAGAATTATCCTAAGCATATCCCCTAGGAGTGTCGTAACCAAGAGTGCAGCAAGACCCGTTGTCATGCACCAGTTCCCGTTTGAGTCTATCTCAAAGTAGTGTTTTTAGGTATTACCCCTAGGTACATCTATGCCAAAGTCACCTCTACCTGCTCGTATCTAGACAGGGATTTATTTCTCGGAAAACTCACAAAATCTCTACAATACTAAAATTCAAGGAAGTTCTTTTATACTAATCTTTAATGTCCATCTTAGGTCTATGTGCTCTATTCAGAGTTTATCTAAATATATATTCCAAGGTTTTTACTAAACTTCCTCTGATACCAACTATAACACCCCGACCCCAGTTACCCAGAGTCGGTGCATTATTACATAACATTGGCATGATCACAAACGATCAAGTCTCAAAAGACCGATTAGTTTAGTATCCTTGGAATCACTAGATACATTCATAAAGGTTACATTACATCAAAAAATGAAAACTAAAACAACATAGTCTCCATAGTCCACAATCATATCACATCATACTATCCCTATAGATCATTCATAAAATACTTATTCACATCCTAGGAAAAATAAAACATTGAAAGGGGGGATCTCAGATGCTCAGTAAGGAAAACAATATAGTGGAAACTTTCATAAATAATCATAAACATTTAAGGCAATGTATAACTAAAACAAAAGCCTTTTAAACTTGAACATCAGCATAATATGGCAAAGATAAAATGAAATAATTCAATTTACTTATTCACATGGATATTCTACTAGTCAAATAATCACATGCAATATCAATAACCACTTTCATAATGAAGGAATGCATAGTTCCAGTCTATCATAACCACATACTCAAGGCCTTGTGACAAGACTAAAAATAAGATTTTGTTAAGGCCTTCTGCCAAGACACTAGTTTGTCTCATGATAAATACCTATGCATCGAGGAGCTATATCAGGCTCCACCCGTCACTTATTAAGTCCAATTCATTCCTCATACGAACAGGTTTAAATATAACATAAACATTCGTATTAAAACTAGCATACGAGATGTCAATACTTTCTCCATAAACCATGAATGGTATAGAAATAACACATCCATAGTCAAACATATCACAAAACCTTCAATACAATATGGAAGTTTTGTATCATAATAAATCAACTTCAAATAAGATTAAAATTCCTCCAAGGATGTTGACATAGATGAAATCAAAACTATTTTAGAGAAATATATCTTTTTTTTAATCATTTTAAAGCCACATAATTATTGAAGAAAACATTTACCTTGAAAAAATTCTTATAATCTTGTAAGGGAATCTTTGGCTATTTTATAATGGCGAAAAATAGCCACACCCTCTGTATAAGTTAAAAAAAGTCATTCTTACCATAATTCTGTCGAAAAGGTTAAAAAGGACCTTGTTTGGAAAATGACAGAAATATTCCTTTATAAACTTTTTATAAAAAGTAAAAAAGGGTATAAATGACATTAACCCATAGTCTGTAAAATATTAATAATGATTTGAAATACATTTTTATGAAACATGGATGTTGATGATAAAGAAGTCGTAGTAGAAAATTATGGATAAACAACCTCGGATAATAAAGAGATTGTGAAATAAACCCTTACCTTGTACTTTTACTTAGTTGATGGTATGTTAACCTTAATTATAATTGTTAAAACATTGTTATTAAGTTATACAAGAACCATATACATAATTATGATATCATATATGATCTTCTAATAATGCTTTGTTCATAATATTTTTGTATTATCGTAGTTTCGGGTGTTAACTTACTCGTTTTCTTTTCTATGTTTTGTTACAAAAGATGTGTTTGTTACGGATAGTTTGTATCTTATTCATATCCAGAATGATATCAAGTCCTTAAACATTATTTTTAATAATAAAATGAGAATTAGGCATGAATGGATACGATGGGGAATGAATCTCATTGTGTTCATGGAGACGGTAGTCCATACGTATGCACGAGCGACAATATCATTCTATTGATATTAAAATAATATATAATTGTATATTATATCATATATACAGCATCATTATCATGTTATATTTATTAATTACATGAATTACACATTATTATTATACCCATCCAAATAATAATTTTTTGAATAACAACTATACCACGACGTGGAGACGGTAAGTCGTACGTACGCACGTATGGTGATATGTCATTCAAATGATGGATAGAATAATGAATATGGTTGTACCATATTTATAATAACATCACCGTATATAGAAAATACTAGAGTTATTATTTTAGAAAGGAAATAACAAAGAAAGAAGAAGTTGAAGAAGAAAGGAACTTGAAAGAGGGTGTGAAAACATTACCTCTTCTTTGGGTTCTTCCTTTTGATTTGATCAAAAGGGCTCCTTAGGTTAGACTTTTGATAAAAATAAGGCCTCAAGGTTGATTTTAGGAAAGTTTAGAGGATATATGGGCATGGTTTTTCCGAACCAAAAGGATTTGAAGATATGAATTTGAGAGAAGGGTGAGTTCCCTTTTATAAGAGGGGTGAGGGGCACCTTTGGAAAATCTGGAAATAATATTTTATAATAAATTCATATTCGGTTTCTAATGTCTCCAAAGTGGATTATACAAATTATAAGGTGGGGATAGGATGAAAAAAACTCAACCAATAGGTTTTAGAGACGTTTGGGTCAAATAATTAACCTTATCTTTTAGTTTTAACTCTTAGTTAATTAGTTTGACACTTACCATGTCACTTTGTATTTTTATATTATATAGTTAATAAACATACTATATACATCCAAGAGACCTCCAAGTGATCCATTAATGATACACCTATAATGATATAAGTCTTTTGGATGAACCTTAGATTTTTAGGATTTTAATATCAATTAATAATATAATATTTGTTTTGAAAACTCTTTTATGTCAATTTTGACACTATTTGGTATTTGATTTTTGTAAAAATCATAACAGCATGATTACTTCTAAAAAACATAATTTATTCAATAATAACATGTCATATTAAGCTATAAAAATTTTTAAATTCATTAAAAGTCTCAAATTATATTTATTTGGGTATTTATAATATCAATTATTTTAATAACTAACTAATTAGGTAATTACTGCATCACCATTGTGTCATAAATAAATTAAATTATTTAATGTCTAAAAATTATAAATAAAATACCATTATGTATAAAATATTTTTATATTTCTAATGAATATTTATAATCGAATTTATCTTATGTATAACCCTATATTAAAAATGATTTAGTTATTAAACTTTGATTTTATCGCTTTTAACTCTTCTATGAATTAAATAATAGTAAATGTCCTAATCTAATCCAAGTGTAACTAAATGATAATATTTTATTCCTAAGGTTGTTTTTGGTCGAGATACACTTGTACAATAGAATTAGGACATGTGTTTTGGTAATATTAATATCATTTTTACCCTTAATTACCCTATTTACTTTTAACTGTGGTAAATAAAAGTAAAAAGTTACTATTCACCAAAAATTATTTTAATCTCCTTGAACGAAATTTTACTCCTTGATATTAACCGTGTCTCTCGGAGTTTCGAAATTCCACTCACGGAAGTGGTAAAATTAAGTTTTATGTGAATTTCTAAATTCTCCTAGTAGGTGGGTAAAAGGCTGTGAAAAGTTCAATAAAATTTTTATACATCTAAAACTATTATAAACTAACTCCAATTAATTAAATGGAACTTATATAGGTATTATATATCTATTTTGACCTTAATTAAATTTAAATAAAATAAATAATTATTTAAATAAAAATTTGGTTTTAAACTATAACTCAGTGTTTTTCACTATTCATCAAAAATTGAATGCTTTCAGAAAAATACCAAAAAATCACCCTAAGCTAATTTTGATATTCTGAACCCAAAAATGAATTCTATTTTGAAAGATAAAATTTATAAAATTTCAAAAAGTGTGTATTACTATTCATAACGGCTAGTTTGATTGGTTGTGGTGTGTGTTAGAACTCGAAGTTGCGTACAACACACGCTATTGTATTATTCAAAGAGAAGCGTATCGTGGAATATTGGGGTGTTACAGTAAGGATGATCAATTCATCAGTAAACTAAAACCAAGTATATGAACAGAATTATCCATAAGCGATACTTTATTAATCGAAAAATATTATGGTTTTGATAAGCAAATAATTATGGGATTCAATGTATATTATAAAAACCATGGGGAGTAGAATAGTCCATTTCGTTTATGCTAAAATTGTTGAAATAAATTTAGAGGAAATTACCGTAAGTGAAATATTAAATGTTGGACATTTATAGGGGAAGTTGACTAAGAAACTGAATTTTGAAATATTTGAATGGATAATTTTGATAATTATGGACAAAAATCACCATAGAATGCACCACCCACAATCTAGTATTTCAAACCAAAGAACAATATAAATTATTTTTACCAGTTCTTAAATATAACGGTTAATGAAAAATATCAAAATTTGTTGCCTCTTAAGCCCAATGATAAGAAAGATATCTTTTCCATCATAATTTCTAATGTGGATAAAAATTGGTGAATTGTATACTTACCATGAACTCAAGAACTGCTAATATCTTATTTGATTATAGATCTACCAACTATGTTGTATATAATGAATTTTATAAGGGTATCATATCACCATCCCAATTATTAGATGTTAAATTATTAATGAAAACTAATTATGGTATTATGATCTCATCTCATGTATTTGATTTATATCTAATTGAATTTTGTAGGAATGTGGTTCCTATAAATCTCATTATTCTCCCTCTAGTGGAATTTTATGTTATTTTAGGCATTGATTGGATTTATTTATGTAATACCCATGTAAATTTCCATGAAATGGAAGTGAGGTATGATACTTTGAACCAACCTATGACTGTCTATCAGCGAAACAATAAATATTAACATCCAATGGAAACTACATTCATTATATGGGTCTGGATTCCTATTCAAATGGGGTGTTTATCTTATATGTTTGGGGAAAATTCAACATAAAATATATTTCAATTGTTTGATATTTTTTTGATATTTTTCTAGAAGAGTTTCCTAGTCATCCTATGAATCATAATTCTGAATTTCCAATAGAAATCATACCTAGAGATGCACCTATTTCAAAGACTCGTTATATAATATCACCTATTAAGTAGTAGGCTTTGAATAATCAACTCCAATAGAGTCTTAATAAGTAATTGATTAACTGAAGTGAATAACCATGGGGAACACCTATTCTTTTTTTTATGAAAAAAATTAATCAATGTGACTCTACATTGATTATTTGGAACATAATAAGATCACAATAAATAGCATGTATCCTCTACCCTGTATTAATGATTTCCTTGATTAATTTTTAATATATCAATATTTTTGCAAGATTGATAATTAATCTATATACTATAATTTGAGGGTAAAAAGTGGATACATACCCTATATATCTTTCCTTATGAGGTATAGACACTATTGATTTATAGATATTCCATTTTTTTTGCTAATTTCATCCCTATTTTTATGGATTTATTAAAGAGATTGTTTAGATGTTACCTTGATCAGTTTTTTATAGTCTTTAAAGATGGAATTATTTTATATTTAAAGAGTAAGGATGAGAATGATGATCACATTATAATATTAATAAAGACAACAATAGAGAATAATATTTATAAAATTTTTTACCATGTTTGGATTTTGGATTCAAAAAGTATCATTTCTTGGTCATATAATCTCAAGAGATAGTATATCAGTGGATCCATTAATGATAAAAGTTACATAACATTTTCCCAAAACAACCATTGTGACTAAGATCCATATTTTTCTTAGTTTATTTGGAAATTATTTATGCATTGTAGAATCTTTACCATATATTTAAAATACACTAACCATGTTGACATGAAAGGGATCCATGTTTCATTGGATAGATGAATATGGGGAGTATTTCATGTATCAAAAGTCAATGTTATTCAACACACATGTTCTTACAGTACTCTATAGTGGAGAAGGGTTTGTGAACAATATTGATGCATTGATGATGGGAATTAGAAGCATCCTTATGAAAAACAATATAGTTATAGCGTATGCCTCATGGAAATTAAAGGTTCATGAGAAATATTTCCCAACTCATGATTGGAAGTTCACTAAAGTAATTTTATCATTAAATATATGGCAGAGTTATATTTATCAAAAAAAATTATTATATATATAATTATTATAAAATTATAAAGTATATATTCACTTAAAAAGAGTTTAATATAATCTAAATAAGATGGTTGGATTTGATTAAATATTATGAATGCTCAATACATTACTGATATACAGAAGAAAAAATATAAAAGATGATCTCATTCATAAGGATCATTCTAGATTATCTATAATGATGATCACAAAAGATCCAATAATTCTATATTTTTATAGGATTGAATTATAAATATTTTAGGAAGTGGATAACTCTGGTCTTTCTCAAATGAGTTTTCAACCATCTATCCTTGTAATGAATCAAGTGGTGTATAAGGATTATGTGGGGCTACAAAATAAGGTGAGATATGTTACTAATTTCAACCATGATTATAATGGAATGATAAGTTCTAGTAATAATGTATTTTTCTCTTATAACCCATATTTGAATAACGAGTTATTGGACGAAGCACATATTTCACCATTCTCTATTTATCATAGAAGTGTGAAGATGTATTGATATCTGAAATAGTATTTCTTATGGGTCTATATAAAGAATGATATTACAGATTATGTACCTTAGTTCTTGGTATGTCACAACATTAAGGATGAGTGGTAGAAGTATTAGGGGGTGTTACAACCGTCACTTATACCGGAATGGAAGTGGGAAAACAATACTATGTATTTTTTCAGTGATCTCCCCAAAAAGTATAAAGTCCATAATTCTATTTTGGTTATAGTTGATTACCTTATGAAGATATAAGTGTTTAATGATATTAGTGAATATGTATTTTTTTGATCATATTTATATAATATATATTAAATAATTGATAAGGTTTCATGGATCACCATGTTCTATTATATCTGGTCAATATATTAGGTTTACCTCAAAGTTATGGAAAAGTTATTAATAATGTTTGGATTCAGAGTTGTATTTCAGTAATACATGTCATCATAAAAAATATAGTCAGTCTGAGATAACTATATAATAGCTATAGGATATACTAATTCATTTTTTATATATATTTCAAATGTGTTTGGCATCAACACCTTCCTTAAGATTAGTTTTCTTACAATAATATATTTCACTTGAGAATTCAGATAGCTCTTTATGAAGACCTCTATAGAAGTAAGTGTATAAATCCAAAATTCTGTGATTTTTTTTAAAATAAATCTATTGGGACCAATTTTATCTAATTAGGTGATATATAATGTTAGATCCATTAATCAAAACATCAAGGAAACTCATAATAGACATGAAATTTAGGTTTCCAATCATTGGAGAAATCTAGAATTAGATATTGGCGAGAATGTTTTCCTATGATTTTATCTATGGAAGTGGTTTATTATTTTAATAATTAACAGACTGTTGGTCCCTAATTATATTTTCCCCTTCAATATTCATCCTCAAGTTGGTATTGTAGTATCCTAGACCCAGATTCCACTAAACTATTCCCCAAGCCCTATTTCCCACATGACCTCAAGCGCATCTTCTTGAATACTAATCTTTCGACGAGTAGAGAGGAACTAGGGTGTGTTTGTGGAGAGGACACTCCCTCATAGATCTATTATTCACAGTGGTAAACAATATATCTTAAATAGAAGAAGCATGAGAATAAATAGAAAACAACAGAAGTAATGGAATAAGAAATGAAATATAAATAAAAAAGTGGTGGAATATGAATAACCATAATAGATACAATGATGATACTGATGAAGTAACATGTTTATAAAAAATGAGAATACGTGGTGATGGTGTAAAATTATATTCTACATGCTATAAAAATGTATAAAAAGACAAAAACTTCTACTATAAGAATCTTGAGAATAGGCTCAGTCCTCTACCCCATTCTCTATCCTAACCAGCAAGAAAATCAATCATTTATCTGAAGCATTTGTGCCTGAGTAGGGTGTGATATGTAAATACTATTAGTATATCACCCATGGGGTCTAGGACTTTCTATTTCATGGTGTAAATAAGAGATATTGGGTCAGATATAATAAATGCAATTCAATTAATAAATAAGTAATTTCATCTTAGTCTGGGTTCCTAAACAGACACCCATCCCATACTACCTTCTTTAGCATATGCTAGAGTTATGAAAAGTGTAAATGTTCAAGGTATAGTATGTATAAAACTTCCAATGTAACCAAATAAAACAAAAAAGGTACACCACCAATCTTGTGCTTTGTCTTTGGTTTTATTCTCATGTAATCAATCAAGTATGATATAAAATAATGTAGCGGTATCACAAGTTTATTCTCTTATATAAATAAGAAAAAACAAGTACAGAACAAGTAATAAATAAATGAAATCCAAAAAATCCCCCAAGCCTAGTGGTAAATTTCCGAGCCTGTCCTAGGCGGTCTAAACATAATCCCAAGTATCGCTATGGTAACATCCAATATAATCCAATACCACCAAGTATATCCTAGAGACCCATACAGCGTCCCGAGTATAACTAAAGTCATGGTAACTCTGATTCCATCCCTAGTATCTCACATAGGTGACCGAGTATCATCCATGTCATGGAAAATCCATCATGCCAATGGGTTCATTTATGTTATCTCCCCTAGGGAACCAGCATCACTTGGGAGTATAAGAAACCACCTAGGAAGCCCTTGCCTAGAAATACAAATCATCACCCCTATTACATCAGGGAATAACCCACCAAGCATGTTGATTCCATCCATGATTCCTTAATATGAAATCCATGTTCTCTCCCATCTCGTATCATGTAAACCAAGCAACCAAGGAACATCACAAGTAAAGAATCAATATATAATGGAATGCTATAAAATAAGAATTTCAAATCCATAGGCTATTTAATCTATCCAATTTTCATAATTCAAGAAGAAAATTTCATGAGGCATTTAGCTCATTCATAAGCTCAAGCAACAAGTAATAACACATAATTCAATCCACTAAATAAGGAATAAAAATTTAATTTTCGCATAACCAAGGAAATACATGCATAAGCATAAGGAATTATAATGCCTTTTATCAATATTCCATTAATGACATCTCAATACCTCATGCCATTATTCTTGACTAAGCACCACATTCCATTCAAACCATTACCTTATGGCCTAAGAAAATAATCGTTGGATTTCACCTAAATCACAAGGTAAAATTCATAGAATAAAAGAAACATATGGAGTATGGAATGAAATATAGGCACTGAAATCAATATAAAAAAGAAATTAACATAATACACAAGGATTCCAATACATGCATGAGAAATTTAAAATAAGTCATGTGACATTCAAAATGAAACTACAAGCATGAAACGGCATGTAGCATAATGTAGGGCTATTAAATTATCAAAAAACATAGGCATTCCCAAGGGAATCCAATTCATGGTTCATTACTCACTATAAATCCATTGATCAATATAAAACAATAAACCAGAGTGAAGTCATACACAAAGTAATAAAAAAATATTCCATTTGGTATAGACCACCCAAAGGGGTGTTCGAAGGAAAGTTGAATACACTCAAATGGGTTTCTCTATAAGAAAAGGTTACTAGGGACATGGTAATTCATTCTGGTCAATTTAACATGTGATAACAAATCTTATCCATATTGTTTTGGCTAGTGTCATAATGACAAGATTCTCAAAATGAAATTAAATGATGGGGAAATGATGAGATACTCTACCACACAGTCATAGTACTCCACACGTTCAATAATAACCCTTGATACAACCTCAAATAGACGAAATAGAAATATTTAACAAAACATCCAAAATAAAGAAAAATGTTTTTTTCACCAAAATAGCACAACATATGGTGGAGAATCTCATAAATCAAGGTGTGTAGGAGATTGAGAATAACAATAGAAGTCTATAGCTTTGGATGGAAAAAGAAACTGATGAGATTTTAGGGAGAAACATCAAAACACAATGGAGGTAGAGAAGTTGATCTCTTGCAGCTAGTGGGAGAGGAAAACATAAGTGGGAAGGAGGAAGGAAGGAAAGAACCTTAAATCATTAATTAAGGACAGAAAGTTAAAATCAACCCCATTTACACTGCACATAGTTGAGCTCCATGGTTATCCGAACTGCACACCAACTGTGCCCGTGGTTCTATATCGAGGGGAATAATGCACAAGAAAAGCGCACAGTTTAACTAACCGTGTGCAAACTATGAATTTTTCCACCATCCAATACCTGAAACTTGGTGAACGGTCATGTTACCTATGTTAAATGGTTTTAGAAAAACCATGTAGCCTAGCTTTGTTTTCCCCTTTCAAGTTTTCTAGGCATCAAATGAGCTCCATATTCCCCCGAGACCTCCTTTAACATCCTAGGACTCATTTCAAGGGGATTTAAATGGAATAAAACCCAAAATTTAATGGTTCATACCTTTAGATAATTTTTTAAGTTACAAATTTCCTTCCTTAAAGTATCTCAACCCCATGTTTCCCTTTTGAGGGTCGCAGAATGTCCTTTGAGAAAAGCTCCAGCCACTATGCATGTACATTAGCCTCCTGCTCCTAGGTCTCGTCCTGGATACATTTATGCTTCCATAGTACCTGAAATAGCTGAACGGAAATTTCTTAGAGAACCTTCATGATATAATCATCGATACAAAGTAGATGATCCTAAAAGGACACATTAGTCTCAGGCTCGATATCGTTAGGATAAAATGAATTAGACAGGACTAAATGTAACTATCAAAGCTGAGATTTGTGGAAGACATCATGCATGGAATGGTATCTCTAAGGTAACAAAAACAGATAGGATACCAAACCAACTCTCTCTACTATCTTGAAAGGTCTAATATACCTTAATGATAACATCCCCTATCTCATGATTTGTCTATGACCCAACCTAGATGATACGCATAGAAAGACCAAATGTTCCACCTCGTACTCAAGAGGTCTACAATGATTATTGGTATAAGACTTCTTCTTGGTTAGAGCTGTAGTCATACAATTATAAATCAGCTAAACATGCTTTGAATTATCCTGAGTGAGTTTAGGAAGAAATAGAGTTTTCTTACGCCCCAATCCAGAATAAAGATGAGTGGAATGGTTGACCATAGAGTGCCTCATATGGATCCATATGAATTATTTTATTAACAATGTTATTGTTGGAAAATTTTCTAGAGGAATATTTTTTCCCTAGTAACTTCCAAAATTAAGAATATAGGACTGAAACATATCCTCTAACACTAGAATCTTCCACTCAGACTACACATCATTCTAAGGGAGATATGTAGTAATCAAGAACACCTATATACATATTTCCTTTTATAACCAATTCCAGAACCCTTAGGTAAATCGATCATCTTAGACCGAAACTATAGAATAGGTTAAGCCATAAATTCTCATTATATCCTAAATGTAAATAAATTCCAAATCATCAACAAAGAAGGATTCCTAGATTGGTAGGAATTGTTTGACTTTTGTCAACTTGTCGATGATCACCCATACTTCATTATTTCTTTGAGGATATCTTAGAAATCCTGTCCCAAAATCCATAGTGATGTAGTTCCATTTCCACTCATGAATGGATATAGACTATAGAAGTCCAGTGGGTCGTTGGTCCTCTACCTTCACATGATCATAGGTGGAGCACTGATTGATAATACGAACTATATTCCTCTGAATTTCTATCCACTATTAATGATGACACATTTCTTGTTACATCTTGGTAATCCTAGGATGAAATCTAAAAATAGATACATGAGATTCCCTCCTCAACTATTCTATATATCTTAAGGGACCCAAACACAGCCATGGTAGGTCAAGGTCTCACTACTATCAGCAACCCAAATAGGAGGTGGGTTTTCTCCTATGATTATCTCCCTCAAAATTAATCCATTGGAATTAGGCAACTACGGCATATGAAATCACACAAGAAGAGAGGGTGTCCCTGCCAAAGCTACTAAAACCAATTTCACATGTTGTTCTTGAACCCCAATATGAAACTCAAGAAATAATGACATCATATTCCCCTTACTATTGTCCACCTAAACATATTGAGTCTATTTTTTTGGAATAAGACATCAACCACGTCATTACCCTTGAATGGTGTGTAATAAAGATCAAAGTTGAAATACTACATGTATTCTTCCCACCTATACTACCTCATATTAATGTCTCGATTTGTGGAGATACCTTTGTGAATTTTAGGATCCATGTAAACAATGAATCTATCATCAAATAGATAATTCATCCAATAGAACATATCATGAACCAAAAATACTAGCTTGAGGTCATATGTAGGATAGTTCCTCTCAAGAGGCCTCAAATAACAAGATCCATACACCATTACATGATCACCTAGCATGATAAGTACACCCAGTTTGATTCTTGAAACATCATAGTTGATTGTATAACTTCTACCTGGATCAGGAAGAATCAGAAATATATATTAAGTGATTCTTCCCATTAACTCCCAGAATTCCTTGTCACAATATTCAAACTAAAGGAACTACACACCATTCTTAGTCAAGTATATAAGTGGTAATGCTAAGCAGGATATGTCCCTATTAAACTAACAGTAATACCTAGAATCCCTAAGATGATGCGTATATCAAATACATTATTAGGAATTTTCTAGGAAACCATGATTCTCACCATCTTTGGGTTATCCAACAATCCTACCTCATATATGATATGATCCAATAAGTAAACCTCACTTATCCAAAAGTGGAATTTAGTTAGATTTTCATATATCTAGTTCTCTTTAAGTGTACTCAACACAAACTTAAGATGGGTTTCATGGTTTTTTCTAGAGAAAAAATACACCAATATGTATTCTTTGAAGGCAACCATAAATTAATAATGATGCAGGTGGAAAACCTAATTCATCAAGGCTATACTGACTGAAGGTATGTTTGTTAGACTGAATGGAATAAACAAGTACTTGTACATGTCGTACCTTCTCTGGAATGTTGTATGTGGTATTTCTGATGGTCTCACATACACCTAGTTTCATCCCGACCATAGATAAATCATAGAGAAAATATTTTCTCCTCATATTTGGTTGAAGAGGCCATCTATATGATGAAAATGATAATGGTTCTTTACTATAAGCTACTTCAACAATCTATATTCCAACACAATATGAGGGTACCATCTGCCTTCATTGAAAAAATTGTAGGCGAACACCATGATGACCTACTAGGTATGATAAACCCCTTACCCTTGTTGTCATAAACTACTTATTGACTACTTCGATCTATGTTGGTTTCATCTAATATGGTGGAATGGACATTGGCGTCTCTCTTAAAACTAGATCAATAGATAAATCAACCTATCTCATTATTGGAAAACTTTGGAAATTTTCTGAGAAGATTTTCCTGAAACAATCCATCATATGATGGAATTCTACAAACTACATTCCCAGATCTATCATAAAAAAAATTTCTAACTAAGTTTTCACTCTTTTAAGACCGATTATATTAAGTCCAGATAGATCTTCTAGGATATCACATTCCCCCTTATACATATAAATACTACCCTTGTATGATGTTAAGGACACTCATTGGTGATAAAAGTCCACATGGGAATGTTAAATCATAGGCCAGCTCATATAGAGAATGATGTCAAATTCAGTCATATTGAGGATGAGGAAATTTTTGAAGAAAATATACCCGCCTATCTCATCAAGTACTCTTAACACTAACATATTACTTATATTATGACCACTGGAAGAGTTTCTAGAGACATAACACCACATAAATACTCAATTTCAAGTCCAAGAAATTCAAAAATAGTAGTGGAAATTAAATAGTGTGATGCAAAAATATCAAAAAAATCCAGAAACTAATGTAGAGTATAATTGAATAGTAAATCTAACTATAGATGGACCTAGACTCTGGTCCTATGGAATTGGTTTCACCATATACATATGGCCTGAACCATGGCCCCGAGATGTTGTTTGACTAGCCTAAGCAGATCCACTCTACTGTTGTTGATATTCTGAAGCTTGTCTGCCTCATCCATGACCATTTACACCCAATCATGATCAAATAGTAGAAGACCAAATCCTAGATTGACATGGATTCATAGATTCTATACTTGATAAAGGGGATGGTATAGATCACATTCCAATTGATGTTGGAGTAAAATAACATCAGAAGATCTAAAATTGGCTCATCGTACTGTAAGCACAACATTCCATTGTGTTCCTTGTGAATTGGGTTTTTTATGGAATATCCTTCCACACTGGTGAAATACTATAGAGATATCTATATCAGTCACATGACTATAACCGCCCCAATATATAACCTTGAAATAGTTCTTTCTACTTCCAGAAGAACCATCACCTAGACGCGGAATTGAACTACCCTATCATTTAGGACCAGTTTCACTTAGATTCTTCTCTATAATTAAGGATTGGTTCACTATCTATGTATAGGTCATCAACTAAAATACATTCACCTATGAGAAGACAACATACCCAAGAACATCCTAAATGTGCCTCAGAGTTGTCAATTCATTACCAGTCAGATATATAGAAAATAATAAATATTTTTTAAATGAAAATAATTCATGAGAATAGTCATATAGCCCAAAGGAAGGTGCATAAACTCCCTAGCATGGTAATATATTATTGTCTATAGAAATAAGTGATCATATAATTCCATATATAATTATACCCAAACCATGCATTGGTAACTCTCTAATTGAGAAAGTACTTCCCACCATTTCTTGACAGAATCATGCACCATATAGGTGGAGAGCTTGACCCTCTACATTGGTGGCATCCCAATATGATAGAATATTGATATTGTAGCTTAAATCCATGACTTTTCCATAAGAGGACCACTATCCCCAGAAAATATGGGATGATATTGTTGCTAAAAACCCTATGTAAGCTCTTTTATAATCAGGGTAGGTTTGGGGGCACCCAGAATAGACTGTATGAACCTAATAAAATTATCCCTGAATTTGGCATCAACGCCTAGCGAAAGATCTGTATGAGGTTCCTCATTGGGCACTATAGAATGTATAATGGGTGGCTCAAGGACTACCACCCTTAGAGTGTTCTCATCAACACTCTCTTGGAATAAAACATGAGGATGTCTTGGTTTCATAGCTCCAAAATTTCTATATGCACACCTTAGATAGAAATTATATCAAATCAAGAATGAAGATAAATAAGAAGTAAAGAAGGGAAGGTTCAAAGACTCCCAAAAAATTGACATAATATATAATTAATGCAATAATTGGGACAAGTGAATGGAAATCCTCGGAGCATAACATGACTGAAATCTTTCTCCCAGAGCCATGTCAAGATAATAAGTAAAAGGGACCTCATAATGATCATAAGACACAAAACCCAAATCCCATTTCCAAAGAGAGGTCCATTTATTTTTTACAAGTTTTATTTATTTGATTTATTCATGAATGTAATACTTTTTAATAGATCAAATTAGGTGTATTTCCATTATAATATATATGGTCACATACTGCTTGTAAATTTAAATTGGGTATCCACATAACCCATTTCATATCATACTCTAGCAATTCAAGATGGCGCATTTTAATATTTATAAGTAATCATGCACTATAAGGCTTAAAATAACATGAAAAATAGCAATCACATGAAAATAGGATGATTCAGGATAAAAGTAGATGTGGAATGGTAATATGCATGACATTTTAATTATTTAGTTCCAAATATGATTCATGTAATGAAACACCCTCATTTGATCGGTATTAAATTAATAGAAAATATCATCTCAATAATACTAATATCAATATCATTACAAAACAAGTGCATCACTGAAAAGTGAATTTGTCTCAACCATAAATGGCATAATCAGTAACATGATTCACATATTAGGAAACTTTATTTTCCCCTGTACATGACTTAGATGCATCTAGAAACTGGTTCAAGTATAAATTCTATTCTCCTAATCTAATGTCTAACCCAAAAAAATAAGAAAAAAGGAAAAAAGGGTTTGGATACCAATTTGTAGAATCCAAAACCCAGATGACACTGAACCGTTCCCCAATCCCAGTTGGCCACATGACCACAAGCTCATCTACCCAAACACCAAAGGCTAATGACTAGCAGTGATGGAATTTGGTGTGTCCATGGGGATATTATTCCCACTTAGATAAAGTATTCATAGAGGTAAAAAATATATATTAAATAGTGAAATCATAAGAATAAATAGACAGTAGCGAAATTAAATTAATAATCAGAACAATATTAATAATGAATTGGTGGAAGCTAAATAATCATAACATATACAATGATGATACTAATGAAGTCACATGTATATAAAAATGAGAATGTGGGGGGGAGTTGTACAACCCTATACTACATGCGGGAAAAATGTAAAAAAAATAAAAAAAAAACTACTACGACAAGAACCTTGGGCATAGCTTCAGTCCTTTTCCCCATGCTCCATCCAATGCAACATCAAATCAATCAAGCTACAGAAGAAACACACTTCCCATTATCCATACCTATGAGCATAAATTATACTCGGGCACCAAACAGTTCTCGATAAGGGTGTGAGATATAAATATCAGTAGGCTGACATGCACGGTGTTAATTCCCTTCCATTTCATGATTTATATAAGTGAATGTGTGCCATATATAATAAATTCATAGTAGTTAATATATATGTGTCTACATCTTGGTTTGGGTTCCTAAACATACACCCATCCCATACAACCTACTTCGGCCTATGTCGAAACTATTAAAAGACTACCTATGTAACGCATAGTATGTGTACGAGTTCCAAATTAAATAATGAAAACCTAGGTAGTACACCCCAATCTTGTGCATCCTATTGGGGTCTATTTTTATTTCATCACTCAAGTACGCTAAAAATCAAGGTAGGGGTATCACAAGTGAGTTATATAATATAAATATGAAGTAACATGTATATTACAATAAATCAATCAATGTTATCCAAACAATCTATAAAATATAGTGGTGAAATCTAGACCCCATCCAAGGAGACCTAAAAATAATCCCATGTATTGTTATAGGAACATCTAATATAATCCAATACCACTGAGTATGTCCTAGGTGACAAATACGACATCCCTAGTATCACTCGAGGCATGGTAACTCTAAGTCCATCCTAGGTATCCCACATTAGGTACCAATTATCACCAAGTCATGGTATAGCTGTCATTCTAATACGTTCATCCAGGGTTTATCACTTAAGACACTATTATCAATGAGGTGTATAAGAAAACACCTGGGAATCCCTTTCCTAGAAATCCAATGAATCACCCCTGGTATATGAGGTCATAACCCATTGAGTATGGTGAGTCCATCAATGAGTCCTTAATATCGAATTTGTGTTCTCTACTGACCTGTATCATGTGAACCAATTACCTAGGTTTCATCATAATGTAAGAATAAATATATAATGACATGCTATGAAATAATAATATCAAATCCACAATCTATTCATGCTATCAATTTTACACAAATCAAGATTAAAATTGCATGAGGCATCAAGATCATGCTTAATCTCAAGCTACAAGGAATAAAATATAATTCAAGCCACTAAACAAGGAATAAGATTTTAATTGTTCCATAAGAAAGGAAATGAATGTATGGGAATAAGGTATTAGAATTCCTCTTACCAATATTTAATTAATAAAATCTCAATACCTCAAGATATAAAGCTTGACCAAGCACCACATTCTATTCAAACTATTCCCTTATGGCCCATGAAAACAATCATAGAATGTGACATACAGAACAAGGCACAATTCATAGCATAAAATCAAGCAATGTCATGTGGAATGAAATGTAAGCATTTAAATAAAATTACAAAAGTAATTAATATAAGTAGAAAGGATTAAAATACATGCATGATCAATTAAAAAAAATTTAAGTGAAATTTAAAAGGAAACTCCAAAAATTATAAGGAACATAGAATTGGGCAAGGCTATTAAATTGTCAACAAGATTATAAATTCCCAAGGGAATATAATTCATGGTTAATCAATCACTCTAAATATATTAATCAATTTAAAACATTAAACCAAGGTGAAATACCACTCAAAATAATAATAATATTTGGCCATTTGGGATGGAAAACACAAATGGGTGTCCAAAAGAAATTCCAACACCCTTGAATGGGTTTCTCCATAAGAAAAGGTCACTATAGACATGGTAATTCATTCCAGTCAATTTAACATGAGAAAATAATATTTCCATCAAAAGGTTCTAGATAGGGAGACTACAGTACGTTGCAAACAAAAAAGAAAATCATGGGAGAAAGAGTACAAAGCCTACTTTGTAGTCCTAGTACTCCACACATCTGATAACAACCATTGATTTATCCTAAATAAAATAAATTGGATGATTAAAAAACACCCACAATAAGGAAAAAGGTCATTGAAATAAAATAGCACAACAGATGGGGTAGAAACTCATAAATCAAGGTGTTTGAAAGATAGAGTGTACCAAGTGGAGCCCATAGCTTCCAATGATAAAGGAAACACATGATATTTGAGGGAGAAACATAAAAACCCCTTGGAGGTGGAGAATATGAGTTTTTTTTCCTCAAGGGAGAGGAAAAACTAAGTGGTAAGGGGGGTGGAAGGAAAGAAGCCCCTTAATTCATTAATGAAGGAAAAAAAGGTAAGAGCATCCCCAATTTATATTGTGCACAGTTTGGCTGCATGATTGCCCAAATTGTGCACCAATCGTGCTCATGGGTCTGCTTGAAGGTAATACCATACAGGAAAGGAACATGGTTTGACTAAAGGTGTGAAAACAAGGTGTGTTACCACTATCCATGTCTAGAAACATACCATATGGTTATGTACACTAGGCACATGGTCATGCACCCTGGGTTGCACGGTTTTAAACAAACTGTGGGGTCAGCCTATTTTCCTCCTTTTAGGTGATTTGGGATTCAAACGATCCCAAAATTCCCTTGAGAACTCCTTTAACCTTATTGGATTAATTTCAAGTGAATTTTTAAGGAATATAACCAAAAAATTAATGGAATTTACCTTTTTATAAATCCAAGACATTATAAGGATGGTTGTTTTTCTCTCAGCACTTCCACCAAACCACTCTCAATATTATGATGTGTTTCATATATATATCCCAAGGAATTATATACCTGATCCTATAAAAGTAGTAATCTCAATGTTCATAACACGATATAATATTATTTTATATGAATAAACACCGGTATAAATCTTGGATCATAGAGATAGAGTGATACAGAATAAGACTACTCACCTGGTTAAACTTCTCTGGATGAATCATAACTTCAAAGAATCAACATGGGTACCCAAGTATGTTATGAAAGAGAGATATCCTAATTTTTTTTATCAATGTGATTATATTTCAAGAGAAAAATTAATTTTAATGGAGATATAATTTAACACCCAAATAATTTATGATATATTTCTCTTAAAAAATAATTTCCTCGATAGCTTATGATACACACTACCCCTTATCTAACATTATCGTAATATAATATATCTTTATAATAGATCCATTAAATTAGTGGAATAAATAATGAAACCATATTATTTAAACAATTTTAAAATATTTAGATAAATAAAATATATTTAATAAATAAGAAATAAATTTTTAGTAAATTCATTATATGATTTGAAAATGCATTTATCATAAAAATGGGTTTTATTTCATGTTATGATAAAATAATATAATAAATTAAGCCAAAATTTAGAATAATTTTCTTAAAAATGTACTTAAATTTTGGAATCATCATGTAAAAATTATCTTAGTGTGAATTTTTTTAATTTTTTCAAAAAGGATTGTTTTTTCAAAGAATAGTGAAAATACTAAATTTTATTAAAAACGGTTAGTTTATGAATTAAAATAGTTGGATTTTATTTTAGAATTAAATTAAAATTAAAATTTAATTTTTTATATTATCAATGGTATAATAAGTACATTGGATTGAATTTTATACTGTATTTTGGTATAAAAAAATTTATTCATATGAAATGTTTTTATCAGGAAAACCACTTTTCATCACATTTTGTGGGTTTAATTTTAAATTAAATTCATCCAATAATATTAATTGTATGTTATTAAATGAATTATTTATTTTTAATATAGATTTACTGATTTTATAGTGAGGATAAATTTATTTTCTCATAAGGATTAGTAAAAACATGTAAAATGTATCACCACATTAAATGTTAAAACGAGTTTATTGGGGGTTAAACAAAGATATAAGGGTAATTTTAAAAATTAAACTTGTATAAATACTTTTTTTGTCGTATTTAAACATTGAAACCTCCCACCTTCAAATATAGATCCATTTATAATTATTTTGACATTGTATAACATTTTTAAATTTTAATCTTTTAAGATGTTCTACATGTATCCTCTTCCCCACATATAAAAGGACTCCCCTTATTTCTCTTGTTTACACAAATTATTTTAACATATATAAACCAATTTATACCTAATTATAATCTCATAATAGATATAAATTCTTTATTGGTTATTTAATTATTAAAATTCCATTCCAAGGTTCCTTATGAAAGGATTTAAAGGAGGCCAATCGAAGGAGAGGTAATCATCTTACCTGATCACATGAAACTTATTTCATATTCTACCTCTTTTAAATTTAATGTTTTCATCCTAATATTAAAAATTTATTATCCTAAATAATCTTTAATTTTATTATTATTATGTAATAATAATTATTGACCCTTTTCCATCAAATGGGAAGTGAAAGTTTTTCTCAAGCATACTTGTGGACTGTTGCCACCACATAGCAACACAGTACATTTTCTATCAAAATATTCCATAGATATTTATTATGATATGATTAAATTTTTTATATGATATTTGTGAAATAATTATACTTATATAATTATATTATAATATCTACCTTATTTCCTTTCAATCTGTTGGAAAAAGATAACGTCACTCGTGCATACGTGTGGACTACCACCTCCACAAAGTGATGTGATTCATTTTTATCTTTATCTTTATATAGACCATAGTAAGGATATATTTAATTAATATAATATATATATATATTATATAATAATTATTCATGAAATTTTAATTATTATTTATATTTCTTCCATTTTATATGTCTAAAATTAAAAACAATCTTAACACGTACATATGACTTACCATTTAAAAGAACATTGTAATTAAATTTTCCATATCTACCATTTATAGATTACTATATTTATATATATAATGAATATATATAATATTTATATCATATTAAAATTATTTTAATGATTAAACCATGATCAACGAACATGTACTAGAACTACCAATCCAAAATTCACCTCAAAATGAAACAATTAACATGTAAAAATGATGATTTTAATAAATAATTATTAATAAATAGATGTTGAAATGTTATAAGAGGATAACATATTATATTATAAGTATGTTAATTACTATGGTATATACTAATAATAAATTTAAATTTTTTATACATTAGTTTATTTCTCATTCTAAGAAATTAAAATTTGTGGTAAAGGATTTATATTTCAATCTCATTGTCTATATTATAAGTTTATGATCAAGTTTTTGATGATGACATTTTCTAACCGGTCTATCAAGAATTCTAGTAATTTAATTCTCCTACAATTATTTTTTAATATTATTGTTTTTCCTTTAATTTCTACTTCTTTAGGTACTTAATATGCTGAAACAATAATTTTAATAAAAAATGAATTTAATTTTCTCTTTGGTCGAAAAACATTTTTCTTCCACATCCTTGTTTTCTAAAAAAATCAAAAATATTTTTAATATTATAATATGATTTTTTAAATTCATTTTTGACCATGATTTATCTTTTAAAAATGTTTTTAAATAAATATTTTTATTTTTTATTGAAGGTAATTTTAAATTTTTATTGAAAATGTGAAAGTGATATTTGTTTTAATAAAAAAACATGAAACAAAATTTATACTTTCATAACCATTCAATTATTTTATTATTTTTTAACATTTTTCAAAATTTATTTTCAAAAAATATATTTTTATTAATATTTTATAAATTTATATATTTTAACTAATTAGTTTCAATGTAAAAAAGTTATTTTACTCGTGAAATATTTTAGTGGTCTTTTAAAGGAGTTTTTCATCTTTAATAACGTCACATGATATTAATTATGATTTAATCAGGATATAATCCAATTATCCTGAACAATTTCATTCTTCAGATGGATTATTATTATTATTATTATTTAAGTGATATTATATAAAACATATTTATTTCCCATTGGTTATTCTATAATGAAATAATAAAATGTTAATGAGATGAGTTTCATTTACAAAGGTAATGTTATGATGAATGTTTTATGATATTATGGAAAATATATATATTATTTTCATTATGTGCAGACTGGGATTGGAATTATATAGTACTTTAATACATTTGGTAAATATGGGTATCTCATGAGATAATAAGTACTGGAATGAGGACTGAACCATGTTTAGTAAGGGACTCTGTCCACAATGATAGTATGGGGAGTGAACCTATGTATATAATGGAATGTGGAGTGAAATAAATTCATTATGATATTCTTGGAAATGATCATTAAATAAAGAAATTATTTTCCATACTTATGTGTATACCATAAACTTATTCCATATTCCAATTCTATGCTCTTTTGTACCATGTTCTTTAATTCATTTTTGATTCATTTATATTGAAATGAAAATATTTTGATATGATTCATATTTATATTCTATGATATGATGGGTATGGTTTAAAAATATTAAGATCTTGTTCCCATTCCCTTATTCTCATGTTTTTCTTTATTGATTATAAATATCTTTCTTAGTTACCCATATTAATCATCTGAGATCACTCTTACTAATAGTTACTTTCCCCAAGATATGAGTAATGTTTTTAAGTGAGATATTTATTTGAAAGGTTACAATTATAATGAAATTTGTAGGATATAATGTATATCTATTATGAATAATTCCTTTATGTGTGGAATTTTTCAAATATGACAAAATTATATGATTTTTTGGGGTTCTTAATTTTATTCATTGAATAATTAAATAATAATATGTTATATTTATGTATAAAAATTATGGTTCATTATAAAAGATGTCTAATTTCATGGCCTATGAGCTACAAATGAGTGCCCTAAACCAATTGGTTACATGACCTCAGGTGTTCCTCTCCCTATTTAAGAGGTCTACGGATAGAAGAAAGGGTTAAATATACCACCTGAGAATACTATATGCTCCTCATAAAATAATTACAATAGTGGAAATAAATATACAATAACCAAATGATAACATCCATTACCAGAATAATACCAATATCACATGCTGACCAAAACCATAATACAATATCCAAAAAAATCAATAGATATTTCATGCCATATATGTGTCATGAATCTAAATAAAACCCAAAAATATGGACACCCTGAAAACTACCCATGTGGGTACCAACATCACATCTGATTCCCTCATCTATGATTCTTCACAACTCATTTGTATAACATAGGGATATTTCCCTTATCTCATCTTGCAAACATGAAGTCATTTCTCGTAATAATCTGGCATCCCATGTCAGGTGTGAGTACAACTCATTATGTCACCACCAATGGTGTCTAAAAAAATCGATTCAATGACATAGTATGTATTTTTATAAATAATAAAGTATAATTAATTAAATAGTTATCACATTTAATTTTGATTTAGTTAACAACATAAATTACTCGAGTTCATGATGTCACCTGACCCATCAATACATGCTTTAGAAATTCCAGAGTCTGAAACAACTCCAAGGTGTGTCATTTATCACATATAGTGGTTTTCAATTATCATTTTCATTTAATTTCTCCTTCATTAAATGGGGGTTAGAGCAGTAGTATGGTACCCCATGGGTATTCGAGTTTCAGTCACTATCCCACAACATTGTGATCGCACATAGATGCATAAATATATGGGGTCCTAGATCACTCTATCACCACATTGATATTTGGATCTATAGTCCCTATCCCACAAATAATTTCAATAATATGAGAACACCCCATGGGTGGCTAGTAATTTCAAAATTTTCAATTATTAAACAAGAAAAAATTATAATTGAATACTTTAAATATATCAGCACACCCCATGGATGGATATCAATTTAATAATTCCATTATGGAACCATTTTATAATTATCAATTAAACATATCCATGATTCATTAATTCCATAATACCAATTCTATTCAATAATTATTATCAAAAAATTACCAATTCCAAATTCAATTTACCCATGTTCAACCCATTTTATTATAACGTGGAAATTAAATTAATCAATTCAATTTACAATATAATATCCCAACATGGTGATAGAAATTTCAAAATTATATACATGAAATCTTAATCAAGACTATAGTAATTGATAAATATACCACCTACTTCAAGATCATTTTTGAACACCACCCAACCACAATTCAAAATTGATGTTAGATAAGAAAATCAATAATTGTAGGGAGATATTGACCCAAACCATGGACCATGATCAACCACAAAACCCACAACTACAAAAAGGTTCTACCACATCATTGAAAGAAATAATAATAGAAGGAAACCAAATAAAAAGGGAATACCTATAATCAAACATCAAACTGCGATGTTTGGAGATGAATCAATCAGTCGAAATCTGTTAAGAGTTGCCTGAGGGTTGAGTGGAGGAAGGATACATTAAGGAATGAATCCAAAAACTAAACTGAAATGCACCTTTCAATATTTTTCTCATAAAATTACACACCATAAAATTACATTACACATTTTTTAATTATTTTAAATGGTTTCTACTAAATAACCCATCACCTTAGTGATTTTATCCCGATTAAAATTTACATGATTTGTAAATTTTCTACAAACTATTTTCCAACACAAAAATTATACATAGAATATCCAACCACCTCCAAGCCTTACAAACGAAAATCAAACCCCCTCCAACCATATAACAAAACGGAGAACTCAAAATGAACATATTTGAAAAATGAATGATATCTTACAATATCATATCCATATAATAGTTAGTCCTCAAGTTGTTCTCCCAATCATATGTAAAGGATGTTCATATAGTAGAAAATGATCACTAAAACTCTTTGAGTGAAATACCAATTTTCATGAAACTATTTAAAAGTCACACAATTTATAAATGAATAAATTTAAAAGATACAGTTGAATAAAAGTGTCCCATACAACTTTGAATCTTTTTAAAGGAATTAACATTTTAAAACATCATGTCCATATAAATAATTTCTTAAAACTATTTTGAAAACATGGACATTAATGAAAAATATTTTGAATAATAAATATTTAAAACATTTAAATGATGTTTTAGATAAAAACATACATAAAGGAATCATTTTGAAAAATTATATTATGAAACGTGGAAATGGATAATAAATATGTCCCATAAAATACTAACACACAAACAATCTTGGATAATAATGAGATTGAAGAATTAACCCTTACCTGGTATGTTCCTTTAGTCGAGGGTATATTTAACCTCCTATATGATGACCATAGAATGTTATTAAATTATACCAGAACCGTATTAATATTTAAATATCATAAATGATTCATTTATGACTTTATACTACCCATTTAAAAATAATTTACATGTTAAATTAACATTTTCGGTAATAATTGTTTTCTTTATCGTATGTGTTTTAACTTGTTATTATTGATTGTATCACATAGATCATGATTTAAATTCCTCCATAATATATAATATGACTTATATATCATACATATTTATAATATAAATTCGTATAATATATAGATATATGAAATGGAAAATACCATTTACGGAGACGGTAGGACGTACGTACGCATAAACGTTGTTTTTGTTTTCATATCGTATTGAACGGAACTAAGTGAATAACATATAAGTAAATACGTACATATATATACATACATATATATATATTCAGTAGAATTATTATTTAATATATTACATACTTATTAATAATATATATTTTTATAATCATCATTGAATGATGAATTTGGAAATGAATCTCATCGTGTCATGGAGATGGTAAGTCGTACATACACATGAGGGATGATATCATTTCCTTAATGATTAAAAGGTGTGTATTTGGATGGTACATTAATTTTATAGAGACATTATCATGTTATTTTCATTATTTATATACATATTACTCAATATTATATCAATCCAAATAACATAGTGTTGAATATCAAATTACACCACAGTGTGGAGACAGGCAGCCGTATGTACGCACATATGGTTACATTACCATTCATAGGATGGATAGAGTAATGAATATGATTGTGCCATATTTATAATAACATCAAAGTATGTACAAGGTAGTATAGTTATTATTTTGGTTTGTAAATAACAAATAAAGAGAAAGTCGAAGAAGAAGATAACATTGAAAGAGGTGATGAAAATATTACATCTTCTTCGGGTGCTTCCTTTTGATTTGAACAAAAGGGATCCTTAGGTTAGATTTATGCTCAAGGTAAGGCCTCTAGTTTTAATTTAGGATAGTTGGGAGGATATTTGGGTAGGGTTTGGATGATCCAAATGGCTTTGGAGGTGTGAATTTTAGAGAAGGGGTAGTTCCCTATTATAAGAGGGGTGAGGGGCACCTTAGGAAAAACTTGAAATATTATTTTATTATACAATCATATTCGGTTTATAATGGCTCCAAATAAAATTATTTATAGACTTAGGTTGTTATGGGTCGAAATAATCTCAACTAATAGGTTTTATAAAAGTTTAGTTTACCATATTAATCTTATCTTTTAGATTTAACTCTTAGTTAAATAGCTTAACATTTACCATGTCTCCTTGTATTTTTATATTATATGATTAATAAACATAATATAAGATGCCAAGAGAAACCCCAAGTGGTTCATTAATGAAATATATAATATTATATAAGTCCTTTTTCTAAACCTTATATTTTTAAGACTATTATATAATTTAATAACATAGTACTTATTTTAAAAACTCATTTATGCCAATTTTGACACTATTTGGTATTTTAATTTTTGTTAAAGTCATAATAACTCTATCAATTTAAAAAAATTATTTAATAAACTATAACATGTCATATTAACATAAAAAATTATTGGAATTTATTAAAACATTCAAATTATATTTATTTTAATATTTATAATATAGTTTATTTTATTTTTTTTAATAAGGTAATTACTACATCATCATTGTGTCATAAATAAATTTAAATTATTTAATGTATAAAAATTATAAATACAATACCATAATTAAAGAAAATTTTTATATTTATAATTAATATTTATAGTCAAATTTATATTATGTATAACCCTATATTACAATTGGTTCAGTTATTAAACTTTTAATTTTATACTTTTAACTCTTCTTTAAATAAAATAATAATAATTGTCATTGTAACGCCCCGACCCCAGCTGCCCAGAGTCGGTGCATTACTTCGTAACATTGTCATGATCACAAGAAAGATCAAATCTCGAAAGACCGATTGGTTTAGTAGCCTTGGAAACACTAGATATATTCATAAGTTTTACATTACATCATAAAATGAAAAACTACTACAACAACATAATGTTTCCACAGTCCACACTATAATCCCCTCATAATATCCCTTCAGGTCATTCATAACTTACATCTTCACTTCCTGGGAAAAATAAAGCATAGAAAAGGGGTGAGCTCAAATGCCCAGTAAGGATAACAATATAGCGGGACATTCAAAATAAGCATAAACATTTAAGGCAATGAATTACTAAAACAAAAGCCTTTTAAAATTGAACTTCAACATAGTATGGAAAAAGTAAAATGAAATAATTCCACTTACTTATTCACATGGATATTCTACTAATCGAATAATCACATGCAATATCAATAACCACTTTCATAATGTTGGAATGCATAATGCCAGACTATCATAACCACATAGCCAAGGCCTCGTGCCAAGACTACAAATAAGATTTTGTCAAGACCTTGTGCCAAGACACTAGTTTGTCTCATGAGACCTACCGATGCATCGAGGAGCTATAGCGGGCTCCACCCGTCACTTATTAAGTCCAATGCATTCCCATATGAAAAGGTTTAAACATAACATAAACATTCGTATTAAAACTAGCATATGAAATGTCAATAATTTCACCATAAACTATGAATGGTATAAAAATAGCACATCCACAGTCAAACATATCACAAAACCTTCAATACAATATAGAAGTTTTGTATCACAATAGATCAAATTCAAATAAGCGTAAAATCCATCAAAGGATGTTGACATAGATGAAATCAAAATTCTTTTTAAAGAAATATCTCTTTTTATTTTGAAATCATTTAAGATCCATATAAAATAAAACATTTTCTTTGAAAATATTATTATAAGCTTGTAAGGAAAGCTTTGAAGATTTTATAACGGCGTAAAATAACCGCACCCGCCGTATAAGTTAAAAAAAACATTCTTACCTCAATTCTGTCGAAAAGGTTAAAAAGGACCTTGTTTTGAAAACGACGGAAAGATTCCTTTATAAACCTCTTATAAAAAGTCAAACAAGGGTATAAATGACTTTAACCCATATTCTTGTAAATAGTAAAAATGTTTTGAAATACATTTTTAAGAAACATGGATGTGGATGATAAAGATATCCCAGTAGATTATTACGTATAAACAACCTCGGATAATGAAGAGATTGTGAAATAACCCTTACCAATTTGGTAACTTATGAAACATACAACCCATGAAAGAGGTATCATACAATGAATATGTAAATACACATAAATTAGAGTGTATTACACAAAGAATATAATTATGGGTAGTGCATACACCACACAAAAGGTGATGGTGGCAATATGACATGAATCTCACGGGAATAAGGAGTGAGATGAAAACCCCTTACCACGTTAATCAACTGAGTCGTATAGCCAAAATTTAATAACCACCAAATGATTTACAGAATAACATGAATATAAATAGAGTCATGGTAATATATATCAAATGGCAGTACACAATACACCACTTTCAATAATTTAGTGGCGAACAATGGAAATCTCACGGAATTGAATGTGAGATAAGAAAATCCCTTACCTTGTACTTTTCCTTGGTTGGGGTAGGTTAACCTCCTGTATAATAGTGAAATAATTGTTACTAAATTATACAAGAATCATATACATTAATATGATATCATATATGATCTTTTAATATTGATTTGATAATAATATCTTAGTATTATCGCTGTTTCGGGTGTTAACTTACTCATTTTCTTTATATGTTTTGTTACATAAGTCATGTTTGTTGTATCTTATTCATATCCAGAATGATATCAAGTCCTTAAACATCATTTTTAAATCATTAAATGATAATTATACTTGAATGGATACGATGGAGAATGAATCTCATCGCGTTCGTGGAGATGGTAGTCCGTACGTACGCACGAACGCTACTTCCATTTAATTTTTTATTTTAAAAGAATCGAATCCAAATGATACATAGGTATATTACTATTCCATTATAATATAATATTTTATATATGTTACTTAAGTTCATTAACACCATCCTTTATACGTTCCATGTGTGGTATGAACGAGTCATATCATTTTAAGTGGGCGGTAGTCCGCACTTCCTCCAATGAAATTATCGTATGTATATACAACATGAAACGAATAATGGTATGAAATAAAATGGAATTACAGAAGCTTATATATAAAATATATAACATTAATATCATATTTAATTACAGTTCCATCATAATGGCCACCATGAGAGGCGGTAAGATGTGTTTGAACAATCATCGTTTCGTGAGGCGTTAGTTTTCCATCCACACAAACATTATGTTCATCATCCATTAGATGGAGTTGTGTGTATGTGTAGTTTGAATACTTCTTATAACAACATCCTAGTATATTGAGGATACTGGTGTTGTTACAAAAGAAAGTAAATAAAAAGAGTTTGGGGGTTGGAGAAGCAAAATAAATGAAAATAATTTAAGAGAAATCGTTACCTTTAATTTAGGTAACTCACTTTGGTTGGAACCAAAGGACTTCTTGAAATGCTTTCTGCCTAAGGGTAAGCTTAAAGGAGGAGGAGAGGGATGTGGGGAGATTAGTTGGGCAGAGTTTGGACGAGCCAAGTGGCTTGAGAGGTGTGAGGAATGAGTAGAAGTGGTCTCCTTTTATAAGGGAGAGGAGGGGCTCTTTAGGAAAGAGTGAAAGTATTACTTTATAATATAATTATTTTCGGTTTATAATGGTCCAAAAATCATTGAGGTCGAAGCTAAGATGACTCATATTCTAAATAACATCAAACAATAAGCATTGGACAGGTTTTAGATAATATTTTAATCATTATAATATTATTTATTTCAATGATTTATTAATGAGGTAAACATTGCATCATTATTGTGTCATTAATAATTTAACTTATGTGATGATTAAAAATTATAAATAAAATATCATCATGTAGGAAATCTTTTTATCTTTCTAATGAATATTTATAATCGAAAATCCAACATGTATAACCCTATGTAAAAATTGTTCTTCTAAAAGATGTAAGCTTATGCCATTTTTATTTTTATTTTAACTTTATTAATATAATGTGTCCCTACCACATACAAGTGGCTCCAAGGGGTCCCCCAAATTGACCCAAGGATTCCCATGGTCGGGTATATGTCCACCAATAAGGTTAGGACACGTTTTAGGGTAATGTTGTATTATTATAATATTATTTTTTAACCCTTATTCACCGGATTTACCCTTTAACCATGGTAAATAAAATATTTACCACAGTAACTATTCAAAATGTCTAAAAATAAAAGTTACCTATTTACACAATTTGAACATACTGATTCCAAATATGGAATCCATTTTTCTAAATTCAAAACACAGAAGTGGCAGAAATTAATTTAAAATTAATTCCCGCTGTCAAAACAAAAAGCGTGTTTTTAAGAGGTAATAATTATCAAAAGATTGACACTTGTTTATGTTCGGTTTAATTGTAAAATTATGTCCAATGACCAACATTATATTAAACGGTAAATATATATTCTAAATATACTTTAAAACCACTCAAATCCATAATTTATCACTATTAATTATTTTGATTAAAAAAGTTGTTTTTAATTAAAATTTAGTAATTTTCACTATTCATCAAAATATGAAAGTTATCCGAAATGTACCAAAATTTCACCTTATGCTAAATTCGATATTCCAAATCCAAAAATGAAGTCCATTTTCAAATATAAAATATATATAATTTCAAAAAGTAGGTATTACTATTCATAACGGCTAGTTTGATTAGTTGTGGTGTGTGTTAAAACTCAAGGTTGCGTACAACACACGCTACTGTATTATTCAAAGAAAGCGTACCGTGGAAGCTTGGGATGTTTCATTTTAAATTTTTGATGTCCCCATTTAGTCAAAAAGTTTAAAATATTGTATTTAAAAAGGGTTCACTATTAAAAGTTGATAAAAGTGCAATACTGAAAATGAATTTGTTCTTGCATTATATCTAAGAAACTCATAATATGGATTCTAAAATTATAAGGATTATATAAAGTTTAAAATTTAGTTAACACTATTAATAACCTCTTTTGAACAGCTTGTTTGGTAATTCATGGTGCGATTGAACTTGGTGTTGCGTGTAGTGAAAGTTATTGAATTATTTTGAAGAAATAACACACTATAAAATCCTGGGGTGTTACATTCTCCCCTCCTTCAATAAATTGCGTCCTCGCAATTTGAAATTGTTCTTCAAAAATAAAAGGTTGAAAATAGAAAATATCTTTGTGGGAAAACCCACATCGGAAATTAGGTTACTAAAATTTAGTCTTAATATGAGGAAAAGAGAAATGAAAGGGTCACAACCAAATTATGATCTCGATTAGGAGAACATTGGTGGCAATTAGAGACATATAATTGGAGGAAAAACGTAAATATTTATAGGTAGTGATTGAGATCATCAATCATAAACAAGTGTATAATTGAGGTCATTAAATTCATCAATCTATGATGATTTGAAATACCATCGGTTCATCAAAACATAGGGTATTAGCATAACACATTTTTGACGTTTCAAAATATCTTAGTTGAAATCCCACATCGAAAAATGAATTAACGAGGCCTCTATTTAAAATAAAGAGTGGAAATTATGAAGATTACCGAAAATAACACATACTAGGGTTCCATGTAGGAAAATATGGATATGGAAGATAAATCTAACCATCAATTATCTGATGGAGAGTGGTAGAGAACATGGCTATGAAAAGGCCAATAATCCCAAAGCCATGAATTAGTGATGATTTAAGGTACCATCTAGGACAACATTTTTGTTCTAAGTTCCTTTTATTAATGTTGAGGAATTTATTTATGAGATTGGATAAGATCATAAGGAGATATACTTACTTTATAATTAGAGTTTTATCCATTAATAAATTTCTACCACAAACTCATCTTTCACTCTAAAAGATAATAGAACGTAAAAAATTTTCTATTTACACTATTCCTATAGGGTTCCAAAATAAACGAATTTATAATTCATCTACAAGATCTTTTAATAAAAACTACATTATTTAATCCAGTACATCTCGTGGGCCATTGGTAGGTGATACACCTTTGTCGCCCTTCGGTTGCGGGTTTAAGTCTCGCGGCCTTTCCGGTCACGACGGGTTGCCGCCCGACCTCCGGGTTGTCCTTTTATGGAAATCCAAAATTAATCTCAAACTTAGAATTTATCCAAAATACTTCTGTCCAAACTCACAGTCCAACATTTATAAGGAAGGTAAACATAATGTAGATCCTTTTTACCCTGTAATAGAATATTAATACCTTCATCATGTATTCTTTTAAAACACTGAAACATCCTGATTTACCATAATCCTTATTGATTACATTCATGCTCCCTTATTCCATATAGAATGCTGGATATACTTCATCAATCCAAAAATGTTTTAAACCCCAACAATGATGGAATATACAAATCATTAATCAGCTTCATGGTAGTCAAGAATATCCAATATAATTTATCCAAATCAATCATGTATTATTCTAAAATCACTACCTCGGTATCAGAACCATATTATGGTTTATCTTTCTCTCAACCATATATTTTCCAAAAATTTAACCTTCTATTGAGTCACTTTTCTTTGTTCCACACAATCTCAAGTCTTTAATGAAATAGTACTGCAGTACAATCCTTATATACTCCATAATTATTATAACAAGTACATTGTTGATACAACACTCAATTGACATAATCAACATAAGAACTCTAATCATTCCTCTTCATCTGTGGTAGTATCATAACTTGATTATTATCCAATAGCATCATTTGTGGCATAGTCTGATGACTGGGACATAGGATCGCGTAGTGTCCAAACTCCTTGCAAATGAAGCATTGTACATTTGAAACCATTTTCTTACCCTTGCAGTCACGTACTTTGTGCCCTTTTCCTCCACACTTATAACAAACTCTCATTCCTTTCAGGCAAGTTCCAGGGTGTTTCTTTCCACAGTTACCACATATGGGAAAATTCTTCTCTTCCCTCTTCCCTTTATCCATCCTTCTCTCTTCTATCCTTTTCTTCTCTTGCTTCCCTTCAAAGCCATAGGACTCAGTAAACTCTTTACTTATCTTATCAACACATGATATTATTTCTTCATATGATGATAATACATGGGAGACTATTTCTCTTATAAATTCTAGCTTAAGACCATGAAAGATATGATCCTTCCTTCTCTTTGAATCATGTGTATTTCTGGAGTTCTCATTCCTTCTACTGGGCACCATTTCTATACAATGGCATAAACTAGATCAGTTTATGAATCAAAATACATAATCCCATACTTATAAAACACTTAACATAAATTGAACTATTTATGGATATAATCCATAATCATAAAAATGTTTTCTTTGAGGAAGTATATACTCATAAACCCTTCATAATGATTTGTAAAGAAAATGAGAGTTATCCTAAGCATATCCCCCGGGAGTGTCGTAACCAAGAGTGCAGCAAGGCCCGTTGTCGTGCACCAGTTCCCGTTCGAGTCTAGCTCAAAGCGGTGTTTTCGGGTTTTACCCCTAGGTACATCTGTGCCAGAGCCGCCTCTACCTGCTCGTATCCAGACAGGGATGTATTGCTCGGAAAACTCACAAAACTCTACAATACCAAAATTCTAGGAAGTTCTTCTATACTAATCCTCAAAGTTCATCTTAGGTCTACGTGCTCTAATCAGAGTTTATCTAAATCTAGCTTCCAAGGTTTGTACTAAAATTCCTCTGATACCAACTGTAACGCCCCGACCCCAGCTGCCCAGAGTCGGTGCATTACTTCGTAACATTGGCATGATCACAAGAAAGATCAAATCTCGAAAGACCGATTGGTTTAGTAGCCTTGGAAACACTAGATATATTCATAAGTTTTACATTACATCATAAAATGAAAAACTACTACAACAACATAATGTTTCCACAGTCCACACTATAATCCCCTCATAATATCCCTTCAAGTCATTCATA
The DNA here is from genome assembly GCA_963277665.1 of Viscum album. Classification (NCBI taxonomy): domain Eukaryota; kingdom Viridiplantae; phylum Streptophyta; class Magnoliopsida; order Santalales; family Viscaceae; genus Viscum; species Viscum album. The sequence continues at coordinate 1,697,753,357 of OY728131.1, forward strand.
ACTTACATCTTCACTTCCTGGGAAAAATAAAACATAGAAAAGGGGTGAGCTCAAATGCCCAGTAAGGATAACAATATAGCGGGACATTCAAAATAAGCATAAACATTTAAGGCAATGAATTACTAAAACAAAAGCCTTTTAAAATTGAACTTCAACATAGTATGGCAAAAGTAAAATGAAATAATGCCACTTACTTATTCACATGGATATTCTACTAATCGAATAATCACATGCAATATCAATAACCACTTTCATAATGTTGGAATGCATAATTCCAGACTATCATAACCACATAGCCAAGGCCTCGTGCCAAGACTACAAATAAGATTTTGTCAAGGCCTTGTGCCAAGACACTAGTTTGTCTCATGAGACCTACCGATGCATCGAGGAGCTATAGCGGGCTCCACCCGTCACTTATTAAGTCCAATGCATTCCCATATGAAAAGGTTTAAACATAACATAAACATTCGTATTAAAACTAGCATACGAAATGCCAATAATTTCACCATAAACTATGAATGGTATAAAAATAGCACATCCACAGTCAAACATATCACAAAACCTTCAATACAATATAGAAGTTTTGTATCACAATAGATCAAATTCAAATAAGAGTAAAATCCATCAAAGGATGTTGACATAGATGAAATCAAAATTCTTTTTAAAGAAATATCTCTTTTTATTTTGAAATCATTTAAGATCCATATAAAATAAAACATTTTCTTTGAAAATATTCTTATAAGCTTGTAAGGAAAGCTTTGAAGATTTTATAACGGCGTAAAATAACCGCACCCGCCGTATAAGTTAAAAAAAACATTCTTACCTCAATTCTGTCGAAAAGGTTAAAAAGGACCTTGTTTTGAAAACGACGGAAAGATTCCTTTATAAACCTCTTATAAAAAGTCAAACAAGGGTATAAATGACTTTAACCCATATTCTTGTAAATAGTAAAAATGTTTTGAAATACATTTTTAAGAAACATGGATGTGGATGATAAAGATATCCCAGTAGATTATTACGTATAAACAACCTCGGATAATGAAGAGATTGTGAAATAACCCTTACCAATTTGGTAACTTATGAAACATACAACCCATGAAAGAGGTATCATACAATGAATATGTAAATACACATAAATTAGAGTGTATTACACAAAGAATATAATTATGGGTAGTACATACACCACACAAAAGGTGATGGTGGCAATATGACATGAATCTCACGGGAATAAGGAGTGAGATGAAAACCCCTTACCACGTTAATCAACTGAGTCGTATAGCCAAAATTTAATAACCACCAAATGATTTACAGAATAACATGAATATAAATAGAGTCATGGTAATATATATCAAATGGCAGTACACAATACACCACTTTCAATAATTTAGTGGCGAACAATGGAAATCTCACGGAATTGAATGTGAGATAAGAAAATCCATTAACTTGTACTTTTCCTTGGTTGGGGTAGGTTAAACTCCTGTATAATAGTGAAATAATTGTTACTAAATTATACAAGAATCATATACATTAATATGATATCATATATGATCTTTTAATATTGATTTGATAATAATATCTTAGTATTATCGCCGTTTCGGGTGTTAACTTACTCATTTTCTTTATATGTTTTGTTACATAAGTCATGTTTGTTGTATCTTATTCATATCCAGAATGATATCAAGTCCTTAAACATCATTTTTAAATCACTAAATGATAATTATACTTGAATGGATACGATGGAGAATTAATCTCATCGCGTTCGTGGAGATGGTAGTCCGTACGTACGCACGAACGCTACTTCCATTTAATTTTTTATTTTAAAAGAATCGAATCCAAATGATACATAGGTATATTACTATTCCAGTATAATATAATATTTTATATATGTTACTTAAGTTCATTAACACCATCCTTTATACGTTCCATGTGTGGTATGAACGAGTCATATCATTTTAAGGGGGCGGTAGTCCGCACTTCCTCAAATGAAATTATCGTATGTATATACAACATGAAACAAATAATGGTATGAAATAAAATGGAATTACAGAAGCTTATATATAAAATATATATCATTAATATCATATTTAATTACAGTTCCATCATAATGGCCACCATGAGAGGCGGTAAGATGTATTTGAACAATCATCGTTTCGTGAGGCGTTGGTTTTCCATCCACAGAAACATTATGTTCATCATCCATTAGATGGAGTTGTGTTTATGTGTAGTTTGAATCCTTCTTATAACAACATCCTAGTATATTGAGGATACTGGTGTTGTTACAAAAGAAAGGAAATAAAAAGAGTTTGGGGGTTGGAGAAGCAAAATAAATGAAAATAATTTAAGAGAAATCGTTACCTTTAATTTAGGTAACTCACTTTGGTTGGAACCAAAGAACTTCTTGAAATGCTTTCTGCCTAAGGGTAAGCTTCAAGGAGGAGGAGAGGGATGTGGGGAGCTTATTTGGGCAGAGTTTGGACGAGCCAAGTGGCTTGAGAGGTGTGAGGAATGAGTAGAAGTGGTCTCCTTTTATAAGGGAGAGGATGGGCTCTTTAGGAAAGAGTGAAAGTATTACTTTATAATATAATTATTTTCGGTTTATAATGGTCCAAAAATCATTGAGGTCGAAGCTAAGATGACTCATATTCTAAATAACATCAAACAATAAGAATTGTACAGGTTTTAGATAATATTTTAATCATTATAATATTATTTATTTCAATGATTTATTAATGAGGTAAACATTGCATCATTATTGTGTCATTAATAATTTAACTTATTTGATGATTAAAAATTATAAATAAAATATCATCATGTAGGAAATCTTTTTATCTTTCTAATGAATATTTATAATCGAAAATCCAACATGTATAACCCTATGTAAAAATTGTTCTTCTAAAAGATGTAAGCTTATGCCATTTTTATTTTTATTTTAACTTTATTAATATAATGTGTCCCTACCACATACAAGTGGCTCCAAGGGGTCCCCCAAATTGACCCAAGGATGCCCATGGTCGGGTATGTGTCCACCAATAAGGTTAGGACACGTTTTAGGGTAATTTTGTATTATTATAATATTATTTTTTAACCCTTATTCACCGGATTTACCCTTTAACCATGGTAAATAAAATATTTACCACAGTAACTATTCAAAATGTCTAAAAATAAAAGTTACCTATTTACACAATTTGAACATACTGATTCAAAATATGGAATCCATTTTTCTAAATTCAAAACACAGAAGTGGCAGAAATTAATTTAAAATTAATTCCCGCTGTCAAAACAAAAAGCGTGTTTTTAAGAGGTAATAATTATCAAAAGATTGACACTTGTTTATGTTCGGTTTAATTGTAAAATTATGTCCAATGACCAACATTATATTAAACGGTAAATATATATTCTAAATATACTTTAAAACCACTCAAATCCATAATTTATCACTATTAATTATTTTGATTAAAAAAGTTGTTTTTAATTAAAATTTAGTAATTTTCACTATTCATCAAAATATGAAAGTTATCCGAAATGTACCAAAATTTCACCTTATGCTAAATTCGATATTCCGAATCCAAAAATGAAGTCCATTTTCAAATATAAAATATATATAATTTCAAAAAGTAGGTATTACTATTCATAACGGCTAGTTTGATTAGTTGTGGTGTGTGTTAAAATTCAAGGTTGCGTACAACACACGCTACTATATTATTCAAAGAAAGCGTACCGTGGAAGCTTGGGATGTTTCATTTTAAATTTTTGATGTCCCCATTTAGTCAAAAAGTTTAAAATATTGTATTTAAAAAGGGTTCACTATTAAAAGTTGATAAAAGTGCAATACTGAAAATGAATTTGTTCTTGCATTATATCTAAGAAACTCATAATATGGATTCTAAAATTATAAGGATTATATAAAGTTTAAAATTTAGTTAAAACTATTCATAACCTCTTTTGAACAGCTTGTTTGGTAAGTCATGGTGCGATTGAACTTGGTGTTGCATGTAGTGAAAGTTATTGAATTATTTTGAAGAAATAACACACTATAAAATCCTGGGGTGTTACAGTCATAGTCTAATACAAGTGGATAAAAAGGATCATATTTTATTCCCAAGTTTGTTTTTGGTCAAAATAAACTTATCCAGTATAATTAAGACTTGTTTCAGGGTAATTATAATATCATTTTTACCTTTAATTACCATATTTACTTTTAACCGTGGTAAATAAAATAAAAAATTTACAATAAAAAAATTATTTTCATCCTATTGAACCAAATTTTTTACTTATTGATATCAAATGTGTATCTAGAATTTTTAAAATTCAATTCACAGATGTGGTAATGTTGCATTTTATTTACATTTGCAAATGTGCCTAGAAGGAGGATAAAAGACCGTAAAAAGTTCAATAAATTTTTTTATATATAATCTTATTATAAAATGACAATAATGAATTAAATTGGACTTTTATATTTATTATGTATCTATTTTTACTTAAAATAAATTTTAATAAAATAAATAATTATTTAAATAAAAAGTCGGTTTTAAACAAAAACACAGGGCTTTCACTATTCATCAAAAATTGAAAGTTTTCAAAAAAATACCAAAACTTCACCCTAATTTTTTTTGATATTCTGAATTAAAAAATTAAGTCTATTTTAAAAAATTAAAAACATAAAAGTTTCATTAATTAATTTAAAATTAATTCCCATTGTCAAAACCAAAAGGCGGGTTTTAAAAAGAGTAAAAACTATCAAAAGATTGACATGTGTTTGTGTTCAATTTAAATTTTAAATTACATATAATGAACTAAATTATATTAAAATATAAATATATAAACTAATTATAATTTAAATTCACTAAAATTCATTATTTAACACTATAAATTATTTCTATTTAAAAAGTTGTTTTCAATTAAAATTTAGTATTTTTCACTATTCATCAAAATATGAAAGTTATTTGAAAAGTACCAAAAAAATTATCCAAACTAAATTTTTATGTCCTGAATCTAAATAATAATTTAATTTCACTAAATTTAATATATAAAAGTGTCAAATATTGTATTTAAAAAGGGTTCTCCATTAAAAGGTGGAAAAACTACATTTTTTTAAAAACCACTTCTTTTATCTAAAAATCGAGTTTTTCCATATATTATGTCAAAGAAACACAAAACTTGAATGTTAAAATTATATAGGATATATATATAATTCAAAATGTGGTTAATACTATTCATAACTACTTTTTGAACATCTAGTTTGGTAAGTTGTGGTGTGCTTGATCTTGGTGTTGCGTGTCACAAACGCTATTGAATTACTTTAAAGAGATAACATACTATGAAATCATGGGGTGTTATAAGTGAGGTACCCAAACCTCTTTCCAAAAAATGGGAAAATTAAAATGAACAACTATAGATGGATTAAACTATCGTTATTTCCCATGTAGAAGATAGACATTTGACAAGATCCCTTACCCCATGGGGTTCTTGACTAAGCCTCAACTTCAATTTGGGGCCTATGGCTGGAGCCCTGATGTTTGAACCATATTTTTCCTTGTAGTAAGGTGTTGAATTATCCATAACAGAAATTATCCCTCTATTTCCACACACAACTACACCGCAATTAGGTAGCACCAATAAAATACACACATCCCAATACTCACTTGGTGTCAGCATGATACATCATTGTGACGATATATTAAAGGATCTCCCCTTTCATATCAAATAGGAAACAATAAAAGAAGGTTCACTTGGAAGGAACCTTAATTTAGAATAGAAAATTTTATGTATTCCCAGAAGAGTAAGACACTTTGGTTTAAATAGAAGCTCTTGAAAGGTTCCACAATATCCACCTTTTCATCTAAAAGAGAATATAACTCTGCAAGGCATAACCATACATGACCCTTGCAACTGATAGAAACATTACAAGGAGAGGGACCTTAAATCAAGTCCCAAGTAGTACATGATTCATGAATATGATCATAACATCCACCTATGACCAAACATGCCACACTAGTGGACTTTCATAAACCCTTTCTTAAACGAAACCAATAAAATGTTTTAAGGACCTTTAAGAAAATGGTCAACACTAAAAACCCTTAATTCATTCCACTTTCCTTAATTTAATTCCCTTCACCACTCCTAGGAAGGACCATCAGGCTCAAAGATGCCCAAATTCACCTCTAGAAATTGAAGAAACTAAAGAAATTATAATTTCTTTCAAATCCATCCATATCCACTCTTCCACTGCGAGAGGATCTGCTTAATCTAAAAAATAATAGAGATAAAATAGACCTTTAAACCAAATAATAGAGTTCTAACTTTGATCAACTGGAGGATCTGTCAATGGTGAGTCACATGTGGCCGAACTTCAATCGTGCATTAACTCTCTATGGGGGAATACACTAGCGAGTGAGGAAAAGGCTCAAAACCCAATCAAACCAGTCCATTGGCCCAAAGCATTCCATAATCGAACACTAAATGCACAAAGGTAATCTACTCAAAGTTATCCCAAACATATTTATAAAAAACCCATTAACCATTTCTCTAATTGACTCTCAGACCAAACATAACTTCAAACATTTCACAAACAAGAAGAGTATCAAAACCCGATATACCATACATGTAATAATACAATATCAAATAGAAAGACACCACACAATCACTGGTTAACAAAACACAAAATTTTCCTTAAATACATTTTTAAAAATAAACAAGGTTTGTGGGTTGCACATTCCCCAATAGTATCCCATGGGCCTCACACATTCATGTTCTCGTTCCACAACCAGCACCGACCTCATGTCCATCTAGGCACTTATCTGCTCATGAAATTTACCATTCACCATTCTATATATAACCATGTATATCGTAACCCTTGATAATACCAAATACTATAACAAAACCTTTCCACTTTTCAAAACCAAAGCATTCAACCCACACTTTCTCTTTGTCAAAACTGCTAGCCACAAAACCCAAAACCTAATTTAAATGTCAAAAAACTTTTTTAGAAAAGAACCAACCATTGGAAAAAAACGCAATTTAAAATCTTACACATAAATTTCAAAACATTTAAATCCATTAATTACACATTTAAATAGTTTATTAAATCCCATTTAAAGTAGATTTTCAAAAACCAACTTTAACATAATTCATGTTTTTTCAAATAATTATTTCCAACTAACCACAAGTTGTGATTAATAAAACCCAAAATTGATAAAATCACCCTCATTAACTCAAACCCATTTCATAAAAATTCACCTTTCTAATGATTCCTTCGATGTAATTACAAAAAACCATTTTCCAACCTTTTTGAAAATCAAACCATTTCTATTTAAACATCCAAATAAATTAAATTTTTAAACAAAATTTTCAAGATCAATTTTCAAAACCCAAGGACACACAAGATAATGAAATAGTAAATTAGTGTCAGTGGGTGTCTTGGACATATGGTATGCATCCATAGGATAATTACTCCACCGTCACATAGAGTGTTTAGGGGAAATTTCGCTAGCTCCAAATGGGTTTCCAGGCCCTGAGATCACACTGAGAATATCAGCCTTACTCTCTTTTCATTTCCCCAAACAACAATGAACCAAAATAACCAAATGGCTTAGATAAAAGCCGATTTCCCCTAGTTTCTTGATTTTTTTCATGAGGTGTGTTGGACAGGCACCACACTCATCACCAAAACATTGATTCCTGACAATCCTAGCTTCAGTCTACCTAAACTCTTCCCCAAAGAGCATGACCCAAAATAGAATATCCTTCTACGATACCATTTTGTTATGAACCAATCTGGGTCGACCCGGAACCAGTTAACTAGACCGGTCCATGACAAGGTATGAAGGGAGTTTCTGATCCCCATGAAATGGAAACTAGTTTTAGGCATCATAGTAAAACACTATGGAATTATTTTTCTCATAAAAAGAAGACAAAAAATATGTATAAACTGAAAAAAGATAATCACAAACATCATAAATAAAATCAAGTTGCATAGCTAAATATACCTCCATATAACCTCATGGGTCACCACCAAACATAGAAACCCACTCACTGTAAGAGTAACCCGTAACTATATCCTAAAACTAAAAAGATAGAGTAGGAATGAGCACCAAGATTCTCAGTAGGAAAGTCAAGGAATAATAATGCCCTGTTCTCTTACCTTTAAAAAGAAACCTAAAACATTCTAGTATGAAAATAAAACATAAAAAATAATGTTTTTCATTATTTTCAAATCAAGTAATAGGTTTTCATTCTCAAGAGAATCATTTATCTTCCACTAAATTTTCAAAATATATTTCAAGTATGCATTAATATTTCAAAATTAAATGAAACAAACATAAATAAAAATATTGTTTTCAGAAGAGAGTTCAATTATGGAACAACTGAAATGGAAATCATGTCACAAGAACCATGGGAAATCCTGAAGAATATAGTATTAGTTGGGACCTAGGATACTCGTACCTCAGTGAAATGTAGCTTAAGAAAACATTACCATCAATGTTCTTGTGCACGAGCCACTAGTAGGGGACACCTCCATAACCTAGTTGTCTCAAATCATCATAATCATTTAGTTTGTGCTTTAATTGTCAATTATGTTGGAAAAACTGGGATACACCACTTATTAATCATCTAGAGTAATAGTCCTAGTCTACCCACCTATGTACCTGGGGATACCCATGTGCTATATTTAAAATGTTGATGAGGTTTTATCAAGAAAACACTTATCAATATATTACTTTTTTTATCCATTACCCATTCAACCTCTCACCACTTAACACCCTCCTTGAGAGAAATCCCATTTTTATGTCACACAACATAGCATAAGCCTCTTCACAAGGAACATACCAAAAATCAAACATTTAACATACACATCATGTTTCAAAAACAATTGGGCTTACCTCAAGAGGGGGTTTTCACATTCACAAATCATTTTCAAGGTGTCAAACAACCCTCATTACTCCAAAAAATATCTTTTCTTTACAAAACATGCTCTCTCAACACTTTCAAGATATAAATCCATTTGAAATTACAATTAATCAATAAAGGATTCACACATTTTAAAATAACTTGAAACCATGCTTAAAACCAAGCAACCCATTTAAGAAAGGAAAATCACTCATTAACCTTGAATTCATACCAAAGCCCATATAGCTTTCCTATCTAACCAAATCATTTAATTTCCCCTTTTTAAAATCACACAAGAATCCATATTCATTTAAATCAACTTTCACAACTAATATACACACCATACACAATGGAAAATACCCACCACAAATCCAAAACCATTTTAGAAATAACTTTTAAGCATTTAAAATGTTAAGCATTCTAAAACAATCTCGAGATCATAATTTAATGATAAATGCACATGTAAACACTTAAAGCGAACACAAAAAACAAAGGAAAGCCCAAAATCAAGAATCGGTATCACTTTTCATATCACTCATATGGTTTTTAATATTAAAAATACTTTTTAAAGAACTCAATAAAATATGTAATTAAATTTAAAGTCATAGGTATAGGGGACCTACCTCAGGGTGGAACCAAACTGAACATTTGGTCCTTGGAACTTTCTAACTAAAATATTCTACTCTCACACTAATAATATTCCCCTTCACATACATGTAATGTAGAGACCCGAAGCTTAACGTACATGGACATTACATTACTTTTGTGGAATACTTAGTACATAACAAAAACACACACACAAGGACCGTAATAGTTCAGTGTCTTTGGAAACTCGGAATATAATCTTCTAATCGTGGTGAAAGATCTTCAACATCTCCCATGAAGATCTTCCCCTTTTGTTTTCTTACCTAAAACCTTTCTTTTAATCCTGGGGGAAAAGAAAACATAAAAAGGGTGAGCTCAAATGCTTAGTAAGGGTAATCATGGATAAAATAAAACATACCATATACATTTGAACTTAAAAAAACATGAATATTAAAAATCAAGAGCGACGACATAAGACATGGAAGTACGTAAGGCATAGATCATAATGGAACATAAATCATGATAAAATAGCATGGTAATAAAACATTTAATTATGGAAACCATTAATCACATGATATGATTTCAATAGTATTCAAGGCATTGCTGCCAAGACCATCTTAGTGGACAAAGTCCCTTTCTGAATCGAGTTCATTCCTCGTTCCAGTCCTGTATTACTGAATTGGTTTAACTTGTCATTCCAGCCATGTCTATCTCCTGAGATATAAATCTTTAACCAATGCAATGTAGGGAGATATAGGTCCCACCCATCTCATAATAAAATCACTCTTTTATGTGCCACAAAATCATAAATAATACATCATAGCATAACCCATGTAATAAAATGAGATTATTCAACATCATGCCATAATAACATAATCCATATAAAAAAATGGATATAATTTATTCATAATAAAAGTGAAACCATAGAGACATTATACTTGAAACATACACATATAAAATAATGTCATTTTAGATGGAAAATAGTTTTGATAAAAACACGTGAAAAGAATTCTTGAGGAAAATATCCTTTCTTCTTCAAAATAAGTTTCTTTTCGAAAAATGGCATGTACTTTTAAAAGAAAATGGTTTGTTGAAAATAATCCTGAAAACTTGTGGAGTAAGATTTATGAAAATTAGGTTTTATTAAACCGTAAAAATCCATTCACATCATATAAGTTAAAAATAACAATTTTCTCGTACTTTTGTCGGAAAGGTCAAAAAGTACCTCATAACGTAAAAAAAGAAATTATCCTTACATACCATTTAGTAAAAGTAAAAAATGGGTAAAAAGGACATTAAACATACATGAAACCATTTTTAGAAAACATGGGCTTGGATGATAGAGATAACCTCAGTAAATACTTACGAATAAACAATCTTGGATAAAAATGAGATTGATAAATTATCTCTTACCTTATGTCCGATATGCTTTGTACGTATCCGAACCCCCTGTATAATGATTTAAATAATGTTATTGACTTATTACAGAATCATATTCATTGTTATTATATCATATATGGTTCACTTATGATTTTATATTACCCGTTCTTTTTCAAATTCATGTTAAAGTGGCATTTTGTGTAAAATTGTCTCATTTGTCGTTTGTGTTTTAACTTGTAATTATTCATATGATTACTTAGATCATGATTAATTATATCCATAATTTTAAAACATGATTTATATATAATATATATTCAGAATATACATATATATAATAGATCGATAAATGGAAAGAAATACACTGTTCATGGAGACGGTAGGTCGTACGTACGCATGAACGCTGTTTTAGTTTCCTTATTGAATTGAATGGAATTAAGTAGATGAAATAAAAATATATATATAAATAATTCCAGTATAATTATTATGTAATAAATTTCATGATTACTTATTATATACTTTATAATCATTCATGAATGGTTAATCATTGAGAATGAATCTCATCGCGTCGTGGAGACGGTAGTTCGTACGTACGCACGAGCAATGATATCATTCCCATGATCGTGGAATTGTATTCAAGTGTATGTATAAAATTTAAGAATAAATATCACTTTACAATAATCATATATAGTCATTATTTACACCTTTATACCCATCCAAGTAAGGTGGTGGTGGAAAATAGATTACACCACGGGGTGGAGACGGTATTCCGTACGTACGCACGCGCGGTGATTTCATTTTCCGTAGGATGGATAAATGGTGAAATGGGTTTGTTTCATACTTATAATAACATATCAGTATATGAGTGATACTGATTTTATTACTTCATAATGAAACAACTAAATAAGAAGAAGTGGAAGAAGAAATAAAGTTGAAAGAATAGGTAACGAACATTACCTCTTCTTTGAAGCGCCTCTTCGAGACCTCCTCTTAGGGTACTACAATTGGTCTTTGAAGAAGACCAGGACCTCTAGGATGTTTCTATGGAAGTTTAGAAGAGAATTTGGCAGGGTTTGGCCGAGCTTCAAGGCTCAATGTGGTGTGAGGAAGAGAGGGAGGAGGTGCCCTTTTATAAGGGAGGGGAGGGGCACCTTTGGAAATCTTAAAAATATAAATTTATAATAAATCTAACCCCCACTTAAAAACCTCCAAAAATGACTCATATTCGAATATTAGATATTTAGGGTTGTAATATCATCAACCAATTAAAATTAGACAAGTTAGGAATTTATTTTCAACATTATCAACTTGATTAATCCTTATTTAATCAATTTAATTTTATTTGTGGTAATAACATTTTAAATTTTAAATTAAAACATATAATTATTTATTTGTTGTGAATTGTCCATAATTGGATACCTTATAACATTTTATACCATATAAATTTAAATTTATAATTTTTAAATATTTTTGTGATTTTTAAACAATTTTATAATATGATATTTTAATAAAATAACAATAGTGTGAAATTTGACACTATTCATTTATTTGAATTTAAATAAATTATATACAGAAGATATGTTCAAAATAAAAGCTTTAATAGATTCATAAGAGGTCATATGTATCTATAAAATTAGTGTATCACATTAAATATTTCATATAATATTTATTTAATTATTTTTAAAACCATTCATTTGGTTTATCTCTTAATAAAATAATTACTACAACATTTTTTTATAATTATTTAATATACTTATATGTTGCATAAAAATTAAAACTAAAACTCTATGATGAAGATAAATCTATTAAATTTCACAATAATACTTTTACTCGAATTTATCATCTTAAAATAACAATAGTTGAATTTTTATATTTATTAAATTATGAAGGTGAAAACTTTGGTATCATTTAAAATAAAATAATATAATTGTCATAATCAGCTTAATAAGGATCCAAATGGTAAACAATTCGTCCAGTGGATGATTAGGGTTTATATATATAGTAATAATAAGTTTTTGGACGATTTTTGGGCCTTTTGATATGTATTAATATTTCAAAAAAAACTATATTATTGGTTTTTCACTAAATAAATAATTTCTGCATCATTAATGTATATGATAATAAGGTAATTAAATAACTCTTAAAAATTACAATTAAATTACCATGACAAAGAAAAACATTTTATATTTCAAATGAGTATTTATAACCGAATTTATATTCTGTATAAACTTATATTAAAAATACTTTAATTATTAAAGTTGAGTGAGACATATTTCACTTTCCTTTAAATAAAATAAACTAAAGGTCTTAATCACCTCCAAGTGGGTTCTAATGGATTCCATTTCGACCCAAATATGACTTAGGACAAATTATAATCATCCAATTGTATTAATACAAGTATTAGGATAATTTTATAATATTATATTTACCCTTAATTACCCAATTTACCTTTTACTATGGTAAATAAAATTTACCGTTGTTACTATTCATAAAGCCCAAAAATAAAAAGTAGTCTATTAATATAATTTGGACCCACTGATTCCAAATATGGAATCCATTTTTCCAAATTCAATACACAGAAGCTGAAGAAATTAAATTAGAATTAATCTCGTTATCGAAAGAAAAGGGGTTTTTGTTTAAAACATTGCAAAAGATTGAATTTATTTAACCTATGAATTCAATGTAAAATAAAGGCTAATGACATAAATTATATTAAATGGTAAAAATATATTCTATTTATACTTTAAAACCATTCATTATTATTATTTAACCACATAAGTTATTACGATGAAAAAAGTTGTTTTTAATTAAAATATTGCGTGTTTTTACTATTCATTAAAATATGAAAGTTATCAGAATAATATGAAAAATTTATCCAAGGTAAAATTTTATGTCCCGATTCCAAATAATAATTTTATTTTGTAAAATTGAACTTATAAACATGTCAAAAAATAGATTTAAAGTGGGTGCGCCATCAAAAGGCGGCAAAACTGCATTTTTTTGAAAAATACTTATTTTACCTGAAAACTTTATTTTGTTCTTATACTATGTTCTAGAAAATGTGTAAGATGAATAATAATGTTATAAAATTTAAAATTTAGTTAATACTATTCATAACGGCTAATTCATAATAATATTATATTAATATATCATTGTTTAGTAAAACCTGGTATTGCGTACAACACACGCTATCAAGGAAGGTCACAATTGTGTGTAATGCAAGCCAAGTCAGGGTTGTGTGTTGTGCAAGAATCCTTCGTTATTTCGTATAACGAAATCCAACCATATTTCATTTATACATTGAATATATATATATAAATATACACACACACACTCAACATTTCTTAGAATGACTATTATAAAACGCACATGAAATTCTGTGTAACACGATCTAAGAATAGTGTTGCGTATACTACAAGATAATACGGTGTTGCGTATAGTACAAGCTAAACTTGGTGTTCTGTATAAAACAAGACATCAATTAAAGTAAAAGAATATTTTTCATAAAATCTCAGGGTGTTACATGTAAGGACACATATCCATTATGCACACATCTTCATGGCTATAAACATGTGCAAGGGGATCCTTAAATATATACATATATGCGTATACTAGTCGCCACTCACCTACATGCGCATTTTAATATATATGGGTACAATTATCCCTTTACATGTGCATTCACTTCCATGGATGATTATACATGAAACAGGGGAACCCACGTATATATATATATATATATATATATATACACTTACCTATGCATGTGAATGTGAGTCACCTTAGACTCGGTGACTCAGAACCACAAAGTAGAGTCCAACACACCTTAATTATAATACTAGTAATGCATAAACATAATAATACCCTAAATGAGGGGGTGTTAATCAAGTTAGAAAGTGTAAAAACTCACCTTGGATAGCGGCAACGAATCTAATCAAAGATAAACTGCCTCACATTCTGTGGTGGTGGTCTGAAATCACACCATCATGAAAAAGAAGACCATTTTCAAAACCCTAAAACAAAGAAAAACCAAAATGAAGTCAATCCCTTAAACCCTAGGTTCATCATTACTCTATAGGGTGATAGAGAGACCAATTCATGGCCCAAACTTGGAAGAAAGGTGGATAGAGGATCATACCACATCAATTTGGTGAGAAATCATGAATAAATCCGATAAGAATATCAATTGGATAGGGAGTTGCACACTAAGGGGTGTCAGAAGGTTTTGGATAAGAGGAAGTGGCATGAGGGAATCATAAGAGAGAGTGGGGAATCAGAGGTGCTCACTGAAAGGAGGCTTCTGGTAGGAAGGTCGTCCAATAAGGGGAGAGACATGCGTAGGTGGGAGGAAGAGGGGAGGGTGCTATGGGATGGAGAGGGGAGGAGGAGGAGATAAGGAGGGAAGGGAAAAAGAAAAGAAAAATAAAAATAAAAAAAGGAAAGGAAACCTTAAAAAACTATACAATTTCTATAAAATAAATAATAATAATTAATTGTTATTATTATTATTATTAATTATTATTATTATTATTTTGA
Organism: Viscum album; assembly: GCA_963277665.1. NCBI lineage: Eukaryota > Viridiplantae > Streptophyta > Magnoliopsida > Santalales > Viscaceae > Viscum > Viscum album. The sequence continues at coordinate 1,697,768,738 of OY728131.1, forward strand.
TAATGATAATCATAATAATAATTTAATAATAATAATATCATTATTATTATTAAAACAACTCTTTTAATTCCATTTTATTTTTCTCTTTTTATTTTATCATTCATTTTATTATTCATTTAATTTTTTGAATAGTGGGAAAGTTGTACGGTGACCTAGATGAAGCTTCATGGTTCCAATCATGCTCTACCCATGCGTTGGATGCTGCCAAGCCCAAAACACTCATTTTTTCAATAAAAATTGAAAAAACGAATTGGGACTTGACTCGAACCTCCACTAGAGTACCTGATTACAAGAAAATTAATAAAATAAAATAATTCAAAAAGTTTGTTTGTTCCCCCCCCCCCCTCGTGCACTCAACCGCCACTAGATGCACCCCACCTGGATGTCACATCGGTTTCCCACCGCATCCAAATAAATCCTTAAATATGGGGAAGATAGGTATTAAAACCTAGTATGATGAAAATTTATGGGTTATCCTTTAGCACTAGATTAAGACCCCAACATCCTATTGAAATGTGTATTATAATGTCATTAACCCTTCAATCTCATTTTTCATGGCCAAACACAAATATTGTCGATGTAGGCCACAATACATTTTTCCCAAACCTGCATACAATGCCCACTTTGAGGCATGAAACTCATGCATCTTATCCTCATGCATATATGTAGGTATAACCACAAGTCCCTAGACATAGATGATCTCATCCTCATCTATGGTCCAATATGAAGGTGGCTCCCCACCGTCAAGGATTTACCATAAGAGAAAACACTCTAGATCCTAATACTATCTCTCTCAAATCCTACTCAAAAATGTGAATTCCACTGAGACAAATACAAGGTTCATATCCTCCTAGCACTCCAGAAGAAAAAAAATGAATCTCTAACAATAAAGTTATCATTTTAAACTCTAAGATAGACTCTTAACTGCCTGAATCTATGCTTTCCTTCTCAAAGCACCAACAATATTGTTTCCCTTTCTAGGAATATATGCTACCTCAAAATCAAGGGAATTCATATACTTAACCCCTCATCACTACCAAAGATTAAAATATCATTTTGAAAACATATATTTTAAAATCTTTTGATTATTATATATAATAAAATTTTCTCCCAATAGATAATGTTTCCAACACATTAAATCATAAACTACTATAGATAACTTGATGTCTTACATAGGGTAGTTCTGTTCATGTGGGACCAGCTTCCAAGACTCATGTAGGATCAATATCAGTAGAGTTGTCAAATTATTCTTCACATCATGGAAAAAATTATTACATGCTCTAGAACATTCAATCTTTATCCCTTTCATGGTCAACCTGAAATTGGTGTTTCCATGTGGGAAAATTCCTGTATGAACCTCTGATTAGAACCCACCAATCCAATAAAACTATGGATATAAAAGGCATTCTTGGGATGCTTCTAAGAAAACACTTCTGGAACATTCTATGGGTCCGCTAACACAATTTATTCTAAGCTGATGTGACCCACGATTTTTACTTGTTCAATACAGAATTAACACGTAGTTTTTTTGTATAGACGATTATCTCTCAGTGTACTCATGATGATGTCAAGATGTTGTTCATGATATCATGAGTCTTGGAGAACACCATGATTTCATCCAAAAACAATACTACAAAATGGTCAAGGTATGGGTGGATGGTTTGTTTCATTAAGTCTATAAACACATAAGCTTAATTCATCATCCCAAACCACATCAAAATAAACTCATAATGGCCATACCTACTTTTGAAATAATTTTTTGGTATATCATAACGTTAAACCCTCGATTGATGATACACCAACCATAAGTAAATCATGGAGAACAGAAAAGGTCCTCTCAACTAGTCAAAGATATTGTTGATATGCAGAAGAGGATATTAATTCTTCATTTTCTTCTAGTTCAAATTTTGTTAGTAAACCCACAAGTGTAAGGTCATGCAGCCTTTTTTGTAAACAAAACTAGATAACCCCCTGGAAACATACTCTTAAGAATACATTTCTTACACATGAACTCTTTCAACTGAGTCTTAAACTATTGATGTTATGTTGGTTTCATTCTGTAGAGTAGAATAGAAACTGGATCAACCCCCTTCATGACCTCAATAGTATATTCAACATCTCACATAGGTAGAAACCCTAAGAAGTATTCAAGAAACACATCTTGAAACTAGTCCACCATGGGTGGAAATAAATCTAGATTCACACCCCCATTATCAAGTAAAAGACTATAAATTTGGGTAGTGAGTTCCCCCAGTTAATAATGGAATGTCCCTTTTTAGCCTTCCTGGATATCCTACTCTCCATGATGAACATACTTGTCACCATTATGAGATATAAATGTGAATACATTGCGGTAATAATCAATGTGGGTCTGAAATTAAACCAACCATTCCATACCAAAAATCAATTTGAAACCTATCATATCAAGGATGTAATGATCCCATAGAAAATAATACTCCCCTACCTTGATAGAACACCCCTTGCACAAAAAGATGTCTCTTAAACGTATCACCAAAGGTGTATTGATTGATATCACCCCCTTCAAAAACTCCACTGTCAGAATCAACCCATTCACAAGTTTTTAAAATATAAAGGAATGAGAGTAACTAGTATAAAAAAAGGAATTAGAATGCGTAGGATCTATTAAAATTGTATATCTAACTATCAATATATCATTCTCGTAATACAAAAGTGTAGGCTGATATGCAAGAAATTGTACCACCCAACTTTCATGTGACACAATATAAGTTCCCTAAGATACACCACTGTGATAATATGGGTTCTCTCTACCAGAATACCCTCATCCACTTCCTCGTCCTCCATGGATATTTGAACTCCAACTACTAGACTAATATGGGTGGAATACCCCTGTAACACCCCGAGATTTTATGAAAAATATTCTTTTAAATTTAATTAATGTCTTGTGTAATATGTTACACCAAAAGGAGCTTGCACAACACAAATCCCTAACTTGGCCTTCATTACATGAAATCGCGACCTTCCACAATAGCGTGTGTTGTACGCAATACCGAGTTTCGTTAAACTACTATATGATATATAAACTATCCCTAATGAATAGTAATAACCACTTTTTTTTTAAATTTTGTAAATTGCATCCTTCAAAATGGACTTCATTTTTGGATTCAGAAAATCAAAATTAGCCTAGGGTGAAATTTTTGTATTTTTCTGAAAACTTTCAATTTTTGATGAATAGTGAAAACACTGGATTACTATTCAAAAAATGAATTTTTATTTAAATAATTATTTATTTTATTGAAATTTATTTTAGGTCAAAATTGATATATAAAACCTATATAAGTTCAATTTAATTCATTAGAGTCGTTTTATAATAATTTTATATATATAAATATTTTATTGAACATTTCACCGTCTTTTATCCACCTCCTAGGAGAATTTGAAAATTTACATAAAAAATAATTTTACACATTTTGTGAGTTTAATTTCAAAAATCCGAGAGACACGGTTGATGTCAGTAATTAATATGTGGTTCAATGAGATGAAAATAATTTTTGGTGAATAGTAACTTTTTACTTTTTTTACCACGGTTAAAAGTAAATAGGGTAATTAAGGGTAAAAATGATATTATTATTACCCTAAAACATGTCCTAATTCTATTGGATAAGTGTAATTCGACCAATGAAAACCTTAGGAATAAAATACGACCATTTAGGCCCACTTGGATTAGATTAGGACATTTATTATTAATTTATTTAAAGAAGGGTTAAAATAGTTAAAATCAACGTTTAATAACTAAATCATTTTTAATATAGGGTTATATATAAGATAAATTCGACTATAAATATTAATTAGAAATCTAAATCGATTTCCTACATAATGGAATTTTATTTGTAATTTTTAGACAATAAATAATTTAATTTATTTATGACACAATGATGATGAGGTAAGTATCTTATTAATGAAATATTGACATAATTGATGTTATAAATACCCAAATAAATGTAATTTGAGACATTATGAATTCAAATAAACTTTTAGGTTAATATGACATGTTATTATGGATTTAAGTAACTTTTTTAGAACTAATCCTTTTGTTATGATTTTCACAAAAATCAATTACCAAATAGTGTCAAAATTGACATAAAATAGTTTTTAAAACAAATATTATATTATTAATTGTTATTTTATTCCTAAAAATCTAATGTTCAGAAAAATGACTTAGATAGAGTTATATATATTAATAATAAACAACTTGGGGTTCGTTTGGCATGTTATAGTATGTTTATTGACCTTATAGTGTAAGAAAACAAAAAGACACAGTAAAAGTAAAATTATTTAACTTAAAGTTAAATCTAAATGATAAGGTTAAAATAGAAACCTAAACCTGTATAAATTCAATTGGATGAGAGGATTTTGACCCATACCCACCTTAGATTCGAAATAAATAAATTTTGAGCTATTTAAAACTGAATATGACTTTATAATAAAATATATTTTTTTTGTTTTTCCAAAGGTGCCCCTCTCCTCCCTTATAAAAGGGAACCTCCTCCCTATCTTCCTCACACCACTTTGTGCCTTCAAGCTCAGTCAACCCCTGCCAATTTCTCCTCTCCACTTCCCTAGAAACATCCTAGAGGTACTGGTATTCTTTAAAGACAAATTTTTGTTCCCTAAAAGGAGGTCTCAAAGAGGCTCTTCAAAAAAGAGGTAATGTCCGTTACCAATTCTTTCAAATTTATTTCTTCTTCCAATTATTCTTCATTAGTTGTTTCATTATGAATTAATAACATCAGTATAACTAATATACTGATTTGTTATTATAATTATGAAACAACCTTATTTCAACATCTATCCATCCTACGGAAAACGAAATCACCACGCGTGCGTACGTACGGAATACTATCTCCACGTCGTGGTGTAATCTATTTTCCACCACCACCTTACTTGGATGGGTATAATGGTGTAACTAATGACTATATATGATTATTTTAAATTTATATTGATTCTAAAATAGTATACATACACTCCAATACAATTCCTCGATCATGGGAACGATATCATCGCTCGTGCGTACGTACGGACTACCGTCTCCACGACGCGATGAGATTCATTATCCATGTTAGCCATTCATGAATTATTATAAAGTATATATAATAAGTAATCATGAAATATATGACATAATAATGATACTGGATTTATATGTATATATATGTATGTCATCTACTTAATTTCATTCAATTCAATAAGGAAACGAAAACATCGTTCATGCGTACGTATGGCCTACCGTCTCCATGAACGGTGTATTTCATTCCATTTAATCGATCTATCATATATATATATGTATATACTGAATATATATTATATATAAATCATGTTTTACATTCTGGAATTAAGTAAATCAGGATATACGTAATAATATCAAGAACAACAAGTCCAAACACGTATGATAAATAAAATGATTTAACCGAAAACGCTACTTTAACATGGAACTTACAAAAGAACAGGTAATATAAAGTAATAAGTGAACCATATATGATATAATAACAATGAATATGATTCTATAATAAGTCAATGACATAATTTAAATCATTATACAGGAGGTTCAGAAATGTACGAAGCATATCGGACCTAAGGTAAGGGATAATTTTTCAAATCTCAATTTATCCGAGATTTCTTATACGTTAGTATTTACCAGGGTTATATTTATCATCCATGTAAAAGTTTTATAAAAATGTTTTCATGTATGTTTAAAGTCCTTTTTACACTTTTTTTACTTTTACTACATGGTATGTAAGGAATCTTTCTTTTTTTACGATACGAGATACTTTTTTGACTTTTCCGGCAAAAGTACGAGAAGAATGTTTTTTTAACTTATACGGCATGAACGGATTTTTACGGTTTTATAAAGCCTTATTTTCATAAAGATTCCTCCAAAAGATTTCATGACTATTTCCAACAAAATCTTTTTCATTTAAAATTACATGGTGTTTTGTGAAAAGAAAATGATTTTCAAGAAGACAGGATATTTTCCTTAAGAATTCATTTCAAGAGCTTTATTAAAACCATTTTCCATCTAAGATGACATTATTTCATATGTGTATGTTTCAAGTATATGTCTCTATGATTAACATGGTTTCACTACTCTTATGATGAAATGATATCCATTTATTTTAATGGATTATGTGATGATGGAATGATGTTTATGAAACCCATTTTATTTATTGGGTTATTATGAATGATGTATGTTTATTTTGTGGCACAAGTAAGAATGATTTCATTATGAGATGGGTGGGACCTATATCTCCCTCCTATGAATTGGGTAAAGATTTATATCTCATGAGATAGACATGGCTGGAATGGCAAGTTAAACCGGTTCAGTAATACAAGAATGGAATGAGGAGTGAACTCGATTCAGAAAGGGACTTTGTCCACTAAGATAGTCTTGGAAGAAATGTCTTGGCTAATATGGAAATCATATCCTGTTCTTAATGGTTTCGATAATTACATGTTTTATTCCCATGCTATTTTATCATTCATAATGTTTCTTTTTGATCTATGCCTTACGTACTTCCATTTTTATGTCATTGCTCAATCTTTTGATGTTTAAACATTATGATCATGTTTTTAAGTTCAAATGTATATGGTATGTTTTATTTTATCCATGCTTACCCTTACTGAGCATTTGAGCTCACCCTTTTTATGTTTTCTTTTCCCCAGGATATAAGGAAAGGTTTTAGGTAAGAAAAAAAGGGGAAGATCTTTATGGGAGATGTTGAAGATCTTTCACCACGATTAGAAGATTATGTTCCATGTTTCCAGAGACACTAAACTATTACGGTCCTTGTGTGTCTATTTTTGTTATGTATTACGTATTCCGAAAAAGTAATGTAATGTCCATGTATGTCAAGCTTCGGGTCTCTACAGTTGGTATCAGAGGAAAGGTTTAGTCAACCTTTGGAAACTAGGATGCGAGAACTTTAGTGAGATCCCTAGATATATTTCTATGGTATGTCTAGGGATGCCCCTAAGGTTAAGTATAAGTATAGGTTATAGTCCTAGAATTATGGTAACGATCTTTGAATTAATCCTAAGATGTTACATATTGAAGGTACTCCCCCTTTATTATGTTATTTTCCCTAGCATGATTTTTTCCTCTCACACTATTCATTTTGGGTTTTAGACGATGGTTGGAACCCGAAGGAATTGTATTGATCAATGTAATAGACAGTGCAATGATTGTCCTCCTGAAAAAAAATGTTATGGGATATGGAGTGGAAAATCTTATTTCTATACATACACAACCTATGAATCATTCTGGACTTCCAAATGTGTAGAGAAGGGAACAATATTCTATTAATTCTTTTATGAGGAAATGTCCACCTTATTTTAGTGGGTCTTCTGATCCACTTGTTTCTGAACCATGGATTAGTACCACTAAAAAGATATTTTTATTTCTTCAATGTTCTGAACATGATAAAGTCATCTTAGCAGTATATCGTTTGGAAGGTGAAGCTGATCAATGGTGGAATCTTATCAAGAATACGAGGCCAAGAGATGAAATTGAGTCCATGTAATGGGACGAGTTCATGAAATTATTTTTCAATAAGTACTTCCCTCGTATTCTTCAAAAACAGATGGAGATGGAGTTTCTTAAACTAAAGCAAAAGGATGAGGAATCTGTTGGTATATACGAAGCGAATTTTACAAGGCTTGCAAGGAATACATCTGGCTTTATCATCCAACCTGAAAGTAAAGTTGATCGATTCTTCGGTGTCTTAAAATGAAATCTTTGAAGTGAATTAGCTATAATAGACTTCAATAGCTATGAAGAAATTGTGTGTTGTGCTATCAAGGTAGGAATGGAAGTTGGTGTTACATATCCATCTCATGGTTTTGACAAGAAACAAAAGTTGGAGTTTAAGGAGAAATATCATAATAATGGTGAAAAGAAGATGAATGTTTCCTTATGCTCAAAGTGTGGAAAGAAGCATGGTGGAGATTGTCTTAAAGGGACTAGAAAATGTTTTAAGTGTGGAAAATAAGGTCATCGAGCAGCTTACTGTCGAACTAATGGAAAAAGCATTGCTAGTGATGTAAATAAATAAAAGACTGTAGAGAACGCACCACCAACACTTTAATGCTTCAAGTGCAATGAAATGGGGCATTATGCTAATTAATGCCCTAATCCAAGGGTTAATTATGATCGACATGTGCAACCACTTAAGGAAAAGGACAAAGGGAAGTCACATGCGATCACTATTGGCGATGTTGAATATGACAACGATGTGGTGGAATGATTAAGTTTTTATGTAATGGGATTCCAAAATAATGTTGTATATAGTATCATGGAAGATTGGAATATTTATGTATTGGTCTATTGTGGTTTTCAATAATTTTATGGTACAGGTAACCATGGAAAGTGATTGAGATATTTTTGGAAAGAAGATGATATGCACATAATGAAGGGACAAGGAGAAAATGAAATATATGACAGTATTCAAGAGCTCATGACTAAAATAAGGACAAAGTGATATCATGGTTTGAGTATATAGAAATTTTGGGATTTTTGGTATGTGGAAAGAGTTACTTTTTGACAGTATTCATGTTTTCACTAAGGTTCTATGGTAATTTATTTTTTCAAGAGAATACATGATTAAGGCCTTCGAATGTTTGGAATGTTACCAATAAGACATATCTTATGATATATGGGGATCAACGATGGTATTAACATGCTTGTTATATGAAATCTCTGGTAATCGTTTTCACTATAATATGAGAATGGACTGCAATATTATGGATAAGCCTAAAGATTGGAATGGATTATGTTGGACATAATTTAGTATTGTATTTTTTTTAAAGTACAACCTACAGAACGAGCGACAGCCCGTCACTTCGGACAAGGCTGTGGGAATCGAACCCACAACCGAAGTGCGACAGGGCTTTATTTCCTACCACTGGCCTATAGGAGGTCCCTGGTTAGTTGAAACTAGTTTTATTTTATTTTGCAAGATGATAGATAAAGTATAAGTCCATTTTGGAACCATATATGATAAATCTCACCATAGATGGAATTATGTATATAACTTTTGCTAACTTATGTTTGAGACAGATGGAATGACCTATCATTCTATCACATGATCTGCTCAAACTTCATGAAAGACAAATTCAACTTTATTTCTTAAAGATATGAAGTGTAAATTTTTCAAGGCATGAACAACGGTGAGATTATACCAAAATAATGTAAGTATTTATTCTAATTAAAAAATTTCAACTTTAGGGAAGTGAACTTGAAAACAAAAAATGTTGTCCTAGTGCCCTTATATCCAATGAATCATATGGTACACTAGATCATCACAAATTTATGGCTTTGTGATTGTTGGATTTTTCATATCCATGTTCTCTACCACTCTCCATCAGAACAGGACGGTTAGATTTCTCTTCTATATCTATATTTTCACCTATGTTCTCTTATGTAGAAACCCAGTGATTAGTTAATTTGGGTAAACATTACGTTTCATACTTTAGTTTTTAAATCCAAGTTTTGGTATTCCTTTTTATAATTTTGGTTTCTATTAAAGAAACTTTCAAGTAGTAAACCATTTATAACCCCGATGAATTTCGAGGGAGAAATTCATTTTAAGTGGGGTAGAATGTAACACCATAAGATTTTATGAAAAATATTATTTTTAATCTTATGTTGTAAGCTACACCAAAAGGAGATTGCACAACATGTATCTCTGATTCGGCATTCATTACATGAAATCATGACCTTCCACGATAGCGTGTGTTGTATGCAATACCGAGTTTCGTTAAACAACGATATGTTATATAAACTAGCCATTATGAATAGTAATAACCAATTTTTTAAATTTTTAAATTTTATCTTTCAAAATGGACTTCATTTTTTGATTTGGGGTATCGAAATTAGCCTAGGGTGAAATTTTGGTATTTTTCTAAAAACTTCCAATTTTTGATGAATAGTGAAAACACTGGGTTACTATTCAATAACTGACTTTTTATTTAAATAATTATTTATTTTATTTAAATTTATTTTAGGTGAAAATTGATACATAATACCTATATAAGTTCAATTTAAGTCATTGGAGTCATTTTATAATAATTTTAGATATATAAAAATTTTATTGAACTTTTCACCGTCTTTTATGCACCTCCAAGGAAAATTTGCAAATTTACATAAAACATAATTTTATTACTTTTGTGAATTGAATTTAAAAAATCAAAGAGAAATGGTTGATTTCAGTAACTAAAATGTGGTTCAATGAGATGAAAATAATTTTTGGTGAATAATAACTTTTTATTTTTTTTACCACGATTAAAAGTAAATTGGGTAATTAAGGGTAAAAATGATATTATTATTACCCTAAAACATGTCCTAATTCTATTGGATAAGTTTAATTAGACTAAAAACAACCTTAGGAATAAAATATGACCATTTAGGCCCACTTGGATTAGATTAGGACATTTATTATTAATTTATTTAAAGAAGGGTTAAAATAGTTAAAATCAAAGTTCAATAAATAAATAATTTTTAATATAGGGTTATTCATAAGATAAATTCGACTATAAATATTCATTAGAAAGATAAAAATATTTCCTACATAATGGTATTTTATTTGTAATTTTTAGACAATAAATAATTTAATTTATCTATGACACAATGATGATGTAGTAATTATATTATTAATGAAATATTGATATAATTGATGTTATTAATACCCAAATAAATGTAATTTGAGACTTTTTGTGAATTAAAATAATTTTTTAGGTTAATATGACATGTTATTATTTATTTATGTAACTTTTTTTGAACTAATATTTCTGTTATTATTTCCACAAAAATAAATTACCAAATAGTGTCAAAAATGACATAAAATAGTTTTTTAAAAAAATATTATATTATTAATTGTTATTTTATTCCTAAAAATATAAGGTTCGGAATAATGACTTAGATAAGGTTATATATATTAATAATAAACAACTTGGGGTTCGTTTTTCTTGTTATAGTAAGTTTATTAACCTTATAGTGTAAGAAAACAAAAAGACACAGTAAAAGTAAAATTATTTAACTTAGAGATAAATCTAAATGATAAGGTTAAAATAGAAACCTAAACTTGTCTAAATTATATTGAATAAGAGGATTTAGACCCATACCCAACTTATCTTAGAAATAAATCAATTTTTAGCTATTTAAAACTGAATACGACTTTATAATAAAATAATATTTTTAGTTTTTCCAAAGGTGCCCCTCTCCTCCCTTATAAAAGGGCACCTCCTCCCTCTCTTCCTCACACCAATTTGAGCCTTAAATCTCGTCCAACACCTGCCAATTTCTCCTCTCCACTTCCATATAAACATCATACAGGTCCTGGTCTTCTTCAAAGACCAATTTTAGTGCCCTAAAGGTGGTCTCAAAGAGGCGCTTCAAAGAAGAGGTAATATCTGTTACCGATTCTTTCAACTTTATTTCTTCTTCCACTTCTTCATCTTTAGTTGTTTCATTATGAATTAATAACATAAGTATCAATAATATACTGATATGTTATTATAAGTATGAAACAATACTATTTTACCATCTATCCATCCTACGGAAAATGAAATCATCGTGTGTGCATACGTATGAAATACCATCTCCACGTCGTGGTGTAATCTATTTTCCACCACCACCATACATGGATGGGTATAATGGTGTAAATAATGACTATATATGAATATTATAAATTGATATTGATTCTGAAATAGTATACATACACTCCAATACAATTCCACTATCATGGGAACGATATCATCGCTCGTGCGTACGTACGGACTACCATCTCCACGACGCGATGAGATTCATTCTCCATGTTAACCATTCATGAATGATTATAAATTATATATAATAAGTAATCATGAAATATATTACATAATAATGATACTGGATTTATGTGTATATATATATATGTATGTCATCTACTTAATTTCATTCAATTCAATAAGGAAACGAAAATAGCATTCATGCGTACGTACGGCCTACCATTTCCATGAATGGTGTATTTCATTCCATTTAATTGATCTATTATATATATACGTATATACTAAATATATATTATATATAAATCATGTTTTACATTCTGAAATTAAGTAAATCAGGATATAAGTAATAATATCAAGAACAACAAGTCCAAACACGTACGATAAATAAAATGATTTAACCGAAATCGCTACTTTAACATGGAACTTAAAAAAGAACGGATAATATAAAGTCATAAGTCAACCATATATGATATCATAACAATGAATATAATTCTGTAATAAGTCAATGATATTATTTAAATCATTATATAGGAGGTTCAGAAACATACGAAGCATATCGGACCTAAGGTAAGGGATAATTTTTCAAATCTCATTTTTATCCGAGATTGCTTATACGTAAGTATTTAATCGGGTAATATTTATAATCCATGTCCAAGTTTTATAAAAAAAAATTCATGTATGTTTATAGTATTTTTTACCTTTTTTTACTTTTACTACATGGTATGTAAGGAATATTTCTTTTTTTTACGATATGAGTAACTTTTTGGACTTTTCCGGCAAATGTACGAGAAGAATGTTTTTTTAACTTATACGACACGAAGGGATTTTTACGGTTTTATAAAGGTTTATTTTCATGAAGCTTCCTCTAAAAGATTTCATGACTATTTCCTACAAAATCTTTTTCTTTTAAAATTTCATGATGTTTTGTGAAAAGAAAATGATTTTCAAGAAGAAAGGATATTTTCCTTAAGAATTCATTTCAAGAGCTTTATCAAAACCATTTTCCATCTAAGATGATATTATTTCATATGTGTATATTTCAAGTATATTGTCTCTATGATTTACATGGTTTCAATTTTCTTATGATGAAATGATATCCATTTATTTTAATGGATTATGTGATGATGGGATGATGTTTATGAAACCCATTTTATTTATTGGGTTATTATGAATGATGTATATTTATTTTTTGGCACAAGTAAGAATGATTTCATTATGAGATGGGTGGGACCTATATCTCCCTCCAATGCATTGGGTAAAGATTTATATCTCATGAGATATACATTGCTGGAATGGCATGTTAAACTGGTTCAGTAATACAGGACAGGAACAAGGAGTGAACTCGATTCAGAAAGAGACTTTGTCCACTAAGATGGTCTTCGCATCAATGACTTGGATAATATGGAAATAATATCATGTTCTTAATGGTTTCCATAATTACATGTTTTATTCCCATGCTATTTTATCATTCTTAATGTTTCTTTATGATCTATGCCTTACTTACTTCCATGTTTTATGTCATTGATAAATCTTTTGATGTTTAAACATTATGTTCATGTTTTTAAGGTCAAATTTATATGGTATGTTTTATTTTATCCATGCTTACCCTTACTGAACATTTGAAATCACCCTTTTTATGTTTTCTTTTCCCCAGGATATAAAGAAAGGTTTTAGGTAAGAAAAAAAATGGAAGATCATTATGGAAGATGTTGAAGATCTTTCAATACAATTAGAAGATTATGTTCCAAGTTTCCAAAGACACTAAACTATTATGGTCCTTCTGTGCCTATTTTTGTTATGTATTAAGTATTCTGCAAAAGTAATGTAATGTCCATGTACGTCAAGCTTCATTTATCTACAACCCCATTCTAGCACTCTGATTTTTGTTATATCCTCATTCAATACACATATGTCAAGGGTTCCTACAATACCTCTACAATTTACCCATCCTTCCACAATCACAAAACTCCACTGGTGATCGGGGACACTAGCTATGAATATGTTCTTGACAACGACACTGGTGAAAGTATATACAGTTACTACTCTGATTACCTAATTCATCTCCCTAGGCATCCTATTTTCCCCTTCTATTGCCAAAATTCTCATATCTATGTTTTTCACTCATTGAAGACATACCTCCAAGTTGTCCAGTAGATACCAAATGCACTCCACTAGAAGCCTTCTTCATGTTACCCTCACATATGAGAGAATGATTCACCACTTAAGAAAACATTTTCATCTGAAATATGTTATCCTAAGACTTAATATCACATTTTAACCCTTATTGACAATTTTTCTCAGTATTAGTCTCATTTCCTTTCAACACTAGAGAAAATCACAAAAAACCATAAAGTATCCTTTATAGTCTCTCACAGACATGATCCCATAGGTTAGATTCATGAAATCTACTACCCTCCCCTACCTGAGCGTATTAGGGTAGAAGTTTTCCAATATAATATCTAGAAAGTCCTTCCACTATATATTTCCTAGATGAACATATTGAGTCTATATGTCCCATAAACACTTTTCATATCTACACAACATATAAGCATCTATTCTGACACTTCTCACATAAAATGTTTCTATGTTATCAGACCATCGAGATAGAATCATTCCAGAACTCATCTGCCTTATGCCCACCCTCTCTTTTGAACAATGTAGGGCAATGCAACTAGAAATCCCATGTTTGGTCTGACAAAGTCTTCAAAACCCACCATGGGTCCATTTCCATAAATACATAAAGAGAGTAAAGTTCCATGGAACTGTACTCCTTCTCCAATATTTGAAACTATTGGAGCCTCTAGTTCCACTATTAGAGGAGAATTTGTAGATATGTTCTCCTTTTATACTATCAATAAGTGTCATCATGGAATCATGTCTCCATAATTCCAAACAAACATCTTAGGAATAAATAAATAACATTTACACATTTACATAATATGGATTCACATGAAGCTATAACAAGTCATTTTTCCTCACCCAGCCACATGGTCAACATTAAGGTACTATCACTGCCCTCAAATATCACTCACATGCATCATGGAACACATAGGGTATGAACATTATCATTATTCATGTTTCCCATTAGATACCCATTTTTTATTTGATTTTACTACATTTATAATAATTTGAAATTTTCAATGTAATATTAGGCACAATTTTCATTTAATTTAAAAAAAATAATAATTTTCCTTTAAAAAACTCAAACAAGGTTTTCTTTTCCATGTGTTCATAAAATGAGGCTTGTCACAATAAATCCCAAGTGTATATAATGATGCAAGTATACAACATTATTTTGCCATACATGGATATGATTCAACCCAAATAAAATATCAAAAACTATAACATCGCACACCAAGTTAATCACTTAAGGTGAAAAAAATTCATCTATAACAACAATCATCAATAATAATAATCCCACCCTGGGTACTTGGGTTCTCCCCTATAAATGGGTTAGAAACTCCCTTGCACAATCTCTTAACCAAGGACTAAATAATCATAATATATTATTTACCATTACTAAATTTTATGATGAATGAAATGAATATAATGGAACCTCCATCTGATAAAAATTTATAACATCTCAACCTGGGTTCCACAAACCGGTGCCACAATCTGGTTTGTTACATGGCATCATGCATTCCTCCCTGTATGGTAAAGGTTGTTAACTTGTAGTGAGGTTCAAATATAAAACATACAGAGAATACAACCACATTATCAATGAATATAAATAGTGTACATAGATAAAAAAATAAAAAATGATAAAAACCACTACCAGAATAATACCAGTATTGCATGTTATCCAAAACAGGAATAAAATATCTAAAACTAAAGAAGTGCATATGCCATTCCATATTTTTGTAATGTTTCTAAATAAAACCCATAAATATGGACACACTAAACCCCCCCCCCCCCATGAGGTCATCAACATTACATCTGGTTCCCTCATCCATGATCCATCCCAACTCAGCCTTCTAACATAGGGATTTTTCCCTTAACCTTTCCAACAATGATGAATTCTATTCACGTACAGATCAGGAAGACTGAGTATGATGTTATTAGAAATCAATATGATGCCAACAATTTTTCTAAAACAATATCTAGTCAATAATAGTGTATGTATTTAAATAAATAATAAATTAAATTTAATTAAATATTTATCCCATTTCATTATTCTTTAATTAACCACATAAACTACCTGGGATCATGATGTCATCCAAACCATTAATACTTTCTTCAGTTGTGCTAGATTCTGAACCAATCCAAAGGGATTTCACTTATCATATCTCACAGTTTTCACTTATAATTTCAATTCAATATCACATTAAAGTAATGGGGGACTTGAGCGACAGTTTAGATCCTCATGTGTATTTGGACTAGTAGTCTCTATCTCACATATCAAAAACTTCATATAAATACATAAATATATTGGGTGCCTAGAGAGGAAGTCTTTCACACTGTGCGTATTTTAATAACTATTCACTATCCTAAAACTTATTTCCTTGATATCGGCAAACCCCTAGGGTTCCCAGAACTTTCATAACTTCCACATGTCAAACAAGAAAAAATCATAATTAAATACATTAAATATATGAGAACACCCAATTGGTGGATATCCATTTTACAATTCCATTAAGACCAAATATTACAATTACCATTATTCTCTATTGCATATCCCAATGATTCATCAATTCTATAATCAAAATTCTAACAAATATTCAATATCAAAAAATATACTAATTGGAAATTCAATTACCCCATGTTTAACTCATTTCATTATAATGTGTAAATTTATTCAATTAATTCAATTTAGCATGAAATTTTCCAATGCAATGATTACAATTTAACAATTATATATATGTAGTTTCAATCAAGTCTATGGGAATTTATAAATAGACTACCAACCTCAAGATCTTCGATAAATTCTCCCCCAATAGAAATTCTCAATTAATGTGAGTCGTTCAAATAAACAACAACAGAAGACATATAAGAAAAATAATAGGATAAATATCAACCCACAACTGTAAAATGGTGTAATCTCTTAATCAAGAGAAATAGTAATAGAAGGAACGTGAGTAAAAAAGTCTTAACTAGAATCAAAAACAAAAACATGATGTTTGGAGATGAATAAATCACTCTAAATCCAATAAGAGTTACCCTAGACTCATGTGGGGAAAGGATTCATGAAGTAATGAAAACAAAAAATGAACTACATTCCACCTTTTAATTTTATTCTTTTGGAATTACAAGGCGTGTAATTCCATTATAGGTCATGTAATTAATTTTAATGGTTTACATAGAGAAATATATCTCCTTGGTGATTTTATCCTGATTAAATATTTCATAGTGTGTAAAAGGATTACACATCATGTAAATTTTCTGTAGGATATTTTCCAACCCAAAAATTATACTTAAATTATCTGATCAACTCTAAGGCTTCCAAATCAATATCAAACACTCTCAAACCCTAAAAAAATAAGAGAAACTCAAAATGAGTTTACTTAACAAAATAAATGGATCTTGTAATAGGTATGTGAGAGAAATGAACTTTATAACCTCTTGAATTAGTGTGTTATATAATTCATCAATTTAATCTTCTCTCTAGGATTTATTAAAAATAATTCCCATAATATTACAAATAATAACCATTAATAATTCCTTGGGAACATTCATTAAAAATTATTTATATTATAAATTAATATAACTAAATAGTAAATCATCAATAAATAATGAATTGTCTTCATTATAAGAATCATATTCAATATAATAATTACTACTTTTACCACTCTGTTTACCTTCTATTGGTGGTGTTTCTCCTTTTACATTTGGATTCTTATTCAATTTTCTTTCCACTATTTTCATCTTGTTTTTCTAATTATTAATATAAATCTACTTATTTATATCATTAAAATTATCTTCTATTTTCTCCATCAGAGTTAAATCTAAAAATTCCTAAAATATTCACATTATTAATTCTATTGAAATCAATATAGAAAATATTGGTTATTTATAGGGAAACTCACTTTGATACCACTTGTAGATCCCCACGTCAGATATCACTGAGGAGGGTAGTTAATTAATTGTATTATTTTATCAATTATTTTATTTTAATTAATCCTATTAATCTTGATAAGGTCCCCAATAAACTCAAATATGTCTCATAGCATTATCTAATATGAAAAAATAGTAACAGATAACAAAGAACATTATATTTATAAAGTTTGAATCCAAAACCTAATTATTTAAATGTAAGTTATATACCCCAAAATTTATTAGCCACTATAATTTTTTGTAAATTAAAATGGATTAGGTTTTAAATTCTTAAACACACTAGTATTAAATCCTCTAGTTAATTCTGGTTCTATATACTATCATCCAACTCTTATACCTTGGATGGTAAGAATACCCAACTGCCTTCTCTTATATTTGATTAGTTTTACAACATAATAAGAATTAATTTTATAAATTAACTATAGATAAAATTATCTCTAATAACTCTTATTTTCTTCAGCACCAACTGAGAATGATATTCCTCTATAAGTGTATTGGTTCTTGTTTTCTCATGTAAAAAATCATGTTTTTATGTTATTTCTGATTTGGAACAAGAATATCTAAATTTATCACTCTTTAACATCTCTATATGATCTAAATCTTCTCAAATTACTAAATAATTAGACATGAAAGAATTCAAATAAAAATTTATTAATGTATCGGCCTCTTTTGTAAAACCCCGAGATTTTAAATAAGGATTGTTGTATTTAAAAGCATGTATAACATGTACCACCAAGAATGTTAGGTAATATAATATCCTAATAATATATACCATAGATTATACTTTAGATAGTATCAATATATTCCATATATTTTAATTCACACAACATTTATTTTTTCTTGTGTTGCACACAATCGAGTTTCTTCGATGTCTTGTATTACACACAAGACTTAATCTTACCAAATAATATTAATATTATTATTTAAAATGGAAATTATCTTCTAGTAATTAAATTTCATTTGAAAATAGGATTATATAAATTATTAAAATATATATTTGGATTAATTTGTTAAAAATTAATAATAAATGAATATAGAAACCAAATTTATATAATAGAAATGATTTTATGAAAAACTATTTTTATTCTCCAAAGAAAATTTATCTTAATAAGTCAAATTATTTAATAATATTGAATGGTATTAATGAAATATATATATATATATTCTATAAAATATTTTTCATATTCATCTAATGTATTTGATATACATAATATAAGAATACATCTAGTTTTACTCTTAGAAATCGTATTTTTCTAAAAAGGCAATTTTACTGACTTTTAATTGCACACCTACTTTAAATATGGAATTTTACACTTTTATAAATTAAATATGATAAAATAAATTTTATATTTGATCTATATGTATAAAAATTTGTTTATGGTATTTTTTGGTATTGTTATGTGTAATTTCATTTTTTGATCAATAATGAAAAATATTTAATTTTAATTGAAAACTGCTTCTTTGTATAATTTATGTATAAGAATAAATTAAATTTTAAATTATATTTAAATTAAAATTATATCAATTATAAATAATTTAATCCAATTTATCTCATTGTATTCAATTTCATTTTGAAATTCAATATAAAAACATAATTAACATTTGAATATTTTTACTTCAAAACCCTGCATTGGCGTCCTGTCTCTGAGATTAAATTAAAATTAATTTATGTAACTTATGTGATTTTAATTTGGAAAAATTAATTCCATATTTAAAATAATTATAATTTCAAATATATAATAAGGTCAATTTTTTGACCAAAAATATTGGGGAATGTGATTAAAATTATTTACAGCAATTAAGATAAAAAATAGCTTAATGAAGGGCTAAACTTTAAACATAAGGAAAAATATGAACTAGAAACCTGTCCAAAATACATTTATATTCATATATAGACCCAATAACCTATTTTATATAATTTTTCCATTATTTGGTCTACTATAATTGGGAATAACATTGGTGGAATTCCATTATAAAAAATTACAAGAATGTCCCTCCACCTCCACTATAAAAAGGAACTCATCCCTCCCACTTATGCACACATATTTAGCCCTATGGCTCTCCCAAAATCTGATAAAATAATCTCCAAAAATCTCTCACCTCATACTACAAGCCTCATCTTGGGAATAATGAAAATTATGAAGCATTTTGGAATAATCCAAAAGGAATTTCCTGATTAAGAGATAATGTTTTCCAACAATCACTTTTATTTCATTTAATTCTCCAGCCCTTAAATTATTTTAAAATAGTTATTATATAATAACCTTGGTATATTAAATATGATGAGATTTTTTTACAATATTTATAGTTATAAATTCACACACGTGCATCAAATGGGATAAGTAATCATCACTCATATGTATAGTGGATTATCGCCTCACGAACTGATGTCGTTCGTTCTACCATTTACCACCTTTCAAGTTTGGAATAAAGATAGAATTATAGTTTATAAATTATATATATAATATTTAAAATGTATGTATTCTTCTATAATTTTTACATATTATATAACTTCATAAACTCCATTAGTGGCAATACGGTAACATCGTTTGTGGGCGTGTGGACTACCGCCTACTCAAAATCGATGTGATTCATTTACACTATACATGTAATGTATTAAGGTTGGTTTAAGTAAAGATATGTGACATATATGAAATAAATGTGACATATTAGTTATAATATACATATATATCATTTAATTTTCATTCTTTTACTATGAAGAAAAAGAAATGGAAGTTGCGTTCATGCATACATACAGCCTATCGTCTCAAGGAATCATGAATTTCATTTCTTATCTCAAAATGTTATGGATTATTATAAATACATATATAATATATATAAATCAAATTTAAATTATATTTTTTATTATTTATATTATTAAATCATTATCTAATTAATTTTAACTACAAGTTACAAGTTAAAACATACTCGAAAAAATAGGCAATTAACACCCAAAATAGAGAAAATAATGACATATTTTTAACAAATGGGAAATAATATATTAATAGAATATAATATATGATATTATAAATATATTTATGGTTACTTAATAAGTTTTTTAAATTATTAAAACAATTATAAAGTATGTTAAGGGACTTTCACCCAAAAGGAAACACAAGGTAATGGAATTCATCTCAATTTATATTCCATTGAGACTTATTTTTTGTTATGTACCAATTCACTTTACTATGGTCTATTTACTATCCCTTTTTTTAAATTTCATCATTCTCCCAGAATTAAAGGTATTTTAATCTTTACAGTGAATTATCTTACCCAAGGGTTTTATCTTGAAAATTACTATGTGGTAAATTTTATCTTCTCAATCTCAATTTATTTTGTGATTTTGAACATTCTCTTAAAATAATCACTTTCTTGTAATAATTTTTCATTTTAAATTTATTTAAATTTACACATTCTTGGGTGATAGATATTATTATTTCCTAAACCATATAACATTTTTAAACATGTTTTTTACTTTTAAAATTATTTTATTTCTTTAGAAAATATGAATAAATATTTATCATTTATTCAATATGGATATTTGATAAGGCATGTTATTTATTAATTAAATAAATTACTAGATATAAGGAATGATTGGGGGTAGGTAGTGATGGGTGGGCCCTGGTATTTATATGTCCCCTCAATGAAATGATATGTTTTCATGAGATAAATTCATTATTCAAATTAAAAAAGTTTCTATATGTAGCTTTAAACCGTCCTGCGAAAGGTCATCACGATATAGGTTTTCATGTTCCCCACACATGAAATATAATAATTAAAAATTACCTTCATAAGTATTTCAGTTATCATTTTTATTATCAATGATATTTTTATATGATAAAATCTATGGATTCATTTTATGATCATTTTATTGACTAAATGGTACATGTTTCGATTATTTACCATCCCATCTTGATTAGGACATATCCCGTTATTTAAATGAAATTTTTTATTAGTTATTCACCTTTACATATTGATTTATTCATACTAATTAATTATTTCATCTACTTTACTCACTCTTACTGAGCATTTGAGGTCACCCTTATTTTTATTTCCTTTACCCAGGTTGTGAATAGGAATCCATTGAATGAGTGTCAAGGATTCTGATATTTTAGTTTTTTATGCTTTATTTCATTTACCAATATAATATGGGTAACATGTATGTAATATATTTTTTCAAAAATCATAAAATATTTGTTCACTTTGGATTTAAAGATTTCATCTATGACATTTTAATAAAGTAATGCACTGGTACTAGGATTCTGTGGTCAGGGTGTTATAGTTAGTATCAGAGGAGGTTTAACATCATCTATGGAAACTAGTTTTATAAAACAAATCTTGGGGAACATAACTATAAGATATTATTTGAGGATAATTATATAATATCATCCTATAATGTTGTTAAGTTAGATATTATGTGGTTATTATTAAAAATACATCCATGTCTAGATACTAAAATGTGATGTGGTTCTCAAATAGATGTACCTATGGGTACAAACTCTGAAAAGCTTCAATAAACTTGAATCAAGTGTAACCTTGTACATGACAATAGACCGTTCTACACACTTATTTTTACACTCATGGGGATACTCTTAGCAAAATTTTTATTTTCTTTACAAACCATTATGGAGGATTTGAAATTAATTATATCCTCAAAAAACCATTTTTATGATTATGATATTATTTATGCATAAATTTTTAAATTTATGTTAATATTTATACATTGTTCATGATTTTATGAGATAATATTATATATTACATTTTTTAGAAATGGAACATAGGAGGATGAAGTGTATCAATAATCCTGGCCGTTTTAGTGGTTTTCCTACTGAGAAAGTCAATGTAGCTGGTATTGGAACTATGAAATTTGTCAATATATTAGGTCATATCAATTATATTATGACACATAACCTTTCCCAGATGGGGAAAACTATTTTATAGTGATATTCGCCTATATTGGATCTATTTATTCAATAGAGGACCCCATCATTTAGTGGTAATAATTATCTAATGCTAGATGAGAAATGTATTAAGTATTCTAATATGATATTTATGGCATTGGTATGTGTTGAAAAGGAATGTGTTACACACAAAATTTATTATCTCAAATATGATGTTGATCAATGGTGGTCATTGATCTCAAATAATTGGAAGGATAAAAAAATAGAACTCAGGGAATGGAAATATTTTTAAGGATGAATTCATAGAAAAATATTTCCCTCATGAGAAATAATATAAGATGAATATAAAATTCTTTAGTATAATGAAAAAGAAGGAATAAATTGTTGAAAAGTATAAAGCTACCTTTACATAGATAGCATGGTATGTAATGGATTTCATACACAACAAGGAAAACAAATTTTTCCATTTTTTTAGGGCATAATCCAAGTATTTGAAGGGATTTAGTCTCTAAAACCTTTTCTTTATATGATAAAATAGTTTTATGTTCAGTCAATATAGAAAAATAATTCTCCAATTATTATGGATTCAAAAGGATGAAATCGAATATCATAAAGGAAGATCAAATAATATATAAATGTAAGAATGAAAAATGTATTTTCCCACATGTTATAACTATGGAAAGTGTCACACTGGTAAATTATTGAATATATTGGAAGTTTTTTATAAGTGTGAATAAAATGGTCACCAGGAAAAATAATTAAAAAGAAATAAGGAAAATGCTACAATTCAATTTTAAAACTACAAGGATATGGGGAACTACACAAAATAATTCCCTAATATTCAAGAGAATATACATATGAATAAGGTAAAGGATTAATGTTAATCACATTCTATTGATATAGCCAAAGTGTAATGATTAATTTTATCTTGAATTTGGTTCCTTGAATAATGTTGGAAAAGTATGTTGTTGATGATATTCTGGGTTTGTTTATTACAGAATTTATAAGGATTATATTGAAGTACTTCTTCATCATGGATTTAAAAGTGTGTGTCTATTGGTATCGAAAACAATTAAAATTGATTCGGTAGAAAGTTTAGATTTTGTATAATACAATGTTGAGGGAACTATAAGCCTTAATATGATTCTAATGATGAGATAGTGTTGTTTTGATAATGAAATGATGGATTTGGATATGTGATGATTGTAACGACCCAAACATTCATTAATGAAAATTCCTCTTGATCTAATTAAATGTATTATTACAGTTATATAAAATTTGGACTTCATTGGTTGTATGTTTTTGGATTTTGAAATAATATTCAGAATTGTGACCGTTGCTAATATAGACATCAAATAGTGATCACCTGATTAGTATAAATATAAGGCTTTAACAAATCCAATTTGCTCATACAAAGGAAGCGATGGCCTCATCGAGTATACATTCCCCATACGAAGCCCATTTTCGGAGCATGTAAAGGAGGTGGTGTCATTGGGCTTCTCTCTTGACCAATCCCATGATGAGCTAGAATACATTAATCTTGAGCAGAGCTGACTATAGGAGAAGTAGAGGTTAATAGAGATTACCACCCGAGCGATGTTATCCAAGCCACACCAAGAGTTTGTAACCGTTGCACACCTTACCCTTCGGTCTTATGTGGGTGTTTAAGGGGTTATGTAATAATAACCTAGCACTATGACTATGTAAATTAGTTTATGTATAAATAATGTGCATTTATTTTATTGTTATTACTTTGTAAAAAGTTTTTAAAGCACAAATAGTATTTTTAGTTAATATTCAACTAAGAAATATATTTTGATGAATTAATGGATTTTTTAATTAAATATTATTTTAAAAAAATATTATTATTAAATTAATTTTTATTAAATATAAATGATCGTATAATTTTATGAATGTAATTGTAATTTTTATTATGGTTTGAAAACTATTTTTGTCAAAACCCATGAATTTTCGATAAATATTGGTTTTTATTTTAAAATTAAAAATTCAAATATTTATAAATTTATTTAGATAAAATAATTATTATTTTTGGAATCAGGACATTGAAATTATCCAACGGTGAATTTTTTATAATTTTCTGAGATAGTCGATTTTTTGGGTAAAAATTAAATAACATTTAAATATATACTGTGTTTCATGACATCATAATGACCCAATAGTGAAGTAATTAAATGCAATAAAAATTATGTTGGGCAAATATATGTTTTAGAATTAAAAAAATGTGATTTTATATTTTTTTGATTTATTTTAAAAAGCTTATGGGGACCCTCCAAGACTTGTAAAACATTTTGTATTTTTAAATTGTTTTCCTTGAGAGTGTGACTCACCTCCACATAAAAAACTCTATTATTTTAAGAATTTAGGAAATTGGACTTATAAAATATTATTTTCCAATCTCTTTTGAAGAAACCATGGGCAAAAACAACGGGATGGTTTGTGGTATTGATGTGTTTAATGTGAGGTGTCCCAAACCTAAATAATAAAGAATTCCCTCTCCTTTCTTATATAAACCCACCCAAGATCCCACTTCCTCTTCACTAAAATACTTTGGAGTTATACCAACCCATGAACTCTTCTCTATATAATCCTACCAAGGTTCCCCATTCTCCTAATAATCCTCTCCCAAGCCTCTCCCAAGCCTTTGGGATCACACTTCCAAGTAAGGTATTTCTTCCTTTCTCATTTTTTGTCTAATTTTCTTTAAGTTGTTATGCCCTTTTGTTTTCAATTAAAAATGTTGGGGTATAATTCCCCACCTCCCCCATACTGTCCTATTTATCTTTGGATTAAGGAATACCCCTTTATCTTTCATTAAATCCTCCCATGTATACATGTTACCATGCCAAAATTCCATAAAGGATTTCTCTCTCCTCTTTTACATCCAAGTAATTATTTTGTATTATGCATCTAAACTCCATTACATTTGTTGGGACATGTATCTAAATGAAACCTTACTGTCAATTTCATGTACATAATATGAGACACCATTTTCTCGCTCATAAACCATTTTCATGAATCCTTATGTCACGCCATTATGCGGGCGAAATTGCACCGCATTTTTCTAAGCCAAGATCATTGTGTAGTGAATACCATACCCATGTCTCTATCAAGGGTATTAACCATTATGAACATATACATATTTAATGGTACTTTAATGTATTTATTCCACATTAATTAATCATGTAATAACTTATTATGTAAATTGATTCCATGTTATATGATTCATGTGGCACACTTATGCATGAAATGAAATGTTTAAGAAGGGTGTTCCCTAATAGCACTCCAATGCATTGGGTAAAGTATAGTATCATGATATGTCATGTGAAATGGGTTTTGACTCATGCTAATTCAAGTGAAACGAGGGTTTACTCGTTCTTCATGTGTAATGAGGGTTTACTCATGCTTCATGTGCAATGAGCCTTGGCTCATGCTAATTCCATGTTAAGTGTTGTTGCCACATTTCCATGTTATGATTGTCATGCTTTATCATGCATTTATGTTCATTTTTCTCTTGTGTTCCATTGATATGTCTATTGTCTAACATTTATTGTGTTCCCTATGTTATTCTGTGTTTATTCCCTTACTGGGCTTTATAGATCACCCTTTTCTTATGCATGTCCTCAGGTTATCCCATGCAATGCTAAGTACGAGTGAATCTAGTGGTCATGTAAAAGAATTTTTCAATAAAGATGTTGTGTGTTTTATGTTATAAACTTTTATGTAATTTTCCTATGCCCCAAAGACACTAGACCTATCAATCTTCTATGTTGTATCAAGTAAAGATTTTATTTAATAAATCATGTTTAAGTTTGTAATAAAAAGCAGGGTTGTTATAATGATTACCTTAGAGTTGATTATTGATATTTCCAAAATTGGTTTATTATATCATTAATGCAGTTTAAAACACATTTTTATTTATAGAATATATCCAATAACATTTTTTTTCATAATAAATAAGAAGAATTCATTTTTCCAAAAAAAATTATGGAAAATCAAGTTATTACCATATTTCAAGAAAATTAATGATGAAGGTGGTCACATGTTCGGTATGTGTTGATTAAAGAGATACTCCAAGTTAATTTGAGACTAATGATATATTAATTTTTTAAATTTATTGACCTTACTTATAAATGTTGGATCATAATTTTTTTAAAAATTTAACTATTTGTGAAATGGTTTACATTGTTCATTAGATGTTGTTTTAGATATTATTATATTAATTTACCATATGATGCAATCTATGCTATGAAATAATGTAAAAATGGCTCATGGAAAACCAAAGGATAATATTGTTTCTAAATAAATGTATATTTACTTATACTATTGGATAATGAATGAAATCTTCAACTCTAGGAAAAGGTTATTGAAAGAAAAATGTGTTCCTATTATTAGCATTATTGATGATATAAATTACCTTTTCTCACACCTCAAGTTCATGGATTTTTTGTCAAAAACATTCTCATGAACATTTTATCTAACACTCTCCATAAAAATTTTATAGTTATATTTTTATTCCATTTCCATATTTTCACTAATAATTCAAATTCAAAATACTCGTTTTGTGGTGAAATTCTCATTTCCATTTCTATTTTATTAAAAAGATGTTTCATTAACAGTATTTATGATGTGGTTTTTCTAAAAATACTAATTTAAAATATCAAAACCTTTATTCCCATGATAAATTTTAAATTTTTAGGATGCAATTTAAATAAGTTTGGAAGAATGTAACACCCTGAAATTCTAAAGTTGGAGCATTGAATCTAATGTTGTGTATAACACGCAACACCAAGAGCATAAGGGAATATAATATCATAAGAATTTATAGTATATTTTCTATTTTAAATAAATAAAATATATTCTATACATTTCAATGCATTCATTATTGATTTTATCTTTTGTTTTATGCAACAAATTTCTTCAATGGTTTGTGTTACACACAAGACAGAATCTTACCGAGTACTGTTAATATTATTATTTAAAATGAAAATTAATTCCTAGTAATTAAATTTATATTATGAAAACGATTAAATAACTTATTAGAATATATAATTTAATTCATTGGTTATAAATTAATTATAAATTATTATAGTAACCAAATAAAGATATAGGGAATGATTTTATAAAAAATTATGATCTCAATGTGATTTATCTTAATAAATTAAATTAATTACTATTAGTGATTGATATTAATGAAATATATATATTATATTAAATATAATACTTTTTGATATTCGTCCAATATATTTTATAGGCATAAGATAATAATTTCTTGTATTTTTCTGTCATGTTTCATTTTTTGATTAATAGTGAAAAATATTGAGTTTTAATTGAAAACTACTTCTTCCTAAAATTTATTTATAACTATAAATTAAATTTTAAATAGGTTTTAAAGGCACATTACTTAAATAATATATAAATTAATTCAATTTATGTGGTTATAATAAATTCTACATTGAAAATGAATATAAAACATAGAAAACATTTGAACATTTTTATATTAAACCCCATCTGTTGTCTTCCCATCTGCGGGATTAAAGTTAAATCAATTTCTTCCAATTATGTGATTTAAATTTGAAAAAATAGAATCAATATTTTCAATCATCGTAATTTTTAATTTTTAATATATTCAAATTAGTTATTTTCAAAAAATACTTGTAAAAATGATTAAAATTAATTATAGTGATTAAGAGAAAATTTAGATTAACAAAAGACTAAACCATAAACTTAAGGAAAAAATTAGCCTAGAAACATATCAGAAATACATTTTATATTCATATTTCTACCATATATTTATTTTTATTTAATTTTTACCATTATTGGATCCACTTTACATGGTAAAAATTTTAGTGGAATTCCCATTTCAAAAATTTAAAAGAATGCCACTCCTCCTACACTATAAAAATAATCTCAGCCCTCCCACTTATTCAAATCTCTCAAGACATTTTGTTCTCCCAAACTCAGATAAAAATATCTCAAAATATCAATCCCCTGATCATATAACCCTATCCTTTTGATTAACTCAAACCGAGGAAGTCTTTTGGTATAAACCAAATGGAGTTACCAAATTAAGAGGTAACATTTTCCAACGATCACATTTATTTCATTTAATTATCCCCCATTCAATTATTTTTGTATAATAGTTATATAATAAAATTAGTATATTAAATGTTATTATTATTTTTGTATAATAGTTCTCATATGTCACGACTAGTCCCCCGGGGCCCATATCGTGACTACCCTAAGCCCGTTTCCCATAGGCCAGGGGCTACCAACTACCACCAAAGACGTAAATCCCTAAACTGGGAAGGCATTATCTTAATAGACTTAACAAACACAACAGAGTACGCATCTGGAAGTAAAACACTAAGTAAAACTGTATACAAAAGAGATTTCTGAAAGTAAAGGGTCCGAAAATACAAGCCCAATAGTAAAGTACAATACAACTGAAAAGAAAGTAAAGAAGCTACTAGGTTTTCCTATGGGGTTCTTGTCTGAAGGGTATCTACAAATGGTCTCCACAACACTCCACGCCCATCCATCCACTCCATGTACCATCACGCCGAGTGGTCCACCTCTGGATATAGTCCAGTCCTGCTACCCTCCACCTCAGTAAGCATTGTCCGTCGTCTGCAACCAATACAACGAGGTGTAGGCATAGCCCCTGCAGGGGTGAGTATAACGATACTTATTAGGGACCCTGAGACCCTCAAGGTCTCACAAAATCCAACAAGTATAAACCACACAGTATGAATCCAACCGATAACCATTATTTAGGTATATTCCCATACATATACCTAAGTTATCTAGGAACCCATCTGAAACATGAGGAATACATAAAGGTCATTAACTCATCTCAAAACCAGGATTTTATTCTAGGGGTGGAAACAAATAACACTCCCAGTCAAAATGAAGAAACCTCAGCAGCTAATGCACTCTTCCTCTATTGAGTATTGTGGGCCTACTACATCACCCAGAGGTGCTTCCAACTATCCTAAACTAATGTGGTACTCCTTCTGTTGAGTATCGTGGGACTTCTGCATCACACAGAGGGGCTCCCCACTATGGGACTGCCGGGTCACATAGAGGCGCTCTCCCTCGTAGCCTACTTAGGTCATCCTCCTATCGAGTATTTTGGGTATGCTTTGTCACATAGTGGAGCTCCCCACTGTGGTTCTACCACTTCACATATAGGCGTTGCAAACTAGAATAGTCGAAACACTCCGAGTTGAATGGTCAGTAGTCGTCAGGTCTCAGCCAGCTACTAGGACTCCATACTCCACTCGCTCGTATCTAGGAGGTTCTGCTCCACGAGCTACTAGCCGATACTCCATCTTTCACTAAGTCCCATGTAGAGGTATCTCAAAGTTCTACCTCATCATAGGGGTCTCAATGCAATAGACGACACATCAATCAGACGCTTGGACTGTGACTTATAGGCATTTCCATTCCAGGGACCCAGTTGGTTTTTAGGTTCAAACCAACATGACCATGTCCCAACTATGTCTAAACCTCAAGTGGGATATGTCAAAATAATCGTCTCTCTCTAATATTTCTGCCGCCATAGATGGTTCGTCGATCAGAAACTCGTAGCCCATGATATGGGCAAAAAGGTGAAAATAGGCCCAAATGGGTCTGGGTCTGGTCAGACCCATTCGGACTGACCCGGCCCGAACAAGGTCTGGACTGGTGTCCGACTCGGTCCGAGGTGGGGGCCTGGCCCAAGGGGGCGGCCCAGCTCGAGTGCGACCCGGCAGGCTGGTGGCCCGCGTGGCCTGGCTAGCTGGTGGCCCACGTGGCCCGACTAGCTGGCGGCCGGCATGGCCCGGCGGGCTATCGGCCCGTATCGCCCGGCTGGCTAGCCTACATGGACTAGCTAGCCACATCGTGGGGGGCACGGTGCCCCCCTTCCTTCCGATCAGAACTGGTACTAGGCGCCGGTTCAGTAACCCGAGGGACTCGAGGGGTACCGCCTTGTCCAGCTGTCCAAGCGGCCAGCCGGTTCCACACCACAGGTACGGCGTGATGGCGTTGTGCCCCTACTTCTCCACCATGGCCCGCCATGGTCATGACTCCCTTACTCCATGCGGCACGACAGCGGCGCGTTGCTTCGTCCGACCGTTGTGGCCCTCTTGGCCCCGGCCCTTCCACCCGCGCGGCGGGACTACGTCGTGCCCCTCCAGTGGCCCACGCTGGCTGCGGCCTAGTTCTCCACGTGGTGCGATGGCACCACCCCTCTCTAGAGACCCGGCGGCCTTTTCTCCACCAGTTTCCTTTGGGGTCAGCCCGTCACCGGTCGTCGTTTCTCCACTGTTGTCCACTCTACTGGTGGCGCCATTGCACCGCCGCCATCGTCAACAAGTGAGATAGAACAAAGGTGAGGGTTGGGCCATGTTTTTGTGTTCTAATCCCTCCTCATTATGGTGATATCAATCGGAAGTTCAAAATCCATAATTGAACGATGATAAACTGAGGGTAAAACTCATACATAGAACAACCACTACCTCACTTGTCAATCGTTGACGGTGGAAGGAGAGTAATGGAAGATGTCGATTTTTTGATGTTGGGAAGCGTCTGGGGTAGGAGACCGAGGAAGAAGTGTCCTCGATGTTATTTGCGGTCAGATCCCTCTCTTTTGGCTTTGTCAAAGATCAAAGAAAGAGTTTGTCATTCTTTGGTGGATGATTAAGAGCTATTCCTTGCGTTCTTCATTGAGAGATAATTCTTGAAGGGTTCTCTAAGTTCTCTCTCAAAGCTCCATCAAAAGAATTTCCACCCAAAAATAATGGGTTGTGATAAATTATTATTTAATTTTTTGGTCAAATAATTCAAAAGAATTCAACTAAGTTTTAAATTAATTATGTGAATAAATTCAATTAATTAATTGAGAGGGTTGGTAAAATTAATTAGTGGGGTAGGTGGAGGGTTTCATCCCACATAAATGGGGGGGGTTAAAGGGGGTTTAAAGTCTTAGTGGGCCCCACCAAGTACATCCTCCCATGGGAGGTTATGTGCGGGTGGGAACCACCACCCAGACCTCTCATGGGAGGTTATGGTGTGCTGGCCTCCACCTCTAACCTTTTCTTGGAGGTTTTAACCACCACAAAATAAAAATAAGTTATCACCATATTTTTATTTAATTTATTTAAAAACCCCCAAAACTAACTTTCATTCCCGACCAACTGTCGTCGAGGTGAATGTCTTCTTAAGAAAATATCAGCACTGCGAGCTCAACGGTGCCCTCAGATTCCAATTCCGAGCACTGGTTCAAAAGTTATAAAATATCATTCACACGTTTACTGAACGTACCAAAACAAATCTTCAGAAATTTATTTCGGGCACACCAGGCCTTGGAATCAAGCACTATATATTTTCACGGACTCTTAAAAATCACATGAATTTAAGAAAAAAATATCCATAGAATTTCTAGGTCTTTACATTCTCCCCACCTCAGGGCTTTACGTCCTCGTAATCTACTACTCAAACTAAGGGAACAAATGGGGGTACTGAGCACGCATCTGAGCCTCCCGCTCCCCTTTTCATTCCTGGAGGTTCTTGTGCTGCCATCGAATGCGCACTAGAGGTATCGACCATCCACGTAGGACCCACTCCGTTCGATCCTCAATCTCTACTGAAACCTCCATGAAATTTTCCCCATCGCTGATGTCCAACTACCCATTGTCGATGATATGAGAAGGGTCATGCACGTATCTCCTCAGCTGAGATACATGGAAGAAGTCATGCACTCGGTGAAACTGAGGTGGAAGAGCTAAGTGGTAAGGCACCTCACCTACTCTGCTGAGGGCTTGGAAAGTTCCGATGAACCTCGGAGATAACTTGTCAACTCGGCCAAATCTCTGTAGACCTCATTGAGGTGAGACCTGTAGAAATACATGGTCACCATCCTCAAGCTCTAGAGGTCTCTGCCACCTGTCAGCATATGAATTCTATCTGATATGTGTAGTCTTCATCCACTCTTAGATGATATTCACCTTCTCTATGGTAGCCCGTACCATCTCTGGGCCCACTAGTGCTGACTCCCCTCGGTATGTCCAGTATAGTGTTGATCTGCAAGGTCGACCATACAAGGCCTTAAAAGGTGTCATTCTGATGGTGGAGTGGTAGATATTGTTGTAGAAGAACTCCACCAAAGTTAAGTGGTCCTCCCAGCTGCGTTCGAAGTCGAGGATATAAGCATGAAGCATGTCATTGAGGGTCTGGATGGTTCACTCGGTCTGACCATCTGTCTAAGGATGGAAGGTGGTGCTCAAGCAAATATGTGTCCCAAAAAGATTCCTACAACCCCTTCTATAGCCAGGAAGTAAATCATGTGTCATGTTCAGAGACAATAGAAGAAGGTACTCCATGTAAACAAACAATCTCCTGCACATAAAGGCATCCAAAGCTCTCTACTGTGCCCTACTCTCTGATCGGTAGGAAGTGGGCCGACTAGGTGAGTCGGTCAATGATCACCCATATCAAGTCGTGACTATGGGATGTACATGGAAGACCTTTCATGATGTCCATGGAAATCCCATCCCACTTCCACTCTGGGACCTCTAAGGGAAAAACCAATAATGCTCGCACCTGGTGCTCTGCCTTCACTTGCTGACAAGTGAGGCACCGTGAGATGAACTCTGCTACTCCCTTATTCATACCTGGACACCAATTCTGTCTTCGAAGGTCCCGGTAGATCTTCTCCACAGCTGGATATACCGCTAGAGGGGAAGTGTGGGACTCCCTCAACACTTCCTCCTGAAGTGAAATTGGTACCAAGGTACATCCTCTGAAGAGGATGACGTGCTCCCCACCATCAATAAATCCATCAGGTTCCTACCCTGTGGATATCTGAGCATGTCATGTCTCGCAGTCAACTTCCTCATGCTGCACCTCCCTGACTCACTAAAGAAGTGGAGGAGTGACTGTAAGAGACTGTAGATTGGATTCTCCATCAATATCCACAAAGGATATCAGTAAGGCAGCTAGCTGCTCTGTCACCTCTCCTAGCAGTTGTATATCAGATCTCCTGTTGAGAGCATCTGCAATAACGTTCCCCTTCCCAGAACTATAGACTATCTCAAAGTCATAGTCCTAGAGGAACTCAAGCCATCATCGTTGTCTCAGGTTGAGGTCCTTCTGAGAAAAGATATACTTGATACTCTTGTGATTAGAGTACACGGTAAAACATTCACCCATCAGATAGGGCGTCAACATCTTCAAGACGAAAACCACTACTGCTAACTCCAGGTCATGGGTAGTGTAGTTCTGCTCGTGTTGTCTCAGCTGTTGAGACCCATAAGTGATCACAGCTCGCTCATTCATCAGGACACACCTGAGTCCAGTCCCTGATGTGTCGCAGTATACTACGTACCCTATGCCTTCCTCTAGAAGCCTTAAGATGGGGGAACTAGTCAGCCTCGGCCTCAGCTCCAAAAAGCTCTATTGGCATCTCTCTAACCACACGAAGGGTTTACCCTTCTTCGACAAGGCTGATAGTGGAGCTATAACTCTGGATAAGTCTAGAACGAATATCCGGTAGTATCCGGCCAAGCCTAGGAATCTCTGCACCTCCGTCACACTCCTGGGTGGCTCCCAAGAAAGTACCGCCTTGATTTTTCCTAGATCCACTGCAACTCTAGCCTCTGAGATGACATTTCCCAAGAAGTAAACCTCTTGAATCCAGAACTGGCACTTCAAGAGCTTACCATAAAGCTGTTGCTCTCGGAGTGTGTCTAGTACTAGCTGAAAATGGTAGGCATGCTCTTCCTCAGTAATCGAGTAGATCAAAATTTCATCGACGAAGACTAAGACAAAGCGATCGAGTTATGGCTAGAAGATCATTTTCATGAGACACATGAACATTACTGGGGCATTTTTTATGTTGAATGGCATAACCAGTAACTCATAATGGTTGTATAGACACCTGAAGGCCATCTTCTGCACATCCTCATCTCGAAATCTGAGCTGGTGATATCCTGATCTAAGGTCTATCTTCGAGAACCATCGTGCTCCCTTGAGTTGATCAAAGAGATTATCAATCCTCAGGAGTGGGTACATGTTCTTTACGGTCACCTGGTTCAGGAAAAGGTAGTCAACACAGAGCCTCAAGCTCCAGTATGCCTTTTTGGCAAATAGAATCGGGGTTGCCCAGGGAGAAACACTTGGCTAGATGAATCCCTTGCCCTACAATTCTTCCAGCTGTACTCGCAGCTCACGAAGCTTAGCGGGAGCCATCTAATATGCTGGAGTATATATTGGTGTCTTCTTGGGGTATAGTTCAATGTAGAAATCCGCCCTTATACAAGGAGATTGTCTTGGGAAATCATCAGAGAAAACATCTGCATACTGGTCCACCACTACAGGATAAGTCGGACTCTCCACATCTACTTCTTTGAGGGTAAGGCAAGCCAACTAGTGAGTGATTGGATTCACCCTCCTCCGAGTAAGTCCGTCCTGTGATGAAAAGGTTCACTTCTCACCGGTGAAGGTGAACCTAGTCCCATCCGTGCGGACACATAGCACTTTGTTCCTAATACAATTGATCTGAGCATGGACTATAGATAACCAGTCCATACCCAAGATGGAATCGTAAGGCCACGATGCCGCTACGAGAAGATCCTAGCCAAATATCTCTACTCCTAGAGTAAGTTCACACTACCGACACCAATGCGTATTCATCGAGTCTCCTCCTGTAAGAGTATCTAGGTGTAAGGTTCGATCCAATGGCTTCGTCAGAATCTTCGAACTCTGAATAAGGGCAGTGGCTATGAAAGAGTGACTGACACATGCTTCTATAATAACTATAGATAAGGTGTAGTAGACATAGATCGTACCTCTAATCCTCTCTGGATCTCCATGGTCATATGTCTCAGCTTCCTGAAGCTGATCTCTCCCCTATCCACCTGTTCTCTGAGGTTGGGGTGGACCCCCTGGTAGTGCTGGCGGTAACACCTCGAAACGTCATCCACCGCCAACTGTATGACCATATCATCTGCCACATCCGCCTTCTCCCCGCGGAATTCCTTGATCGAACATCTGTCTCTGTCTGGGAGGTCCCTCAACTGTCTGGTGATCATCATATCGGCGGGTCAGACAGTAACGAGACATGTGACCCTACTTGCTGCATGAGTAGCACTGTCTGATCCTGGCATATATGTCATTTCCCCGGGTGCACTGCAAAACAGATCCTGAGTCTTTTGGTCTTCCACCCATGGGTCTATTCCTCTTGGACCTCTACGTCATCTGTCTACTTCCAACTACAGAAGACTCCGCTCCAAGTCGACTAGTGGTGGGGCTCGCTGCATGAGACTGTACAGTAAGGAAACTCTCCACTAGGAGGGCTCTCTCTAACACCCCCTCCTGTGTCGGTATGCTGAGGGAGATCATCCAGGCTCTGATCTCTTGCCTTATCCTATGCTCAAAGTTTTGGGCCCTATAGAATGGGTCTCATACCATATATGTGGAGTAGCGTGAGAGGTCGGTGAACCTCGCTGAGTATTGTGCTACTGTCATGCTGCCCTACTACAGATGAAGTACCTCCTGTATCTGTACTACTCATAGAGTAACTAGGACAAACTCCACCCCGAATAGGCTCTCAATGTATGTCCAGAGTAGTGTAACCTCATTGTGCACCTGGAGAATCAGGCTCCACCATCTTCCTGCTGCTTCCTGAAGGCGACTCGCAGCCAGGATCCCCATGAGGTTTGCTGGTGTCCCTACCATCCTGAAGACTCTCACCATAGCCTCCAGTCAATCCCCAGATGCATGTGGGTCCCTCTCTCCCCGGAACCTGGGTAGACTCTGGCATTGAAACTCGTTCAATGCGCTCAGGCGGTGTGCATCATCTGCTACTGGGGATGGTGGCATCGGTGGCCCAACGAGAAGTGGTACTGCTGGTGCCTTCGCTGGTAAAGCACCCTACACCGAAGCCTCATCGCTCAGTGGGCTGTTAGAGCGTATGACTCTTGGGGCTCTGTGGGGAGGCATCCTGAAAGAAACAGATGCGACACTGTCAAAAGATTATACCTGGTGAGCTGACCTGGTTGAGATGACTTAAGAAGACTATTTAAGACACACACACAATCATTGTTTTTGTGCACTAAGTCAGAAATTAGTTGTCAGGGTCCTGTTGTATGGATACGTCTGCCACCCGCACCAACACTGGACTCCCTAAAATGAAAACCACACTTATTACCCTTATCACTATTTCATCATAGGAAATAATGATCAGAGTATTAAGTTATGCGGTAGAACCAATGCCTCTAATACCAATTTGTCATGACCCATCCCCTGGGGCCCATATCGTGACTACCACAATCCTGCCTTCCATAGGCCAGGGGCTGGTGACTAGAACCAAAGGTGTAAATCCCTAAACTGGGAAATCATTACCTTTATAGACTGAACACACACAACAGAGTATGCATGTGGAAGTAAAACATTGTGTATAACTATATACAAAAGTGGGTGCTGAAAATAAAAGGGCCAAAAATACAATCCCAATAGTAAAGTACAATACAACTGAAAAGAAAGTAAATTAGCTACTGGTTCATCCTCCGAGGTTCCTACATGAAGGGTAGGTACAGATGGTCTCCACATCACTCCACGTCTGTCTTTCCTCTCTGTGTACCGTCACTCTGAGTGGTTCACCTCTGGGTTTGTACAGTCCTGCGACCCTCCACCTCAGTCAGCGATGTCTGTCATCTGCAACCAACACAATGAGGTGAGGGCATAGCCCTGCAGGGGTGAGTGTAATGATACTCAGTAGGGACCCCGAGACCCTTAATGTCTCACAAAATACAACAATGATAAACCACAAAGTATGATGCAAATGTATAACCATTACTTAGTTATATGCCCATACATATACCTAGGTTATCTAGAAACCCATCTCAAACATGAGGAATACATAAAGGTTATTAACTCAGATCAAACCCAAGATTTTATACTAGGGGTGGTAACAAGTAACACTCCCAATAAAACTGATGAAACCTCAGTTGCTGATGTACTCTTCCTATATAGAGTACTGTGGGCGTGCCGCGTCACACAGAGGTGCTTCCCACTATCCTGAACTGTTGTGGTACTCCTCCTGTCGAGTATCGTGGGTCTGCTGCATCACACAGAGGCGCTCCCCATTGTGGTTCTACCGCATCACACAGAGGAACTTCCCCACGTAGCCTGCTGAGGTACTCCTCCTGTCGAGTAATGTGGGTCTGCTGCATCACAAAAAGGAGCTCCCCACTTTGGGTCTACAGAATTACACATAGGCGCTTCCCATTAGGCTAGTCGAAACACTCCGAGTCAAATGATCTGCAGTCGTCAGGTCTCAGCTAGCTACTAGGTCTACGTACTCCACTCGCTCATCTATGGGAGGTTCTGCTCCAAGAGCTACTGGTCGATACTCCAACTCTCATGAAGTCCCAGGTATATGTATCGAAAATTTCTGTCTCATCATAGGAGTCTTAACGCAACAAACAGCGCATCAATCAGATGCTCGGTCTATGAGTTATTCTCATTTCTGTTCCAGGGGATCGGTTGGTTTTTAGGTTAAAACTAACCCGATTGTATCAAAACTGTGTCCAAACCTCAAGTGGGATATTCCAAAAGAACCATCTCACTCTAAACTTTCTGTCACCGCAGACGTTTCATCGATGGGACACATGTAGCCCAAGATATGAGCGAAAAGGTGAAAACAGGCCCCAGCAGGTCCGGGTTCGGTCCGACCCAGTCGGACTGACCTAGCCCGACCCGAGTTCAGATCAGAGTCTGACCCAGTCCGACCCAGTCCGAGGGGGTTGTCCAGCCTGAGGGCACGGCCTGGCCAGAGTGTGGCCCGGCGGGTTGGTGGCCCGCGTGGCCCGACTGGACAAGCCGTGTGGGGTGGGGTGCCGCGTCCCTTTCCTTCTGATCAGAACCGGCGCTAGGTACTAGATTAGTAACCCACAAGACCCGAGGGGTCCCACCTTGTCTGGTTGGATGAGCGTCCAGCCAGTTCCGCAGCAACGGTGTCGTACCCCTACTTCTCCACTATGTCCCACCCAAGTCACAGCACCCTTGCTCTACATGGCGCGACGGTGCCGCACTTCTCCATCCAACCGCCTTGGCCTGCCTAGCCGTGGCCCTTCCACCTGCGTGGCGCGATGGTGTCGTGCCCCTCCGGTGGATCGGTAGGCCGCCTTTCTCTACCGCAGCCCAGTTCTCCATGCAGCGTGAAGGTACAGCACCCCTCTGGCGACCCAGTGGCCTTTGTACCACCAGTAACCTTCGTGGTCATCCCGTTTCCAGTCGTCGTTGCTCCGTTGCGGTCCTCTCTACCGGTGGTGTCATTTCACTTCCACCATCGTCAACAAGTGAGATAGAACAGAGGGGAGGGTCGAGTCGTGTTCGTGCAGTCTGACCCCTCCTTGTTATGGTGATATCAATCGGAAGTTCACAATACATAATTGAACGAAGATGAATGGAGGGTAAAACTCATACATAGAACAACCCCTGCCTCTCTTGTAGATCGTTAATGGTGGAAGGAGAGGAATGGCGGACGTCGATTTGTTGACGTCGGGAAGCATTTGGGGTAGGAGACTGAGGAAGAAGCGTCATCGGCGTTCTTCGCAGTCAGCTCCCTCTCTTTTGGCTTGGTCAAAGATCGAATAAAGAGTTTTTCATTCTTCGGTGGACAATGAGGAGCCATTATTTGTGTTCTCCGTTGAGAGATAATTCTCCAAGGGTTCTCCAAGTTCTCTCTCAAAGCTCCACCAAAAGAATTTCCAACCAAAAATAATGGGTTATATTAACCCATTATTTAATTTTTTGGCCAACCAACTCAAAAGAATTCAAATGGGTTCTAAATTAATTAAGTGAATATATTCAATTTATTAATTGAGAGGGTTGGAAAAATTAATTAGTGGGGTAGGTGGAGGGTTTCATCCCACATAAATGGGGGGTTAAAAGGGGTTTAAAGACTGTGTAGGCCTCACCAAGGATATCCTCCCTTGGGAGGCTATGTGCGGGTGGGCCCCACCACTATAACCTCTCATGGGAGGTTATGGTGTGGTTCCCCCCACCTATAACCTCCTCTTGGAGGTTTTAACCACAACAAAATAAAAATAAATTATCACCTTATTTTAATTTAATTTATTTAAAAACCCCAAAAACTAACTTCCATTCATGACCAAATACCATTGATGTAAAAGTATTCTTAAGCAAATAATGGTGTTGTGAGCTCAATGGTGCCCTTGGATTTCAATTTCGAGTACTAGTTCAATAGTTATAAAATCCCGCTTGCACGTTTACTGAACGTACCTGAACAAAACTTCAGAAATTGACTTCGGGCACACTGGGCCTCGGAATCAAGTGCCGTAAATTTTCACGGACTCATAAAAATACCATGAATTTAAGAAAAAAAATTCCAGGAAATTTTCAGGTCTTTTCTTCATAAACATTCAAACACATTTATTAAATGGGATGTGACATCATTATTCTTATGTATGGCAGACTACCGCCTAGTGAACTGATGTCATTTGTTTTTCCGTTTAACACCTTTCAAGGTTGGGATAATGATTGATATATAGTTTATATATGATATATATAGTATTGATAATTTCATCATGCATATTTAATTTTTATATAACAAATATATTTATTCACTCAAATTTTGGGAATACGATAACATCATTTATCAACATGTGGACTACTACCTCTTCAAAATAATCTGATTCATTCGCACTATACATGAAATGTAGTATGGTTAGTTTTAATAAATATATTTTCCATTTATGACATAAATAATATACTGAAACTATAATATGCATATATATATATATCATTTAATTTTAATTATTTTAACATGAAAATTAAATGGAAGTAGCGTTCATGCATACAAACGGCCTACTGTCTCCTTGAACAGGGAATTTCATTTCGTATCTCTATGTATTATTGATTATTATATATAAATATATAATAGGTATATATGTTATTTACATAATTTTTTACATTATTTATATGATTAAATCATGATCTAATTATTAGGAACAATAAGTGACAAGTCAAAACATACTCGAAAAACAAAGAAATTAACATAGGAAATAGTGAAAATATTGAAAGATTATTAACTAATGGGTAATAAGGTATTATAAGAAGATAATATATGATATTATAAATGTGAGTATAATTCTATTCTAAGTTATTATCATTATTAAATACATTATAAATGAGGTTAAATGACATTCACCCAAAAGGAAACACATGGTGAGAGATTTCGTCTCAATTGACATTCTATTGAGACTCATTCGTTATTATGAAGCAATTCAATTTAATACGGTGTATATACTACCCATTTGTATTTAAATGTCAATATTATCTCATAATTCATGGTATATTATACTTTACTTTGACTTATTTCACCCAAGGGGTTTAACAATGAAATTACCAAGTTGTAATAGTTATCTTTGCGATCTTGCTTTATTTTGTGATTATTAAATTTGTCTTGAAACAATCACTTTATTGTAATAATTTTCATTGAAAATTTCATTAAATATAAAAATTATTTGGTGATTTATATTATTATTATTGCCTAAATTTTATACCATTTTTACATATAGTGTTTAATTTGGTAGTTATTTGATTTTCTGGAGATAAATTAATAAAACCGTGTCCTTTATTCAATACAGATATTTGATAAGGCATATTTTTTATTAATTAAATTGATTACTCAATAAAAGGAATGATTTGGATAGGTAGGTATGGTTGGGGCTAGGAATTTATATACCCCCCTTGATGCATCTAAAGGTTTTCCTGAAAAAAAAATAAGTTGCGCAAATTAAACAGGTTTCTACCTATAGTTTTAAACCATTTTGTGAAAAGTATTCATGAAGTTGGTTTTCACATGACTCAGACATGACATACAATAACTAATCATTTTCTTTTATAGATATTTTAGTAATAATTTTCATTATCCATCATATTTTTATAAGATAAAATCTATTGATGCATTTCATTCTCATTTTATTGACTAAATGGCATGTGTTTCATTTATTTACCTTACCATCTAGATTATGCATTCCAATTATTTAAATGGAATTTTCTATTATTTATTCACCATTACATGTTGATTTATTCTGATCATTTCATTAATTCTTCTACAATACTTACCTTTACAAAGCATTTTATCTCACACTTATTTTTATTTCCATTCACTTGGTTGTAAAGAGGTATCATTTGAATGACTTTCAAGGATGATGAAATTTTATTTTTATTATGAAATATTTATTTTTATAATGTAATATGGGTATCATGTATGTAATCTGGTTTTCCAAAACTAAAAAATATTATGTACCTTAAAATTTGAATCTTTTATCTATTCAAATGTAATAAATTAATATACTGGCTCCAGGAATCTAGATTCAGGTCATTACATTTCTTTTTATTTTGAAATTATTTCATGTAATAGTAAACATGGACAACTCAGAATGATATTTCTTCAAATTCTTAACTCATTTCATGCATGAATACAATAATTCATGGTTCATAAAAATTTCAAATAACTATTTTTTCTTCTAATTATTTTATGTTATTTTTATCAATTTTTTGTTATCTATCTTCAATATTAATTGTATCTTTTATCCAATGTTTTTTTAAGAGTGGTTTGATTTATCAGGGAATATCCTATTCCATGAAACTATATAAAAGTTTGAATTCATTATTTATATTTCTTCTAACTTTTAACTCTATATGTATTCCTCCTAAAAATTAGAATAGATAAGTTGTGTCTCAACTTCACCTTTGTTCAAGTATATCACCTGAGTTCTTCCTCTCTTAAATAGGATCATAGTTCTACCTTTTGTTCTTTTAGAAAGTTAGGAGCCAGGGTTTTACAAAAATAATTTGTGCTTATAGATGTGAATTATTATTTTTATTACATGTATTCACAAAACTAGAGATTACTTCAAGTATCCCCATTATCATTTAATAAAAAAATAATTTGTGTTCTATTATCCTCATTCGGTAATATTTATGTGTACTATTCTTCTTTTTGAGTATTTATAGAACCCAATGTTTATCAAAATTATTTTTCAAAAAATATATGACATGGATACTCTATTTATTATTCGCATAACTATGCTAGCTCTTAGATTCATACTTTACACACGTGGATACATCGATTCACTCCATTATGTATCATAAGAGGTAGGAGATTCACTTTATTTTTTTGTTGAAATGAGTGTATTATCAAAAACATGCATCACTATATTTAAATAAAAGGGTTATTGATATTTATTGGTGAGTTTTTTCTACTAATATATATCTATGAAAAGTACCATGTCTGGTTAAAGTGGAGATCCAAAAACATCTCTAAAACCATCAATATCTCATAATCATATTGAATTGATTTTAATGTCTTGAATCTGCAACATATTCATTTTATTCCTTCACTCTGAATACTCAAATACATGTGATTATTTATACATTTTTCTTTTTGTTTTCTATAATATAGACTCAATCACAAATTCATATGCACTAGAGTTACACTAAAACTTCATATCAATTATTAGCGACATCTTATTATTTAAACAAACACATTCTTGAAATAAATAGATTGTGTGAATAGAGTTTCTCAATAATTCTATTATAAGATTTCATTAATTGAATCTTGTTTCATTCATATTGGATGGTATGGCATGAAAACTATTTTTTTCACAGTATAACCAAGTATCGAGAGGTATGAAATGATACAATATATGATTGTATGATCATGATATCTTTAATCTAGTGGTCAATGTTATGTTCATTCCATTTACATTTTTATTAGTATTTTAATTCTTAGAGGCCTTCTCGTATTATAATATTTAAGGGATGGACCCCAATTAATAAGTATATACACTCCCCAAACCTCTTATTTATGACACTTAGGTTGTCTGTTAGATACACTAACACTATGATCATGATTACCACCACCCAAAACTGATCCATTTCCCTAAATGTGCATTAAAACCTAGATACCCTCCTTCTTATGTGTATTCCATTCATCACATATTTACTCCTCTTTAAATAATCTCTATCTAGGTTATACTTTGACTCTGGCCAGCTATCCTTAGATATGGTTGTATTCATTGTGTGGGATAAGATAGAAACATGGAATTGTTTTTATTAATTCTTATAAAAATATTTTCCATACAAAACATCCACTTAATAGTTTCCTTATAATAACTCCAAATCCCTATCAAAATCCATATTCTTTAGTTTCAATAATTATTTATATAGTATCATCAAAAAATGATTGATCTTTTCAATACTCAATAGATTTTCATCAAGAAACTTTACAAATGTTACTACTTCATGTTGTGACAATGTTATATTTCGAAAAACCACTAACACATGTTCTAGTCATTTATAATAGTCATCTAACCATTAAAAAATAAAATTTTATTTGTTTTAGGTATGAAATCTAATTCAACTAAGGTGAGATGAACATTACATAGATAAATATTATATATTTTTATATGAATATTCAAATAATTTCATAATATTAAACACCATAAAATTGTAAAGGTTTAATGTCTTTGGAGACTAGATACATAATCATCTTATTTTAGGAATATTCTTAAATATTCCCATTTTTTTATAGTACATTTATTATACATACTCTAATTGAAACCATTATTCATAACCTAGGGAATGGAAACATAGGAAAGGGTGAGCTTATGTA
Organism: Viscum album; assembly: GCA_963277665.1. Taxonomy (NCBI): domain Eukaryota; kingdom Viridiplantae; phylum Streptophyta; class Magnoliopsida; order Santalales; family Viscaceae; genus Viscum; species Viscum album. Next base: position 1,697,813,195 of record OY728131.1, read on the forward strand.
CTTAGTAAGGTTAATCTTGGAATATATCATTCAATGATCATATGTAATTATAACATGACAATAATGGTGTGAGAATATGAACTAAAAATTTAAAACTACAATAAAAAATTCATATATCATAATAATAGAATAATTATTTGTCATTTCATAAGACATGAATCCTATATGAATCAAATATCATGGGGCATGAAATCATATCGTAAAAATAAGAACATGATATAGATAGTTTCATAAAAAGTGTTAGATAATCATAATTATAAAAATAATTTTTCAAGGATATCTACCAAGACATTCATCAAATGTTGGGAATGGTATAAAAACCAGAATTCCCTCATTGGGCTTGGAATTAACTCTCATATACCCTATCAAAATCTTTGGATAACAATCTATATACAATATTTTGGGCTTGGGATAGCCTCTTATATACCCTTCGATTGTATAAAGATTAAACTTTTATCAATTCAATATAATGGTTTAATGATCCCATATTTCCCATAATCATTATCCATTTATATGTATGACACAAGATCATGAAAAACATTAATCATTTTTTTATAGATTTACCCTTGAAAAATAAAATGGGTTTCATTAAAATTTCATCACTATATTCACTATCTATCTAAAGACATAATAAATATGGTAACATTGATCATGTCAATAGTAAATAAAAAGAATCATCAAATATTTTTTATAGATGAAAATACCATTAAAATATTAGTGGAATATTTCTTCAAAAAAATACATTTCACATTTTGAATACACTTAATTAAAATCTCAAAACTCTAGACTGTTAAGAAAAACATTTCAACTGAATAAAAAAACTAGAAAATTTTAAATTTATCTTCAAATAAAATTGTATTCATGATCGTGGAAAATCTATTTATGTTGTATATGTTAAAACAAATATTCTATTGACAAATTTTTTAAAAATTACCTCATTTAGATAATGAAAATAAAATTATTTTTAAAAATTTTTATTGATGTTAAAATATCGGTAAAAATGAATATAACAAGTAATTGGATAATATTAAAAATATTTGAAAAAATATTTTAAAGAAAATATCGATATTCAAGAAAACATTCCCCACCAAAGAGACAAATAAAATTGGTTTTTCCTAAAAGCGTTTTTTTAAGAGTTTGACTACATAAAGAGAATAAAATGAAAGGAAAATTTATAATTTATAGAGATAAATAGAGGTGAATACAATTCATAATATATATATATATATCATATAATTTCATTATTGAAAAATTTAACCATTAATAATCATTGTAAAAAGTGATATTGTAACAAAAAAAGGTTACCACTTTGCAAAATTTTGAATCATAAACAATATGTAATAAATAACTTCAAATGAATCATTAATTATCCTTAAAATAAATATATTCATGATATAACATATCAAAGGGGTATTAAAAACACCAAATGAAGGAAACTAATGGTGAATACGATGTATGTCTCATAGAAACAAAAGTGAGATGGGAAAACTAAACCTTAGGTATGACTTACAACGTAAGTGATATTGACCTCATCTATAATAAATTTAAATTTATTATACATATATTTTGTAAACATATTAATATTTATGACACCATACATGTTTTATTTAAAATATTTTATCTAATTTTTATTATTATTCTACCATTAATATCATTATTTGGGGTGTTAACTACTTTATTTTTCATGTATGTTTGAGTTCAGTGGTTATAAACCTTTCACATTGATCATGGTTACATAATCTCCACAATATTATTAATTTAATATGTAATCATATTTAACAATTATATACACTGTTATAATAATTCATATAAATCAGTGACAAAAAATGAATCGCATCACTTTGTGGATGTTGTAGTTTACATGTACTAATGAGTGGCGGTATCATTTCCTAATAGATGTGAGGGTAAGAATATATATAATAATTTATAATTAAAAAGCATAATTATTTCATAAATATCATATATAATAATTATATCTATCATTTTAATCAACCATGAATGTTTTCTATTGAAAATTAATCTTGTCACTTCGTAGAGGCAGTGGCCCACACATACACACAGGAAATACTTTTACATACCATTGCGGTTAAAATTATTTTTCCATAATTATAATAACATATAAGTATATTCATTATAATTTATTAATTATTTTAGGATGGATATAATATATTTCTAGGAATTATAATGATAAATAAAATTTGAAATATTCAGGTAAGGTGGTTACTTCTTCTTTCATAGACATCCTTTTCCTTGCACATTATGATTTATTAGGATAGTATTAGGATAAGACTAAAAGATCAATAATGAGTGTAATTAACCTAGTATACTTTTTGGTTATGTATTATCAGATATATATGGCTCAAATGTTTTTAATAAGGGAGGAGAATTGGTTCCCTTTATAAGTGTGGATAAGGACACACATGGAATTACATAAAACATTTCAATAATATAAGGCCAATTTCATGTGAAAGTGGAAAAAATGAAAAATAATTAAAATATAAGATAATATAAGGTTTAAATATCTTAAAATAATAATATTTATCCAATTTTAAGAGTAAATATTACACAAATATCTTAGTTTAATCCCCATGAGTAAACTTGTTTTAACCCTAACCATAAAATCAAATTTTTATTGTATTTAATATTCATATACCCAAAAAAGAAAGTGTAATCACTGAAAATTTATAAATTGTTATTATAAATATTGAATCCATTTTATTAAATTCAATTTTTATAATTGGAAGAAACCAAGTTTAAAATAAACACCCAAAAAGGCAATTGAAATAGTTTTTTAGAAAAATCTCTTTTTAAGCATAAGATTGAGTTTAGTTTCATTATTATCCTAGTAAAACTATTATATGAATGTTAAAATATTTTAGTGAATATATATCTATAATTTTAATTAATATCAATAATATAAAGTGATTTATTTAATATATTAATTTAAAATCACATTTCACACAAAAAAACAGTTTAATAACAAATATCTCTTTTTACATTGAAATAATTGTATCTTAATTCCTAACTATTATATAACTTATATATGAATTATTATTCCACAATAATAAACAAAATTTATTTAAAATATTTTTAATATAGTGATCAATATTTTTTTATTTTAAAATTTAAAAAAGGCTTTGAAAAATACACATCCACAGATAAATAGGTCTTTTAATCATGAAACGATTTAATTATATATTTATTAACTATTTCATAGTAATTAATCAATAAATTTTAATTCATGAATATATATATATATATATATAAATTTCTATAATAATATTATTATCCATCGATCCAATGGTTAGTTTATAATGTTCGTATTATATAGTGGTCTAATTAGAATTTGGGTTTCATGTAGAGAAATCTATCGAATTCTTCAAAACTATTTCAAATGAATGAATATAAACTCTCAAGATATTACAAACCCTTTTCCTTGAATATTATAAATAAAAATAAATCCAATATAGTAGGCTTGGAATAGATGATGTACTTGTATGCATTTTAAATCATGGAATATATTGTCACCACAAGAATCCATAACAACCCTCCTTGTAGGCATCATCATTTTATTCTTACCCTAAACACATGTTGAAAATTTCACAAAAAATATATTTCTTTACATAGAATATTTCAAATATATTGATCATTATAACTTTTTTTGTATTCTATGTGTTTGGATAAATTTTAATTAAAAAATATTTTATTTTTAAAATATTTCATTGATGGTTGTGGAATCTCAATTCATAGTATTTTAGTAAATATTTGGATGAACCCATTTATCATAGATAAATAAAATTTATCCTTATCATAATCAAAAAATATTTTATAGAATATAATGAATCATAAAACGTTTGCAACATCTCATATTTCTCATAACATTTCATTGTTAAAAAAAATCTATTATCACATAGGATAAATGAGAAAACTATACTTATCCTTTTATTAGATTGATCTGAGCTAGGTATATTCCATTCCCATTTAATTATTTTGTTTAGAAACCCATTACTCCGTAATATTAATGAAATGTACAGTATACATTAATCTTAACCATTATTTTGAACTCTAGTATATGTAAAATAGTTTTAAATCATATATTTTTTATCATATATCCATCAAAATAAAAGAATTGATTTATATGAAACTAGTGCCAGATATGGTCATTCCCTTTAGTTTCTTAAACCCCATTAATTATTCTAGATAATCCCATCCTATGGAGTCATTATTCCTCATATTTGACTCCTATAGTTTTTAATGACCTTTGTTGGATACTTAAACAAACATTGTTAGACATTATAAATAAATTTTCTTCTCTTAATTTTAACTTTTACCCGCTTTCACCAACAAAACTACATTAGATCCTATCCATAAAATTCCAATATCATATATACACAATCAATTGTAAAAAATGGGGTAAAAATTTAATGAAATCATTTATTATTTCTTGAATATTTATAATATAATGAATTCTTTAACAAAAATAATGCTTAAGGAAACTTGGAGTCTCTCAAATTCATTGACATACCCAATTTTTTTGAGGATAATAATGGTGATTATTTATTCGTATGTAATTTAAAATATAATGCTTTTGAATCATTAATTGAATCATTTTATACTTCTCATAAAAATCTAGTTTCATGTGTTGAAAAATTTCCATGATTGGTTCCTTAGTAATGGTTTCTCTAACATATAGTATTCTATTAAGAACTCTTCTTATGTGACATAGACATAAGAAATTTATTAAATTTAGATTATACTTTCAATTACCTCATTCAAAGCCATGTTATTGATTATGATTCTATTATACAAAACATATTCTTTAATTATATTAGTATCATATTTTATAGTCATTTAATAATTAATTTTATTAAATGCTCTCCTACTAAAATGATGGACCCTTTTAAACTCATATTATTTACTAGTATTATGAGATCTATATTTCACTATGTAATAGGTCAAATTTATCATTTATCACACCACTTAGTTTATTAGGTAGGGAATTATCCCAAACAAAATATATATGATTATTCAATAATTGAGTGGACAGAACTTTATATAATCTATCATATGGATAAATTGAACTCTAATCCTCTAGTATCCAAATATTATTAGGGTGTCCTAGCTAATTGTAACTCAAATTAATTCCATGAGAAGGAACCTAATCATATTAGGTTCACCCCTTACTTACATTCCATAAAAAAATATTCTAGGGGTACACAGTAAAGCCATGACCAATCAAGTTGGATTATCAAGGACTTGAAAAGTGTCATTTGGGAAAGAATATTACACTTAGTATTTAAAAGGAGATTTAATATCACCATATTATATCATTTTATTACCTTAACATGTAATAAATCTATTATTGATTTAGTTTGAATCATCTTCCTCCAACTAAATAAATATGTTCAAACCATATTTACATTTCCTTTCAGAACACATATCTTGTGTTACTAATACAAATAAAATTACAATAATAATTACATATATCTATATGAATCCCATTTATAATATCTTGGCCATTATTTAGACATCTCATACAAATTTGTAGGCATATTTTACCCATGTTTTGATCAATATGTTTTGGGCCTTCCTTAGGGGTCATTTTGGGTGATTTTAAAATATTTTGTAATCCTAGGGGGATATACACGGTTGGTGCACAGTTATAGAAAAAACATGGGGTTTTTTACAGAAAATTGTGCACCCCATTTTTTGAAACATTAGGGTAGGAATGTTTTTCCCAAACCAGGCATCCATCCCCAACCCACCAGCAAAAAAACCATGCACCCTAGGATAAAGGGGGTTCAACTTTGGAACATGGGTTTGAAAACTGTGAAGATTCCTAGTGAAAATTTTGTAAACCATATAGTCTGGGTGCATGGTTTCAACAAATCATATATCCCATCTAGGAAACCATATGAGTGGGACTTTAAATCCCTAAATATTATCATAAAAATAACTTATCCCCCTTTTTTAATCCCTAATCATCCCCAACTGGACCTAAAACTATTTCATTTTATCACTGAGCCTCTCAAAAGGATTTGTTGGCTCATAGAACCTCTTCTCTTGGGAATCTAAGATCTAGTGGAAAAAATAAACTCTTTTCTGGAATGTTATCTCTTACTTGATTATATTTCACTATCCCCCCAACTTTATCTCCCTTTGGAGAGGGGTGAATCCTCCCATTTTTTATGGTATAGATCTCTATTTTAATGAACCTTGTTCTATTGGATCTTGATCCTATATCTTCTTCGTTATAGTAATTTTAACTTTTCTACCTTGAATTGAAGGAAAATATTAGGTGAAAATTCATCAATTACCTTAAGATAGGTTTTATATATACTATTTACTATAGTCTTGATTATGATATCATGTATTAGTTGTATCATTGCAAGACCATAATGGGTAGTTTCCTTTTTAGTAAGATAATCATATTGAATCCCTATATATCTGTGTGACCTATCACAGATTCTGATGGATCTACTTTAGATTATGATACTAGGATTGACGGATACTCATGGGATATTACAATACCTCTATAGTGGTAAATTTGAATTGTAAAATGGTAAATAGAGGGTTATGGTTTTTAAACATGTTATCATTGCATGGTATGTAAATTTGGTTTTAATGGTTGTTTAGATTAACATAGAAAGGTTAATGAGTTGTGAAGTGTGTTCAGCTAAATGGGTTAAATGTTTAATTAATTTATGATTATTTTGATGTGTATATTTAAAGTAAAGATCCATTTTTATATATTATATATTAAATGGTGCAACTTATTGTGAATGTTTGATAAAGAGTAACTAGTTATGATATTTGATATATATATATATATATCCGTGTGTGTGTGTTGATAATGAGATATGGGTGTTGTGATTATGCTCTTCATTCTTGGGTGACTAGACTGATGCTCTAAGACCTTTATTCAGGCATGAGAATTGGTTCTAGCCTGATGCTATGTGTGTCATTGAATCGGGAATCGACTAATTCTCTATGTTCCTGGGAGAATTAATCATGGACTGACATTCCAGGAACTCATGGTAATGGAACATGGACTAATTCTCCAAGGTACATGATGGTCAATGAAATTTATTATTATGGAGTCCCATGAAATTTTAATTGTTAAATCCTTACTATACATGGTTCATACTACGTCTTGGGACAAAGTAAGTATATTTGACTCTATTGTCACCATAAACCTGGGGGGGAATGTTGTTATATAAAAATAATTAACTATGGAATCAATTTACCTTTATTTTTTCTTTATATAATTCCTTATAAAACTAATTACATTGTATATACTAGATATTTCCTTAGACATGATTTGCGGTAGCCTGCTGGGATGTACTCACACCCTACTCAGGTCGTCGATTGGTACCCGAGTAAGCTTTATGTATATAGGTCAGAATAAGGGAAATGGACCTATGTTATATGGTTTATTTGGGATTAGGGATATAAAATGGATGAGGGGACTAGATATGGTGTCTAGATCAATTTGGGGTTTTTCAGGGTGTCTTCATTTTTCTATTTTTATTTAATAGCCAACAATCATATTGTATGACTTATTTTCTACTTCGGTTTATGGTAATTTTGCATGTTTTAGGATTTTATTATGTTATTATTGGTCTTTATTAGTTATTTTTTTAAAATATATTGGATAATGATATATTTATTTTTTATATTTTCATGCTTTGATATAGATGGTATAGTCTCCCCACATATCATTTGAGACACTCACTGCTAGTCAAAACCCTCTTGAATAAGTGGTGTCACACTTGAGTTCTTGTGGAGAATCGTATTGGGGAACTGATATGTGAATATCAGTTTGGGATGTTACACAGTGGTATTAGAGGTGGTATTATTTTTATTTTTAATCATTTTACAATTTTAGAAAAGGTAGATAGAAGACTTGGACATGCATGGTCTTGGATGAGCTTGTGCATGGGTATAACTAGCACAAGTATAAGAAAAAACCCATGTTCCTAGGGTGGTATTGTTGTTTATAATATTTTATTATTATGATTTAATGTTATTTAACCATGATTGATTTACATGTTGTGTGCTATTATTATTTTCATTAAATTTTACTCATGGAAAAGTAAGGTACAAGAGTTGAGTATAAATGAATAATTCTAGTCACATGGGAATATATGTGACATGAATCATATTTGGTATGCAAAAAAAATATTATGAGTGGGTTTTTGGAAATGAAAATATGTTTCTTTTCATGATTGGTTTAAAGGTAATTGTATCAAATAATTAATTTATAACTGTCCATATTTTTAAAATGTTATAATTCAAATGGTTAAAATAGGAACTAATCAAAAGATCTTAATTGTGAAAAGGACGTTTTACCCATGTTATCCATGTCCCATGTTAGGGATGGATGATGGTATTGATTGTATGTGTTTTTATTTGTTAGGATAGTGTATGTAGGATTCCTTTGTATGGTTATTTGTGAATTGTTTTTATGTAAATGTGAAGTGATTTGTTAAGTGGAATGAGATGTGTGTTTGTAATTATAGATTCATTCCTTCATAGTGACATTTTCTGGTAGGAAGACATGAGAATATTTCAATAAATGCACCTCCAATAGTGGGGAAATAATCTTAGATGGTATCAGGTGAGTGATGGAGGATAATTTTCTTGAGAAATTTTTTTACTATATATAGTTTATGGAAAGATAACTAGGGCTAGTTGGGCGGAGTATGTTTGGTATTACCCTGGAGTTACAACTGTAGCACCCTCTGATGTTCACTGGATAGGGTGGACCTAACGTAGTTTATTTCTAGATTGAGTCTATCCAAAAAAATTTGGATCATTTGGAGATACCTTTAGAGAATATGGTCAAATTAGTAGACTATAGTTTATGAGGAATAATGAATCACCAGTTGTATTTTTAGACTTGAGATGGGAAGTTGGAGCACATAGTGTGGGAATAATTTCAAAGAAAATTTCTAGAAAACTTTTACAAATATTCCCTAAGGAAAGTGAGAGATTCATAGTTTATGTGGTCTAAATGAGGGATTATGTCAATTAAATAAATTTCTATCCTCTGCACTTATTTGAAGAGATTTATTTCGGTGTTGGTAAGGGATGAATCAATAGTGGAGAAACATTTTTCAGATGGGCTTAAATATGAGATCAACTGTCATTTTAATATCTCCTACTTGGAGAATTTTATTCAAGTAGTTAATTAGGGTCTCATTTTTTTTTGGGAAACCTAAATGAGGATTCAATTATTGAATATGAGGTTTAATATAGATGACATGGTGGTAAATATTCCAAGGGTAGGAAGTATCGCTATGATATTTTTCACCAGAATGGTGGTTTATAGAGTATCCATGAAATAGGATCAATCTCTCAAGGAATTGATCAAGTGTTCTGCCATATGTTTTTTAGGTTACGTAACATTCATATCCATTTTTCATGAGCACTAGTGGGGTGCTAAGCATACGGAAGGATGGTAGACTTATAAAGGTTCTATAGAAACCCTCAACATAATGGATGTGATGGTGGACTTAGTCCAACATAGATCATTGGGAGGAGGAATTCTACCCCATATAAATTGGGTAGTTTGAGTTCTAATAGTTTTTCTAGTTAGAGTAGTTAACATGGTGCTTTAGGACAATAAAATTCATATCAGTAGGGAAGAAAATCATAGGGAACTCATATTAGATCACAAAATAGAGGGATAGGTTTAATACATGCAGTCCAACCTATACTTGTAGATAGTGTTGCTTGACCATCAACTTTATAAGGTATGATTAAGGTAGATTTTCTATAACATTATTTGATAAATGATCCAATAATTAATTTATATATGCTCAACTTGTGAATGTTTTGAGTCTAGTAGTGGAGTTCGTATTTGGATTTAGGATGATTGAAACATCATTGGGGGTGTGATAAGAGAAAAAATATATTTTAAAAGAGTGTTCCCTTGAGTTTGGTGAGTACGGTTTCCTTCAAGATTTGTATATTATTGAGATGTTGGGTTTTTATTTGATTTTGGGTATAAACTGGTTGGTTTGGTATCAAGATGAAATTTATTTTTATTATAGGATACTGGCCTTCACATATCATATGGGTGATAGTTTAAATCATCCCATGGAATGGCATATCTATATAGGCCATGTAGGTAATGTTCATCAATATTTGGGGGAGTTAATCACCCAGGATTTGATTCTTCTATTGGATGATGGTGAAGTGTGTCATAGTTTCTTTCCTACCATAGTGGATCATTCTCAAGATGTGTTTCATGATTACTTCTCAGGGATTTCCCCTAAGATAGATTTTGGGTTCACAATTTAATAGATTCATGGATATAATCTAGTTTACATTCCACTATATCCAATGGAACTAATGGTGTTTCTAGATATCATGACTTAGTTGGAGAAGTTGAAGAATTAAGGATTCATCCTTACAAGTCTGCCACCTTGTGGATCTAAATTGTTTTCTAAAAATTCTAATGGTAAATTATGGTTGTATGTAGATTATTTTAATTTGAATCAAATGATTTTTAGGAACTGATATCCTCTTCTATACATCGATGACCTTTTTGACAAGATGATGGGTTCTTGTGTGTTGTCTAAAATTAACTCGAGATAATTATATCATTATCTGAGAGTGAGACTTTACAAGGTAGCATGGACTGGTTTTAGAAATATTTATGGCCTATATGAATTTTTTGTGACGCTATTCCGGTGGATTAATTTTTCTATTGTGTTTATGGACTTGATGAACCATGTCTTTCACCCATTTTTTGAAAAGATTTCGGTTGTATTTATTGTTGAAATCATGGTGTACTCATGGATTATTTAAGATAATACTAAATATATTTACATAATCCTCGTTACACTGAGAGAGTATAGGCTATATTCCAATATATCTAAGAGTTATTTATGGATCTAAAAATTACATTTCATGGGCCACATTATCTTATGGGATGTGGTGTAAGTGGACCCTAAAAATATCCATATAGGTGTTTTTTAGGAGTAGGCTATGATTTTTTATCCATCGATTACTAGATTTGGTAGGTTATTATCTTATATTCATCAATTAATTTTATCACATTGAAGAACCACTCTCATTATTGAACAAGAAGGGCATAAAATTGGAATGGTCCAAATAATGTAATGATTCCTTCTAGGAGTTGAATAAGTGTTTAACATCTATGCCAATTTTGATCCTACCAGAGTCAGGTGAAGAGTCCACTCTATTTTGAAGTGTGTCTTTGATTGGCCTTGGGGAAGTGTTGATGTAGATTGATCAGGTCATGGAATATGGATCACTATAGTAGAGGCCCCACTAATGGAATTATCTAACACATGATCTCAAGTTTACAGTGGGGGTTTATGACTTAAAATTCTTATGTCATTACCTTCTAGTCAAAAGGTTTAGTTATTACACTGATAAAAAAATCCTTAACTATATATTTTATTAGCATGATTTAAATATTAGTTAGTTGATATGAGTAGATTATATGAAAAATATTTATTTTGAGTTGGCTTATATACTAGGTAAATGAAATTGTGTTGAAAATTAGTTAAGAATAAAGACATGGACTCAGGAAGTCATGGAGTTTATCTCTAAGTAGAGGATGATTTCTTTTCTAGCTGGATGTACATAGATATTTAGGAGGAGTTGTAATAGATAACACTTGTTTCCATATCTATTGATCCTACACTTTAAACCCATATCAAGGAAAGGAATAATGATGATCTAGATTTTCTGTCATTGAGGGACGGTTTTGAATATGGGGATCTACCTCTTGATTGGACTAAAGATGATAATGAGATCATTTATGTATGTGGTCATGTCATTATTTAAACTAGTTTTCAAGAGGATATGATGCATTAATTTTATGAATTGATGCAGGAGGAGAATCCTAGTTAGAATAAAATGTACTGGGACCTTTGAATATAGTATTGTTTTCTTGGAATGAAGAAGGATATTGTAAGTTTTGTGATGTGATACTACACCTTCCAAAAGGTTAAGGACGAGAATTAGTGACTAATAGGTTTTTTATAGTCATTAATTATTCTACAATAGAAGTTGGATGATGTCACCATGAACTATGTGGTAGGTCTTCCAATGTCCCCTTGGTAGAATGGCATGATGTGGGTGATTGTGGACCGAATCACAAAAGTGGATCATTTCATGAAAATCTGGGAAACAATCACAGTTGATTTGTTGTGTGACTTGTATGTCCAATATATATTGTTTTTTCATTGTGTACCTTATAGTATAGTTTATGATTATGACCCATACATTACCTCATTTTTCTAGAAAGTATTTCCTAATGTGGTAGGTTCTCAGGTTTTTTTGGTAAAATATTTTCACCAACAGAGGAATGGCCAATCAGAACATACCATTAATATATTAGAGGACATGTTGAGAGCAAGAATCCTATACATTGGAAGATCTTGTGAGAATAATTTATAACTCATTGATATCTTTGAAAATAATATTTATCACGAGATCATTCATATGGATCCTTATTAGGCACTCTATGGTTGGCCATCTAGATCACCCTTTTGTTGGATAGATGTGGGTGAGTCAGTGTTTTTGTGACTGAGCCTGGTGTAGGATCCATCATAACAGACTCAGTTGATTGGGAAATTTATATTGATGACTCATAGTATACATAATTCATATGTTGATTAATGACTTTAAACTCTTGAGTTTATAGTGGTTGACCATATATTCCTCCATGTGTCACTAAAATTGGGCCCCCGTATAATTATAAAGTATGGAAAGATGGTTCCAAATTTTGATTGAATGTTTGATATTTTAAAGAGGATTAGGCATGTGGAATGTCAATTGAATCTTCCAAAATGTTAATGTTCCATAAATTATCTCTTCTATGTATCACATATTCAGCAGTATCACCCCAATCCTTATCATGTGAACAATGTGAATGATTTTGATCTTGTGACTGAAGCTTCCTTTGAGAAGAATCTGATTCATGTTGTAGATTATAGTGATAAATTGTTATGGGGAAATACTATATCGTTAGTCCAAGTACTATAGTATTCTGTCTGTGTTCATAAATAAACATTGGAGTGGGAAGTAGACATGGTTTCATCGTGTCTTTATCTTTTTATCTTTTTATCTTAAGGGCATAATAATGCTAGGGAGTGCAACTCAAGGATGAGTAGTTATAATGTGGGGAGGTTTTAATATTGTGACTTTTCTTGAGATATAATATTTATGTTTTTAGGTATATTTTCACTTGTTTTTTTTATTTTTTGGTGGGGTATTTATTAGGGTTCATTTTGGGTGATTTTGAATGATTTTGGAATCCCAGTGGGAAATTCACGATTAAAACACGGTTAAGTGAAACCATGTGGTAAGCCCCAGCAAACCCTACACCCCATATTGAGAAACTGGTGGTGGAACATAGTTTTTCCCAACTGTTAATCCCCCAAAACTATGTACCCTTGTACAAATGGGGTTTTCATGTTAGTTTCATGGTTATATAAATTGTTTTTATACATGGTGAAAATCATGTATCCCATATAGTAGGGGTGCATGTTTATGGTGCATAGTTTTGAAAAACCATGTGTCCTATCCTTGAAGCCGGGCATAGAGGGTTTTAAACCCCATAAAATTTTATTAAAATTTTATTAGATCCCTAGTTTCATTCCCTAATCACCCCCACTCATCCTTATATGGTTTCCTTTTCTCTTTTATACTCCCAAGAGGATTACATGGCTCATAGAACCTATTCTCTTGATAATTGAAGATCTAGTGAATGAAATCGACTCTATTATGGAATGTGATATCTTCCTTGATTAGTTTTCTCCCCCCTACCTTATTTCTATCCCTTTATATAGGGAATAATTATCCCTTTATTGATCCTATATATCTAGGGTTTTCATGATCTTTTTGTTTTATATCTTGATCCTATATCTTCCTCATTGAATTATTTTTCAATTATTGTACATTGAATTAAGGGAATAGTTGGAAAAGAGATTTTAAATGAAATTAAGGTAGGTGGTTTAAATTATACTTCCCATAGTATTGATTATGATATAATTTTTTAGTTATATCAATTCACTAATATAATCTGTAATTTCCTTTTTAGTAGGATAATAAAATGTAATACATATGTATTTGTTTGACCCTTCATGGATTATGATTGTTCTATTAGAGATTACGTGACTGGTATTGATGGATACACATGAGGTGCACCAATACCTCTAAAATGTTGAATGTAAATTTAAAAAATTGAAATAGAGTGTTATGTGTTGGATTGGTGTGGACCTATCTGGTTGGGTTGAATGCTTGTGGTCCGTAGAAATGTTGACCACTGTAGTGGAGCAAACCGACTGACACTAACAGGAACTGTAGCTGTTCGGACTTTGGAGTCAACTTCACTATAGCACTTTTGACATCCAGTCGGTAGACACTGTAGCGCTTTTGACAAAGTCAGCCATCGTTCACTGTGGCTACACGGACTTACCTTTTCAGAATAGTGATCGTCTTCTTCATTTTATAGCCCATTTTCAGGATAGGTTTACCAATTTAAATCCTCTATAATTCGTGCTCTTGATATAGTGAAATTCTGCCTCTCCCGTGGATGTAGGGATTATTCCCGAACCACATAAATTGCCATGTTCTTGTTGCTTTATTTTTTTTCTCATTTTGGTCGTTGTGTCTCCCGCCGATTCCGTAACATTATGGTCTTGAGACACTTTATTATTTCATGGTATGGTTATGGGGTTGAAAACTTTGTTTTTATTAACATGATAAGTTTAATGAGTTATGAAATGTGTGGTGGTAAATAAGTTAAATGATTAAATAAGTCTTGATCATGTTGATGTGTATATTAAAGGTAAATAACCATAATGATGTATGATAAATTAATTGTGCATCATCTTGTAAATGGTTGATAAAGTGGCCATAAATGATAAACCTTGATGTATATATAGAAGATGAGATGTGGGTGTTAGACTAGTGCTCCTCATCCATGGGTGGCCATATTGATGATATAGGCCCCTGATGCATTCATGTGAATTGGTTCTAGATTTATGCTCTATGTTACATGGAATTTGGGTTGTAATGATGCTCTATATTTCCATGAGAGTTGGTGTAGGACTGACGCTTCAATAATTCATGATAATGGTACCTAGACTAAGATCCAAACTCCTTATAGGTCCAAAGTGGGTATGTTTCACTCGAGTGTCACCGTGAACCTAAGGGACAATTTAATTATTTAATAATAGTATACTTTTTAATTTTTTTACCATTATTATTCAGTTTAATATTCCATATAGAACTACATACACTGTTATAGATTAGATGTTTCTTTAGATTCCATTGGTGACGTCTTACTATGTTTCACTCACATCCTACTCAGACCATCGATTAGTACAAGGTTAGATTTCATGTTTCTGGGTCAGGATAAGGAAAAGGGACCTATGTTAGATGGATGAGTTTGGATTAAGGATAGAGAATGAATTATGGGAACAAACATAGCTTTTTGAACAATTTTCAGATTTTCAATGTGTCTTTGTTATTGTTTTTTCATTTGACACTAGACACTCATATGGCATGACATGATTATTACTTTGGTTTTGGTCATTTACCTAATTTTCTATTTTCTTATGTGATGCTTTGTCTTAATTGGTTATTGTAATTTTCTATATTTGAAATTATTATATTAATTTTCATTTTTATCTTTATTTGATAAAGAGTTTATATTCTCCCACATATCATTTTACAACCTCACTGATAGTTGGAATCCTCTTGTTTATGGGGAAGAACACTTGAGGTCAGGTGGGGAACTAACTTGTGGAACTATATTTTACACCAAGTTTTGGACATTACATCATGCATACAATACATGAAATTTTTCCATGTAATAGTTTAGAATTATATAGGATCAATATTCCCCACTTGAGTATTCCTGGAGCCATAGACAGTCAAACCTCACTTTTTTAGACAATTTAGAATCCTCAAGGCTATTGAGCAGTCTGACTAAAATTTCATTGCCTATGGATACTTTTCTTAATAGAGATCTCAATTAAAATATAATTCTAACACTTAATACATATGAATCATAATTAACTACTTCATTCATGTTTATAACTCAAAACAAGATAAAGTTAGGGAAGTATAAAATGGAATTATTTTTCATACCTAGCTTGTAATAACTTAGATTTATGTATGAGAAATTGAAATAAATTTAAAAACTTGAAACAAAATCATAAAAATATATTCAAAATATTTAAAAAAGTAATTTTAGTATAATAAACCTGGGAATAAAATAAATTCTTGAATAATTTGATAATTTAATCATGATATAAAAATTTATTAATAATTAATAAATATTTAATAATATAAAAAATTTATAATTTATAAATTCATTATGGTCATCAAACATTTTTTTAGTAAAAACAATTTATATTCATTTCCTAAAATAAAATATTTCATATTATTCATTATATTTCATTTATATAAATATATTATATTAAATGTATTATGACCATTTTATAATCCAATCTCTATTATATAAAAAATTCTATATAATCTTAATATCATATATTTATATTATTTTATCATTGATCAAATCTATCATCAAAACTCATTTCATGTTTTTTAAATAATTTCTCAAATAATAAAATTAATTTGAACATTTAAAAATTAATTATTAAAAATATTCATAATATTAAATATAAATAATTTATATATTAAGAAACAATTTAAACATTATAAGAACTTTATAAATTACTATCATAATTTCTATAAAAAACATTATATTTAAATCAAATTACACACCATATAATTTGAAATTGTATTTATCTGTATTATCAATTAATATTATTGGTTATTTAATAAATTCATTACAAAATAGTTAAATTATTAATTAAAAACATGTTATAATTAATTAATATATAAAAATTAAAGAAATAAATAATCAATTTTAAATTTTTCCTCGAATTTTAATTTTTTATAAATTATTTAATCAATTCGTAATATAATTATTAATGAAAAAAATATCTCTAAATTATATAATTTATAACACCGTATAATGGATCCATATTAATAAATGGTATAATATATCCTTTCATAATATTGATAAACCCAAGGGTCTATGAATGATTTATGCTATAGAAATAGTACTGCAACATATGATACGACACTAATGTGGGATTAAATCACAGTAGACCATTTATGATTAATCCCACATTTTATATCTCACATGATATTAACTCATTATATGTGTCCAATTTAATAATAAATTAGTTATATCTCATGTAAGATTGAAATAAGAGTCTCATCAAGTGATATAACTTATGTGAGAGCTAATGACATAAAATATGACCCTATATAAGAGTCCACCGCCTAGCTTATTTTATATTAAACCATTTTTTGGAAACCTTTATTACATTAAAACTATGTTATATAATGTGTAATCTATCACAACCTATATTATAGGGACCTTTTTAAGATTAATCTTGACACCTTATATGGTCAATCATGCACAAATCATGTATGGGTAAGATTACGTCTTGTATGATTCATTGAGAATTCCATAACCTATGTAGGATTTACTTCATGAGGGATAGGATTTACATACCATTAACAATAATTTATTATTATATACATTAATGACCAAGTAATAATACTCTTTAATTTATCATAATGAGTGATACCCTCTAATAGTTTTCATTTATTTTTAAGACGCGCACCATGTCATAAATGATGATATGGCGCTCTATTTATTGTAACAATGTATGAATATTCATTTTAACAATATTATTTTGAGAATAAAATGGAATTACATTGATTTGATACCAATTCCGTGTTTCATAGGATATTTTAATCATTCAAATAAGTATTGGATGTGTTACAACCATGGAGTTGTATGTTGTATTTTTTGACAATTACTATTGAATGGTGATCTATATTAAAATTTTGAAGGACGAATGTACTAGATACATGGTTGGTGTTTGATAAATTTTATAGTAGATTAATTGTAAATTATTCTTGGAATGGTTTTACCATTGGTTATTTAATATATAATGAAGTCTAGAAGTTGATTTTTTGGAATTCCTGGAGTTATTATTATAGTGGTAGAAGGTCTATATTTATCTTGATATTTTCTATTTGTTTAAAATGATATAGTTATATATGTTTGTATTGACATTTTTATTAAATAAAAAAATATTTTTAAATGTTAATCTTGAATTGGTTGTCAGGAAGTTAACTGGAGATGTATCAAAAAAAATTATTATTTTGATATGTAAGAAAATTTAAATAATTACCTAACATTTTTTTATTTTCTCATTCAATATAGAAAAAATAGAGAAGTCTTTTAAGTACATAGATATTTATAATATATATAATTCGATACATGATATTTTTTAGGTAAGTACTATAATGTGGTAAAGGTAGGATGTTTCCCTAGATATTTAATATATCATGTGAAGTTGTGTAATGTTTTTTTAAATATTTGTAAGTATTTTTTAGGATATACAGTATTCCATTAATGCCTGAAATATAAAAATAATACCATGGATTTATGGTCTTGTCCTGGTAGAATATTTCTATCATTGAATTTGAAATATTAAATTTCAAATATAACTTGTAGATATTGAAATGGGATGAAAGAAATTTCATTAGGTCTTTTGAATAACATGGTGAATGAATATAAATTTAAAGAAAGTATAAAATGGATACCACATCAAATATAAGTTCCTTTTTTGATTACAAAGTACCATATGTAAAAAGGTATACCAAAAAATAAATTATAGAAGATGAAAACCCCAACTGAATTACTAAAGTCTTAATTTTTATTTTTTATCGATAAGATGTGGGAAGAACTTTTTGTGTTATTTTTCATGATTATAGAGCTAGTATTATTTATCATGACATATTTTAATGGTGTTTTGAAATATTATAGTGTTTATAATAATGAAAAATCAATGTGTTTCAATTTCATTAATGAACATATATTGAGTATTCTGAAATGTAATCATTTTTATGATCCTACTTGGAGATCATCAAGTAGAGATTTTTTTAGAATATTATAAGAAGACTTGTTATCATTTATATGATGGTTAATTTCGATATAAATAGATATAATTTGAGATGGAATGTAGTGTTTTAGAAGTTCATGGAATTTATATTTTGTGCATAATTTTTATGTAAATTTGGATAAACCTTTTTATAAGGTTTTATTACGAAATTGGCTATTTAAGCTCATCCATCCAAAGTAACATTTGAGTATAAATATTAATAGAAATCAAGTGGATGGTGGATTTATGTGGCATATAATGTGCATATTTAGGTGGAGAATAGGAGGATTATAGTTTATTTTTGGTGTTTCACACTAGTATAGCTTGTATATATATATCTCTATGTGTGTGTGTGTGTGTGTTCATGGCCAGTGCCAACCTAGTCTTCTTGGTCAAGCAGCCTCATTAGAATCATTCTTAATTATATATATCCATACCATAAGTATGTCTTATGTGAGAAGGCATTAATAACATAAGGAACAATTCCACCACTTGAAATCACAATAATAACATGATCCACTCAATGGTGGTTCATCTTAAACCTCACTATTAAGGGTTTATTATGTTTTTAATAACATTATTGAGCAACTATAATCATTCCAATATCATGTTTGTAATGAGATAAATCATATGAGATCATGTGTAAATTATAAATTCTTATATGAATTAAAAAAAATCCTAGAGTGAAAACCCATGCAATCCTACAAAGAAATCAATCTTATAATATATTTTAATTCATTTTATGGATTAACAATAATCATCATTTTATAAATAATTTTATCAAATTTATCATTAGAAAAACATATTTTTTTATTAAACTAACTTATTATTTATTATTTTACCTAATTCTCAAAAACTGTAATCCAAAATGTTCTTATAAATGTATGAAAGGACAACCCTTTTTATAATTCAAGTAATTATTGGTTTTTTGTGGTACAAAGTGCTATATTTGGTATAAGAGAAATGGTTTAGAAAACTTTAAAGGATAGGATAACATTAAAATACACTTTAATTATACTATTATTTATTTTTAAATTTTCATGAGTTATATTTTTATGATTTCTATGATGTTTCATCTAATCCATGTCTTTACAAAATAGGTTTTCATATAGGAATAAATTTTTTTGAATAATGAAATTGTCAATGTTATAACAAAATTATGGATTAGAAACCTAGATTAGTTAGAATAGATCAGTTTTTGGAAGTTTTTAATTACTTAATGCGGGTTATAATAGTAGGACCCAAGAAATATAGAGGATGGATTATCTATTGAGGAACATGTCGGTTTCGTTAGGAAAGATGTAGTTTGGCATTTTAAAGTGGTTTGATTGTGTAGTGGGTTCAATTCCTTCATCAATCACTCACATCGAGTTTCCCATTTATTAATCATCCATAGAAATTCCCAAAGGTTCCCCCATCAATAAATTAGTATGGACTTACTTTCCAATGGAAGGTTTTCCTTTGGGGTTTTATAACCAACAATGATTAGGCGCTCACATTGGTTTAGAGGATGGGAGGTTGGGCTCATGACACCCATTGGGGGTAACTGTTTCCTACATTGATAGTCTCTTATATATTTAATATATATTCAATAAATCCTTCCCTTTCCCTAATACAGGACCCATTACCCCTATGTTAATAACTTTATTACGACCATGTATTGATAGGAAGAACCATGTGCATGTAATGTGTCCTCCTTAATTATATTATTTATTTATTTATTAAGCATTATTTTATATCCATGTTGGGGAACTATTTATTTTATTACCATTTGGGAAGGAAATTGGTGTCTTGAATATGGGATTTAACCTCTATGAGGCATCCATTATATCTTGTTTATAACATTAATCAAAACCCACATAGTTCATTTGTCATGGATTAATGTCATGTTACTATGCTGATCCATTCATTTTAATGTCATGTGGTATGGATTTAAATATAAGGCTTGGGCCCTGAAGAGGCACCCTAAATATCATGTTGGAGTAGGAATCATATTCTACACAGTTCTCATTGACACGCATATGCATCATGAGAGATATAACAATATAAGCCCTAGGTGGGACTTATTCATATAACGCTATCCTGGATTAACTCATCTAGAGTATGGATCTTTGATTGATGATGAAATTTAACAAAAAATAAATCCCACTGATTAACCCATATAGGGGGAATCCTACTCATGGTATTCATACAATCGTCACTAGTCTCTAATCCCATGTGATCCATGCTCGATGTGAGAAACAAAAGATTATGGAATATTGGACACATTAGATGAGAGAATATTCATATTTGGAATAAAAATTAATGGTTACATTTTATAAGTATGATTACCCATCTCATGGAGGATATGGTATGAATATCGGGCCTTAGTAATGCATCCTACTTATCATATTTTATAATAGGAATCAGAGTCAATGTAGTTTGATTCATCCCTAACTAGCTAACGAGTTTGAGGAACTAGAGGGAATGGTCATGGTTAAAACTTAAAATGATGACCGTGAATGATCCCACTACTCATCCTCTAATGGATAAGGAATCATGGTAAACATATGAGAGATGAGGATAATTACACTAAAGTGGATTCCAATTAGATCTTGGTCCTCAGAGATGTGTCCTATATATCTTGTTTATTATAGTAATTAGAGTTATTGTAGTTTAGTTGGTTTCTTAGTCTGCTGATTGATGGGGTAGAATGGTCATCCCAATGGAATGATTGGGTCCTACTGGTTTAAATGTTAGATACATGGGGGAAATAAACCAAATTGGATGTCTGTTTGATCTCAGACATTAGGAAGTTGTCCTACATATCCTGGTTATTATAGGAATAAGAGTTCACGTAGTACAGTTTACCCCTAACTCACTGATGGGTTAGTTTTTATGATCATTCATAGAGAAATTATTTTTATCCCCAAGGTTTTAGGAATTATAGATTATTACACTATGATATATCCCCTAATATGGGGTAATCCATATCATTCCACCGACAAGGGCTTACTCACTGAGGTTTCCCTTTTGTATATTCACTCTCTATCTTGTGAAAAATAAAGATATATAATGACCATGCAAGGTATGTCTAATACCATAACACCAATAGGGTTTTATAAGTGTGTAACCCCAGATTATCAGTGAAACTTCTCTTATAAAATGGGAATGTAGATGAAGATTTTTGGATAGGTTATTCATGGAATAAGTCAGATGGGTATATAGTTTGAAGTTGACATATCCTAGGGGATCTTCTCGACATGTCTTGGTTGTCTTCTGGACATATCTTTATTATCTTCTTGACATTCTTTTGGTGTTTTAATAACTTATAAAACACATCCTAGGGTGTATTCTTTACATATCATTGATGTTTTTCATGATTGAAGAGGGTATTTCTAGGGTCTTCTGAATGATCAATTGACTTGCATCAAATTTCTCTATGTGATCATAGTAGACATGTCCAAGATGATTTTCATAATCAAATCAGGCATGATTAGGGTCTTCTTCGTGATAATACTGACATGACTGAAAGTCTATCTCATGATAAAAATTACATGTCCTTGAGTTGTTATATAATAACACAGACGTTCAATGGGGCTGTCGCATGATCAAATCAGTCATGTCTATATGTTATTGCTTGATCGACATAACCTATCATCGGGTTTTCACCTAAAAATTTGGGAAATTTTAATAGGAAATCGCATGACAATAGAGACATGTTAATGAATTTTCATTGGATCAACTATGATTTCCATAAGAAATCATATTACAATTCCAATATTTTAATAACCTATCATGATATTAACATGAATTGTTCAAGGCTTTTCGGTTGACCATCCTGACTTGTCCAAGGTCAGCTATGGACATTGTGAGACTAGTGGGGAATATTTAGATCATATATCCCTAATATATTTACTTTTAGGGATCTCGTAAACATGTGTAGGATCTCTATCATGAAAAGAGGGTTATGTATAAGGGTTGAGGAAACTTATCCAAAGATATCGTTCATAAGGTCACATGGGAAATGATGCATACACAAGTATTCATGTAGAGGGAATAATTCATAGATAATTCATTGATAATTTATCTCCAATCCATGGACTTGTATACCCATTGAAAGGAACTCTCATGATGACCCAATTCTCATACAATTCCAATGAACTCTGTAGGGTAATGAATGATATTTTGGAGACCATACCAGGTATCCCCTGAGGTTTTGCATGTCAAGGTAGACATGTATGGGGATGCATGCAAGCACTAGAAGAAAAAGGTTCTCAATGATTCCTAAAATTGAGGGTTGTCATGTCAATGAGTTTATTCTATCAAATGATATTATGGATATCGTGTGCATCTGAGGGCTGATATTAAAAGAGGGCTCGCATTGTATTTTCTTTTTCATGTGATCTCATGATCAAAAATAGATGATGTGAAAGGTTTGGTGTTCTTACACCAGGGTTGTGCATTAATGTCACATGCATGGATTAATTCTTACTAGTTCTCATGTGTTTCTACTAGTTTATACGTGCATCATGGTTTTATGTCATGAAAGGAGGTTATATTGATAAATATGTGCATATTCTAGAGTTTAAGTCCACTTGCCGATATTATTCTATCATGTGATTTTATGATCTTATGATGATCACACGATGGCTTCTTGTGATGAATTTTCTCAATAGGTTCTAACAAAAGGAATCCCTGATTTCCTGGAGATAATCTTTAGAGGCATCACCCAACTCCTCAATTTCCCTTCTCTACCTCACTCCCTTCTTTTCTACAACTCTAATTCCTCCTTCACAAGTTTTTTTCGAATGGGAGATGATTTTATATAGGAAGAGGTCGCCCGAAGTGGGAACCTCATTTCTTGGGAAGGATGCTTCATGCACTACTTATAGTGTTGGATATTTCATGTAATCCACACCACACAATCATGAGATGTATTCTTGTGATGACCTTTCGGAAAACCACTGTTAAATTGCATGATGTCAAGTGGTGATCCTCTAGAAAATCTCCAAGGGCCTCATATTATCATTCTAGGGCCTTACCTTTGTGGTATTCTATTGGTTTTTTCTATGATGATTCATGAAAAATAAAAGATAAATTAGATATAATTCATCCAATAGCACTAGAAAAAAAATGGATGACTCTCAGGGTCATAAATAACAAGTGATGAGTTCAGTGGCAGTCTTCACACATGAAAAAAATATCATCACACAATGTATTCATACATTATTTGATGTTCTTTCACCATACCACTAGTTCATGAAATTGATTCACATGATGATTTCATTATTGTAGGATTTTATTCATCAAAGGAAACCCATGCATGTGAGACATAGATTTCATGCACGGTGTCTTGGTAGATATGTGATCGTGTGATATTTGGATGTTCACATAACTTAGAAGATTCTTGTGACTTATTATGCACAAGATAAATAGGTAATATCGATCATAGGGGATCCTATTTTGATTATCTCATAATCATGTGGATATTAATGAAGGAATGGAGAAGGTGGTGGTGTTAAGTGAGCATTGGGCATGTCTCATGTCCTTAAACCAAGGTGATCTCAATTCATTGTTGTGATACTACCCTATGGCGTGACTCTGGACATCTTACGTGGGAATGTTCATGTGCTACCTCTACCATCGGTTCTATCCAGCTGGATTGGCTCCTTAGATGTGGTTGAAAAGACTCCAGCATAAGACTAGGTCGAACTAGCTAGGCCTATTAGTATAGGCTATCCACTTTAATTTCAAAGGTGGTTCTCCTAATTACATAGAAAATAAGCTAAGTGAAATGACTATGGGCCAAAAATCTATTCCCCTTATAGAGAAAATCTAATCCATAGAGGAAATCCTTAATACATTCATGTAAACCATACTTTTACTTTTATATAGTCTTAAAACTTATGAAATCCATCATGGAAAAGTACATATCACACAATTATGGGGGTCAACATAATCCCCCCCCCCCAGAATGAGATTCATTCAGAACAAAAAGAATTTGATTCTAAGGTAAACATATTTCACTTTTATGTATATTATAACACCTGATGGGCATCAATACTGAGCCAAATGAGAGTATTTGTGTATAGTGATGAATGAGTAATTTTAGGTGACATAGAGAGGAGACTTATGACCATGAGTTCTTGGTTGGATCCAAGGATTTGGGCATGAATGTCTTGGAATTAGAATGTTCATGAATTTCAATATAGGACATGATTAGATGAAAAGAACATTTTGGTTGGATCTAACATAATTTACTTGGACATATCTATATATATCCAATGAAAATAGGAATCAATCTATACATAGTTATAAAATATTATAATATTCATATCAAACTCATAGACATGAAACACTGGTTCATAGATGAATAACTCTCTAATGGATGTCCTTACATAGATCTAGCTCAAACATAAGATGGGGAATGTCATTATCTTGTGACAACATCCTAGGTAGAGATCCATGTTTTAGTGGATATGTTTCTCAAATAATTCATGATAACCATCCTTTGTATATAATAAAAAATAGACCAAATCACCTAGATTTCAATGCTTAACATACAACAGGATTGTCTTGAGAAATGATCATGAATGCACACTAACATGAAATTATTCATCGTTGCGCCTACTCTGATTATCCTAAGATCATCTAGTTTATAAGGATAATTAGGGAATGTTATCCTTTTTGATGGTACAATGCTCCAACTTCTACTTATGTCAGGGGACTTAGTAAGAATAGCTTTTTTTCTAAGGCTATACGGTGGGTCTCATTATATTTGTATCTCTTTATTTATTTTTTTGGATATCTTTATAAGATTTATATGGTGGAAGACTTAAATTGTATGGGATTGGGTTTTTCCCAGGCCTCATATTTCTAGTTTATCAACCTCAAACGTTTTGATCCTCTTCCATTATTCTTGTGTCACATAAAGCGCATGTCCAGTGAACAAAGACCCGACTTTTTCATAGAATTCACTTATCATGTTTTCAATATAGAGAGAATTATGTCTCTTTTTTGGATGTTTTGAGGTCATCCAGGTTATACCATAATTGTTCTTTATTTTAGGTTCTTCTAGCTTGGACATTCTATTATTTCACCTTTAGGGAATTTTAGCTCAGACCTTCTATTATTGCAGTTTATGGTCTTCAATCGTGTACCTTATATTTCTACAGTTTAAGGTCCCTTTATCTTGGACCTTGGATTCCATGAAGTCTAAAGTATTTCTACTAGGACTTGATTTCTGATTCTGTAATATGGGTAAGACTTGATAGGGATTTTCCAAGACACCCTATGTTTTAAGTTCCACCTTGGTGTTTTGAGGGCTCACGAGGATTTCAGCTCCTTTACTAAAAGGTGTATATTCCTCAGGTTGGTAGGTTGAAGTCCTCATGAATTGAAATAATGGTAGAAAATATGTTTCCCACTCTTTTAGAAGTTCTAGGGAGGATTTATGGGGGTAATATGGGTAGATTTTGTAAACATAAGGAATCAGGAGTCCGCCAGGATAGTTGAAATGTGGGTTTTATAAATCATCTACCTAGGAGAATGAATCGATGGATCATGGAATAGAGAATAAATATCTGAATCATCCCATATCACCCTATGCTTCTGATTTCCACCATGGTGTCACCAAGGCTCATGAGTATTGGATTTACATTCTTATAAAGATGGGATACCTCTTATTGGTAGGTCTAATCCTATATGAAAGATTTAATAGGGCATACATACATAGTCAGGTAGGGTTGATCCTCACTCTTTTACCAGGTCCATGAAAAGTTTTTATTGACTCAATCATTTGGATGACAAAGTTAAATATGGATCAAAAGCTATCTAGGAATTGTTTTGGAACTATAGGGATGTTTAGCTCTTAAAATGTGAAGCTCAGTCCCTAAAACCTCTGTTTCTAATCTTGAGGTGTGGTATATTAATAGTTTTGGGAATGGAATGTCACATTATTTCTTTGGGAAGGGGTATATTACATAGTGATTTAAAGTTGATAATATCTAATCTTCTTGAATATTATGGTTATAGGATTTGTAAATCATGGTTCAAAGTTCTCTGGTTATGAGGATACTATGGGAAATTCATGATGGGGATAGACCAGAACTCCCTCAGGTGCTGGGTTTTTCCATGGTGATGTCTATCTAACAAGAACCATAAATCCCTTTTTACCAATCCATAATGTCTCTAGATGGTGGACCTAAGACCTTATGCATCAATGGAAAATACAAAAAGAGATATTTCTTTCTTTCTAAGGGTCGTAAAAGTTTTTTGGCAGCCAAAAGTGCTCAAATACTGAAGTGTGATTTATAGAGAATGTAATATTCAATATAGATTTTAGTATCCTAAAAGTTTTTTCTCTACATAGAGAACATGTTATCATGGTGAGGATATATAAAAAAATCTAACTTTTACTTGGAAAATATAATCTATTAACATAGAATTTATTTTAATATCCCTAAAAAGTAGGCCCTATTAGCTTTATTAATCATTTATTTATTCCCTAACTTTTTACTAAACTTTAGATGTTAATAGTTAAGAAAGTGAAGACTTGACTTTTTCTCAGATCGCCCTTCACTAGTTTTTGTCCTAACATGTTTTCTGTCTCTTTAATTAGATTTTTATGGTCTTGTGATTTGGACCATCGAAGGATTGTGTTTAAGTTCATATATCATTGACCAAAGTGCAATCAGTTAAAGGTCAGGATGTATATTATCCTATTAAAAAAAGGAATGTTACACATGAGACTAATTAGGATAACCATGGTCCAAATTACCCCAATATACTTCATAAAATAATATGAAAATGTTTTAAATCATTTTTTTAGGTTCTCAAGTCATGAATAATGATATGGGACATCATTTAGGGGATGGCCCATAACACCCTTAGGTGCTGGGTTCTACCATGATAATGTCAAGCTCACCAGGATCCAAAACCCTTATTAATGGACTAGAATTCCTCTTTTAGGTATATAAAAACACCTATTCATTGATATAATGTTCAATCACTGAGACATAATATTTGTTCCAAGGTCCATGAAAGGTTTGTGGAAACCTGAGGTGCTCAAAACATGAAGTTTGGTATATGGATTGAGGTTAATGAAAATTTATGGAAAAACCTTTTACTCTTGTTGACTTGGGTAAGGATCTCACGGTCTACTGAGAGGGGATGATAATGCATAATGGTCTACACATTTTAACATCATGTAATGGGGATGTAATTTTTGTGCAGTTTTAATTTCATGAAACAAGGATTTTTATTATTTTTAGTTTAATGTTAAGAAGTAAGGATGTGGGAACCGAAATGAAAAATTGTGCATGATATATTATGTACTCAAGAAATTCATATGCATATCTGTCCATACATAGGTGAAATGAGATTTTATGACTCTTCGCTCATACAGTTTTAGATCATTTTATTCTATTGGTAGTTGTAGCTATACCTAGGTTTGGAGATCCTGGGGTTACTATGTATCATGTTCTAGAATGAATCAATCCACTTGTAGTTATTGAGAATACATACAGTTTAACATCAGGTGTAAGGACACGGCCTCCGAGTGTCCGGAGTCGGTGCCTATGAGACATGATGTACCAAAAATACATTACAAACATTTACAAATAATATATCATGTCCCAATATTATAGAGGCTCATGAGGTTCAGGTTCTGGGAAAACCAACTGCGTTCTGAAATGTTCCATCTGTTAAAAAAAGTAACCTGAAAGAAAATTCATTTTAAATGTAGGGTGATAATTAAAATACTTATTAAGGGGTTTTTAAAATACTTAATATATCTTTTGAAAACTTCCTTTGAAAATAATTTCACATACATCAAAATTATTCCTTTAAAAAAACAACAAGACACTTCAAAGGTCGCTATAAAACAATAAAATCATTTCATAAACAAGTATTTAAACATTTAACTGAAATCTAGTAAGCATGTTTGTATAAAAATACATAAATAATAACAAGTAATGTAGGCATAGCATGCAAGGTTTGCAAGTACTACAAAGCAGAAGCATAATCAGAGTTGCGCATAAACAATTTCACTGCAACTTATAAAAATACCCATTATGACATGATTAAAGTAATGCTAACATTTTCATTAAAATTATTGAAAGGTAAACTGATCATGCATCATCACTGTCTCAAAAAATGCCATGTTCACTTTAATCTCATACTCATAGCTAATGGGTCTGTAACAAAGGATATTTCTCTAGTTTAAATAATCACTTGGTCGCTAATATACTGAAGAATAATGGGAAAATGTATACTGAAGGACTCATGGAATCTACTTCAAGGCCTCGTTCCATGACCTATGTGTGAAAACCAAATTTGACTGCCTCGAGAACTATCGATGCATCGAGGAGCTTAATTTTACCGGTCTCCAACCCAGAGGGCTTTCTTTTAACCAGACCCCAACCCAGAAGTTTAATACCTTCCTCATATATCAATAAGGTCTGATATTAAAGGTGTCTCATACCACTTTGAATATTTAATTTCCAATTGATATTACCCAAAAATACTCCAGTGTTTTTCTAAAAACATTAGGCAAGATTATGAAAACAAAATAACTAATTCTGAGACTGCTCAACTAATGACAGGCCATGATGGATCCATGTTCAATCCCTTTTTGACTACCACACTCGAGAGTCGGGTTTTTTGAAAACATTTTTAATCTTGCATTAAATATGTATACAATTTCACTGGGTTTTCATATATTAAAACTTGTAAACAACATTTGACACATAATTAATGCATATACATATTCGTACGTATATATATATATATAGATACTTTCATAAGAATTTATCTGCTTGTTCTGAAGTAGTCAATTCACACAGCGACATAACATTGAAGGTATGGAAATAAATAATCAAAGGCATACATAGTATGGTAAACATTATTTGCACATAAGATAACGCATAAAATTATAGGTGATTAGGGTTTTCCACATGAGGTGATAAATGATGAATCTTTAAAATTATTATTATATCATGGAAATGAAATAATTAAATAAAACACTTGCCATTAATTATTGCAATAAACATTTCATCAAACTTGCAAAAAAATTAAACAATAACTTGATTAACTAATAACATTCACCGCAGTAGGTTCATCATGTCATAAAACAATAAAAGAATACAACATGATAACTTGATCCCATAAACCCTTAATCCTCTAATGTATTTTAAACAAACGAAAATACATTCTTTTAAATTAGAAAACACATTAAGGGTATTGAAAAATAAACTTCATTAATCAGACAGGCTTATTAGTGTATACTTATAAACAAATTGCATGTTTGTTTACCAAATACCAAATTAATCATTTATTTAAAAACATAAATGTATCGAAGCATAAAATAAGTCATGGTAATTATTATTTGAAAATAGGATTTTGGAAATTATACTGACAAAACCATATACACATAACCATATATAAACTAAGTGTGTGTATTTGGGTTTTTACACAACAAGGTCCATTAATTCCTTACGAACTAAATATTTCAAATCATTAATCAATTACTCGATTGAAAACTAAATCCATATTAATTTTATTATATATGTATCCATATAAAATTAAGGTTTTATAAACATAATCCCATTCATACCCAAGACTTAGTTCGAAACTAAAACATTATTTAAAGACGGGTATTCATCACTTAAAAATCCTAATATGATTTGTATTGGTTTTCATATATGTATATAAGTAGCTTATTATATATACAAATTTAATTAAAGGGGTTTGGCATGATAAAAACATATTCATAACATCCTTTATAAATATTTAACATACATAATCATTTCGAAAACCTTAAAAACATATTGGATTTGGGTTATATATATATATATACTTATATACCCGATAATACATATATGTATATAATAGGTTTTGCTTAATGAAAACCATACAAGGGAAACCCTTTTATATATTATACTTGTACGATCCTTAGTAACACATCAATAACCCATTTTTGAAAACCTTAAAACAATGAAGAATTTTCTATATATATACATATACAAAACTGTATATGAAGAATATATAAATATATATAGGTTCAGTAAAATAAAACCTAATGGAAATAATCTTTCGTGAAAAAAATAACTTAACAAACCCAAACGTCCAATTTTTAGAAGGAGCATAGGTAGATCCAAAACTCAAAACTAACAAATAAAAATATATATGTATATAACTTGTATACCTATAACTATATAAAAACGGTTTTCTTTAATAAACATAGAAAGTTAATCCCTTACCTAAACTGAGGAGGTGGGTCGGATTGGTAGAGGAGAGGAGGAGCTCTCTGGAGGCCTTGGGGTTCTCAATGAAAAACTGAGAGGGATGAGAGGATGAACCCGTGCGGTTAATCTTGCATGGGTGAGGAGTTTAAAGGATCAAAAGATCACGGCTCCAACACCAGAGGACCCTACACTTGACTACTAAAGGAAAGTACAAAGATTTGAGTTGGAGAAAAGGAATCCAACGACACAATAATGCATATATATGTGTTTTATATAACCTTACCCGAGGAGGATCTCAGGTGAGGAAAATCCTTAAGGCTCTAGAGTGGAGTAGGACCATGGAAAAGCGATGTTGAAGGGTGTTTTTTAGAGGGTCACGTGGGTTGGGTGTAATGGAGAGGAAACAGGGCCGAAGGTGATGGCTACTGGTTCGGTCTAGTGGAGGAAGAAGGCGACGACAAACACAAGACCTATCTTGGAACTGTACAAATACAAAACCCTAACCCCGGATGGACCACGAACTCGACGGACTTCACTGCGGTACTTGGACACATGGTCTCGGACCACCTTCGATGTGCGGCCTTGGCAGTGCACACCTCTTGACAGCACTATCTCACCTAACGACGTGCCCCAAGCTGTGCAGCACACACAGTGGCTCGAACCCTTGCCGCAACTCTACCCTACAACATGAGCTCTCTACCCACAACGTACGGTCACTGCTCGGCAAGCTCCCGGCAGCTCGAACCTTCCCCTACTCGAACCCCTGTGGCGTCACGGCTTCCTCGGCTTTGACTGGAGCTCGCGCAGCGCCTCCCAGAACCACAACCCGTGGTTTCATATATTGTTATTATATTTTATCTTTATTACTTATTCCTTACTATTATTGTTTTATAATATTATATTATTATACCTTTAATACATTTTATAAGTAAAAAGTTATATATAATCATAAAATTATTTTAACAATACTTTTTAAAGAGTAAAAGTTTTAATACTTCTATTATTAAACTCATTTATAAACATATAAATTTATATTTATAATTCGTAATATAATTTTAAAAAAATTCTAATTAAACTAATTTGAAACAAATAAAATATAAATATTATTATTTATAAAACATTTATTATTACTTATATTATTTAAAATAATTTATCTGTTATGTATTTATGTATCATATCATTAAATTTTATAGAACATAATATTAATAATTTTATTAAAACATTAAACTATAAAAAAAAATTATCCATTCATTTTCATAAATAATGCATTTCACTAATTAATGTCATATAATAATTTCAAATTGACATGTATAATAAAATTTTAAAAAGATTAGTTTTATTAATAATAAAAAATTAATCTAGTCATAATTTTATGATGATGATAATCCAAAACTATATATATAAAAATACATCGCTTATTATTAAATATACTTAATTAATTTTAACATGTCATTGAGTTCTTAATTGTTCTTTAGCTAAAACCTTATAGGACTAACGACTATAATTATAGTCACCGAGCTTCCAACGGCTACTTGGGGTAACGATCATATTGGTGCCCTATAAAACCAAGACTTGGAGTGTCTTAAGATTACGGTGATTTGAACAAGAAGAAGGAGAAGATGGTTAAAGTCATTCCTTTGGTGATTAGTGCGGTTGCGGTGGCTTCGGCCATTCTTATGTTTGTTTTGATGGATGCTAAATACCCCTATCATCTTCTCGGGGTTCTCTTTGTTTTGAGTGGTCTTCCTGTAATCTTAATAGGGTTTTAAATTGGTATCTTTGATTAGCTTAATTTCCAGTTTGATCACAGTGTATTGTAATTACTATGGTGTTCCTATTTGAATAAAGAGCCTTTCATTCATTTTGTGTGTTTACTCTATTCCATTATTACATTTTCATAAGAAACCAGTTTGTTTGATTAATGGGTAACATAAAATATAAAATTCACCATTACATGAAACACAGATTCTTCGGATGTTACATTATTCCCCCCTTCAAAGAATTGTGTCCTGGAAATTCTATTCATAAACTGAAAAAGAAAACCCCTAGATGATCATCATCACCAAAATGAGAGATTTGGCTCGGTCAATGGGATACCCAGGTTGGTACTCATTTCCTCTGCTTCACTTTCCCAGATACACCTCAGGCAAGTGGGGTTAAACTCCCACATAAAACAATTGGGCTTCCAGATATAGGAATGAGCGGTGTATAGCTCAGTGATATCCAGATGAACTTGGTCCCTACAGATTCATCGTACTACCTCAATGTCGAGGGGTTTGATGTCAAAGAGTATCTCGTACAGACTAAAACTCAAGACTTGAAAAAATAGGCTGCACAGAGATTTCCATCCTCTACGGCTTCCTGGAAAACCCTTTTAGCCAGATAGTTTGAAGATATGGTAAAATATAAGAAATTGCCTTCATAATATTTCCCCCTACGCATATTGTAGGAAAGTTGTGCATAAGTTATACGATAGTATACATGACTCGATCCTTGGAAGAGTCGAAGGATATTTGAGTTGTTTGACACTTGGTAAAGAAGCTTGCAGGATAGTCGGAGGTTTCCAAAGGGTTCATAGTCTTCTATAAACGACTTCACGATTATAGTCTCAAATATTTCAGTGGGAAGGGATAAAAGACTTGTTAGTGATATTTTGTCTACCATATAAAAATTCTAATATAATTACTTAGTAATGCTTAGTCATATATTTATACTACCAGGTTTTCCAGAGTTATCTGAACCTATCCTCTGATACCAACTATAAGGACCCAGCCTCTGAGTGTCTAGAGCGGGTGCTGATGAGACAAGATGTACCAAAAATACATTACAAACATTTAGAAATAATATATCATGTCCCAATATTACAGAGGCTCGTGAGATTCAGGTTTTGGGAAAACCATCTGCACTCTGAAATGTTCCATCTGTTAAAAATTGTAACCTAAAAAAATTCATTTAAAACATAGTGTGAGCATTGACATACTCAGTAAGGTTTTTTGAAAATACTTAATATAGATTTTGAAAACTTCCTTTGAAAATACTTTCACATACATCAAAATTATTCCTTAAAAAACAATAATACATTTAAAAGTTTACTATAAAACAATAAAATCATTTCACACACAAGTATTTTAACATTTAACTAAAATATAGTAAGCATGTTTGTAAAAAAATTCATAAATACTAACATGTAAAGTAGGCATAGCATGCAAGGTATGCAGGTACTACTAAGTAGGAGCATAATCAGAGTTGCACATAAACAATTTCACTACAACTTATAAAAATGCACATTATGAGATGATTAATGTAATTCTAACATTTTCATTAAAATTATGGAAAGGTAAACTGATCATGCATCATCACTGTCTCAACAAATGCCATGTGCACTTTAATCTCATACTCATAGGTAATGGTTCTATAACCAAGGATATTTCTCTAGTTGAAATAATCACTTGGTCGGTCATATACAGAAACATAATGAGAAAATTTATACTAAAGGACTCATGGTATCTGTGTCAAGGCCCCGTGCCATGAACTACGGGTAAAAATCCAATCTGACTAACTTGAGAACTATCGATGCATCAAGGAGCTTACTTTTACCAGTCTCTAACCCAGAGGGTTTTATTTTAACCATAACCCAACCCGGCAGTTCAATACATTCCTCATATGTCAATAAGGTCGGATATTCAAGGTTTCACATACCACTTTGCATATTTAATTTCCAATTGATATTACCCAAAAATACTCTAGTGTTTTTCTGAAAACATAGGCAAGCTTCTGAAAACAAAATAACTAATTCTGAGACTACTTGTCTAATAACAAGCCATGATGGATCCACGCCCAATCCCTTCCTAACTACCACACTCGAGAGTCAGGTTTTCTGAAACCGTTTTTAAGCTTTCATTAAATATTTATACATTTGCACTGGGTTTTCATATATTAAAACTTGTAAACTACATTTGTTACATAAGTAATGCATATACATATTCGCACGTATATATATATATATAATTTCATAAGAATTTGTCTGCTTTTTCTGAAGTATTCAATTTGCACATCGACATAACACCAAAGGTATGGCAATAAATAATCAAAGGCATACATAGTATGGTAAACATTTTTTTCACATAAGATAACACATAAAATGACGGGTGATTAGGGTTTTCCACATGAGGTGATAAATGATGACTCTTTAAAATTATTATTATATCATGGAAATGAGATACTTAAAGAAAACACTTGCCATTAATTATTGCGATAAACATGTCATCAAACATGAAAATAAATTAAACCATAACTTGATTAACTAATAACATTCACCGCAGTAGGTTCATCATGTAATAAAACAATAAAAGAATACAACATGATAACTTGATCCCATAAACCCATAATCCTCTAATGTATTTTAAACAAATGAAAATACATTCTTTTAAAATAGAAAACACATTAAGGGTATTTCCAAATAAACTTCTTTAATTAGACAGTCTTATTAATGTATACTTATAAACAAATTACATGTTTGTTTACCATACACCAAATTAGTCATTTATTTAAAAACATACATGTATCGAAGCATAAAATAAGTCTTGGTAATTATTATTTTAAAATAGGGTTTTGGAAATTATACTGACAAAAACATATACACATAACCATATATACACTTAGTGTGTGTATTTGGGTTTTTACACAACAAGGTCCATTAATTCCTTACGAACTGAATATTTCAAACCATTAATCAATTACTCGATTGAAAACTAAATACATGTTAAGTTTATTATATATGTATCCATATAAAATTAAGGTTTTATAAACATAATCTCATTCATACCCAATACTTAGTTAGAAACTAAAACATTACTTAAAGATGGGTATTCATCACTTAAAAATCATAATTTGATCTTTATTGGTTTGCATATAGGTATATAAGTATATTATTATATATAAACAGTTAATAAAAGGGGGTTTTCATGATAAAAACATATTCATAACATTCTTTAAAAATATTTAACATACATAATCATTTCGGAATCCTTAAAAATCGATTGTATTAGGGTTACATATATATATATATACTTATATACCTGATTATACATATATGTATATAACATGTTTTGCTTAATGAAAACCATACAAGGTAAACCCTTTTATATATTATACTTGTATCAACCTTAGTAACACATCAATAACCCATTTTTGAAAACCTTAAAACAATGAAGATTTTTCTATATATATATATATACATATACAAAACTTTATATGTAGAATATATATATATATATATAGGTTCAGTAAAATAAAACCGAATGGAAATGATCTTTCTTATTAAAATTACTTAACAAACCCAAACGTCCAGTTTTTAGAAGGAGCATAGGTAGATCCAGAACTGAAAAATAACATATAAAAAAATATACGTATATAAATCGTATACCTATAACTATATAAAAAGGGTTTTCTTTAATAAACATAGCAAGGTAATCCCTTACCTATACTGAGGAGCTGGGTCGGATTGTCAGAGGAGAGGAGGATCTCTCTGGAGGCCTTGGGGTGCTCGAAGAAAAATGGAGAGGGATGAGAGGATGAACCTATGGGGTTTATCTTTCATGGGGGAGGAGTTTAAAGGATACAAATATCAAGGCTCCAACACCATAGGACCCTACACTTGACTACTGAAGGAGAGGACAAACCATTGAGTTAGAGAAAATGAATCCAACGACACAATAATGCATATATATATGTTTTATATAACCTTACCCGAGGAGGATCTCGGGTGAGGAAAAGCCTTAAGGATCTAGAGGGGAGTAGGCCCATGGAAGAGTGAGGCTGAAAGGTGTTTTTTAGAGGGTCACAGGCGTCGAGTGTAGGGGAGAGGAAATAGGGCTGAAGGTGATAGCCACTGTTTTAGTCTTGCGGAGGAAGAAGGCGGCAACAAACACAAGACCTATCTTGGAACTGTACAAATATGAAACCCTAACCCCGGATGGACCACGAACTCAAAGGACTTTGTTGCGGCACATCAATGCATGGCCTTGGACCACCTTCGACATGCGGCCCGGGTAGCGCACACCTCACGACAGCACTGTCTCCCCTAACGATGCACCCCAATCTGCACGACACACATAACGGCTCGAACCCTTTCCACAGCTCTACCCTACTACACGAGCTCTCAGCCCACGATGCACAGTCACTGCTCAGCAAGCTCTCGGTGGCTCACACTTTTCCCTGCTCGAACCCCCGTGGCGTCACGGCTTTCTCGGCTTCGACCAGAGCTCATGCAGTGCCTCCTAGAACCACAACCCATGGTTTCCTGTATTCTTATTATATTTTATCTATATTACTTATTCCTTACTATTATTTTTTTGTAATATTATATTATTATACCTTTAATACATTTTATATGTCAAAAGTTATATATAATCATAAAATTATTTTAACAATTATTTTTAAAAATAAAAATTTTTAATAATTTTATTATTAAACTCATTTATAAAAATATAAATTTATATTTATAATTCATAATATAATTTAAAAAAATTATAATTAAACTAATTTGAAACAAATAAAATATACTTATTATTATTTATAAAACATTTATTATTACTTATATTATTTAAAATCATTTATCTATTATATATTTATGTACCATATCATTAAATTTTATTGAACATAATATTAATAATTTTATTAAAACATTATTCTAAAAGAACAAATAATAATTATCCATTCGTTTGCATAAATAATGTATTTCAGTAAACAATGTCGTATAATAATTTCAAATTTACATGTGTAATAAAATTATAATAAGATTATTTTTATTAATAATAACAAATTAATCTAGTCATAATTTTATGATGATGATAAACCAAAACAATTTATATAAAAATACATCGCTTATTATTTAATATAATTAATTAATTTTAACACGTCGTTGAGTTCTTAATTGTTCTTTAACTAAAACCTTATAGGACTAACGACTATAATTATAGCTGTCGAGCTTCCAATGGCTACTTGGGGAAACGGTCGGATTGGTGCCCTATAAAACCAAGACATGGAGTGTCTTAAGATTATAGTGATTTGAAGAAGAAGAAGGAGGAGAAGATGGTTCATCTCATTCCTTTGGTGCTTAGTGCGGATGTGGTGGCTTCAACCATTCTTATGTTTGTTTTGATGGATGCTAAAGACCCCTATCGTCTTATCGGGGTTCTCGTTGTTTTGAGTGGTCTTCTTGTAATCTTAATAGGGTTTTTAATTGGTATCTTTGGTTAGATTAATTTCCTGTTTGATCTCAGTGTATTGTAATTACTATGGTGTTCCCATTTGAATAAAGATCCTTTCATTCATTTTCCGTGTTTACTCTATTTCATTATTACTTTTTCATAATGAATAAGTTTGTTCGATTAATGGGTAACATAAAATATAAAATTCACCATTACATGAAACATAGATTCTTGGGATATTACATCAGGTGGTAAGGACATTGTCTACCTAAAGTGAAAATGGAACATTATTATTGGGCCCAGTAATGGAGGCCCAGTCTTCACTATGTATCATATG
This sequence comes from Viscum album, assembly GCA_963277665.1. Taxonomy (NCBI): domain Eukaryota; kingdom Viridiplantae; phylum Streptophyta; class Magnoliopsida; order Santalales; family Viscaceae; genus Viscum; species Viscum album. Next base: position 1,697,851,995 of record OY728131.1, read on the forward strand.
ATGATAGGAATCAATCCACATGTAGTTCTTGAATGGGAAACACTCTATACATTTCTATCCCATATGTAGAGGGGCATTATTCCTATTGATTATTATAATTGGGACTGAGATTAAAGACATGGGCATCACTATGTATCCTTTTATGATAGGAATAAATCCACACATACTTATTATATGGAGCTGTGGTGGGAGACTAACACTACGGGTGGTGACCTCTTAGGTGAGGTCCAAGGGAATGTGTAGTTTTGTGTCATGTAGGAGACATCAACTATGTAATTTAACATCGTGTGGTGAGGAATAATGGTGTTACTTTAAAGGTATTATGTCTAGGACCATGATAAACCTATCATGAGATGTTATTCTATGCTTGTATGGGGAATTCCTTTTACCAGAATTCTTAAGACCATGTGAACCATGCTTGATGTGAGAAAAAAATAATTTAAAGGGTTCCCCTCACCATAAAATACTTAATAAGAAGAGGATAGGTAAATTTTGTATCATTTATTATCTGGAAGAAGATATATGATCGAGGAAACGCTTTGTATCTCATTGGAATGAGAATCAAGCCAGATATATTTCTGGAAACCATGTAGTTTAATATCTTCTGTTAAGTTCATTAGCCATATGGTTTAATGTTTTATGGTTAGGATGTGGGTAACTTGACGTGAAAGAGGAGGAATGATGTGGATAAGCCTCATAATTTTGGTTTCATAATGTATCCTGTGATGATAAGAATCAATCCATATATAGTTGTGTGAAATAGTTCAGTTTAGTGTCATGTAGAAAGAATATTATCCATGTAGTTTAATGTTTTTCTGTAAGGATGTATTTATTTCTTTCTAGTTTAAAATCATGTGGTAAGGATATGGGTCACATGAGGTGAATGAAAAGGAAAATTGTGTTTGGGATCAAGAATTTGGGAATCACTGTGTATCTTGTGATGAGAGGAATCAAGCCATATGTAGTTCATAGAAACTATGTAGTTAAGTTTCATGTGGAAAGGAAATCAGCCATGAAATTTTATGTCTTTTGGTAAGTATGTATCCATTTCCTTGTAATTTAATGTCCTGTGGTAAAGAAGTGGTTCACCCAACGTGAATATAAATGAATATTGTGGCTTGGAACTAGAATTTTTTCATCACTACATATCATTTGATGATAGGAATCAAGCCACACATAATTTTTGGATGAAGAGATTCCCATTTTGGATCTGTCTCTCACATAGGGAGAGGGGGATTTTCACTTTATTTATCATATATCTAGCTCATGTAAATTGAATTGTTAGTGATATGATTATTTATGTTCTATTTAATGTCATGTGGTGAAGAATTAATTCATTCAGTTTAATGTCTTGATGTAAGGAACAATGAAACTATGTAGTTTATCATCTTTCTATCATGATGTGTTTCGTATAATTTAACATCATGCAGTCATAATGAGAGATGTTGGCAAATTTTTGTCTAGTTTACATGACATGTTTCGTACATGTTAACTTTATGTGGTTAGGAAATGGTCTACATAGTTTAATATCATATGGTTAGGAAAAACCCAATATAGTGTAACATCATGTGGTCAACAATAGTTATCAATGTATTTGGATATAATTGAATGATATAACTTTTCCAATCGTTCAGAGTGATATCATGATTCATAGATAACATACCATAGGAATTTGTTAAGATCATCCTATTATAGTTGTCATGACATAGAGTATGTGATCATTCCCTGTTGAAAATCGGAATATATTAATGATTTAGAGGTGACCCTCAAATATCTGATAAGGGAGGTCCCCATCCTATAATCTTTAATGATTCTCTTATGTTTGTGGTTTAATGTAAACATGCACTCCATTTTAGACCCATTTGGGATCTTGTAACTAGAATTGGTAATGGATATAGGAATGTCTTGGTGGATGCTTTCGAATAACACTCTCCATATCTTCATGTCATAAACATATTTATTAGAGATATATGTATTTTTCTTTTCAGACCATAGAGGTTGCCTCTATGTGTCGTCTGATGACCGCGGTGAAGTGCTAATGATGATTGATGAGAAATATATATTGTTAACTTCGGTATTTTTCATACCTCATTAAATAAAGGTGTATAATTTTTAACACCTATATATAAAAAGGTGTATAGGAAAGGGGATTATTAACTTATTTATGGGATATATCATCATGGGGTGGTTGAAAATGGTTTGTATCAGTAGTAGAGTATATTAGATCCATCACCACACTATAATGAGAAGGAATACCATGATAATGGTCACCTTATTCTTTATTTGAAGAGTCTATGGACCCTTAGGGTGTTTAGAATGTGTCTTGAATGACCTCAAGGACACTTTCCATTGATCTGGTCATGGTTATGAGCCTCGTTCTGTATCATGGTCAGAATATGTTGTCTTTCCTTTTGAAATTGTGCAAGTATATGAGCCTACTTTATGATGGTGTTTGACGCTCTCACATGGTTTTCTTTGGCTATAATGGGTGTATTATCCCAATCCTAAGCCTTTGGAATATGCCTTTGGTCTTTTCCAATGGGAATATGATCTTTTCTTGAAGAATTTGATGCTCTCACTTGGTATAATCCTGTTGGAACAAGAATATGATCCCAGTCTGAATATTTATTCCCCATAGGAATATAACAACAAAATTCTATAATCGGAGAATGGATACAAACCTCCTTCTTTATGATACTGGCATATTTTGAGTAGCATTGTTGATAAGAATATATTCATGTATCATGGCCTATTATGATCTTAATTGGTGATTCGCATTCAGAATGATGATTTGAGCCTGATCCTAAGACTTTAGAGTATGCCACTATACCTTTTTTATGGGAATATAATCCCATCTCGAGGAATGATCAACTCTCACTTGGTGACCCCATTCAGAATGGGAATATGGGCCTCATCTAGGGCCTTCGGAATATGCCACTTTTCATTTGCAATATGAATATGTGCCTTTCCCAAGGCATGTACCACTCTCACTTGGTGATCCCTAGATGGAATGTGGATGTGATCCTGGTAATTATGCCACATCATTTATTGGAATATATTGATAATCCTCTCATATGGGGGAAAGGATATGTTATTGAACCATAGAAACCACTTGTTCGTATTGACTAGATTGTTATGCTTCTCTATCGTTTAGGATAGGAATATATTCTTATCCCTACATCTTCACCAGAATATACTAATGGAGATCCTCTATTATTGTTACAAATTATTGGAACTCTAATAGGGTATGTATAGGAATATATGCATGTACACTCTTAGTTACCAATATATGTTGGTTGATTAATTTTATTTAAGTGAGGATATACACCCACTCTTATCCTCCTTGTTCCATTGGAATGTGTCTATAGAATTTATGCACAGGGCATAGATTTATACATTCCCTATATTTGTTGCACATTTAGGATATCATACTTTGTTTGAACTAGTAGGGATATGAGCCTGATCCATCTAGTATATAAATTTCCACATTTAACAAGGTTCCCTTGGTACCTGGATCTGAGTGTTTGGGGAGGGGACCCATAGGATAATTCTCACAGCCAAGGACTAGGGTATTTATGATTTTTTGATATATTTAGGATTGAGATTGTACTGTACTAGTGGTACTTATAGAAAATAATATTTATACTTGATTCCAATGATGCCTCCCAAATATTAAAATGCACCATATTTTTTCATCCTACTACTAGGAAATGTTCTGTGATGTTTATCATTATGCGGTAAGGATGGTAACATGGGTGTGTGGGAAAATATATAGGATCCATGAATCCTTTAGTATCTCAATAGTATGAGGATAAAGCCATATGTATCTCTAGAAACCTATAAATTTTAATTTTTTTCATAAAATAAATTAGTTGTGAATTTTATCATCTTACATTAATGATGTTAATATTGGCAGATCGACTAAGATTTCAGATCCAGACATCCCTACGTATCTCATTAGATTGATAATTAAGCCGTAAATGGTTCTAAAAACCTGTTTAGTTTAATATTAGGTAGCAAGTAAATCATCCATGTAATTTAATTTCATTTGGTAAGGACCATCATATAGGTTTATGGTCTAAGATATAGGATCTAGGTATCCCAATGTATCTCAATATAATAAGAATCAATTTGTACATAGTTCTAGAAACCCATGTCATTTAATGTCTTGAGGTAAGTAAATTTTCCTTTCAGTTTACCATCTTGATATAACAAAGTGGGTCATGTAGTTTAATATCTTTTTGTAAGGATGTCTTCTGTGTAGTTTTATGTTATGTTATAAGGACATCGGTCGTGCAGTTTAATTCCATGTGGTAAGGACATCGACCATGAAGTTTAATGACATGAATTTAGGGTGATTATGAGTAACCTATCAGGAGAGTGTCTCTTTTGATGGATCTTGCATAACATTTTTGCATGTATCATGAGTTTTTGGATCCTTAAACTCTATCATTCCATCCATTACCTATATCCCCAAAAACACTTGGAACACAAAGTATATTTATATTGTGTTCCAAATATTTTGATGATATATGAAATGTTTATCAAGACCCATTAATTATTCATAATTAAGCTTCATTATTGGTGGGTGTTCCATCAATCATTTTCCATGGAATCATCAAACTGCCAAGGTACATGTTGCATTTGGAATGAATATGAATTGATCAATCATGTTTCAAAATATGGTCACATTTCCCAAGTAGGTACATGGCTTATTATTTTCTTCAAAACTTGTGTTTCTTATTTAGAGTTCTTATTTGATTGAAGTGGGGATTCATGTGTCAGGGGTTCCAATATACTAATGTCAATTTTCACATGAATATAGTATTTTAAGGAAAAAAACATCTATTATGTTCCCAAGATGTTGATGGTGGGGGAAATGATTTTCATTGATATTCATCCTTGCATCACTCATCTTTATCATTATCAAGAGCTCTATAAAACCATTTAACATGTAATGATTAAAGTACTGGGAGACATGTTTTGATTAGAAGTAATATACATTTTGATATTTTTACTCAAGAGATGGATGAGAATAAATCTTCTCCAGTGTGATATTGATACCTTTATTGGAATGGTTGTATGGGTGGGTTTGGATTTTAGGGTGTAGATTCCTAGTCTTCAACAGTCCAGGGGTAGGTGATAGAGAATTGGGGTTCATGGATGACACATATTCTTCCCATATATAAATAGATCCCGGAACTCCAGGTGGCTTTGTTCAAATGTTTGAAGTTAGATTGGGTCCTGAATATCCCATATAAGGATGAGAATATAAAAATTTCATGATTCATGTGGGCTAGGGGGATGTGGAATAAAGTCTAGATTTCACCTGATGGGGGGATGAAAAAGATGAAAATTCCCTCATCCTTGTGGTATGGGGAACTTCAATATAAGGTGAGATTCAATAGAATGGCATTGGTACATCATTACAAGGTAGATATCTTAGAATAAATTTCATAGTTATTTTCTAGAGATCCTTATTCCCTCATTGAAGTTGAGTGGTATGTTCTTCAAACAAAATTTCATTATCATCTTCAAGGGGATGGTTCATAAGATCCATGAAAATACCCTCTCTAATCTTGGTGGTAGTGTGATTAGATGATTATGGGAGTTCCAACATTGACCCAAGATACTGAATACACTACTTCCATTAGCCATATTATCTATCATTTTTACCCTCTAAAATAGAAACACACTTGATAAAACCTTCTATAGATTCTTTAATGTTATTGTTGAGCATTTCTTTTCCTATGGCAGCGGCAGGACATAGGCTAACCTATTAAGACTTTGGTAACTACAAGAGGTTATGATTGTTATCTTTATGATTATTCTCTTCTAGATTAAATTAGGAGTCATTAGATCTTATTGATATCATATTGACTGAGAAAAATTTGGGTTGGTGCTCCTCCTCAATGGAGTATCTCATTAGTCAGTTCAGTCCTCGATATACTATTTGAGGTGTCCATGCCCATGGTACCATTTGAGGGTTCAATGACCATGATAGAGTTTCAGGGTTTGGTGCCCATGATACCATTTTAGGGGTTATTTACCATATTTTATATAATACCCAAGTAAAATATTATATAAATTTCAACAGAACTGCAGCCTAGGGTGATCCCTGGGATTCCATAGTCACCAAGGCTAGTTGTGATGAGTGTAGAGGTTCCCAAGTAGTAATGATATGGGATGGATTCTGGAAAAATATCAAGATACATTGGGTGGCTTCAAATAAATTGGTGGTAATATGGATATAATCATACTTCGAAGCTGCATTACTTTGATACCCCAAGTGTGATCTCCTATTGGGTTCCACAATTTGGGTAGTTATTGTATGAACAACTTCCTCTACATCACCTTATGGTATCACAATCACATGTTGAAGAAGATGATCGGAACAGGTGGGAAGCACGCAGATGATTGATTTGTTATGGTGATTTTCCTAATCCACCTCTATGAGGTATGGAAATTATGCTCTGTTGTGATCTAGGGATTGGTTCCCAAAGTAGTTAAATGTGGGAATAAGGGCCACTTCCTCTCCTACTATCTATCATGGGAAAGATGGATACTGTTAATTCATTCTATGAAGGAGTTTTTGAGATGACTTCACAATCAATATGGAGTTGTGGATATGGTACTTTTTGAGCAAGATGATCACCAACTGGTAATGGAGTTGTGTTGGTGACCGTGTAGGTCAGGGCCTTAGTGTCAAAGAATATTTCCAAGCAATGTTTAAATCTATTATCTCATTTGATAACTTCATTTCATTTAAAATGAATCTATAAGGTCTTGGAGAAGAAAAAATACACCACATTAGTGAAGAAACATATATAAGATTACATGTTTGATCAATTACTTTCATAATTAAATGATAAATAGGGAGTCCTTTCTTTTTACCCAAGGTTTAGTGCAGTTCAAAGAATCTTTTTAAATTCACCATTTTCCTCTAAAATAAGAACACACAAAAATCTATCCTAATGGAAATTGAATAATATATGCTTTTTGACCCATGAAAGGGATTAAATAGTTAAATTACTTCATGTCGGTCTCAAAAAATATTATTCAAGAAAGAGGTGGATGGTCATTGCCTGATGGTTTGTTTGTGTGTGTGTGGGGGAGGGGGGTAAATATATTTCTAAACAACTTGCATTGGGTTTCCAAATTTTTAATTTTACCTCTAACCTCACAATGTTTCCCACCTCTATAATTGTATAAAGGCATGCTTTCCAAAGGTAGGTGGTCCTTTGGGTTTTTATACCCAACGACACTTAGGAGCTCACATTAGTTTAATTGGATAAGAGGATGGGTTGATCACACCCTTCAGGGGGAATTGTTTATAATTCGGGACTCTCTTATAGATTTATGATATATTTGTGAAATAATTCTCATCCTCTTATACAATATTGGTTACCTATATTTCAATCACTTGATTAAGACCATGTATTGAAAGAACAACTGTGTGCATGTCATGGGTCCTCCATCATTCTCTTATTTATTTATGATGCTTTAGTTTATAACAATGTTCAAGAGAATAGGAGTTTATTTCCATAAAAGAAGGCGGTTGGTGTATTGAATATGGTATTGAACCTCTTTGAGTAATCTAATGTATCCTATTTATAATAGGAATAAAAACCCACATAGTGTTCCTATCATGGTTTATGGTCATGTGACTGGACCTATACATGTTGCTTAATGTTATGTGGTGAGGACATAAATATAGGGCTCTGTCCTTGAGGAGATATCCTAGTATCCTCTTTGGGAAGGAATCAGATTCTATGTAGTTCTTATGATAGGCATCTGCATCATGAGAGATAAGACAATAGAGGCCATTGGTGGGAGTTATGCATATATAATTTCCCTGTATTTTCTCATATAGAGTATGTTCCTTTGATTGAGGATGAGATGTAATCAAATATACATCCCATTGACCGTCCGACGTTTGGTGAATCCTCCCCATTTTATTCGTACAATCTCTATTGGTCTCTAACCCCACATGATTCATTCTTGATTGGAGAAAAAAAGATAGAAGGATATTGGACACATTGAATTTGAGCTTATCCATATGGGGCATATACATTAATGTTTCCCATTGATAGGTATGATTACCTATATCATGGTGGATATGGTATGGATCTTAGGCCATATAAAGGCATCCTATGTATCCTATTTTATAATAGGAATCAGATTCATCATAGTTCTATTCATCCCTAAAATGATAATGGGATTGTTGTAATTGAGGGAGTGGTCAAGTATTACACATTAAATTATTCCCGTATATGATCTCACTTCTCATATACTGATGGATGAGGAAGGATGGAATACATATTGGAGATAGGGGGACTTATACCAAAGTGGATTCCCATTGGAGATTAGGCCTTAGATAGGCTTCCTTCATACCCTGGTTATTACAGGAGTCATATCTCTTATAGTTTAGTTGGATTCTCAGCCCACTAAAGGATGATGTAGAATGATCATCCCAAGGGAATTATTGGGTCCTTATAGTTGAATTGTTAGAGACATGGGGGACTAACACTGAAGTGGATTCTCATTTGAGATTGATCCTTAGAAAAGAGTTCTGTGTATTCTGGTTATTGGATGAATCAGAGTTCTTATAGTTAAGTTTATCTCAAACCCATTGATGGGTTTAGTTAGATGATCATGCATGGATACATTATCATTATTCTTGAGGTTTCATGAATTCTATGGTATTACACCAGGATGGTTTCCTTAATATAGGGGCAGTCATATCATTCCCATGACTAGGGCTTACACACTGTGGTTTCCATTTTCATATTAATTATATATCTTCTAACAGATAAAGGGAGACTATGACTATGCAAGGTCTGTCTGAGAGTAGGACACCAATAGGGTCACATGAGTTTGTAGCCCAAGATTATCATGGACACATCCCTCATAAAATGGGTATGTTTCCTATAATAACTCAGATCTTCTTTTTAGGTATGTTATTATTTTCTGGTTGTTTTTGAGAAAAATAAGAGTTTCTGTAAATTTCATGAGTACACATCATGTACGTATAATAACACATTGTGTACTCAGTTGTTGCGGGTAGCCGTGTGTTGGCCATGTAATATCCAAGCACGTGGCTGTGTGTGGTGACCTAGAGACCGCCTAAAGTGGAGGCCGGATAAGTAAAGTACACAATGTGTACTTTTATATAACACACCATGTACTTTATTTTTATTTCATTAAATGGACTGGGGTCATGTTTGATGGACAGAACCATCTTCTCCTCGACCTATCTCATCTGGGAGTAAACGAGACTACTGGATCATTGCATATCCCTTGAATCGTATTTCGTTCTCCTATTCAACCTCTGTCGGTTACATTGGAATTGCATCGATGAGTTCTCCTTTATTCTTGAACTTCTTCTCTGGATTTCTCCGCTTTCACTAGAAATTCTCGGTTGAAAATTTTTAACATATTTGTAGATATAAAGAAATATAGGGTGATTATAGGCTTAAGGTTCATGTATATCAATCTCACGATGCCGAGGAATGTGTATTGTGTCTTTCTGTAGATATTCATTGAATTTGATGTGAAAAAGTGCCCAATACCCAAGAATGGGGTATTGAGTGTTTATGGTTTTTAGCCTTTTTATTGCCTTATATTCCTTGTTTGATTGGATAGAGGTTATTTGTTTGAGAATAGGGTTATATTTTCCAATCTATGGATTTTTTTCCCATTTTTTCTTGTTTTTTGGTCGTTTGGTCTAGCTTTGGCTATTAGGATGCTTCTTACTTTCCATGTCTAGTATGGTTAGGATGGAGTGAATTTATCTGAAATTTTGTGATATGTTTTAAACTATTTATCCAAGTAGTTCTTGAGGATTAATTTGGATTCCATATATCGTTGTGCACGATTGAATTACACAGGGCTGTCAGAACCTGTTGTAGTAGACCATAGGGAGAATGGACGTTGAGGGATTCTCTAGAGTGTCTGTTTACTTTTATGTTGCGAGACCATATGATGTATGGGAATAAGTTCTCCCTCAGAGTGCCTATAGTTTCCTCGATATAGGCCACAAGGGGAATTTGAGGTTGATTTCTTCCTCGGAGTTCCTATTCGTTACCAATACGAGCCTACAGGGGGATTTGATGGTGAGTTCTTCCTTAGAGAGTCTTTGCTAAAGCTGAACTAGACGGGTTAGAGTGTGTGTACTTTCCAAAGAGTTTCTTGTGTTGTTTGGTTGAACCAGAGGGGTTAGGCTTTGATTAATTCCCAAAGGGTTACCTGTTCGTGATTAGATGCTTATCTAATATATGAAAGTGAATACAATTGAACTATAATATTTGTTACTTTTCAGTACTTCCTTCTTTACTGCTTCTTTTTTCTTATTGCCTACCATAAATATTCACTAACTATTAGGCACAGATCTTTGGGTGGTTTACTTCTGGGATTCATCTCACACCCTGTTCGGGTCATGCTTTTAGTCCCAAATAGATTATATTTTTACAGGTCTAGATATGGGAAAGCGCCCTTCTACTTCAGCTACTTGACTGCTTTAGAGTTGGATATCTTGTGACCAAGTTGAGGCTTGTGATGTTGTGGAGTTGTTTACATGATTTTCCTTGTACTTTTTTTAGTATTGTATTCTATAATTGTGACTTGTTTAGATATTTTACTAGACATATGTATCACGAATCATATATATATGTGCTCAATTTTTATTACTTATAGTCTTCCGCTGTTTACTATTGTATGGTATTATTACTAATTCTTCTATTGTTATCTATTTTACTTCTATTGTGTCACTCTACCAATGAGGGAATAGTTTTTCCACTATCACACCCAAGTCACTCACTGCTAATCATCAGCCTCTGGCATTTGGTGAAATTCTCTTGAGGCCATGTGACCAACCGGGTACGGGGCACCTCTGGGCAACTTCCAAAACTGGGACGTTATAAAGTGTTATCAAAGGGATTATTTTCTTATTGACATAATTTTTGGAGCCTATAGCTAGGGATAGGAAGGAATGGGTACTTGGTAATAAGTTGTGCATGGGAGTAGCTAACCTGTGTATAGGGAAAAGCCACTTTACCTCATATATTGTGATTTTTGTGGTTTTCCAATTATTACAGTTGATTAGATTTCACCATTGGGTGATTTACATGTATTGTTTTGTTATCATTGATTTTATTGGAATTCTATTTTCTATTGTAACCTGAAGAGATGAGGGTATTCCATCTCATGCATTATATAGGCACTTTCTATAGATCACATGTCATGCATTCTTTTCATGCCAATTAGGGTGAATTATTGATTTCATGTTACAGTGATATATGTTGTCCTAGAGATGCAAGCTATTGTGATAGATACCTTATTAGAATACTTACTTTTTGAATTGAATATTGAATTTTGTAAGGTTTAGTATGAATGAATGCCCAAAAAAAATTCTTGAGGTGTTATGGGACCTCATGAACTGGAAGTTAGTGGATCATTGCATTGTAATGCTTGTATATGACATGTATAAGATGCCAATATTTGATTCGCATGGATTATGGGCCCTCGCGGATCAGAATTCGGAACTTTAATGTTCGTTTCAATGTTTTTCTAGGTTTCGGAGTAGTTTCTAAGGCTTAATATCAAGAAAAAACCAGAATACATGGCGTGTAATGATATATACATGCCATGTGCCTTTCTATTTAGTAAGGAACTATTTTTCTTACATACACACTGTTTAGTCTCTAATCGGGTCAATGGTTGTGTGGGAAGAGACACAGGGTTGGTGAATCATTTTTGGAACATGTCGTGTACTGAACGTACACGTCATGTTTATAGAATATGTATCTGACCATGTGACTGATGACATGGGTTGATGAAAATCAGGAATTTCACGTTGTGTTCATATGGAACACACTGTGTAGAGTGAGTCGTGTAACCGGTCGTGTGACTAACAGCACAAATTAGTGAAGTTCGTCTAGTACACACTATGTATGAAACTGACATGCCATGTAGTCTTGTTCTAGGGGAACCATGTGGCTTAGATGTACAGAAGAACTCAGGTAGGGGAAGAGGATTCAAGTACACATCGTGTGTTAGGGAAACCCTCCATGTGTATGGGGTGTTACATGACATGGGTTGGAAAAAGTACATGCCCGTGTGAAGCCTTAAGATAACATGCCCTGTAGGCACTATACACGTCATGTATCCATGTTTTGAAAAAGTTGAATGTTTTATTTATCTTTTTTCATTTCTTAAACTACTAATTTTCAGTCCCTGTTAATCTTGATATAAGGTATTCACTAGACCTTGCAAAGTCATGCCACCAAGACGTCCTCTAATTGTCCTCCAGTTATAAGGAAGTGATCAGACATTGGATATGGCCAATTTGGGACTGTGAGTAGATCCTCCAGTTGTGCCAGTCTTGGCACCAGCCGTTATTCTGAACGCAAGTGCTAACGCACAGTTCCGAGAGAGCTTTATGAGGTTCATGCAAACTTTCCGAGGAGTACCACCACCTGCCCCATTGATGGCAGAATTGACGTGGGTTTTCCAGTAGCAGCATCCTCCCACCTTCATAGAGGAAGGAGGGCCTTATGCTCTAGATTCATAGTTATAATTCATTTTTCTTATCTTTGAGCATCTATAGATGCCTCCAGAGATGAGGGTAAAGCTCGCTACATACATCCTTCGGTACTCCACCAAGATATGATGGGATGTGATCTTATAGGTGGGAGGCTAGTAGGTTATGGTGTGGGATGAGTTCCAGCATGCCTTCTATGACTACTTCTACCTAGATACTTTGAGGGCCGATCGAGCCCGAGAGTTCATGAGTCCGGAGTAGGGTACAATCTCAGTTATGGGGTATTCTTCTCTCCTCACAGAGTTGCAGTGCTTCATGCCTATTCTAGGACATGATGTGTTATTACTAGAAAAGATGTTTGAGGATGGTCTCAGGCATGACATCTGATCTAAAGTGAACATCTTTAGGTTTACTTCCATCAACTCTATAGTTAACCAAGAGCTGATCATAGAGTGAAATATGAGAGATTCTGGAGCTATGAGCCTGAGCATCTCAGCATCCAGAGTTGGTATCCCTCCTTTTGATAGTAGGAAGCTTCATAGGGAGTCTACATGTGGAGATCATAGTAGGCGAGATACTCCTTCTGTTATCCAGGTGATATGATACCAGTGCTGGAAGATCAGGCATACGATGCCACATTTCTCGAGAGACCCAGTCGAGTGTCGATCTTGCGAAAATATGGGTCATCTTCAGCATTTCTATCAGTTTTTATCACTAGCAGCTGGTAATCAGAGTTCTTCTATGACCCCGCGTTTAGGGACAACACTGACAGTTTCTCATCAGTTTGGGATCTAGAGTTCTTCTAGGTTTTTAGGTCGTGGTGGAGGTCATGTACGTAGTAGCCAGTTGGTAGGATTTCAGCGAAAACAGGGTGGATCAGCTCAGGGTTTTCAAGTGGGGTCATAGGGCTGCGATGCAGGCCAGGCTTTTGTATTGGAGAAAACCCAGTAGGATCAGGACCTCGGACCCCCTGCAGTTCGAGGAACTATTCTTGATGCCTTAGTTTTAGCATCTGCTCATTTCAATATAGGGGATTTCCATAGTTTAATATTTATTGTTGTTGTAGAAATCCTTGGGCTCTGCATCCTTACTTCTGCTGATGTCCAGACACTGGACACTCCATTGGGGATATGAACGGCTAGTGTACATCAGCGAAAGTAGTGCCCTATTGAGGTTGGTGAGTGTCACCTCTTCTGGGACAACTACATCTCAGTCTATGAAGTCATTCTCAGAATAGACTGGTTAGTTCCCTTCTAGGATGTTGTTGATTTCTATCGTTGTAGTGTGAGTTTCATATCACTAGACCGTGGATTGTTTCTACATAAGGGAGAATGGGATGTCTATGTGATCAGAGTGGGACCCGAGCATTATGGGTTGGGAGGAGTTACAACCCAGATTTCTAGTCTATATTTTGATGACTAGGGGACTTCACAAACAGACTTTCCTCCAATGGTGAATCATTTTAGGTATGTATTTCTAGAGGAATTTTCAGGTTTTCATCGGGAGCGAGAGGTAGAATTTTATATTAAGATTGTGCTAGTAGTGGCACTGGTGTCCATTCCTCCTTATAGGATAGCTACGCCAGAGATTTAGGAGTTCAAGAAGCAGTTGGAGGAGTTTCAGAAAAAGGGTTTCATCTAACCTAGTACTTCTACTTGGGGTTCACCGATCCTGTTTGCGAAGAAGGCAGACTGTACGTTCAAACTTTGTGTGTATTATCGAAAGTTGAACCAATTGACAATCAAGAACTAATATCCCTTGTCAAGTATTGATGATCACTTTGATCAGCTTCGAGAAGCTTAGGTGTTCTCGATGATTGACTTGAGATTTAGATACCATCAGTTGTGCATTAGACCATCTGATATACCTCTTACAGCCATCTGGAGCAGGTATGGTCTATACGATTATGTGGTTATGCCGTTCGGTCTCAGAAACGTGCCTACAGTCTTCATGGAACTAATGAATCGAGTGTTCCATCCATACTTGGATTATTTAAAGCTAGTTTTTGTGGATGATATCTTGGGGTACTCTCACACTCGACCCGACCATGCCACACATATTGAGATCATTTTGAGTACATTGAGAGGTCATCACTTATATGCTAAGATCTCAAAATTCCACTTTTGGATAGACCATATTCACTTCTTGGGTCATGTTATCTCAGATACAGGAGTATTACTGGACTCAGATAATGTTAGAGCAGTTGTTTCCTAGGAGTAACCGAAGAACGTCTTTGAGGTGTAATGTTTTCTAGGGTTGAATGGATATTACAGATGCTTCATATATGACTTTTCATGCATAGAAGTTCCACTAATGGGCCTAAGTAAGAAGGGTGTGAAGTACTTGTGGTCTGATTCTTGTGAGTCAGCCTTTCAGAAGCTGAAAGGGAGGTTTATTTTAGCATCGATACTAGTTTTTTCAGATTCAAGCAAGAGCTATACTATTTACTACGATGCATCAGGTTTTGGGCTGGGAGTAGTGCATATGCAGGGGGAATGGGTCATTGCATACGGGTCTCGACAGTTGAGACCACATGAGAGAAACTACCCAACGCACGATCTCGAGTTGGATGCAGTTGTTCATGCCCTACATTGTTTTAGACATTATCTTCAGTGAGATAATTTTGTGGTTTTCACTGACCACAAAATTTTCAATTATATCTTCACTAAGAACGAACTAAATCTGAGAAAGTAAAGGTGGGTCTAGTTCCTTTAGTCCTTTAACTTTGAATTTTCCTACATGCCTGGGAAAGGCAACAAAGTGGCTGATGTGTTGAGCAGAAGAACACGAATACAGGCAGTTTAGGAAGCTAGTAATGAGTGGAAGATTTGGGCTTTGTTCCTTGAGATGCATTTGGAGGTGCACGATAGACAGGGTAAGACAATCCTTTAATTTGTAGCTATTACCTCTACATTACTTGATCAAGAGAGAATTAGTAAGCTATCAGATTCTAAAGGTCTGGTCCTATGGGATATTGTACGTCTATATGGGGTTCCTCACTCCATTGTTTCATATAGGGATGCTCATTTTAATTCTTAGGTCTGGCAGGGATTATAGAGGGCTTTGGCTACACAGGTACTTCTGAGTACAACATACCATCCCCTGACAGATGGCCATTTCAAGCATACGATTCAGGTGCTGGAGGAAATGCTTTGAGCATGCGTCCTAGACTTTGGAGGTTCTTGGGAGAAGCATATAACTCTTGTGGAGTATTCCTACAATAATAGTTTTCAAGAAACTATTTTTATGTCACTTTATGAGGATTTATATGGTAGACCATGCCGATCACCCTTATGTTGGATGGAGGCATGAGAGGCAGCTATGATGGGTCCTCGCCTTGTCCAGGAGACGACAGAGCAGATAAAGTTTATTCAGAAGAGGATGGAAATTGTACATTCATGACATAAGTCTTATATTGATCGACTGAGATGGTTTTTCGAGTTTGAGGTTAGAGATTAGGTTTTTTTACATGCCACACCAAGGTTGGGACAGAGGAGGTTTAGGAGACTGGATAAGATTTCAATGAGATACGTCAATCCATTTGAGGTGTTGGGGAGATTCAGTCTAGTTGCCAATCGGTTGTAGTTACCTTGGAGGTATCGGTCTATGCATGATTTCTTCCACGTTTCTCAGCTTCGACGTTACTTCTCAGACCCATATCATGTTTTCCAACATGAGGAGGTTGATCTAGAGGTGGATTACTCATTCAAGGAGTATTCTATCTATATTTTTGATCGAAGTGAGAAGGTTTTTCGTGGCCGGACTGTTCATTTGGTACGAGTGCTATGGTAGCATGGGCGAGTACAGGATGAGACTGGGGAGAGGGAGGCCGATGTACGATCTCAATGGCTGGAGTTGTTCGTGGTTTCTTCTTCTAATCTGCCTTGCTAGGGAAATTCAGGGACAAATTTATTTAATGGGGGAATTTTTTAAGAACCTGGATCTTCTTTTCAGGTATGTTTTTCTTTTCTGGTTGTTTTCGAGAAAAAGAGGAGTTTCTGAAAATTTTATGAGTAAATGTTGTCTAATTATAAGTACACATCGTGTACTGGTTTCCACGTGTAGTTGTGCGTTGGTCACGTAATGGCTGAGCACATGTCCATGTGTGGTGACCTAGAGACTACCTAAATCAGAGGCTGGATAAGTTAAGTACATGTTGTGTACTTTTAAATAACATTCCATGTACTTTATTTTTATTTTATTAAATGGATCGAGGTCATGTATGATGGACAAAACCATCTTCTTCTCAACTTATCTTGTTTGAGAGTGAACAAGACTACCAGATCTTTTCCAAGCCCCTGACTCACCATCTGTTCTCTGATTTGACCTCCATAAGTTAGGTTGGAATCGCATCGGTGAGTTCTCCTTTCTTCTTGAACTTCTTATCTTTATTTCTTCTCTTTCACAAGATATTCTCGGTTGAATTTTTATAATTTGTTTGTAGATCGATGGTGTTTTAGGGTGATTTGAGGCTTGAGGTTCACATAGACCTATCTCACAATGCTGAGATAGGTGTTTCGTTCCTTTCCATAGATAGTCTTTGAATTTTATGTGTGAAAGTGCCCAATACCCAGGAACAGGGTATTGCGGGTTTATGGTTTTTAGCCCTTTTATAGTTTATTATGACTTGTTTGATTGGATAGAGGTTAATTGTTTGATAATATGGTTATATTTTCCAAGATATGGGTGTTTTCCCATGTTTTATTATTTTTGACCATTTTTTCTAGCTTTTCCTGTTAGGATGTTGCTTGCTTTTCAATGCCTAGTATGGTTAGGATCGAGTGACTTTATCTGACATGTTGCGATATGTTGTATACTGTTTAGCCCAATAGTTCTTGAGGTTTACTTTGGCATCCATATATCAGTTTACACAATTGACATACATAGAGATGGGGGAACCTGGTGTAGTAGACCATACGGAGAATGGAAATTGAGGGCTTCTTTAGAGTGTATGTTTACTTTTAAGTTGCAAGACCATAGGGGGATGGACGTAAGTGCTCCCTCAGAGTGTCTATAGTTTCATCAATATGGGCCACAAAGGGAATTTTAAGTTGAGTGCTTCCTCAGAGTGCCTATTAGTTATCGATACAAGACTATAGGGCGAATTTATAGTGAGTGCATCCTTAGAAATTCTTTTCTAAAGCTGAACCAGAGGGGATAGACTGTGTGTACTTCCGAGACGTTGTCTAGTGTTGTTTGGTTGAACCAGAGGGGTTAGGATATGAGTACTTCCCAGACGGTTACTTGTTTGTTATTAGTTGCTTAACTAATATATGAAATTGAATTCAATTGAACTATAGGATTGTTTACATTTGAGTACTTCCTTGTTTACTGCTTCTTTTTTCTTCTTGCCTTCCATATATATTCACTAACTATTACACACAGCTCTTTGGGTGGTTGTCTACTGGGATTCATCTCACACCCTATTTGGGTAATGCTTTTGGGACCAAAAAGATTATATTTTTATAGGGCTAGATAATGGTAAGAAACCTTCTACTTTAGGTACTTGACTTCTTTAGAGTTGGAGAGCATGAGACCAAGCTGAGGCTTGCGATGCTGTGGATCTATTTACTTGATTTTCCTTTTACATTTTTTTAGTATTGTATTCCAAAAATGTGACTTTTTGGGATGTTTTCCTAGACATATGTATCATGCATCATATATATATGTGCTCAGTTGTTATTACTTCTAGTATTCCACTTTTTACTGTTGTATGGTATTATTACCGTGTTGGTGGAAAAATTTAGGAAGAAAAAGAACAAATGGAAAGCATTAGGGGATGGCTCTCAAAGCTTTCCCAGGAAGCCCCACATCACCGCAACTGGTGCAAAGATCCCCCCTTTACAAACACTCCAGGAATCAAGGAGGTGGGAGGCTCCGCGAACCCATTTGACATTTTTGAACCCGTCGTAGAGAAAGGAAGAGAGAGGCTCTGTGAACACATTTGACACTTCTGAACCCACTACAGAGCAAGGAGGCAGGAGGCTCTGCAAACCCATTTTAAATTTACAAAACCGCCACGGAGAAAGGAGGAGCGAGGCTCTGCGAACCCATTTATTGTTTGTGAACCTTCCGTAGAGCAAGGAGGTGGGAGTCTCCACAAACCCATTTGATGTTTGTGAACCCACCACATAGCAAAGAGAAGGGAGGCTTCACAGTTACGACAAAATTCCACTTGTCCTTTTTTCCCAGTGATCTCAAATCACAAAGCAATTTCTACTCTGTGAACCATGATCCCTTAAAGGTACTTTAACATCACAAAGTGCCTCTTCCTTGGTTTGAATTCATCCCCTCTTCAAAGATGGATTCTCTTCATCGAGCCCAAGGGCCTCCGAAAAGGAAGGGGATCCCTAAGGGGACTTGGGTCTTTACGCATCAATTATGCTTCCTAAAGTATCCTCCATGACCATGTGCACCACATGCTAAGGCAGGGTCACTATGCTTCACAAAGCACATTTCTTTGCAATGCTACTCTTCGTATGGCACCCTTTCTTCGCAAATCACTGCACTATTAATTCCTTTCCACTTCATGAAGCACCTTCCATATGCATCTATGCCCTATGCCTAGGCTTGTCCACTTCACCTCATAAAGCATACCCCTTCACGAAGCCCCTCCACTACATGGAGCACCAGATCTTCACGAGGCTTCTACCTATGAACCCCTTTTCTCCGCAACACCATTTCCCATGTGACCCTCCAGGTTTTCATGAAGTAATATCAAGATCCCTTGGGTGGTACTTCCTGTTACATTGCTTCGCTTCTTGCTTCTTTGTATAGGCACCCTAACAGAGATTGTGTCTTCGTATAGCCACACTAACGTGGACACCTCAATGGATCACTCCATAACACCCCCTCACCACAAAATTTCTTATGAATTTACTTCATCAAGGGTGAGTAGGTATCAGTTATGTAAGTCCTAGGGGTGTCGAGTGAACCCACCTCGTCTGAACTGCAAGACATTAAGCTGCTAAGCACCATCGTCTTTAGCACATGACGTTAAACTGTGACCCTGCCCTGTGCATTATACGCGGGGTGCCACCCATCTTTGAAATTATCTATATCCAATGGTCTTCATAGTAGTTAGATCATTCCTCACATGTAATGAGATCCTCTTTATCAGAACAACATCTGTCCGCGATAAAAGGGAAACCACCTTGGTGTAAGCCCCAAACCTTTATTGCACGAGGCAGCGTCCTTCCTCCTCCTATCTTCTTTCTGTACAAAGACTAGAGAGGGGAGTAAGGGCACTGGAACCCCTCTCTATCCTATTCCAAGTCACTCTCCCACTGGTCTTTTTCTCCATTGGGCCTCCACCCTGGATTAAGTCCCAATATCCATCTCTTTGGGTTTCTAACCATGTGTAAGCCCTTGTTTCCATTTTGGGCCACTGACTACGTGTCAACCTCATTCCACTTCCAACAGATGAAACTCTCATGACATGATTGTCAGGTCTTTGCTGCCTCTTCTTTCTCACACTGAGAATGACTCACATGAACTTAGAGAATGCACCGACCATGGTATACTCTCTGGGCAGCCTAGAGTGTAATCCCCAAACATCCTTCTGAACTACGTGGACTTTGATCCTTGCCAAGGCAAGGTACGTAGGAAGCCTCCATGAGGTTCAAGACCACCATCCATTGGTTCTAACCCACCTTCATGTCTATTCCCACCATTCTGAACTACGGGGACTTTGATCCTTACCGAGGCAAGGTACGTAGGAAGCCTCACTAAGGTTCAAGCCCAACAACCATTGGTTCTGACCCCCTTCACGTCGGTTCCCACCATCCTGAACTACAAATACTTTGACCCTTCCCAAGGAACGGTATGTAGGAATCCTTCCTGAGGTTCAAGACCAAAAACCATTTGTTATGACCCCCTTCACGTTGGTTCCCACCATCCTGAACTACGGGGACTTTCATCCTTATCACGGCAAGGTACATAGTAAGCCTCCCTGAGGTTCAAGACCACCATACATTGGTTCTGAACCTTTCACATCACTTCACCCCCATCCTTAATGACATTAAAATGTTATCCCCCTTCTGTCCCTCATTACACTAACCAGTTCCCTATTCAGTGGTAAGATGTTGTGATCCACAGGCAGCGGTAAGTCATTGTGATCCCAATTCAGTGGTAAGTCATTCTCAATCTCATTCAGTGGTAACCCATTGTCACACCCATCTAGTGGTAAGCCATTTTCAATCCCATCCAGTGTTAATACATTGTACTCTACAATATATAGTAATCTGGTGTCATCCCTTTTGTTGGGACCCCCATCTCGGGTCCGCCCCAATGGTGTCAGACCAACTTGGGATGCTAACAATGTGTAAGCCCCAATATATCATTAGGTCATTTTCCTCCACATACACCATGATCCAATACCCCATCTTGTACTATGTGTCCTTTGATTCCATACAACGAGGATACATAGGATGTCTCTTTGAGGCTCAATCCCAACATCAATTTTTCCCTCTGGTCGACTCTATTTCATTCTCCATCTACTCCACTAAACTATCCATCATCTAACTTGATTCTTACCCAAGCTGCCACATCCTAGTGAGATTATGTCAATTCACCTCTTCACTACTCCTAGGGGTAATTGGGTAACTAACCACATGTTATCCCCGACATCAATGTTACCTCCAGGGGTCAAACCCATCTGATCCACTTTATTCAGTGTTCCGATCTGTCTGATCTGTCTCCGCTAGATGTTAAACATGATGCATACCCTGTGTTAAACATGGGAAGCTGAGGAAAACCTCAGAGACATTCCTATAGAATATAATTCCACGAATTCAGCATGGGATTCCTCAAGCTTCTATACCCTTGATAAGCCCTATAATAATGGGAATAAACCCAGATGCACTAGTGTTCTAGTGTCCATACATTTTAGTGATGTCCAATGTGACTACTCCCCCAACCTAAGGTTGCTACCTTGACCAGACCCCTTGTAATGTCCCAACATGAGAAGTGTAATTAACCGACATCCATGAAGATTTGGCACTAGGAAGAGTTTCCTGAACAATGTCTTAATGTATAAGGGATACTCATACAAGGTAACGAGTTCCAAGGAGGAATCCCCAGAAGGAAGAACCAACATTTCATAATCCCATTTCAATCAAGGAGTAAACTTCCCTGAATAAGGAACGGATGACACCCACCTTTGGAAAGCGGGAATGAGGGGAAACAACCAGAACTGCCTTCTCCTCCTCAAGAAGATGGATGTGTGCACCCTAGCCAAAGCATCATAAACAGAAATGGTGAACCTGGCATGAATTTATTCTCCTCAATGTGGATATTAGTAGTGTTCAAGACATAAGTGGATTAGCATGTCACTAAATCCCGTTATCCGGAATCAAGTCCCACCAAGAACATAGTGGGCCTTGTGTGAAACTCACCAGAAGTCTGGGAAGATAAAACATTGGACATCCCAGTCTGTGACATTGACAAAGTCGGTCCTTCTAACCAACCATGGAAGATGGAATGGCACTAGGGAATTGGACGTCAATTTATTTGTTTCATCACTAATGGTTTAATCTCCCTACTTTCAAGGAACCAAGTTGCTGCATCAGGAATCTGACTGCTACCCACCCACTGACGCAGGGGCAGGGGCAGGGCCTCTATGGCAACCCGGCATGGCTCCACCACTTCTATGAAAACTTCCACAACCACAGCTGTTGGGAACCCACACCCCATCTCCCCTTCCGAAGTCATACAATGAAAGGTGATCAATAACCTCATATGTCGATACAATGAGGAAGGGATTATCTTAACTGGGGATATAGACCACCGGGATTTAAAGGCATTTATGCCTCTCTTCTATTGCCACCCCCAAGAGCTACAAAGGGATCCACTACTCTCCATGCCAACGTACAATCATTTTGAGAGCCTCTCCCCAGAATTCCTCAATGATTCCCCCCTCCTCCCAATGCCAACAAGGTATGGGATGTATGGGCCAGCCCGACCAAGATCATATTTTAGGGGCCCCCATGGAGGACTCCCACTAGGTTGTACCAGTGCCACCTCCCGGTCCCATGGACTAAAGAGAAGGTAATCCATGTGCCTGTAACGTCGACCCTAGTTTGGTTGACCTGAAGCCAGCGTTGGGCACAGTCCGAGGAGGACGCCCACCAAGGGGCGTCAATTTCAACAACTACTATTTCCCATGCCACTGCCGAGGTGTATCATCATCCCCTATTTTTTAAGAGTATGGGGGATTATATATTCACCCCGGATCGAGGCCCCAACCACCCCACGAGTAGGCTGGGTTGACTCTCCTAGTCACCGGTACAGGTGGTGACCACCGTGGACCAACCTGCATCAGTGACACCCAATACGTAGGTCCTCCCCGTACTATCACCATGTAGAACACAGGTCCTCCCCACTTTCAAGCTCATCATGGAGGTCCTCCCCATGCCACCTTTAATCTGAATGAGGGTCTTCCATGTGGCAGCGACACTCAGTATGGAAGCCTCTCTTGTGCTCATTACATCAGGTATAGAGTAGTTCCTCCCGTCACGGATCACCGGTGTGGGGACGTTACACATACGGTAAATATCTAGCATGGGGGCCCTCCCCATGTCCTTTCAGTGGCTGGAGAAGGTCCTCATCACCTCATAAATCAAAGGATTGAAGGTCAGCTTCGCTTCACCAGCACACATCAGGTAGGTCCTACCCATGTTCATCTTGACTAGTACGAGGACCCTCCTCGTGATGATGCTGCCAGAGGAAACAAGCATGAAGGTCCTACCCATGTTCCCATAGGCTCTAGTGGAGGTCCTACCTACTCCATCATTTCCTGAGAATATTCCCTCTACACATCAGTTAGTGGACATGGAGGTCCTCCCCGTGTTCCCTTTGATATCTTTCTAGGTGATCCTCACACCCCAGCTCACTCAGCTAGATATCCTCTCCATCCCAGCACTAGTACAGATAATGGTCCTCCTTGTGATGAAAATATACCAGTCTCGAAGAACCATCTCAGGGCAGGAGGGCGGTCCGTCTCCTCCATAAAAGGAATTCCGAGAAGATTCAGACCAAGATCAAACCATTCTGCTTCTCAAGTTATGAGGCTAAATACGACTCAGTTATAAAACCCTCGCCTAGATCCTCTATGTCTAGAGTCGGGGCAAGAACAAGGTGAATTAGTCTCATACTTACAAAATGTGAGGTCTATTGGATTTCTACCTCCCACTATAGTTACATCCAGAAGGACATAAATTTGGAAACCCCACTGGTTTCATCCGTGCAATCACCTCCATCATCAATAGAAGTACTCTCTAACTCAATTAGAGATCACAGAAAGATATTCTGGGGACCAATGGTGGACGACCAATAGCATATCACATCACCATCAGTCGTAGTCCATACTCCAGAAACTACAGTTTCCATCCCGTCTTACCACAATGTGGTGGCTAAGTCACTACACTATTCGGAGGTTATCCTGAGATGCGGTGGTTTGTTAGCTCACTCGTTGTATTCTCTACCGTCCAGTCTTCCACCTCAGCGGTCTGCATCAGTACCACTAATGGTTCCCCAGCCACATCCAATAGATTATTGGGGAAATGAAGGGCCAGACCTTGAATATAGACCAAGGATCTTGTGGGATATTCTCATAGTAGACCATTTCCTAGAGATGTTCTGGCTAGTTTTAGTACCAAATTATAGGGCTCTAGGATCACTCACCTAGGAAGAGGTTGGATTCTTTTTCCAGACCCCCTGGGTGACTCATTTCTGTCTTCGTCATCGACGAGTGGCCTACCCCAAGAGTTTGGCACACTTCGAGGACATCGGTCAACAATGTTGTTTGTTCGATTTGGTCGCACTCCCCATGGCCCAGTACCCAGAGTCCCCAGGCCGCCATAGGACCCTCCAACAATGATGTGTCCATAGCTTTAAAGTGATCCATGGGATAATCAAGGAGGATTCTACCCACATGAAAATCCATGGCTAGGGGTAGTACGTGGCCCTCCATTTCAGTTCCATTTGGAGCCAGCCCGATTTTCCATGCGACGGAGAGGATATGACACTAGGAAGGGTTTCAGTTAGCATGAATAACCTATCAGAGGGATAGAATGAGCTAGATCTCCTTGATGGGGACTTACCCCCTGAGGGAGTTCTGCAGATATTGGATCTGTTGGGAAGGGTCACTCACCAGTAGAGAAATCTACAGGGTCTTCCCATGCTCACCGAGGCACTAGTCCTCAGCCAGAATCCCAACAAGGGAAAGGAACTCCTTAGTGTCTTCAAACCCTCCAACCCATCTGGCTCAGTGCATAAATCATAAGACGATTCTGAAAAAGTCACGTTGCATCAGCAACTCACTGAACACAATAATATGGTCGATGAACTCCTTATTGAACATGATTCAGAGTGAAAACCAGACTATGGAGATCCTTGGCCAGGGCAGTAGGGGTATGCATAACTTCCCCTTGGTGAACTGCTCCCAGGTGACCCTGTCCATCCTTCCCACACAGACAGGGTTGAGGCTGGTACTTATGGTAATAGGGCACGATATGTGTCTCCAAATCATCCTAAATGATGTGACAATCCTCGGGACCCAGCTCAGGTTCCCCCAGCTACTCCACAGGTCATTCCACTAGCCTCTCCATGATCCGATGGGCCTTCTTATCGTGTTGAATAACCCTCCAATGCATTGGTTGTCAGGGATCCCCGTCATGATAGGAATTCCTACCCAAATGATCCAATGGAGGCACTCATCGCCCACCTTGATGCTTTATAGACTCGATAGGTAGAAATCCCTCCTGATGACAAGCCATATCTGGCATGGGTGGATGACATACCATCACCACTTGGTTTTTTGAATCCCACCTTTTCTCCCTTCAATGGGATAGGGGACATGCTACAGCACCTGGCCCACTTTATCTTAAGGTGTGGGCCTATTTTGGGAACTTTGGCGCAACAGGAGTCTGCCAAACTCTGTTGTTTCGTACAGACATTTGAGGGGCCAGCATTTTTCTGGTACAACTAGCTCCCCATCTGATCAGTAGCCGGCTGAGAAGACCTCCATTAAAAATTCATCTACTAGTACAGTTCCACTACTCAGAAGAAAAGTATCGCAAACCTTTTAATGTGCAAGAACAGACCTAATGAGCACGTTTCAGACTTTGCCACCCAATGGAAAGGGCTCACGTACTCCCTTGACATGTGGCTGACTCAGGAGAAACTACTGATGATGTGCATAGGAAACTTTAAGACAGAACTGGTCCCCTCTTTTATCACCTAGAACTACCATATGGGGTTCCGAGACTTCTCTAATAAGGCACAACACCTAGAAGAAGCCTTATTTCAGGCTGAGTAGGCACGTCTGTTGCCTCCTAAAATTCTCGCAAGAAGGGCCGTCGAGGCCAATCTCACTACAGCAGCTCAAATAGAGGCCCCCAAGAAACTAGAGTTGTTACTAGTGGAGTCTCCTCTTCAGCCTCACAGAGTCCCTGCACCTCTGGTGCCGCCTTCGGCCCATCATCGCCCACCTCAGAATTGGAAGGTGCCCCACGCAATGTGTCGCCACCACCTAGGTTAGATAACCAAGATCCACCTCCTCGACATTCTCCTAAATCCCCACGTCAAGGTCAAGCTTCAAGGTCCCCCTTCCCAGACAAGAGGAATCATACCTACTCGTTCAACGAGGAACAGGTCCCCGACTACTTTTGTAGTTACTTGGAGAAGGGGATTGTACATTTTCCTGAGTGCTGGAGGCCAGAAGAGGCGAACGTCACTGATCTCCCTAATTACAACCCTTACCACCAGATCCTGGGGAACACCCTCAAATAGTGCTATGGGTTTAAATATTGGCTTCAAGACCAGGAGCATAAAAACATAGTCTGATTAGGCCTAGCTCTGGAACAGGAGGCATGCATCTTCATGAAGCCATACAGCAGCAGTGAAATAGAAGGAGAGTGGCCTCAGGTTTCTAACTATGAGTCCCAAAATTATGATAACTATATGGCTCATAAAATAGTCACCCATTCCCATGGTATTATCGTCGCACGCCTGAATTTACCAGATCCTTCTGAATTTGCATCTACTACCTCTGCATCATCATCTCAACAGTCCCCTTCTCAGAAGAGAAAACACTAGCGGTGCAAGGGAAAACAAAGTCCCCCACCAATGTCATTATCATCCCATAATCTTGGTTATTTAATACCCCTGGAGATGGAAATTATTTTCAAAATCCACCCAGTAGTGGGAGACTCTTCAAGTGATGGTCAAGGGTATGCCTTAGTTAACACTGTAGAGCTGGTAAACCGTACATAATTTTTTGTTATGAGGAGAACCAGGTGGATCATCCCAAAGTCCGTAGCCGTCATCAGCATTGATGGAGACACAAGAATATTGTTCGTTAGAGTGCCTTGGTCATTACTTCTTTCCAGGCTGTACATGCGACTGAAATTAGGTAGTAGGCCCAGTACAGAGCTCAGTACATGCAACCTTAACATATAGTGACATCAGTTCTACATTCACCACCGTTCGGATTGTTAGATCAGGAAGACCCACCTCGACTACATCATTACCAGCCATTCATTACTCCGGACAAGTATCAGTCATCAAGACCTCATCTGGTAGTTACTACGTAGGATTTGACTAGTGAGTAGCAGGATATTCCTAGCACCAGTCAGCCACTGGTCCAACCAATAGGGCCTACCATAACTCCTATCATAGAGATACCTCCCATTAGTATAAGTTCATTCCTGGAAGGGAATTATGAAGTTCTCAAAAATATTTCAATCATTCAAACAAATATCTCCATCCTTGATGCCCTTCACCTGTCATTAGATATGTGTGAGTCCCCCACCGAGGCTTTAAGAAGCCCCCTCCAATTTGAGATGGAGGTAGCATCCATAGAATCCTTTCATACTGAGGTGTCCATGAATTTTTAATGTCAAGCCATCATCTTATTCTCTAGATAAGATTAATTCTCTCCCATAAATGGGTTCATTCACCCATTATACATCATCATCCAGTTCAATGGAATGAAGGTTCATCGTTGTCTTGTCGACACAGGCTCTGGAATCAATCGAATCCGGACTCAGACACTGCGAAAGCTAGGGTTTTCTAAGGATGATTCAAGTCCCTCTTACCTAAGAATCCAAGTTTATGATGGTATGGAATAGACCCAAGTCATCAATATTTGATTTAATACCTAGTTTGGTGGTCTAGTTGCCAGCACTGAGTTTATGGTTTTCTCCTAGGACACCGCTTACAATGCATTGATGGGCAGACCATGGCTCCACCTGCATGTGGCATTTCCCTCATCATATCACCAGTGCCTCAAGTACTCCATTAATGGTCGAGTGGGCATGCTTCAAGGTGAAGCATCTCCCTTTACCTCCTATGAAGCCCGATATCTAGATACCGACTACAATAAGATCAAATACAAGAAGATTCAAGCTAACATGGTCAAGCATGCCACGGTCGTGACCGACCCATGAAAATATCTAGATGACACTTACATCTTTCCAATCCACCATTTTGAGGATACAACTCCAGAAATGGTACCAAGCTTTGTTATTTCTGGAATGAGCTGGGAAAACATTCCCAAGTCTAAGAGATTGTGGAAAATCACCACATACTTCTACACTAATTAGGCTCAGGTGATCCCGGAGCCTCCTACTCCCATAATGTATCAGGATGTCTGCCCCATTATGACAGTTGTACATCATACTTGCTTGTTTCGCTGGGATGGGATAAATTGGATCAATAAAATGTGCCACTATTGCTTCTATATCATCTTGCGTGGCCCCTTGGGCCAAAGGCCAGATGAGATCGGATCAACATCCTTCATTGTTATGGTTTCTACGGCATAGGAGTTCCCCGATGTAGTGCCCAATGTCGTTCAGGCTGGTAGCAGCCTCTTATCGGGATCTATCGACTCAGAGAAAACTCCTCTAATCGAGGATACCTCCTCCATAAGTGAAGAAGAGGATTTAGAGGATGTTACCCCCACTTTGATTAGGGCGTCTCCACCATCATCGATGATTTGGTATAGGTAAAACTCAGTAGCGAGGCAGACCTAAAACCCACATTGATCGGTGCCTCCATGCCCCTCGAGGATCAACTGTAGTATGTAGACTTCCCTAAACAACACTGTGATGTATTCACCTAGAGTTATAATGAGATTCTTGGACTAGATCCTAGGTATTCATCCACTGCCTCAGTCTCCCGGCAAATCATTGTGGTTTCAAGAAGCCTCCCAGAAATATTCACCCTTCTCATGGTGCCATGGTTGAGGTAGAAGTTGATAAGATAATCAGAGCCAATTTATTTAAGGAGGTCCAGTACCCCAAATGGCTTTCCAAAATGATGCCATTTAGGAAGAATAATGGATAGAACAGAGTATGCATCGACTTCTAGGATCTCAATCGCCACTATCTGAAGGATGATTTTCCTCTTCCTATGACAAAATTGTTGATCGACGCTACATCTAGGTTATAATCCCTCTCCTTCATGGATGGGTACTCCAGGTATAACCAGATCCGAATGCTCCCCAAGGATGAGGAGTCTACATCCTTCATAGCACCACAATGTACTTTCCGTTACCATGTCATTCACTTCGGTTTAAAGAATGCAGGTTCCACCTATCAACAGGCTATGAATTGCATATTTAAGCTGATCCTCAGAACGTTTGTGGAATGTTACGTGGATAACTTGGTTGTCAAGTCTCTCCAGGATAAAGACCATCTCAAAGACCTTGAGAATGTATTTGTCTTCCTCCATTCCCACCACCTGAAGATGAATCCATTAAATTGTGCCTTCGGGGTCACCTATGGAAAGTTTCTTGGCTTCATTGTCTGATACAAGAGCATTGAGAATGTCCTGGAGAAGATTAATGACATCAGTCATATGTATCCCCTAAGAAAAATTTGGGACCTTCTAGGTTTCCAAGGAAACGTGGCCTACATATGACGATTCATTGAGAATTTGGTCGGAAAGTGTAATCCCTTTTCATGGCTCAGGAAGAAAGGCACTGTCTACGAGTGGTATAAATAATGTTATACTAATTTTAAGGAAATCAATCAGTACCTACCCCAGCCTCCAGTATTAATTCCACCTATCTCTGAAAAGCCACTGGTCCTTTATGTGACCACCCTGTAACGGTCTCTCAGCTCCCTTATTTCCCAACATAATAATGAGGGGATAGATAACAGTCTTTACAACTTTAGCCTCATGCTCCTCGATACAGGGACTAGATACTCCCCTATAAAGAAGAGATTTCTCGCACTGGTATTTGTAGTATAGAAATTATGACATTACTTGTAGCACCACGTGGTACAGTTGGTGTCCTGAGTAGATCCACTGAAGTATATCCTGAACTTCCCAATGTTGACAGGTCATCCAGCTCAGTGGGAATTGATTCTCCAGAATTCCGACATTAGGTTCATCCCTCAGAAGGCTATTAAGGGGAAATAATTGAATAACTCCCTTACCTCCCATTCATCTCTTGCGAACCAGTCCCTAGATATCGATTTTCCCGATGAATTAATTCTCTCAGTAGACCAATCCATGCCATGCTGGAAAATTCACTTCGACGGTGCTTCCTGGATCCCCACCAGCAGAAGGCTCAATAACCCCAGACTTAACAGAGTAGGCCTAGGTGTTGTCTTCACTACACCAACACAAGCCATTTTTCTGTATTCATTCATGTTGTAAGAAGGTTTCACTAACAATGAGGTGGATTATCAAGCACTCATTATCGGCCTCGAGCTAGAACTCAAGATTGGCGTCCCCCATTTTTATGTGAAAGGGGAATCTGAACTGGTCATCAAGCAGATCAATGCTGACTATGAAAGCATTAATCTAGAGCTGGTACCATTGTTGGAAAACACTCTCCAACTAATATACTAGTTCCCATCATGGACAGAAGTTAATCATGTCCCTCGATCTAAGAACGGTCGAGCTGACGCTCTGGCCAGCCTAGCTGCATCACTTGCAGATCCTAAATAGGATGATCTGATTATCCACATGGAACATCGGAGGTTCATTTTTCTCATCACTCCAGATGACAATGACAGCCCGCAGGTAAGACACCTTACCGTCGGCACCTCCGCATCAGGACCCCCAGGTTCCCCGGATGCAGTGATTGAAGTGACTCTTGATTGGAGAACATCCTTTGTCGAGTACCTCCAAAATGGTAATCTCTTAGCAAATCAGGCCGAGCATGAGTGAATTTGATGTCGTGCGTTACATTTTACCTTCCAGGAAGGTCGTGTCTATGAGCAGATCCTCTAAAAGCGCGGGTTTGATGGGGTTCTCCTCTGTTACATTCAATGAGTCAAGATTTCCCAAGTCATGTAGGAGGTTCATGTTGGTTCGTGTTAAGCTCATCAGACTGGGCTGAAACTATCTCACCAGATCCAGAGATTGGGGTACTTTTGGCCCTCTATGATCTATAACTGCATGAAGTTCGTCAAAATGTGTCATGCATGCCAAATTCATGCTAACATTATGCATCAACCACCATAGCCTCTCCACTCCACTACGTACTCTTGGTCTTTTGAGGTATGGGGACTCAATGACGTGGGACCATATCGGCCAGCGACAACTCACCAGTGCAGGTTCATCCTGACCACTATGGATTTCTTTAACAAATGGGTAGAGTTAGTTTCACTCAAGGAGGTCAAGGCTCATTCCATCGTTGAATTTGTGAACTCTAATATCATCTGCTGATTTGAAGTCCCTCCCTTCATCTTCACTGATAATAGCATGAAATTTTGGGTAGATGAGATGAATAAACTGTATGCTAAGTAAAAAATCTATTCTAAACATACCTC
Source organism: Viscum album (assembly GCA_963277665.1). NCBI lineage: Eukaryota > Viridiplantae > Streptophyta > Magnoliopsida > Santalales > Viscaceae > Viscum > Viscum album. The sequence goes on from OY728131.1 coordinate 1,697,883,324, forward strand.
CCATTATCATGTGCAAGAAAATAGACAGATCAAGTCATTCAACAAAACCCTCTCTAACATTCTGTAGAAAATGGTTGGTCAGAACAAGAAGATTTGGTCTGAAAAGCTCCCTAATGCCCTCTAGGATTATCGAAAGATGACCCGTAATTCCACCCAAGTGACTCCATATTTCTTGGTATATGGAATGAAGGTCATTCTATCCATTGAGATTCTATTTCCCTCATTGTTCACAACAGTCTATGATCAGAAAGCCTCAGATAAATTAGCTGAAATATGTCTGGATGAGTTGGAAGTGCTCGACGAGAACTGGCCTCATGCCCTACACAATGTGGAAAGACATCAAAACAAGATATCTAGAGCTTTCAACAAGAAATTTCACCTCCACTCCTTCCTACAAGGCGACTTGGTGTTGGCCCTGAGAACACCAATGATACCTGGTAGGAAACTAACCAAGTTGGAGCCTAAATGGGAAGGACCTTACATCATTCACAAGGTTTACTCCATTTGACCATACTCCATGGTTACTATGGATGGTGAGCGTATAACTCCACCTACCAATGACTAGTTCCTCAAGAAATACTTTTCCTGAGTCACATGGTCCTGCATGACATTAAACTATACAGTCATGCATGACCCCAAATTGCATTGTGGTCCTACATGACCTTAAACTATTGGGTCCTATATGACCTTAAATTTTCTATCCCTACAAGACCTTAAATTGTAAAATGTATCGTGTGATGTTAAACTGTATATCATTACACATGATTCTAAATTGTATGTTGTCCTGCATGACACTAAACTGTATGTATTCATGCATAACATTAAACAGTATGTCATCCCGCAAGATGTTAAAATGTATATCTTTCCACATGATGCTAAACTGTATGTCATCCCGCATGACGTTAGACTGTAGGCCATCCCGCACGATGCTAAATTGTTTTCATCCCACATGACTTTAAACTATGTGTTGCCCTGTGAGATGCTAAATTGAAATAACTACATATGGCTTGATTCCCATCCTCATGGGATATGTAGGAATACTCAAATGCCTCATCTTGAGTCCAGCCCTAGTATCCTCTTTGACTACCCCCCGATGTATAGTTCTCTTGGAGGATCCCACATAGTGTCATATAGGATATTTTGGCCCCACTTATGTCAGGATTACAATGATTTCACCATGTGAATTCCATCATTCTCCTCTCCTCCCACATCCTCACCACACAATGTTAAACTGCATGGCCTTTAGAACTATATATGGCTTGATTCCCATATTTATGGGAAACGTTGGAATGCCTAGACATTTTGTCCATAGGCCCAACCCCAAACTTCGGTACCTCCGATTGGGTCTAAGCACATGGTGTGGTATAGGCTTTTTCCCTCATCCACGTCAAGTTCATCATGACCGTACCATGTATCCCTCCTCCCTAAATATCCCCACCTCTTCTACTTTCAATCTTGACTTTAAGTTGCATGGGCACATTTATGATCCACACACTCCATCACCTGGGTTTTCATTATCTTTCATATCCAAAGGGACCCCCAAATGGCATGGATTCTTGGACCAAGGGATCTTTTACCATTACAAGCCAACGTCCTTGAGGGTTTCGAAGGAAAAATTGATACAAGTCCCGCATTAAGAATATAGTCAGAAGTCTATGATAATTTTTTGTTCCCATTTCAGGTTACCATGGTGTGGATGCTGTGTTTTTAATTTGGTAAATAGTTATCCTTTTTCATTGTTATCACCCCCATATGTCCCAAAAATAGAGTGTAGTGGATCATTCTGCCCTGATATCTCTTCAAGCTTTGTCCTTCCTTGGGTAGGAGTGTCATTCCAGCTATCAGACCCTTATGTGATGGAAAGAGCCTAGCCCTACTCTTTGTTTCCCACACCAAACATTGCTAATGTGGGATTTGGAGCTTAGGTAATGCAATACCCACATAAGAGGTCATTTGGATACAGTTGGTCGAGATGCCCAGCCACAAGTCCCTCAACTCTTTCGCCCCCTGGTCTGAGTTCTCATTTAGGAGTGTGTGGTGTGGTATGGACACACGTCATTATTCACATCAGGCTACATTGCCACGCTGCACATACCCCCTTTGAGACATCCCTTGATTTATCGTCCTTTATGCAAGTATATGCCCTACCATGCTTCGTGAGCCCCACCATTTTGGTTTTCATCATATTCTATATCCAAAAGGACCCTCGAATGGCATGGATGCTCATGCCAGGGGCTCTCCTACCATTATTGGCTAACACCCTTGAGGATTGCGAACAACAAATTGATACAAGTCTCATGTTGCAAATATTGACAATAGTAGATGCTCAATTGTTTTCCCTAACCTCTAGTCACATTGATACAGATACTATGTTGCAAACATGGTCAACAATTATCCTCTACCATCATCATCATTTTGTGGTTTTCCATAGGCACGATGATTTGCCCTTTTTACTCCGTTGTCCCACACATATGACATTAAACTAGGAATCTATGGTCCGAGCCCTATGACCTTAAACTAAGAGCACCATCTTCCTTGTTGTATGATGATAAAATGCACAGCATCCTAATCATAACTATGTATGGCTTGATTCCCATTCTTATGGGATACATAGGACTGCCCAAATGTCTAGTCTTCGAGTCCAGCCTCATCTCTTAGAAACCTCCCTATCATCTTGTCCCCTTGGCATGCATTATTCTAGGAGAGGGGTATATGGTGTGGTATAGGATTATGTCCCCATTCATGTTGGGTTTATAACAACTACGCCACATACCTCTCTCTCATGAGCACCCTTTTCTCCATTTCACTAAACTCATCTTGTCGAGTTAGCTGCTCTTAAGTTGGGTCCCTCGACCCTCTTCGGTGATTTTCCAATGTTCCCAAAAGTGCTTCGGTTTAGAGCCTGGAGTATTGGGTTCTATTTGGGAATGTTTTCACCCATTTTTCAGGATTTTTATTCCCTTTCATTTGGGATTTCATTATATTTCACATCTGAAGGGACCCTAAAATGGAATAGATGCCCAGTCCAAGGGCTCTCCTACCATTATAGGCCAACGTCCTTGAGGGTTTCGAACAACAAATTGATACAAGTCCCACATTTTGAATATGGTCAGTAGTTTACGCTCATCTGTTGTTCCCATTTTAGGTCACACGATATAGATTCTATGTTTAAAACACATTCAATAGTCATCCCCCATCATCACACTAATCCCATTGAGCCTTAAATGTCAGTTACATGATTCACATCATTTTCAACCCCACCATGTTCAAGTGGAATTTTGACACACTTGGTACTATCCCTCAGTGCGTGAATCCATGGTGAGGAATCATTTGGGGATCCGTACCGACTTCCCCTTTACGTGTATCCCATGTGTTGCAAAGATCACTTCCTCCCCTGTTTCCCACACCAAGTTTGACTGATGTGGGATTAGGGATTGGATCGATGTCTACACCTACTTAGAAGAGTTCTGTTTCTCCATGGTCCGAGCTCTAAGACCTTAAACTAATATCTCTTTATATTCACCCTCTATAGAACTATGTATGGCTTGATTCCCATCCTTATGGGATATGTAGGAATACCCAAACATCTCATCTTTGGGTCTAGATCAAGTTCCACTAATTTATCTCTTTTGTTATACCTTTTAGGCCCCAAATCTTATAGGACTGCATGGCGTGGCATACGTGGGCTTATGCCTTTGTTAACGTCGATTTTATAAACGCTGAACCACAAACTCCCCTTCAAGAATATAGTACCTCCTGCCTCATATCCTACATGAAAATAAACTATATGATGTCCTACATGACATTAAACTATATGTTGTCCAGTATGATTTTAAACTGAACCTTATAGAACTGTGTATGGGTTGATTTCCATCCTCATTCCCAGACATCTCGTCTTTGGGTCCAGCTCAACTGAGAGCTAGTCTCTCCTGTCCCATATTCTCTAACCTTTTCTGGCCCCTCAGCCTGAGGTTTCTTTCTTGGAATTGTGCATGGTGTGATGTGGGCCTCATCCTTATTCATGTAGGGTATGATTTATCACACCATGAACATTCCCTCTTGAACCTCATCTCTCATGTATATGTCTGATCCATATGACTGTAAATTATACTCCCTAGTCCCACATGACATTAAATTGTTACATCTATACTACACGATTTTAATGTACATGGTTGGTCCCATCACATGACCCTAAACTGTGACATTATCTTCCTGGTCTCATGATGAAAAATTGAATAGTATCATGGCATCCTCACTCTAGGGAACATCATGTTTGGTATCGGTCACCCACCATACCATTTTTCAATGCCTACATATGGATTTATTTTTATGGTGATTCCTAGAATTTCTATCCTAGGTCCATCACTTCACAAAAAAAATGTATCCTAAACGACAAACAATATCTATCAAATGACGCATCTTTTGGTGCAAGTCTCAGACCTGAATGACTGTCTCTGGAACTAGTATATTTCAATTCCACCCTTAAAACTATGTATGGATTGATTCCCATCCTCATGGGGTATGTAGGTACGCCCGAGAACATTGCCTCAGGCCCAGCCTAACATTCACGTTCGGTCCCCTAACCTAGAAGTTTACTGGGGAGCACATTGTGGTGATACAGACTCCTACTATCCTCACTCATGTCGGGTTGAGTAATTATTTCACAACATGTCTCCCTTCTTTAGTTACACCATGGTCCGAGCTCTATGACCATAAACTAAGACCACTCTGCATCCTTACCGTAAGATGTTAAACTGCATGACGTCTTCTAGAACTATGTATGGATTGATTCCCATACTCATTGGATACATAGGAATGCCCAGACATATTGTCTTCGGGTCTATCCTTATGAATATAAAATATTATCCCCACTCTTTCGGCCCCTAGGCCAAAACCCTTTGGTGAAAATGTGGGGTGGAAAGTACCTCATGGGTTCTCATTCATGCTGGGTTTTCCAATAGTTACGCCATGTGCCTCCCATGTCTTTTTTCAACCTGGTCCGAGTTCTACGACCCTAAACTAAGATCTCCCTATGGGAACTGTGTGTCATGATTGGAAACTTCGCCACCCTGCACACAGTCCATTAAATAAAACCTCCATTAATAGCCTATCCTACGACCATTAAGTTGGAAGCATGTAACCCCAGGACCCTTGTCCTTAGAATGGGACCCAAATCCCTCTATCTGATATGTCTTGTTTTTCATAATCAGATGTGTTGTGACAAAAAGATAGAAGTGTGGAATTTTTAAAGGACATTCCCTCATTCTAGGTCTATGATTTTTGAGTTCGTTATTTGGATCCTCATTCTCTTCCACGTCTTAAGGGACACCCTTTACGGCCTGGTCTCATGCCACATTGTCTTAGCTACCATCTTGGGACAACATCCCTGAGGACCCCGGACGACATTTATGACATGTCCCGTGTTTTGAAAATGGTCAGCGGTCGACCCTCATTTGTCTTTCCCCATTCCAAGCTAATGCGAAACAAATACTGTGTTTTGAACATGGTCAGTAGTTATCCCCCATTGTCATGTCACCATCATTGTGGTCCAAATATCGAGCATCATGATTCACATATTTCTACTTCCTTATGTTCATGTGGAATTCCAACATACTCGGGTTTACCCCTTTGCGCATCTAGGTGTGTCAAGTAGGTGGGTCAACATTATTGGATGTCATTCACTTAGCATCCCATCGCCCCTAACATTTGCCTTCCAATACTAGGAAAGTCCCATCACTACTCCTTGTTTCCCTCATCGAGCACGAATCACATGGGCTTAGTAATTTTGGTAGGATGTGTACTAGCACAACAATGCCACACATGCCTTTAATCTTCCTGCATGACGTTAAACTGCACTCTCAAGGACTATGTTTGGCTTGATTCTCATTCTCATGTGACATGTAGCGACGCCCATGCGTTTCTTCTTGCGCTTTTCCCCAGGGTCATTAAAACTTCTGGCCCCCGGGCCTAATCCTAGTCCTGACGGTATGAACTTTAAACTATGTGCATCGTCCAAGCCGTACGATGTTTAAACTACACGCCAATCGTCTGCATCTTTATGACGTAAAACTACAGAGAACTCCAAGTCCTTATTGGATAGGTCCTTCTCAAATGTATGTTTGATCCTTGATCATACAGATACGCCCACCTAATGTGTTTCCACTATGATGGCATGATTTCATGAGTGTTTGACTCCATTAGAACAACCCATCACTCTACACTCCATGCTTTTCACACCCTGTATTCAGACCCTCGTCCTCTTTGACATCTAAAATAACCTCCTAACAGTATGGATACTTGGCCTATGGATTTCCCGCTATCCTGGGACAACATTCTGGAAGACTAATGGATGACATTTCGATTTAGGCCCTGTGTTTCGAATATGGTCAATGGTCAGCCTTCATTTGTTATCTCTATTTTAGGATAACACAATAAGGACACTATTTTTTGAATGTGGTCAGTGGTTATCCATCATTGTCATGCCTCCCCCCACAGTGTTTTGAATCTAGGGTATCGAGATTCACACATTCCACTCCCTTATGTTTTGGTTGATTTCAAATGCCCATGGTGTTACCCCACTCGTGCACTAGAGCACATTGGGAAGATGGAACATCGATTTTTCTAAGGTACTCATCCTCCAGTCAGGCATCTCCCCTTCTTCTTGGAAATCCATATTGGTTATTCAAACCTTGGATGCCTGAAGCTTAATTTTCACTCTTATATTTGGATGGAATAGAAAGGTGGCCATCCCTTGTTTCTTGTATTGGTCCTGACCCACGTGATCTTAGGTACTGGTCGCTGGATGTTCCATGAATGTAACAGAAATGCAATAGGCCAAAGATGAATAAAAGAACGCATGCATGCATCTAGCATGAATTTCCAAAAACATGAAGGTGTGTTCAGAGGTTACATGCATCACAGTACACAAGGATCAACCCCTCCCATGGACAGGTTGAACCCATCAAAAGAGCGTTGCAGCTCCTCCACCCACTAGCTTGTAGCATCCAGGGTTCACTATCAGATATTTAGTTCTCACTCCTCCTCAGCAGTGATGGGGCGCAGTTTGGCAGCTATGATCCGGGACTACTCCTCATTGGTTCGGATAATGGTCATCTCATCAAAGGCTTCCCTCATGCACTCTTTAGCCTTCTCCATCTGGGCCTTCTGTCCTGATATGATCTTTAACTGTGCATTTTGGAAAGCAGAATGTTCATCTGCCTGAATGGGTAGCTGCTAAATCTCATTTTCATCCTCCTGGAGCTTCTTGATGTTCATTTTTTTCTCCCCTACCAACCCAAACCAAGGTCGCAGTCATATTCTCGTATCTTCTCATCCATGAGATCTCAGATAAGCATTTGGGGGTGTTGGGCATCCACCCCCCTCCCCCCAGAACATAGTTCACACAGTATTGAATTAAGTCTCTCTATCTAGCCTATCCATTGTTCTTGAGGGGTGTCATCGATGAAGAACTTGACCAACTTCCATGACCGGTGGAAGACTATTTTGTTATCCTCTTTATCAAATGTCGCCTCATCCCAGTCTGCGGGGTTAGCAGGATCATATGCAGGGAACGACCCCAAGAACTCATTAGCAGGGTCTGTATCTAATGTTAGATCGGGTATGGCAGGACTCATGTTGTCTGATCGATCTTCATCGTCGGATACCACCTTAATAATTTTAGTCCCTACCCTTCTAACGGTCCTACCAGTGATCGAGAGAACCTCCTCTTGGTTAGTCGGGATATCCACCTCCACGACCACTAGTATTTTCCTGGGAAGGGCACCGCTAGGAGTACCAACCAACCTCGCCAAGGCAGCCCGTGCCATTTTAAGAACTGTGCATACTAAGAAGTGCACAGATGTTAGTTAATTGGATCGATGGGTGGCATTCATGAATTTTGTAGAGAAGACATACAGATATCAAATTCTCAGTCTTGTTCTTGGGTTGTTGCCATAGGGACCCTGAGGCATGGCCCTCTGTATTTTTTTGGAAGGTTTGAAAACTCCAGAGGAGCCACCTTGGGTGTCTTGGCCCTACTAGACATGGTAATTGTCGTCGCTGTGGGAGTAGATCCCAAAGGCCCTGCATCTACATCCACTGAGGGATGATAATGGGTTCTGTGTATGAGGCCCTCCTACATAGTTTAAATCTTAGTGAGGGGTCCAAAGTATACTGGAAGAAGATCCCGGGGAAGGAACTCAGGGTCTTAACTCAAGAGCCTCTACAAACTCTTCATTATCTGGGTCCAAATCACCAACTTCACCCTCCTCCAATGGGGTCCCTCTATCAGCCTCTTTTCCCCAGGAGGACTCGTCCGACGCTTATAGCAAAGGGAATCACTCCATCAATTCTATACCTGACAACTGTGGAGGGTCCTTTCAATCCAAAAACACCTTCACCCAGTCTATCATTGGAAGCAGGGCACCCTAGGAGTTCACAAAGTCCTCCAACTCAGTCAGATATTGCTCTGCCACCACCTGGGATACTGAAAATCCAGCCCCAGTAGGGCCGATTCCTAGAAAATCCATCCTGAGATGGTTAAGGTGTTGCCACATCTTAGACAAGCCTAGGAATTCCCTGTTGACATCCCAGATGTCCCAGGCCTCCGAGAAGACAACATTCTCCAGCATGCCTATATAGCGTAGCCGCTTCCCTAGATCCCAAGTGGATATTCTTGCGGAATCCTCTTGGTGGCCTCCCCACCTGATAACACTGCTCTTCTGGGACTGTTGGGTCTGTTGTTGCCGTCGGATCTGCTACCGTTGCCTCCCCCTCAACCAGTGCAGTCCTTGCCACCATGGTAGCCCTACCACCGTGGGATGTCCTTGCCGCCTTTTTTCCCTGGTCTCGAGGTTGGGGAGGTACACCATCGCTATCCCGAACAGTTGGCTACTTCAACATCTACACAGGGTAGGCCGCCACCCATCTTTTGGCATACTCCTTCACTAGTCTGAATATGGTCATGGGTGGATGCAAGTCATTCCACATCTTCCCATCTTCCTGTGTGAACATGATCTATATCTACCTCATCACGCATGGATGGTCCTCGTAGCACACCCCCAAATAGACCTGTGGGGTCAGTTTCTTCATGTACTGAAATTGCCTTGCAAATCATTTCAGTGTGTACGTCTCACAGAAGGGCTCAATGTCCACCTATGTCACTGGGACTCCACCTCAAAAGGCCAAGAGGTAGGACCAATGCTCTTTTATTCCACAGAAATCATCACTGAATACACCCATTGGCAACAGGAATGTGTGAATTTTGAACTCCGCTACCTTCCCGACCCAGTTCAGTATTGACTGCACGATCAGCTTGGCCAGAAAGCTCCCTGTGGCATTCAGAATGGATAGGCAGAAGTTTGATCATGGAGGGGAGATGGGGTTTGGATATTCATCGACCCCCCTGATGTGTACCTTTATTCACCCATAAAGAAGGTGGAATTGCCCATATATTCTCTATTTCTTATTTCCCCCATTTACATTCCATAGCATCTTGTACATCTTGGTGAGCATCGGGATCCTGAGGTGGACCTGCCCTCCTATAGCTAGCATGGACACCATGATAAATGTGCTTGGTCACATGCCCATGTTCATGTCTCTCACTGGTAGGATCCAACCATAGATGAGTGCTTCAATGAATGTAGCCAACCAGACATCCATTTATTACTCGGTACTGATGCTGAACCCCGACATCTTCCACTAGATATCCCCCAAAAGCTGCTAGTATGATTGTTATTTTCCTCATTGATCCCCCTTCGGGCAAGTCTGAGGCCTCACAGGGAACTTCCTATTTGTCAGGAAGTTCAAGAACTGGTTGAACAACCATTTGAAGTGTGCATCCCTCACCAACTGCTTGTTCTCTCCCAATACAAGGTTCACCAATGCCATCTCCTATGGTGTCATCTTCTCCGGATCCTCCCATGCACCCATAACATGTAAGAACTCATCATGCATCTCCCCGATTATCAGGACCCCTGAGATCTGATGCACATCCCATAAACTAATGTTGACCTCTCCTTTGTGAAAATGGAAGGTATTAGTCCTCGATGGCCATCTTCTCAACAACTCCAGCATCAGCTACTTCAGTTGATAGATGTGGAATTGGGAGGCCCAAGCCACCTCATACAGGTCCACTCTTCTCAAATATTCCCTAAATTCCTTACACAATGCACCTACCTAGTAGGCTCAAGCCCAGTCATCTGTAAAGTTGTCACCTTGGCATAGATCCCACTCATCAGACCACCCCTTTCTTGGGTTCCTCAGGGCTGCCTTCAAGATGGTGTTTTATAGAGGGGGGGATTTCTCTGGCTATAGTTCCTTCCCATCAACATTGTTCATATGATTGTACAGACAGTCAGCATTGATAGGCATGACTTCCTCTTGGGCATGGTCGTTAGTCGCCCTGAACCACTGGCATTGGCACGACATGCTCTTGAACTAGTAAGTTGGCTCATATCTTCTCGCTTCAAGGATGAAGACATCATCCCTTAGTCTGAATCCATACAGAGGCAGCCTCTTATATAGCGGATAGATCTTTTGGATTTCTGACAGCATCTCCACCAGTGAATTATGGTTAGAATTGATCTGCACAAACTCCCCTATACTTGATATATCTACTATCTCCTCCCTCTAGGCAGCATCCATAATGACCCCCCTGATATCCTCTTGGTGATCCATTTAGTTTTTGATATTTGGACATTTTTTTGGTTCATGAAGCTCTTTCTTGGAGCTCGTTCACAGAGTTTGTTCGCGAAGGCAGTTCATAGAGCCCTGCCCCAGCCATCAGATGCAAGCTGTAGAGAACACCATCGTGAATTCAAAGACTTGTTGTGCAACGTGAAGCAGAAGGCCCGATTCACGGAGAGAAATCATGGAGTATGATGAGCTTCATGAATTGAGAGTGATAAAGGCCAAAATGCGGATATTAGAAAGGACAAAAGAGAGGTCAGACTCCCCTATTTATTGGTGAGGACCTATGGTGCTTCGCGGCAGGTTTAAACTATGATGAGCTTCGCTGGGTGATCAACCCGCACATTGCCTCTCTGCTTCACGAGCCTCCATAACGAGTCAGCTATGCGAGTCAGCTAAACGATTGACCAAGGAATTTTAGAGATTAACCCTTAGACTATTACCCCCTCTTTATCCTCAGCTCCTTGTCTGAGGGGGGGAATTTGATGGCGCAAAAATTTGGTAAAAAGAAGAACAACCGAAAAGCATTAGGGGATGCCTTATGAATCTTACCCACGAATCCCCGCAGCACTACGACCGGCACCAAGCTCCCCCCTTCATGAATCCACCACAGAGAAAGGAGGCGAGAGACTTTGCAAACCCATTTGATGTTTGAAAACCTACCACAGATCAAGGAGGCAGGAGGCTCCATGAACCCATTTTATGTTTGTGAACCCGAAGTGGAGCATGGAGGTGGGAGGCTCCATGAACCCATTTGACATTTGCAAACCCATCGTAGAGTAAAGATGTGGGAGGCTCTATGAACCCATTTGATGTTTCCAAACCCACCTTAGAGCAAGGAGGTGGGAGGATTCGCAGTTACGACAAAATGCCACATGTATTCCCACCCAATGAGCTCTACTTTGTGGCACCTCTTGCCTATAAATTCCGGACTCCACTCGATCATAAAGGATGGATCCTCCAACCTTTCGTCTTCTTATCTCTCAAATCGCAAAGAGATTTTTACTTTATGAACCATGATCTCTTCAAGGTACTTTAGCATCATGAAGTGCCTCTACCTTGGTTTGAATTCAGCCCCTCTTCAAAGAGAGATGCCCTTAACGGAGCCCATGGGCCTCCACAAAGGAAGGGGATCCCCAAGGGGACTCAGTTCTTTGTAGATCACTTATGATTCGTGAAGTACCATCCATGCACATGTGACCCACATGTTAAGGTTGGTCTCTATGCTTTGCGAAGCACATTTCATCACAATTCTACATTTCATAGGGATCCCTTAGTTCGCAAATCACTGCTCTGTGAATGCCTTTCCACTTCGCAAAGCACCTTTCATATGCACCTATGCCATATTCCTAGGATAGGCCACTTTACCTTGAAATGAATAGCCCTTCACAAATCTCCTCCCCTACATAGAGCACCAGAGATTAATGAGGTTTCTACCTATGAAACCATTTGCTCTGCAAGTCCTTTTACAGTGCGACCCTCTAGGTTTTCATGAAGTAATTTCAAGATCCCTTGGGTGGTACTTCTTGTTGCATGTATTTTCCTCATGCTTCTTCACATAGGCATGCTAACGGCTATTGATTCTTCGCATAGCCACGCTAACATGGACCCATCAATGGATCACTCCATAAAACCCACTCACCACGGCATTGCTGATGCCTTCCCTTCCTCAAGGGTAGGCGGGTATCAGTTATGTAAGTCCTAGGGGTGAAGAGTGAACCCACCTTGTCCGAGCTGCTGGACGTTAAATTGCCAAGCACCATAGTCCTCATCACATGACTTTAAAATGTGACCCTGCCTCGTGCATCATATGCGGATTTCCCCCCATTTCAGAAATTCTCTAATCCCACTGGTCTCCATGGGATTGAGATCATTCCTCACATTTAATGAGATCCTCTTTATCGAAATGGTGTTTGTCTGTGAGGAAAGGGAAACCACCTTGTTGTAAGCCCCTAGCCTTTCTTGCAGGAGGCAGCGTCCCTAATCCTCCTATCTTCTTCCTGGACAAGGACCAAAGATGGGTGGATGGGCACCAGAACCCTTATCTCTTCCATGCCATGTCCATCTCCCGCTGGGATTTGTCGCCATCAGGTCTCCACCCTGGAATCCTCCCTGAGGTTCAATGCCAAATCCCTCTGGGCGGATTCTGAAATCGGGATATTACATGGCTGAAGGTTTTAGGCTGATGTATACATGGAATATGTTTGAGTGGGTATGTAGGGAAATGATGACATATCCCAGGGGATTTTACAAACATGTATCTGTTTCTTGTAGGACATATCTTTATGGTACACTGGACATGCTTAGGGTGTCATCCCGACCTGGAAAACACATCCAGGGGTGTCTTCTTAACATGTCCAAGATGTTTCACATTATAAAATAGGTTTATTCTAGGTTCTTTTCCATTATCAAATTACTTGTTTCAGATGTCTTTTCATGATCGCAGTAGACATTCCCATGATTCTTTACATAATCAAAGTGGCCATTCTTGGTGTCTGCCATATGAATATACTATCATGTTTGAATTTCTCTCACATGATCATCTTGACTTGTCCTTGAGCTATCATATGACAATTTAGACATTCTAATGGGTTGTTGAATTATCAATGAGTACATGTATATAGTGTATCTCTTGATCAAATTTACCTATCATTTTGCTGTTGCATGACAATGTCAATGGGAAATTGTATGAAAATGTCGACATGTTAATTAATTGTCATGAGATCAACTTGGATTGTCCATAAGAAATAATATGACCTGGCCAATATGTTATTAACATATCATGAGATCAACCTAAATTTTTATGGGTTTTTGGGTAACCAACATGACTTTTCTAAGGTTTCCCACGGACATTGCGATACCAGGGGAGAATCTTGTGATTGTGTGTCTCTAAGAGTGTTACGTGGAAAGGTCTCACAAACTTGTTTAGGGTCACTTTCATGAAAATGGGGGTACACCAAAGGGTTGAGGAAACTTGTCCAATGGTATTAGGCCAAAATTCACATGGTTAATGATGCATGTCGAAGTGTGCATGTTGATGGAGTAAGCCATATGGATTTCATGGAGAAAGGAGTTATTTTCCATTTACTTTGACACATGTAGAAAGAGAAATCACATGATGACCCATTATTCATGCGATTCACATGAACCCTAAAGGGTCTTGATATGAATTATATATATGTAGAACCATAGAATAGTGAAATAGGGGAGGGGTGAATCAAGGTGTCAAGTTGTTCTCCTAAAGTGACAGATCTAGTTCCCACATTGGTAGGAACCTATTAAACCTATAAAACAATCACATGAAAAGAGATGACACAATAGTTTTACTTGGTTCACCACAAAGGGATAGTCCGAGGATCATACTCTTAAAGTGTGTCGGTCATACCTAAGTCTACTAATCTTCACTAGTTGTAGAGTACACTAATTTAGACAAAATAACTTTGTACTAGGAACACTGCCTTTACAATATTTTCGGGATAGCACACTGCGTCCCTCAGATCACTTCTATTGACTCACTCTTGCTCACTACTTTGGGAGAATTATAACTCAATTTATTAACTCGAAATTCACTTCACTAGATTGGAATTAAATACTTTATCCCTGACTTAGAATGAGACTCTGATTGCGCTGAAGACCTGAATTAATGCACACTGAAATCCCTATTCACTGAAAACTAATATTCAAAACATCCTTTTGTGAAGCTCACACTCTTAACGAAGCTCCCTACCTTCATGGAACAAACCACCTTTGAAAATCTTTCCTGACTTCATAGAACAAACTCCTTTGTGAATCTCACTGAGTCATCATGGTATATCCCATCATCATGAATCACCCTTTAATCAAAATCATGGGAATCAGTTAATACTTTTCAAGTCTTTTCATGATGCTAAAGCTTGTATAGAAACCTAATTTCATGGAGATCCCTTTATTTCATGAAATCAGGGTGATTTCATATTTTCATTGGAAAAATTCATTTTGAGTGAAGAGGGGTAGCTTTTTATTTATAGGCTCAGCTGTTCGTAAAGCTCCACTGCCTCTATGCAGATATTCCAGATCTTTTAAAAATGTCTTCATGGTGCTCCTCCCTTCACGATATACCAGTGAAATTTGATTTTGTCATGAATATTTCTATTAAACCCTTTGTTCCATCATGAATCTCCAATTATGATAATTTCAGAGATCACCATCACCGATCGCGATGCTCCAATTCTTTATTGTTCATGATGCACATCGTAATAGTAGAGCACACTATTAGAATTTTTAATTCTATGTGGAATACAATTCCCAAATTCCTTATTTTCAAAACTGATGTCTTTTTTATATTTTCATATGGCCTAAAAGAAAAATAACTTTTCATGATGCTTTCCATTCTCCAATTTTTGGACCCCAAAATTTTGGAAATCACTTGGAAACGACACCACCACAAAAACTATTGTCATTTAGTACTATAGGATCCCTTTCCTTGAAAGATCCCTGATCTTCCAGGTGATGATTGACAACAAACACAAACCATACTCCATTTCCAGCAAAGGAAAACCTTGGATCCAACAGTATAATGAAACAATCTCTTAAAACATGGATATTCTATATTTTTTAGATGAATATTCATTGCATTACAAAAACACATGATCGAGGACTATAATGTTTTAGTGCATTTGGAAACTTGGAAAAAATTATTCTAAATTGGTGAAATATATTCAACATTAACCATAATGACCTTCCCATTTAGTACTCTTACTTAAAACATTTTTTTATAACCTAGGAAATGGAATCATAAGAAAGGGTGAGATCGAATGCTCATAAAGGGCAAAAAAGGGATGCATGTAAGCATAAAAATGATCATAAAGGGTATAAGGACGTGACCATAGAATTATAAGATCATTCCATGCATATTAAAG
This sequence comes from Viscum album, assembly GCA_963277665.1. Taxonomy (NCBI): domain Eukaryota; kingdom Viridiplantae; phylum Streptophyta; class Magnoliopsida; order Santalales; family Viscaceae; genus Viscum; species Viscum album. The sequence goes on from OY728131.1 coordinate 1,697,898,911, forward strand.
AACCTAAAAATAAATTGTGGCATAAATATTGGTAGTTTGTAAGACATGAATCATAAGGGAATCAAATAACACAATCCATGAGATCATAACATTCACTTAAGACATGAAATTTTAACATACACATAAATTTATAACTTTTTGAACATGTATATGTAGTAATAGGTTAACTCATTAAATTAAGTACATAAAATACTTCTCTTGATTAAACATATGTACATGAAAATGAGGTCTACACACAAATTATGGACATGAAGACAAGGTTCACACATAGAATTGTAAAGATGAAATCAGATTCATGCATAACATATATACCTCATGAGTTATCAATAATTACCTAATTAATTATGGAGATATATAGGTCCTAGAAATCAAATATGAAAACCATAAATATGTGTTCCATAATAACATAAATCATTCATCATATCGGAACCCACAAAATGAAATGGGTTTCATGAACATCATTCATTCATAACATAACCCATGGAAAATAAATAAGTTTCATAAACATAAACCATTATTATAAATAATAATAATTGTATAATTGAATCATATCCCTAATAAAACATAATAAACCTCAAATAAAATTAGTTTATATGGAAAATAATTTTGAGATATCACATGAAAATAATTCTTGAGGAAAATATCATTTTTTCTTTTAAAACGCTTTCTTTTTTTAAAATGACTCACCATTCTAAAATAAAAAATTTTATTTGAAATAAACATTTAATATTTGGAAGTAATATTCAAATCATTATGGCTTCATGATAATGTTAAATTATTTTCATGTTTTATAAGTTAAACAAAAATTTCTTTTATAATTTTTCTTGGAAAGTCACAATGTACATCATTTGGAAAATAACAAATAGATCCCCTTCAAAAAGTGTAGTAAAAAGTAAGAAATGGGTAAAAATGACTTTAAAAATCCATATTAAAATAGTAGAAACATTTTTTAAAGAATGTTTAGAAAAAATGGACATAGAATATAAATATTCCCCAATGAAGACTTAAAATGAAACAATCCCAAATATTGATGAGATTGTGAAATAAATACTCATCACTTTACAATCAGTAGAATCATATACCCCATGAAAGAAAAAAAATTACATGGTTATGAAAATACCATTATATTTTGGATAATACTCATAAAATAAATTAATGGGTAGTATATACACTATGTAGAAGAAACAAGTAGTGTATAATGCATGCATCCCAAAAAATAAAAGTGAGCCATAAATCCCTTACCTTATGTCTTGACTCTTTTCATACTCATAAAAACCTCCAATATAATAAATATAAGTCTATAATAAATATATTAATGAACCATATTCATATATATAGTTCCATATATGACTTACTTATGAATTGTTCTAGCCACTTATTATAAATTCTAAGTTTAAGTTATGTTTTGGTTAATAGTCGCATTGTTTCTCATACATGTTTTGACTTGTTATTATTTGTCCTCATATATTCATTTTGATTTAATTATACCCATAATAATAAATATGAAATAAATATCATATATATTAATTATATATTTATTTATGGATATATATAAAATATAGAAAATGAAAATGAAATACATCATTCATGGAGACGGTAGGTCATACATACGCATGAACACTGCTTCCATTTCATGTCATATTGAAAGAAAGTAAGTGAAACAAATTTTTATATATATAATATGATTATAGTAGAATTATTATGTCATAAATATCATATAATTTCACTAAAACATTCCTTAATACATTCCATGTAAAGTCTGAATGATCCACATCGCTTTGAGAAAGCAGTAGTCCACACATCCACAAAAGAAGTTACCAAATTTCCACAAAATAAAATCATGAAGATATGTTTTATATAATAATTAAAGAAGTGTAAAGACATAATAAATACCATAACTATCATATAAAAATATATTCTCCATCATAATTCACAACCATTAGAGGTGGTAAATAAAAATGGACAACATCATTTCTTGATGCAGTAGTTCGCCTTAAAAAAGAATAGTAAGTTTGTTACCCATTTGATGAAAAATTGTGTGAGTGTAGTTAGAACCCTTAATAAAACATCATATCATTATATTTATTAAAATAATTATATTATATAAATATTAATTAAAAATATTATTTGTGGCTTAATGAAGAAATAAAACAACAATGTTCGATGATGAATATTACATCTTCTTTGGTTACCTCCTTTTGAATTTCACAAAATAATCCCTTGGTTTGAATTATTCATAAAATAAGGATTCTCATATTTAGTAAGGGATGTTGGGAGTAGATTTATATAGAGTTTTTTTATCCAAATATTTTATTAATTGTGAATAGAATAAGAGGAGAGGTGTCCTTTTTTAAGATATGTTTTGGGAACTTTTGGAATTTCATAAAGAAATAATTTATAATAAATTTAATAGCAATCAAAATACAAAAAAAATGAAATTTATTCAAAGATAATATATTATAATATTATAATAAAATAAACAAATATATTTTAGGAAAGTTTTTATATAATCTTAAACCTTATCATTTTGATTAACCCTTTGTTAATCCATATTAATTTTATCTATGGTAACAATGTTTTTAATATTAAGAGGATGAAATTTTTATATATAAAGTTTAAATTGGATAAAAAGGGAATATTTAAGATATTTTAGACCATATATCATTCCCATGTCCTTATTTAATATTTTTATTATTTTTATACAATTTAGTAAAAAATAATTATCATAAAATATCAAGTGTCAATTTTGACATTATTCATTACATTAACTTTAATAAAATACATACAAAAATATAACATAGAAAAAATTAATCTAATACAACCATATAATGTCTTATTAACATATGAAATTATTTTATAAACTTAATTAAGTCGAATTATATTTATTTTAATATTTATAATATCATTTAATTGTGTGTTTCATTAATCGAATAATTATTTCATCATCAATGTGTAATTATTCATTATAATTATTTTTCCAATAAAATTTTAAAAAATTAAATTATGTATAAAAAATTATATTTCAAAAGAATATATATATTAGAACATATTTTCTACTAATCACATATTAAAAATATTATACTTATTAAAGGTAAGAGTGAAATTTTTCTGCTCTCTTTGATTTTAATAATATCTATTCTATTTTCATGGAAAAGTGTCCACTAAAAAATAAAAATTAGATACTTAGGTTATAATTATAGAATTAAATTAATCTAATATCATTTAAGAAAGTTTTATGGTAGTTTTATAATATTTATTATATTATTTTCACCCTTAATTACCCGATTTACCCTTAACCATGGTAATAAATATTACTAAAGTTACACTTCATATTTACCAAAAACCAAAGGGGAATAATTAATAAATATAGACCTTTTGATTCAAAATATTTAATCCATTTTTGAAAATTATAAATTCATAATTGGAATAAATGAATTTAAAATTAATCCCATTGATTGAATGAGAAAACGGGTTTTTTAATGTCAAAACATGCAAAAGATTAAAATGATTTTACTTAAAAATTAAATGTGAAATTTATTCCAATGACCTAAATTGGATTATATGATATAAAATTATTTAATTATACCGAAAAATCAATTAAAAAATAATTTATTAGTATAAATAAGTTATAAGAAAATGTAGTTTTGAATTTAAATTCAGTATTTTTAACTATTCATCAAAACATGAAACTTCTCCTAAAAATACCAAACGTTCACACAAAGTAAACTTTGATATACCTATTTCAAATAAGAAGTATATTTTTTCAAATTGAATTTATAAAAGTGTCAAAAAAATATATTTTAATCAATTGTTCCATCGAAAGGTGATAAGACAACCTTTTTAGAAAAATACTTCTTTTATTCATAAAATTGGATTTGTTTTTATATCATGTATCAAAGACACATAATATAAATGGTAAATTTTAAATTGGATATAGTATATAATTATTTCATTAATAAAATCCAAAAAGATTTATTTGTTTATTTATTGGTATAAAAAACATGTGTTCACATTTAAATAAATTTTTCAAAAAAACATTTCCTTTTTTTTAAATGGTGTTACATTCACTTATAATAAATTAGTAAAATAATTATTTGTAAACCATAATAAAATAATTTAGTCAATCCCATTAATACCTTCCATTATAATGAAGAGGTTATAATTTTCTCTTTAAAATAAGTATATTAATAAATTAACGTTTCATAGAACCTTAGTTTTACATGTAAAGAAAGCTAATATGGTGTTGCATGTAGAGAATGCTTAACTTGGGGAAGTGTATAACATAAGACATCAAATAAATTTAATTTAGCTAGAAAAATAAAAGGTTCATAAAAACTCAGGTTGTTACATTCTACCCCCCTTAAAATGAATTTCTCCTTCTAAATTCTTCATTTTAATAAAAAAAAATTAGATACTTATACCTCATCGTATTCTCGAGTTACTACATTGTTTTTTCAAAATGGTGGTTTTTTCCAAAAAAAAATTTAACCAAGTGAGTGTTATTTTTTATAACTATATCTCTATTGTCCACAATTTCTATCGATTTTTCTTTATAATAAGAATATTGCTTTAGCGGTACAAAATTTGAGTTTTGTATATGTGAAGGATTAGGTATTTACATTCTCAGAAGAGATACATGTAACACGTCATGAACATAAGAGATATTTGGTGTAAGTTTTAATGGATAAGTTACCATTATATCATGATCAATATTTTTTAAAGTAAATCACATCCTTGAAATTTCATATTTCACATTAAAAATCAAAGGTGGGTGTTTGATAATTTCTTTGTGGGAAACTCACATCATAAAATAGATAAATAAAACATCCTCCTTAACAGAGGGAAAGTGAAAGATAATGATCACCACATATCAAGGGTTAGTGGAAGGAGAAAAATTGGACACAGAAGAGAATTTCAAATATCATGTTCTAATGAAGAGTGATACAAAACATGTTAATTATAATGTTAATCATCCTAGAACAATAAATCAGTGATTTTATAAGGGACTATTTGATTCATTAAAGATAAATGTACTAGGACAAATTATTTTTAAGATACTTTTCCTAAAGTTTAATAATTCTCACAAAAAGATATACTTACTTTATTTCATTCCATTTTGTAAGCATGGTCACATCGATCAGTTGTTCCTTGATTAAATTTTAATTCATATATTACTCTATAAAATGAGATTGAAATTGTAATTTTTGAAGAACTAGAGGATCATAATATCCATAATAATATGATAAGTCATTCATTCTATCTCTAGTTATCGTCACAATGAAATGATTATCACATGTTTTCAAATATTCATAGAAAAAAACATTAATATCTAAAACCTCATCCAAATTTCAATGTAAATTTTTTTTAAATAGTTTCCCTTCTGAGCCCTCCTAAAGATTAAAATCAATGAAATTTGAAAAAAGGTCACTAAACATAGAATTTTCCCCTAAAAACATAATGTATCTCTTAATTGTAACATACCAAACATGTGATGACCATTATCATGTATTCTCTTGAAAAGTGGAAATAACATTAATTACTTTAAAACCTCAGTGAAAACATAAATGCTTTCAAAGTTAAAATTTTTCTCATACCATAAATCTAAAAATTCTATAAACTCAATCCAGGATATCATAAACCATCTTTTCACCTTATTAACCCCAAGTTCATCATTACTATCCCATTTATTTTATCATAATCAAATGTATCTGTGTTTTACTATCTCAACATAATGAACATATTATTCTTAAATTACATTACATAAATAATCGATTTTTCAACCACTTATTTTTTCATACTCCATGTCTCCAGTAGTGATCGCATAAGATTTACCTTATTTGTTGGATTTAAGAGGTTTTTGTGGATTATCTTCCATATTAAACCTTGTATTGGTGAATTTATTAGCATATTAGATAGACTCTCTACATTTATAGAACTGAAGTTTGAGTTGTGCATTTGTTTTGAGATTTCTCTCCATTTATTTCATTGGCATGCATCTTTACATCATTCTAACACTCTTTTTCTTGATGGAAAGGCTTCACTCACTTGAATCATCTTCTTATTACTTTTATAAATTTCCTTGATTAATCCTTTCCAAATTTTCAGAAAGTAGGATGTCAATATTTTTTCTTCCCCCCATGTGTAAAACCACTGGAGCTTTCCTGAAACTCTATCTTCATTTTCTTATCATGAGAACCTTGATAGTTATCAAATTCCATTTTCACTTTTAGTACACACTGAAGTATTTCTTAATGGCTTCCAATGTCCCTTATGAATAAGGTCTTTTGGATACATGGATTTCGGACACCCTAGAATCAATCGGTTTTTATTTTAGGGCTCATTGTTTTCCTAGAATCAAACCTTTCTAGTGTTATAAATTTATCTTCATAGGTACTAGTAGATTCATCATCCTTTTGATTAAGATCAAGGAATTCCTTCTCCATATTTGTTTGTAAAATATTAGGGAAGTACTTACTTAAAAAAATCCCCTTAAACTCTTACCATTCCATTTATTCAACTTATACTTATTCTCTCATGTTATTAATAAGAGTCCACCATTGATAGGATTCACCTTCCAAATGATATACATCCAAAATTACTATTTCATGTTCTGAATACTAAAGAACTGAAAATATCTTTTTTTGGTACTGATCCATTGCTTATAAAAAAGTGGATTAGATGGACCACTGAAAGAATTTGAACATTTTCTCATAAATGACACTTCATAAATATTTTCCTACCTCTGCTCATTTGTAAGTCCATCATGATTCACATATTCTGTGAGTATAGGAAATATATTCTCAATTCCATCTCCCATAACATTCAGTTACTTAGGAGGACAATAATTTCATTTACCATCTCATTCATCATGGTTAATTTGGGTTCCAACCATTGACTAAAACCAGAAATCATAGTGTGATAAACACTAATCCTAGTGGTATAACCACAAAATCAATGGAAATTGCTTATAATATTTAAATCTATTAATCCATATGATTCATCCAAGTTTATTCATGTTTATTAAAAAATCATTAAGACTATAACCTATAATTAGAAATATCCTTAGATTCACCCCTATACATATCCTTAGAAACATATTTAGTGATTTAACTATAGTTTTATCATCCTAATTTCCAAGTTTTGACTAAAAAATTTCTCTCATACCAACTATATTGACCTATAATTTTCAAACACGAATATTAACTCTTTTTAGATGAACATTCATTACATTACAAATACACATGCCTGAGGACCATAATAGTTTAGTGACTTTGGAAACATGGGACACATTCTTCAAAATTGGTAAAAGATCTTAAACATCTCCCATAAAGATCTTCCCTTTTATTACTACTACTTAAAACCTTTAATTATAACCTAGGGAATTGAAATATAAGAATGAGTGAGATCAAATTCTCAGTAAGGGTAAACAAGGGAGATATATAAGAATAAACAAGAGCATAGAGGGTATGAGTATGTGATCATAACATTTTAATATTAAAACCTACACATGAAATATCATAAACATGAATCATGGAATAAATATTAGTAGTTCATAAGACATAAATCATAAGGTAATAAAATATCACAATTTATTAGATCATAAAATTAACATAATACATGAAATTATGTCATAAACATAATTTGTTTACTTTTTGAACATTTATATGTACTAACGGGTTCATTAATAAAATTAAGTACAAGAAATCAAGACCTTTCAGAAGCATATGGACATGAAAACCTCATCTAGGTATAAAATTATTGATATTAAAACTAGTTCTATGCATAAAAGTTTTAATATGAAATCAGGTTCATGCCTAACATATATACATAATGAGTTATTCATATATATCCAATACATTGGAGGGAGATATAGGTCCTTCCTCTTACATAATTAAAACCATACACATGTGTTCCATAATAAACTAAATCATTAATCATATCAAAACCCATGTAATTGAATTCATTTCATAAACATCATTCAATAATAACATAACCCATGGAAAATAAATAAGTTTCATAAACATATACAGTAATTAAAAATAATAATAATGGTATCATGGAATCTTATCTTAAGTAAAACATAAGTTACATCAAATAAATTTATCTTAGATATAAAATAATTTTGAGATATCACTTGAAAATAATTCTTGAGTAAAATATCCTTTCTTCTTTGAATTTTTTTAATTTTCATAAATTTTTGAACAATTTTAAAAAGAAAATTTTCATTTAAAATAAACTTCTAACCTTTTAAAGGAAGCTTCAAATCATTAAGACATCATGAAGGTGGAATATTATGTTCCTGTCATATAAGTTTAAAAATATTTCTTTTACAATTTTCTAGAAAAGTCATGAAAGTACTTATTTTGAAAAAAAATGATTCCTTTAAAACCATATAGTAAAAAGTAAAAAATGGGTAAAAATTACTTCAAACATCTATTGGATAATATTAAAAACTTTTTTGAAAACATTTTTACAAAACATGTAAATGGAATATAAATATTCTCTAATAGAGTCTTAAAACAAAACGGTCCCAAATATTGATGAGATTGTGAAATAAATACCCATCACTTTACAATCAATAAATTCATATTACAAATAAAAAATAAAAAATATATGTATTTTAAAATACCATAATCTTCTGGATAAGACTAATAAAATACATTAATTGGTGGTATATACACCACATATAAGAAACAAGTAGTGTATAAGGTATGTGTCCCATAGAAATAAAAGTGAGATATAAATCAGTTACCTCTCATCATACTCATGAAAAAATCATGTAAAATAAATATATGTTTATTAGAAATATATTAAAGAACTATATTCATAAATATATTATACCATATAATAATTTATTATGAATTTATTTTAGCCTCTTATTAACAATTCCAATTTATAGTTACGTTTTGGGTAATAACCACTTTGTTTCTCATACTTGTTTTGACTTGTTAGTCATGGTCCTCATAAAAATATTATGATTTAATTATATCCATATTTATAAAAAATATATAAATATAATATATATTAATTTTATATTTATTTATGGTTAAATGTAAATGATATAAATAGGAAATAAAAAAACATCATTCCTCGAGATGGTGGGCCATACGTACGCACGAATGCTGCTTCCATTTCATGTCATATTGAAAGAAAAAAAAGTAAATGAAATATATGTATATATATAATATGATTAAATTATAATTATTAAATCATATATATCATATAATTTCACTAAACCCATCTTTAATAAATTCTATGTAAAGAGTGAACGAGTCACATCACTTTGAGGAGGCCATAGTCCACACATCCACAAACGAAGTTATCATATTTACAAAATATGGAAAGAATACTGGTATGTTTTATATAATTTTTAAATAAGTATAAATACAATATTTATCATATAAAAATAGAGTGTCCATCATAATGTTCTACCATGAGGGGTGGTAAAGTAAAAAAATGAACATTGTTTCGTGAGGTAGTAGTTCACCGTACACATGAACGATAAATTCATTATCCATTTGATGGAAGTGTGAGTGAGTGTAGGTATAAGACTTAATATAAAAAATCATATTATACTTATTATACTGATTTTATTATATAAAAATTAAATAAAAATAATTAAAAGGGTTTAATTATGATATAATACAACAACGTTCATTGATGAATGTTACCTCTTCTTTGTGTATATCCTTCTGATTTTCATAGAAGGACTCCCTTAGTTGTTTTTCTGCCCAAAATAAGGATTAAAAAATAAATTTAGGGATGTTGTGATGATATTTCGATATAGTTTTTTCAACCCAAATGGGTTCTGAATTTTGAAGAGAAGAGAAGTAGAGGTGTCCTTTTATAAGAGAGAGGAGGGGAACTTTTGGAATTTATCAAAATATTAATTTATAATAAATTTAATACCAATAAAAATACCACAAATAGGACATTGATTCAAATATAATATATTATAAGGTTTTAATATTATCAAAAAAATATTTTAGACATGTTTCGGTGTCATTTTAATCCTTATCATTTTGATTAACCCTTAGTTAATCCATTTTAATTTTAACTATGGTAACAATGTTTTTAATATTAAGAGGATGTATTTTTTACATATAAATTTAAATTGGAAAATAAAGGGAAAATTTAAGATATTTTAGACCATATATAATCACCTTTTCCTTATTTAATATTTTTATTATTTTTCAATAATATAATAATATATTATTTTCCTAAAATATTATAACTATCAATTTTGACACAATTCATAACATTTAATTTAATAAAATCTGTACAACAATATAAATTCCAACCAATTAATTTTAACACACCCAAAAAAATTCATATTCTCCTATAAAATTATTTTATAACATTAAATAATTCAAATAATAATTATTTTAATATTTCTAATATCATTTAATTTATTGTTTCATTAATTGAACAATTACTACATCATCATTGTGTAATTATTCAAAATAATAATTTCTCCTCTAAAAGTAAAAAAAATAAAATCCCATGATGTAGAAAAACATTTTTTATTTCATAATAATATATATATTCATTCATATTTAATCAAATATTAAAAATATTATAATTATTAAAATTATGAGTGACATTTTGTCACTCTCTTTAATTTTAATAATATCTAAGTCATTTTCATAAAAAATTGTCCATTATAAAATTCAATTTAATTCATCAGGTGTTAATGAAAAAATTAAATTCATCCAATATAATTTTTGAGAGTTTTAGGGTAGTTTTGTAATATTTATTATATTATTTTTATCCTTAATTACCTTATTTACCCTTAATCATCATAATAAAAATTACTAAAATTACTATTCGTATTGTCCAAATATAAAAGAGACCTAATTATTAAATTCAGACCTTATAATTCCAAATATGAAATCAATATTTCACAATTATAATTTTCATAAATTAATTTAAAATCAATCCCACTGATGGAATGAGAAAATAATTTTCTAATGTGAAAACATTCAAAATATTGAAATGTTTTTATATCAAAATTCAATATGAAGTTGCATCCAATGACCTAAATTAGATTAAATAATAAAAAAATTATTTAGTTATGGTTTAAAATAAATTCGAAAAATAATATATCTATATAAATAAGTTAAATTAAAAAGTATTTTTGAATTAAAATTCTGTATTTTTCACTATTCATCTAAACATTAAACTTCCCAGAAAAATAGAAAAAGTTAACCCAAAGTAAAATTTGATATCCTAATTTAAAATTAGAAGTTTATTTTTATCAAATATAATTTATAAAAGTTTGAAAAACTATATTTTTAACAATTTAACCATCAAAAGGCGATAGAACATCCTTTTTAGAAAAATACTTCTTTTATGCATAAAATTAGATTTGGTCTTATATCATGTCTATAAAACACATAATATGAGTGTTAAAAATTAAATTGAATAATATATATATATATATATCTATATAAAATTAATATAATCCGACAAGAGTTATTTTTTAATTTCTTGGTATAAAAAATAATGTGTGCACTTTTAAATAAATTTTCAGAAAAAAATTACTTTTATTTTAAAAAGGGGTTTATATTCATTTATAATTAACTAGTCAAATTATTATGTTTTAAACATAATTTTATAATTCATTTTATATTTTTTATACCTTCCATTCTAAAAGTGATTTTATAATTGTCTCTTTTAAATAAGTATAATAATAAAATAATTCTTTATAGAAACTCAATGTTTCGTGTAAAGAAATTTATGTCAGTATTATGTGTAGCGTAAGAAAAACATTGGGTACTTTATAATGTATTACATAAAAGAAAATTAATTTATTTGTAAAAATAAAAGGTTCATAAAAAAAATTTGTCACGTTCTATGGCCATTCCAGGTATCTAGGGGGTGTTACATGCCAAGGCACCCATATCTAAGGATGCATTGAATTACTGCAAGATAAAAGGTCTCATAGATTCATGAGATTGAGGGATGGAATGTAAAAAAATTTATTTTTGGGCATAACAGTATGGGTATGCAGCATGTCTAAGAGCCTGTATTGTTATAAGGATCACATGGTTTTTTCTTTATCATGCGATCACATTATAAAAAATTGGATCATGTGAAGGGTTATGTGATCTTATTCTAGAGATTCACATTGGTTTAATGTGAATGGATGAAGGTTTACTGGTTCTCATGAATTTATATGGGTTCTTATGTACATCACAGTCACATAATAAAGAGAACGGTTTGCATTATATAGATGTGAATCTGTGGGAGTTCATGGCCTCCCAGAGACACTAATTCATAAGGGACTCTCATTATATTATCCTTTCATGTGATTTTGGGATCTTATGATAATCCCAAGATGGGTTCTTGAGATGAAATTTCACGTTAGTTTCTTGCAATAGGATCTCATTATTACGTGGGGATGATCTCCAAAAATAGTTATCACTCCTCTATTTCCCTTCTCTACCTCACTAAATTCTTTTGTGCCGCTCTTCTTCCTCCTTCATGTGTTTTTTTTAAGGGGGTGGGGTTTATATAATTAGAGTTTGGTCGAAGGTTCCTCTTATTTTCATTGGAAGGATGCCGCATACACTACTTGAGGTGGTGAATATTTCATGAAATCTACCTCACACAATCACGAAATGGAATCTTGAGATGAATTTTCAGTCAACCACTACAAAATCTCATAATCTTGGGTTTTCCATGTAGTGATCCTCTAGAAAATCTCTAAGGTCCTCATGTGATTATTCCATTGTCCTCTCTATTTTGATATTGCATTAGTTTTCTTCCACGATGTTTCATGATAGCTTCAAATGAATCCATATTAATTCATCCTATAAAACCTCAAAAATAAGGAAGTTTATCATCCTTATAAATCTCATGGGATGATTTTAGTGGCCATATTTTCTTGATCTCATGATCAAAAGGTCATAATGTGATGGCTTCTTGAACTGGTGGGAGTTCTTGTTCCATTTTTCTAGTTCTTGTGATGGATTCATGCAATGACTTCTTTGAAGAAGGATTTTTTTCTTCTATGAAAACTCATGAATGTTAGAAAAATATTTCATGCATGGTATCTAGTTGGATATGTTATTGTTTAATATTTGGTTATTAACATGATTTATGAGATTTATGTGACTGATTGTGTATAAAATAAATTGGTAATTTCGATCGCAGAGGCATCTGTGTTGTTTTCCTCGTTCTCTTGTGGATGTCAATAAAGGACTGAAGATAGTGATGGTTTCAAGAGAGCATTGGGCGTGTCTTTATACCTAAGAAATGGGTGTTATGTGGTTGAATAAGAGTCTTAGTGCCACTCAAGATCTGATTATTTTGAATATGTATAGATCAAGATCACGAAATTCAAATTTGTCGTGTGAGACTTCGATGGATGGTTGAGATTGGCTGATCGAGTGGCACTCATTTTGTCCAATTTTTATTTAATAGAGGAATAGTGATTCCACATTCAAATCCCATATTGAAATTCCTCAGTGTATCCTTCCACTTTATAATCTATATAAAAATCATTGGTCTCTAGAAATGAGCACCAGGGTCCTCTCCCGACCTCCAATGGCATCGAACCATGTTGTCCCACTTCCCCATCGCGTTATTTCCCTACAGAACATCTTTGGACATCTTGTACGGTCATATGCCTATGAACCCTCTACCATGGGTCTAATCCAGATGGTCTGGCTCCCTATGTGCCATTGAGCTGACTCATGTACAAGCCTAGGGGAGCTGGCTAGGCTTGTTGGTGTTGGAAGGCCCATTTTTAGAAAAGGGGATTATCATAAATACATAGAATATAATCTATGTAAAATAAATATGGGATAAAACTCTATTCCTTATCTAGAGAAAATAAAAGGCACGGTTTTAATCCTTAAACCATTCATGAATATAATAGTAGTAATTTTTTATAGTCATTAATCTTATAAAATCACTTGTGGAAAAGTAAATATCACACAGTTATGGGTGTCAACAATGTATAATATAGAGAATTTTATGAAATATAACCCTCTATAATTTGATGGATCACTTGACCCCATGAAAGATTAATGATAGAAAAATACATTGTAGAAAATACTATATGTTTTTTTATGTTCTAAAGATCATAAGTTATCCCTTTCTATTTATTATTTTGAAGGTGTAGTCAATCAATGATGGAAATTGATTAAGAACAATAAGGAAACGAATGAAATTAATGGAATTAGATGAATGGTATTTATTTTTCTCTTCCATGAAAAATATTATCCTAAATAATTTAGACTTATAATGGAATGTATATTCCAAGAGTTAAATAAAAATGATGACTATGTTGTTGCCTATGAAGTTAATTTTACTAGATTGGTTAGGTATGCACCAAATTTCATTCTAGATCATGATAGTAAAACTTATCTATTTTTCTCAGTGTTAAATAGAATTTTATGAAGGGATTTGGTTACTCATGAGTTTAAATTCATGAGGAAATTTTGTAGTGTTCTTATAAATTAGTGAATGTGTTTCTAGACTTTTACAGTAATAAGGATAAAAGTCATACTAGTTGTAGAAAATGGGGACGAATTCATCAAATAAACCTAAAAATAAAAAAAATAGGTTATATTCTTGTGATATGTGTGGAAGGAATAATTATATATAATTTTATATGATATTTGGGAAATTTTAATAATGTGGGAAGCCTAGACACATGGCTTATGACTATAAAGTAAAGAGCAATAACAATGGTCAGACTGGTAATAAAAAGAAGGTAGTGAAATGATTTAATTATAATGATTTGGGATATTAAGATAATTCATGTAAAATTTTAGTTAATAGAGTTGGTAGTTATCTTGATTAGAAATTTCATGGTGCAAAAAAGTCATTTTTTACTACTACACTAGATGTGGGACCCTCAAATAAAGTAGTTAGATGTAACACCCTAAGATTTTAAAAGAGTAACATTGTGTTCGTTAGCATGTATGGAATGAAACACAAAGCATATAAGAAAATATAACACCATGATACATTACAATATATTTATTTTTAAATAAATTCAATCCCTTTGATATCTTGTGATTCATGCAATACCTAGTTTAAACAAAACAAGATACTTTATTTAAATATTATCATTTAAACATGGTCACCACAAACAAGCCGTTATGTCATTTTGTTTTAATAAGATTAAATTTATTATAAAAATTATATGGTTTACATATGTATAAAATAAATTTAGTGATTATATATTTATTTTAAATAAAATAATAATCATTTTAAATAGAAATATTTGTTTTTTAAGCGGATATATTTTTATAAAAGGTTGTTTCATCATGATTTGTGAAAGAATTTTTAAAATTAATTATTACTAATATTAGAATATTTATTTTAAAAAATATTTTTCTAACAATAAAAAAAATTATTATTATTATTTTTTTATATCATTTTCAAAATTTTTATTTTTTGATGAATAGTAAAAAATACTATTTTCAGTAAAAATAGTCTTTTAATTTAAAGTATTTACTAGCCCCATTTTATTTTAATGTAATTTTAAAAGTAAAATTAATTCATTTATATATTAGTTAATCCAAATTCAGTTATTTTAATCAATTTTATATTTAATTTTGATGTTAAATTTTTTAAATGTTTTGAATGTTTTTCTTTTGGAAAGTCGTTTTTTCAACACGATTGTGGGTTTATTTTTAAATTAAATCCTTTCAATTATGAGAGATGAATTTTTAAAAAAGGAATATATATTTTCAATAAGAATAATTTATAATATATAATAATTTAATCTCAAGTTTTTACACAAAAAAATAATAGTTAAAATAGTAATAATTATTTTCTATAGTTAAGGTAAAAACAGGTTTACCTAGGGTTAAACATAAAATTTATGTGTTAAAAATGACCAAAAACTTTTTTAATTCCTATTAAAAGTTCTTATTTCAACCATATATTATATAATTTTTAAAAATTGTTCATTTTTTATCCTTTTATCATGAGAAAAATGTGGTTATAATTCAATCATCTAAAAAATATCAAGCTTTTCCTCCCCCCCCTACTTTTAAAAGTCCACCCACTCTCCTATAATTTACACATTTCAAAACCCCATTGGTTCATAAATAAACTGCCTAAATCGCTGCATTAATTACCTCCCCTAACCCTAGAAAACATTTTATTTCATAAAAATCCATCCTAGGAAGGATATTGGTGCAAACCAAAAGTAGTTGTCTGAAGAAGAGGTAATGACCTTAACATAGTGTTTTTTTTTCTTCCACCACCTCATCCAAATATTATTAAACCATGATGATATAGTATCCCTAATATATTCTATATAATTATATTTCTTTATGTAAAGTTAATTACCTAAAACCATATTCTCCTATATCAAATGGGAAATGAAAATTTTGATCATGTGTACCGTAGACTACCGCCTCATAAACCGATGTTATTCGTTTTCCATCACTTCTTCTCATGGATGGATACAGTGATTTATAAAATATTTATATATGATATTTGGTATAATTATAATTTTATAATTATAATATCATATATAAATTCTTACTTTCCATTCCATAGAGAATATGATAATGTTGCTCATATGTACGACAAACTACCACCTCACAGAGCGATGTGATTTTTTTTCACTTACAATTTATATGGAAGGTAATACGGTTTAATTTGATGTTGATATAATATATTAATTACATATTAATAATTATTTACAATAAATATATCAAATAATTTTTTACCTTACCAATAATTCCATAAATGATAACATTGTCTCTGTCTACGGAGGACTACCACCTCACAAAGTAACGTGATTATTTTTTCACTAATGTTTTACATAGAATGTAAAAAAAGATAATTTTAGTGGATATATTTTATATATATGAAGAATATCGATTCTATAAAATTAATATAAAATACACTTCTTAACCAATTAATCTATTAATAAAATGATAACATCTCTCATGTGTACATATAGCTTACCATCTCCACAAATCAATGTGATTCAATATCCATGTTCAAAATTAAATAATTATTATAAAGATTTATCTAATTAAAAAATATATTTACAATATTAATATCATTATATTTATTATTTAGATATATCCTATCTTTGGTATCCAAAACATTCATGATAAAACATGCTTTATAATATAAGGAAATTATTACCCGAAATAATAGTGACAATAAAAGATTATTAACAAATGTGTAATAATATGTTATAAAATAATCATATATGATGTTATAAATATTAATATGGTTATTTTACAAGTTATTATCATGTTTAAAACCACTATACAGGAGTTGAAGGAGTGCTCAACTAAACAGGAGTGTGAGGTAATGGTTTTCTAAACTCAATATCCATTCATTGGGTTATATGACTACTTAGATGAATATATTATGCTAAAATTATGTTTGAAATGAATTTATAACTATTTATATTTTATTTTAATTTTTTATTTTGATCTAAATTTTACACATATTCACTATATTGATTAACTCTCCCCATAATGATACATGCTTTTTAAGGCTTTCAGCTCAAACATCCTTATTTGAGACTCATGTTCTTTTATGCACCTAATTTATTTTTAATAGTGTATATAAATCCCCTATACATAGTATATCATGTATCCTTAATATATCATGATATTTTAGGTTATTATTTATCCACAACATTCCTAATATTTTATAATTCAAAATTTATCAAAGAGGTAAGGATTTATGTTCCAATCTCATTTTAATTGGGATTTATTATACTTGAATTTCCAGTGAACTAAATTATATTATCAATATCCAATAAACCCCTTTAATTTTATCATCCTATATCTATTCATGAATTTTTCATGTAATAGTAAAATTTTCCCCATATTTTGTACTTAAAATTATAGATATAATGTTTTTTTTAAATCTTACTTCATTTCTATCTTCAGTCGAAAATCATTTTTTTCTGAATCCATGTTTTCTAAAAATATTTTGAAATATGTTTTAATATGATTTATTAAATTAATTTTAACCCATGATTGGATTTTTTGTAATAATTTTTGTATATTAAATCTTCATATCATTTCTCGAACAGGTTAATTTTTGACCTTTTGTACAAAAATGTGAAATGATTCTTTGTTTTTTTAATATATTCTACATGAACGTAACTCTTCCACTATCTTGGCCACTAAATGTTATAAATATTCCATTATAATTTTCCATGGTTATTTTCAATGAAAATGATTTCTACTTTTTTTTTGAATTTGATTCTTTCAAAATCTATTTTCATAGTGGAATGTTATTTTTCTCAAGAATGTTTTTTCAATTCATCAACAAAAAAACCCTTGATATTATGGATTGATATAAATTTTGTATCGATATCTCTTAAATATATACCTAGATTATTCTATCTTCTTTTAATAAGGGTAATAAATACCTTATGATCATTCCTAAAATTTATTCACTATTAAATTTACTTTATTTATGATATGAAGAAAGATTATGAAATCCATTTTCCTTACATGGATAATTTTTATGTTATGCCTTATGATTAATTCCTTTATGAGGTAGACATAAATCATTAGTATGCTATGATGCGTGCACCCAGATAACTCTCCAATGCATTGGGTAATGATTTATTCATATGATGCATCCTATATGGGATTAAGGAGTAAATTTAATCCAATATGTATTTTTTTCCACCATGTGATATTTCCCTGTTAGTTATCCTTGACTCATATTTATGCCATGTTATATGTTGTTTTTGAATTTTCTATACAACCATGATCTTAGGATACATTGTTATTTATGTTATGCTTCTATGAAATTACTCATGAACCTTATATTTATGATATCATGATGTACTTTTGACTCACGCATTACGTTTTATTATCTTTTTTCCCATACTAGGATTATTAGCTCAACCCTTGCTTATATGCATTTCACTTGTTATCCCATAAATTTTAGGACATCGAAAGGATTTATGAGCTCTTTATGGATAATAAAATAAAAAGTTTTATTTTTATTCTTACTTTAATGTATTGAGAACCTATTATTCCAAAGACATTATGCCTTTATGATCCTTATATTGTATAAGTAGATATTTATGTTTAGAAGTCATGTAAAAATATATGTAAAAGGATTGGGTCTTCATCATTAGTATCAAAGGAAAGGTTTAGTTATCCTTCAAAAAATAGGATAATAAAACATTAGTGAGAACCCTAAGGATAATTCTAATGATAGATATAAGGACAATTATAAGGATATATCTATGTATAGGAAAATATCCTATAATTTTGGTGAAGTGAAGAGAGGGTGGTTTTTGAGTACTGAAATCTTTTTATGGATACTACAAGTAGATGTAGTTATAGCACAAATGTGCCATGGGGTAATAACACTAAAATATTCATGTCAAGTTAGACTCGAGTGTTACTTTGTATAAGATAATTGGTCAAACTATGTGCCTAGTTTGATACTCTCAAGGGATATTATTTGGGAATTAATAAACTCTTTAAGATCCATCATGAAGTATTTTTATAAATCATAATCATGAATAAACTAGGATGAACAAAATGTATAAAATATTTGAAATAATTTTTCATGATTTGACATCCTCTAAATGATTTTCCATGATTATGTTGTTTCACACTAAGATTATTATTATTCAAACCATAATTTGTGGTTTTAGTCAATGGAGGTAACAATAATGAACTGAGTTAATGTTGAATGTGACAAACAAGGTTTTGATGAGAAACCAAATGGGATAATGACCAGATTAAAGGATATTGTGATTATTCTAAATTATTTATCATGATATATAATTAACAAATTTCTCATTAACTAACACTCAAACTCAGTAAAGAAAATAAAATTAGAGTTTGATGAGTGTTTAGGTGGTGGATACCATGGAAAAAATAAGATTTAGTTTCCTATATGTTAAGAATATAGGAATAATCACTCAAGGGAATGTCTCAAAGGGATTATAATATGTTTTATATGTGGAGAAGAAGGGTAAAAATTAAGTAATTATTGAGGAAAAATAAAAATATCACTTAATTAAATGCATGTGAATAATGATTTTTCTATGGAATTATCAATAGTATAATTTTTAAAATATGGAATGAATGATAATTATTAAAATAAATTTACTAGGGGTAAATCTCAAGAAGATTATCAAAAATGTTTTATGAGTAATGGTTTTTCTGTTGATGATGAAGAGACTAAAAATGAAATATGAATGTAAGGAGGTATTTAGGAATAAGATTATGAATCCTTGTTAATGGTTTAACAATGAAGTGAAAGGATTGAATTGTTTCTATACTAGAATACAACAATTATGTGAATTATGATATATATATATATATAAGGATTGTTTTGTAGATGTTTTTTATTGAGGATTTTCAAGAATTTTTTGAATGGTAAAAATAACGTAGAAAGGTGATTTAATGGTAAGGTGAAATTTTATGGAAAAAATGAATGAGGAAAATATAATTTTTATATGTTTATGATGTTGAGGTTATTGAGGTTATTTCAGATATAAGGTCATTTATTTAATATGTGATATATGTGAAACCATTGATTTAATTATTCAATTTTGGAGATTAATATATTAATTTCTGGAATTTTCATACCTTATTATAACCATTTGTGGTTAAATATATATATATTTAGAATATATTGTTACTCTTTTTAGGGTCATATTATTTTTTAAAATTTAATTTTAGTGATTTAGACTTAAAAAATAATACAGGATATTAATTCCTGGAAGTAAAAGGTTATTGAAAATTTATTAATTCACAAAAAAGGATGTAATTGTGTTTATTAAATAAAAATATATAACATATTTATATTTTATGTCGTTGTTTATCTTTATATATAAATAATTCCATAATTATGTAAAAATAATTTTAAAAAAATATTACCCTATTACATTTATATCAGATTAATCAATGGAATTTTAATTTTTCATATATTTATAGATTTTTGATTGATAACTTTATATTAAAAATTCACTATCTCTTTATTAATGATATATTTGACTTTACATAATTATTTAATATTTTCTTCCATGTCTATATTTTTAGTTCCCACTAATGTCCTCTAAATTAGAACCCCAGATGTGTGTTATTCAAGATGTTCTTCATATTTCCATTTCCCATTTTTTATGAGGAAATTCTATTAACAAATATTTTATGATTTGGGTTTCCAAAAATAGAATTTTAAAATATAAAATCCTTGATTACTTAGATAAAGGTTAAATTGTGAGGAAACAATTTATGTAAGGGGCTATAATGTGACACGTAAAGATTTTAAAAGAGGAACATCATGTTCAATAGCATGTATGACACACACACAAATATTATAAGATAATATAACACTAAGATATTTTATATACATTTATTTTTAAATAAATTCAATCTCTTTGATATCTTGTGATGCACACAAGAATGGGTTTAAATGAAACGTGATACTTTAATAACATATTATTATTTATATATGACCATTGTAACCTAGTTTTTATGATGAAGGGTATGAATATTTCCAAACGAATAATTAAAATTATATGGTTTACACATGTATAAAATAATTCTAATGATTATGAATTTATTGGAAATAATGTAAGAATCATTAGAAATAAAAAATAAATGTTTTCTAAAAATATGTTTTATCACACTTAGAGGAAATGATTTTAAAATTAATTTTTAACACTTTGAGAAAATGTATTTTAAAAATGAAACTAATTTTTTTAAATTAAAATATCAAAAGTATATAAAGCTGACTTTTTGGAAGTTTTTTGAAATTTTTCATTTTTTGATGAATAGTGAATAAATAATGATTTTTAAACTTCCTTTTTGTTTAAAGAATTTACAAGACACGTTTTATGTTAATGTGGATGAGTAAAATTATTTAAATTATATATTAATTAAACTAAATTATTTCATTGGAATAATTTTCATATTTAATTTTAATATAAAAACTTGTTATACTTTTGAAAGTTTTACTTTAGGAAAACTGTTTTTCAATAAATTTTCAAGTTTAATTTTAAATTAAATTCTAACACTTCTATGAGTTTCATTTGAAAAAATGAATTCCATATTTTTAATAATCATAATTTATACTATCATTAAATTAAACTTTATTTTTTTACCATAATTAATGTTGAAAACATTAAAAATTATTTATAGCAGTTAGGGTGAAAACATGATTACCAGGGGTTAAACATAAAATTTAATAATAAAAAATGACCTGAAACTTTTCCAATTCATATTATATAGAATATTTAGTCCTTATATGTTATAATGTTCTAAAATAATCTATTTTTATACTTTTTTCAAGAGAAAAATATTGTTTACATTCTTTCTTTTCAAAATTACCAAGATGTGTCATCTCCCACACTTATAAATGTACACCCCATCTCTACTCATTTCCAAACATAAAAAATCAATCTTTTTTCCAATACCTTCCTAAATAAATTTATTCCTTCACTCTACTCACCCTTAGTTTGGCCAAAAATCAAGCATGGGAAGGATTTTGGTGAAAACTAAAAGAAGTTGTTTGAAAATGAAGTAACATCCTTAACTATGCACTTTATTTTATTTCATCCTCCACCTATTCTAAATAACATTAAATTATTATGTTATAATAAAATCAGTATCGTACATACACTTTTATTTTTTTATTGTTTTATAACCAACAACAATCTCCTCTTCTCTCAAATGGAAACAATTCAGTTGATTTTGTGTATGGAGGACTACCGCCATGTGAACTTACAAAATAAGTTTTATATAACTACTTCTTGAAGATGGATATAAATATATATCTAATGTTAATATATTATATTTATGATTTTATTAAACTTATATAATTATAATATCATATATACCTTCTTACTTTCTATTTCATAGAGAATTTGATAATTTCGCTCATGTGTACGGCAAACTACCACCTCACGAAGCGATGTGATTCATTTTTCACATAGGCTTTACATGTAAGGTAATAATGATATAATTTATGTTCATATATTATATTAATGACATATTAATAATTATTTAAATTAAATATATCATATAATTTTATATATTTCCATCCATTGAATAAATGATAACGTCGTTTGTGTGTATGGTGGGTGACCGCCTCGCGAAGCAATGTGATTCATTTTTTTGATAACACTTTAAATGGAATGTAATAAAGGAAAAAACTGATGGATATATGTGATATATATGACATGAAATATATTATATAATATTGATATAAAATCCACTTCCTTTCCCTTTCACTCATTAAGGAAATGATAACATCAATCATGCATAAGTATGGCCTTCCCTCTCCATGAAGCGATTTGATTCATTATCTATGTTTAAAATTGAATAAATATTATAAATATGTATATAATGAAAAATAAGCTTCAGAAGGAGGAGGAGCAAGGAGATTTTACCATAGCAGGAGCTAAATGGATTTCAAGAATGAGAGGGTATGGCACCTGCCATCGGGACAAGCTTGTAGAAGCATGGGAAAGCCTAGCCGAACAGTCATGCGAAGGTAGTGAGCTGATTTCATGATGAAGATGCTGGGGAGGAGTAGTTACAAGTAGTTAGTCTGGGTTGTATGTAATGTTTGAATCCTATGAGCAATGAATTCCTCTAAGGCCTACGGGTCATGTAATACTTACGCCTGCTGTCCTAGTAAGGGTTCCACCTCACCCCTTGAAAGGTGGATTATCAAAAATCAATAAAAAATGAAGGCCTTCGGGCCATTGGAGGAACACCCTAAATAACAGTGATAACGAATGATTATTAACCAAAAAGTAATAAGATGTTATAAAAGTATCATATATGATTTTATAAATATTAATATAGTTCTTGTATAAGTTAATTATTTTTTCAAAACCACTATAATGGAGGTAAAAGAGTTATCAACTCAAGATAATCCTGAGATAAGGGGTTTCTAAACTCAATTTCCTATCATTGGGTTATATGAATTAATTCATTGATTATATTATTAAAAAAATATGTCTAAAAAGAATTTTTATTTTTTTATGTTTTATTTCCACTTCTCACTATGTGGATTGAAATTTTTTACTCATAATCACCTCATTGATTTACTCTCACCTTAATTATACAAACATTGTAAGGTTTTCATATCAAACTTATTTCTTTGAGAAACATGTTCCTTTATACAAATAATTTATTTTTAATGGTATATATACTACCCCTTTACATTATATATCATTATTCCTTCCAAAATTATTATATTTTATGTTATAATTCATCTACTTCATTCATGGTAAGTTATGTTTCAAAAGATACCAAAGTTGTAAGGGATTATGTTTCAATATCATGTGAATTGAGTTTTCTTATTCTTAAATTCCCACTAAAGAAAATCAATTGATCATTCATGAACTGAACTAAGTTGGGTATCAAGAAAACTATACACCAATCCCAACTCCATATGACAGGGGTGGAAACAAGTGCTAAAATCATAACTAACTCAGGGAGGTCATTGCCTAAGTATCTATATTCACAAACAAAATCATATCAATGAAAAAGTGTAGAGAGAACGAGTACAAGATGAAATATATCTAGAAAGTAAAACAATAATGTATAAACACTAAGGTTTATAGAATTAATATAGTTTAAACTAAAAAGTAAAGGGTAAAAATACATACCCAACCAAAAGTATTTCTCGACCTAACAAAACATGAAATGTACACTATTGAGAGCCCATATTTGGAATCCCAAGCTACGACCACCATAAAAAATCCAATATACCAAGTATCCTTAAGCTCTTAGGTAGTCACATTTGACCTATATATTGTTTTTATAAGACACGACATGTATGGGAAATTCCCATGCAGGGGTGAGTATATACATTCACAGTAGACTTCCACGAAATCTGCAGGAGGAGAAGTAAAAGATATAACAGAAAATAAAGAAAGTATATTAAATATACAGTAAAGTAAAATTTCTCAACCCAAAATAAGAGTAGAAGAAACCTCATCCAAGAACATAGGTATCAAAATGGTGACTAAATTAACTACACTTCAAATATTACCCACCCATATCAGGAGAGTAGACACATCCAACCATGAGAAGCTAAACATGGAAAGCCTGTGGAATAAAATGTGTGTCTATGCCTCTCTTGGAAGGAGAGTAACCGAATAAAAGGTGTGGATAAATAAAAATATATATATTATTATACTAAATAGCTCAAAATGATAGAGTAATGATATCTCAATATCATAGATCTTCCAAATATGGAGAGTCTCCAAGAGTTCCAGAATTCCATCAATGTTTCCCAGTAACTCATGTCTCTTACCATAACTAACCATCCAAGCTAATACATGTCTTATCACTATTCGACACAGTCAAGGGGAACCAAATCAAAGTATAGGACATGTTCCCTAGTAATTTAGGGTGTTTACACTCTATTAGTATTTGTAGATGACCCACACCCATGTTGATGGGGGGTTCCACCCTATTTCATGAGGTCCCATACCCTATATTGATAGGGGGATCCACTCAGTAGGTAGATATAGAGAACCTACACCCACGTTGATGGGGTGTTCCACTCTATTGGTCGAGGACCCATTCCCTTGTGTGATAGGGGTTTCCAATTTGATCATTAAGAACTCTCACGCTATCTGATAGGGGGTTCCACTTGGAAAGTTTCAAGTACTCCACTTCCTAGCCCTACTAGAGGTTCTACTCAGTACTCTCTGGTGATCATCTAGGATCACTGCCTTCATTGTGCTTTACTTAACCATGATCCATTCCATGGACTTTTCAAATCACATCCCAAAAGAAAAAACCCTAGGCACTATTGAGTTTTATATGAAAAAACACTTATGATAGGATACTGTTGAGTCAATATTTGAGTTCAAATGAAGGATATATGAATTCATAATGATTCCAGAAAAGTGGTCAATGGGTACACAGTGTATGAGGGGACCCACAGGGTGTGTGGTCCCTACCCAATGCCTGGACATGTCCCTAGCTAGCACATGGATCCATACCCATGTAGTAGTACATGTTGTGTAGGAAGACTATAAGACATGTCCAGGATAACCAGGACCAGGTCATGTCTCATTGGTTATGTCCCTTTATTGGACCCCATGTCCATGTACCGAACCACGTGTCTATGTATCTGACCTCATGTCCATGTATTTTGGTACACGGTTGTGTAAAAATATATGTACATTTACATGGGTTCCTGTCGTGTGATCTATTACATGGTTTTCCCAACTAGGAAAGGGGTTCATGCCATGTAGTAGGTCTAAAAATCATGTAATCCTTAAATTTTATCAAATCCCTAACCACCACTACTAACGATCTATATGTCATGTGTTCATCATTACATATATCATGTAGTGGGGTTTTTCTAGATTTTAGATATCTTTATATTTGATTCCATTGACTCGAATCAAGCCTCACCAATTTGGATTCCGCTCTAACTCCATCAAATACTTGTGGATCTGGCAGTATATCGTGGTGCCTTTCTGTCATTCATCATAAAATTGATTACGTTCTTGTTCATGAAAAATTGTACACAGTTGCATTTCTCAAATCCTATTCCCTCAATTAATCAATAATCGATCATCCAAATAATCATCCTTTCCTTGAAAAATCCCATATCTATCGATAATTTATCAATTCATGCTTTATTTCTCAATCTGTTGTAGTTTTGGGGCTCCGATTGGGCTCGGTACCACCTAAAAATGTCAAAATGGGACTGTAGGGTCCTACTAGTGATGAATGTAATGACTAAAAGGGATAATAGAACCATAAAAAATATTTAGATAATATTTGGACATTTTTTAGGTCCCATGATCAAGAACAGTTATTCGGGGTTATAAACTAATGAAATAAGTTAATATTTCAAAACTCTGGCACATGCAATTGGCCACAGTTGGCACAGATCCAAGAATAAGGATGGATTTTCTAAAACAATTTATTCAAAGGTTGTAAATATCCAATTTAAATTTCCAACCTAGAGATTGGATCATTCTTCATCGAAGAATTCATCTATAAATAATTTAAGGAAGTCTTTGCATTCGATTCATCCTAACCTGATTTGATCCAAAGTTTCATCATCATCTATGGTGATTCACTAACTGAGGATGGAGGAAGAGATCTACAATTATCTTAGGGTTTATAAGGATAAATGTAGAGAATTAACCTTGGTAGTGATCTTATGTATCATTTCACTACATCAAAATGAAACAATTAATTAATTAATTAATTAATTATTTCATTGAACGTACTTCCAATGAGTGAGGAGTCCAAACGCCCTACTCCAATCTAGTTTAGGACATGACTAATGAAAAACTAAGTTATTGAATCATCCATGGTCTTGTATTTATTATTCATGATTCTATTTAAGATTTATCTAGTACTATTTATGAACATGTGAATGTGCAATGTAATATATATTTAATATTTTAATAAAAATAATTTTAGGCACACTATACCTTAGAATCTCATTTCATATCAGCACCTATCTCTATAAATATGTATATAAATGTTTAAAAGTCTTATATTGAAAACACTAAGTCTCTAAGTCATTCCCTCCATAAATTTTTTCATCCCTAAAAAGAAAAACTTACCAAAAAACTTAGGACATTAAGCTCGTACTTGGCTCTCCCTCTCCCAAAAACTCGTGTACTTTTCTAGGATTCCGCGTCACGTAAACCAAGGGTATGGTACATCTACACATGGTCCTTTATTGATTATCCTTGATCACCATTAGGTGATCTACAAAGGTGGATCCATCCTCGATGTGTATAATTTTCCAGTCGATGAATTGCATGGGGTCATGCATGTATCACCTTAGTTGTGACATAAGGAATACGTCGTGCAACCACTCCGAAAATTTTGGTAGGGAAAGGTGGTAACCAACTTCAACAACCCTCTTCATGAACTCGAATAGCTTAATAAACCTCATGGATATCTTTCCTCTCAAAATGAAATTCCTCAGTCCTTATCATGGGGAGACTCTTAGAAAAACATAGTCTTCCTAATATAAATCCAAGGGTATGAAACGATGATCAGCATTATAATTATGTTTAATTTGGTTCATACTCATCCACTCATGGATGACATGGACTATCTCTATTGTCACTTGCACCAACTTTGGGCATACAAGAGATGTTCACCTATCTTTTTCTAGAATAAGGGAGTCCTAAAGGGTCTCCCATACTGGTCCTCAAAAGGTTCCATGTCGATGGTATAGTGGAATATATTATTATACACAAAATCCACGAAGGGTATGTGATCCTCCCAACTCTAGAAAATATCCAACATGAAATCCCTCATTATATCCTCTAATGCCTAAATAGTACGCTTGGTCTGCCTATCAGTCTAGGGGTGAAAGGTTGTAGTCATCCTCATTTGGGTCTCGAATACCTCCTGTAGGCCTCTCTGCAATTGTGACATGAACCACATGTCACAATTAGAGAAAATCATTGGGGTAACCCCATGAAGTAGAATGATATCCCGTATTTAAAACTGCCTCAAACTCTCTACCGAACTCTTATTCTTGATATCAAATAAGTGTGTCAACTTAGTGAGTCAGTAAAATATCACCTAGATGGATTCATTTACCTTCACTGTTTTAGGAATACCTATCACAATTTCTATGGATATGTCATCCCACTTCCACTATTGTATCTCAAAGGGATGTAAAAAACCTTCTAGAACTTGGTTCTCAGCCTTCACCTGATTCCAAGTGAGGCATAGATAGATGAAATCAACTACCCTTAGTCTCATGTCAGACCACCAAAACCACTGTTGAAGGTATCTGTACATATTTTACACATTAGGATGTATAAATAGGGGAGAAGTTTGGAACTCTTATATCACCTCCTAAAACATCCTGATATGAACCATTTTCTACCCTTGAAATAAGATGATGTTATTATATCCTTCAGAACATCCATATAGTGAGTCTACTGTATATATCTAGTCATGAAAAATCTCATATTTGATGTCTCTAAGCTGGTATTCTCTCACATTCTCAAGAAGCAGAGGAGCCAGTGCCATCAACCGAAGAAATGTTGTTCCCACATACTCTACCGGGTTAAGCTGCAGGGAGGCCAAAAATTCAGAAGCCTCATGCACCAAAAAATACTAATAATTACAACTAATATCATATTCTAATACATTTCCCTTCATTATAGTATAGACTATCTTGAAGTCATGGTCCTGTTGGAATTCTATCAAGTGTTGTTGTCTCAGGTTCAAGTCTCTATATGTGAAGACATACTTGACACTATGATGGTCTAAGTAAATCACAATGCAATCTCCCAGAAGATATTGTCTCTACATACTTATGGAAAAGAATATTGATTCCAGCTCTAGGTCATGCATAACATAGTGATTATCATGGAGTCTCAACAACCTCAACCCATATACGATAAATTCCCACTTCTATATCAACACATAGCAGAGGCTATCTCTTGAGGAATCACAATACACTACATTCTCCATGATTTCCTCTAGTAGTCTCAACAACAGAGCACTAGTTAGCCTCACTCTCAACTCTTAAAAGGCCTTCTGGCACTGATCAATCCAAATAAATAGATTCCTATTCTGTGTAAGGGTGATAAAAGTGGTTACAACTCCAAAGAAGTCTACCAAAAACCGTATATAGTACCCAGCAAATCCAAGAAATCTCTTCACCCCTGAAACAATCTTAGGTGGATCCCACACAATAATATTATTGATATTCAATAGGTGAAAGGATAAATTATTTTCTAAAATGAAAAGTAATCAAAAGTGAACCACACGTATCCAAAATTGTCACTTAGAGAGTTTCCCATAATGATTGTTCTATAAAAGAAAATCTCGGATGATCATCACATTCTTTTCACGATCCTCCTATGGGGAAGAGTATATGAGTATGCCATTGATGAATACGACAGAAAATTGGTCCATTTATGGATATAAGACTTGGTTCATCAAATACATGAACACGATGGGAAAAAACATATAGTCTTTGTGGATTAAATGAATTGGATTTTCCATTATTATCTAGATACCTTCATGGTAGTCTTTATGGATAAAATCCTTGTTTACTCTATCTCTGAGGAGAATCATGTGGGCTATATGAGAGCACTTTTATAATTTTTTATAAATTTATGACTTTATGCTAAGCCATCAAAATGTTATTTATATATTTGGGAAGTGATGTTCATGGGACATGTGGTTTCAAAACACGGTATCTCAATAGATCTAAATAAGTTGAAATCTGTTATGAAA
The DNA here is from genome assembly GCA_963277665.1 of Viscum album. NCBI lineage: Eukaryota > Viridiplantae > Streptophyta > Magnoliopsida > Santalales > Viscaceae > Viscum > Viscum album. The sequence goes on from OY728131.1 coordinate 1,697,929,108, forward strand.
TGGGGGAAACCAGGAAAGATTTTAGAGATTCAGAGCATCATATATTTAGCTATATATTATCGCTGGTCTATAAATTATTTATCAAAGTTTACATCTATGATGACCACTATAACTATAAATGGAGTATATTTTGTGTGGGATGATAAATTTTAGATTTATTATATTGGGTAGAAACTTATTTTGACTTATGATCTAGTGTTGAACCTTCAATATGTTGGGTAGGTCTATGTGGTCTTTTGTGATGCATTTTATTCAATCTTGGGATACATTCTTATGTAGGGTTATTATTTCATCACCAATGGATCTTGACATCTTAATACACATAAGAATAATTATCTAACCAATGACCTTGAACTCACAGATATGATGCACTCACATATGGAATTGCCTTATCAAATAAAGATTTAACATCTATTCCTACCAAAAGAGAATGAGTAATATCTTCTATAAAAAAATATTTGAATCTCTTCTAGATGAATTGGGTGGATTACCTAGAATATTTTAATTTCTAAATTGCTTATACCCTGGTGAAATGGAATGTAATATAATATTCTTTGATCAAGAAAATTCTAACCCATGCCTTGAAGGAATCATCAGAATAGTGAAACTTGATGGTTATTTTTTATAGTTTTACATTGGAGTCGGGGAATCCAGGGTTGAGCTTTCCTTCTAAATTATTCTGTTGACCTATATTCTTCTCAATATTATTATTTATGAATAATATATTGATATTGAATTCCATAACATTAGAGACTCACTTTATGGTATGGAGACCATTGCATAGTGGTCGTTTTCCATTGAGGGTGTTCTATGTTTTATAATAATTTTTTTAACTTTATCAATAAGGAAAGATTTTATTGTGGATTTCCATTATTCCCAGTTGTTTATAAACCCAAGAAACATGAAAATGTTCTAAGACTTGTGTTGATGATTCTGGTGGCCAGTTATGATATGGGGTATTGTTGATTTTTCCATTGGTTGTTATAATTTCCAACAGGTCAAGTATGATCATCAAATACCTTCTGGTTTCCTTCAGCCACTTCTAGTGTTGACTTTGAAGTGGGATGAGATCTCTATGGACTTTTTGTATGATTTTCTACTTAACCATAGAAATAATAATGTTGTATTGGTTGTGATCGATATGTTTACTAAATCAGATCACGTTATACCCTTTTGTGATTCAACCAAAGTATAGGAGTTGGTAAATATCTATGTTAAAGAGGTTATTCATTTTCATGGACATCCATCTGTTATAGTTTATGATAGAGATCCTCAGTTTACTTCTCACATTTGAGAGGCCTTCGATAGGCACTAGGATCTAAGGTTCATTTGATTATTGAATACCATCTATAGTATCATGTCCAAATAAAAAGATCTATATGAAATATATATGATATGTTTGGTTCTTTCATCCTTTAATTTGGTGGGGATTGAGATGACCATATAGGGATGGTTTAGTTTTCTTATAAAAATATTTACATGCCAATAATCAGAATGGCTTCTTTTGAGGCCTTGTATGGTCAGTCTTGTAAATATTTTTTATGTTGGTCAGAGATTGGTGAAATATTCTTGGATATAATGATCTTGTTTCAAGAGACAACAACAATGATTTAGTTGATTCAATAAGGGGTGTTTAATTCATAGAGCTAGTATAAATATTATATTGATATTCATCGTAGACCATTGGAATTTTTTGTTGTTGATCAGGTGGCCTTGAAACTTTCACCTTGGTTGGGTCATCAATGGTTTGGGAGGTAAGGGATGATTAATCCTCATTTTGTTGGGTCATCTCAGGTTTTTGAGTAGGTGGGGAATGTGTATTACCATTTATCACTTCCTTCATATTTGAATTTGATACATAACATGTTTTTTGTTTTGAATCTTTGAAAGAATCTTTTTGATCCATCTCATGTTCTAAGATGGAGTGATATGGATGGAAAACATGATTTATCCATGACTAATCATCCAGTCAAGATATTTGATTATGAAACCAAGATATTTCAAGGGAGGATTATACCTTTGGTATAAGTGATATAGAAGCATGGTTCTAATACTCATGAGTAGTGGGAGATAGATTCATTTATGAGAGAGTAGTGGCCTCATATTTTTTACATGCATACTTCTAAGCAGGATTTTTAGGGACATAAAGTTTCCATGGTGGGGAGGTTGTAACATCTTATTCATGTTTTAAAGTACTCATATACCCTATTTTTGAACATTATTTGGTTGGGTCTCAGTTACAGGTCTTTTGGGATGAAATTTTAAAATTTTAGTCCATTTTGAGTTGTTCATGGTTGGCGCACTGTTTTCCAAACCATGTTCCCACCCAAGGTAAACCATGAAATCCCAAAGGGTGGAGGTTTTCAAGGATGGTGTGTGGTTTGAAAAATTATCTTCCAACCTATTAGAAACCACACACCCCACTCGATGAGCACACAGTTAGGGCCCACGGTTTGTCTAACCATGCGGCCCTATCCTGCTAAACATTCGTATGAGAATTTCCAATTCCAAAAAAATATTTTAAAATCATGAATACCTAGGTTTATATGCTTGAAGGGACCATTTGATCCTAACATGAATTCATAATCCTTTTAGGATCTCTAGTGGTGATATTGACTCCTCTAAACCCATTATAAGGTGGATTAATGTTTGGTGAATGTCTTCTGATCTTCTCCAGGTATGTGAATCTTATCCTATTAGTGTCTTGTGATATCTTCACCTCTTCTCTTTAGGGTTTAATAGATATCTATGTTTTTATAGGATCTAATATATGTTTTTTTAGATTTTGAATCTTGGTTTTGTTCTCGGATATCCTTTTCTAATGTTCTTCATTAGAGCTTCCCATTGTGGGAATTGTGAGACGTGATCTATTTATATTGTATAGTGGTTTCATTTTGGATTTTCCAATTGAATTAAACCTAAATTTCTTGATTTGTATCAAAATTATTGAAATTTGATTATGAATAACCCAATTCACATTGAATTTAGATTTTATTTTTTGGGTATGAAATTGAGGGGAAATTCCTAATTCAAATGAATTGGGGTGTGATTTTGGGATTTGATGGGAAATTCTGGAATTAAATTGTGGAGTTAAATTATGAAATTGATTAGTGAAATCGATGTAAAATTAGTATTTGAGAAAAATTGATTAATTTTTTTAATAATAACCCATTGGTTTTAGCCTGAAAATGTATTATTTGACTAAAAACTCGTGTTTTGGGTTTTAAAGAGAAATTTGTATATTGAAATGGAAAATAATTTCAATAGTATTTTGAATAGTTTTGAAATGATTTTTCAATTATTGATGGTTATTTGAGAATGTGAAGCCATAAATAGTTAGTGATTAATTGGGTACAAAACTCTAATAAAACTTTAAAACTATAACAAAACATTGTGAATAATGTCACATCCTCGATGGGTAGGTGATGTGTCCTCTTTGACCAGTGTCTATGGGAAATTTCAACATATATTATTATGATCACATATGTTAGTGTTTGAGGATCCCATAACCTAGAACTATCATACCTCTTGGAAGATAACCATGTTGCTTTTTTGTGATTATTTTGATATATATTCCATTATTTGTAAACTATTTTACATATTCCTACTGAATATATATAAACTATTGTATATAAAATGTTTATTAATCCATTTTTTGAAATATTTCAATCAATTTAAATTTAAAGTATGATTTTTTTAAAATATTATTTTGCATCGTTATGCCTCTTTATTTAAAATTTAAATATTTATTTGGTTAATTAATTGTGGAATCTTCATGTGTAATCCTCGGTGAGAGCTTACTAGGATTTTCTCTCACACCCTACCTATTCATTTTAGTTTTTGTAGATTTACCTCTTTCATTTTCGATCAAGTGGATAGTTACACTTCGAGGTGACAATTTCTGTTGAATTATTTGAGATTGGAGTGTTGTTTCCATTGGTAGTTGTGTTGTTCATCATCCTATTTTCTAGTACATTCACTACTACAAATATAGCATTTATAGCCCTATAAAAGTCTATTTATAGTGCTAAAACAAGCTCTATTAATCGAGGTGATGATAAAAGGGGGTGCCTTTTGTCAGTGCTAAAAAAATCACCTATAAAGACCCCTTTTATCAGCACTGATAAATGGGTGATTTATCAGAACTTTTTTAATGATGATAAAAGACCACTTTTATCAGTTATTTTTTAAAAGAGTTGATAAAAGTTAAAAAAACATTAAAATAAAAATAAAAAATATATTTTTTAAATTTGGGGAGGGTCTTCAACAGAACTTGAAGCCCCCTTTAACACCCCCCCCCCCACCCCTAGCCCACACGCCCCAGCCACCCCTAGCTTTTAATAGCACCCCTACCCTTTAACAGCACTTAGCCCCATTTCCACCCGCGCGCGTGCCCTGCCTCCCACTAGATTCGAACCCAGAACCTCTTGCATGCGTGCCTAAACCTTTACCACTCCACCATATTGTTTTGATATTCATTTAATAATATATCTATTTATTTATATATATAGTTATATTTACATGTATATTAATAAATATTTATATTAACATATATATTTAGTTATATTAATATATATATATATATATATTTAGTTATATTAATATATATATGTTTAGTTATATATATATATTCTTATATATATAGTTATATTTATATATTAATTCATTTATTCTTATATTAATATATATTTATAAGATCAGTTTTAAATAAATTTATAAAATGTGCTTTTTTTGTGTGTTTATAAATAAATAAATACATATATACAACACACACACAAATATATATATATATATATATATATATATATATTACATGTGTATCAGTAAGTATAATTATACATATTTTTATGTATTTACAAATATTATATATTAATATCTATATGCATATGTTTAGAATATATAGATAATATATATCAGTTTGTCAATACAGATTCACACACACATATATATATACACATACACATTATACAGGTATGTAAATATTCATATATTTTTATTTTTATTAAAATGGATATTATTTTATTATTTAGATAAGGCTTATATATTGAGAAATATATTTTAAATGTAAATATGTTTAATTATTTATTTATAAAATTAAATTTTTATGTGTGAATATATAAACAAATATGTATATATTGTTATATATTTGATTATAAATAATAGTAAATTATGAAAAATGATAAAAAGTCTTGAAAAACTGAAAAATTGGTAAAAATAAAGAAACCCTCAAAACCCGTAAATACAGACTGAAAGTCAAATATACCCTAAACTCAAGGTAATGATGAAAACATCTGATCCAAGATTCTGTTACAGCTCTGTGACAAGTCAAATAAAAGATCATAAAATTATATTTGATATGATAGGTGGTGGAGGCCAAATGGATAGGCAAATCATAATTTACAGTTGTATGAAAAAACAGCAGAAAGGACAAAAGTGTTAGAAATGGGGGCTTGAAAACCCTAAAAAACTATAGAGTCACTAAAATGGGCATAACTTCTTATCCAGGAGTCTGTTTTATCTCTGTGACTATTCAAACCAAATATCATTGAATTAACTATGATATAATAGGTTGTAGAGGCCAAACAGACACACGAATCAGGAGTTATTACTATTTTAAGAAAAATTTGAGAGGGACCCAGACATGAAAACAGTGTTTTGGAGGACTTATAATGTTTTTTTTGTGTTTTAAGGTCTAGGAGATGACTAAAACATCTATTAATTTATCCGGATTCATATATCTCTTCTCTTCCTTTGATTTGATATGTGGTATAGCCCAAACGGACACCCGGAGCGAAAGTTATGATCGTTTGAAGTTAGAGTTTTTTCTAGAATGGTATAACTGATATGTCTCCATTTCATTTATCTTATCATGGTTTAGATTGAATTTGGTCTTCACTTGTATCACAAGCTTCAATTTTCCTGGTTTCATCACTCAAACAAACACTCGAATTAGAAGTTGTGGTTGTTTTAGTGAGTTACGGGTTTCTTAGGTTTTTAGGCGATAGGAGGATTACTCAATTTCAAATAATCATAACTTCTGATTTGGGTGTATTTTTTTTCTATACCAAATATCAAATAAAATCTTGAGAAAATATATACACTATTGTGTC